>OW443349.2:18380500-19783167 GCA_937001555.2 Hypsopygia costalis | reverse complement strand
CTAACCTAACCTAACCTAACCTAACCTAACCTAACCTAACCTAACCTAACCTAACCTAACCTAACCTAACCTAACCTAACCTAACCTAACCTAACCTAACCTAACCTAACCTAACCTAACCTAACCTAACCTAACCTAACCTAACCTAACCTAACCTAACCTAACCTAACCTAACCTAACCTAACCTAACCTAACCTAACCTAACCTAACCTAACCTAACCTAACCTAACCTAACCTAACCTAACCTAACCTAACCTAACCTAACCTAACCTAACCTAACCTAACCTAACCTAACCTAACCTAACCTAACCTAACCTAACCTAACCTAACCTAACCTAACCTAACCTAACCTAACCTAACCTAACCTAACCTAACCTAACCTAACCTAACCTAACCTAACCTAACCTAACCTAACCTAACCTAACCTAACCTAACCTAACCTAACCTAACCTAACCTAACCTAACCTAACCTAACCTAACCTAACCTAACCTAACCTAACCTAACCTAACCTAACCTAACCTAACCTAACCTAACCTAACCTAACCTAACCTAACCTAACCTAACCTAACCTAACCTAACCTAACCTAACCTAACCTAACCTAACCTAACCTAACCTAACCTAACCTAACCTAACCTAACCTAACCTAACCTAACCTAACCTAACCTAACCTAACCTAACCTAACCTAACCTAACCTAACCTAACCTAACCTAACCTAACCTAACCTAACCTAACCTAACCTAACCTAACCTAACCTAACCTAACCTAACCTAACCTAACCTAACCTAACCTAACCTAACCTAACCTAACCTAACCTAACCTAACCTAACCTAACCTAACCTAACCTAACCTAACCTAACCTAACCTAACCTAACCTAACCTAACCTAACCTAACCTAACCTAACCTAACCTAACCTAACCTAACCTAACCTAACCTAACCTAACCTAACCTAACCTAACCTAACCTAACCTAACCTAACCTAACCTAACCTAACCTAACCTAACCTAACCTAACCTAACCTAACCTAACCTAACCTAACCTAACCTAACCTAACCTAACCTAACCTAACCTAACCTAACCTAACCTAACCTAACCTAACCTAACCTAACCTAACCTAACCTAACCTAACCTAACCTAACCTAACCTAACCTAACCTAACCTAACCTAACCTAACCTAACCTAACCTAACCTAACCTAACCTAACCTAACCTAACCTAACCTAACCTAACCTAACCTAACCTAACCTAACCTAACCTAACCTAACCTAACCTAACCTAACCTAACCTAACCTAACCTAACCTAACCTAACCTAACCTAACCTAACCTAACCTAACCTAACCTAACCTAACCTAACCTAACCTAACCTAACCTAACCTAACCTAACCTAACCTAACCTAACCTAACCTAACCTAACCTAACCTAACCTAACCTAACCTAACCTAACCTAACCTAACCTAACCTAACCTAACCTAACCTAACCTAACCTAACCTAACCTAACCTAACCTAACCTAACCTAACCTAACCTAACCTAACCTAACCTAACCTAACCTAACCTAACCTAACCTAACCTAACCTAACCTAACCTAACCTAACCTAACCTAACCTAACCTAACCTAACCTAACCTAACCTAACCTAACCTAACCTAACCTAACCTAACCTAACCTAACCTAACCTAACCTAACCTAACCTAACCTAACCTAACCTAACCTAACCTAACCTAACCTAACCTAACCTAACCTAACCTAACCTAACCTAACCTAACCTAACCTAACCTAACCTAACCTAACCTAACCTAACCTAACCTAACCTAACCTAACCTAACCTAACCTAACCTAACCTAACCTAACCTAACCTAACCTAACCTAACCTAACCTAACCTAACCTAACCTAACCTAACCTAACCTAACCTAACCTAACCTAACCTAACCTAACCTAACCTAACCTAACCTAACCTAACCTAACCTAACCTAACCCAGTTGCGCCGGTAACGCAAGTCCGAGCGTCACGATTTTACGCCGCTCCGCAGCAAAAAATTGTTAAAAATAGGAAAAAGTACGCGAAAATACCAGTGTCGTATATCGCCAGGTGCGCGCTGAAATTCCACGTCCTATAGTGCTTTCGGATTGAAAATCAGACCAAAATTGACGAAGATATAGGCCAAAAACCCGTGAAAAATCCGAAACCCGGGTGCGCGCGCGCAAACAATCGCCCAAAACTTTGAAAAACCAGTGGGAAATTGTGAAACGGCAACTGTGTGTTTGTGCGGAATGCTAGTGAGAGTGCCCTGTTAAAATTTTGGATTTTTTTGGATTAAAATTGGGTGAGTACACACATAAAAAGTGCGCAAAAACGGACAAAAAATCAGTTTTTCAAAAATTTCTCAAAATTTAAAGCGACGACATATACTTTTTATAATTGTAAAACGTGCTTAACAGTGGACACTATAAGTGACAAAAATTTGGGATTTTTCCACCGAAGGACTTGGGAGATATAGGCAAAAGACCGAACCGGGACGCTGGCTGGAGCTCGAACCCGAGCTCGCCGGCCCGGTCCAACATCACGGCCAGGTAGCACTGTCGCCAAGGATTCCCAGACAGTGGTCAAAATCAACCGCACGTTCTGGGAAACTAGTCTCTTCCTCGATTTTCCCAAGCTCATTCGAACTGTAAGTAAATCGTGACTTTAGTGTATAAAAAACCGAAAAATAGACCGAAATAAATATAAGTGTAAATGGATCTTTAAATAGTATATAGTGTAGAATTAGTGTACAAAAATATAGGCAAATTGGACTAAAAATAGACTAGATAAACATAAAAACAACAAGCGGCGCCGCAAACAGCGGAGAAAGTGAAACGCGGTACTTACGACCTCGATACCGGACAGACCCGGACCCCGACACGGAAGTGGTGATTGCAGCAGGGTAGGCCGCTTCTTCCTGAATAAGGGGCTGGTTTTGGATCCAGCCGGAGAGCTGTAATTTAGGAGATAGACCGCTTCCTGCGCTGCGCGCCGCTGTCTAGTCGCGCGCGGCCGGGGCGGCACCAAAATTTCTACTTTCTCTGGCCTGGGAGGCTAGGCGCTGACCGCGATCTGGGAAGAGAGGTGCTCGTCTTGATCGCCAGCCTTCCCCGCGTCGACTGTTGTTTACAGAATTAGCCGGAAGCAAAAATTACACCCCCTAGGGGACTTTTATTGTGACACAAATTTCGGCGTAACAAAAACTTTTAGCTTAAGATCGACCGAACTTCAGCCTGTCGTGACGCCCTTTTCCAGCCGTGACCTTGGCCCGAAAGGGATACAGTTGAACACAACATATCCCCCTGTAATCAACCACGGCCGCAGGACCGGTCTACCTCAAGTGTTTTGGCTGCTGCAGGGAGTTATACTTGAGCATAAAAACTTCCTGTAAAAACATAAAAACTCGGATAAACGGGACTTTACACCCCCATAAAGGGCAAACGGAGGCCGTCGCCTTCACAGCGGTGTGCTCACCTTCTCCGCCAGTCTTCTGCAAGTCGAAGCCCACTTCAAACATCGTCGGGATACCACGGGTTCGCCCGCTATACCGATTTATCCCGAGAGGCGGAAATAGGGCTGGAGTTCTATAGTAGTATTAAGTTTTAGCATTAAGTTCTAGTAATAAGTACTTTTCGGCTAGGGGTAGTTACCAAAAAATAAAAAGTTTTATACCCCTAGATAGGGGAGGAAACCCCCTATCGACTGACGTGCGTCGATCCCACGCGCGGCGGGTGACTCCAGAGATACGGAACTTTATCCCAGAACAAACCTGCAAAATTCCCATAGACATAAAACAGACTAACTGACAAGTACAAAATTTCAAAAAATTAATTAAATTCAATATCTCGGGAACCGCGTGTCCTGTCGGCGCGCGGTTTTCGACCTTTAACCCGGACGGACCACCCCCATCATACCACAATAAAAAATCGACCCCTTTTTTGCGGGGTGCACCACGTGCACCAACGAGGAAAGGAGACGAAAATATATTTCACCCTTCACAAACCCTCTGGATTAATGTAACTTGACCCCCTTTTCAAAAATTACCACCCCCAACCCCTAAATTTTGGACTTGACTGACTAACTGACCGAACAACAAAAACTTAAAAAACTAAATAAAATCTGTATCTCGGGAACCGCGTGTCCTGTCGACGCGCGGTTTTCGACATCCAACCCGGACGGACCACCCCTATCACACTACTACAAAAAACCAACCCCCTTTTTGCGGGGTGCACCACGTGCACCAACGCAAAAAGGAGACCAAAATTGTTTTACCCTCCAAAAATCCTCTGAAGTAATGTCAATTGAACCCCCTTTTTTCAAAATTACCACCCCCTACCCCTAACTTTGGACTTTGACTAACTGTAACAAAAATTGGAAAAATTAATTAAAATCCATATCTCTGGAACCACTGGTCGTATCGACGCGCGGTCTTCAACGTTTAACGCGGACAGACCAGCGCTATCGGTCCTCATACTAGAGACGGCTCTAGGTAGAGTTTTAAGAAATCTTGAAAATTTTGTTGCACTTTGACAAAAACAATTAGCAGACATAGCTAAAAAATAGCTAGTACACCTATAGACAAGAGACAAAGACCGTGGCTCTACCTATGTAGAGTCAAAAAATTTTTTATAGAAAAAATTTTTTATTCTTTATTTTATTTTATATATTATTTTAACGTCTTTACTTGTAATTGTGCCGCCCTAGATTATGTAAATCAAATTGATAAGAATTTTAAAAATTACAAATTTCAATTATTTAAAAAATAATTATACAGGCCAATGAATCCCCCTTCTTTGGTTCCCCTACAGAAAAATTCTACAAACCTTTAAGGTCGATAGCTGTAGGCGCAGGTACGGAGCACCAAACCAACAGCTCATATACAAGCCGCACACCTGGGTTTGTCTGGAAAAAATAAAAAACCAAAAACATATTATAAATTTTTTTTTTATTATTACTATATATAAAAGGGTGGGACTTACCAAATTATTGTTAACCTGTTATTATCTTTACGTATGTTTTAGAATATAGTTTTAGTGATAAGCTGATAAAATTTTAGCGAAATAGTGACGTCCTCTCTTGACAAATTCTCCACCAAAAACCTAGTTAAATATGGCGTGTCATCGGACGCCTACCAGGACGAAACAGGCTCTGGAACGGGACACAATGACAACGAGGGCTGGTTCCTCGACAGGATCGACCCGCAGAAAGAGCTCAGAAATACAAGAAAAGGTAGCGCAGTTCGAGAAGCAGAAGGAAGAAAGGCCACATGTGTCCAGACAAAGGACCTTCACCAAGGAGGAGGAAGAAGAAGAACAACCAACCATGGACCATAGACTTATAACGGCAATAGACCTATGCCAAGAAGGTAGGTGTCTCATGGAGCAATCCAAAAACATGAAGACGGAGGTGAGGAGCGGTTTGAGCCACCTCTTCAAGAAGCTCCAAAGAGTCATCTACGATGCTGGAAGTGACCTAGCGAGGAAGGGGAGCGGAGCCCTAAAAACCAAGAAAGACAAAGCGACGGAAACGGAGAAAGTGGTGGAAAGGCGGATAGAGAGGAAGGACAAACAAACTTGGACCGAAGTAGAGAAGAAAATAGAGAAAAAGGATAAAGGGACAGAGACGGATAAGCAAAAGGACATAAGTAAAGGCGTGGCGAGGAAAGATCAGAGCACCGAGACGGAAACAAAAAAGGACAAAACACCTAGACAAGAAAAGAGAGGCGAAGGCTTGACATTAGAAGAAAAGCTAATGAGTAAATTAGAAGAGCACAGTAGGAAATTAGAAGAAAATAAAAAGGAAATTGAGATGATGAGGGAAACTATTGAAAAACAGGGACATCTGGAGGAACTCCCGATGATGACCTACGCGAGTGTAGCGGCGGGCCCTCCCACCAGGCGTCAGCCAGCGGAGAGAGCGGCGCTGCACTCGCTGATGGTCACTTCAGAGGACAACCTGGAAACCGGAGAAGAAGTAATGCAGAAACTTAGGAAAGGAATAAGGGAAACGGATGGATGGATAAAAATTGACAAAATTAGAAAAGCTAAGGACGCGAAATTAATTATCGGATGTAGAGAAATAGACGAAATGAAGAAAGCCAAAGAAAAGATAGAGAAAATTGCCGGTTTGAAAGTGGTAGAAGCCAAAAACAAAAACCCATTAATAGTGCTCAAATGGGTCTTTGCCACGCTAACTGATGAGGAGATTGTAAGTGCCATCAGACTACAAAACTCCGAAATAATGCAGGACATGGAAGAGATAGAGACAATGATAGAGGTGAGATATAGGAAAAAGACACGGAATCCTAACCTGGTGCACGTAGTGGCGAAAGTCACACCAACAGTATGGAGAAGGCTGACCGAGGCAGGCAAAATCCACATCGACATACAAAGGGTAATAGTGGAGGATCAGTCTCCCTTAGTACAATGCTCAAGGTGTCTGGAGTACGGCCACACCCGGCGCCTCTGCACGGAGACTGCGGACATCTGCAGCCACTGCAGCGGACCGCACCTCCGATCGGAGTGCCCCGGGTGGGGGGTAGACACTACGCCAACCTGCAAAAACTGCGTCAGAGCAAAACTGGTGAGGGCAGATCACAATGCCTTCAGCATGGACTGCCCCATTCGTAGGAAATGGGATGCCATAGCTAGATCCACGGTCGCCTACGAATAACTGCACATAACACTAAACACACAATAATTGCCAGAATTAGTTAATAATAACGGCAATTATGAACAGCAGGTACTAAAAATAGGAGCAGATTTGTACTCGATAAGACCGAGATGGCGCGTCATTATTATAATAATAATAACGCAAATCGAGCAGTGAAACAAAAATGCACACTTAAACATAACTATTAACATATAAGACAACACCAACCTTTTATTTAAATCTAATCTTTTATTTAAAGTTTAGCACACAAAGCAGGTCAAAATGCAACAAAAAAAGGTTCATTCATAAGTATTTGTACATACATATGGAATGCACCGGAACAAATGATAAATAATAGTATTAGTAGCTACCCCAAACATTACACATAAATAGAATATAAGGCAAGTAGAATAAGGAAACCGTGTCGTATATAGTATAATATATAGTATAAGATAAGTATGTAGTATAAAAGCAACTGAAAATAGAAATGTTAACGGAACTATATTAACTTACAAATCTGTCTAAGTCCCTTATACGTAAGAATAAGATTAGATATACATGTAAAATATGAGAAAAAATTAGAAATAGAATACATTAAGAGAAAATAGAAGTGGAAAACATAATGTAATAGATGTACTAATAGAAACTATACTATGTTAAAATAAGGAAGATAAAATAAACAAAAATGTACGTTATTTACCTATTAAAAAAATAAAGTAAACAAAATAGCTAGTTAGTATTAGAGGTCAATCCCAGACCTAAGGTAAAAAA
Organism: Hypsopygia costalis; assembly: GCA_937001555.2. NCBI lineage: Eukaryota > Metazoa > Arthropoda > Insecta > Lepidoptera > Pyralidae > Hypsopygia > Hypsopygia costalis. Next base: position 19,775,724 of record OW443349.2, on the reverse strand, counting down.
GATGAAGCATGAAAGAAAGAACAGTATGAAGAATAAAAGTACGAGAGGCATAAAAGCGAGAACTGGTATGAAAGAGTAATAGCAGAAAAGGTCCCTGACCATGTTAGGGGAATATAGAATAAAAAAAAAAAAAAAAAAAAAAAAAAAAAAAAAAAAAAAAAAAACCTAACCTAACCTAACCTAACCTAACCTAACCTAACCTAACCTAACCTAACCTAACCTAACCTAACCTAACCTAACCTAACCTAACCTAACCTAACCTAACCTAACCTAACCTAACCTAACCTAACCTAACCTAACCTTTTTTTTTTTTTTTTTGTTATCGATGGAAAAATGCTCATGCATCCCACGCAATCGAGGGGACGACGGCGTGGGTATGTCGGACTCCTACCCGGAGTGCAAGGGGCCTCTAGTAGACCCCACCGGGTAGACCTACCGACTAAAAAACCACCGGTGTTCCTTCTCACCGCCGTGTGGCAGGGTTAAGGGAACGGTTATGATATCACATCCTTAACCCCGCCAGCGGGAGCCCGCAATACACGGGCCCTTCTCTGCCCAGGCAGTTCTGGGCTAATCTTCTACTTGTGGCGTGCCAGGAACACTGGGCACGCCACCCTCTCGAGGATCCCTCTCCATTAGGCGACGAGTTCCCCTCCCCGCCGCCGGGAGATCCTCGTTAAGGCGGGAGTAGGCGCTCTTCGGCCCGACGTCTCCGCCCGGCTCTTCTGCGGCGTATCGGGCGGGAGAGAATATCGTCCTCTCTCGTCCGCTCCGCGGCCTCCTTCTGCGACATAACGGTCTCGCAGAAGGAGACAAACGCTAACCATGCGCTCTCGCTGCCGGCCATGGCTTGCACGACGGCCGGCAGCGAGAGATCGACTCCTATTTCTACGGCTAGGGCGGTTCGCTCCTCCGTCCACGCCGGGCAATCTTCCAATGTATGCTGCGCCGTGTCTATGGCGCAGCCGCAGTGGTGGCACACCGTTGTCTCCTCGCGCCTTGCCACGTTGCACAGATACTTGCCGAAACAACCATGCCCGGTCAGTACCTGGGCAGCGTGGAAGGTTACCACGCCATGTCGTCGACCGACCCATCTTTCGAGGACAGGCCGGATAGCATCCACGGTGCGCCGACCGGCGCCCGGCTCCTCTAGTCTTTGCTCCCACTTCCGGAGAAGTTCCATGCGGGCGTTGTCTCGCCAACGTGTGAATCCCTCCGGAAATGGGTTCATCCCAGCGGCGACCGCCTCGATTTTTCTCCAATAAGCCGCCGCCAGCACTTCAGCCTCCAGGTCCCAGGGTGGGCTGCCTGCTATCACGCACGCTGCCTCGCAGGAGGTGGTGCGATAACCTCTTATGACTCTGACCGCCATGACCCGCTGCGGTCTCCGAAGCTGGGCTTTATTTTGGGCGGTCAGTGCATCGGCCCAGATGGGCGCTCCATATAGCGCCATCGACCGCACCACTCCCATATAGAGGCGGCGGCAGGCGATGCTTGGCCCACCCATATTAGGCAAAAGATTGCCGAGTGCGGCAGCGGCCCCCATCAATTTTGGGGCTAGTCGTCGGAAGTGCTCTTTAAAGTTCCACCGGCTGTCGAGGATTATGCCGAGGTATCGCATCGTCTGCTCGACAGCAATAGGGACACCCCCAACGACCAACCTTGCATCAGCTGGCGGCCCGCACCGAGGCCTATGGAAACAAATGGCCTCGGTCTTATTGAGCGCGACTTCCAACCCCAGACGTCGTATGCGGGCCACAACGTGAGCCACTCCAGCAGTGGCAAGTATGGCCGCCTCTCGGTAAGAAGTGCTGCGAGCGATCACCAGGGTGTCATCAGCGTACGCAATGACGACAATCCCTGGCATGAATGCCCCCCGCAACACCCAATCATAGCCGATATTCCACAGAAGGGGCCCGAGAACCGACCCCTGTGGAACACCGCAAGACATCGGTCGGCGGCCATATCCGCCTCCGCGCATAGCATACACCACCTCTCTATCTGATAGGTAATGCCCAACCAAATCCCGCAGATACTGAGGCACCCGATGGTGCCTGAGTGCTTCAACGATACAGCTCCAGGGGAGAGTGTTGAATGCATTTTTAATATCCAAGGACACTGCCAACACCGTCTCCCTCCGAGCTGTGGCCTCCTCAGCGAGAGCTCTTACCCGCGCGATAGCGTCGATTGTCGATCGGCTACGACGAAATCCATACTGTTCGTCGCTCAGATCCGGCCCTACACCCTCAAGATGCTCAATAAGGCGGTCAGCTATGACTCGCTCAAATAGCTTGCCCGCCTCATCGAGCAGAACAATGGGCCTGTAAGACGACGGCGAACCAGCAGGTCGTCCGTCCTTTAGGAGCAGGACGAGTCGGCCGGGTTTCCAACGAAGCGGGAACCGTCTTCTTCTTGTGCACGCGGTCAAGAGTCCTCGCATTCTTGGTCCTAGCTCTCTGAGGGCCAACACCCAGGCGCGCCCAGGAACGCCATCAGGTCCAGGGGCGGTATTCTTGGATCTAAGCCTCGCGACTGCCGCTCCAAGCTCTGCATCCGTCACTTCGGGCGTCTCAGTATCCGATATTTCTTGCTCTTCTTCTTCCCGGAATGCTATGCGCGGCGCCATTGGCGGAGGGATGTGTTCGCCAACCTAACCTAACCTAACCTAACCTAACCTAACCTAACCTAACCTAACCTAACCTAACCTAACCTAACCTAACCTAACCTAACCTAACCTAACCTAACCTAACCTAACCTAACCTAACCTAACCTAACCTAACCTAACCTAACCTAACCTAACCTAACCTAACCTAACCGAACTTTACCTTTGGGGCTACTCCTGTAAGGGCGACATCCACTTTCTTCCCCGCCAAACAGGGCACAATTGCAATAAATTCCCCGGACAAAGAGGAGCGGGCTGGCCCTGCTAAGACATCTAATGTTAGACAAAGTATAGGAGAATGGGAGAGGGGGAAAAACGATCAACAGACAAACGCCTTTACGCCTCCGATGACTACCATGGCCTCGAGCGTATCCCCAAAATCTAAGACGAGTGTTGCTGTAAATAGGGAGAGGGATGCTCGAGAGATCTCTGAAGAGAAAGTGAAAGAATCGACCGCGACACGATCTGCATATCCATCCAGGTTGGCTGAAGCAAGGGCATACCTAAATAAAGGGAAGGCACACATCAGCCAGTCCAGAAATCTGAGGTCAGATATTAAGGATGGAGTCATACTGGCAATGGAACGACTCTATCAACTAGTTAGGGAAGGGGAGATAGGAAAGACAAACCGGGACAAGAGTCCACGTAAGACCAAGAAACTAGAGGAAGAAAAAGGGAAAATGAAGCCGGAAGAAGGGGATAAAAAGGATAAAGAACAAGAATCAAACAGTGAACAAGAGAGAGGAAAAGAGTTGAAGAAAATAATTGAAGAACATAGCAGGATGTTGCTGGAAACAAAAGAAGAGATGGAGAAACTAAGAGAGACCATGCAAAAGCAACACCAGATAGAAGAGGGAAGGGTCACCTATGCAAGTGTGGCAGCTGGCCCACAAAAAAGCCGGCTGGTAGAGCCGACGGCCATGCACTCGGTGATTATTTCGTCTAAGAACGAAAAAGAGACTGGAGAACAGGTACTGGAACGAATAAAGGAAGTAGTGAACGCAAGGGAGGAAGGGGTACGCATAGACAAAGTGAGAAAAGGAAGGGATAGGAAAGTAATTGTGGGATGTAGAGATAAAGAAGACATACGAAAAGTAAAAGACAGAATTGAAAAAGCTGGGGGATCACTCAACATGGAAGAAGTTAAGAACAAGGACCCACTAATCATCCTCTATGGAGTCCTCAAAAGCAATACAGACGAGGACATACTGCAGGCAATCAGAGCACAAAATAAACACCTATTAAGAGGCATCAGCGAAGATAACGACCGCATGGAGGTACGATTCCGGAAGAAAGCTCGGAACCCACTGACTGCACATGTGGTAGTGAAGGTTTCCCCACAAATCTGGAATCGTTTAGTTGAGGCAGGGGCCCTGCATATAGATATCCAAAGGATTAGAGTGGCTGACCAGTCTCCATTAATCCAGTGCTCGCGCTGCCTGGGATATGGCCATGGAAAACGCTTCTGCCGGGAGTCCTTGGATGCGTGCAGTCATTGCGGCGGCCCACATCTAAGAGCAGATTGTGCAGACTGGATGGCTGAGGCACCCCCTAGCTGTTGTAACTGCCAAAAGGCAAAAATGGAAAAAGCAGACCACAATGCCTTCAACGCGGAGTGCCCTGTGAGAAGAAAATGGGAGGCATTAGCGAGATCAACAGTGGCTTACTGCTAAAGTGGTTCCTGGCAAAAACATGGGTAGCAGCAATTATAGAGCGGTCCAGGCCAACCTTCAAAGAAGCAAGTTGGCAACGGCTGAGCTGATGGTTGAAGCAGTGCAAAGAAAGTTCGCTTTTGCAATGATTCAAGAACCATATATTGGACGTGCGGGGAGAATGACTGTTCCGTCGGGGTTCAGAGTGATACAATGTGCAAAAAATGTCAAAGACAATAAAGCTGCTATTGTGTTATTCGACAATAGTATCGACATCACTCAGTGTCCAACTCTAACGACGCCCAATATTGTTGTAGCGAAACTGAGGACAGGAGCATGGGAGATAGGAGTGGTGTCGGTCTACCTAGAGGGGGACAAACCTCTCGAACCGTACGTCCAATGGATGGAGAAGGTGCTTAACGAACTAGGGACAAAGCGAGTGCTACTGGGTGGGGATATGAACGCCTGGAACACGTGGTGGGGAAGTGGGAGAGTGGACAAAAGAGGCGAAGAACTGGCGGGAGCGCTCGAAGACATGAATCTGCAGATCCTAAACCGAGGTTCTGAGCCCACCTTCGACACTATTAGGGGGGGAAAACGCTATACGAGCTGTGTCGACATAACGACATGTTCGATGGACATGCTGGGGCACGTGGATAACTGGAGAGTGGAAGCAGGAGTGACGGGATCGGACCACAGGGCAATCCTATTCGAGCTAAATTTGGGGAAGGCAAAAGGCACAGACACAAAAAGAACGACAAGACTATACAACACGAAGAAGGCGAATTGGTGTCGGTTTCGTGAGAAACTGACCCAATTCTGGCAGCAAGGAAACATAAATAAAAACGAGATAGAAAATATAAAAAGTAAAGAAGAGCTAGAAAATATGGTAGAAAAAGTAACTACAACCATAACTGAAGCTTGCAAAGTGTCGGTGCCCAAAGTCAGAACGGATGGGGCTCGGGTGAGATTGCCCTGGTGGAATGATGAACTAGCAGCAATGAAAAAAGAAGTTGCCAAGAAGAAGCGTAGAATTTCATGTGCCGCGCCGGTCCGCCGAGCATGGGTCGTAGACCAGTATCTACAAGCGAAAGAGGCCTACCATGAAGAAGCAAGGAGGGCTCAGACAAATAGCTGGAAGTGTTTCTGTGAGAGACAAGATCGTGAGACAATGTGGGAGGGGATTTACAGGGTGATAGGCCGCACGAGTGCGAGAGAGGAGGACGTGCCACTTGTGCAAAATGGATTTGTTCTCAGTGGGGAGGAATCGTCGATCCTACTGGCAGACACCTTTTTTCCAAGAGACGAGACGGGAGGTGATGACGTAGAACATACATCAGTAAGAGAGCAAGCCGAACAAGTGAATAAATGGACAGATGATGAGTCATGTGATCCAGTATTCACAATGGAGGAGCTAAAATGGGCTGCGTCAAGCTTCAATCCAAAGAAGGCTCCCGGACTCGATGGTTTCACCGCGGACATCTGCGAGGCGGCAATCACCCTGGATCCAGACCTCTTTCTAGCGCTATACAATAAATGCAAGACGCTCGCCTACTTCCCCATCATCTGGAAGGAAGCGGTGGTCGCAGTGCTGCGAAAGCAAGGGAAGGATGATTATACGCACCCAAAATCTTACAGGCCGATTGGTCTACTGCCTGTCTTCGGGAAAATCCTGGAGAAAATGATCGTTAGAAGGATTAGATGGCATATCTTGCCGGGAATGAGCCAACACCAATACGGCTTCACACCGCAGCGCAGTACTGAGGACTCCCTCTATGTCATGATAAGGCGAATAAAGGAACAACTAAAAGCCAAAAAGCTTATAACACTGGTATCTCTGGACATAGAGGGAGCCTTCGACAGCGCCTGGTGGCCAGCAGTGCGTTGTGGGCTCGCTGACACACAATGCCCCGTTAGTCTAAGGCGCCTAGTGGACAACTACTTGTCAGAAAGGAAAGTGCGAGTCCGATACTCTGGGGCAGAGTGTGTCAAAGACACCACAAAAGGGTGCGTGCAAGGATCGATAGTGGGTCCAACGTTCTGGAATCTGCTCCTGGACCCGCTATTGAAAGAACTGCAGCAGCGTGGCGACTACTGTCAGGCGTTCGCTGATGACGTGGTCCTAATATTCTCGGGGGACACGGCGCTGGAGGTCCAGACGCAGGCCAATGCTGCCCTCGCGCACGTTCGGGAGTGGGGAGTCCGAAATAAGCTTAAATTCGCACCCCAGAAGACAAAAGCAATGGTCATAACAAACAAATTAAAGTACGACTCACCTCTCCTGAGCATGGGCGGGGTCGGCGTGGAACTGTCTCGGGAAATAAAGATTCTCGGTCTTACTATCGACGACAAGCTAACGTTTAACAAACATGTAGCAAACGTGTGCCGAAAAGTGCAAAACCTGTATAAACAGATCTCAAGAGCGGCAAAGGTAGGCTGGGGTCTGGGGCCCGAGGTTATTAGGACCATTTACACGGCAGTAGTGGAACCTGTAGTCCTGTACGCGGCTAGTGCATGGGCACCAGCAACCGAAAAACTGGGCGTGCAGAAGCAACTCAACTTGGTTCAACGGGGATTTGCACAAAAAATTATAAAGGCGTACAGGACAGTGTCACTCAACTCTGCGCTGGTGCTCGCCGGATTGTTGCCGCTGGATATAAGAGTAAGAGAAGCAGCCTCACTGTATGAGGTCAAGAGAGGGCTATCACAGCGAATAGTGGGAGACCGAGAAGTTGACCGACCGGTACCATATATTGATACTCCACACCCTGCTGAGCAGATAGAGTTGAAATTCGTATGCCTGGCGGACCGTGCACAAATGGACCAACACGATAACGATGGTCTCAAAATATTCACAGACGGAAGTAAAATGGACGGGAAAGTCGGAGCGGCATTATCTACGTGGAATAATGGCGCGGAGGTAAGTACCCGGAAATTAAAATTGGAACCTTTCTGCACGGTCTACCAGGCGGAATTGGTGGCTTTATCAGAGGCAACAGAGCAGGCTCTCCGAAGCGGAGCGAAAAATATTAACATCTACAGCGACTCTAGATCCGCCCTTGAAACCGTTATTAACGGAGACTCCCTCCACCAACTAGCGACAAAAGCGAGAGCCAATATCAAAAAGATCACGATAATGGGCAAAACAATTAAATTGTTTTGGATCAAAGCGCACGCAGGGCTAGAGGGAAATGAGAGGGCGGATGAACTAGCTAAGTGCGCCACGCAAAAGAAAACAAAATCGGACTATGACAAGTGCCCGGTTTCATTCGTTAAGCGACAAATCCGACTGGAGTCGCTTGACGAATGGAACCGGCGCTATAAAAGTGGAGAGACCGCGTCGGTGACAAAAGTGTTCTTGCCAGACGCCATAAAGGCGTATGGCATCATAAGGAAAATGAAGTTGGACCCACTGACAGTGCAAGTGATGACGGGACACGGCGGGTTCTCGGAGTACCTGCACCGTTTCAAGTGCAAGGAGAACCCGGCGTGTATCTGTGACCCTGAAAAAGGCGAGAGTATTCTGCACATTATAACCGAATGCCCAGCACATGACAAGGAAAGGACGGACCTGGAAATAAAATTAGGGATTAAAATAGAGAAAGAAGGTATAAATAAAATTATTGAAAGTAAAGAAAATAGACAGAGTTTTATAAGCTTTTGTAAAAAGATTGCCAACCAAGTAGTGATAAGAAATAAAAATGGTAAATAAGGGTAATACTGTCATATATATATAGATTATATATAACGAGTAACCATAATTATGTGATAAAAGACATTATAGATAAACTTAAGCAATAATGTTAAAAGCAAAATAAAATAAATGTAACAAATAATGTATAAAAATATAAGTATAGAATATTAAGGATAATTATAAGAAATGTGTAACTAGAATAGAACAAAATTGTTATATGTAATTAAATAAATAAAGAATAAAAAAGGACTCGGCCCTCCCCATGCCAGAGGAACACTTGTTAATTTACAAAGTAAGCCGATGCGCGCACATCCAAGGACAACATTAATTCCATGTCGAACTTGGATGTGCGCGAATTGCGATTGGCCTACATTAAAAAAAAAAAAAAAAAAAAAAAAAAAAAAAAACCTAACCTAACCTTTTTTTTTTTTTTTTTTTTTTTTTTTTACGTGGGGAAATCCGTTAAGGATACCACGCTGCCCAAGCGTGGTTATGTCGGACTCTGCTGCCATGACCAGTGGCAGCCATACCGACTAAAACCCCACGATCTCCTCCTCTCCGCCATTGGCGAGGCCACGGGAACTGCGATAGCATAACCTCCGCGACCCCGCCGACGGTTGTCCCTAAGGACCCTCCTCCTGGGGAACCCGAGTTTCTCCCTCTCCTCGATTAGTGGCGCACCGGGAGACATGCGGCACGCCGACACCAAGGGTTATTTTTTAACGAGGTTTTCTTCCTCGACTGCTTGGGGCTGGTGAAACCGGCTCTCCGGGCGGCGTCAGACGCTCCCGGCCTCGGTTTCACCTCCCCCCTCCTCTGTAATTTTTTAACGAGGTTTTCTTCCTCGACTGTTTGGGGCTGGTGAAACCGGCTCTCCGGGCGACGTCAGACGCACCCGGCCTCGGTTTCACCTCCCCCCTCCTCTGTAATTTTTTAACGAGGTTTTCTTCCTCGACGATTCGCAACCCAGTGCACCATCGCTACACTGGGGAGCGCTCCTCCACTGTGCGCCTCACCGTGACCTCTGCTAGCTCAGAGGGACGGGAGGCGCAAACGTCCAAAAGCGCAGTAAACACTGCGCTTTCCCTCTCTGCCAGAACATTGGCCAACGGTCAGCAAGATCTCTGCGAGGAGAAGTTACTGACCGTTGTTGCCCAGGGTGCACCAGGCTCAGGCTGTTGCTGACAAGTCATTTTCGCCGGACGTACGACGACGACGACAGCAAGAAAAACGAGCCAACAACAGTCCCGAGCACACGAGGAGGTTTTCCGGCCTTAGCACCCCAACCTAACCTAACCTAACCTAACCTAACCTAACCTAACCTAACCTAACCTAACCTAACCTAACCTAACCTAACCAGTTGCGCCCGCGCCGTGAGTCCGAGCGTCACGATTTTACGCCGCTCCGCAGCAAAAAAAATCAGTGAAAAACGCAAAAATTGTGAAAAAGTACCAGTGTTTTATATCGCCAGGTGCGCGCTGGAATTACCTATCTGTTAGTGCTTTCAGAATAAAAATCGGACCAAAATTGACGAAGTTATAAACAAAAACCCGCGAAAACACCGCGAACCCGGGTGCGCGCGCGCAAACAATCGCCCATAACTTCTGAAAACTAGTGAAAAACTGTGTAACTGCAATTGTGATTGTGTGCGGTATCCCAGCGAGAGTGCCCAGTCAAAATCCGGGATTTTTTCGACAAAAACTGAGTGAGTAGTGATAGGAACAGTGCAAAAAATACTGCAAAAAATCAGTTTTTTCAAAATAACTCAAAAAACAAATCGACAACATATACTTTTTATTTGCTTAAAACGTGCTAACAAGTGGACACTATTAGTGGTATAAATTTGGGATTTTTGCGCCGTAAGAATCGGGAGTTATTGACCAAAGACCGAAACCGGAAGCCTGGCTGGAGCTCGAACCCGAGCTCGCCGGCCCGGTCCAGCACCACGGGCGGATAGTACTGTCGCCAAACATCTCCAGGCAGTGCTCAAAATCATCCGCAGACACCGGGAAAGTAGTCTCTTTCCGGCTTTTTCCCGAGTCCCGGCGGCCAGTGAGTAAAGTGTGACTTTTATGTACTCAAAAAACTGAAAATAGACAGAAATTAGAATAGGTGTTAATAGATTATTATTTAGTGTCTAGTAAAGAATTAGTGTAGTGAAATTCAGACGATTCGGACTCATAATAGCATAGGAAATCACAAAAACAGTGAGCGGTGCCGCGATTTGCAAAAAATTTTTTAGTGCGGTACTTTCGACCCCAATATCCGGCAAACCAGTACCTCGCCAGAGACATGGCTAGCATAGCTGGATAGGCCACTTCTCCCAAAACAGGGGGACGCTTTTGGATTCAGCCGGAGAGTAGTAGTTTCGGAGCTATCCCGTTTCCCGTGCAGCGCGCCGTAGTTTTTATGCGCGCGGCCGAGGCGGGGCCGATTTTCTGCTGCCTCCGGCTAGGACGACCTAACGCAGCAAAAATTTTGGGAAGAGACTAGGTCGTCTTCATCTCCAGTCCTTCCCGCATCTAGGACTGTAAACAGGATCTGCCGGAAGCGAAAATTACACCACCTAGGGGATCTTCACTGAAAGATAACATTTGGCGCAACTTTTTCTGTAGCCAAAAATCGACCGGACTTCAGCCCATCGTGACGGGTGTTTGGATTGTGACCCTGACCTGAAGGTTTCACAGCTGAACACAGCATACCCTCCGCAATCCACCACAGTTGTCAGACCGTTCTTCCTGCGAGTGGTTTGGCCGCAGCAGGGAGTTATCCCAACGCATAAAAACTATCTGAAAAACGTAAAACAAACATAAAACGGGCTTTTACACCCCCATAGGGGGCTGACGGGGGTCGTCGCCTTAACAGCGGAGTGCTCACATTCTCCGCTGGTTTCTTGCAAACAGAAACCCGTTTCAAACACCATCGGGACACCAACGGTTCGCCCGCTACACCTTTTTATCCCGAGAGGCGGAATAGGGCTGGAGTTCTTTATTAGTATTAAGACTTAGTATTAAGGTTTAGTTATAAGTACTTTTCGGCCAGGGGTAGTTTCCAAAAAATTAAAAGTTGTATACCCCTGGATAGGGGAGGAAACCCCCTATCGAAAGACATTTGTCTATCCCACGCGCGGCAGGCGAGTCCAGAGATACGGGACTTTTTCCTGGAAAAAACTTTTAAAATTTCTATAGATCACTAACAAACTAACAGACTAGTAACAAAATTCCAAAAAATTTAATAAAATCAGTATCTCGGGAACCGCGTGTCCTGTCGGTGCGCGGTTTTCGACATTTTACCCGGACGGTCCACCCCTACCACACCACCACAAAAAATCGACCCCTTTTTTGCGGGGTGCACCACGTGCACCAACGCAGAAAAGAGACAAAAACCCGACCCCCCCTTTCAAAAACTTTCTGGAGTTACGAAACCTAAACCCTTTTCTAAATTACAAACCCCCTACCCCTAAATTTGGACTTTTTGACTGACTAACTGACGAATAACAAAAATTCAAAAAACTAAATAAAATCCGTATCTCGGGAACCGCTTGTCCTATCGGCGCGTGGTTTTCGACACTAAACTCGGACGGGTCGGCTCTACCACCCCATCACAAAGAGTCGACTCTACGTAGAGCTCAAAAACTCTTTGTTGCTTTTTGACTTGAACATTGAATGGACTTAGCTAGGAAATAGCTAAACAACAATACTGACTTTTTTAAAAGAGATTTTTAAAACGCACGGCGGCTCTACATAGAGGCAAAAAATTTTTTACACCGTAAAATTTTTCAAAAATTTTACATTACTATTTATTTATAAAACTTAGATCATACGTAAGTTACAACAGACTAGAAGAGTCTATTGACATATTTTTAGAAAATTATTTTAAGTATTGAATTTGACCCAGATATATAGACAGTTAATCTTCCCCCCTTTACATACAATAGTAAGGAAATTATACGAACTTTTAATGGTGGAAATAATAGGCGCAGGCACAGAAAACATATTAGGAACCACGAATACAAGCCGCACACCCCGGTTTGCCCGCAAAAAATTAAATACCTAGTACAGGGCAACCGAAAAAAAATTAAAAAATTTTGCAGGGGTGAAACTCAAAAACGGGGGGTGGGATATTGACTGTGACACCGCGGGGGCTATTTTTTCTCGGATCTCTACAAGCAAACCAAATTTCAAAATTTTTGGATCAAAATTGAGGGGGGTCATTTTCGGTTTGAAATTACGTAAGTTAAAATTACGAAAAATTTTCTAAATTCTATAACTCGGCAACCATTAGGCCTAGAGACACGGGGTTTTCGGCAAATCTAATAGCTCGCCGAGAGCTAAAATTCTTTGTAAGAGCAATTGCTCTAGGTAGAGTCCGAGGGGAAATAGAGTTCGGCGGTGAGTATTTAACAGGAGGGACTCACAGCAGTTGGGGCGACCCCAGGAAACCCATCCTGGGACTCTACCAGGTTGTAGTAGAGTCGACGGAGTCCGACTCTCCCCCAAAAGAATTTCCCAACGAACTCTGGCGGGGCAAGGAAGCAGTGCAGAGCCGCATCTGAAAAAGAAGGAGGTTAGGAATTACTTAAGATAATACTTACCACTTCAAACGCGAAGACCCGGCTGCTGAAGAAGCGCGCATCCATTGACCCCATCTGGAAACAAAGAAATTTAAATTACTCTAATTAGTTTATTATTTGTGCCTAAACAATAATATCGCCTAAACTTTTAAAATTTTAAATTTACTAAATTATTTATTTATTTTATTCTAATTTTATTTTAAATTAATTTTACTATTTCTTTTTAAAGTATACTTTTCTTCCTTCTCTACTCCAATCAAATTAAGAAACCAGCTTATCTGCCACATAGTCAAATGGCGTGTCACCGCACACCTCCGCGTTCAAAACTGCCTCTTGAACGGGAGACAACGAGGGCTGGCCCCTCAGCGGGAACAGGAAGGCGGAGGAGCGCGGAGATGCTGGATAAGGTTGCGCACTTTGAAAGGTCAAAGGAGGAAAAGACCAAGGTCTCGAGACAAAGGACCTTCACAAAAGAAGAAGAGACAGAAACGCCGGAAATGAACCCGAGACTTGTCACGGCTATCGACATGTGCCAGGAAGGAAGAGACCTCATGGAGCAGTCAAAGAATATGAAGACTGAGGTGAGGAGTGGACTCAGTATGATATTCAAAAAGCTCCAAAGGCTGCTCTATGAGGTCGGAGACGACCTGAGGGGAAAAGGTGAGGGAGCCCAAAAGGTCAGGAAGAAGGACAAGGCTACGGAAACGGAAAAAATTGCGGAGAGGAAGGTGGAAAGAAGGGATAAGCAAACAGAGACAGAAAGAGAAGTGAAGAAGACAATCGAAAAAAAGGACAAAGGGACAGAGACAGAAAGGCAAAAAGACGTAAGAAAAGAAGTGGAAAAGAAAGACCAAAGCACGGAAACTGACACAAGTGAGCAAAAAACACACACACAAGGAAAGGAGGAAAAAACTTTGACCCTAGAAGAGAAGCTGCTTCAGAAGTTAGAAGAACACAGCAAGAAACTAGAGGAGAATAAAAACGAAATTGGAACGCTGAGAGCGATGATAGAGAAGCACAACCACCTAGAAGAGCTACCGATGTTGACATACGCGAGTGTGGCGGCGGGCCCCCCACCTAGGCGACCGCCGGTGGGGGGTGCGGCGCTGCACTCGCTGATGGTCACGTCGAAGGACACATTAGAAACAGGAGAAGAAGTGCTTCAAAAGCTCAGAAAGGGTATGAAAGCAGCAGAAGGAGGAGTCAAAATAGACAAGATCAGAAAGGCGAAAGACGCAAAACTAATAATTGGCTGCAAAGATATCGAACAAAGGAAAAAAGCAAAAGAGCAGATAGAAAAGATAGACGGCCTTAATGTAGAGGAAGCAAGAAACAAAGATCCGTTGGTAGTGCTTAAGTGGGTCTTTGCCACTCTAACGGATGAAGAGATAGTTGAAGCAATAAGACTACAAAACGGAGAAATAACGCACGATATAAACGATCCAGATCTGAGACTCGAAGTGAAATATCGCAAGAAGACGCGAAACCCGAACTTGGTCCATGCAGTTCTAAAAACATCACCGACTATGTGGAGAAGGCTGACTGAGGCGGGGGCAGTCCACGTTGATATACAACGGGTGATAGTGGCGGACCAGTCTCCCTTGGTGCAGTGCTCGCGGTGTCTGGAGTACGGCCACACCCGGCGCCTCTGCACGGAGACAGCGGACATCTGCAGTCACTGCGGAGGTCCGCATCTCCGGTCGGAGTGCCCCGGGTGGGGGGTGGACACGACACCAACGTGCAAGAACTGCGCGAGGGCAAAGCTGGCGAGGGCCGACCACAATGCGTTCAGCATGGACTGCCCCATCCGCAGGAAGTGGGATGCGATAGCGAGGTCCACCGTCGCATATGAATAGCTGGACAAACAAACAAGGCAATAACTGTCAAAATTTATACAAAAATTAGGACAATTATAGCGAGCACAACACAGGAGCAAACTTTGAATTCGGCAAGACCGCGAAGGCGCGCTACTATCATGATGATAATAGTGCAAGTCGAACGTCAAGCAAAGAATGCACACCTAAGCTAACGAACCAAAACTTAAAATAGTTCTAAAACAAATAGACTAAATACAGGCAAACAAGTCAGAAAGCAACAAGGAGTTCATTAATTTGTATGCATCTCTACATACAAATGTAATGTAACAGGAAAAATAAGTAAATAACAAAAAGTAGGAAACTACCCCTAACCTATATCAATTGTAGTACAATGTAGCAATAAGAAACTCGTGTCGTCTTGTAGATTAAAAGCTATAAATGTAAGACCTAATGTCTAGGTCCCTTAAAACTAAAATATAATGTGACTAGAATATGGACATTCAAAACAAATATATATATTATACATATGTATAAAACAGATTGTAAGTACAGATAAGAATAGAATAAGAGCAAAAATGTAAAGGAAATCATTAAAATAGAATTTAAGAGTATGTTATTTACCCAGTACTAAATAAAAGATAAAATTAGCTAGACAGTAATAGAGGTCAATCCCAGACCTATGGTAAAAAAGACGATGCATGAAAGAAAGAACAGTATGATGAACAAAAGTACGAGAGGCATAAAAGCGAGAACTAGTATGAAAGAGTAACAGTAGATAAGGTCTCTGGTTATGCTAGAGGAACATAGTATAAAAAAAAAAAAAAAAAAAAAAAAAAAAAAAAAAACCTAACCTAACCTAACCTAACCTAACCTAACCTAACCTAACCTAACCTAACCTAACCTAACCTAACCCAGTTTCGTTCGGTCCGCCACCCGGTACGCAGCGAAATCCACGTGCTCCGTTTTTGAAAAATCAAAAAAGTGGGTTATTTTGAAGCTACGATAGAGTTCCAGGTGTCGCTGGATTCGTCTCGCTGAGCCGCATATTCTGGTGAATCGCAAAATAGCCGCACGCGATCGTTTCAGCCGCGAAAAGTGTTTTCTTCAAAAATTCACTCAAAAACGTTATTAAATTCGCTCTGGTGCTGTGAATAGTGTAGTGCGCTTCAAGTGCAAAGTGTCCACGTGTGAGGCTTTTTGCCCTCTATCGGCTGCCTGGGTCTGTTGATCCGGGAAACCAACCACAGCGGCGGGAAAGCGAGAAAAACAACGACCACGTGGCCACGTGGTCGGTGATCCGGCGGTCCCAGGGAGTTGATCTTCTGCAGGCTGCAGGTACCCTTCTGAAGTAATACAAATCTGGAAAAAGAAAAATTTTTCGTTAGCGTAATAATTTTATATAACGTTTTAAAAAGTTAAAGTTTGGCACGGAATTTCTTCAAAATCATAAACAATTTCAAAAAACTGCAACTGCTATTTTTGGCGCGCTTGGCAGGAGCATCATCAGCATCAGTTTGAAAATTTTCATGTTGAAGGTTTTGGAACTATAATTAAAAGAGTTAAAAAATTTAATTTAAAATTTTTTCTTAGAAAAATTGCAAAATTTTTTATTACGTGTGAATTCAAATTAAAGTGTTGCCTTTTTACTATATTGTGCAAATTTTTGAGATTTTTTGGACAAGCGGTTCGCGAATTATAGAAATTTTTATGTTTTTTGGACTTAAATAAAAATTAATTCAATAAAATTACTTTTTGGCTACGGGGACGTGTTTACTAGTGTAAATACGTTGGGATAGAGCCCAAACACGGACCCGATAACTTAAAAAACAAAAGATTTGGCATTTAGGACCAAATTAAAAAATTAGGACCAAAATTTTCAAACGGCCATATATCGCGAACCGCTCGGCCTAGAAACACCGGATTTTCGACGTACATAAGGAAATTGTGTAAAAATTGGTAC
The DNA here is from genome assembly GCA_937001555.2 of Hypsopygia costalis. Taxonomy (NCBI): domain Eukaryota; kingdom Metazoa; phylum Arthropoda; class Insecta; order Lepidoptera; family Pyralidae; genus Hypsopygia; species Hypsopygia costalis. The sequence goes on along the minus strand of OW443349.2, from coordinate 19,759,366 downwards.
CTGACTGGTAAAAGCCAAATTGGCCAAATAATTTTATTTTGCGCTAAAACCATACCAGAATTGTAGAGCTGGTGGGGCCGAGGTGTCCAGAGAAAGTCCGGTCTCGCTGCGACTAGCGGTTGGGAAGTTACAGGCAATTTGCGGCTCACTTTGACATAAGGGCCGCCATTTTGAAAACTTTCAATAGGCCACAGCTCCTGAGCCGCTGGTCGTAGAGAGTTGGGAATTTCGTGGCTGGGTTCAGGGTAGCCCCCTTTTTCCGGTCATCTGACTTTTGGGCGGATTCCGCCCAAAAAATCTTGGACTCTTGGAAGTCGTCTTGCCGAATAGAGGGGAAAAAACTGGGCGGTCTGAACCCAAAAACGGTGTGTCTGCGATCAAGGGTTCCGGAGATATCGCAAGGCAAACTTAGAGTTTGACAGTTCTTCCGCCATTTTGGATTTTTTCAAACATCAATATCTCCGAGACCAGTGGTCCTAGACGAGTGGGATTTTCTTCTGGACTATCTGTAGAGCCTGGGCTGTAATATTTTTCGGATTCGGATCAGATTGGAGAGACAATATTTTTTATACCCGGAAATTGCGGAATCGGCTAGAGCTCGGTGAGCAGAGTGCGGGGATACCGGGCACGGATATATTCGGCCCACTGGTTCCGGAGATACGGCAAGAACCAAAATTTTGGTCCTTGGTCCTGCCGATTTTTGGATTGCTGTGTCCTGGGAACCCTTTGGGCTAGGGTAGCCGTGTTTGGTATCGCTGAAACGGGCTCGACGAGCTCTATCCGAAGAGGTATTTAGATCTGCTCTACATAGAGTCTGTGAAAACTTTTTTCCTACAGTCAAACGTATCGACCGCATATAAGAATTCTTTTAACCGGCCGCTGTACTGTAAGGCCCTGCTACTGCGTAGCGATCAAATATTGATGCTGACAGACTCTACAATACAAAAACGTATATTTATTGACCTATTATAATTAAGACTAGCAGTGGTGCGTCGGACTAGAACTAGAACTAAGTGACTAGAGTCTGTGACTCTATGTATATATCTGTGTACTTTAATAATAAATACTAGGTAAATAGAGAGTACCTATCTACCTACCGTGTATAGATATAGAGATATAAAGTGTATGGAGTAAATAATAAGGCTATACTTACCGACGAGTGGTTTACTTACCTGCTGTGTGATCTGGTAATACCGTTGACGGGGACGTCCTCGCTGGGCTGAGCTGGGCTGCACCTGAAAAGTCGAAAAAATTATTACATTATTATTATTATTACACTATTACACTATACATATACACACAATTGTTAATTATTCGTTAAACTGTTATTATACAACTTATACAAATTTAATACTCTATTGACATCGAGCTAAAATATACTACTGACGCGTTCCAAGAAAATGTTCCGCACACCGAACAAAAATAGTACATCCACAGGAGATAATGACCAGTTGAAATCCCCTGAGAAAACACAACGAAGAACTTCCCTATCTCCAAAGACGATGGCCCAGGTAGGCCCAACTGAGACCGCCTCAAACGTTAGGCGGAGTATTGGTGAATGGGAGTCTGCAGGCGGATCTAACAAAACCTACAACATTTCTCCCCAAAAAAGCGCAAAGTTGACGAAGGCTCCATCGATTGCGCCACAAAAATTAAAAATTACGTTGTCTCAGGAGGGAGGTAAAGGGGCAGCGCTAAAACAACCGACAGAGGTGACCAAAGCGTCACCAAGGAACAAGACAAGGCTAGAGGAAGCTAGAGCCTGTAATAATAAGGCTAAGAAGGCCCTATCAGAGTCGCGGAACTTAAAGGCGGAGATTAAACAGGACGTGACGCAAGCAGTGGAGCGCCTGTTTCAAATTATAAAGGAGCAGGAAGCTGAACTGAACCAGGAAAAGAAAACAAAAGAGTCGAAAATACAGTGTAGTGAGGAGCACCGACCACTAAGCACTCAGAAAACGCACGACAAGGAAGACAAAAACGATGACCTTTTCAAAAAAATAGAGGAGAACACCAAACTCCTCCTTGAGAACAGCAAGAAAATAGACGAAATAAAGGAGGCAATTGAAGCAACGACCAACAGGACAACATACGCGGAGGTAGCGGCGGTAGCAACGGTAAATCAGACAGGAAAGCGCGATTTCGAGCGGACGACGCTACACTCAGTGGTCATTTCGTCTACCAAGGAGGAGGAAACTGGTGAAGAAATCCTAGAGCAGGTTCGGCAGGCTGTGGACGCTAAAGAGGGATGGGTCCGGGTTGAACGAGTTAGGAAGGCGAGAGATAGAAAAGTTGTGGTGGGTTGTGAGAACGAACAAGAGAGGGAAAAAGTAAAACAACGCTTGCAGAGCTCGGGGAAAAACCTCGTCGTAGAAGATATTAGAAACAAGGACCCGCTTCTGGTGCTGAGGGACGTGCTGAAGATCCACAGTGATGAAGAAGTAATCAAAGCCCTCAGAAACCAGAACCGGGAGGTCTTCGGTGGACTTGGCGAAGGGGATAACCGGGTAAGCATAAAGTACCGAAGGAAAGCCCGCAACCCCCACAACGGCCATATTGTATTGAGCGTCTCGCCCGTGATATGGAGGAGAGCAATTGAAGCTCGTAAACTGAGAATTGACCTCCAGAGGGTTATAGTAGAAGACCAAACTCCCCTCCTTCAGTGCACTCGGTGCCTGGGGTACGGGCATGGCCGGCGATACTGTACAGAATCGGCTGACCTGTGCACACACTGTGGAGGACCACACCTCAGGTCTGAGTGTGCAGAATGGATCGCGGGCGGGGCACCCACATGCAGAAATTGTGCCCGGGCTAGATTATCGACTACAGAGCACAACGCATTCAGCGGTGAATGTCCGGTGCGTAAAAAGTGGGACGCGTTAGCCCGAGCGTCCATAGCATATTGCTAAGGATGCTCCGGGTGACTCTACCAGCGGTACCAATACAGCGCGGTTTGGAGTAGTCCAGGCGAATCTACAGCGGAGTAGTCTGGCTACGGCGGAATTAATGATAGAGGCCAAGAACAGAAAACTTGCGTTCGCTATAGTACAAGAGCCATACATCGGAGGTACGGGGAGGATGAAAGCCTACTCCGGGGTCAGAGTGGTGCAATGTGCCGGCAGTTTGGAAAATCCAAATAAGTCGGCCATTGTACTATTCAATGACAATATCGACATCATCCAGTGCCCAACATTGACAACTTCGAACATTACGGTTGCAAAACTAAGAACAGCTGCGTGGGAAATTGGGGTGGTGTCGGTGTACCTGGAGGGGGACAAGCCACTCGAACCGTACCTCGGATGGATGGCAAAAATCATTAAGGAGATTGGAGTAAGAAAAGTACTGCTGGGAGGAGATGTCAACGCCTGGAGTACATGGTGGGGAAGCAGGGGAGTAGACCATAGGGGCGAGGAACTGGCAGGAGCGCTGGAAGAGATGAACCTACAGATTCTCAACAGGGGGTCTGAGCCCACATTCGACACAATCAGGGGAGGAAGGAGGTTTACCAGCTGTGTCGACATCACAACGTGCTCGGTGGATATGCTTGGACATGCAACGAACTGGCGAGTAGAGACTGGTGTAACAAGCTCGGACCACAGGGCAATCTTATTCGACCTTGACCTTGAGAAGGCGAAGGGCATGGACATAAAAAGAACTACAAGAAGATATAATACCAAAAAGGCAAACTGGACCTTGTTTCGTGAAAAGCTGACAGAGATGTGGAGTGAACAAAGAATCAGTAAGACGGATATAGAACAAATAAAGACTAAAGAAGATCTGGAACAAGTGATACAAAAAATTCAAAACACGGTTGAAGAGGCGTGTAGGATGTCCATGCCTGAACTGAAACAGGGTGGGGGGCGGGTGAGGTTGCCTTGGTGGTCCGAAGAACTCGCTGAAATGAAAAAGAACGTCGCAAGAAAAAGGCATAAAATTGCGTGTGCCGCTCCCGTCCGCCGGGCGTGGGTGGTTGAACAGTACCTCCAGGCCAAGGAGGCCTACCACTTAGAGGCAAAGAGGGCTCAGACCGCCAGCTGGAAAGAATTCTGTGGTAAGCAGGAGAGAGAAACTATGTGGGAAGGAATTTATAGGGTAATCGCTAGAACAAAGGATAGAGAAGAGGATATGCCGCTCATCCAGAACGGAACAGTCTTAAGTGGAAAAGAGTCCGCCAACCTCCTGGCAAAGACCTTCTATCCAAAAGATAGAATCGAAGATGACGACGACGTCCACAGAACAACCAGAGAAAAGGCCAAAAAAGTGAATGAGTGGACGGATGATGAAACATCCGATCCACCATTCACTATGGAGGAACTGGAGTGGGCTGCGTCCAGTTTTGATCCTAAAAAAGCGCCGGGGCTTGACGGACTCACTGCAGATATATGCAAGGCAGCGATTGCCCTAAATCCTGAAATATTCCTGGCACTCTTCAATAAATGTCAGAGCCTCGCGTTCTTCCCCACCATGTGGAAGGAGGCAGTGGTGGTGGTGCTCCGGAAACCAGGAAAGGAGGATTACTCGCACCCCAAGGCATACCGACCGATTGGCTTGCTACCGGTCTTCGGGAAAATATTAGAAAAAATGATTATAAAAAGAATTAAATGGCATACTCTGCCCGAAATGAGTCGGCGCCAATATGGCTTTGTGCCACAGCGCAGTACCGAGGACTCCCTCTATGACATGGTGCAACATATTAAAGAAAATCTACGTGCGAAGAAACTTATTACACTGGTTTCCCTTGACATAGAGGGAGCCTTCGATGGCGCTTGGTGGCCGGCCATTCGGTGCAGACTATCAGAATCAAAATGTCCGGTAAATATAAGAAGACTGGTGGACAGTTATCTGTCGGGCCGAAAGGTGCGGGTAAGATATGGAGGGGCAGAGTCAATTGTGGAAACCACAAAGGGATGTGTACAGGGGTCGGTAGGGGGTCCAACATTTTGGAACTTTCTGTTGGACCCACTACTGAAGGAACTGGATCGCCGAGGCGACCACTGTCAGGCTTTCGCAGATGATGTGGTGCTGGTATTCTCGGGCGACACTGCTTTGGAGGTCCAGGGGCGGGCGAACGCCGCCCTCGCGCATGTTCGGGAGTGGGGAGTCAGAAACAAACTAAAATTTGCGCCACACAAGACCCAGGCTATGGTAATAACAAATAAAATGAAGTATGACTCTCCACTGTTGACCATGGGCGGGGTAGGCGTGGCACTGTCCCAGGAGATCAAAATTCTTGGGGTAACTATAGATCATAAACTGACCTTTAACGCTCACGTTACAAATGTCTGTAGGAAAGCCCTAAATCTGTATAAGCAGATATCGAGGGCTGCAAAGGTCAGTTGGGGTTTGTCGCCTGAGATAATCAGGACCATATACATGGCAGTGGTCGAACCGGTGATCATGTACGCGGCTAGTGTATGGGCACCGGCTGTGTCCAAAGTAGGGATTAAAAAACAGTTTGCCACGGTGCAGCGGGGTTTTGCCCAAAAAATTATCAGATCATACAGGACGGTTTCGCTAAACTCGGCCCTACTACTCGCCGGGCTGCTTCCTTTGGATATTAGGGTTAACGAAGCTGCCTCTCTTTACGAAGGGGCTGAAGTTCGCATGCCTGGTGGACCGTGCACAGATTGACCAGCACAACAGTGCCGAGCTGCACATATTTACCGATGGCAGCAAGATAGACGGGAAGGTAGGAGCGGCACTATCTGTGTGGAGTGGTGGCACAGAGACCAGTCACCGAAAATTGAAGCTGGAAAATTTCTGCACTGTTTACCAGGCGGAACTGTTGGCCCTGACCGAAGCAACAGAGTTGGCCCTCCGAGGCGCGGCGCACACTTGTAACGTATATTGCGACTCGAGGTCCGCTCTCGAGACAGTAGTAGACATGGAGTCCCTCCATCCGCTCGCAATTAAGGCAAGAGATAATATAAATAACATCAGATTATCGAACAGAATAATATCCTTATTCTGGGTAAAAGCGCACGCGGGATTGGAGGGGAATGAGAGAGCGGATGAGCTTGCAAGGGGCGCCGCGTTTCGGAAAACCAAACCGGTTTATGATAGGTGTCCGGTTTCATTCGTCAAGCGACAAATCCGCCTGGACTCGATTGACGAATGGAATCGGAGATATAAAAGCGAAGACACAGCCGGAACCACAAAAGTGTTTCTGCCTGATGCTGCGGAGGCGCATTCCTTTGTAAAGAAAACAAAGCTCGATCCTATACTGGTACAGGTATTGACGGGGCACGGGGGGTTCTCCGAGTACTTGTACAGATTCAAGTGCAAGGAGAGTCCCTCGTGCGTGTGTGATCCTGACAAAGAGGAAAGTGTGCTGCACGCAATTGTGGAATGCCCGATGTATGCTAAAGAAAGAATGGAGTTGGAAATTGTACTAGAGGAAAAAATTTGTCTGGAAAATATTAGCAAAATAATACAGAATAAGAAATATAAATATAAGTTTCTAATTTATTGTACCACAATAGCTAGTAAGATTATAAATAGAAATAAGTAAAGAAAGGTATACTGTTAAACATATATTGTTATATATAGAAACAAGTTGCCAGATTTAAGTAGATTAAAATAAATAGATAGGTACAATTGTAAAGGTTAGAAATAGCAAAATAGGTAAAAATATGTTATAAACTAGACTAAGAATAGTATGTTATAAACTAGATAAGAATGAATAGAAATGTAAGATATTGTATACTTTCTTTTCCTGTAATAAATAAAAATTGAAAAATAAAGTTCCGGTCTCCCCACGCCGGAGGAACTAGATTTCTAACGTAAGCCGATCTGCGCACACCCAACGGCTCTTATACACCCGTTGGGTGTGCGTAAATTGCGATTGGCCTATAAAAAAAAAAAAAAAAAAAAAAAAAAAAAAAAAAAACCTAACCTAACCTAACCTAACCTAACCTAACCTAACCTAACCTAACCTAACCTAACCTAACCTAACCTAACCTAACCTAACCTAACCTAACCTAACCTAACCTAACCTAACCTAACCTAACCTAACCTAACCTAACCTAACCTAACCTAACCTAACCTAACCGAACTTTACCTTTGGGGCTACTCCTGTAAGGGCGACATCCACTTTCTTTGCGTTAAGGGTACCCCTTGGGCTCCTTCAAAGGCTCCAAAAATATTTTTCGGAAATTCTCACTTCAACCCCTAAATAGGGGTCCAAAACTGGTAAAAATTTTTTTTATTGAATTAAGCTTTAGAGCCCTAATAAACCCCTATAGCACCGTTTCTGCAACTCCAGCACCGCTGGAAGTCACTTTTTATAGAGGCAATACCTTAACGTGAGCATGTCGAAATTTTGATTTTTGCCGCTGGACAAAAACAAAAAGTGCCGTTCGATTAAAAGTACCACCCCGAATTATCTTTCCATACAGTCCAAAGTTCCAACCCCCCCCCTTACCCCTCAAAATTTGGTTCAAAATTTGACTTTTCAAAAATTTAATTCTGTGCTGTGGCGAAACTGTTTGTTCCTTGTTGCTGCTTTTTGCTCCCTGTACCTTCCCTTGCCGTCCCTTACCATAGCTACAAGTACCAACGCCCCACCTCCCCCCCCTCAAAAATTTTAGTCTAACCAAAACTTACCCATTTTTGTAAACTTATCTGGTTACGAGTCGCTGCGATGCCGAAGTCCGAGTCATCTGCCTCTGATTCTTCGCACCGCACGGCCCCGAAGCCCCTGAAAATAAAACTTAAACAGCAGCCTCAATCCGAAACGTTAAGGAAGAAAGTACTAAAAGTAGTTCCTCCAAACCCTCCGGAAGAAGCCAAGGAGCAGGCATGCTCCAGGGACGTCTCCAAGGAAACCGATGTTGCTGCTCCTGCTGAAGTCAAAAAACCTGAGTGCCCTTTTGAAGACCAGCCGTACTCTCCAACACCATCTATAACCTTTTCGAGACGATCGTCAATAACTTCACTCGGCGATGTGGAGACCCCAATGTCGGCAATGCCAGCTGCGGCGAATAGGTTTCTTCAGGAGGCTAAAGAACAACTTGAGCAATCGGGAAACCTAAAGACGACAATTAAAGAAAGTGTTATCACTTCTCTGCAAGGTCTGTACGAGATGGTCCTACGCATGAACGAATCACGCCAAACTTTGAAGCTGCAGATGGAGAAAGCACACTCTAGGACTCAGGAACTTCTAATAAGACGCGAGAAAGAATATTCTATCAAGCTTAACCAGATTATTGAATCCCTGACGATAGCTGATCTCAGGGGAACACTCAATGTGGTGAACCAAGAGATTCAGTCTCAAAGAGCTATTCTAGCCCAAGATGTTGTAGGGTCTATTGATAATCTGAAAGAAGAAATTAAAAATATTAAAAAGGCAGTACAAAAAGTAGAGGAAAAAACAAACACTATCATACCAACAATAATGGACATACAAACAAAACAGAAAGCTGAAGATCTGAAAAATAAAGAAATATCTAGCAAAGAAATTACAGACATCAAACAAGTACTTACCCTCACTGGAGACAGGACCGCAGAACTTGTTCTAACATCTGAAACAATACAAAACGAATTAAAAACGAATGAACTTACCTGGAAAGAGAACAAACTGGATCTGGAACAAATAAAAAACACAATAGACGCAGTTAATAAAAGAACAGAAGTTATGCAGGAAACTCTCGAGAAGACAGTGGAAACACAGAAACAATTGTTAGAGAAAGAACCTATCACGCAAATAAAAGAGGTAGTGAAAGAACAATTAAAGGAAGTTTCTAATAACCAGCTTGAACATATGTCGATAATGAAGGAGGATATAATTGGGATGATGGGTTATAATCACCAGCAAACCATCGGAGAAGAAATGATAATAGGAGAAATAAAATCATTAAAAGAAAGCATTAGATCACCTAGCGATAATAAAATAAATAGACAAGGAAATCAAATTAAAACAAACACATATTCAGAAAAGAGGACCTACTCTGAGGTGACGAAGACCCCTAAATATAATATCCTGGTTGAGTCTATCAATCCTTTACACACGTGCGAGGAAGTTATTGGCAAAGTAAAGGAAAGCATAGATATAGTCCAGCTTGGAGTAGGCGTAAACCGGATAACAAAAATGAAGAATCAAAGGGTTCTTTTTAGCTGCTCCTCTGAAGACGAGGGAAAACTACTTCACGAGGCTATTCGAAAAGGGGACCCACAGCTTACGGTCTCAAAACACAACAAGAGGAATCCTTTGATTAAAATACTAGGAGTTACACAGGACACAAGGGACGAACAAATCATAGAGGCAATCGTCAAACAGAATAAAAACCTATTAGGTGACGCAGCCTCGCAGAGTGACGATATAAAAATAAGAAGGAAGACTAAGGGACGTAACAATCTGGTCCATAATGTAATTTTGGAGGTTGCGCCTCAAATATGGGCTAAATTACAAAATCAAAAAGTTAAAATCGGCTTCCAGGTTTTAAGAGCGGTAGATCAAACACCGGTTGTACAATGCTTTGGATGCCTGGGCTTCGGTCACACTGCCAAAACTTGTAGTCAAGGTGTTACATGTGGTTATTGTGCCGGGAAACATGACACACGTCAGTGTGACAGAACTGAACGGGCTCCCAGGTGCTGCAACTGCAACGCTAAGGGCCGCACTGACGATAGTGATCACGCTGCGTACAGTAACGTCTGCCCAGAATGGATCAGATGGGATAAGCTGGCGCGGGACATGACCCAGTATTGCTAGCCGAAGGCAACAACACAAAACTAAAAGTCACTCAAGTTAACTTGGGAAGAGGATTCGCAGCAACAAAGGAGTGCTTCAAGGATTCGGAAACAAACGGTACGTCCATTCTCCTTCTACAGGAACCATATGTTGGTAATAAGGGATACCTGCAAAACACCAAATACCACATTATTCAAGGTACTAAAGGGGCTCCCGACAATCCAATTAAATCGGCCATCGTTATTTTAGACCCCAAAATTAAAGCTTATACCAATCCCGACCTTATCAATGAAAATATTGTTGCTACCAAATTCTCTTATAATCAGATGGAAATTGGATTGATCAATGTGTACCTGGAAGGTGATCAGGACTTAAAACCGTACATTGATAGGATCTCGTTTGTTGCTGAAAAACTGGAAACCCCTCACATCTATCTGGCAGGCGATATTAACGCTAAGAGCCATTGGTGGGGCTGTGAATCGGAGGATAATAGGGGTTCTGAAGTCATGGAACTAATTGACCAGCTTAATCTTAATGTGCTAAACTCTGGGAACATACCAACTTTTCACATATACAGGGGTAACCAGTTGTACTCCAGCATCGTGGACATTACGGCCTGTACTAATAGCTTGTTAAATAAGACAAAGAACTGGCGTGTCGATGAGTCTTCCAACATATTAACGGATCATAGGAGAATATATTTTACAATAGATTTGGACGTAACAAAAAAGGAAGAAATCACAAAGAATAACACAAGAAAATATAATATGAAAGAGGTAAATTGGAGGGAGTTGACAAGAGAAATAATTAACGAGTTTGCTAATAGCGATCTAAATTTAGAAACCATCAATAGAATTAAAGACGTGGATGAACTTGACACAACAACAGAAAAACTAACCTCAGCAATAACAACAGCATGTAATAAATCTTTAAAACCATTAAAACTAGGAATGAATAAAACAAATACTTGGTGGAATGATGAATTGGAGAAAAGGAAAAAAGAAGTGAAAAGAATTAGACATCGAATTCAAAAAGCTAATGAAATAAGGAGACCGGAAATTATTAAACAATATATACAGGCAAAAGCAGAATATAAGAAAGAGATAGAAAACTCTATTACTAATAGTTGGAAGACTTTTTGCACAAAACAGACTAAAGAAAACATGTGGCAGTGCGCATACAGAGTTATTCAAAAGTGTGACAAGAATAACCAAGATACAAAGTTATTGAAATCTCCAGATGGCACTGTACTTGACCCACAGAGATCGGCTAAGCTCCTATTGGATACTTTTTACCCAGACGATGACAAAGAGGCGGATAACCTTTTCCAAAGGGAGGTGAGGAGACAGGTTGAGCAGTCAATTGAAGAACTGGCTTCGGATAACTCGCTCCCTGACTACTCACACCCTTTTACGTTAACGGAGATTGCAGCGATCCTGGAAAATATGAGTCCAAAGAAGGCGCCGGGCGAGGATGGGCTTACTGCCGATATTTGCTTGGCGGCCTTCAGAGCAGACCCCTTAATTTTCCAAGCATTATTTAATAAATGCTTGGAATTAGGCCATTTCCCTAAAAGCTGGAAGTTTGCCAGGATCGTTGTCATACCTAAACCTGGAAAGGATGATTATGCTTTGCCGAAATCTTACCGCCCAATAGGGCTACTCCCGATTTTGGGCAAGGTATTAGAAAAGCTATTGGCCAATAGGATTTTGTGGTATTTAGGCTCCTCGGAAAAATTGAGTGCCCGCCAATATGGCTTTATGCCGATGCGGAGCACCGAAGATGCCCTATATGACGCCACCATGCTTATCAGAGACGCCCTTAAGGAAAAGAAAATAACTGCGGTCATATCTTTAGACCTGGAAGGTGCGTTTGATAATGCGTGGTGGCCGGCCATATTAAAGGAATTGATAGAGAAGCGGGTCAGTAAAGACATAATAATGCTGATCAAAAGCTACCTTAATCAACGCGGAGTACAATTAAATTACGCGGGAGTGGAAATCTCCAAGAGCACAACTAAAGGCTGCGTGCAGGGTTCGGCATGCGGTCCACTATTGTGGAACGTTCTGCTGAATCCTTTACTGGAGAGAGCGGAAAACTTAACGGCTCACATACAGGCGTTTGCTGACGACATATTGGTCATATCGTCCGGTAAGTCCTCGACGGAGGTGGAGGATGGGGCCAATGTGGCGTTAGCGATGATTGCAGAGTGGGGTCATGAGAACAAACTCAAATTCGCCGCCCACAAAACACAATCTATGATTATTACAAAAAAATTGAAATACAATAAACCGAAAATAATAATGTCTGGACAGGAATTGGAGTTAATAGATTCGATAAAAATTTTAGGCCTAACAATAGATAAAAATTTAAACTTTAATAAACATCTGGATGCAGTAGTTCGGAAGTGTTCTAATATTTTTAATATGGTGTCCAGGGCGGCGAAGGCGAATTGGGGTTTGAACTCTGACATAGTTCGTACCATTTACTTGGCCGTCATAGAGCCCATAGTACTGTACGCAGCAAATGTCTATGGATCCAGCGCTCTGTCAAAATTAAATAGCAAAAAGCTGGATAAATTGACGAGACAATTCGCTGTAAAGATAAGCAAGGCTCACAGAACAACCTCAATGGTGTCTGCTTCCCTACTGTCGCGAATTCTTCCATTAGAGTTCCGAGTGGAGGAGCAGGCAGCAATTTATGAGGTTAAGAGAGGCGGCCCATTGGCGGAACTGCCAGGGAGACGGCTCCAAAATAGGATGAACCCTTTCCAGCTAATACATCCAGCAGAAAGAGAGACCTTAAACTACGGCTTTATTACGTCTGAGGACGACGTAAACAAGTTAGACCCTAAGAGCACACATATATTTACTGATGGCAGCAAAATCGAAGGCAAGGTTGGTGCTGCCATCAGTATCTGGAAGGGCAGTAGGGAAATAGCTAGCCACTCTTTCAGGTTGGAGAGGTTCTGTAGCGTCTTCCAGGCGGAGTTGATTGCTATATGCAGAGCGCTGCAGATCAAAACCAAGGATAAATCACCCGGACATTATAACATTCTGAGCGATTCACGTTCTTCACTGGACTCTATCCGCCAGATAACTCCCCAGAATCCAATAGTTGGAGAAATCCAGCTATTGATTGAGGAGATGCGCGACAAGGGTTCCAGTGTGGATCTATATTGGATCAAGGCTCACGTGGGTATAAGCGGAAATGAGAGAGCTGACGAGCTGGCCAAAAAGGCAGCTCTCAAAGATAAACGGTCACCAGTTTACGACAAATTTCCCTTATCCCACGCAAAACGACTTATCAGAGAAAAGACGTTGCAAAAGTGGCAAAATAAATATGATGAGTCGTCCACCGGCAGTGTCACAAAAATCTTCTTTAAGGATTGCAAGGAAAGCTACAGGGTGTTAAACAAAACACCCTTGAATAACCTATTGACACAATTATTCACGCACTCGGGTTTGCCTGTGAAAATTAAAACACTATATCACACCATACAAAATTAAACTCACAAAAGCAATAATTTAACTTCAAAAATCAGTTACAAAAGTGATACTTACCTCTTCGATCCTGAAGACCCGGTGGTGGCAAAACATTGCACTGGACCGCAGACTGCACCTGAAAATAAAAATAATAATTGTTAAAATTAAGCATATCTCAGTAACGGTTCATCGTACGGCGGCGTAGTTTTCGCTATTAGGTAAGGTGGTCTATCTGCACGCCTTCTGTCTAAGTGTTATTTGAATTTTATTATCATTTTACTATTATTTAAATTAATATTATTTATACATATATTTATTTTTGGAATATTAATATTTTCAGATAGGTACAATTAATTGAATTAATTTTAATTTTATCTTTAGGGTTTCTTATTATTCTAATTTTAATACTATTAAATTTGTATTGTATCCGTTTTTGATACCCCGCGATGAATAGATCCGGTCCTTCATCTGCGTCTAGCAAAGGCGCCCATGCCAAACCAGGCAAAACTGCTCTAAAAGAGGACTTGCGTAGAACAGCAATAAAAAGAGCTAAGTCGGTCGTGGAGCCGGTCAAGGAAGAGCCGGCGGCCGACAAGGACAAGAATGCCCCTCCTGCTTTGCCCTCTGGAGGTGATGGAGTTGCGCCTATAAATGTTTCTTCGGAGGTGGTGGTCTCTGATGTGGCGCTTGAGGATGCCGATGGGGCCAGCATATCTACGGCACCATTCGCCTCCGCTGCTCATTCGTTTGAGACGGCGAGCGATGCTGATGCGGCTATTGATTTGGAGAGACGCCTCGATGAACTAGGAATATCAAAGCCTGTAACTCCGGCCGAAGACACTGACTGGTCGGACCTAGAAAGTGTTAATTCAGGTCGAAGGCAAAGCATGCTCCCCAGTGTGGGGAGGCGAGCGGGAGTCGCCATGGATTTGGCAACAGTTAGGGCCAATGAACTACTCCAGGGAGGCAAAGAAGCTTTGGAGAGCTCTAGGAATATGAATCGGGAACTAAAGACGGCGGCAGCTGGAAGTCTACAGGAGATGTATGAGATCATACTCTCCCTGTCGGACTCTCGTTCTCGTCACCGCTTATCTCTAGAGCAGGAGCGATCAAGATCCGCTAGGGAGCTGGTGAGGATCGAAAGAGCCCACAACAGGCAGATAGCCGAACTCACAAAGGCCTATGAAGCAGGCGTAATGGAGATGCGGACCCGCATGGTCGAACACGGGAAATCAGTGGAGGCGATTCGAGGCTGGCTGACATACGAACTGACGGGCCCAATAGCCCGGGTCGAGCCGATTCAAAAACAGCTGACAAGACTATCCGGAGACCTTAGCGCTTTAACTGTGAGCGCCCCAGCGCCACACGCGGACTCCGCTTTATTGGTTCGGGAGGTATCACGTCAGCTGGAGGATGTAAAAGTAGAGCTAGCCAAAATGACTCACCAGTTGAGGGACATCAGTCTGGACGTGGAGAGATGGAGGGCGGAGGGTACAAGACTAGCTCCGGAAATACGAGAGCGCTCTCCCTCACCATCGAGCCCGCGGGCTTCGCCACGGATTGGCAGTCAGGGCACTGATATGACCATATTGTTGGAGGGAGTGCGCGGGGCGCTGATTGAGGAACGCGCACATCAGCAGCCAACTCTAACAAGGGCAGAGGTTGGAGAAGAACTTGGTCTAGCGACGGCTCCCGTGTTGTCCCAGCTGCGCACTCTTCGGACGGAACTACTAGAATTAGCAGAGGAGGTCCGGGCATCCCCCATGCCTCATGAAGTCACTCAGGGCCTCGGGTTTGAAATGGCTTTGGGAGAGACCAAAGAAAGGCTGGGAGAATTGCTAGATCCTATTGCAAGAGGAATGGAAAGAGTAGAGGCCAGGGTCCGCGAGAGCGCGATTGGTGTGCCGGTGCCTCCTGAGGAGCTGGTCGCAACCGAAGCTACTAACACGGGCTTGATAGCCAGGAATCGGCCCAATCGATCTTATGCTGATGTGGCTAAATCCCCTAGTTTCCCGGTCATTGTGGAGTCTGTCGATCCTAGGCTCAGCAGCCAGGAAGTTCTGGGTGTGATCAAACGCTCGGTTGATGTGGTGGGTCTGGGAGTGGGTGTGAACGGCGTCCACAAGCTAAGAAATCAGCGCGTCGCAGTAAATTGTGACACGGAGGAGGGCCAGAAAAAGCTTAGGCAGGCTATAGTAGATTCAGCCAAAGACCTGACTGCCACCACGAAGAAGCCGAGGAATCCTCTGGTTCGACTAATCGGAGTCATAAACGACTTGAATAACGCGAAGCTTGTGGACGCGATACGTCTGCAAAACGCTGGATTGTTTAAGTCGGTGCCCGCCGACGCATTGATCAGAATACAGCGCAGGGCAAAAGGACGAACCCCGCAGCTTGCTAACGTCATCCTTGAGGTGGATCCGCCGGTGTGGTCTGCTCTCTGCAACAAAAAAGTTAGATTAGGCTATCAAACTGTAATTGCCGTGGACCAGTCACCTGTAGTCCAGTGCTACAGGTGTCTGGCTTACGGCCATCTTGCTAAGGACTGCAAAGACAAGGAAATTTGCGGCTTCTGCGCTGGTGGCCACGACACAAGGACTTGTCCTAGTCGTGGCGACCGGCCTAGATGCCGCAACTGTATTGAAGAAAATTTTGCAAACACCGACCATCCGGCTTATAGCCATGACTGCCCATTGTGGCAAAAATGGGACCGATTGGCCCGACGAGCGGTTCGGTATTGCTGAGGGCGCCCTCAGATGTGTCCAGGCAAACCTTGGTCGGGGCTTTGCTGCGACCAAGGAATGTTTGGAAGACGCTATGAAAAAGAAAACATCGATAGTTCTCATGCAAGAGCCATATGTGGGCTCCTCGGGACGGGTTTCTGGCCATAGTAGAATTGTGCAGGCCGCTAATGTCAATGCAGGTAATCCCGCGAAGTCGGCTGTGGTCGTCATGGATCCTGGCCTTAAAATTATTGTAAACAATGACCTAGTGACCTCAAATATTGTCGCTTTAACTGTAATTTCGGGTAAATATAAGATAGGAGTTATTAGTGTATATTTTGAGGGCAACGAAGACCTCGAACAGTATTTGTCACCCCTGGCGAAGATTCTTCGAGAACTGCGAGTCGACGGTTGTATCCTTGGAGGAGATGTCAACGCCTCAAGCCCTTGGTGGGGATGCGAGGCGGAGGATGGGAGGGGAGCGGTCCTTGCAGACTTCTTTGCGCAGCAGGAGCTGCATATATTGAACGAGGGCAGTGCTCCCACCTTCCTCACTTTCCGTGGGGGTCGCCGGTTTGCGAGCATAGTCGACATCACGGCTTGCTCAGCGTCGCTGCTGCACAGAACTTCGGGATGGCGGGTGGAGGAGGAGACTGCGGGATTATCAGACCATCGCCCGATTGCATATAGTCTGCAGCTTGGGGATCAAACCGCACAGGCCAAAGATCAGCGATCATCGACGTGGCGTTTTGACACTTCCAAGGCGGACTGGTCCACATTCACGCGGGCTCTCAACGATAGCCTGATGAGGAGTGGGATTACGGAAGACGTCATTGGGGGAGTTAATACGAAAGCGGAATTGGAGGAACTGATACGGAGGTATACTGCAGCAGTAGAGGGAGCTGCTGAGGAATGCATTCCAACAACTAAGAAGTGTGGAGGGAAGTCGCGCAGTCCCTGGTGGACCCCAGATCTGCAGGAAAAGAAGGATCGCGCTGTTCGGTTGCGGAAACGTATAAGCAGGGCAAATCCTGCAAGGAAAAAGCTAGTTATAGAAGAGTATATGGCTGCCAAAACAGCCTATAAGGATGCAATCCAGAATTCTATAACGAGCAGTTGGAGGGACTTTTGTAGCAGGCAGAAGGAGGAGGACACATGGAAGTGCGCCTATCGAATCATAAAGAAATGTGCCAAACCAGCCTCAGGTGACGAGTGCCTTCTCAGGGACCCTAACACGGGAGATTCTTTGGACCCTGAACGATCTGCAAATCTTTTGGCAGATACATTCTACCCACCGGATGATCCTGGGGCTGATGAGAATTGCCACCGCAGTATCAGGGAGGAAGTAGAGCTAAGGTTAGGAGCGCTTGCATGTACAGGAGAGAACGCTGAACCACCTTTTACGGAACAGGAGTTGGCAACTGCACTAGCAGACATGAGCCCTAAAAAAGCCCCGGGCGAAGATGGATTAACGTCGGACATCTGCGCGGCGGCTCATCGAGCTAACTCTTGTCTGTTGGCAATATACAATAAGTGCAGACAGTTGGGCTATTTTCCCGGGCTGTGGAAGTGTGCAATTATCAAGATTATCCCTAAGCCTGGGAAGACTGACTACTCACTCCCCAAAGCCTATCGACCGATCGGCTTGCTTCCATTGTTCGGGAAGGTATTGGAGAAGCTCATAATTTCTAGGCTAACGTGGAAATTATTAAACCTCCGCAAGTTAAGTCCACGCCAATACGGATTTATCCCGCAGCGGAGCACTGAAGATGCGCTGTACGACGTGATGGAATTGGTAAAGGGCGGCCTCAGTAAAAAGCAGATGGTGGCAGTTGTTTCGCTCGACATCGAGGGTGCATTTGACAACGCATGGTGGCCGGCCATCCTGCGGGAGCTCCTGAACATGGGGGTGGAAGCCCAGACCATGAGAATGCTCTCCAGCTATCTGCGGGATAGGTCGGTCACAGTGCGATACCTTGGACAAAACGTCGTTAAAACCACCACCAAGGGTTGCGTTCAGGGATCGATCGGCGGACCTTTGCTGTGGAACGTGCAATTAGACTCTCTCCTCAGGGATGCAGAAAAACTCGAGGCGCACATTCAAGCCTTCGCCGATGACATTGTCATCGTGGCTATCGCCAAGGACACCACAGCATTAAACAGGAAGGTCAATAAAGCCTTGGAGTCGGTGGCAGATTGGGGTCGGCATAACAAGATGCGCTTCGCACCGGCCAAGACGCAAGCGATGCTGATCACGAAGAAGCTCAAATATGAAATGCCCCAATTTGTGCTCATGGGAACGCCGCTACAGCTCACAGACACTGTAAAGCTGCTCGGTTTGACTATCGACCGCCACCTAAACTTCATCGCCCACCTTGAGGAAGTCACTGGAAAAGCCATTGGCCTATATAAAGCCATTAGCAGGGCAGCTCGGGCGCAGTGGGGCCTGAATTCTGAGATCCTGCGCACCTTGTACATCGCGGTGATCGAGCCTACAGTATTGTATGCGGCGAGTTCATGGGCGCACTGCGCGCATACCAAGAATGCAGCCAAAAGGTTAGACCGGTTGACTAGAGTTTTCGCCATAAGAATATCCAAGGCCCATTCGACGACCTCCCTCGTGTCAGCCGCATTACTGGCTAGGATATTACCTCTGGATCTGCGAGCGTTGGAGCAGCGAAAACTGTACGAGGTGAAAAGAGGGCGCCCATTAGACCAGCTACCGGGCAGAAAAATTCAGTTGCGGGTGCACCCTTCGCAGCTTCCACACCCTGCATGTAGAGAGTCGCTTGACTTTGGGCTGGTGGAAAACGAAGAGGAAATCAGGGCGCTATCGGGGGATGGGATTTTAATTTACACCGACGGGAGCAAAATTCAGGGAAAGGTCGGAGCAGCGGTTTCCTGTTGGAGGGGAAATCAGGAGGTGAAGAAGATGAAAATGAGGCTTGAGCCCTATTGCTCTGTGTATCAGGCCGAGATGATAGCAATCCTCCATGCAGTGACAATAGTACAGGAAATGAAGTCCCCGGCCGCCATCCTGAGCGATTCAAGATCCGCTCTGGAGACCCTTAAGGATCCATCTTCACTAAACCCAATTGCGGTGGAGATTAGGGAAAAGATGATGGAAATTAACCAAGGAGGAAATGGAATTATCCTTTATTGGATTAGAGCTCATGCCGGACTATCTGGCAACGAACGAGCGGACGAACTTGCCAAGGAGGCTGCCCTGAAACTAAAGGCAATATCCGCATACGATCGCTTCCCTTTGTCCTTCGCTAAGCAAACTATCAGGGCTGAAACACTCGACTTGTGGCAGGCTCGCTACGAGTCGGCGGAGACGGGCGGCGGCACGAAGCTATTCTTCCCTAATGTCAGGACGGCGCACCGAACCATGGAGAAAACGGGGGTGACAAACCTCAGGACTCAGTTGCTTTCTGGCCACGGGGGCATCCGTGATTATTTATATAGGTTCAAGCTCTCGCCGACTCGAACTTGTGTTTGCGACGACACAACTCCTGAAACTGTAACACATATTTTAAGTGAGTGCCCACGGTTCGCACTAAAGAGACACGATTGCGAACACAGGATCGGAACGGCGATAGAGCCAAAAAACTTTCCAGGTCTCATTTGTGACGATCCCACCCGAGCCCATTTCCTAGCTTTCGCCGAGGGCGTTATGCGCCTTGCGGCCAAAGCGAATGGTGCGAAAAATATCTAGCATAACTTAGAATAAATACATCACTCTTATGTTTGTGTAAATTAGTATCATTTTCCTGAATCCCATATTATTACATTAGAATTTGATAATATATGTTTGACATTGTTGTTATTATGTTTCTAAATTTCATTTATTTTTGTATAATTTAATTTAATTCATTTTATTTTATTAAAGAATATAATCATGTATTGTGCCTAATTTAATTCTATTTTTTTTTTTATTTATCTTCATTTAATTATTTTTATTTTTGTTTAATTTAATTCATTTTATTCAATTTAATTTAATTTAAAATTATGTACGATGCACGATTTTGAATTTTTTTATGTAAGTTAATTATAAAGGCAAGCAACTAATAAAGTTAAGTTATTAAATAAATATGTCATTCTGTGTACATGAATAAATAAAGTTCTAAAAGACTAGGCAAAAAAATATAGCCTAGGTATATGTAAAGTAAGCCGATCTGCGCGTACCCAACAGAAACTCTTGCTAAAAGCAAATCTGTTGGGTACGCGGGAATTGCGATTGGCCCAAAAAAAAAAAAAAAAAAAAAAACCTAACCTAACCTAACCTAACCTAACCTATGTATGTTCGTTCTGAACAATCTATAGACAAAAAAAAAATATATAAAAACGTTAAGTTTAACAATTTTAATTAGTGGTCCGTCTAGGTCGTGGACCCAGTCCAGGGGGTGGTCATGACCCCCATGACCCTCCCCTTGGATCCGCCCTTGGACCCATATCTCAGCAGTGGTATGAATAATGGTTGACGACGATACGGTTGGAGGATAACACTCCACAATAGTTGTAAAAAATACCATTTTTTTTTTTTTTTTTTTTTTTTTTTTATATTAGCTCAGCATATTGGCTCCACTTCGCCTGATGGTAAGCGAAAAGAAAAGCCCCAATCGCAACGGCAACGGACAAGAGACCTTGATGTCCTGTCAGTTGACGCTGCCATGCTGGCCCACAAGATGCTTCTTCACGCTTCGCTTGAAGGATCCCATATTGTATGATTGAGGAAATACATATGCCGGCAACGCGTTCCACTTTTTAATAGTGCGACATAGATAGGAGTTGCCAAACTTTTTAGTAACTTTTTTTTTTTTTTACTTTTTTTTTTTTGGGGTGCTAAGGCCGGAAAACCTCCTCGTGTGCTCGGGACTGTTGTTGGCTCGTTTTTCTTGCTGGATACGTCCGGTGAAAACGACTTGTCAGCAACAGCCTGAGCCTGGTGCACCCTGGGCAACAACGGTCAGTAACTTTTCTTCGCGGAGATCTTGCTGACCGTTGGCCAATGTTCTGGCAGAATAGGATAGTGTGGAGTTCACGCTTTTCGTCGTCTGCGCTTCCCGTTCCTCTGAGTTAGCAGAGGATACGGCGAGGCGCACAGTGGGACGGAAAGGGTCGCTATGAGTGCGACCGGGGCTGGCCGAAAGGTCGGCCTCGAGTAGGAGATACCGTAGCCTCCTGACCCTAAGCGATTTATATGCGATACTACGGCCGCACCGGATTTCTGGTGTTCTGGCCAGGGATGGGAGAGACGGGGGCCTTGGCTTAACCGCCCGGGCCACGAGGAAGAAAACCTCTATAAAAAATTACCCCTAACCCTATACGGTGGGCCACGCGCCGAGAGGGTATCTTGACCAGGGGGATGACTGGTCTTAGCGCCAACCCCGTCGGACCTGGCAAACGATGGGTGTATTTGCCTTGCCCCGGGGATGGGCGTCACCCTGGGGTCGACTTGTTATATCGACCCTACTCGTGGGACCAAATATGAGTACCAAACCTAAAACAAAAACTAAAACATCTGATGATAGTGGGAGTTGTAAGAGTGCCGAAGAAGGAGATATGCCACTTAGTCCGATAGTGCTAGTGGAGAGATATGATGAGGGAACTAGGTCGGATTCGGACTCGGTTGTCAGTATGTCAACAGTCAATTCTGACCAGGAGGAGTCAACATCTAATGTTAGAAAAAGGGAAGGAGGAATAGATGCGTTATCAACCGCTTGGTTGGGACGAAAACGCACTCACGATCAAAGAAAGAGTCAAGAGTCAGCAGCTGCTGCTGCCAAGAAGAAACATGACATTGTATCTGAGCCCTCTCCCAAGCCTAAGAGGGGGCGTGGCCGTCCACCTACAACTGGTGAATACGTTGGCCTAGCCAAAGCACAGGCTGAATTGGCAGCTGCTAAACGAGCAGAGCTTGAATTAGAGACGGAAACGGACATGGTCGACCATGCGCGCGAAGTCCGTACACGGACTATATCGAGACTTTCAATGACGTCAGAATCCTCAGATATTGACGAGGTTGAACAGAAAACTACACGCGCCAAATTGTGTACAGTGGTGAACGACAACTTAGAGACGGTGCTCAAAGTGGCCAAAACGTCGAGCCACCTAAAAGGAACCTACCAAAAACTGCTCAAAGAAGCAGTGAGTGCCATAAAAGCAGCAACGACAGAACTCCAAAAGAGATCTAACACGGAGGAGACACGATTGTTACAAGCGCAAAACCGTCGCTTGGAGGAGGAATTACAGGTAGTTCGCAAGGACCTGGCGGAATTACGGGCTAATATCCTAGACCGTCCACCATTGCTTCAATCCCAAGAGAAAGGGGGCACAATAGTGGAAAAGGAAAGTATGTCCAACGCGCAAGTCATGGAGTCGTTTGCCCAAACCATTATGGTAGCGGTCGGCAATATGATCAACAGCAGGCTTGAAGCTCTTGAGGATCGGCTTCTCCCTAAAACAACCATCCGGCCTCCGTTGGCAGCGGACAGAAAAAGAGAATTACAAGTACAGGCCGAAACGTCATTGGAGAAGACTGGTCCTTCAACGTATGCCAGAGTCGTAAGAGGGTCTACTCCGGAAACAATTCAGGACATATCTGGCACAGTTGTTCAAGATAATGTAGAACAAAAAAAGAATAACAAGGGGAAAAAGAAATTGACTGCGCAAGATGCAACAGCCGAGCCGCAGAGCCAACGCGCGGCGCCATTGCTGCATTTGGACACTACGACGGAAAACTGGACCACAGTGGCCAGAAAGACGAAGAAGAAAAGGGGAGGTCAACAAGGAAGTACCAACGCAGCGGGTGGCAATCCACCTACCCAGACGAAATCTGCAAAGCTGGTAACGCCACGCACCTTGGTAGTCATAGTCACCCTACTGCCTGAAGCGGTGGAGAAAGGAGTGACATATCACAAAGTACTCACCGAGGCGAAAACGAAGATTAATCTGACGGAGTTGGGTATTCAGGGCGGCATTAAATTCAATATCGCAGTCACGGATGCTCGGAAGCTAGAATTGCCTGTGGGAGCTACAGAAGCGCAAGCGGATGCTCTGGCACAAAAAATTAGGGAGTTAGAATGTGGACCATACATAAGAGTCACTAGACCGACAAAGTGCGCCGAATTGCGTGTCTCCGGATTAGACGACTCGGCCACTAAAGAAGAGGTAATGGCAGCTGTGGCTACTGCCGGAGGATGCTCAATAGATTATATTAGGTCGGGAGAACTTGGCCGTGATTTCTCAGGCCTCGGTTCGCTATGGATTAGTTGCCCGGTGGCGGCGGCCAAAAAGTTGATGGAATCCAACAGGAAGTTGATGGTGGGCTGGGTGGCAGCGCATGTGAAATTACTTGAGGCAAAGCCACTACGATGTTATAGATGTCTGGAGTCAGGCCACGTCAGAAGTACGTGCAACGTAGAGGCGGACCGCAGTTCTCTATGCTTCCGTTGTGGTCAACCCGGCCACAAAGCTGGACAGTGCTCTGCTGCAGCTCACTGTGTTCTGTGTGCTGCGGCTAACAAGCCCGCTGATCACAAAATAGGTAGTAAGGTCTGTACCGCTCCACCAGGGAAAAAGAAGAGCCGTGTTAGAACCGTCGCAGTTTCAAAATCTAAGCAGCCGGTCCAAGCAGCCACTTTGGAGGTACGGATGGATGACCCCAAGGGAACCTAACCTAACCTAACCTAACCTAACCTAACCTAACCTAACCTAACCTAACCTATGTATGTTCGTTCTGAACAATCTATAGACAAAAAAAAAATATATAAAAACATTAAGTTTAACAATTTTAATTAGTGGTCCGTCTAGGTCGTGGACCCAGTCCAGGGGGTGGTCATGACCCCCATGACCCTCCCCTTGGATCCGCCCTTGGACCCATATCTCAGCAGTGGTATGAATAATGGTTGACGACGATACGGTTGGAGGATAACACTCCACAATAGTTGTAAAAAATACCATTTTTTTTTTTTTTTTTTTTTTTTTTTTTATATTAGCTCAGCATATTGGCTCCACTTCGCCTGATGGTAAGCGAAAAGAAAAGCCCCAATCGCAACGGCAACGGACAAGAGACCTTGATGTCCTGTCAGTTGACGCTGCCATGCTGGCCCACAAGATGCTTCTTCACGCTTCGCTTGAAGGATCCCATATTGTATGATTGAGGAAATACATATGCCGGCAACGCGTTCCACTTTTTAATAGTGCGACATAGATAGGAGTTGCCAAACTTTTTAGTACGCGACGGAATGATACCAACGGTGAAATTGTGGCATCGCAAGCCTGTACGTGTTGTTCGGTGACGGAAAGGGGAGGAAGGGATAAGGGAAAACAGTTCTTCAGAGCACTCTCCGTGGTATAGGCGATAAAATACGCTAAGTGAGCCAATATCTCTCCGGAGCTGAAGAGGTTCAAGATTCTTGGTGACCTCTTCGTCACCAATTATACGGACCGCTCGTCGCTGCAACCTGTCGAGAGCCTCGAGGAGGTACTGGGCGGAACCATCCCAGAGATGCGAGCAGTACTCCACGCAGGCCCGAACTTGAGTCTTGTACAAAAGACAAAGCTGGTCCGGCGTGAAGAACCGCCGCACCCTGTTCAGGATCCCGAGTTTCTTTGAGGCTGTTGAAATGAGGCTCTCAATATATTCCCTTTGGTTAAGGTTGCAGCGAATATCCATGCCTAGCATGTTCAAGCTCTCTCGTAAATTAAGCGAAGTGCTCTGAAGGCTGGGGGTAGGATGGAATGGAGATGTTTTTGTGGTAAACGCGCACACTTGGGTTTTCTTAGCATTGAACTCGACCAGATTGCTGGAACCCCATTTACTAATGAGATCCAACACCCGATCCAGTTCAACGACAAGAGTCTCCCGTTTCTCACCAATCTCTGTCCTACCAGCACCAGGTCGACCGAAATATCGCCCATGAACCGTACTGTCGTCAGCATAGCAATGAATGTTTCCTAGAGGTAGCATGTCATTGATATGAAGCAGAAAGAGGGTGGGCGATAGAACGGAACCCTGGGGGACGCCAGCATTCACTGGCATGAACCGCGAAGCGCAACCATCTGCAAGGACGCGGATTCTACGCTCATGCAGGAAGCTAGCAATCCAGTCACAAAGCTGGACAGGCAGACCGTATGCCGGAAGTTTGGAGAGAAGTGCTTTGTGCCAGACCCGATCAAACGCCTTGGCAATATGTAGGCTGATTGCCATAGATTCACCATGTTTATCGATTGCCTCACCCCAGAGGTGCGTCACATACGCTAGAAGATCACCCGTTGATCGTTTCGGCCTAAATCCATATTGTCGGTCATTAATTAGGGAACGATCTTCTAGGTAGCGGATCAGTTGGTTATTGAGGATGCTCTCCATGATCTTGCACAGTACTGAGGTTACGGCTATGGGGCGGTAATTTCATGGATCCGAACGGTCTCCCTTTTTTGGGACCGGTTGCACATTAGCTTCTCTCCAAGCTTCCGGAACACAACCGGTTGAGTACGAGAGACGATAGAGGCGCGTTAACACCGGAGACAACTCTGCTGCACATTTTTTTAGTACTATCGCCGGAATACCGTCTGGACCACTGGCTTTTCGGACATCGAGTGATTGTAGTTCTGATCGCACGTCACACTGCCTGATACGAATATCAGGCATGTTAGAACCACAGGACGGTATAGTTGGTGGTTGTGTGCCACAATCATCGATCCGGGAGTTGGCCGCAAAGAGGCTAGCCATGAGGTCGGCTTTCTCCTGCGGACGATGTGCCAGTGAGCCATCGGGGCATGTCAGCGGTGGCAGCGACGGTTCACAAAAGTTGGCCTGCACAGTTTTAGCTAGTCGCCAGTAGCTGCGTGACCCAGTGGGATGCGACACCAACTCCTGTCCCACTCGTGCAACGCGCTGTGCGTCCGCTCTGATGTATGCCCTCTTGCATACCTTGGTGGCAGCGTTGTAGGCTGATTTCAGCGAGTTGATGTTGGCATCATTGTGGGCGCGGCCCCTGGTCCAAGCACGGTACGCCGCCTGCTTGTTACTAACGGCATCGGCGCACTCGCGATTAAACCACGGGCGTCTCCGGCTCTTGATGGCGACATCGGAGTAAGGGATGTAATACTCCATCCCAATGCCAATCTCGCCAACAATAGCCGCAGCACTCGCCGTAGCATCCTTCTCACTGAAACAGCACTGCCCCCATGGGACGGAAGCAAAGTAGTCGCGCATACCGTCCCAATCTGCTAACGAGTAGTGCCATACACGGCGCTTGACTGCCGCGGGTTGCGGCAGGACTACGCTTGGCACTATTGTGGACACCAGGCAGTGATCAGAGGTGCCCAGGGGTGCCTCAACAGAAACCCGGTATCCCTCAGGGTGGGTGGTCAGCAGTAGGTCGAGCAAAGAGGGCGCCTGATCAGCAATGTCAGGTATTCTGGTAGGTTGATCTACCAATTGCGTCAGGCTGTGGGACAGAGCGAACGCATGAGCGGTCCTTCCTGCATGGTTGGTTGTGGAGGAACCCAACCAAGAGTCGTGGTGGCAGTTAAAGTCCCCCAAACACACCATCTCCGCAGTAGGGTACCACTCCTGCGCTTCATCTGCCGTCCGACTAAGGTACTCGAAGAGTCGAGTTGTCTCCATATCCCCATTGTGTGATCGGTACAGGCACATGTACAGCCGGCTCCGGAGGCCCACAGTCACATGCACCCAAAGGACGGGAAAGGAGGGATCCTCATAACAGCGCAGACGGCGACAACAAACATCCGAACGGACAAACAAGCAAATCCCGGCTTTCGCGTGGAAGTTCTCCTCAAGTACATAGCCGGGGTACTGCAGGTAAGAAGTGTCCGCTGGACGCTGGATTTGTGTCTCCGTCAGAAACAGCAAGGCAGGCCGGGCCGTCTCGAGGTGCTGATGGACGGCGTTGAGGTTTGCGTGGAGTCCGCGGATGTTAGCAAACTCCACCTTTAACAGGGTGGTGGGGGAGTGCACCGCTGTATGACCAGTTCTCTTTTGTTGCGCTGTCATAAGTGTGGGATGGGAAACGTGAAGATAGGAAATTGCTGTCACGACCGAGGGGGCCTTAGGATCAGTAGTACCATTGACTAGTACCATTGATGGTACAAGTGACCCAACTTTGTATCTCTAGTACCATCAATGGTACTAGTGACACTAATTTGCGATCAGTTGTACCATCATAAATATTGGTTGTATCACTAGTACCATTAATGGTACTAGTGAAACAACAATCAATATTTACTATATTATAAACTATGTTATGTACTTACAACTAAACAAACCCGAAGTATAGACAAAGTATTATAAATACTGTAGGTATTGTATTGACTGATATGCCAAGTACTGGCCACTTGAAATCCCTTTTTTAACCGACTTCAAAAAAGGAGGAGGTTCTCAATTCGACTGAATATTTTTTTGTATGTATGTTATTGGTATCTTCGCGAATTGTGAACCGATTTTCAAAATTCTTTTTTTATTTGAAAGGGTATGATTGCAAGATGGTCCCATATTCACCAAGTCAGGATCTGATGATGTGATCCCAGGGAAATCAAGGGAAACTCTTAAATTTTAAGCACGTATGGTCAAATTCTTTTTTTTTATTTAAAAGGGTATGATTGCGAGGTGGTTCCATATTCACCAAGTCAGGGTCTAGTGAGGGGATCCCAGAAAAATCGATGGAAACCCTTAAATTTGCCCTGTTGCCAGCTGAAGTCGGTTTTTATTTTTTCTTAAGAATCATTAATTATCCACGTAACTAAACTTACGTAACCAGTTACAAGAGAAAAATTTTTTTTCGCTGTTTGGTAACTAGTTGTTAAAGAAGAATATTTTTTTCCTCTTTGGTAACTTTTGATAGTTACGAACGTAAACTAGTCGCATTTCGTGAATCAGTCACATTTTTTTTATTTTACGTCGGGTGGCAAACAAGCATATGGCCTACTTGATGTGTGTATAAACGCGCGCAACAAATGCTACTTGTGTGTTACCACCCCGGTCGCTGGCGCTCCTCAGGAGCATCCTGGTAACCTCACTCACTCGCAGAAAACTACCATTCACTAGGGATTTCTTATTTGGTTGCTGTAGAGGTACTTTTCCAGACGGGCTATCGTCATGGCCTACTTCTCACTAACCTTGCCTTCTTGTTATTTTTTAGGGTGTACCACGTGCAGGTAAAGTTGGTTTGTCTTGTCTCTAAAGATGATATTGAGCGGGGGCTATAGTTTGTGGTATTTTTATTTTGTGGTGTAGGGGTACACCACAAAATAAAAATACCACAGAATAACTAACAGTATTTACATACGAAATTAGCACTCTCGCAACTGAAAGGAGTTTCCTCTCCCGCTCCCCCGCTTAAACCCGCGGGCGCAAAATAGTTTCAACTCGCTTGACGCCATAGAACGCCTCGGGTCGGTATTCATTTGTTTTCTCAACCCCAGCTCAAGTGGCCAGGTTGTGATAGTGATATACAATATGTATAATCACATAGGTACTTAAAACCTCTTTGTTAGTCAATTTTTTATACTTAACACATCGCAAAACCATTCTTAACACATCCCAAAACAATCCTTATTATATCCCAAAACCTTCATTAACATATCCCAAAACAATCCCAAAACCATCCTGAATACATCCTAAAACAATCCTAAATGCATCCTAAAACAATCCTAAACACATCCCAAAACCATCCTGAATACATCCTAAAACCATCCTGGTCACGGGGAATATCTTTAGTTTTCTTTAATGGTACTAGAGATACAAAATTGTATCATTAGTTCCATCAGTTATCACGGGGAATATCTTGACTTTTCTTTAATGGTACTAGAGATACAAAGTTGGGTCACTTGTACCATCAATGGTACTAGTCAATGGTACTACTGATCCTAAGGGCCCGAGAAGGGGGCGGTGGCCCCGTCCCTCCATAAACTTGCCGTTAGAGGAGCTGCACTGACCCGACGGACGGAAGGGCCCCCGCACCCCCTCGGAGGTAGTCGCCGGGTCCCCACCTTCCGGTCACCAACCGGCACGACGATCTACCCCGAGATTATGCGCGGTATGATAGGGCAGCCTCTCGAGGTGGTTAGCCACGATTGGGCCCCTGTACTATACCGCGGGCGGCCAGCGGAACAACCGTTTCAACGGGTCTCCCTGGCCGCCGGGTCAGCTCAGTCCTCCTGGCAATGAACAGACGGGATCCACCGCCGCTCCCACAATGTCGCCACAGCAATCCCCCAAGCATTTCTATGCTGTCTGTAGACCTCACTCACTCGCAGGAACACAACAACCGCTGCAGACATCGATCACTAATATATGTTAGTGGTCGATGCCCCCAGGGAATGCTATTTGGCTGCGGTCTTCTGTGAGGCGGAGGTACTTCCTAAGCCGGGCACTGAGCCCTACCTCTCTTTCGCCAGAGCCTCGTTCGTTCATCAGCAGGGTGACCACGTGCAGGTGAGGTTGGCTTTGGCTCTAAGGTAGTGGTGAGCCACATACACCCCAACTTGCGGTCGTGGAACGATAATATCAGCTAAATGGATCGCTACACAGCTGTAGTTCGGCGCAAATAAAACGTCAATGTATAAATATTATGTTTATTTATCACATTTTCGCATGTAACTAACTAGATATAAAATTATTTAAGTAGGTACAACACAGATATACTTATACTGCTCTAACGCAATAGGAGTAACAAGGACAGACGATACATGTAACGATACTCTACGAGTCAATATCAAATGTATACAAAACAAACATTATTGCAGTTTGGAACATTGACTAAGTACTAATTAAACTAACGGTGCATAATGACTACCTCTTCAACGTGACCGCCGGCCGCCACTAACTGTTGCTTACTATGATAATGTTACAAATATTATAGTATAGTAATAGGATAAGATTAATACTGTAGTTAATAAAGCACTCGTGTTCTCCTACGTAATTAAATTTATGTTTACCGACCGGTTTCTCCTTTACGGCATTACCAGGGTAAACCACTAGTAATGCAGAAAATGCGATCGTGAAATCTTGAATCCCTCCTAGGGACGTAATTCGCCCGACGGTAGCGGTCAACACACCAACATATCACTAAATAGCTAGCTTTCGCCCGCGTGAATGTCGGCTATAACTTTCGGTCATCCCTCGCAGAACGGCTCATTTTTCGGGATAAAATGTATTCTATTATTTATTCCAGGCTTCTATGATGTGTGGCAAATTACATGGCAACCAGTACAGTAGTTACGACGTGAAAAAGGACAAACAGACAAACTCACTGTCGCACTCATAGTATTTCATGTAAGAATTGTATATACGTGGCCGTTGGTCCTATTGAGAAGTAGTCATTATGAACTGAATATAAATATATAAAAATGCATTACTATTAATAATGTGACTTATTTACAAGAGTAACCTATTATTTACATACCTACACTATTATTATTTGCAGACCCGTCTCTTGTTCCTTGAGCACGAAGATGGGCACATAGCGCACGTGCAACGTCAACAAAACGTCAAAATTTTAATTCTAAAATGTACATGTCAAAATATGTTCGTATGACGCGCGAATCATTTTAAATTGAGCGACGGTATTTCGATTCGAGTTCATGGAACGTTGACAATATGTTTGTGATATCGCGGGGACAACACTACGTTCGTTTATGTACAGCGTACCGCGGCCGCAGTCGTGACTAGAATATAACTAACTTAACATTTCGAGAATATCACATGCAATACAACTACATTACCAGCGGATATTAAAATAATTAATATAAATATTTATATTTTAATACAAATATTTTCTATAGTACAATTAAATAGTAAAAAGTTTTCGTGTTCTGTACCGTACATGGACCGCATAAACGACCGCTGTCTGCACACAAAACACCACGGGATATAACGTTATAATGAATAGCGCGCTATATACGTTATAACATTCAACAATGATTGTGTTATCTTTAAATAATATATTATAATAAAAAGTGCTGAGCTAAAAGATAATTAACGCAGTTTAATTATTACGTTGACGTGATGTACAATACCAAGTATTGTTGGTATTTATTGGTTCCTGGCTACGTCTAAATATACTATATATACACACTACTTGACGCTGTACAATATTTATAACAATAAGTAACAACGATGAATAAACTATATGAAACGTAATAAAACAATCAGCGACGGTCGAAGTCAAACAAACTTCCCTCAATACATTTTACGTATTTGTGAAACAAGTTACGCTAGCAGTGACATTTCATTAGACACTATCGAAGTGGTCACGAGTTGACGTCGTGTTATATTTACAACATATAAACGATTGCCATCTTATTTGTCTGACCGTAGAGGCCCTGCCGCCGATGCTGAAGTCGATTCCCATTGATTTGATTCCCGAAAATAGGTTTATAAATTTAAGCTATTAACAAACATTTTTAGCTTTATCGGTCAACCTTCAGGGTTTCTGCCAGCTAAGTTGAACACAATAGTCACTAATCTATTCTGGAGTATGATTTTTGCAATGAAAAAATCAGCTTAATATAGCTTCGGCGGTAGATCGGTCGCTGGTCATAATGAGCAGCTGTTGTAATAATAAAGCATATCATGTAATATTACGTCTAAAACTAAATTCGTGGACGTTCCCTCGTCAAATAACTTGTAACTAGTAGCGAGTCGGCGGTCTGTGAACACACGTTTACATTGTCGTGAACATTAAAGTGTACATGTTTTTATTTCTTAAATTAGTGAATTGTATCGACTCGCGCGCCGTTGAGTGTACGTTTGAGTATTCAAGTCGCAGCTCGCGTCATCACCTCAATATATATATACAGACAATACACACAGTGTCGTGGTAACGTTCACGTGCCGCCAGACCAAACGAGAAGCTGAACTGTACCGGTGTATAGTTCGGGTTCTCAGTTGGTCCGGCGTAGTTTGGCTTTCTGTCAACCTGACACGGTTGACGCTGACATTGCATAGCGATTGATAAAATGTCAGGCGCAATATTCTAAATAAGGGTGTATAAATGTTTATATTTTGGGAATAGATAATTTTTGGCCGCTTATTATTGAAATTGGTCGTTATTTTGTCCATCTGTAATAACGGCAGGAAAACGATGGAGCATGAATGTGAACTCACGTGTACCCGAGCCGAACGAGATTAATTCTAGGACTGTTTATTTGAAACCTTACGCCAGCTCGCACATTCGCGCCGAATTCGGTAAAACGGGTGGTGTAGATGTGCGACGTGTCGTAAGATTTCATTATAAATAATTTTAAAATTAGTTTCGTTCGGTTCGCACAAGGGTGCGTTTACTCTTGCATTTTATTCCAATTTTGAAGTTCCGTTTGACAGGTGTCAAACAGAAATGTTTTAGACATGTCATTTAATAAATATCGAGTTGATACTACAATATTTTAAATCGGATTTTTAAATCGGTAATTTACTATGTGAAATAGTTCATTTTATTAGGTAATTATGTTTTTTGGGTGGTTTTGTATTTGAAACGTATAGAATTCGATTTTAAAAGTAATCGAAATAGGGCGCGGCTCGGGTACGTCCGCGGTGTCGCGCGACACGCGGCGGCGTCCGTTACGAGTACATATGGTGAAGGAGGCGAGCGACGTCCGTCGAGAGAGGGATCGAGATTTTTTTTTATATTTATAGTTTTAATTCGATACGGCAGTATCGAAACGTTTCAAATCAACGGGACGTCGCGCCTATCGTATCGCGGTGAGGTCTTTCCACGGAAATCTTAAAGATTACATAAGCGATAGAGGGCGCGCGATCGAGGCGACCGTCGGTGAGGGCGCGGTCTATTATTAATATTTTTTTAAATAATGTCTAGGTTTTTTCAGTTGACAGACAGGCGCCGCGGGCAGCGCGGGCCTCGTCGGCGGCGGGCGGCGGCCGGCGTCACTGCGGCTGCGAGAGCCCGAGCAGCTGCGCGCGGCGGCGCGCCTCGTCGGCGGCGGGCGGCGGCCGGCGTCACTGCGGCTGCGAGAGCCCGAGCAGCTGCGCGCGGCGCCGCGCCTCGTCGGCGGCGGGCGGCGGCCGGCGTCACTGCGGCTGCGAGAGCCCGAGCAGCTGCGCGCGGCGCCGCGCCTCGTCGGCGGCGGGCGGCGGCCGGCGTCACTGCGGCTGCGAGAGCCCGAGCAGCTGCGCGCGGCGCCGCGCCTCGTCGGCGGCGGGCGGCGGCCGGCGTCACTGCGGCTGCGAGAGCCCGAGCAGCTGCGCGCGGCGCCGCGCCTCGTCGGCGATGCGCAGCGGCAGCGGGCGCGCGCGGGCGAGCGCGGCGGCGGCGCGCGCGAACTTGTGCTCGTTGCGGCGGATGTAGGCCGCCACGTCGGCCCGCAGCGCCGCCAGCCGCGCCGGCTGCACCTCGTCCATGGCGCACGCGGCCAGCAGCGGCGGGTTGAACCGGTAGTAGCCCGCCGCCGGGAGCATGTCGTTCAGGATCTGCGACATAACACCCGCTACTCAGTGCCGTCCACACGTTTACAAGACGACGACGTACAGCATATCTTTTCGTTTAATCCGTCGATTTATAACCCTGAAATTTACGTCGTATTCTTCTCGATCCATAAATTCCCACATCTTTTCTCTGAGTTTAAAATTAAATTATTTTACATGTTTATAATTTCGATATCCCCGAAACGCCCGCGACTAACGGTACGATTACAAAGTTATAAAAAAATTACGCATCGACACTCTCGATGATACAAATTTGTTCAACGACTTCAATACACAAAAACAACAATAATCCATAAATACATCTGTGATTAATTCTTTAGAACCTATCATATAAATTGTAAGCGATCGTACCGATTCATCATCATCATCAGGGCCATTTTAATCTCCCCTACATGAGCACGACCCTCTCTCGTCCGCCCCAGACGGGAGGATTTGGCCTACACTGCCCACGCTGCACAGTAGAACGACCGATACTCAAAAATGAAAACCCGACCTACCTTATATTGTGTGAAACAAATATTGAAATGTATTAGGAACATTCCATAAAATACCATTCAAACAAATATTTGATCATCTACCCTCAAAAAATGTATATTATACGCTAATATATTATACGCTAACAAGTTCGTACAAAAATATTGCTGCACTGATTATAGTTTTATTTATTGTTCATTCGAATCCAGCTGTGACAAAAGTTACTAGTACATATTTATTATAAACTGTTAATTTGGCAGAAATTAAACAAGGTATGTACATAAATAGATTGACTTAATTTGTAACGTATTTATCTATACACTCGTAATAATTAAAAATCTTAAACATTTAACCTAAACAAAAAAATTCAATTTGATTTTTTTTTAAATGTAAGCATATGTAAGTTTATTTATTTATTTATTTATTAAAGGTTTGCCAACAGACATACATCATATGACTAAGATAAAGAACAAGATAATAACAAAAATTAGGATGTAGATCCAGTTACAGGCAAACACAGCATATGTGTAATTTAACTAAAGAAGTTGAAAACTATTAAAATCGGAGTAAAATTAAGAATATTAATAGGTGGTAAAGAAAGAATGTATTAGTCGTTAAGTTGAGCGACCAGTCTTTTGATACCAGTCAAGGAAACCGAAAATATATCCACTTGCGATTTGGTAAATAGCTTATTATGATCGCGACATATCCTCGGAATCGTACTGTACATGCCTGTATTGGTTCTATATTTTTTAACGAAAAAGGGCTTAAAATTAATTATTCTAACACTACGTCGGGGAATCACAAATTTGAACTGTTCTAGTAAGCGTGGGCAATCGACGTTCCCTCTCAATATCCTAAACAGAAATACTTGGTCATTGATTAGACGTCTCGTCTCAAGTGTAGTCATGTGAAAATATTCCAAGCGGTCCTTGTAAGACGACAAAAGTGAAAGCTTTCTCTGATGAACTGTTAAAAAGTAGAGAAAGCGTTTTTGTAGTTTTTCTATTCTATCAATATGACAGTGATAATGAGGGCTCCATATAACAGAACCATATTCGAGCACGGAACGAACCATAGCAAAGTATACAATTTTGAGGACCGATACATTTTTAAAAATTTTGCAATTTCTCCAGACAAATCCCAATAATCGAAAAGCTCTTTTAATAATATCGTCAATGTGAATGTTAAATGTCAGTTTTTTGTCGAAAATAACCCCTAAGTCTCTCATACTGAAGACCTCTTCAAGACGCTTAACTCCCAGATAGTATGATGTCTTGATTGGTGTAGTTTTTTTTAGTAAAAGTAATATGTTTACATTTTTTTGTATTAAGAGGTAAAGAGTTTTCCAAACACCAATTTTGTACGTTATTTAAGTCTTCCTGGAGAAGGATGGCATCCGAATTATCATCTATTATACGGAACAATTTGAGGTCATCTGCAAATAGCAAGAATTCAGAGTTTTTAATATGTTTTGAAATATCGTTAATGAACGCTAAAAAGAGAATTGGACCCAAATGCGAGCCTTGCGGGACTCCTGATATAGCAATAAAGGGATCAGATTCATATCCACAAGTTGTTATCTTTTGCAATCTACATGCCAAATATGATGAAAGCCATGATAGGACACTCCCATAGATGCCAAAATGTTCCAGTTTACGGATAAGAAGAAAATGATTAACACGATCAAAGGCTTTACTTATATCCGTATATATTGCATCCACTTGCTTGTTGCGGTCAACTGCTTCAGCCAAATAATTTGTGTAAATCGCGAGATTAGATGAAGTAGACATTTGACTTCTAAATCCGTGTTGTTGTGGAATTATCATAGGATTAAGAAATTTAGAAAGATGCGCATAAGTAATAGCTTCAAAAACTTTGGCCACCACAGAAAGTATTGAGATGGGCCTGTAGTTCTGAATGTCACTCGCATCACCGCCTTTTAATATAGGAACTACGTTTGCAATCTTCCATGCCGAAGGAAATACCCCGATATTTAATGAAGCATTAAAAATAATACAGAGAGGCCGAGACAAGGTTTTTGCACAATTAATAAAAAAAATTGCTGGAAGACCATCCGGCCCTGCTCCCCTATTAGGATCTAGTTTGGTTAAAGTTTTCTCAATTGTATCTCGAGCAATGCTTATGGCGCCCAAAGTGCTGTTATAACCTTTTCTGTCGCTATCAAATTCGGAACTGGTGGAATAAATATTAATATTGGATGACGAGGAATATACTGAAGCAAATTGATCAGCGAAAGCGTTACATATGGATTGAGGTGTAGAAAATTCTGATCCATTCAGGTGCATTTTCATCGGCAAAGATCCATTTGCAAGCCGTTTAGTTCGCAAAAAAGACCAAAGAGCTTTAAAATTGTTTTTAGATATAGAATTTTCAATAGAATTAAGGTAATTTGAAAAACATATTTTTATCTGTCGATGACATCTAGCCCTAAGTAATGAAAACTCATATATATCAATTGGATTTCCATATTTTTTAACTTTTTTGTGAAGTTTATCCTTTTCCCTCAACATACTCAAAAGAGATCCATCATACCAGATAGGATATTGCCCACGCTTACGGACACTAACTTTCGGAACATTATTTTTAATTATATTATTGACAGTTTCATAAAACATTTCGACCATAGTGTCAACCGATTCCAGTTGACCCAATAAGCTATCCCAATTAACATCTTCCAATTCTTCATTAATTACAGCATAATTGGCTTTAAAAAAATTGTATCTATCAATAACTTTCTTTTCAATAAATTTCATAACAGGGTAGTCTAGATCTATAATAATTGGAGGATGAAAGGGGTCAACTTTGGTTAGCACTACAGAAGCCGGCTCAGTCCTCAAATGAGGCAAATTGCTCATTACTAGGTCCAAGCTTCTCCCATCCTTATTTTTAATCACATTAAATTGATTAAGGTCATGTAATGACATGAAGTCGAGGAGAGCATGGCCCAGGTTAGACGAAATATTAGTGGCCTCGGTAATTGTATAGTTAGACGACTGAGAAGCAATGCTTTGCCAACTTATACCCCCGATATTAAAATCACCGATCAAAATTACATCTGTATTCATTTGCGAAATTGAATTAGTCAAATTCTCCAATTGTTTTTCAAGACTATTAAGGGTCTGAGGAGGAGGAAAATACGCAGCGCAAATATTAACAACTTTAGAAATATTTTTAGTACGCAGGGTTACTGACACCCATAAGGTCTCAGTGTCCACTGAAGTTTGCAAAAATGATGATTCCAATCTTTTAGCGACAGCTATCAATACTCCCCCTCCATCGGCCTTGGCACTGCCTCCCACGTCTCGATCCCTACGATATATCCAATAATTATTATTTAAGATTTCAGTATCATATACACTACCGTTAAGCCACGTTTCTGAAAATACAATTACATCATAGTCACAATCAAGACTTGCTAAATATAAGTCATGCAATTTTCCGCGAATGCTTCTGGCATTCTGATAATAAATACTTAGACTAATCATTTTTATAACTTTTTAGTATAGTAGAAACATAATTAATGAGCAATAGTTTAACTACTACTGTCGAGGTTAACCAGAACTTCACTATTTTTCACCCAGATCGCGGAAGAACTGTCGCTTTTTCTCAGTAGGATGCGGCCGTTGCGGACCCACAGATATTTATACTGATGCTTTTTCTTGTAAGCTCGAGCTTGAGCCTGAAGACTACGATTATTAGGGGACAGATGTTCGGATACATAGATTTGCTGTTTCGTGCCACCCATGCCGAGTAGTGCACTATTAAGTTTCTCATCAGGGTGCTTCTTGTTGTAAGTTATGCATGATGTCAGCAAACAATCGCGCAAACGAGAAGAGGCCAACTTTATAATAATGGACCTTGGTCGTGTTGATGTAGGATTCGTTTTAGGGACACGTATAACTGATAGTATATCTTTTTCCACCAGAGGGCATTCCACTAATTCTACCAACTTCTGTACCGTGTTCACTATATTTTCGTTGGAGTATTCTGGGACACATTGCAATTCGATATTGCTATCGCGGGCAGTTTGTTCTATCTGTCCCACTCTAAGTAGCAGATCCTTAACATTCTCTTGCAATAATGAGTTATTGGCACGAAGTTCTGACGCCTCTGAACGTAGCTTATCGATTTCTAATTTCATGTCGTCGTGCGCCTTAGACATAAAATCAACTGAATTAATAAGTTCAGGTTGTAACGCGTGAATTTTTAATTGTGGCACTAATTTCAGGCTTAAATACATATTACATTGTTTTAGGAATGTGTAAACATTTCTTGTTTACGAAGAGAGATGTTGACTTTTCGTTTGACAGTCTGCTGTTCCGACAGCTGATCTAATTTTGGCTTTTGCAGGATTGCGGACCCTGGAAGCCCGTACTTGTTGATAGTCGGCTCGAAAGTTTTGTTTCTCATTCGTAGATTTAGATATTCGTTAATCATTTTTTTTAAGGGATATTGGAGTTGCTGAGAGGAATTGACGCGCGAGTTGGATTTTCCCTTGAAAGGAAACCATTTGGGAGATTTTCGTTTACGAATGGAATAATCTAGCCTATTGTTCTAATCTTAATCTTAAAGTAGTTTTGATTTTTCTACTCGTGTTTGTTAGCTGTCGTGCTTTGTGACGGAAGGCAAGAAGCCTGGAGAGTTCCATTCGTGAATGGAGTGCGTGATTCGGCTTCCGAATTCAAGTTGTGATGGTCGCTTCTGTTAGTTTCAGTAATATGTGATTTGTTGAAGGTGGTTGCCAAGTTTACGAAAAGACGCGTTGGCGTTGACACTAGACTAACGTATTGTCGGTGGCGGAAGCGTGCAATAGATTTATTGAAATTCTAAAAAAAAAAATAATTTTGTTATTGTTAAAAGGAGGTATCTTTAATGTTCTGGAAGATTCCATATACATTGTGGAGTGGGGATTGGTGGCAATGACAAAACGGGTCCGCGCGCTCGGGGCGGCCTTTTTCTGCCGTTGAGAGCACCCTAGTAGAAGTCACCAGACCCGCTGAACGTCGGCAGGACACGTCGAAGACTGTGATTCCGGGCACCCGGTAAGCACGATTCGCAAGCGGTTGGGGCGTCGTCTTCTTGGTATAGTCGTGTTACCGAGGCGTTGTGTTGTTGCAGAATTGGACGTCAGCCCGAAGCGCCTGACGAATCAGCCCGCCCGGGACGGTCCACATAACCTCGTTCGATAGAACCGGTGAGTTGGTACCTGCGAATAGGCGTGGGGCGAGGAACCATTGGCCGTACTGTTAGTGAATTGTGAAAATGGTGAATTTCAGTGGACTACGTCACTCCGGGTTCGACGTGCATATCCTGTCGCGTTCCCCTTGACGGTGCTCCTCGCGCAACCTGCAGCGCGGGCATCAACGCGCTTTCTGCGGCGCCATTCGGCCGCGCTATTCCCCAGGCCGTGGATCGAACCTCCAGTCGGTATGTAAATTCTGTTAATTGCTTAGGGCAGTGTTAGATTAGGCGCACAAGTGATTCCCTGTGCTAATGGCGGGCATATTGTCCACAGGGAGGTTTTTTTAATATACCCTCTTCTTCTTCCTCTTCACTCCGGTCGTGAGACTGACTGCGCAGTGGTGACGTGGCACGCAGTCCGAGCCACTCCGACACTCGGGGCAGCTTGATACAGCGGCTTCAAGACCGTATCGCTTGCATACAGCTAAGTGGTGTTACCGATCGAGCAATTTATGTGGACTTTTGCC
The DNA here is from genome assembly GCA_937001555.2 of Hypsopygia costalis. Lineage (NCBI taxonomy): Eukaryota > Metazoa > Arthropoda > Insecta > Lepidoptera > Pyralidae > Hypsopygia > Hypsopygia costalis. The sequence continues at coordinate 19,719,791 of OW443349.2, read as the reverse complement.
GTAATGGTGAATTTCTGTGCCACACCATTTATATTGTGATCGCAATGGGAATGTAGGCTTTCTGACTCATCGCCCTGAGAAACTAAATTGTAACTTGCTCTGCCGCTGCTTTTAATTACTGTATTTTTGACCTGGCATAAACAGGTCTGGCGCCCATTAGATATTTTGTTAACTGAAAATTGTAAAATTAGCTTTTAATATATTTGAAATGTGAATTTGTTATGTGGGAGACAATGGAGAGGTTTTGAACCACAGGAATAAACTCTGTCTGGCGATTTGTAACTTTCATTTACCTCCCACCCTCAGATTTGTGTACTAAACTTGTACTGAGAGAGCGCTTACCATAGGCGGGTCTCTTACCTTACTGTTACTTGTACTTCAAATTTCGGGTTTCAGTACTATTGCTTTACTTATTCTCTCTCTACCTTTATTCTCATTCTACTCTTCAATTTATCTACTTACTTTTCCTTTTCAACCAACTTATAAAATTATAAACATTACAGTGGCGCTTAACTGGTAAATCTTATTGCGATCATACCTTAATTTTATGCAATTGTGTATTGGTTTTGTATTGATTTAACCTAATATTTATTGTGTTTAACCTGTGTTTAACATTTACTGTGAATTTTTTTAGAAAATTTTTTTTTCTTACTGTGTAACTACCTGCGTTTTAGTATAACAGTGTAACTTATTGTAGCAGTGTAACAGTGTACCACTATTTTAGCTTACTTATTTTGAAATTCAGGTGTAACTTATTGCGGCAAATACTATTTTAACTGAAATTTAATTTTTTATAGTGAGAGGGTATATTTTTTTTTTAAAAAAAAATTCAAGTGTACTCAGGGGGAACAAATATTTTTGTTTAACGCTTAAGTTTTTTTTAAAAAAGTTTTTTTAACTTTTAAATTTTAACTCTTTATCAGGGCATACTTCTGTAGAAATTCAAGTGAATTTAATTTATTGAGGGCATATCTGTCTTGAAATTTGTGTGTATTTGTAGCGATCAAATATTTTTTCTGAAATACTTGAATACCTGTTTATCAATGGCATATTTATTGTGAGACTCAAGTGTAACTTGTTGCGATCATAATTTTTTTATTATTTACATAAAAGTTAAACTTAAATTTTAATATTTGAAGAATGGCTCGCGATACACTCTTTATATTTCATATTATTAATACAAAGTCGGTTCTGGTGCGGTCGGGTGAATTTATTTTATATGGCAGAATTTAGTTTCCATATTGCAGAAAGTGGTTGTCCTCGGGGGTAATTTTTTTAAACAGTGTTGGCAGTGAGTGCCGCATGCCAATATTATTACACAACCTATAGTATTGGTATAGAAGTATATGAATATTGATAGGGTGGATTTTTTTTTTTTTCCGGAAATTATGAAACAATTGTGTTTTTTTGTTATTTATCTTGAAATTTACAAGATAAATTCACTTAAGAAAGTTCACAGTTGGATTTTATCTTGATTAGTTGATGAGTTTGGTAGGGATTTTTTTTTACAAAGCATCAGTAGTACAAAATGATAATTTTTAACCGACTCAGAAATAATGGTTCTAAATTTGGTTGTAATTTTTTTTATATTTATTACTTCATCACTTCCGGCATTGGTGAACGGATTTGAAGATTTTTTTTATTTTGAATAGTGTACTTCCAGATTAGTCCCATATTTTTTTATATCATGGAGTTCGGTTCTTATAGTATTTTTAAATTTTTATGTGGTGCTTAAATTTAAAAAGATTTTTTTTTGGTTATAGTTATGAAAACAATATTAGTAGGCATGCGGTTAGGACACCCTTTTGACTTTTGGCTGGGAGATGCTTTTGGCTTGCTGCTGGGGAAGGCTTTTGACTTACATATACTCATTTATGTTGATTTATAGGTGATCTTTGTTGTCACTATTTTGACATAAGTGAAGCGTATGTAAAATATATGTTAGTGTTTATTGTCGTGTTTTATTACAGAAAAACATTTTTTTTAATGAAGGGTTATTCACAATACAATTAATTCTTTTTTTTAATGACCAGTAATATTTTTTTTTAATTTGACATTCCTTGAGAAAATATATTTTAATTTTGGATGTGCTCACAATTATTAAATATAAATTTTTGAGAATTTTAAATGGACTTACGTAGTTGAGTATGTAGGTGTAGTGGGTGCTTCAGCTTATAATATTTTTTTTGCTATGACAGGGTTTGAACAACCAGGCAGAATTAGTTTGATTAATCTAGTCAACCAATTTTACCGGGACGGATAGATTTGTTTTTTTTTGAGATGATGTTATTGGGTATTTGGTAGTTTGCTATTTTTTTTAAAGGTGCATAACTAAAATGTACATTTTATTCCATGTGTCCATTCAGTACATTCCATTTTATTATCGTCCTATAGGCGATTGTATTCTTTCCATTTTTTTTCAGCGACCAGGTTTTCAACAGGATTTTCTTCGACGGGGCTTTATATATATTTTTTTCTTTTAATTGAGTCATCTTAGAGATGAAGCAATTATTTTTAGGGGACGTTAGGAAAACGTTTCTTATTTTTCTTTTTGGTTCCTTGAGAGACTAACCTAGCTTGAGTTGTCATTGGGTAGGCTGGTGTTTATAGGGTTGTCTACTTTGTTTTAAAGACAATTCTTTCTTTATGTTTTTACCTGTCTACCGGCAACTCCTAGGACTCATTGATCCATAGGGGTATTAGTGGTGCATCTTTCATCACTTTGTGCGGGTGGTTTAGATTCAACAAACCAAATACCCGGACGTGTAGGGAATAATTTTGAGATGGAGAAGAATTGTCCTGGTCGTTGGAATTATTAGGAATGTATTACTGTATGGATTAAGCAAACCAAATACCCGGACGTGTAGAGATTAATTATGGTTAGGAAAAGATTGGTCCTGGTTGTTGGAATATTTTAGGAATGATCACTGGAAGAATTAGGCAAACAAGTCAGTACAAAGGACTTGCACTGACTTGATTTTTTTATATTTTGAGTTTAAATTATTTTAGGTGGAGGGAAGCTTACCATCAGGTGGATTTGGTAGACTGAGCGAGGAAAGTTAAAAGACATGTATATTTATTATTTATATGTTCAGTATATATTAAAATACCAATATTTATTTATTTACATTGAAAAATATTTTATTTATTTTAATTGTCATGATTGCAATAGTACAAGCGGTGCAGGCTACTTATAAAATAAAGCCATAAGCCTTAGTATACAGACTTTAACCTTTTTCACGAATAACTTTAACTCAAGCGATTGAGTCCTTGTAATTTGTAAACAATGACTCAGGTTATTCCTTCATACTTAATGTGCATCTATATCAGAGCGGTGTCATAACTCATTAAATAAGCCTTAATATTTAGGATACTAGATGAACATTAACTACATTTACAACTTTTTTTGGGGTTTTCACTCATAACTTATTGGTTAATAAGGGGAAGCTTTTAGACTACGAGTTATCTCTAAAATTGAATAGAGTAACTCAATACATCTTAAGTGGGTAAATTATCTAATAAGGAGTTAACATATTTTATAATTTATTCCCATATATACAAACTTATTTATGTCATTTTAATATTTATGGATGCAGGTATGCTGGTGATTAGAGGTAAGAATGATAGAGAGACAGTGTGATTGATTGATTTGATTAAGAGAAAGTATGAAAAGGAAGTTTGTAGTTGTTGTGGATTGGGTAGCGAGTCAGTGTATACTATTTTTTTCTTCAGGGGTCTACTTTAAACACTTTAATTTTATTTTCCTGATTTCTCTAACCATGACACAGACCATGTATGATAGGAGTATAAATTTGGTTCGAGATTATATTATAGTATTATAAAGTATTTATTTCAGACAACAATAGCCCAGTTACTTAGTTTATTTATATTCATCCCATGTCATATATCATATCCGACCTACCTATCTTTCTACCAAATCGTCGCATAGGTTTAGTTTTTTTTTATAATATTCGTAAAGGCAGAGTATTGTTCATTGGTTCTTTCGTTTCATGGATGGCAGTATTGTTTCAGGAGTATACTGCTGGGGACAGCAGGAAATTTGCAGGAGCAAATTTTTCCTGGCTTGGGGGATATTGTAACGCGTGAATTTTTAATTGTGGCACTAATTTCAGGCTTAAATACATATTACATTGTTTTAGGAATGTGTAAACATTTCTTGTTTACGAAGAGAGATGTTGACTTTTCGTTTGACAGTCTGCTGTTCCGACAGCTGATCTAATTTTGGCTTTTGCAGGATTGCGGACCCTGGAAGCCCGTACTTGTTGATAGTCGGCTCGAAAGTTTTGTTTCTCATTCGTAGATTTAGATATTCGTTAATCATTTTTTTTAAGGGATATTGGAGTTGCTGAGAGGAATTGACGCGCGAGTTGGATTTTCCCTTGAAAGGAAACCATTTGGGAGATTTTCGTTTACGAATGGAATAATCTAGCCTATTGTTCTAATCTTAATCTTAAAGTAGTTTTGATTTTTCTACTCGTGTTTGTTAGCTGTCGTGCTTTGTGACGGAAGGCAAGAAGCCTGGAGAGTTCCATTCGTGAATGGAGTGCGTGATTCGGCTTCCGAATTCAAGTTGTGATGGTCGCTTCTGTTAGTTTCAGTAATATGTGATTTGTTGAAGGTGGTTGCCAAGTTTACGAAAAGACGCGTTGGCGTTGACACTAGACTAACGTATTGTCGGTGGCGGAAGCGTGCAATAGATTTATTGAAATTCTAAAAAAAAAAATAATTTTGTTATTGTTAAAAGGAGGTATCTTTAATGTTCTGGAAGATTCCATATACATTGTGGAGTGGGGATTGGTGGCAATGACAAAACGGGTCCGCGCGCTCGGGGCGGCCTTTTTCTGCCGTTGAGAGCACCCTAGTAGAAGTCATCAGACCCGCTGAACGTCGACAGGACACGTCGAAGACTGTGATTCCGGGCACCCGGTAAGCACGATTCGCAAGCGGTTGGGGCGTCGTCTTCTTGGTATAGTCGTGTTACCGAGGCGTTGTGTTGTTGCAGAATTGGACGTCAGCCCGAAGCGCCTGACGAATCAGCCCGCCCGGGACGGTCCACATAACCTCGTTCGATAGAACCGGTGAGTTGGTACCTGCGAATAGGCGTGGGGCGAGGAACCATTGGCCGTACTGTTAGTGAATTGTGAAAATGGTGAATTTCAGTGGACTACGTCACTCCGGGTTCGACGTGCATATCCTGTCGCGTTCCCCTTGACGGTGCTCCTCGCGCAACCTGCAGCGCGGGCATCAACGCGCTTTCTGCGGCGCCATTCGGCCGCGCTATTCCCCAGGCCGTGGATCGAACCTCCAGTCGGTATGTAAATTCTGTTAATTGCTTAGGGCAGTGTTAGATTAGGCGCACAAGTGATTCCCTGTGCTAATGGCGGGCATATTGTCCACAGGGAGGTTTTTTTAATATACCCTCTTCTTCTTCCTCTTCACTCCGGTCGTGAGACTGACTGCGCAGTGGTGACGTGGCACGCAGTCCGAGCCACTCCGACACTCGGGGCAGCTTGATACAGCGGCTTCAAGACCGTATCGCTTGCATACAGCTAAGTGGTGTTACCGATCGAGCAATTTATGTGGACTTTTGCCGTAATGGTGAATTTCTGTGCCACACCATTTATATTGTGATCGCAATGGGAATGTAGGCTTTCTGACTCATCGCCCTGAGAAACTAAATTGTAACTTGCTCTGCCGCTGCTTTTAATTACTGTATTTTTGACCTGGCATAAACAGGTCTGGCGCCCATTAGATATTTTGTTAACTGAAAATTGTAAAATTAGCTTTTAATATATTTGAAATGTGAATTTGTTATGTGGGAGACAATGGAGAGGTTTTGAACCACAGGAATAAACTCTGTCTGGCGATTTGTAACTTTCATTTACCTCCCACCCTCAGATTTGTGTACTAAACTTGTACTGAGAGAGCGCTTACCATAGGCGGGTCTCTTACCTTACTGTTACTTGTACTTCAAATTTCGGGTTTCAGTACTATTGCTTTACTTATTCTCTCTCTACCTTTATTCTCATTCTACTCTTCAATTTATCTACTTACTTTTCCTTTTCAACCAACTTATAAAATTATAAACATTACAAGGTAATAGCTTGACCGCCTCACGCAATGGTTCAAGTTCAGCTTTGAGGTGTTTTTTAAAGGACGCCGCAACCGCTTCATCAATTTTTGAAATGATCGATATTTCAAACTGATTAATGCGTTGATCTATTGAATCTATGGAGGGGCTGAGCGGTTCCCTGCAGTCCTCTGATTGTAGATCTTTTATTGGTGTATTGTCATTATTTTCGGGCTTTTTACGGCTAACTTTACATTCAGGACATTTCCATGTAGACTTATACTTGACTGAAAACTTCATATAATTCTCCTTTAGTATATTGACGCATGCATAATGATACCATTTTGCGCATTGTGAGCAAACTATTTTGTCTGTCACACTGACGAGACTATTACAACCTGCACAGGAGCTCATTGTTACAAGCCGTATTATATAGGGAATCGCTTCGATACGATGTAACGCGTGAATTTTTAATTGTGGCACTAATTTCAGGCTTAAATACATATTACATTTTTTTGGGAATGTGTAAACAATTCTTGTTTACGAAGAGAGATGTTGACTTTTCGTTTGACAGTCTGCTGTTCCGACAGCTGATCTAATTTTGGCTTTTGCAGGATTGCGGACCCTGGAAGCTCGTACTTGTTGATAGTCGGCTCGAAAGTTTTGTTTCTCATTCGTAGATTTAGATATTCGTTAATCATTTTTTTTAAGGGATATTGGAGTTGCTGAGAGGAATTGACGCGCGAGTTGGATTTTCCCTTGAAAGGAAACCATTTGGGAGATTTTCGTTTACGAATGGAATAATCTAGCCTATTGTTCTAATCTTAATTTTAAAGTAGTTTTGATTTTTCTACTCGTGTTTGTTAGCTGTCGTGTTTTGTGACGGAAGGCAAGAAGCCTGGAGAGTTCCATTCGTGAATGGAGTGCGTGATTCGGCTTCCGAATTCAAGTTGTGATGGTCGCTTCTGTTAGTTTCAGTAATATGTGATTTGTTGAAGGTGGTTGCCAAGTTTACGAAAAGACGCGTTGGCGTTGACACTAGACTAACGTATTGTCGGTGGCGGAAGCGTGCAATAGATTTATTGAAATTCTAAAAAAAATAATTTTGTTATTGTTAAAAGGAGGTATCTTTAATGTTCTGGAAGATTCCATATACATTGTGGAGTGGGGATTGGTGGCAATGACAAAACGGGTCCGCGCGCTCGGGGCGGCCTTTTTCTGCCGTTGAGAGCACCCTAGTAGAAGTCACCAGACCCGCTGAACGTCGGCAGGACACGTCGAAGACTGTGATTCCGGGCACCCGGTAAGCACGATTCGCAAGCGGTTGGGGCGTCGTCTTCTTGGTATAGTCGTGTTACCGAGGCGTTGTGTTGTTGCAGAATTGGACGTCAGCCCGAAGCGCCTGACGAATCAGCCCGCCCGGGACGGTCCACATAACCTCGTTCGATAGAACCGGTGAGTTGGTATCTGCGAATAGGCGTGGGGCGAGGAACCATTGGCCGTACTGTTAGTGAATTGTGAAAATGGTGAATTTCAGTGGACTACGTCACTCCGGGTTCGACGTGCATATCCTGTCGCGTTCCCCTTGACGGTGCTCCTCGCGCAACCTGCAGCGCGGGCATCAACGCGCTTTCTGCGGCGCCATTCGGCCGCGCTATTCCCCAGGCCGTGGATCGAACCTCCAGTCGGTATGTAAATTTTGTTAATTGCTTAGGGCAATGTTAGATTAGGCGCACAAGTGATTCCCTGTGCTAATGGCGGACCTATTGTCCACAGGGAGGTTTTTTAATATACCCTCTTCTTCTTCACTCCGGTCGTGAGACTGACTGCGCAGTGGTGACGTGGCACGCAGCCCGAGCCACTCCGACACTCGGGTCAGCTTGATACAGCGGCTTCAAGACCGTATCGCTCGCATACAGCTAAGTGGTGTTACCGATCGAGCAATTTATGTGGACTTTTGCCGTAATAGTGAATTTCTGTACCAAACCATTTATATTATGATCGCAATAGGAATGTAGGCTTTCTGACTCATCGCCCTGAGAAACTAAATTGTAACTTGCTCTGCCGCTGCTTTTAATTACTGTATTTTTGACCTGGCATAAACAGGTCTGGCGCCCATTAGATATTTTGTTAACTGAAAATTGTAAAATTAGCTTTTAATATATATGAAATGTGAATTTGTATGTGGGAGACAATGGAGAGGCTTTGAACCACAGGAATAAACTCTGTCTGGCGATTTGTAACTTTCATTTACCTCCCACCCTCAGAATTGTGTACTAAACTTATACTGAGAGAGCGCTTACCATAAGCGGGTCTCTTACCTTACTGTTACTTATACTTCCAATTTCAGGTTTCAGTACTATTACTTTACTTATTCTCTCTCTACCTCTATTTTCATTCTACTCTTCAATTTATCTACTTACTTTTCTTTTCCAACCAACTTTAATTTTTAAAACATTACAGTGGCGCTTAACTGGTAAATCTTATTGCGATCATACCTTAATTTTATGAAATTGTGTATTGGTTTTGTATTGATTTAACCTAATATTTATTGTGTTTAACCTATGTTTAAAATTTACTGTGCATTTTTTTTAGGAAATTTTTTTTCCATACTGTGTAACTACCTGCGTTTTAGTATAACAGTGTAACTTATTGTAGCAGTGTAACAGTGTACCACTATTTTAGCTTACTTATTTTGAAATTCAGGTGTAACTTATTGCGGCAAATACTATTTTAACTGAAATTTATTTTTTTATAGTGAGAGGGTATTTTTTTTTTAAATTCAAGTGTACTCAGGGGGAACACATATTTTTGTTTAACGCTTAAGTTTTTTTTAACTTTTAAATTTTAACCCTTTATCGAGGGCATACTTATGTTGAAATTCAAGTGAATTTAATTTATTGAGGGCTTATCTGTCTTGAAATTTGTGTGTATTTGTAGCGATCAAATATTTTTTCTGAAATACTTGAATACCTGTTTATCAACGGCATATTTATTGTGAGACTCAAGTGTAACTTGTTGCGATCATAATTTTTTTATTATTTACATAAAGGTTAAACTTAAATTTTAATATTTGAAGAATGGCTCGCGATACACTCTTTATATTTCATATTATTAATACAAAGTCAGTTCTGGTGCGGTCGGATGAATTTATTTTTATATGGCAGAATTTAGTTTCCATAGTTCAGGAAGTGGTTGTCCTCGGGGGTAATTTTTTTAAACAGTGTCGACAGTGAGTGCCGCATGCCAATATTATTACACAACCTATAGTATTGGTATAGAAGTATATGAATATTGATAGGGTGGATTTTTTTTTCGGAAATTATGAAACAATTGTGTTTTTTTTGTTATTTATCTTGAAATTTACATGATAAATTCACTTAAGAAGGTTCACAGTTGGATTTTATCTTGATTAGTTGATGAGTTTGGTAGGGATTTTTTTTTACAAAGCATCATTAGTACAAAGTGATATTTTTAACCGACTCAGAAATAATGGTTCTAAATTTGGTTGTAATTTTTTTTATATTTATTGCTTCATCACTTCCGACATTGGTGGACGGATTTGAAGATTTTTTTATTTTTTGAATAGTGTACTTCCAGATTGGTCCCATATTCCTTTTTCTAATCATGGAGTTTGGTTATTATATTGTTTTGAATTTTTTTTTGTAGTGCTGAAGTTAAAAAAAAATTTTTTTTTTGGTTATAATTATGACAACAATATTGGTAGGCATGCGGATAGGACACCATTTTGACTTTTGGCTGGGAGATGCTTTTGGCTTGCTGCTGGGGAAGGCTATTGACTTACATATACTCATTTATGTTGATTTATAGGTGTATCTTAGTTATCACTATCTCGACATAGATGAAGTGTGCGAAACAGATAGGTTAGTTGTTTATTACAGGAAAAATATAATTTATTAAAACAAGGTTATTTACAATACAATTTATTAATTCTCTTTTAGTGATCTGTGATATTTTTTTTAATTTGACATTCCTTGAGAAAATATATTACAATTTTGGATGTGCTCACAATTATTAAATACAAATATTTGAGAAATTTGAATAGACTTCCTTAGTTGAGTCTGTAGGTGTAGTGGGTGCTTCAGCTTAGAATATTTTTTTTGCTATGACAGGGTTTAAACAACCAGGCAGAATTGGTTTGATTAATCTAGTCAACCAATTTTACCGGGACGGATAGATTTGTTTGTTTTGTTTTTGAGATGATGTTTTTGGGTATTTGGTAGTTTGCTATTTTTTAATGGTGCATAACTAAAATGTACATTTTATTCCATGTGTCCATTCAGTACATTCCATTTTATTATCGTCATATAGGCGATTGTATTCTTTCCATTTTTTCAGCGACCAGGTTTTCAACAGGATTTTCTTCGACGGGGCTTTATATATATATTTTTTTCTTTTAATTGAGTCATCTTAGAGATGGGGCAATTGTTTTTAGGGGACGTTAGGAAAACGTTTCTTATTTTTCTTTTTGGTTCCTTGAGAGACTAACCTAGCTTGAGTTGTCATTGGGTAGGCTGGTGTTTATAGGGTTGTCTACTTTGTTTCAAAGACAATTCTTTCTTTTATATTTTTACCTGTCTATCGGCAACTCCTAGGACTCATTGATCCATAGGGGTATTAGTGGTGCATTTTTCATCACTTTGTGCGGGTGGTTTATATTCAACAAACAAATACCCGGACGTGTAGAGATTAATTATGGTTAGGAAAAGATTGGTCCTGGTTGTTGGAATATTTTAGGAATGATCACTGGAAGAATTAGGCAAACAAGTCAGTACAAAGGACTTGCACTGACTTGATTTTTTTATATTTTGAGTTTAATTTATTTTAGGTGGAGGGAAGCTTACCATCAGGTGGATTTGGTAGACTGAGCGAGGAAAGTTAAAAGACATGTATATTTATTATTTATATGTTCAGTTTATATTAAAATACCAATATTTATTTATTTACATTGAAAAATAGTTTATTTATTTTAATTGTCATGATTGCAATAGTACAAGCGGTGCAGGCTACTTATAAAATAAAGCCATAAGCCTTAGTATACAGACTTTAACCTTTTTCATGAATAACTTTAACTCAAGCGAGTGAGTCCTTGTAATTTTTAAACAATGACTCAGGTTATTCCTTCATACTTAATGTGCATCTATATCAGAGCGGTGTCATAACTCATTAAATAAGCCTTAATATTTAGGATACTAGATGAACATTAACTACATTTACAACTTTTTTTTCTGGGGTTTTCACTCATAACTTATTGGTTAATAAGGGGAAGCTTTTAGACTACGAGTTATCTCTAAAATTGACTAGAGTAACTCAATACATCTTAAGTGGGTAAATTATCTAATAAGGAGTTAACATATTTTATAATTTATTCCCATATATACAAACTTATTTATGTCATTTCAATATTTATGGATGCAGGTATGCTTGTGATTAGGGGTAAGTATGATAGAGGACAGTGTGATTGATTGATTTGATTAAGAGAAAGTATGAAAAGGAAGTTTGTAGTTGTTGTGGATTGGGTAGCGAGTCAGTGTATACTATTTTTTCTTCAGGGGTCTAGATGGATAGTCTTGGGGGGTTCTAATTATTTTCATCCGTTTTCCTATATTTCCTATATTTTCTCCTTATTTCTACTTTATCTTATAGCTCACTTTAAACACTTTAATTTTATTTTCCTGATTTCTCTAACCATGACACAGACCATGTATGATAGGAGTATGAATTTGGTTCGAGATTATATTATAGTATTATAAAGTATTTATTTCAGACAACAATAGCCCAGTTACTTAGTTTATTTATATTCATCCCATGTCATATATCATATCCGACCTACCTATCTTTCTACCAAATCGTCGCATAGTTTTAGTTTTTTATAATATTCGTAAAGGCAGAGTATTGTTCATTGGTTTTTTCGTTTCATGGATGGCAGTATTGTTTCAGGAGTATACTGCTGGGGACAGCAGGAAATTTGCAGGAGCAAATTTTTCCTGGCTTGGGGGATATTGTAACGCGTGAATTTTTAATTGTGGCACTAATTTCAGGCTTAAATACATATTACATTTTTTTGGGAATGTGTAAACAATTCTTGTTTACGAAGAGAGATGTTGACTTTTCGTTTGACAGTCTGCTGTTCCGACAGCTGATCTAATTTTGGCTTTTGCAGGATTGCGGACCCTGGAAGCTCGTACTTGTTGATAGTCGGCTCGAAAGTTTTGTTTCTCATTCGTAGATTTAGATATTCGTTAATCATTTTTTTTAAGGGATATTGGAGTTGCTGAGAGGAATTGACGCGCGAGTTGGATTTTCCCTTGAAAGGAAACCATTTGGGAGATTTTCGTTTACGAATGGAATAATCTAGCCTATTGTTCTAATCTTAATTTTAAAGTAGTTTTGATTTTTCTACTCGTGTTTGTTAGCTGTCGTGTTTTGTGACGGAAGGCAAGAAGCCTGGAGAGTTCCATTCGTGAATGGAGTGCGTGATTCGGCTTCCGAATTCAAGTTGTGATGGTCGCTTCTGTTAGTTTCAGTAATATGTGATTTGTTGAAGGTGGTTGCCAAGTTTACGAAAAGACGCGTTGGCGTTGACACTAGACTAACGTATTGTCGGTGGCGGAAGCGTGCAATAGATTTATTGAAATTCTAAAAAAAATAATTTTGTTATTGTTAAAAGGAGGTATCTTTAATGTTCTGGAAGATTCCATATACATTGTGGAGTGGGGATTGGTGGCAATGACAAAACGGGTCCGCGCGCTCGGGGCGGCCTTTTTCTGCCGTTGAGAGCACCCTAGTAGAAGTCACCAGACCCGCTGAACGTCGGCAGGACACGTCGAAGACTGTGATTCCGGGCACCCGGTAAGCACGATTCGCAAGCGGTTGGGGCGTCGTCTTCTTGGTATAGTCGTGTTACCGAGGCGTTGTGTTGTTGCAGAATTGGACGTCAGCCCGAAGCGCCTGACGAATCAGCCCGCCCGGGACGGTCCACATAACCTCGTTCGATAGAACCGGTGAGTTGGTATCTGCGAATAGGCGTGGGGCGAGGAACCATTGGCCGTACTGTTAGTGAATTGTGAAAATGGTGAATTTCAGTGGACTACGTCACTCCGGGTTCGACGTGCATATCCTGTCGCGTTCCCCTTGACGGTGCTCCTCGCGCAACCTGCAGCGCGGGCATCAACGCGCTTTCTGCGGCGCCATTCGGCCGCGCTATTCCCCAGGCCGTGGATCGAACCTCCAGTCGGTATGTAAATTTTGTTAATTGCTTAGGGCAGTGTTAGATTAGGCGCACAAGTGATTCCCTGTGCTAATGGCGGACCTATTGTCCACAGGGAGGTTTTTTAATATACCCTCTTCTTCTTCACTCCGGTCGTGAGACTGACTGCGCAGTGGTGACGTGGCACGCAGCCCGAGCCACTCCGACACTCGGGTCAGCTTGATACAGCGGCTTCAAGACCGTATCGCTCGCATACAGCTAAGTGGTGTTACCGATCGAGCAATTTATGTGGACTTTTGCCGTAATAGTGAATTTCTGTACCAAACCATTTATATTATGATCGCAATAGGAATGTAGGCTTTCTGACTCATCGCCCTGAGAAACTAAATTGTAACTTGCTCTGCCGCTGCTTTTAATTACTGTATTTTTGACCTGGCATAAACAGGTCTGGCGCCCATTAGATATTTTGTTAACTGAAAATTGTAAAATTAGCTTTTAATATATATGAAATGTGAATTTGTATGTGGGAGACAATGGAGAGGCTTTGAACCACAGGAATAAACTCTGTCTGGCGATTTGTAACTTTCATTTACCTCCCACCCTCAGAATTGTGTACTAAACTTATACTGAGAGAGCGCTTACCATAAGCGGGTCTCTTACCTTACTGTTACTTATACTTCCAATTTCAGGTTTCAGTACTATTACTTTACTTATTCTCTCTCTACCTCTATTTTCATTCTACTCTTCAATTTATCTACTTACTTTTCTTTTCCAACCAACTTTAATTTTTAAAACATTACAACGACAATAATGTTGTGTTTTAATCGTTTGCTGTTAGATAGACTGCAATAGCCCTGCTCGAATAGCTGTTGTCGCGAGAAAAAGGTATTAAGCGCCGTGGAGAACGCGGCGGTTACGCGTTTCGTCGGAGTAACGTTGCGATAATTCTTAATACCCACTATAACAGTAGTAAATGTTTGCTTACCAGTAGGAATTTGATTTTATTTTTATGTATTTATCTTGAAAACTATCTATTTACTTTCACTATCACAACACAAACACCAGCCGAGCACTGATGCTGAACTTTTTATGGTAATATTTCAGCAGAATACTAATTATATCCACCTTAAAATAATTTATTTTTCTGAGCCGATGTTAACCGTGTTCTCGTATGATTTTGTAAGTTATGTAATTAACCACATTATGTATATATAGACCCTCCAGATACAGAATCCATCAAGACATTCTGCCCCAATCTGCCACCTCGTTAAATATTTACTTGTTTCAGGTTCTCCCTTTGTAAAAATAATGGACTTGTTTGAGTTTTGGCTGAGTAGCACTGAGAAAGATAATATTACTGTAGTGATGAACTATTTGAAAGAATGTTTGATGTTACAAGGTTGTAGTGACGATATTTTAAGCTTTCTAATGCACCAGGTAAGAATGTTATGTCTAAGTTTTCGTCAGAAATGGCAGAACTCGACGTGTACACGCGCTCGAATGTTTAATAGAAACAAAAACTGGTTAGATGGTAATTTTAACATTCTGAAGGAGGTGAAACAGCATTTGGAGAACCGAAAAACTATTGTCACTTGTCTCTGACTCGGCTCGTGGAAGGCCAAGGAAACACTTTGAAAAAATTTCCAATTGGACTAAAAAGCGACGAGTCGCCGATTTAATATCCAGTAGAAGCCCGAAAGAGCTTGAATATGTCGTCGCGGAACAGAAACGATTATCGGGTCAAAGTGACACTAGCTCTTCAATGCCAGATGATGAGGTTTTAAGTTTATACTATATATGTGTTTTTGAAATATCTCATATACGGAACGTTTCGATCGTTCGTGTTCGACGTGCACTCGGCTAGTTTCGTTCGATGGTCGTAATTTGTAGAACGGTACATATTTATCGACATACGTAAAAACCATAAACGTATCTTCAATAGTTTAGGTTATATACCGGTCGTCGTACAGTGCGCCGGCCGGTCGGGCGGGAGGCCCGGTCGATGCTCCGTAACGTATGAAGGGCACCGAGACGGCAGTACGTACGTGGTGCACGCCCTCGGTGTCGGTGGCGGAGTCGAGGATCTTGTTGAACTTGTCGCGCCACGACGTGGGCTGCGGCGGCGGTACGTACGTGGTGCACGCCCTCGGTGTCGGTGGCGGAGTCGAGGATCTTGTTGAACTTGTCGCGCCACGACGTGGGCTGCGGCGGCGGTACGTACGTGGTGCACGCCCTCGGTGTCGGTGGCGGAGTCGAGGATCTTGTTGAACTTGTCGCGCCACGACGTGGGCTGCGGCGGCGGTACGTACGTGGTGCACGCCCTCGGTGTCGGTGGCGGAGTCGAGGATCTTGTTGAACTTGTCGCGCCACGACGTGGGCTGCGGCGGCGGTACGTACGTGGTGCACGCCCTCGGTGTCGGTGGCGGAGTCGAGGATCTTGTTGAACTTGTCGCGCCACGACGTGGGCTGCGGCTGGGGCGCGGCGCGGCGCGGCGGCTGCGGCGCGCGGCCCGTGCCCACGCTGACCACGACGCCGCGCGCCAGCGCGCGCCGCCCGAACAGCAGGCGCGCCTCGTGCAGCCCCACGGCCGCCGGGTTGTTCACCAGGATGCCGCCGTCCTGGTGCACCAGCCCTGCGGACATGACGCACACGCTGCTGTACACCGTGCACAGTGCGGGACACGGCCGCCCCGCCCCCGGCCCACACTCACCGTGCAGCGTGAACTCGTCGAAGTAGGTGGGCGCGGCGGCGGAGGCGCGCACGGCGTGCCACAGGCGCGCGCGCGCCGTGCCGGGGAAGGCGGAGCGCGTGCGGAAGCCGCACTCGTACGAGCGGAACAGGAACGGCGTCAGCCGGCTGCCCGCGTTCACCACGCACGACACCAGCGCCAGCTGCGCGCACACAAATTATACTATTTATTCAGCCGTCGAGCCCCAGTATTACATTTATATGAAACGTAACGCTGGAAAAGCGCGTCGGTTGTAAATATATAGCGTTGTCATCGACCGCCATTAAAATCATTAAGGTATCGTCGACAAATAACATCATATTATCTGCTACTTACTACGGCACGAAAGATAACTCATAAAATACAAACAATATATATGGGGGCCCAAAATACAACCCTGAGGTACGCCAACGTTGCACGTATGACTTTCTTTAATGAACTTCAAATAATTTGAACAAATTATTTGAAATCATTATTTACTTACATAAAATATAATAAAAATTCGAGCCTCATTTCTAATAAAGTAATTTATACAATAAAGTCTCATGGTCGACACGATCAAAAGCTTCACAGAGATCATAGAGAGCTTCCATATTATTTTAAAACTTAGAGACCATTTCATATCCTCAATATAAAATTGAAAAAATGAAATTATTTCCCTGATATTGGGTCCTTGTGTGCACGACACGTTTACACATTTTATAAATAATATTCTTACTTTTTTATCTACTAGCATTTCGGTATGACCATTAGCAAAGAAGGAATCTTGAAATAAACTTGCAACTTTTTTATAACAACAGCTACAATTAAATTTGAATATAAGAACATTTCGTAATTAAGGTATCTAGTATTTGATTTAGATATTACTTAATAATTTAAAGTTAACACGCGAATTCCGCAATTGTGATTTGAGATGATACAATTATGAAGAGATGCGCAATGATCGTGATCGTTATTTTATTATTATGTTAATATTTTTATGGGTAGTTATGACATTTTAGTGAAATATCTATAATCTAGCAGAAACTTTAAAAACCGCCATCGGCTGACCTTGGGCGCGTTGTGTCTGTTGCACTGGCTGAGCGTGCAGTCGGGCAAGTTCTCCCGCAGCAGAGCCTCCCAGGCCGCCGTGTCGTAGTACGAGTGCGACCACACGAGCCGGGAGGCGCCTGCGCATCACATCATCATTACCATCGATATATACAAATGACTACATCGTCTATGGTTCCGTTCGCTCACCGCTGATGATGGAGGTGTTCCCGAACATCTTCTTGGCCAGCGACTGGTACATCTCGCTGGCCGTGTCCAGCGAGCCCGCGCCGCTGCCTGCGAACGATACACTCGTCATATAGCGAGCTGAGACGCGAGTATATAATCTATACTAATATTATAAAGAGGTAAAGTTTTGAGGTTGTAGGTGGTAATCTCTGGATCTACTACTGAACCGATATTGAAAATTCTGTTACCAATAGAAAGCTACGTTATTTGGTGTCATAGGCTATATATGAAGCGTATACAAGCTGCCCGAGCCGGCCCGTGAGCCGCTCCAGGTGCCGCAGCACCTCGATGGCGATGATCCCGCGGATGTCTGCGAGACAGGGTCACTGACCGATGACGGCGGCGATGATGGCGCCGGTGCTGACGCCGATGATGTAGTCGAAGAGCTCGTGCACCCGCCGGCCCGTGAGCCGCTCCAGGTGCCGCAGCACCTCGATGGCGATGATCCCGCGGATGCCGCCGCCGTCCAGCGCCAGCACGTTGGGCCCGGGCCGCGGCGGCGGCGCCACGTGCCCCAGCAGCGCCAGCGCCTCGTTCACGGCGCCGCGCAGCTCCGCGGACTCCGCGTCGTCGTCCAGCCGGTGCTGGATGCGCAGCAGCGCTCGCACCGCGCCCTCCTGCACACAGACCGCGAGGAGACGCTGTCAGAAGGCTCACTCTGTTATGATTAATTATTGTAGTCGAGACCGGAGTTCTCGAGCTATTAATTTGACAAAACGTCGCAGCTTTAATTAGTTCTCAAATCACGGGAACATGAGAGATCGCGCTCGGCCGGCGGGCCGCTCACCTTGATGGCGAAGTCGCGCGCCTCGGGGAAGTGCAGCAGGTGCGCGATGAACCCGTCGGTGCGCTGCAGCAGGCTGGCGCCCGACGCGGCCGCCACCAGCGCCGACACCACGTACGACGTGCGCGAGTGCACCGACGTCTGCAACACACGACCAGTCAGCCACGGACCGCGGCACACGGCGCGGTCACGTTTTATAGCGATATACCGGCCCTCACATCCTGAAGGCCAGACGCAGCCTAATAAAGCCAGAGGCTAGAGTACGAGAGACGTTCATCATTATCAGCCTGTATCTATCCACTGCTGGATATAGTCCTTCCCTAATGCATTCCACTATATGCGATCCTTGGCTTTCCGCATCCACGGGGGGGGGGGGGGGGGGGGGGGGGGGGGACGGTGCGGCATACGAAGCCTACACCGAACCATCCTTCTCCATCTGCCATCGCCGGTTCGACAGATCTAACCGTCCCACTGCCGCTTCATCGACGTCGACGACTTTGATTCATAGTCAGATTTTCTCGTTCCGGATTCGATCTCTAAGAGAATTCCTAACGTAGCGCTCTCCGTCGTCCGCTGTGTGACTTTTGCTTGTGAACTAACCCCAGCGTCCAAGTCTCTGCACCGTAGGTCGGTAAAAAAAGACGCAAAAGACATGTCAAATGTATAAAAAAATTTAAGAGTCCTAACGAAAGACAACGAGATACAACAAAATAAATTTCGAATCTGTAGTTTTGAACAATTTATGACTCTAGACAATAAGTGGAATGTGAAGTGTTAGAAAAAGCCATAAAAAATGCTTTGGTCTAAATTGGTCTACTGGTCAGAGAAATATACATTGGAGAGGAAGCGGTACCTGACGAATCGTGAATTTTGATGGCCATCTTTAAAAATAAGGCAGATAATTTCAGCCGAAGGACAGCCATTGATGAACATGAGAGGCCTTAAGATTCCACAACGAATGATTTTGTGCCGTTTATATCACTCTTAATGTAATATGTCCCTTACTCTCTACATGAATTTTACATGAATTGTGTATAAACATGCACAATGGACGCACTTTTTGCCTTTCGCCAGTACGAAAATAGAGACAAGTGCACAAAAATCTGCACATGGTGTTCATTGACTTCGAAAAGGAACACGATCGAGAACCCCGTAAAGTTTTGTGGTGGGTCCTGAGAAAGAAATGTGTGCTTGAGAAGTATGTGGAACTGATTCGGGCAATGTACAGGATATTCGATTCAGGCTGCTGGCATTTCAAACTTAAGCCCGTATCTCATCCGTCGTATCGTGTTGGTCATGGACACTTTGCGTCAAATATTCAGGAAGAGGCACCCTGGCGCACGCTCTTTGCTGAGGATATCGTTCTCGTCGGTGAAGACGGGTTGGAGGTACAGAGTAGACTGGTGAAATGGAAACAAAAACTGGAGAATGTTGGTCTAAAGAACAGCAAATTAAAAATAGAATACGTGTTTTGTGGTTCTAGCGGTCTCTCCAGTTCTGGTTCCATGTCACCAGACAGTGACGCACTACCCGCCTCCGACTTTAGGTACCCCGGTGCCCGGTTCGATAGCGCAGAGCAATGGCGAAACAGACGGTGACATACACGTAACGAATCCGCTCGGGAGGGATGAAATGGCGACAGGTCTCGGGAACTACCAATTAAGCTTTAAGACAAGATATTGAAAACTATGATGAGACTTGTTGTCTTGTATGGATCGCGTGACCTTCTTCTTCTTCGCTTCCTTTTCACGGCCCAACGTGAGCCGTGAAAAGGAAGATGTATAAGATAAGGAATGGCTCTATTAGAGGAAGTTTGAAAGTAGCACCAGTAACGGAAATGACGGGAGGAAACCTCCTGCCGTGGTATGGCCATGTAATGCGGAGGGATGAAACACGTGTGATAAAGAGAAAGAAGAATTTTAATGCCAATGAATATAATGAGAGAGGAAGGCCAAAAAAGAGGTGGTTGGATTTCGTGACATATGACATGGGCAAGAAAGGGATAACTGTAGATATGATGGCTGATAAAGAGTCCTCGATGGCTGATTATAGTGACGAGCCCGGTGGCCGAATGACTGACCATGTCCATTTTGACTTAAGTATTATATTAGTTATCTAGTACTCATAGTTTGGGGCTCGATGGCCGTGTGTAATTTGTCCAGGAATATTTAATATTTCCTGCGCCGACCCGAAATAATAAGGACAAGCCAAAAATGAAACATTTTGATACTGTATCGCCTACATCATAAAATATTGCAGTTATCTTCCAAGACAGCGTCACATACCTACTACTTGTTTAAATATAAATAATAATCTGCTACTCAGTCGTAACGAGTATATCGCGTATGAGATAATATTGAGTTAGTATAAATATTGACGTTGGAGATCTCACTAAATACCTACATCAACGTTATGTCACGTTTCTGCCTGAACTGTTAAGCTCATAGTTTGCAACAAACATTTTTTGGATCTAATTAATGGGCTACTGAAGTCAGGTTATTAGGTGAACCTTGCGCTGTGACGTAAGATTATTATACTTTAGGTAATATTAGTAATAAATATTTTTAAACGTTTATTTTGAACGATTGTTATTATGAGACTGCATTAAATACAGGCCCGTTACCGTGCTACACTGAATGTTTCACGCGGGTTGTAAATGGTTATCTATACATAATAATAAAACTGTAGAGGTCGAATGTCTGTACATAGAAAAAAAAACCGGACAAGTGCGAGTCGGACTCGCCCACCGAGGGTTCCGTAGGTACGTAGTATCATTATTAAATTTGATATTTTTCATTATAAATAAGAAATAATGCGTCGAAAAAAATAAATAAAATATATTTTGCAATGTGTACATCAAGCCCTTTCATATGATACCCCATTTGAACTAGTAGTTTCAATTTGAAATTTCGATACCCTATAAAAATATAGACCCCCTATTTTTAAGATCTATTTACAAATGTATAGTTTTGAGATTTATTCCTGTACTTGTAGTCTATAATGATGTTACTTGCCAAATTTCATAGTTCTAGGTCAACGGGAAGTACCCTATAGGTTTTGATTCCCTTGAGTGTGTCGAAATATGCGTTTTTTGCTGAATAAACGGCCGTAACTTTTTTCTACGTAAACTTAGCAGTTTGATTTTTTTTTAACTTCATGGGACCGTAGACCTAAGTATACAGTTCAAATTTCAACTTGATACCTCCACGCATTCTCGACATAGAAATTCTTGACAGACAGACAGACAGACAGACAGACAGACAGACAGACAGACAGACAGACAGACAGACAGACAGACAGACAGACGGACAACAAAGTGATCTTATAAGGGTTCCGTTTTTCCTTTTGAGGTTCGGAACCCTAAAAATGATAAAAACCGAGTCAGGGGGATGTAAGAAGTGGAATAGAACACATCCAGATCTTTAAAAAAAAATATTTCTCTGTCTGTTTGTCTGTTTGTACGGGCTAATCTCCGAAACTATTGGACCGATTGAAATTATTTTTTTCCTTACACCCCCCCGGTCAACATTTTAGATACTTTTCATCATTATCATCATCATCAGCCTGTATCTACCCTGTCGTGGTTGTCTATTGAAAATGTGTAATAAATATTGATATTCAACTTCCAAAAAATCCAAAACCATCGAACTGTCGAATCAAATATAGATTCAACCATTTCGACGATACAATATGTAAAATTCATTGTAAAACCACAGTATAAGTAATAGTACTAACGTAGTAAAAGTCAAAATCATGGTGAGCCACATACACCTTATATCGGTTACTATAACCCTACATACCTGTTACCATACAGGGTGGATTTCTTTTATGCCATACTATAAGGATTCATTATGGTTAAATAATAAACGATAATGCAATGTAAGTACATATTAAGAAAAAAAGAAATATGGCTGCCTCACCACCATGAGAACACAGCCACAAAAGAAAACCTTTGCAAATCAAATTGTTTAGGGGACTTGGTGCAACAGACTAGCGCTGCCGAATAAAATAATACGTAGCTCGTAAATAACTAAACATTGCTTTTTTTTTTCTTGTTAACTTCTCTCGAATAATAACCAATTTTTAATCCACTTACTCTCATACTTACTTAAAATGTTTAGTTATAGCGTGCATTATTTTTTAATGGCGGCGCTAGTGGGTTGGTTAAACCAGATGAAATAAATCCATTGTTTATTTAATTCTGACACACTCACTCTGAGTGAGACAAAAAATCGTCCTCGTGTTATCTAGACAGCAGCCGTCAGCAGCGGCCACGGTTCACGTTCCATATCCTCGGAGACATCGGCCGCTCTGATAGCACGCGTCGGCCACTATCGGCGCACGCAAATAAAACGACAACAACACCGGCGGATTTCTACGTCAACTTGTGCTCATTTAAATATCTGCAACTTTGTCCACTTGAGATATTTTTGTGTACACTAGTGGATAGTAATTTATACCAAGTTAGTAGTCAAATTTTCAATAAGTCATCCCGATTTTCGTGGCTATCTCTTCTGTATTTTCTATCGTCATATCTCCAAAACACGAAACTATTTATTTCAGAATGGGGAAAGAAGACGTTCGTAGTTCACAAACATATTCCGTCCCATTTTTTTATCGATTTGTTATTTAAAGACGTCACAATAATATAAATATAGGTGAAATAATTACTTCGATTGCATAAAAACTTTTCGAGATAATATGATAACTTGAAGATCACAATTTTGGACTATCCCGAAAACGCTCCATACAAAAGGCCACCACGTTATGACGTCACACCGTGCTATTTTATATGCATTAAATCAGAAATTTGTACGACAGCTATGTTAAATATTGCGTTTATGTAGCCAGTGCCATAACAAAAGTTATAGTATTTAATATTGTTTCTACAATGGTAATATTTGTTTTTTATAATTTCATACCTTTAAAATGGACTTTCCCACCAAACTTTGACCGAACATAAAACACGTCGGACATAAGTAATTAAAATTTTAAGATCGCAGATCGTTCTAGTTTTATGTATTTTACGTTACTGATAGAGAGTTTTTATAATTTTGTAACATGGGCAACAAGCCTATTGGTAACGAATAAAATATGACGCTATTTTTCTCAACTGATAAAAAGCTTTGGATCGCAACTGGTTATGAGGCTCCAGTGTCGGACATGTCCGGCATTTTGCACATCTCTACCGAAGGGTCATCTCCCTACCCTTTTTATCTAAGAGGTTGTGAGAGGTAAATGTTCTATGATTGCTTCTATGGGATGGGACCTATTACGTAAGTGTAGAAATTATAAAAATATTTGTTAACATGTGGAAATTTATCAAATATTTTATAATTTTGTGTAATTTAAATATGTAGAACATTTCTATAGGTTACCAAATTTAATCTCCAGCAAAGGAGAGGTCACAGCAAAGGACAGCAACTTTAACACACCAGTCAGGCCGGTCTCCCTGGCCCTGACTGGGGTGTTAAAGTTGCTGTCCTTTGCTGTACTTTACAACATATGAATCATTACCCTATTCATCCCTCATACAAGTACTACATTCTTACAGAAAATTACAGTCAGATGCCCCAGTATAAGTAATAGCAATCCATACAGTATGGACCCTTCCGGCCACCCTCTCATATCAACGTCACTTCCCCTACCTACCTAGAACATCATCTTGGTGTCCCGCACGCACACACTCTTTCATGCCTTGCATAGGTATCATTAATGTAATACTTAACATGTGCGAGTGGCCAGGGTGCGACCATACATAACTTTTTGCATGACCACAGTGTAAAATAAATATAAATGACCACAGTGTAAAATAAATATAAATGACCATAGTGTAAAATAAATATAAATGACCACAGTGTAAAATAAATATAAATGACCACAGTGTAAAATAAATATAAATGACCATAGTGTAAAATAAATATAAATGACCACAGTGTAAAATAAATATAAATGACCATAGTGTAAAATAAATATAAACGGACTATGTTGATATTTTTCAGTTGCCTACCTTGGTCACAATTGGTTTCGTGGACTTCCAGCTGGGCTCGGAGATTTTCCCAAAGTGCAAGTCCTTCTTCAGCTTGAACCCCTGCCACAGACCTTCCAAAGTGATGTCCTTGGCATCAGAGCCCACCAAAAGGCCATCTTTAGTTGGTTTCTCATTATCGTCTGGTTTCTCCTTCAGTTCAGTATCAGTAGTATTCTGCAGACCAGGTTGTACTTGTTCTGTCTCTTCCAAAGTGGTCGCTTTCGTCACATGAGGCTCTTTATCCTCTTTAACCTTACTGCTTTCTATTTCTTTAACAGACGATGCGAGCCGGGTTGATACTGCCTTTTCAAATCTAGTTATTAAATCTGAAAAATATTAAGTTAAACAATCAATAA
The DNA here is from genome assembly GCA_937001555.2 of Hypsopygia costalis. Lineage (NCBI taxonomy): Eukaryota > Metazoa > Arthropoda > Insecta > Lepidoptera > Pyralidae > Hypsopygia > Hypsopygia costalis. The sequence goes on along the minus strand of OW443349.2, from coordinate 19,695,291 downwards.
AACCATATTGTAAGATGTCTTTATTTATATAAATTGACATTATGTACAAAATATAGTTTACTTTTATGAGCTAGGTATTCTTTAGAGCATAGAGAAAGGATTTATCGTGGTTGTTTAGAGTAATATTATTTATTTTATTATTATATACTAATGGGATCATCATTGGCTTGTCCGTTTCCCATTATTTGGGGTCAGTCTGTAGTTTTACTCATTTCTCACACAACCAATTACATATTATTGGGGTGTAAGTGCTTAATCAACATCTTTTTTAGCCAAAACGAAAGGCAATCAAAGGCCTCACGCTGTGAGCGTTTATACGGCTACGGTACCCGCTTCACATCAGTCAGACCATATGTTTATTTGCCAACTGATGGACTATAAAAAAAAGTTTAACATATCCAAACAAAGATCACACGAATTTAGGGTTGTGTAAATAGAATGACTTGCTACACACAAGGAATCAAATTCTTACTAAACATCTACAGAATTCAAAATAATTTATTACATAATGTATGTGTATTTATTTATTACAAACCATGGAACAAAAATCATTTGTTCCAGTATCTTTGTCTAGTCAGTGTACAGTAATTGAAATATATAAAAATATTCTCCGGTGTAATATATATGCGATGAGACTCAAATAAAATAAAGTGTACTTACTCTCCCATTGCTCCGGGGTCGCAGGTTTAATTTTTTGAACTAGTTTCTCAACTTCAGCATTGAGATTTGTTAAAGACAAGTAATGCCTTATAACACGCCACTGACTGCCTAAAGACGACATTTTTACGAAATAGCACCGACTAGCACCGCACAACAGAAATCATAACACAAATAAATAATCACTGAACAGGCGAAACTTTTCGAGAACTAACACTAGGGTCCTTTTATACATAAAAAGAAAACAATATGATAGCCGTGGTTGATTTCAGAAACAAATTATTGTAATAATTTGTAGGTAAATATCGTTAATGATTTCTCCACAAATTTCAAGCACGATCGCACCAAACAAATCCACTTTGATTTATTTTGCCAAAAATAAATCGATTCATGATGTGATATCTGACAGTCCTAGTGACGTCAAATCGTACCATCCAGTGCTACCAATCGCAAAATTCACTTTCGTTCGTTCACTTTGGATGTCTACACCTCCTTTCCAATAATAGCAAACGTATGTTCACTTCACTTATTTATTAGTAGTACGTATTTAAATAACAAGGAAGTTACTAGATATTAATTTAGTAGTTAGCCTGTGATTTTCACTGCATCAAATTACATTACAGACTAAGCACGCTGTACACGGTCTACTAGTTTTATATAAGATTAGTTTAAAAACATGTTTATGAATAAATTGGCGAGTGTGTTCGCAAGGCCATGCGCGCCAGGTGATGTCGACTGTCGACGTAAAGTTGTAAACCGCACCACCCGCCAGCCCGCTACCACACCTCCTGCACGGCCCAATGAGATTTGATGAGAACTGAAACGCGGTGTTTTGTAAACAAACATCGTATGATCGAGTTTTGTAACAGTTCCAACAATTTCCGCATGAATAATAAATGGCTAAGTTTTATTATGGTATCTCATATATATCTCATTTGATAGTTTTTATTGAATAATTCTATCAATTAATATCATTAGTAAAATGCAATTGTTATTTTTATAATACGACGGGTGCAAATAAGGATATGCCCTCTAAAGCTGCCTAATGTGTAGCTGTTTTACCGTAGTATATGCTTGCAAATAGGTAATGGCTTAGAGTATATTTTAGTGTGTAGTTTTGCTATAATTATATTTACAGTTATGTAATCTCATTATAATAATATCTCGCCGAACCAATGCATCGATCTTAAAGAAACTTCATATTAAAGAAAGGTTATTTTCGACTGTGCAAATACGTATACTGAAGTTCTTCGGCCATATTACCCGAAAAGAAAATTCTATTGAGCGTCTTGTAGTCTAGGGCAAGGTGGAAGGCAAGAGACCCCCCGGCCGCTCTCCAACCAGGTCGGGAGATTTAATTATGTCTCTCTCAAAATCCTCCATGTCCGAATGCTCCCACAATGCCTCCAACAGAACCAAATGGAGAAATATAACAGGAGCCGCCATTCGTAGTGACGCCCGTGATCACAACCACTCTGCCAAGAGTGTCCGACTGAGAAGAAGAAATCTCAACGGTTTCAAGACACAGCAGCAAAGAACATTCACATTGTCTTACTTTTGCCTAATGTTTTACTGCGTAGTTTTCTATCTAGATAAGTAGGTGCTTTGATAATTTGCAAACTGTGAACCTTGAAAAGATAGCAATACGACACACACAATACCTCGTACATACAAACTGCGCATTCCTGTCACACTAATCATCACGCGTAACATGTTTTGCCGATCGCGATCTGCGCAACCGATTTTGTTGATTATTGTGCATCTTATATTTACTTCAGTAAAATTGAGTGCACACTGTGACATCTGTTATTTTCTTATCGAGGACACGTGTTTGTGTTGTTTGTATTTAAATAATTTGTTATGATACATAAACATCGTTGTTTGCTAGGTTAAAATTTTGAAGATGTCTGTCCCGTGGGTTGACTCCTTGTTATGTGATTTTGTTTACCAACTCGTCCCCCGTTGACTTAATGACAGAAAATAAAAATAAAACACGAAAATTTAATAGTATACCTATAGCCTATACATCATCATCATAAGCCTGATCTATCCACTGCTGGATATAGGCCTTCGATAATGCCTTCCATGATATGCGATCCTCCGCTTTCCTCCTCCAGCAGCTTCCGGCCGTTCCCTTCAGGTCATCGGTTTTTCTGGAGGGAGGAGGAGCCCAACGCGCTTCGTCGCCCCAGACGAGGTCTCCACTCTAGGACTTTTCTCCCCATCGTCATCACTGACTCGGCAGATAATACCCATACACTATCCAACGTACACATACATTACATAAAACCCACACACTATCCAAATTCCGTAAAATGTTATTTACTGTTTCTATTCTCTCTCGCCTTCGAAGCTTCCATTTTACACAATTTCTCTCTCTGGCCTTATTGATGATTTATTATGCAGTTTCATTAGTTATTAATCGAAAATATTGACTATTAATTTCCTCCGAACTTGGAATTTAGCAAATCACGTAATAGGCATTTCATTATCTCGAAGATCATTATAGATTCAAGTAATTTAAACTCAACGATCTCTGCCGGCATAAATAAAATTATCTAGAGCCATTGGAGTTTGGGTTGATAATTTTTATTATGGATATTCTATTGAAATTATCTAGGTCTAATGTATATATCATCGTATAACAGCAGGAAGTTAGTTATTTTTTTCACTGTGCTGTAGAGAAATAAAATTTTAATAATAAATTTATCTAGATAAAATACATTTTAAAAATTGAAAGTAAGAATAGAAAAAAAAAACCGGACAAGTGCGAGTCGGACTCGCCCACTGAGGGTTCCGTAGGTACTTAGTATCATTATTAAATTTGATATTTTTCATTATAAATAAGAAATATTGCGTCAAAAAAAATAAATAAAATATATTTTGCAATGTGTACATCAAGCCCTTTCATATGATACCCCATTTGAACTAGTAGTTTCAATTTGAAATTTCGACACCCTATAAAAATATAGACCCCTATTTTTTAAGATCTATTTACAAATGTATAGTTTTGAGATTTATTCCTGTACTTGTAGTCTATAACGATGTTACTTGCCAAATTTCATAGTTCTAGGTCAACGGGAAGTACCCTATAGGTTTTGATTCCCTTGACTGTGTCGAAATAAGCGTTTTTTGCTGAATAAACGGCCGTAACTTTTTTCTACGTAAACTTAGCAGTTTGATTTTTTTTTAACTTCATGGGACCGTAGACCTGAGTATACAGTTCAAATTTCAGCTTGATACCTCCACGCATTCTCGACATAGAAATTCTTGACAGACAGACAGACAGACAGACAGACAGACAGACAGACAGACAGACAGACAGACAGACGGACAACAAAGTGATCTTATAAGGGTTCCGTTTTTCCTTTTGAGGTTCGGAACCCTAAAAACACTTTACATATATCAAAATATAATTAGTACAAATACCACTTACATTTACACTCACTATTGTATTAATGTACAAAAATTGACAATAAACAGTAGATCATCTCGCCGGTGTGGTTGTTGTTGTTGTTGTTATTGGGTAACACATTATAACAATTTAAGCCTTATTTACCACTAAATACCTACATATTTCACATACTAACCCTTCAATCGGTCTATTCATCGAGACGGATTTCTAGGACATAGACATCGTATGTGAATTGAATGTCTTTCGCGTTTAGTCGCTTTTTTATGAAACAGAAAGCAATACAGCGTCTTGAGCTGCGTTACCCTTTAACAACGACATTAAAGTAAACACCATGATTTAGTTTTAAGGCAATAAGCTTATTAGACGACAGCGCTGTGGTGAAAATAACACTCTCAATACATACGGGAGTCGCTTTTTTATTTTCTAGCTATTTAAACAACAATAATGAAGATATTTATATGTTATATTTATATATAAAACTTATTTAGATAAATTTAAATGAAGGATCATCTTCAAATGGCTACGGATACTTGGAATCGCCTCACATTCTCAACATCGTGACTATAACTGGGGTGCGCAGCTGCCATCGAACGGATAGTCTCAGTAAAACGACGGCTGCAAGAACAGTCTAGTAAGAAGGATTCGTAACCTAAACTGCCCGATGACCGGATGGAGTCGGCCGTACAAGACGAGCGAGCTGTGAGTTTATTCCGACATCGCGGAGCAGTAGTGTGCGACGTGCCGCAGCCCGCGGCGGCCGGCCACGCGCGTGTTCCGGCCGGCGACGGCCGCGTTGACGTGCGCGTTGTGCAGCTCCGCGATCTGCAGGCAGCTCGCGGCCGCGCCGTCGCCCGACGACGATAGCTTGCCGAGCCTGCGGGTTATATCACCTCGGTCACAAAGAACGTTAATGCCGGCCCGAGCCGACCTCGCCCGCTCACGGTGCACCCTACGGAATGGGAATCGCTTTCTCCTCACACTTCTGCTCCTTGAGGAATGCTATATTTCTGCGAGGGAGGACATATGAGGAAAAAACTTATTTGACACCTGAGTCGGTGTTATTACATGAAAGTTATTTTCACATTATCATAATTGCAAAGATTTACATGTACATGAAAAAAAAAACGATACTACTACATGTAAAAAAAAAACAATATTACTACGTCTCGCTAGATGTCACTCCTGTAGTTAGGAGCTCTCCGATCACTTTCGTGACTCCCAAGAAGGTAACAAAAAATAATAGACTCAAAGCTGCATTATTGCATTTACCAGAACTCGTTCCCGGGGTGCGCGTTCCCGTCCCAGGGGTAGGTGAGCACGAGCAGCTTGCCGGCGTGCTCGGGCGCCAGCCGCGCGGCCGGCTCGCGGTCCTGCAGCTGCACGCTCACCCCGCCTGCGAACCACCACGCTGCACGTACAAGCGACGGCAATCTCTTGCTCATATAGCGATTAACGAATCGACAGATTTAAATAATCAGACAGATTTAAATTGTCCACCCCGATCGCATTTACAAACCCCGTTCGCGATGTTCTATACGAGTACGTCTACCTAGCACAAATAGCCCAGTTAGGTAGGCGGACTTTAGAGAAAGATATGTAATGTCGAATCTGACACGGATGGGCAGCCGTCGGGGAATTGAAAAAGATTTTCTTGTCCTTACCTACTTCACTGTCTCAAGACGAATGTCTTCGACTAGTGTGTATGGCCAGCCAGTGATGACTTACGGAACAAAGATATGCTTCCTTACCGTGGGTCTTGTACGATGGAGAAAGTCATATTTGGCATACTCAGCATATTAGTATATGAATAGCAGAAGAGTTATCGATATACCTTTGAGCAGCTGAAGTAGCAGTGGGCAGGTCAATTAGTTTGTATAATGGACGGATATTGGAGCAGAAAGGTTCTAAAGTGACGACTAAGGACCAGAAAGCTCAGCCTAGGACGGCTCTTTACTAGTTAAACGGACGATCTGGTAAAAATTGCATGGAGTCGATGCATGCAAACGGCACAAAATCAATCGTTGTGGAAGTCTAAGGGGGAGGCTCAATTCAGCAGTGACGTCCTTCAGCTGAAATAACAAATGATGACGATAAATATGATGAAATAATGAAACGTGTACGATCAAAGACTATTGCTTAATAATAATTGGTAGTTACAGAACGCCCGTGTTTGTGAGTTAGTTTGTGTTGAGAAAAATGGCTTGAACAGGTTGTACCTCTAGGATGCGATTCGCAGTTCAGGAAAAGCCGCCGAACGGAGGGTTCGTGGTCAGAACTTGTTTGTTTGTTGAAGAAATCTGTAAATATAAACGATTATTAAAGGGTGAGTAAAACCGTTACGTTTTAGGAATTAATTTATAATATCATCCTAGCACTTACGGAGTACGCTGTTAGCAGGTTTTATGTAAGCGAAGTTGACGTCAGATACGTTGTTTATCGCTCCTTGCGTCAGCAATGAGTGGATCGTATCCAGGAAAGACATAATATAGAGATCTAGCTGATGGGGTAGTATCTTCCAAACGCCGAGTCCTGAAAGTTTTTTTTTTATACAAATACAATAAAAAAAACAATATAATTTATTTGCAATAAATAGAGTAAGATTTAAACAGACGTTATGTAAAATAAAGTGACAAGTATACGCCATAAGTATCACTCATGCGTGTTGCCGACCCTGTAAATACCTCTTTACTTTTCTTTTTTCTACAAATCATAAAGACATTGGAACTTTATATTTTATATACGATGAGGAACAGTCAGTACTTCGTCGGGACTTTTAATGATGCCGTTTTAATCACGCTGTAGTCTCGGAAAAACCTCGGCAGGTAATTCATTTCACAACCTGAATTATAAGACTTATCAAAATAGCGTTATCGTCTTTCAGGATGTCGAATCGTTCGCAGACTCCCTCCGTCTCTATTTTATTACTCAAAAGTATAAGTGAGAAACGAGTACCGGAAGGGCCACCGAAGATATGTCCGTAGAAAACTATTCGCACACAAACCGTATCGCCCGTTCCTACATTTGGGTCCGGGCCGGCCCGAAAGAAACGAGACGAGGCCCTAAGTAAGCTTCGTTACTTTCGGGCCGGCCCGGAACTCGTCGAGAGTTAAGTAGGATCGGTACGTTCGCGGCGGCCGTAAGCGGAGGGTTCTAACCGGCGCCGATGACGTTGACGAAGGCGTGTTTCCCGGCGGCTGCGGCGCGCGCCTCCGCCTCGAGCAGCACGAGCTCGGCCATGACGGCCAGCCGGCGGCGGTAGGCGGCCACGTCCAGCAGCGCGCCCCCGCCGCCGCTCCCGCCCCCGCCGCCGCGCCGCAGCCAGCGCAGCGCCAGCGAGCGCCAGTCGCGCGCCGCCGCGCCGCGCACCGCCGGCGCCGCCGCCGCCGCCTCCGCGTACGTGCAGCTCGGGAGCTGAGAGATGATCGTATCGGTTAACGCCGATTGAACCACTCACGTATGGCCCATCTCCCTATTAACGATTATCGTAGTCTACGACGCTTGTAACACTCGAGGAATCACTAATACCGCTCTGATCCAGTGAGAGATGAGCCTGTAACACCGGGAGCACCACGAGCACGTTAATGACCTTGTAAAAATCTCCTCCTGCCCTTTTTGAAAAAAGACATGCTATAGTCTGAGAAAACCTAGGCATGCAGGTTATTCCACAGCTTGTTAGTACGCGGGAGGTAACTCCTCTGGATCCGCATAGTATGCAGTACACAGTACATTTATCCATTATAATTACTTACAATACTATAGTACAAGCTTTGCTAAGTTTGGGTCTAAATGGGCCTGTGTAATTTGTCAAGAATATTTATTTCTTTGAATTACATCCAGGCAGCATCTACTACCTATAATTGGCGCAAAGAGTCATCTATTACAATAAAATGCGTTACTTTATCTTATTTTACTTATATATCATTACCTATATATGGTATGTATAAACTAGCCCCGATATGGTGCTTAAATGGTGGAAAGTTAATAATATTAATTTAATTACAACAATAGGAATAATTTTCAATTATATTTCCGCATTGCTGTCGCGTCTTATTTTTATTCATTCTACGCATACGTAACTTCATGTACTAACTTGATAGAAATCTGTCCAAATTTTTCTCCACATTTGTTTGGGGTTTTTACGGTCAACGCATGCTCCATATCCGTTCTCGGGTCGATTTTGCTCCTCTGTGATGAGAATGTCTTCATACTCGACCTTTCCCGGTCGAAGGAAGCGAGGCCCTATGATGCCTATAAAAATAAAATTACTAAATGAATGACCGTGCCTTCGATCACTATTCTAGTATTAATGATCGAAGGGGTGTGACCAAAATGGAAAATGAAAAGGGGAAATGACCAAATGAATGGCTGTATTATCTACACCGAAGATTATTAGTCATAGACTTTATAAGCAAACACTTATAGGTAGCGATGAATTGTAATTACTTCAAAAAGTCACGCGTTAAGCACGTAACCGAACTATACATGGGCCTGACGGAACTGACTGGAGACGTCGACGACGGAGTGTATTTCACCTATAATGATGGCGTCCTGTTCGATGCCGTCGGCCTGCACGAGCCCGCGGTTCTTCCGCGCGCCGTCGTTGATGCAGGCGGTGGGCCCGCTGACGGACAGCAGCGCCGAGAGCTTCATCTCGTCGTAGCTGAGGCAGTCGGCCAGCACCAGCGGCGGCCGCTCCGCCTCCGTGCCCACGCTCTCCCAGCCGTCCTGCCTGTACAATTTCGTAGTTAATGCACAAAACATTATAGTGCTCATAATTATATTAAACAGCTGAGATCCTTTTGCTATTTTATACATTAGGTATTTTATTGTGCCTCTATTCCTTTAGGTCTGTGAATGAATTTTACTACTTATTTATTTTAAATAGTAGTTCTTTTTTATTTATACTACGACGGGTGGCAGACAAGCTTACAGCCCGCCTGATGTGAAGCGGTTACCGTAGCCATATTAACGCTCGCGACATAAAATATCGCTCGCGCGCCGCCACCCCCGCTGCCAACGCAGCATATCCTTCCTTTCTGGTGACATCACTCACTCGCAGGAACACAACAACCCTCAAGGGAATTGTTATTTGGCTGCGGTATTCTGTGAGGTGGAGGTACCTTCCCCAGTCGGGTAGCTTACAGTTACGCTCCCTACCTCTCTTTAAGAGTGTAAAAGTTCGTGGTATTTACAATAAAAAATAGCTAAATTTATCTTTATTGCAGACGAGGCCAATATTATAAAATACATATGAGTTTGAGTTTTTATTAATATACTTACAGGGTGAATATTAACTTAGCCTATTCTAATTCTAATCTCAAAACTATTTACCAGTTCATCGCGAATATGTATATACAGAAAATGATCAGTATTGTATTTATGGAATGTATTAAGTAACTTTATTTTGATAAATTAAAATTAAAATATTAAGTAAGTACTTTACCCTTTCTTGCCATTAAGTAATTTATATACGTCTTGCTTTTTCATGAAAACTACAGCCCGCTTCTTGAGTATTCTGTCAATAAGGTCGATTATTGACATCTTCTGGTATAAATTCTTTTCTATACTTGAACCGTATTTTCTGTAACCATAAAGTTATAATATTATAGAGCGTTGTCAGAGTAGTAAAATATATATTTCCATATAAGGCCTATATGACAATCGTAATAAAACTATATTTTTTTATCAAATAAATGAACTTAATTTTTAACCTTTAGTCATAAGCAACTGTTAGTCTATAGATAATATTATTAAGTACCTTTTGTACGTAAGAAAGTTGGCCATAAGTATCAGAAGCCGCTCATGAATGACAGGGTACGTAGACTTTATATTTTCATCGAGTTTCGCGATAGGTCTGTATAATTTCAATTTTTCCAACCTGAAATCCAATCATTACATATTACTTATTTGATTTATATTGTAAATTTTAGTCAGTTTTGTTAAGTAACGATCGATCTTGAGTTAAGAGGCGATCTTGAGAGCTAATAAAATTCATTATAATAAATATTTCTGGACAATTTACACAGCGCCATCTAGCCCCAAATTAAGCGAAAAGCTTGTACTATGGGTACTAGATAACTGGTATAATAATATAATACATAGAAAACGCCCAGACCAAGACAAACAGACATGTTCATGCACACAAATGTTTGTTTTGTGCGGGGATCGAACCCGCGACCTCGGAGTCAAAGTGGCCATTGCTAACCATTCGACCATCGAGCTCGTCATTATGTAGTTGAATAAACCTTTACAATAGAAATAGGACAATCTATATGTTGAAAAGCAAATATACTTTTAAGTAATTATTTTTTTTTACTAAATTCTTCATTTTTTTTTAAAGAACAAATTATACGAGCACCACTGCACAGTTGACAATGTTTGTTTATAAAATCTTTATTGAAATAAATATTACATAACATAGATTGTAGTGATCAGAAATAGGGTACAAGCGCGAACTTGTCCCTATAAGAGATCTCTTCCAGTCAACCTTTTATAATTTATAAAAAAAATATATACAATAATTTACCGGACTGTGTCTATAGGGAAAGGGATGGGAAAATTTTTGCTTCGCCTGATGACGTCGTGAATGGTTTCACACATCTCTGGTGCGGTCACGTCTCCACATTCTTGCAATAGTTTTTTCGCTTTATCATCGATACTAGGATAGTTCCAAGGTTCTTTGCACCTGAAAAAAAAACACTTATGAAAAATAAATACACGCAATTGAGTACAGGCAGAAAATGATTGGAGTGTAAGTGACTCAATCAATCTTTAGTGCCAAAGCCAACCTTCCCTGCACGTGCTATGGCGAAAGAGACGTAAGATACAGCGTATTTGAAAGTACTTCCACTTCACAGAACCTCATAGAATACCGCAAATAAATAGCAATTCCCCTGAGGGCTGTTGTGTTCCTGCGAGTGAGTGAGGAGTTGCTACGTTGGCAGCGGGGATGGCGGCGTGCGAGCAATATATCATGTCGCAAGCGATTTATTTGTTTAGATAAAGGTACATAAGGACCGTATTTTATTATGAGTATTAATACAAAATTGTATCTTGTGCTTAACATGCATGCCTGATAAAGGCATTTGTGGTATTTCGATCTTAGTAGTATATTTTCTACATTTATACATACAAATTATTTTCAAGAATTTTTAGTAAATGCAGTTATTACAACTGACTGACTCTCATATTTACTTTCGTTTAGCGTTTCGCAAATATGTATACAGCGGCCTCGAAGTATAGAACACATTTTAGCAGAACAGAATTTATTTAGAATATGTAAATTTAGATCAGCAACGATAGACTCCTCGTCGTATAAAACAAAGTCTTTTCCGCGTTTATTTCTATGCTAACTCCATCTTAAGACATGCGACGGATTTTGATGTGGTTTGCAATGTCATGTTTCTTTACGGAAACTTTTTAAATTTATAATAAATTGTATAATAACATGTGTTATGTAAAATAAATGAATATTTGTAATCAAGACACAAAAAAGTTCACTCATGTGGAGCCGGGGTAAAGTAAATTAAGCCGGAGTAAATAAATTTTATAAATTCTAATTCATTAAATATCAATTTAATTGCTGAAGTGATATTGCCAATATTCCTTATGGGCACACTAAGATATTTATTTTGTTATGTTTCCGGTGAATGGTGAAGAGTGTCGATAATGAATGAATGATCATTATTTAGATACATCACTATTCCAGGACGCCCCGACCTAAGGCCCCGACCGACAACATAATATTGAGATTCAAAATGATTCCACCAATTATCTATTTCTCGTAGAGATAAAAGCATTATATACTATGGATTATTGATAGTCGTTGCTTTAAGTAAGTATATCTCTGTGTTATTTCCTGACTATATTTTTCAGTATGTCCATAAAGTAGAATCAAGACGAAGAAATTTTACAAAAGGGCTAGCCGGGCTAGGGCCCGGCTCTCTCACTCACTCGCTCACTTACACACTTCTTGTTCTTAGTAGGACAGTATAAGCAAATGAGTAAAGATTATTTACTCATGTGGTATAAGTACTATTACTTATACCACATGAGTAAATAATCTTTATAAATTTCACAATAATAGGACAGTATAAGCAAATGAGTAAAGATTATTTACTCATGTGGTATAAGTACTATTACTTATACCACATGAGTAAATAATCTTTACTCATTTGCTTATACTGTCCTACTAAGAACAAGAACGTTAGTACTATTACTAACGTAGTAGACTACTAAGTGTGTAAGTGAGCGAGTGAGAGAGGTCACCACCACCACACCAGTAAGAAAGTATATATTATATATATATATTTTATGTTGAGAATGTTAATATGGCCACGGGGACCGCTTCACATCAGGCGGGTCGGTATTTTGAAATCTGCTGTAGACTTGTACCTAAGTAATCATAATAATAGATGGACCGCCAGAATTAGGATCTCTCGAGAAATATAAACAATTGAACGCTTTTATATTTTTTACATATTTTACTGCATTTAAAATGATTTTGATGTTTTCATTGTATACGCTCGTGCCGAAGCATTATATATGTTCACTAGCGGCCGCCCGCGACTTCGTACGCGTGGAGTTAGTTATTTGCAAATATATTTTACAAGGGGTTGATTTCCAAAGCTACATTATTAGTACACCTTCGCTCCATCTATAGAGCATACATTTTAAATTTCAAGTCTCTTGCTTCAAAAACACAGGACTTTCATACAAACTTCCAACCCCCGTTTTACCCCCATAAAGGTGGAGTTTCGTAAAATCCGTTCTTAGCGGATGTCTACACCCTATAAGGAACCTACGTGCCAAATTTCATGTTTGTCGGTGTTATAGTTTCTGAGATTTCGTGATGAGTGAGTGAGTGATTTTCTCTTTTATATATATAGATTATGTTAATATGTTCATTATGTTAAAATATCCTACTGAATATGTATGTACATGTACTTACTTTTGTCCCGCAATTTTCAAACGAGTCCGCCTTTTGTAATTTCAAATATTTAAAATCTCGCTTTGATCTGAACTAAATGTTAGCCTTTAAAAATAAGAATCTTAAAGGTTATTGTGTACATAATTATATTTTGTTAGGCGATGCACTTTATGTCTCATAATTAATTAAATTTACGGAATAATAGCTTGCGGTATACAGGGTGATTGAAAATTAGTGGCGGATCTTTTGTTACGGCACTAGCTACATAAACGCAATATTTAACATAGCTGTCGTACAAATTTCTGATTTAATGCATATAAAATAGCGTATCGTGACGTCATAATACTGTATGCATTTTGTATGGACCGTTTTCGGGATAGTCCAAAATTGTGATCTTCAAGTTATCATATCTCGAGAAGTTTTTATGCTATCGAAGTAATTCTTTCACCTTTAGTTATATTATTGTAACGTCTTTAAATAACAAATCGAAAAAAAAAATGGTTCACAGGCCTATTGATTGGAATTTACCTCTACTATACCCCCATCAAAGATCCGCCACTAATTTTACATAGATATCTTATCTATTATATGTAATACATTCTCAGTACACTTAGCAACTTACCAGGTGAGAGAACGAATTTTTTTAATGACGTCCATTTCTATAAAACTGAGTGATTGCGGTTGCGAGGGGGCGATGACCGATGAGTGATCCAACAAATGTTTGTTCCTCAGAGATCCAAACATACAAAGGATAGAATGGATCCAAAGTTCTCTGGAAATAAATAAATAGACGCCGCTAATTAAAAAAAATGTATTCATGTTTACTGCACATAACATGTCAGCCCCCTTACCACCATCTCTTATTGCGATTCAATAACTGAATAGAACGCTTATTCATACCAATGCATAAGCGACTCTAATTAAAATGGAATAGAGTCGCTTATTCATTGGCATGAATAAGCAATCTATTCAGTTATTGAATCGCATATAAGAGATGGTGGTAAGGAGGCAGTTCACAGAAATCATGCGGCGCTTTGAACGAAGCTTTGTGGACAATGTGGAGTATGCTATTCTAAACACAGCTATTTATCTATTTACTTTTTTTTATACAACATCTTAGTTGTATAAAAAAAAGTAAAAACAAGCATACGATCCGCCTGATGGTAAGAAGCATCACTCCCGCATTGCCGATCCTGTAAAACCCTCTTCACACCTTTCTTGAACAACCCCATGTTGTAGTATCTTGGAAAAACCTCGGCAGGTAATTGATTCCACAACCTGATGTCCGTGGAAGAAAACTTCTCTGAAATCGCACAGTTCATAACAATCTTGGCTCCAATGTGTGAGGATGAATTTCCTGCCGATGGTGAGCGACGCGACTGTAGAACTAGGCTGTAGGCATCATCTCATCATCATCATTATAATGTATTATCATATTGCTCCTATTTTCAGATTAGATATTTGACAAATGTTATGACATTGATAAATAAATAAATAAATCTCGACTAGCTCTTCAGAACACAGTCAGGGACACAGGGCGACAAAGTCTCACCTTAAACTTATGTTATGTGTACTTAGGGGCGTTGACAATACTCATGGCTTGTCTCTGAATCGCATCACAAGGCCCAAGGTGGTATCCCGGTGCACCGGCCCATAGGTGTACCTACTCCATAGGAGGTCGAACTTGCGACTTGTACAATAGAAGTCTTTGCGAGGAACTAAAGTACTGCCTTTGTCTCTTGAACACATCCAGTTTCCTGGACGCCAGCCTGACTTCTCTTCCAAGCGCCTTCGGAACTGGACGTCGCCAGAGATCTCGACGCCGAGAATACTAATGCTTTTGGTGATGGTGAGTGTTGTGCTCTCGAATTGTGGAGCCAACCGCACAGACTTGCGTCTTAGTGGGGTTGAAATGGACCAAGTTTAGTCCCCCCAATCGGACACCTTGGACAAAGTGTTCTCAATCTCCGACATGAGACATTAACGACTCTCCACCACGCGAGAACGGGGAACGTTAGCACGGCCCTTGTACAAAGTATCCCTGGTGCTGTCATGTCTGAATGTTATCAATAGATAACATATCATTGATATACAACAGGAACTACATAGGTAGACTCCCCTTTCATTTTCGTATTATGTTCGTTACCATGATGAACGAAGGTAGATGGCATAACTCTAATATCGAGTTATTCTTGTGTCGAGGCTCTAAGTAATGGTAATGTCAGTACAGTCACATTTTATCATCACTCCGTTCGTACTCCTAAGACGTACAAACATGTGATAGAATACTTAGGTGTGGAGTAGCAACTTATTGCTGATTTATATTGAGTAGGAGGAATAAGTATTCAACATTGGTTGGAAGGTTGTTGTTGTAAAGTCTTTATTGTACAAAAGAAATTACATTGGCATGAAGGTAAAGAGAGGTACATGTAGATAGAATGCCGGACTTATCCCATAAGGGATCTCTTCCAGTCAACCATTCAATGAGTAGTTAAAAAGATATAATATTTTGGCGAATATTTGGTTACAATCTGATTATACCAATTCTTGGTAAAAAAATAAAATAGATTAGGTATATTTTATCGCCCACTTACTTTATCACAGTACAAACAATATACAGTCGTTAGTTTATATGTATAGTTACTAACTTTAAGTTAGTTTTAAAACTTCCCAACCCCGGTAAGGTAAATGGCCCTTTTTCGTGTTAGTACGTTATTTCGTTAGTTTCGTCTTTGGGTCAAAAAATAAGTAATTGGAATATTATTTATTTAAGTTGTACAATCTTACAAAATTTCTATTATTTAAACTACCTAAAAAACCAATTACTAACATTTTCGTATTATTCGATCGATTAAAGTGACAGCAATACCATTCTCTAAACTCTCAGCCGCCCACGAACAGCTATGCGGTGTGCGTGGGTGTGCGGGTATTCCCTGTTACCTAAAGGTTAGCGCTCGTGCTTCTTAAGCTTACAGAAAGGAAAAGGATGGTTCATTTGAATGAAACTTTCAATACCTAGTGCTTTTTTGTGTTCCTCAACAATTGATTTGATTTAGGAAATAGTTATATGCAAGCATGAAATTCCTTTAAAATTGCAATAAATCAACTCACGAAATAACGGTCATTTTATTTTTCGTTTGTCCCCTAGTTCGTGTCACTACCGAATCAGGGATATTCTAGATACAATTTTATTGCTTGTGTATTTGTATAATAATAAAGATATTTTAAATGGCAATTAAAAAACAAATAAAGTATTCAATTAAGTTTCTAATGAGCTAAATTCGGGATATGTTTTGTTCAATATAATTCTTATAATACGAGTTTGAAGGTAACCTTAATTTACATTTTTAAGGTAAATTCGCATAAGTACTACCAGCATAATTTAACTATTCAATTTATTTAATTTATTTTTGTAATTTTTTATGATATATAGAGTAGTTAATGGTAAATTGATATAATATAAAAATTATCAATAAACTTTAGTACGGGAAATTCTAAAAATCAATAACACGAAACAAGAGACTCTATTTTGTTACTTTTGTCAAGTTCGTGATAGATCAATTAATACAATACTCAAAAAGGACATAGGTAATATTATAGCATGGAGTTCTTTAAAAAGGGCGTGAAGAGGTTATTACAGGGTCGGCAACGCGCGTGTGATGCCCCTGGTGTTACAGACGTTCATAGGCTACGGCAACTGCTTTCCATCAGGCGGTATGCTTGTTTGCCACTGTAGTGATATAAAAAAATATGTATAAAATTTAAGTAAAAAAGAGACATTTAATTTTGCATATTTTTTTTTAGATATTAAGTAAAAGTTATAATAAAAGTTTATTTAATATCATAAAATTGAATATGATCTCACTCTTACATGTTTTTCATTTAAAATCTTCATTTAAAATACTTATCTTTATTCCTTTTTTAATTATTAAATTCTTTATACATTTTATGTTTTTTATTAATAAATTATCATAACTCACTATAAAAAACTTAATCCCGAAACAGAGGCCACGAACTCACGAACTTAGAAGCTGAGCCAAATTTTATCACGGAATAGGGTTCAAAGGCGTTTAATGTGTTTTATGATACATTTAAATTATTCTATGACTTATGTTTTCCTATAGAAAGAAAAAAAATACCAATTTTACGTAAACAAAAATGGGTAACACGCGGGATAAGAAAATGCAGCAAGCGCAAACGTCAATTACTTTGGGAATATCGTGTCAATCCTAATATTGTGACTAAAACCAGACTTAAACAACTATCATATCGACTACAGAAAATAATAAAATCTACAAAAAAGGCACAAAACACCCACTACATAAATAGCTCTAATAATATATCAAAGGCAACTTGGAACGTTATTAACAGCTCAAAGTTGAATCTCCCCAGGGACGATATAGTACATATTAAAGAAAATAATACAAAAATCGTCAAGCCAATAGAGATAGCACAAGCATTCAATGACTTTTTTGTGGACGAAGTGATATCCAAAAAGAGTCCGAAATGTAAGATGACTTTGACGAGCTATAATTCTAGATCTTTGTTTATGAGGCCAGTGATACCTTATGATATTTACCTAATAATTAAATCTCTCAAAAACACGAATAGCACTGGCTACGATGACATCAATACAAAAGTATTGAAATTTGTTGCTGATGTTATCGCCCCAATATTAGCTTATATTATTAATATTTGTATAGAAATAGGGGAATATCCTGAACGACTTAAATTAACTGTTATTAAGCCGACCTTTAAGAAAGAAGACAGAGAAAATATGAGATTCTATAGACCTGTTGCCTTATTACCTGTATTTTCAAAGATATTTGAAAAAGTTATATACGTTTTTGAAAAAGAAAATTTATTTACAGAAGAACAAAAAGGATTCAGAAGAAGTAAAACTATAAACATGGCAATTTATGATTTTCTCTACAAAATACTCACATGCGTAGACAAAAAGACACAGGTCACTGCACTGTACATGGATATGAATAAGGCTTTTGATTTCGTTGATTATGGACATTTTATTTGATAAATTAAACAAATATGGAGTTAGAGGTAATATTCTCAATCTAATTAAATCGTATTTGAATAATAGGAAACAAGTGACTCGGGTTAAAAGATTATGTCTCCGATCTAAAATTGAAGAATCTTATACTTCTAATCCAAAGGAAGTAAAATATGGAGTCCCGCAGGGGAGTGTACTGGGGCCACTCCTGTTTATTATATACATTAATGATCTTCCAAAGTCGACAGACCGTCCAATGGTGTTATTTGCGGACGATAGTACTATAATTTTTGAATGTGAAAATGTTCATACATATGAATCTGAAATAAATCAAACATTGACTCAAGTAATACAGTGGTTGCAAAATAATAATTTAATCGTAAATCTAGACAAAACTAAATCAATGACATTCACACAGAGACCACGGAAAAATATAATTAATCTTGACATCAAATACTTAGGACATTCAATTGAAGAGACAAATATTACAAAATTTCTTGGACTATACATCGATAATAAAATGACTTGGGAATCACATATTGACCACATCTGTAAAAAACTTAATCAATTCTCCTATGCTTTATACATGCTAAATAAGGTGGCTAATCAGGCAGCACTGCTTACAGCGTATCATGGTTATGTTGCGGCCACGCTACGATATGGTCTCATTTTCTGGGGCAACTCAACTGGGAAGGAGAAAGTATTTAAAGCACAAAAAAAATGCATAAGGGCAATATTTAGACTTAATTCTACAGAATCATGTGCACCATATTTCAAACGATTAAAAATTCTTTCTTTTCCTGCAATGTACATATACGAGTTAACAGTTTTTGTGAAATCAAATTTACATAAATTTGATTTTATAAGTTCCCAACGGAATAAAGATAAAATCCGGCACACGTCACACAACACAGCTATGTTTGGTGGGAGCGTCATTGGAATGGCTCCTAAATTGTATAATAAACTACCAAAAAATATCAAAGAATTGACTTTAAACGAATTTAAAAAGAAATTGACATTGTTTTTGATACATAAATGTTATTATTCTATAAATGATTTTTTGAATGACATTATATGATTATGATAAATATATTTAATAATATTTTTTATGTAATTAGATTCTAAGGTATATTTTATGATTTGTGTAATTTGCATGTCTCAACGTAGACAAAATGTATATGGAAAAATAATATATGTATGTCACCTTATTTACCTACATTTTGCGCAAATAAATTGATTGATTGATTGATTGAAAAAAAAAAATTGGTTGCCTGTAAAGTCGGTATACGGGCGAAAGTTTTACGTGACAACGACTTTGAGTGGTAAAATGTTTTCGAGTGGAAGGGACGCATGCCTTTCACTTTTTATGTCTGTCTCTCTCGCTCTTAGGCGGGACACGCGTCCACGACACGCTTACAATGAGAGCGAGTGAAAGGCACGCGCCTTTCACTCGCTCTCATTGTAAGCGCATAACGTGAGCCAGTTTCTTGAAGTGTCACCCGGCTAACCAATTTATAAGACGTTGTCACGTCAAAAACGAGAGGTTCACAAAAACATTAATAAGTATTTAAAAAATGAACTAAAAGTACGCAATTCATGCATTAACTTACTGTCAAAAGCTATCAAACTGATATTACGTGTAGTATATATATTTAAAAAATCTTAAAGTCATAGAGCCTTAAGATGCCGAAATATGGGACATTTACCTTAACTCTATGAACCAAATCCGGTAACCCAGTCGTTCATTATTCCTTGGCCTGTGCCGCGAGGCCTCGAGGAGCTGCCTACCTAGATAGAGAAAACTAACATATATGCACAATACTTGGCGGGTACTCACAGTTGGTAAGATGTCGAGAGTGCAGTATCACAAGCATGCGATGTTGTCGACCTCGACGCGTCACGTCGTAGTGCACTCCACGTCGCTCGCACAGGCACACTGAACTGAATCGCTATAGAGTTAAAGACTGAGTTTGCCGATAAAATGAGCGGCAGGCGGTGATTCACGGGGATTTTTTGAATAACAATACGACTTATCGATGTTACCGATAATCATGTCCGAACCTGCTCATCTCTAGCTTCTGTTAACCACATAGAAACAAGAACGATAATTTGTGCAAGTAACTCAAAAACTTCGTGTCTTCTGTGCCGTAGCCTTGTCACAAGTACGTATTTTGGTCGTTTATGTAACGCAGCAAGTAAAGCAAGTGTACCTAACTTAACCACGATGTGCCAGGAATCTCAGGATAGAAGATCTCGGTGTACATCGAAGTAGGTTCGAGATATTTGATATATAAACAACCATTTTCATCACTATTTCAGCCACTGTTAAACATAGGCCGCCCCCAACGACTTTTACAATGCTCGGCTCTGTGCCGTGTGCTTCCATCGGCTCCCTGTGCAATCTCTACAGATCGTCGGTTCACCAGGTGTCCGCAGGCTCCACTCCATGAATAATATTCTCTCTTGCCTTCTTGAGGGACGATCGCTACTAGAGTTTATTTTTCGCCGTGGAAGGTGTCAATCATGCGCGGCGTTGTATGCATCAGAAATGCATTAGAGAACAAAACTCGCTGAAAGGGCCCGAGTCATTCGGGCCGTGAGTGCCGTCCGTGACACATCATGACCGGAATCATTATTGAGATTTTACTCGACTGACGAAGAAGGGGATAAGTATTTCGAGTGAATGTGTAGATTTCTTTGGCACGCTGTAGAAGCCTGAACCCATAGAGATACAAGCATTACTTTCCATGACGCATTTCAAAATTTGACGAGGTGTCACTAAATTCTTCTTAGCCTCACAATCCCTTCTTCCACTAACTAAACATTCATCACAATATTTCAATATGGTGTTGTAGGATAAGACAAAATAGACTTTTGCTTTCTTGTTTTGTATGACATGTGCCATACAATCCTCCTGTTTAGGGTTGCCCCTTCCGTCCGGATTTGACCTAGTTTGAAGGGCGTCCGGGGAGCGTCCGGCCGGGGTTTTATTTGTAGTCTAGGGTTAAAAGTTTTAAATCACTACCGCGCGCTCCATGCTACGAATAACCGTCTTGTCACAGAATAAAAAATAGTGCTAGTACCTACTAAAAACACTGACGACATGTCCGGGTTTTAAAATTCTAAATCCGAAGTTTTCACGCTACTTGTCCTGGTTGCTGGTGTTTAGATATGGCGACCCTACTCCTGTTATCTTGCGGTTAATTCACACGCTATTATCATTATCACAGTGGATAGGGAGTATGGAGTCCATACACCCTATCCACTCCATACTGTCCATACTATGGACTGACATAGTATGGAGCTGAGTGCTCACTTGCAAGAACGCAACAAATATTTTCTTACGGGTCAATCTATCTTTCAATTCGGCTGTGTTATTGTCAGGTGTGGAGTACTTCCGCAGTCGGACTCGTCGTGCCCTTCCTCTGTTGCGCCAAGCCCGCGTTTGCTTACCAGCCCGAGTGTGAGATAACTTTCGACTCTTTAACGACCCTCTTACACCGCGCGAGTAAAGCGCAACCAATTATTATTGCATACTAAACTATCTTAACAATCTGTCATTTAGAGCGTCAAGTCAGCTCATGACGTATTCAAAAGAATGTCTCAACATAATGGTCGAAGGAAACCGGTAGTTTGGTAACGGGGGCCATTAGCATGCTGGCCGCCGCCAGCGCGCCGTGGTGGGGACCACCGCGCACCACTACGTAACCATCCACCGTCGAGGCTCGTTCTATACGATCCAGTCCTCCGAGCGTTCCCGCAAACACGAAACAAACACACCGAGAACCTTCAGAACTAGTTAACATGAAGTGGTCTATGTATTTCTCATTCCTGGTCAGTATACTGTGCTTGAAGTCGATATTTCTGTGTCCCGCTAGTGTTGGAAGTGAAAGTGTGTCAGGCGCAGTCAGCTGTTTTCTCTCGACGCTGTTGCGTGCGAGCTCAGTGTAGTGTTGTGTTCATTTGTTTTACAAAATATTGACACTAGAGCATTTCCCTTGTACCTATTACTTATACTGTGCTTGTACAGTTAGAGTGCGTTATGATTGGCATTTTGATGTTGTACCTATCTATTTGTAATGAGGCAATAGCGGTTAAAATGGAGTGACACTGATGTGTCTTTATCTAAACTTATCGCCTCGGCGATGGTCGGTACAGTTGGAGTTTTGGAATCTTGTGCGAGATAATATGTAGATCCAGAGATAAATTGAATATATAAACACATTGCTTGTTAGGAAACACGTTTTTCTCAGGGTTTCCTATAAATATATAAATATAGGAACCGACTTATAATGCTAAAAATTCTACATAAATCCCTAAAGTACAAATCGTGTCTACGTACTAATTAGTTAATTATGAACATAGATTAAATTAGCATTAGGTACCTTAATTTATTCCACCTACTTATTAACTACAATTGGCATTCCTTCCTTCAGAATGGGTCGAGTGTGTTCAAAATTCGGTAGTTGTTCACAAGTTGGCTGTAGTTTTTTAGAATTGTTATTAAAAACAACTAACTGTACCACACAGTTTCACCCGTCTTTTCAACGACAAGAACCACCATTTTTCCACAAGAATTGGATTATAAAATTTTAAAATTGTTTTTGTAATCCGTCTAGTAATAGTTTCAGAA
Source organism: Hypsopygia costalis (assembly GCA_937001555.2). Lineage (NCBI taxonomy): Eukaryota > Metazoa > Arthropoda > Insecta > Lepidoptera > Pyralidae > Hypsopygia > Hypsopygia costalis. The sequence continues at coordinate 19,672,649 of OW443349.2, read as the reverse complement.
ATTAATGCGTTCAAACAAACTGTTCAGCTTTATATATTACTATAGAGATAAATAGACAAACAGTATAACATCGGTTATATATTTCCTTATTTTTAAATTTTGAATTTTTAAAATACATTATTTTTATTTATTTAATTTTCCTCCGAGATTTCTTACTAGGTACCTATTGAAAGTATGCTGTTATTAGTTCTGCTGTTCGCCGTCAGATGACGTATTCATACGTAGTACCATTTCTGTCCGCAGCTGGCGCTGGTGCTGTCGGCGCTGGCTCCGACGCTGGGCAGCATTCCGCAGCCGAGGGCACCTAACTTCCAGTATTTCGAAAGGTAATTTATAGTGTCGTTTATAAGGACTTACAATAAAAGTAGTTTTGTTGCGTTGACATTCCCGCTATTAACGCAGTGATGTGACCTAACACTGTTTCGTAGGAACATAGGTCTTAAACACCTAACAATCCTCAAGGGTATCGTTATTTGGCCGCGATCTTCTGCGAGATCGAGTCACATTTTCTGTCAGGCTCAATATGACCTGCCTGTCTTGCCAGAGTCTCGTCGGCAAATCGGCAGGGTGCCGTGCTACGTGCTGCGTTTGTTTGATAATAGCTCTGACGATGATAGTGAGCCATATAATAATATATGTCAATATTCATTTAGGCAGCGTAGCGGAGTACGCCCTTGTTTGGATGGGAAACTCGTAGGCAATGTTGATATCAAAGTTATTGATATTGACGATGACTGCTTACCACTAGGTAAGTCGAATGCTCGTTTGCTACCCTAGTGGTATAAAAAGGGTAGAAGTAATAGCACTGCATTGTTAAACACGCCCCTGGCGGCATGTTCAACAATTCGCTACCACAAAAAAAAAAAATTTGGTTGCCTGTAAAGTCGGTATACGGGCGAAAGTTTTACGTGACAACGACTTTGAGTGGTAAAATGTTTTCGAGTGGAAGGGACGCATGCCTTTCACTTTTTATGTCTGTCTCTCTCGCTCTTAGAAGGGACACGCGTCCACGACACGCTTACAATGAGAGCGAGTGAAAGGCACGCGCCTTTCACTCGCTCTCATTGTAAGCGCATAACGTGACCCAGTTTCTTGAAGTGTCACCCGGCTAACCAATTTATAAGACGTTGTCACGTCAAAATGTTTAAATATATGGACGAGAGATTCAAACGTAAATTGTATGCATTTGAACCTCTTTTTTAAGTGGAAACTTACTTTGACGCGATGACTGAAATGTGAATGTTACTGAGCCATCTCGCTCGGGTATGTACTACGCTCGTTTGGGTAAAGTCGACTGGGAGAGAGTGAGAGATGATATTTTCACTTCTGTCGTGTGATCATACCGTTTTTCTACGAGGTTTAAACGTTCTCAGCGTTAACAAAGCGAACCGTTGAGCACACCGCCTGGGGTATGACCAACGCTGCACTACACACTCGCACTCGTGATCACTACACTCGCAGTGTATACCTAATGCTCTGGTTGTCGCAGGCCGAACTACCGCTACCCGTACTACGACGAGAGCGGGCGCGGCAAGCTGCTGTACGGGTACGGCGGGCCCGAGCTCTACCAGTACAAGGCCTACTCGCCGCTCGAGGGCATCCACTGAGGCAACCCCACCCCCCTCCGTTCCCCGGCTTCGCCCGCTGTAACTGGCTTCACACTCTGGCAAACAAAAATTTACCCTCCATATTACCAGCTCAATTTTTTTCTGCAATTATCATATTCGCAGCAACAAGTTTTTAATTGGATTTGAAAATCACCTCAATTAAGTCCGGATTGACGCATAAACTTCATTGAGTGCCGCGTTGAATCACAACATAAATACGCTGGATGCACCCGTTGCTTGCTTTACTTCAGGTAAATTAAACGCACCGGGAGCTTTCTTAGGTACACATAACCAATTTCATGAGGCCAGTTACAGCCTGCGAGGTTTGTACAGTATAATTAAAAACCCTGTATAATAATAGTTTTGTATAGAAATAGACGTAAGAGGTTAGCGAATATTTTTTCTTTCAAGTCGGCATAGAGTCGGTCTGCGTTGCCCCCTGCAGCCGGTCTGTCGGCTTGTGGTACATAACTATTTTATAGTTTCCATAAAGGTACTTAAACAATAGTCGGAATTGACTTGTTAATTTCATTTTCGATAGAAGCCCGAGTTAGCTCCGGTATAATTTCACTGAGTGGCCTTATCACTGTGACATATTTTCCAGGTAATTGTAACATTTTGCACAAAAGCACGTTAGATAAGCACGAATATAGACCGATAGATACTATGTACCGTCAGTGAAGTGATAAAAATAATTCTGAGAAACAAAGAAATCATTAAAGCAATTCAATGCAATTATAATCCAATGCATAAAATGCAATTATAAAAAAGTCATAATCAACACAATACGGACTGTACAGTCCGTAAACAAAAAACATTAACTAACCCGACCGCGGATTATGACTTTTTTTAACTAATTACTTAAGGATATGGAAATAACGGAATTGTGAATTCTAGTGATAGATAAGGAGCTGTTTATTTGTATAATAAATGTATAAAAGTACTTAATGGGATGTTTTACTTGGTGCTGGCCCCTGGCCTGCGTGATTGCGAACGGATTTACAAAAGGAACCTTATCGTTTCAGATTTATTAAAATTGTTCAGGTACAGGCCCTATCTTCGTGCACGCAAACTAAATGTTGTGGTTTTATTTTGATGAAATCTATATTAATAAAAGGCTTTGTCCTCAGTGACTGACTGACTCACTAATCAACGGCAATAAAATTTGGCGAGTAGGTTCCTTATGATGTCTAGGGGTGCACTAAGAAAGGATTTTTCAAAATTCATCCCCTAAGGGGGTGAAACGGGGGTCCAAAGTTTGTATGGAGAAACAAGATTAGTTGGACTATTTTATGCGAAACTTTACACGAGTACTTCTATAGATAAATGAGTCAATACATGTTTCAGGATTTTTCAAAATTCAACTCAAAAAAAAAAAGAAGTAAAATGGGGTCAAAAAGTCTGAAATTCATCAAGAATATTATTGTTTTTATATTTTATCGGGTTGCTGATAACGAAAACAACAATGATTTTAAAATTCATCGTGGCTAACGTGACCATCATCATGTAATTTTTTTAAACTTTGATTTATCCTTTTTAAGCTGATGGAATAAGACTTGTTGGTGTGTTCTCCTAATAGGATTTTAAATTTGTATTTGGCGTCAATCAGTGCTTATACGATAGCGGGCGGCGCGGCGAGGGCGGGACGGGTGTAGTAGTTATCTGGAAAGTTCTTGCATCCGTATTTAGTACAATTAAAGGTGAAGTGAAGTTATGAAGGTGGTTGCGTTGCGTGTTAGACTTGACTTGGATAATCTAAAATGCTCGAATTTCACGCGAGTGAAGCCGCGGGCAAAAGCTAGATGATAAAAAGTTTTGTCCTCACTGACTGACTGACTTACTAATCAACGCACAGCCCAAACCACTGAAGCTAGAAAACTGAAACTTTGGATAGGTATTCTCTATACAATGTAGGCGCGCACTAAGACGGGATTTTCCGAAATTCTACCCCTAAGAGGTTGAAAAAATGTTATATTTTTATTTTTATTTGCTCATCACTAGATGGCGCTATACATAGCATTTGTACAGCGCGCTATGGTTTCGTTATTAGGGAAAAGGTTTAAACGAGAGATTATTTCAAACCATGGGGTTATCCATGACGGTTCATCGCTCACCTCATATAGTAATCAGTAGTCCATCGCGCGCGTAGGGCGTAAAAAAAACTACTGCGTCCTTCAAATAAAGCTACATCTGGTGCCTAAAACGAATTGGTACTACTGATCCTAAGGGATTCTAAGTACCGACTTTATGGGGTATACCTACTTAATATCAGAATTTCAGTATTTTTCAAACAATGACGTCAAGATTGACTAAATTTGTACTTGTCGAAGGTGTGATGATGCCCCATACCATTATAGCTGTGGAAGGTGATGGAGCTGGCCTCTTCCGCTCTATCTCCTATCACTTGCATGGAACGGAGGTTCGTGCCACCATTGTTCATGTATTAAACAACTGGAACGATGAGTTACAGTTGTTGAGTGAGGACAGTAAGGGATGAGCTGACCACCCCGTTCAATTTAAGAGACTTCAATTTTCCATAAAGGTGTTTCGCTATGACAATTAACAAAGCTCAGGGACAGTCTCTAAAGGTCGCTGGGGTTGACTTGAGACAGGACTGCTTCTCTCATGATCAGTTGTATGGAGCCTGCTTACGAGTAGGTTCTCCTGGAAGCCTTGCAATTTTGGCTCCTGGTGCGAATGCCAAAATATTGTTTACCGGGATGTCTTAACCTAAATGGTGTATGTTTGTAATAATGGTCAATGCGAAACAGTCCTTTATGGAGAAAAAATGAAATATCTGGAATCTAAACAAAAATAGACGCAAATCAGGAGTGTTCCCGTAGCGAAGCACGGGTACTTTGCTAGTCCCACATATTTTTATTTACGATTAGGGGGACAAACAAGCGTACGACTTGCCTGATGTTAAGCAGAATTCACAGCCTATGGACGCTGGCGACACCGAAGGCATCACTCATGTGTTGCCGACCCTGTAAAAACCCCTTTACACCTTTCTTGAAGAACTCCATACTGTAGTCCCAGGGAAAACTTTGGCAGGGAATTCATTTCATGACTTGAGATGAGTTCGTGAAAAAACAAAAAACGCGCGAAATATTTCTATTCGTAGGACCTGTTTATTTGCTTTGTGTATTTTATTATATAAATTTCTTGTTTCTCCTGAATAAATAAACGAAAAATATAACATTTACATACATATATGTAAAAATAAATGTATACATGTTAATGTTAAAATCGTAATACTTAATCAATTACGATCCTTGTAACATAGTTAGACGGTAAGAAATATTTTAACATTACAGGTGTATTTTGCAATACCAGAAATATAACGAGCGAGGAATCATGTCCGCCTGCGTCAATGTCAGTCGATACTCGAGTCGCGGCTAGCTGCGAGCGCTCGCTAGGTACAACCGGCGGCAAAAGTATTTCAGACATTTTCATAACATACATAAACACGTTGGTGGGTTGTTGTTTCATGACGCATGCATGGCTGAACCCGTCGAATAACTTCGAACCAACCAACCAGCGTTCTATTCGAACCAACCGAACGTTCCAATCGTACATTAAAGTGTGTTTAATGTATTCGCCAGATATTTTTCGGCTACGTTTCTAATTAACACTGGAGTTTACTTGCAACATTTTTTTTTGGCCTTCAGCGCTAGCACTGCTGGAGCGAATGTGCTGCAAGCGCAGACAAAAAAAGTATGTGATGGCTGCAAGGGTTTAAACCTTTATACAGCTAGCACGGACAAATTACAATACATACTACGTAACATAACAATTATTATTAAACATTGAAAAACTCTTTTTGGCTAAATAACGTAAAAACTACGACGGAAGCAATTCGGGACTACAATTTGCAAATGGCGATCTGGAGTCGGGATACACCCGTGAAAGAATTGGCAAAGCAATAGGAACGCGACTACTCAGCTCTGTAAGGAACTGATGACACAGAAACGAGATGGTCGCCCGTGCAATATCAGACAGCGACAGATGGAATATGCTGGGTCAAAGAATGTAAGTATCTGGTGGGTGAAGGGGGAGAGATGGAGAACCATAGGGAGACCACCAGACCATAGGGAAATAAAAAGAGGTTTTACTGTGCCGCCCTGACAGCCCAGGTAGTTATGCTCACTAAAGTGTTCAAACTTGTGGCGGTGTCGTGTGGCGGGTCGACGCGTTCCCAATAAAATGGTTGAACGCGGCGATGGCTGCCCCATGCATCAACTCGTGAACGGGTGCTGCCAGAGAGGACTGGTCTGCCCTGGCTGTCATGGTTGCAAGGTAAGTAGGAGGTTTTAGTATGATTATTAGCATAATAGCGACGTACAATAATTAAATTGTATGAAAATTGTGACAGAAAAATAGAAGATTGTTACGACAGAAAAATAAAAGGTACGGACCCCGGGGTCTGTAGATTGTAATTATTATTAATAATAATAAAAAATTAAGTAAAAATATTTTCAGTGGCGTACAATAACGGCCACCAGATCGACAACAATGTTTCAACTTTGATCAGCCCGGCTGTCTGTGCGTGTACAAACAAACGCGAGTCTACTCATTCATCTCGACGATCGGACCTTGAATTGTTCACACAAACGCTGTTTGCTCATAAATTTATACAGTTTGTTCGTGATCTAACACGTGGTCGTCTCCTGGCGCCCGACGCATTCGCGCCATGGCTTTGAGACGTGTCGTAGTGTTCCTCGCGCTGGCGGCGGCGGGCGACTGTGTGTACGTGTACTCCAGTTTCTGGGCGCCTCTGTTCGACCCGCGCATCCTGAACTACCGCGTGGACGCTCCGTTCCCTCCCGACGCGGGCAGACACGCCCGCGACCAGTACGAGAGTAGGTACGGCGCCAGGGGAGTCAACCTTATAGCAGACTTGGGAAACGGGAAAGGTCCAAGTGATGTTATGGCCTTGATAAGGTAATTATGACAATATAATATTTGTGTTTATCCTTTTATGTCAAGAAGAATGCGTTCCGTCTGATAGTACGCAGTTAACGCAGCCAATGGCAACAGTTGCGCGATTTTTCGAAGGATTCCGTAATAAAGTCGCCAGGGAAAACCTCGATAGATAAAATTTCTGGTCCACGATAGTACTCGGCAGAAAAACCTCCTGAAGGAGTGTTTATTTTTTTTATATACCACTATGGAAAACGCCTCGCCGGATGGAAAGTAGTTACCGTAGCCGTATAGATAAGTGCTACACCAGGGCCTTCACATACACGTTGCCAACCCTGTAGAAACCTCTTCACGATTTTTTTGAAGAACCCCATGCTGTAGTCTGCTGGGAAAACTTCGGCAGGCAGTTCATTCCACAGCTTCATAGAACATGGGAGAAAACCTCTCTGGAACCGCACAGTACTGTGACCACTTCCGCTCTAACATGTGAGGATGAATAAATACCCTGTCGATGGCCAGCGGTGCGACTGTAAAAGGAGGCCGCGGGCATCATGCAAACAACTCCTCTGAACACACCCCATTGTACAACCGGTAGAACACACAAAGGGACGCAGTCTCTTCTTAGACTTAAAGGTTCTAAACTAATCCATCTGTCAGTTTGAAATCGTCAACAATCCTCACAGCTCGCCTATGAATCGAAATACAAGGTGCAAGCCTAGCCTAGTATCTAGGCCAGCGTTTCCTAACCTTTTTAATGTTGTTACCCCTATGACCAATAAAGGAAACTAATTTTACCCCCTCCTTAGATTAGATTTTATTGGCTTGTTACCTTTTATCAGCTTGACCCTTACAGAATTCCTATTTTACCCCTGAGGGGGTAATTACCCCTAGGTTCGGAACCAAGGATCTAGGCGATCCCTCCTACATGAACTTTTTATTACTGACTGCATTTCTAAGCGGTTACTTGAATTGTATTTCTCCCCATTGCTGATCTACACAATTTATGACATTTAAAATTTAAATGATATCTGTGAAATTATTCTTGAACTAATTGTCGACAGGACCAGGACACCGTCAAGTTCTACTACACATACCCAGGAGCTAACCAGAGGAATAATTACTAATATTTTTTTGACGTGACAACGTCTTATAAATTGATGAACGCCGGCTGCACGCACGAAAAAGCATGACTCATTGTCACGTTCCGCCTGAGCCGAGCGTGCAAGCGAGAGCGCGGAACAAGCGATAGACAGGCATGATCGGCCTAAGCCTTCAGCTTGTGACGCATCCATCTCTCTTCCACTCCATCGGCCGACGTTTTCTTATGACGTTATCAAGTAAAATTCTCGTCCGTAAACTGACTTTACAAACAAGCAATTTTTTTAGTATGTTAATTGGCTGCGGTATTCTGTGGGGTTGTAATAGGTAGTTTATTTTGTAAAAATTAATAATATTATCCTGCGATAGTTTTTTTTTATATTGAGTGTATCATAGGTATATAATCATAACTATATAAGAATATCTCTTGTATATAGTTATGATATACTCAATATAAAAAAAATCTAATACATAAAGGGCGATCAATGTAATAAATCGGTACTTATTAATTATTAAGCTTACTCGGCATCAGATCACTACAGCAGAGCTCCTGTTTCCGGTGTCAGCACGCACCTAAACTCTCAAAACCGAAAAGCAAATCAAATTTAACCAAAACATTATTTATTACATTGACTGTAACATATAATTGTTATTCCGCTGCTGAGTAGTATTCTGTGAGGTGGAGGTACTTCCACAGGGCACCTCAGTCCTGGGGGAGTACCTCAACCTCACAGAATACCACTCCACAGCGGAATAAAATTCTATCTTATTGTAGATAATTTAAGTTTCTATTTTATATAAAAAATAAACAAATGTAAATTATAATTACTTTTATTTTAACTTAAATTAACTTACCATACAAAACACACACACAATATTATACTATATCCTTCGTTTCTGTGTGCTTATGTACAGCACATTGTTCCCTCGGATGAACGCATCTCCATACTTATTTTTTAGTTGTCCGTTCACATATTCTTCTGTTTGTTCGAGGGCTATGTTCATGTAGCCATCGAGACATGCCAGCACGCCTGCAACATCATAGATATTTTATTACTAAATTGCACAAATAAACTAGAGACAGCTGAGATTTGATAGATATAACATACAATTGCATTTTGGAAATACACATATACAGACGTCTTTTTTTATATAAGAGGGCGGCAGATGAGCACGTGGGTCGCCTGGTGGGAGGAAATCACCACCGCCCATGGAGATCAGTAACACCAAGTCACCGATCCGTTGCCAGCCTTTTAAGGGAAATGTAGACTCTGTCCTTGAAGACTAATCAAACAATTATGTAGTAGTGTCACCTTCACTCATGGACTAGAAGAGTGAAACCCTGGTATTCTGCCACTACCAGAGGACTGAATTAGGTATGTACTTATCACCTAACACTGAAATATCATGGTGTCTGAATATTGTGATTATAGTATACCTATGTAGTTTTGTGTGCAGTTTCTGTATATTGGGCAGCTTTACACTGCATCAGTGCCTTTATCTAGCTTTATATGGTAACACACAGACTTCCATCGAGAATGGAATTGTTTCAAACTGAGGAATACACATGTATACACACACCAACTCTAACAGCACTCCTAGAGGCAATATTATGATTTCAATTGTACTTTTTTCTAATATAAAATGTAAATTCAGGTTCTTCTAAAAATTTTTACATGGTAAACGGCAATGTGAAAGTGATACCCCAGGTGCTAGAACTATATTATGGACTAAGACATCTACATCCTTATAATACAGTTTGATCTGTTGAGTTGATAGTTCACTTCTGTGCCTTTTTATGGGGAGTGAATTTAGCAACGCAGAAACATTACAGTTAAGTTCAAAACTGGATTTCAGTTAAGAACTATAATATTATTGGTAGGTAAAACGTGAGACGAAAAAAGCATAATATACCTAGTAATAGTATAGCAACACAACGTAAATGCTTCTGTGAGTCTTAAGTGGCCAGACTCAATGAACACATAGTAAACATAAGCCTATTCAAACACTATAAATGCATATAACCTTACAGTGAACATGTAAGAACTTAAAGTGACCTAGGATAAAGGTATCTCTTTAGTTATATTGGGTATTAACATAATAGTAATAAAGTAATACTTAGAATTTGATCTATGAATTAAAAAGTATGTGCCCAAGTTTGCTTCATCCGATTTTAGTGTTTGTGTCAGTCAGTTGCCATAAACATGGCAAAGAAATTATTTAAACCTACGACGAGGCCTGTGGTCCAATGGCCAGGAATGGACAGCAATGGCTACTTTGACTCCGAGGTCGCTCCGGGTTCGATCTTCGCACAAGACAAATATTTGTGTGCACGAACATGTCTGTTTGGCTTGGTCTGAGTCTGTTCTATGTATTTTACGTACATATATATTTATAAATAATGACAGTTATCTAGTACACATAGTCCAAGCTTTTTTTTTATACCACTAGGGTGGAAACGAGCGTATGACCGCCTGATAGCCTATGGACGAATGCGATACCAGAAGTATCACTTGCTTTGGGACTACATGCCTACATGGCGGTATGTAATTTATCCAGGATTAAACATTATTCTTTTTACAAATTCAAGTCCAGACTATGTAACAGAACAGTAAACAAGTACGCACCACGGTAGTCAACGCCGCTGTTTAATTTCACGACGACGGGCCGTCCGTGGATCTGTTGGATGAATGAAGACAGAGCTTCTTTTCGACTCATTGTTTTTAAAATGTACAAACTATAAACTTATTATTTATTGTAAGAAATTACAACCGTAACCTTTAACAAGTTAACAACAAACACAACAATTCTACTTCACAACAGTTGGTTGATTTGATTTGAGGTTAGGTCCAGTGTGACCATCTCAAAATTTCCAATCCTTCCTCTTCATTTAGTTCTACCAACCATACTGACGCATTCGTATCAGTACATATTATAGATTGCAGCATTGTACTTTATATTTTAGAGAAATATAGAGTACAATGCTGCAATAATAGTATGTGCGATAATAGTATGTGAAAATATTTTATTTCCCAAGTTTAATTATTTTCTAGGTTTCATTTTATATATATGCCGATCAGATAACACATAAACAATAAAGGAAATCACAAAGCATGATGTACATAGTTTTGATTTTGTTATGAATTTCAAGAATCAAAAACATTTTACAATTTTTTAATTAGGTAAGTAATTTATACTTTATTTTGATACACCTGCCATGCATACGAACCAAAATACTTTATTTTCTTAGAAAAAGGCGGCAATCCTACATGCAGCTCACTCAGCACGCAGCGACAGGGGACTAGGCCAGCCAATCATACGCGCGGGATTCACGATCACAGACACGGGCGCGGGTGCGACGTAGAGTTGGAAAAAACGGCTTAAAATTAATAAACGTTTAAACGTTGTACTTTTTATCAAAAGCGCGCTTTTTAAGCGCGCTTTTTTTGTCGTTGATGCTACTTGAGGCGTCTACGCTTATGGAAAACGTTTAAACATTTAGTCGCTGCTTTAAGACAATGCAATGGTTAACGATCACAGAGAGTATCTATTTGCAGCCGATTTCTTTTCTCTAAGTACCTACCTATTTAAAGTTTCGTATACGCATGAACATACTTAACACAGCAAAGCAAAAAAAATCGCATTAATCCACCGACGACAACAGCAAAAGCGTTAGCGCAAACATTCACACGCGCGCTTACCAGTTGACAACAAAAAGCGTACTGCTTAAAAAAGCGTAAGCGTTGTTTATTTAAACGAAAATCATTTTTGAAACTTAAGTGAAAGAAAATTGTACAACATTAATCCTAAGGCACCTGCGAATAAGGTTCAATACTGAATGAGGATTACTGACGCTTTTTTCAACGAAACGCATTTGTTTAAACGAAAATGAAACGAATGTTAATCGATAGTAAACCTAAACTTGTTGAAGATAAGGTTTATTATTGCATATATGGCTAGCTAATACAGCACGACGCGACGTGGCAGTAATTATGTGTATCAATTATAGATGGCGCTATATCAAATTTGTTAAATTATCAGACAACATTGTGAAAAATTTAAACGAAAAAGCCGAAAAAGGCTTATTTTTATAAGCGTGCTTATCTGCTTACGCTGATAAGCAGACTTTTTTAAGCGCTTTTCGTTTAAGCGCTCAACTCAAGGTGCGAGCGCTACAACGTTCGTGCCTGCGCTTGCGCACGTTGATTGCCAGCATGTAAACGTACCATGACACTAAAGAACTTTTCAAGGAAAGAAACCATTAAACTCTAGATTGTGATACTTGGTCCTAGATACATACGACACATGGCGCCATCTTTTGATCAACTGTTAATCTTAAACGAATTAGCGCACAGTTGGAGTTATTTAAAAAAACGATATAGATCTAGATTATTTTGGGAATATATTGTTAAAGGCGTCCATAGGTTAGGGTAATGCTTTCCATCAGGCGGGCTGTATGCTAGTTTACCACCTTAGTTAGTGGTATAAAAAAAAGCACCATGTTTTTTAAAAAACAACATAATGTAATTTATACGATCTTTCGAATTTTGCTCTGGCAATCACTCTCTCACTGAAACTTGCTACCGCAAACTTGCTACCGCAAGTTTCAGTGAGAGAGTCATTGTCACAGCATTAAATTTGCGTTCGAAATCAGAAACATTAGGATCCCTATTGGTACGATCCGTGGTCCAAGCCTCGCACGCAGCTTGCTTGAGGAGTCTATCTTCAACTATATGAAGCCTAGGTTCGACCTCACATGGAACACTGCATCTCTGGGCCGGTGACCACCAGTACTTGCTTGCTCCATTTGACCGCATACAACGAAGAGCAGTCGGTGACCGGTTAGTAAATGCATGCGACTGTTATAGCTGCTTCGGTCGTATGTGCGACTTCCCCATCACTCCATCAGAAACAGAAGAAACAAGCGACTGCCGCCGCCCCGACGACTGTCCCGTCTCTGAGACACGTGTTTCGCCTTCATGCGAGGTATCAATAGGCGAGCTGTAATGTTGATGGTTAGATGTTGTTCTAACCCTAAGAGATTTTGCTCATAGATTGTCATTGACAAATCCATCGCATTACCGCCTTTAATATTACAGTGTTTGAAATTATAAATATTAAAAAAAAATATAAAAATTCAGCTCCCCCCCCTAGGTGGTATTTGAACCCACGACCTCTCGATGACCGATCGAGTGCTCTTCCAACTGAGCTACCAGGAAGGTTTGTAAATAATATTAATTTAGTGTTTTAAATACAGGGGTTAGAGGGAGTAATAGAAAATATTCAAGTTGTTTATGAAAATTTAATTGAAATGCTATTTTATACTTTTGTACCACAAACAAGCATTCAACCTGCCTGATGGTAAGCAGTTATTGCAGTGAATTGAGGTATATTAGAAGAAACTTGCGTAATATTATTATTAAAACTTACATTATTATCATAAATAAATAAATTAAATTAAACGGCTCACTCACGTACATTTAATCGGGAAAGCAGACTAGTTTCGGTTTCAAACGGAGACCTTCATCAGGGCGAGTGTCCAGACAGTAGAAACGTACGCGGATGGCCCGTTTAATTAAATTAATTTATTTAAACTTATACAACATGTTACTGCAAGTACGCAAAACCTTAAAATGGTTTGCTCAGAACCATGAGTAGAATGTATTCCCCCCTTTTTAAGGCGGTATTTTTTTAAAATCTAATTTATGTATTTTAAAAAAATCTAATTTATGTATTGCCGCGTCTAATACTTCGTTGTGCTCGAAAATCTAACGAAAATATAACAATGAACCTAACCAGTAAAGCTAAAAAACATTTCGCGCGCAGGCGCACAGGTGATTTATTTGTTATCCTTCTCAAAGATTTCGCTAACAGATAGAAAGAGATAATAACAGGCTTGTAGCGGGGAAGAAAGGGATGCCGGCTCCTACCGTACCTACAAATACATTAGCCAACTTCCTGCGCTCGAGTATCGAGAAACAGCTGCTTTCCCATTTTTTCCCTTCTGCGCAAACGCGTTCGCGCATACTAGTTATACAAAATGGCGTGCCGCTACACCCCCGTACAGTATTGCGAGATGGTTCGCATGTCAGCCAGGTGCGAACATTTCGCTCTGTGTTAAGTGGTATCTGCACAATTTCTATTGGACGTAGGTATGTATTCCTCTGTTCCACTGGTCGCGCGGCGTCTGGCCGCAGGCGGTGCGTTGCGTCTTTTGTGATAAGAAAGCGTGGAAGACTTAAGAAAGTATCAGAATTGTTAGGAAAACTGCGCATATTTTCCAGATTTTTTTTTATTTTCATGAAAATTGATTTGATAAATCAATTTAAATTAGTTGGGGTGTTTGCGGTTTTTCGTACTTGGACCAACACCTTGTATGTCTCCTAAATATAAAATTAATCAATAAGTTATTCTAAGTTCTCTCTTTAGGTTCAAGAGAAGTCCAGATGAAGCCGGAGTAGTTGTTCAGCTCGCGGTCGGTGAGCGGGTAGGGCGAGTTGCCGGCGCGGTAGTAGTCCGAGGGCGCGTGCATCACGAACTCCATCACGTCCAGCTTGCGGGCGAGCTCTTCTTCCGGACCTGGCATAACATAAAAGAGGATTATAAAAAAAAAAAAATATTGTTTACCTATTATATGTGTGTTATATGGGCATATTGAAAGTTTATGAAACTGGCCACTTTCAATAAAACAAATAAATATTTCTGGATAATTTATATGACAAAGCAATTATGGAATTCGAAAAAGGAACCCTTTGGGAACTTGACTGTACTTTTTAATTTGCGAGACTGTCATTTGTTTTTCCATTGTGGCGTCCTTTCGAAAATTGTGTGTCAAATGAATCAAAATGAATGCTCGTATCTCACGCGATGCGATAGAGAAATCCGCCCACCCCACCAGGATACCGCGCTTCACCCGCGTAGACATTATTTTAATTAAAGGTAAGAGGTTCTTGTGAAATATGTAGTACAGCTCAGCGTTTTTATAAGTGGAAGTACCCCAACCTCATAGAATACCGCAGACAAATAACAATTCCTTTAAGGGTTGTTGTGTTACTGCGATTGAGAGAGGTCACCAGGAAGGAAGGACTAGCTGCACTGACATCAACAGGCGCGCTGTATGCTTGTTTGCCACTCGACTAATGAATAAAAAATAGATGGGAAACTACCGATGATGTAGGTAGCGGGATCGAATCCCTTCTCGGGCGGCGGGCTGGCCCTGGTGGGCAGCAGCCAGGTGACCACTGCGCTCTTCTCGCAGTACTGGTCCGTCAGGAAGCCTCGAATCTGTGCGTAGTAGATTCCTCCGTCGAGGTCGATCATCGACACTATGTCTCCTACTTGCATGTAGCTGCCCTGAAATTAAATCATAGTTTGGTTATAGGTTGAAATTTATGATTTTAATTTATCCATTTATTCTCAAGGAAGAACTAACTTATGAGAATTTGATATTATTTCACAGTATACTCATTTGAGAGGGCAATAAAAACGTCTACAATAAATGAAGTAGAAAAATAAAACATTTGTTTACATAAAGCACAAGCAACTATTCACAGCATATGGACCCTTGCAACACCAGAGTAAAATCCTCTTCAGCTTTCTTGAAGAACTCCATGCTGTAGTCGTTTGGGAACATGTTGATAAACCATTTTGTTATCAATAAAGCACTTGTAAACCATTCATTAATAACCTCTACATTTTTAACCATGGGGCTGCGGTTACACTGAAGTTTAGCGGTCTAAAGAATAGGAACTTACATTAGTCAATATCAATTAAATAAATTAAACGGGTCAGTTTCGATCTCAAAAGGAGACCTTCATCAGGGCGAATGTCCAGACACGTCCACCCTTTGTCTCTCAGGAAGTCTCTTTCTCTCGCGCCAACACTGTCCGACAAAGAGACTTCCTGACAAAGACGTGAGTGACCCATTTAATTTATTTAATTAATTTAGTATAATGTCTTGAGTTTGTTTGACTGAATGCACTAAACTCAAGAACTACTCATTCAAATAGAAAAATTCTTTTAGTGTTAGCCTATTATTCGAGGAAGGCTTTAAGCTATATAACATCACACTGCCACCAATAGGAGCGGAGCACCAATGAAAAACGTTGCGAAAATGCAAAAAAAAATTCTTTTGAGAGCTTCCGTTGCGTGCGCTGCGTAAACGGTTCAAGTTACGCAACAATTATATATGACGGAATTATTTATCTTAAATAGTTCTAAAAGAATGTCCGTGATTCGCCAAAAATATTTTTTTACTCAAAAAACAATAAGCCTGTATACTTATACAAGTTAAGTTAAGTTTCAATTTGAGTTTTGACATTTTACGCCTTTGACATATTGCATTTTTGACTATGTGCGCATTTGACCTTATACTCCTAAATGATCTTTTAAAATTAGCTGACTATAACCTTTCAAATGGTAAGCTTCACTGTCGATGCTTTGTCTCACGCAGGCGAAGTTGTGAGAGTCAGCCAGTAATATATAAATGTGGTAATTGGAGTGACTACTCCTCGAAAATAAACACTACTCAGTATATGGTTTATATTAACACCTACATTTAGCCATAATATACCTACATAAATGTATTATATAATAAACTAGCGGCCCGGTACGTGCTTCGCTACCTATAAAGTGAAATAATAAAAAAATTTCATTACCAAATTCATTTATTCAAACAAAAAAATATTTTATTAATTGCTAGCTATTTTAAAACTTAATCCAAAACATTTGGATAAACAATATTTTTTGTTTTTTCATTTTGAGCATGAATAAACAAACGGCTGGGGGTACCGACTCTGGAACAGGCAACATAAAGTCGAAGTACGTCCAAAATGAAATGACCGCATGAATGACATAACAACATGCCTGTACTGTCAACACTGAAAGAAGTTTCAATTTGACAGCACAATCCCCATCTGAAAAAGTTTCAATTTGACTGCAAAATCCCCATTAACAAAATGATCTGCCATTTCAATAAATGGCAGATCATTTTGTTAATGGGGATTTTGCATTGCATTGCATGCATTCATTTGTTACAAAAAATGTGATAAATGAAGAACCGCTCTACCGATTTTGTGCAAACTTCACATAAACCATTTACTAAATAGTCCGAATAAACCCTAAACATTTGGTTTGGATAGGTGAGCCCGTTCTTGAGTTATAAAATTACAACGAAAAGTGGCATTGATTTTTATATATATAGATAGAGAGAGCAGATAAATACAAATAGCAAAGATCCAGCTGCAAATCTTCCAGGACTCAACAATATGGCTGAAATTTATAGATGAGAATACTATGGAGATCATCATACAAAACAATGCTAGACACATGTACAAAAACATACCTTATAAAATACAGAGTCGCTGGTGACGACCGTGGCGGTGGCTGTGGGGGCTTTGAGAGGCTGTCGCTTGAATATGCTCCTCCGGCCGCGGCCGCGCGGCGCCGCCAGCTTGGGAGGCGCGGGGGCCGGCGTCTTCGGCTTGTACCGCGTGGATCTCGTGCTTTTCCGAGTTCCCTTCCCGGTCGCTTTCGCAGGCGTCGACTCCTCTTTTCCGTTCTTGCTCTCCGCATCATCTTTGTCCTCCCGCTTGTCGTCGGCCTCTGTTTTAACCGCGGCCTCGTTGGCTTCCTTCGCCGCGCTAGCTAAATGACACTCGTTACAAATTTGACCATTTTCCACGCTTCGCCAGAGCAACGATTCGTTGGTATTGCATTGAATACACACTGGTTTGGGCATTTTTTGCTGATGACTATAGAAGCATTGTTTAATTTTAATCCAATCTACAATAAACAAATAAATATTAGATATCTAACCCTCTTTCCATGTAATAGACTTGATGCAATAAATTAAATTTTATTAGATTTTTACAAACAAACAAACAAAATAGAAGTAGCAACAACACACACACCACAAAGTGAAGTGACAGACAGTTGACACTGATAAGTGACAGATTGACAGCTGACATTTTTTTTATAAAGTAGCTTTACGGCTCTGGAATCTATATTCTTTTGAGCCCGTGTTTGTATTATTTCGTTATCTTATTTTTTTATTTTCATTATACTACGTCGGGTGGCAGACAAGCATACGGCCCGCCTGATTTGAAGCGGTTACCGTAGCCATATTAACGCTCGCAAAATAAAATATCGCTCGCGCGCCGCGACTCCCGATGCCAACGCAGCATCTCCTTCCTTTCTGGTGACCTCACTTACTCGCAGAAACACAACAACCCTCAAGGGAATTTTTATTTGGCTGCGGTATTCTGTGAGGTGGAGGTACATTCCCCAGTCGGGTAGCTTACAATTACGCGCCCTACCCCTCTTTTCGCCAGAACTTCGTTTGTCAGTCAGCAGGGCGCACCGCGTGCTTTTGTTCAAAGATATTGATGAACCACTTACACCCCTTATTCCCGGCTTCAGAGATAATAGGACTCGTAACGTAATAAATCAATAGGAAAACCGATAGTGCAATTTTTCCGCCTGTTTTGCACAACTTCTTCGAATGATTCGGCAGCCCAATACAAACACTTCTAACCAAAAATCTTTGATTATAAGTGTTTGAATGGGGAATACTAATTTTATGCACTTAGAGATTATTTGCAACATTAAATTATGAAATAAGCACAACCGCGCTCACCAAGTTCGTGCCAAAACGTCCTGACAGACGACAGCAGACTGACACCTATGAGTGTTGCCCGACTGACTGACTGTGTTGCCCGACTGATACGATTTTATAGATCGACGATATGTCAACTCGTTTTTTTTCTTTTTTACCCACGACTAAACAATTTATGCTCTATTTTAAATTTCAACATAAATATAAATAATAGGCCTGTAAACCATTTTTTTTTCGATTTGTTATTTAAGACGTTACAATAATATAACTAAAGGTGAAAGAATTACTTCGATAGCTTAAAAACTTCTCGAGATATGATAACTTGAAGATCACAATTTTGGACTATCCCGAAAACGCTCCATATAAAATGCATACAGTATTATGACGTCACGATACGCTATTTTATATGCATTAAATCAGAAATTTGTACGACAGCTATGTTAAATATTGCGTTTATGTAGATAATGCCGTAACAAAAGTTATAGTATTTTTTATTTTTTCTACAATGGTAATATTTATTTTTTATAATTTCATACTTTTAAAATGGACTTTTCCACCAAACTTTGATCGACCATATAACACGTCGGACATAAGTTATTAAAATTTTGAGATCGCAGATCGTTCTAGTTTTCTGTATTTTACGTTACTGATAGAGAGTTTTTATAATTTTAGAACTTTGTTCACAGGCCTATTATACAAGTTACTATAAAACTGCCAACTAGTTCATATAATGGCAGCTCCAACGGCTTTTCTTGGTTTTTTTTTATTAAGTTCATAGCATAAATTCTTTAAGTCGGGGGTTTCAAAATTATTTTATCCTTTTTCGGCTACGTTTTAACCATCGTGGGTTTTTTCAAAATTTTTAATTTTGTTTTTTTTTTTTATGTGAGAAGGGGCAAACGAGCAAGTGGGCCACTGATGGAAAGCATTCTCCACCGTATATGGAGATGAGCAACAACAAGAGGTCGCCGATCCGTTGCCGTTGAAATGTAGTGTGGTAGATTAGCAAATCATCAGATGATATGGATGAAATTTAAATTTATGGCGAGTTATATGATAGTGGAACTCTGCGACATGTATCAAATCAAACAGCTCATCCCAGCACTTCCCGTGATATAATTTGTAAGCTTGGAAAGTAATGCTTTATGCCACACCCGATCAAAATTTTTTGCTAGCGAGCTGTTGGTTAATCATAGCTTCCATAATTTTGGAAAATAAGGAAGGAATGGAAGTACTCTTCGATTGAGCGACTAACATCATAGAATAAAGTACGTCTAATCGACTGATGTGATAACGAAAAGCGTTGCTATGTTATCGTAGTGACTGTTATTTACGGGATTCGGACACTAGCCGAAGCTGGAGCCGATTACTATCGAATATGTTGATTCGAAAAATAGGTCATATGTTTAAGTTATTGCCAAACATCAATCTTCAGCTTAGTCAGTAGAGCTCCATTGTTTCTACCAGCTGAGCTAAACACAACCCTGTAGGTCTACTGACTAGGCTGAAGATGTTGGTCGGTAACTTAAATGTAAGGAACGTAGAAAGTGTAGAAGCGTTTGATTCGAAAAACGCTCTATTTTTCGTATCAAAATAATTAATGGTAAGGGGCTTCAGCTTCGGCGGTAGGACCCCTGGTCACAGGATGAATAATAGTCCTGATATTGGATTGCATGGTCAGCAAACAACAAACTCCTCTGAAATAAATTACTTGCATGCTTATGCGGGGGCACGGAGCACGCGGACACCCCGAAACATAGTCGCCAACCACGTGAAATATGGCTGAAGCATGTCATCGCAATAATTTATAAGCTCTTTTAAAAAAATTTAGAACACATTTGATAATTTATCCTATACTATCAATTCTGGAAAAAATCGTTTTCTCCTAATACAGTACTACTACATACAGTGCAGAGAAAAGCTCGATTGTTATTAATATAATGCCATCTGTTAACAATATCTATTAGCAAATTATGTCAGCTACCCGACACTAGATGTCACTTTACACAACATATCTGGGAAAATCCATTTTTTGATCTGTAATAGTGATAAATATTAATCTAATGACAATTGTAAATGATTTGAACGAATAAAAAACCCTTCCTCCTCCATCAGACCCTGATGTCCCTGATCACCATTTATGTATGACCCGATCATTAAAATCAGTACAGTGAGCCCCAGAAAACGTCTGCTTCTCGCGTGTCCTACGACTGCTCCCGATCCCGCCAGCTATTAAATACCAAAGACCACACCAATATCAATCCATTCAATTAGGAGCTACGTTGCCAAACGCATAGACAGATCATTATTTTTATATACTACGTCGGGTGGCGTCTGCTTGTCTAAGCATACGGCCCGCCCAGTGTGAAGCGGTTACTGTAACCATACGAACGCTCGCGATTTGAATATCGCTCACGCGCCATCACCCCCGCTGCAATCGCAGCATCTCCTTCCTTACTGGTGACCTCACTTACTCGCAGGAACACAACAACTATCAAGGTAATTGTTATTTGGCTGCCGTATTTTATGAGGTATGATGTATACTTTGCCATACACTTCAGTATGAGAGAGTGGTCAGTTATCCTAGGGAGCCGACCGTACATTCCCAGACGTCATTATTTTTATCATACTTAGAAGACCCCTCTTTTTGGATCGGGGGTAAACAAGATAATATCACGTTAGTATTCGTAGGGACACTACAACAGTCTAGCAGGGAATTGTACTTGCAATGGACTAAAAAATGTCAAACCCAACCTTCAATTAATATCAAATTATGGCAAATGAACGTTATGCCTAAATAACAGCATGGGTTCTTCAAAAAGGGCGTGAAGATGTTTTTACAGTGTCGGCGACGCGAGTGTGGTGCCTCTGGTGTTACGGGCGTCCGTAGGCTGCGGTAGCTGCTTTCCATCAGGCGGGCCGTATGCTTCTTTGTCATCTAAGTGGTATAAAAAATATAATCGGTTGTTCTTTAGCCGCGGTTTTTTGGAGGCTGAACGATTCAATATCACTGTGCCCTACTTATCTTTCGGTAGAGCCTAGTATGCTAAATAGGCGGGGTGCACCACATGCACATGAGAAATTAAATGAAAATGAAATTATTTAAAGGTGAAGTTCACCATTTTCATAGATAAAGCCAAGCAATGTACATGCCAATTTTCATGTAAATGCCAATAAAAGTTAATACATCTGTACCACTCAATGAAGGTGATCATTTTCTTTCACATCACCTCGTACAGAACAGACAGAGAACGCAGAAACTAAAAACGTTTCAATGCCCGAAAATCGCAGACATCAGTCGTCAGTCGTCATAGTACATCCTACTTCTTATGCTACTTTCTACTATTCTACTTCTGGGATAGGATAGTTCCTATCCAACTAACTAATATCATATGAAGTCAAACGAAGGGTCTAGAGCAGTGTTTCCCATTTGCCGGGTTGCAATAATAATGTGACCCGTCCATCAAAATAAAATACCGGGTCGCAACATTCCCGCCTTGTTTTGAAAATAATACCTACTATTCCTATATCGTCGTTGCTACTATCGATCGACGCATCGTGATGTACGATACCAAAATATGTAGTATTAATAAAACATTTTTACTATTAATAAAATTGTGTTATTTTACTTAATGGAACCAGCTCGGGTTTTAAAAGTATAAAGTGGGTCACGAAGGGGCAGTGTGAAAATTACCGGGCCATGGCAGAACAATGTTTGGGAAACACTGGTCTAGAGTACCTACACACCACCATGCTGTGTAACTGCGGGTTGGCGGAGTACTGTGTTCATGCGGGCGAACCCGCGGGTAGAAGCTAGTACGTTATAATAAGTCTCTGTGTAAGGAATGAGGATGTTCGTTTAGCCAATTATAAGTTAAATTCGAATGAAGCAATTGTGTGTACATACGAGTATACGTGTGTGTACAGGACTGGAGCGTGTAGTGCTGCCCGTAACGAGTCAAACGAAACTTTTAACGAATCAAATCCGTTGAACTTTTAACTGGTGCCTTCATAATGAGCTTACGATAGAAATGAGACTCACATGAACATTGTGACGTAGGTGGATTTCCTATTTGCCATAAATGAGTATTTTCTGTACTAATAAACGAGGAAGTCTTTTGTTTTTACATTATTATCCAGGTCAATTCTACAAAAATCCTTAAGAATAGTGGATTGGAGTCAGCTATGTGCCGAGAGACAAAATGAAAAACACGATTGGTTAACGAACGACATCTATGCGCTCTCATTAGTATAATTTTTACACAAATAAAATTATTGTAGTAAATTAACGGCATGTACCTTATCATTCAAATGTAATTCCTTCTTTTGCATTGACTGATTTACTTAAATAGCTACACTTCTGGACACATCTATTGGCCCACCTTGCATTTTCAGTTTCGTTTGGTCCTAGCTAAAATTTTATATTAGGTCAAGCAAAAAGTTTTTATGCAGTTTTGAACCTGGCACATTCATAATTTCATTCAATAGTCTTTTTTTGAATTTCGAACACAGAATTTAAAGAAACAAAAGACAATTTGGAGCCTGTTCGTTGATATCCAACAATCGAATACTAAGAAAACTTGATTTCATTGGTTTACTTGGATTTAATTCTTGAAAGTGTGATTTTTCTCTTTGGTTTTGCAACAAACATTACTTATTCTTAACATTAAAGTGAGGTTCTATCAATAATCTATGGATACTTCGCCTGAAGTCGCCGCCCAAGCTGTGCGCACTTATCCAGGCCGGACACAGCCAAAGAAATGTGAGTGCTCAACTTAATCTAAGTCGATCTGCGGTCCGAAATGTTTATCGGAGGTACCTAGAGACTGGCGGCTTTGTTCGTCGCCAAGGAAGGCCACGATTTCGGGTCACAACTGAAAGGCAGGATCGATTCATCGTGACGACCAGCTTGAGAAATCGTCACCTTACCTCCATTGAGATACAAAACCAACTTCGTGACTTCCACGGAGTATCTGTGAGCGCTCGAACTGTTCGGAGAAGGTTAAAAGAACGCGATATGGTACCACACAAGCCAGCTAATGGCCCCAAACTAACGCGAGCCCACCGAACAGCGCGCCTTCATTTCGCGCGCACTCATTTAAATTGGACTCAGCAGCATTGGAGCCGTGTACTCTTTTCTGATGAGTCTAAAATTGTGTTACATGGCAATGATGGAAGGAAGAAGGTCTACCGACGTAAGGGAGAGCGTTTCGCACAATGCTGCTTTGAAGAGAGGGTTGCTTATGGCGGTGGCTCATGGACTGTCTGGGGCGGTATATCCGCGAGCGGCAAAACTCAACTTGAGGTTGTTACGGGACCACGGCTGCCAACATTAAATGCTGAAAGGTACATTCGTGAGTGCTTAGAACCTCACGTGATGCCATACGCGGACTATGTGGCCCCAAATTTCCTTTTTATGCATGATAAGATAATGCAAGAGCCCATACGGCCGGCATCGTCAGGGAATATCTTCGGGATGTGAACATCACAGTTATGGACTGGCCAGCAAGAAGCCCAGACATGAACTCCATTGAGCACATGTGGGACGAGCTAAAAAGACGTGTTAGAACTCGTCAGCCAGTTGCCCAGACGATGCAGGAGTTGAAAACTGGCATAGAAGAGGAATGGGGGAGGATCACTCAAAATTTCATAAAGCGGTTGATAAACTCTATGCCTAATCGTATGAGAGCTGTGGTAGATGCCCATGGAGGCAACACGCGTTATTAAATTAAACTTTTATTTGATAAAAAATGTTTTTTATTCAAAAATCAACTGCCTTAATCAAGGCGCATACCCGACTTGTTAGGCGTAGCTCCATGTCGTGTGGTATTCTGAATTCAAATTTAAAACAATATGATCGAAAAAGATGGTAAAATGTATCAGGTTTAAAACTGCATCAATAGTTTTTGTTCAATCTAGCAATCATATTTCGGTAGGGGCCATCGAAACCTAAACTCTAAGGTGGGCCAATAGATGTGTCCAGAAGTGTATATACACATATAAAACAAAGTCGAGTTAGTTCACCATTTATAACTCGAGAACAGCTGGACCGACTTTCATAATCTTTGATTTGTTGGATTTGTCACCAACAGAACAGCAGCATAGCTATTCATAGATATAAGAGAAAAATTATTGAAAAAAAGAAAAAAATCATCAGGGCAAGGTTTGTACGGGAAATCCACAGGAATGAGATGGAATGGATGCAACGGAAAGACTGAGCCACAGCGAAGCGTGGGCAGGCCGATATATTGGTGTAAAACATATTATTGATCCAAGTACCACCATGGGCTGGGAAATCACACTAGTTCAATCACACTACTGCGGGCATCATTGGCAATAAAATTCGGTCATAAAACAAAACTTTATTTAAATCGCACGAGTGTTAAAGTGAATAAGTTAATTATCTTAAGGAATGTCGTTACACAGTGTCACCGCACTTGCTACAACCACTACATTACAACCTTATACGACTCAGGGGCCTTAGGTACCGCCGAAGCCGAAGCCGATTACCATCTTTTCTTTATTGCGAAATTGAAATTAATGCTTAGATTGTCGGTTATTATGTTTTGCTCAGCTGGTAGACACCCTGGAGTTCTATCTGCTAAGCTGAAGATGTTTGTCAGTAACTTTAAGTTAACACCAATTTATATAAAAAATCCGATGGTAATCGGCTTCCGCTTCGACGGTAGAGGTATAGTCCCTGTTCTCAATGCTCTCAATAGATAAGGTCGCGTCACGTAAAGAGAACGCTGCCGGTCAAGCTGCGCATTAGGCGATTTGTCAGTCTATTTGGCGGTATGAATGAGGTGCGTTACCAATAACTAATATACGAAGGCGCTAGCGGCAGGTTTGTTCAAAAATAACACAATAGACCTAGTACTTTTGTGCGCGGGTGTGTCCATGGGCAAACACACCCCGACCGCTTTCTTCCAGGGTTCTTTTTACATGATGCGACCTGTACCAACTTTATTTGCGTTCCAAAAAAACCTACTGGGAATGTGGCTTGGCATAATAACAATTTTGTATTACCAAGCTCTTTCTGTTCTGTTGTCCTGTGCATTCGCAATATATGCATTTAGTAGTTTTTTGCACGCAAATACAATTGGTAATTTTTTGTACCTTTGTTTTTTAGATTTACGTCAGTACTTATTCTTTTACAGACTACACCTGCCAACTAGCGCCACCGCTTGATCATCACTGAGTTAACAAGATTATTAACCGACACAAAACCGACTGAAAATCCTACATATTTTTTTGTTTTTATCCTAGTTTTTGCGGAATCCATATTGAAATAATATATCCTATGTCACTCACAGCTGAGACGAATTGAATGACATCTCTAATATGTTGAAATCCGTCAAGAGCTTTAGGCTGTAGTGCCAAACAAATATACATACATTCGAAAAACATAACACTCTCTTCTTCGTCAGTCGGGTAAAAACAGTTCGCAAACGATTATAAGAATGAAAATAATTATAGAACACTATTATGCTCACAAAGGCAACGAACTATTTTTACACAGGAAAAGTTTCACATGTAATTACCATAAATAACTGTTTTTGACTTTTTAGTATAAATATTTATTCAGTGATGACCCTAGTTAGTACGTGTAGTCCTCTTAAGGACCTATGTAATGCGAAAGCGACGCCTCGTACAAAAATCGTATCTTAGCGTATAAAAAAACCAAGGCTCAGTTTGTTAAAGAAGTAGCGAACGATACCGAAAATAGCCGTCTATGGTATATTTGGCAGCACATTGGGCCGTAAGGTAGTTCGCTACTGAAACTATCATTCATCACATGACAATAATGAACAATTCAAATATTTAAATTTTCTGGCACTTTCGCTTTGACTTTATTTCGATATTGGTGATTGGTCAGTTTGTTATAGTTTGTGAAACCTAGTCTTCACATGTTCCATCGATTCTAATACCACTGGGATCATTCTGAAACTTAATAGTTCCGTTCTACATGCTCTTCCTGCAGTGCAGTGCAGTAGAAATACTGCAGCATGCAGTAAAAACATGCATGCAGCCTGGGCCGTCAGGATAATATGGTGTGAGACACATTCTATTATAATATTGTTCTGTCTAATCTTATTACCCGGAAGTACTCTTAGCTACTCGTAGTAATAAGTGCTACGAGTAGCTAAGAGTTACAAAATAATAAATCATCTTTATCAAAGCTTTTTACGAAAACCGACTCAAAACAGTGATAGTGGGCCACATATTTATCTGTTCGCCACATATATTTCCCCATTCATTTTCCACAATATTTTTTGAAACCATTACAAATACAAAAGATAGATAGGATGAGTACACTATTAATGAAAATGAATTGTGACATATAGGTGGGATCATATGGAAATAAAACTGAAGTATTTTTTTATCCCTGTAACTGGAGGGAGCATATGGAACTCTCCTTCCGGACCATTATTTTGAACTCCTTAACTTTCATATGCTTCCAGAATAGAATAGAATATTTATTTATTAGCAAGAACATTAGGTTACAATAACAGGTACAATAAATGGTACAAAATGTTCGCTTCTTTCTCACATGCATGCAAATATTGGACATTGATTACTTTTTAAATTTGTGTGCCAGTGGGTGCAAATCAGAGATAACATGTGAGAACAAGCCTTTGTGAATGGCCTACGTAAGTTAAGCTACATTAATTTAGCTTCGCTTTCGTTGGACATGCTCCTTAAGTCTGTTCATAGCAACAACATACAGTCATATTTGGTACCTATTTACAGCATTCTGATGACTATACTCAGTGCGCTACGGAGCGGCTGCAGCTCCAGAGATGGGGATGTAGCGCTCTGCGAAAGTCTATAAATACTGCGTATTATTTATTAACGTATATGACAAAATAATAAACAGACAACATTTTATTTGTCCTAATAACCCTCCAAAATATCCCCATCTCTGAGGTGTTTAACTAAGTATTATATACAAAAGTATTATGGTATATTACTATTAAGTGATAATGAGTGTTATGGGGGACGTTTACAAAAATTGGAGGGATTGAAAGCATCGAATTACATCGACAAAACAATTCGTCAAAGATGACCAATAGCTCTAATATTAATTTATATAATTATTTGTCGTATTGCTTCCATGTTATATATCAGTACTGGATGTTTTATCATGCCCAAAGACGTCAGACTGTCCATTACTATGAATATACATAGATATAAAAATATGAAAGAAAAAAGTATGTAAGTATTCTATGATTAGCTCATCATTTGCTCACTGGAAAGTAGAGTTCCCATACAACTTGATGGATTTCTATACACACTGTAGCTTATTTAATAATATTTAACAATTCTTAACACTGAAATAAGTAAAATACTGACATTCTGCATAACCGCATCGCGATGGACTCAAAATAAATACGGTAAGTACATTGTAGAAAAATATGCTAAGTTACATTGGTAGATAGAGGTAGACAGACCGGGACTATATTACAATATGTTTATAAATTATTATAAAAATTGTGTTAATTAATTCAATGACAACGTCCAAACTAAACATGAATCGCACGCGGCGAACAGAAACAGTACGAGTAGAAAGATGATTGCAGCGAGGCCAATATAAAACATTAGGGGTGGCTAATCTCAGTGTTATGGTGAATACCGAAAAAAATATCTCCAACCAAGAAATGAACATGTCTGCTGGACACGAAACTTAAGATTCTAGTCGAATCTTAAGTGTTCACGAGTTACCGTGTTGATATTGTAAAAACACATTGTGGAACTTGCTGATTGTTATTCCTTCATGTTGACTATTAAATTTATATCTTATAAGCTTATAAATTTATATCATAATATATTGAGAACTTCGTTCATTATTGAACAGCCCCCTTACCACCATCTCTTATTGCGATTCAATAACTGAATAGAATGCTTATTCATACCAATGAATAAACATTCTATTCAGTTATTTTATAGATATTCAGTTATTTAATAGAATGCTTATTTATACCAATGAATAAGCATTCTATTCAGTTATTGAATCGCAATAAGAGGCGGTGGTAAGGGGGCAGAACGGAAAACTTGACAGTTTGCATCCAGTTTATGTTATCCAGATTATGTTTTTTCAATAAAAGATTTATTATAAATTTATTATTATTATAGTTTAGTGCCGCACCGACCCAAATTCGCCTATTCTCAAGAGCAGTCTTAAAAACATAAACTGCAGATCTGAGATCTCCAAAAGTCACACTGACCTCTCTATTATATTAAAGGGCAAGACTAGCTTTATACCTCACAATTTCAATATGTTGTTCAGAATGAATGTTTTAGGTAGAGACCGTACCGGAGCAGCTGAAGTTGATTGAATACGATCTCTCAGAGAACTAAGTGATTTTGATAGGCTGTCAAGGCTCAGGTTTTGGTTTTTAAATGACCACTGTAAGCCGCGCGAAGCCTCAATATAAGTCTGGACCACTACATTACTGCCACATGACCAGACCAACTACCAATGTAACACGATTTACGTTGTTGGCAAGACGCGAGTAAGTACCGAGAGGAGGCACTAGCACGAGTATCACTCCGCGAGCGCCGCGGCCGCGGCCCTACACACACTACACATAAATAATAAATTAAGTACACGTTAGTGACGGGAATGTGTGAGTACATCATCATCATCATACGCAGAGAGTTCAACTCATACGTCATATTCTACTGCTATGACGCGGGCCTCGCCACCTAAGTACGAGAGTCGATTAGATCGATCTTTTAATCCGATTATCGAATCGTTGTCAGTAACAATCATCTCCGGCGCAGTCGACAGAGATGCACAATTCTCGGCGACTACGCTAAACATTACTCTTAATCTAAGCTAAAATAAGATTTTGGAACAAATCTGATTAGCTGGTGCTTAGGCGGAAAGGCTTATAGTACACCTTCAATCTTGGGAGCGTTTCAGGGGTGTCGAGATGCTCTACAGATTTTACAATAGCCCTAAAACAAACATGAAGGTAGTCATTAGAGTCAGGCTTACAGTTCACACTGTTCAAAGCGTCCGTTTACAATGCAACGATCCGGCAAATGTCCCCGAACTTGCACTACACACATACACACAGAGGGCCACGGTCGGCTCACATGGAGTCCAGCATCGAGCGGGCGGCTCTGTCAGTTGCAGACGTGCGTGTCGGTGCGCGCGAGGCAGGTGTCGCAGGACACGCGGCAGCACCAGTGGAAGCGGCAGCGGCACTGCGTGCGCGACACGGCGCGCACCGTGCTGTGCCCGCGCCCGCAGCACAGCGACTCGCACCCGTCCGGCCCTGCACACAGCACACGGCACACAGTGGCCACAGGTGGAATACATTGCAAGGGACACATGCAGTACATATACAGCAGTAACTCTAACAACGTCGACACATTCACCCAGATACCTGCCGCGCAGTGATGGGTTCTGGACTTTCGTAGGTATTTGCAGTGTAGTAGGTTTATAGCGGCTTCTTTTTTATATAACTAAATTAACAAACAAGCATAAGACCGGCCTGATGGTAAGCGGTCATCGTAGCCTATGGACGATCGCAACACCAAAGGTACTCATGAGTTGCCCCCTGTAAAAACCTCTACACGCCTTTCTTGAAGAATGCGTCAATTTCGGACATTTGTTTATTTTTTGTTACGTAATGATACTTTTTTAGTCGAGTTTGACTAGGGATGCAAGGTGTAAACCCCCGCTGTCAACGCAGCGGCTCCTTCCTTTCTCACGATCTCACTCACTCGCCGGAACATAACATAACTTATACTTTTTATATAATAGGTGAGCGGCAGCTGACCTGAGGCGGTCCTGTTGCAGGCGCGGCCGTGCGTGCCGCGCGCGCCGCTGGCCGCGTCGGGCTCGCAGTACGACGGGCTCGGCTCCAGGAACACCAGCTCCGAGCGGCGCGCCGCGCGGCCTCTGGGACACACGGCTCACGATCAAGTAATAATACAACTGGCCGCGTCGGGCTCGCAGTACGACGGGCTCGGCTCCAGGAACACCAGCTCCGAGCGGCGCGCCGCGCGGCCTCTGGGACACACGGCTCACGATCAAGTAATAATACAACTGGCCGCGTCGGGCTCGCAGTACGACGGGCTCGGCTCCAGGAACACCAGCTCCGAGCGGCGCGCCGCGCGGCCTCTGGGACACACGGCTCACGATCAAGTAATAATACAACTGGCCGCGTCGGGCTCGCAGTACGACGGGCTCGGCTCCAGGAACACCAGCTCCGAGCGGCGCGCCGCGCGGCCTCTGGGACACACGGCTCACGATCAAGTAATAATACAACTGGCCGCGTCGGGCTCGCAGTACGACGGGCTCGGCTCCAGGAACACCAGCTCCGAGCGGCGCGCCGCGCGGCCTCTGGGACACACGGCTCACGATCAAGTAATAATACAACTGGCCGCGTCGGGCTCGCAGTACGACGGGCTCGGCTCCAGGAACACCAGCTCCGAGCGGCGCGCCGCGCGGCCTCTGGGACACACGGCTCACGATCAAGTAATATAATTATATGAACACTGTTTCCGAGCTCATCACGGTGTGGTACCTCTTCCCGACGAGCTGCGTGTGCCCCGCGGCGGCGCCGGCCGTGACCAGCTTGGCGCGGCGGTACTTGTCCGCGAGCGCGGCGCCCACGGCGCGGAAGGCGGGCAGCGCGCGCCAGCACGTCTTCACGGCGCACGAGCCCGACACGCCGTGGCACTTGCACTCGCGGCGGACCATGTCCTTCACCATCTGCTCCGGACAAACGCTAGCTTTATCTTCTTATGCTATGCTAAGTACCTAATCTGTATTATTACCGGTATCTACCCACTGCTGGATATATATCTTCTCCGACGCTTTCCACTATATGCGATCTTCCTGTCATCGGTCCTGCTAAAAGTGTCCTATGCTTCATCTCATATGCTGCCACCACTTTATGATTCCCCCCCCCCCATCTATCAACACCGACACGGCAAATGTGAACGGGTTTATTCACGGAGCTAAATTAAAGTTAGTTTACCGGCCGGAGAAAACTTAACATTTTTTTTTGAGGCAAAATGTCTAACGCGGTTGAAAGGCCAGCTGTTGGCAGCCCGGACATGTCTAACCACCATCACCATTACCTTCTTCATCTAATAATAGGGATGTATTTCTTAACTCCTTTCGTGTACGAATGGCTGATAATCCGGAGAAGAATAAGTCATCTATAAATGGGTCCATAAGTTGTAAAAACATTTTGCATCAATTTGTTATATCTAAGTGCCAATCGGCTTTATTGATTGCTAAAAGTTAACCTCAGCTTGTATTAATAATTACGTTTAGCTTAGCTGGTAGACAAACTGGAGCTCTACCTATTACAATATATACATACGTGCCAAAGGTGCGCGGCTCACGGCGGTAAAGATTGGCTATAAAGCACTTACTCAATATCTACAATTCTTTAAGTATACATGCAATACATAAAGGAAGGAAAAGAACGTGTGAACACACAAGAAGAACGCATGTCATTTACAACTTTTCAATAATACCGAAGTGAATTACGGGCAAATCACCTTGCTTTTACCTTACCACAATGGAGGCAGGTAGAATGCATCTATAGTTAGATAGATCTACGGACCTGAGCTATACATATTTGTCAATCACTTAAATTAGGACCTATTTTTGGAAGAACCCAGAACGTATTTTTATGAGTCATTCGTAAGACTTTACGAGGAAATTCCAGCAAGTATTTACTGTACGAATTGTACGATCAATCAGCTGTCTGTCGCGGACGAATAAATCAAGGAGACAAAGTAACCTAACCTTCCTGATTGTCTCACGTGTGCTAGCTATAATTTATACGATTTATAGCTCGCTAAACACGATATGTGTCCCGATAAACTTGTAACATATCCAGACGTCACACGGCGCCGTCATTAGTCGTAACTCACCGCGTCGCCGCGCGGAGCCGCGAAACAATCGTAAACATTAAAAAAACAATCATCATAAAGTCGGACCTGCGAATTATCTTGTGCAACCAATTCAAGGTATTTCTTAGGGGGCTCTCTCACTGGCAACCGTCTGAACATGTCGCAACAAAATCGAAAACTGCCGATACGCGAAGTAAATTGTGTACATTATTCTATTTAATATTTCTTCGTCCTGCTACCTGAACGTACGCTTTACTTTCCACACGGCTGATCAAAATGAGGGTAGTGCTTTACGGGGACGCCTCGAGACTTCGTCTCAAAATCTCCTCCCACTCGACAAATTTCTATGCTAAATCCTCATTATAAATTTCTGGAATTCCCTTCCACTCCCAATATGGCAATTTCAAACTCTGATGAGTTTTAAAAAACCTGGTCAAAGATATACTACCTTTTTACTGTAATTAATTTCCATATTCGTTTTCTTTCGCATTTTTTTCTTATATGCCATGTTCTGCTCTATGTTATTATTTTAATGTAGTACTGCTCAGAATTGCAGACAGTTATTACTTAACATTTCTTTAATAACTAGTATTTTATACTGTTTTCAATATTATTTGTATTGTTCGAAATGCGCCACCTATTACTAAATTGTATTTTTTCTTTACCGCAAAGTTGCCTGGAAGAAATTACTTACCGATAAGGCGATATTATTAGTAATTTCTTCTTGTAAATGTTTATTTTTGTATATGCTTATGGATAAATAAAGAGAATTGAATATCATGACATATATCAATTGATAATTATCGCGAATCCTGGTCATAATAGCCACCCGTTTGCCAAATTTCAACCCCATTTAACCAGTAGTTTAAACTCTGCGTTGATAGATCAGTCAGTAACGGTTGGTTGCCTATACATAGAGAATACAAGACTATTTAAACCTGTGGCGTTGTATTGTGTCTTGTCGTCTCATTATAAGATGTCAGTAAGTTCGATTTATCAGAGACAGTCGGCAATCACCTTTACCTCTGACACGATAATCGACGCGTGAGCGCTCCGTTGAAAAAAGGAGAAGTGAGCGGCAGCTCCTCGCCGAGCAAACCGTAAAACAAAATGTTAATGAATCGCTTGTATGTACACGAATGCCAACACATCTCAAACATTCTGAATGTTTGAGATGAATGTTAAATGTTTTTTTAATGTGGCCCACCAATATATCTTCACTTCGTCTGATGGAAAGCGCATGTGAAGGTCCAATGAGGGACATGCCATCATTACGATTAGAGCTGAGCTGGCGGGACCCCTTTTGACGACCTATGTAAGTATTTCTTCACGCTTCGTCCAAATGACCCAGGATTAAAGGAAGATAGAAACACGTGTGTGGGCAGGAATCTGCAGCTTTATGCAAAAAAATATGAATTGTGCGGTAGAAAACTTATCTGGAACCGCACGGTACGCGATCATTTCGGTTCATCCGTTGACGGCCTTTTTGGGGAAATATAGGCTCTTTTCTTGAAGACTTTCAGTCGTATTTGTTCATGTTCACCGTTGAGTTTATAAACAACAATTAAGAAACTAGTAATGATTAAAAAAATCTGTTACGCGGTACATCTAAGTAAAAAAACTACGGTTGTTGCGGAACTTAAAAGAAATCTACGGCCGAGCGGCGAGATACCCTCCACTTTGAGAGTCTGTGGCAGAGAGACCGATAAATGTGGAAGGATGTTCTCAGCGTCGCGTCTCACTTAAGGCCGTCTGCGGCGATTTGCGAGGCGGCCGCCGCCGGGCTTCCATTATTGAATGTCTCGTTTTACTGACCAGAAACTGTTCATGAAACATCATTGACGCCATGACGCCCATTCAGATGACATTTCGTACTAGCATTGCGGTAATTGTACGGTGTTACGGAACAAATACAACCTGGGGCCAGATCGCTGCCAACTAACAATGCCCTTAAGTGAGGATCATTGTGTTCCTGTGAGAGAATGAGGTCATCAAACGTAAGGAGACGCTGCGTTAGCAACGGGATGCCAGCATGCGAGCAATACTCATTTATTGCTACCGTTTCGGTCGTAGTAGAAAAAAATCACCTTTATTTTTCTTCTACTACATTTTCAATACCAATAAATAAACAAAAAAATATCCATGTTATCGCATGAGTTAACCGTGTGAAGATAGGTGGCCGCGCGGCGCGCTGCCCGCGGCGCTCGACTGCCGCCTCTGCCCGGTCATTTGGCACAATGCCGTAATTGGCGCCGCGGGCAGGCCAGCAGCCAGCACTACTGCGGTCTGATTGTGGGGTGCGCTGGCAATCACACAGCGCCGACGACGTTTACCGGCCGTTTCTGCCATTTCTCAGTAATTCTAACACACGGACCCACATTAGTGGCATTCGAACAGAACTGCAGCATTTATATGTGCAATTGCTCACCTGAATGCTGGTTAGGGAGTGGTATGTCGCAATTTAATGGTAATTTTGCTCTTTTAATTTTAGATTCCAATGGACCACCTTGAACACCTTTTATTAAAATCGTGGTAACCTTCTTAAGAAAAATGGACACAATTCTATCACAATTTCCCAGACCTACTTACTCCTTAGTTTTAGTCTGAAACTCTAGTCGTTTAATAGTGAATAGCGAAAAGCCCATACCAATGACGAAGCAGCGAGTAGTATTTGAATAAATCACGAATGCGGTTCAAACCGGAAAACTCATTTATTGAACTTTTCAAAATAATTTTACATTTTACTTGTTCAAAATAATGAACACACCGTAGCACTATAAAATCGAGTGAGTAGTGAGGAGTACATTGCGGAGCTTTCAACACACTAACAATAGTAATAATGAAATTAGTAGTCAATGTAACACTTGAATGAAATTAATAAAACGGTCCGAAATAGTCGCATACAGTGCATTTGTAGAGAGGTTTATTTTCGAATGAAGTTGTAGAATTAACTTCTCGACGTTATCCCAGGAATATACTCTATGAGGTACTTCAAGGCGTGATTGAGTTTTTACAGGGTCGCCAAAACGTGAGTGACGCATTTAGCGTACAAGCGACATAAATAAATAAAATTTACATCTCTCATATTCGGTAAGTAGGTCCTTATTACCCCCAAATGGGGCTTGTAGGTGACCAATTAGCGCTCTAGGGTAATAATGTAGCTATAAAAGGCTCTAGGGCGGTAAGTAATTAAAAAAAAAACACTTCACTCTTTCAAAAAGTTCGCATACATCTAACCATCATACTGGCAATAGACATCATGCATTCAGCCCAATGACAAAAGAGGTCGCTTCGCTATTCAGCCTTGTCTTCGTATGAGTATAATAGTCATCAATTTAAATATCGAACGACGAAGCTCAATTTCCTTCTAGAAAAAAATAAAAATAAAAAAAAAGAGATGAAAAAAGGCGGGAATAGAAACTTTTACTTTTAATATTGTTTGTTTTCGGGATTTTTTTATAATTACGTGCTAATTAGGAAAAAAAACATGAGTTCTGCAAGTGATGAAGATATAAGCTGCACTCCCGATTCAATGAAAATGGAAGCTGAAGCAGCAATTAACAATATTTTGCCTGAAAGTTCTAAAGAGAGATATTTGAAAACTTACGACGAGTTCATGAAGTGGCGAACAGAAAAACAAGTAAAGTCTTTTATTCTTGTAGTCCCGGTTTTTTTCTACTTACCTCACAATCGAGATGTAAAGCAGAGTAGTTAGCTCGGGTGTAAGCATCAATTGCACCCTCGAACTATAGGCGCCCTCGCTGCGCTCGTGCGCCTAAATATCTCGGGCTGCAATTGATGCCTTACAGCCCTTGGCTACTAATCTACTATTAGCATCCAATTAAACCAGTGTGTCTTCCCCGCTATGACCTAGGGTGGAGAGACTTGGACGTTGACCGACGGGCTGGTTCCCATTACAGACTAAGCCTCGAACTCCACCAAAGTGGAGATGTCCGGAGAGAGATGTACTTCCATACATTACATCCCCGCTGTACTCCGTTTGACGCCACATGTGGTTTCAAGCTCTCCGCTCGTCTCCGTTTGGGTGGGAGTTCCGGCCTACAAAACGCACCGAGAACGATGGAGAGAGCTATCATTTATCCCCTTTCCAAATTCAATCCCTTATGTCCAAGGGATCGAACCCGGAACGAAGAAATTCGATGGAAAACTAAAATTGACGACATAGCTTTCAAAATCAAAAAGCTGAATGACGATCCATCGTCACTCACGGCTACGTCTGCAAAGTCAGTGATGACAGATGGTGGAAGAAGTCCCGGAGTGGAGATGAAGCCTTTTCCTTCTAGATAGGATTATGACGTGAAAAAATTGGCTGTATGTGGAAAGTGGAGGATCGCATGTAGTGAAAAGCATTAGGGAAGGCCTATATCCAAGAGTGGGCAGGTCCGGGCTGGTGAAGGGCGAGTGCGTGCGTGTCCCGACCTTCCTGCCGACGCGGTTGTTGTGCAGGTTCATGAGGCTCCTGAGGTCGGCCTCCAGCTCGCGCGCGTCCAGGAAGCGCCGCGCGAACCGCGCGCCCCACGCCGCCTCGCCGCAGCCGCCCGCCCCCGCCCCCGCGCCCGCCCCCGCCCCCGCGCCGCCCCACGAGAACTGCTCCGACACGCTGCGCCGCGCGCTCGACGACAACCTGCGGGGTCACCCTCATATTGTTATGTATTTATCCATATAATCTATATTTATTTATTAATATAAAAAAACCAAAATCCTTTTGGGTGGGGGGAACACGATTAACGTGGTCGTGCTTCTAGACAAATTTCAAAGAAACTGTATTATGGTGCAAGTAATCATTAGAGTGCATAAAATTTGTACTTTGATTAAAAATGTCTGAATCGGGGCTGTCAAGTAATTTATTTTTTATTTTTTATATACTATGTCGGGTAGTACACAAGCATACAAGCGAGTGTCCGTGGGCTACGATGACTACTTTCCATCAGGCGGATCGTATGCTTCTTTGCCAATCTAATGATATAAAAAAATAGTGGTAGGTGTCGGTCAGTAATGTAGTGTGTAAATGTTGACCTGTTCCGCCGGCAGCCGCAGGCGGGCAGGTCCCCGCGCGCGCAGGCCGCGCCGAGCGCGTGCGCCGCGCCCGCCGCCGCCAGCGCGTACGTGAACGCCGCCTCGCGGGTCGCTGCGGGCAATCACATACTATTTGACAAATGGTCCTTGTGAGTTGGACGTCAGGAAGCCAGCTATCTGGCGCCCGAGTGTGGGTATCATTACACTAGGCATACAGAATGC
Source organism: Hypsopygia costalis (assembly GCA_937001555.2). Classification (NCBI taxonomy): domain Eukaryota; kingdom Metazoa; phylum Arthropoda; class Insecta; order Lepidoptera; family Pyralidae; genus Hypsopygia; species Hypsopygia costalis. The sequence continues at coordinate 19,635,257 of OW443349.2, read as the reverse complement.
GTCGGGAAGTGAATGAGCCTACGGCTCCGGTACCCAGAGGGCCCGATGCTTAGGAAACCGAGCGGCGATCGGCACGAGCTACTCGACCTAAGAGTGCTCGAGTAGCCTGCTTGCAGATGAAAGCGGAATGAGACCAACCACCGATCTGCTTGAGTACTCGGTCGGTTTACCGAGCGCGAGAGCGGTGCGGGTAAAGGTCCTCTCGTCTGGTTGGTTTACTAGACGAGAGACTCGCAATGCTGTGATATAGCCGGAAGGCGCATTAACTTAAGTAAGTTCCGGTCCTTGTGAGTGCTAACATAGATTTTTGACCCTCCTTACGACAGTCATCATCCGTCATGGAAATCAAGGCGATAATCAAAATCTGAAAAAATCTGCAAATGTGTGGAGTGGTATGCGGCTTTATCGCTTTATTTAAAATGCACGGTACTGCATACAAATTTTCTAGTATCTACACACAAGTCGATTTCTTTTTTCATTTCGATCTGATAAAATGATTCAGAGGAGCATTATGAATTTACTCAAATTCATAATGCTCCTACGGCACGTCTGTAACTTATATTTCTATGGAATGACCTCAGGCTCCATGTATGTGAAAACACTAGAATTTCAAAATATAGATTCTGAATTTCGTATCGAATTTAGGTGGGCGAGGTTCGCTCATTATTATAAACAAAGTTTTTAAATCTTCAATTATAGTTTCATTTGATTCTAGTATGCGGTTGGGTTGTAAGGAATATAGCTTACGGTTTATGCGCTGGCAACCTTTGTTGCTAATGTAGCATCTCCTTAGGTCTGTGGTGGCCTCACTCACTCACAGATGAACAGTTTCGGAACTAATTATTTAGCTACGATCTTCTGTGATGTGGATGGACATTCAAAGTCAGGCTCTACCTTTCTATCGTGGGAGGCTTGTTTGCTTATCAGCAAGGGGCAAGTGCGGGTGAGGCTTTGGTTCTAAACATAATCATTTATACCCTATATCAAGTGATAAATGAGGTCGACTGGTAGAGAATGTATGTATAGCATTAAGTCAGCCTTTGTACACTGTTTGATGTGCATGAAGATTAAGTAATTAAATAAATATATATTTTTTGTTACAACCAAATTTAATTCATACATTATTTATAGAAAGCATCCAGAGGAAGACAAACATATATGTTCAGTTTTTTTTCTTACTATTATGGTGACAAAAACAAGCGTACAACCTGCCTGATTGAAAGCAATCATTGTAGCCACGGAATCACTCACGCGTAACCGACCCTGTAAAAGCCCATTTAAGCATTTCAGTAGTGTCCCGTATAATGCACATAAAAACGTTTGAGTTGTGCACCCATCGGGCTCTTCGCCGCTCGTCATCCATTACTTTAACTGTGCAAATTTTTATGTGGTCACTAGTGGACGCTCCCGCAGCACGGTGCGGTCGCTCGGACCGGTCGTCATGTCTCGATGCTATCTCAGTTAATGTGATGGTGTACTCAGTAATTAGCGCGAGTGAGACATCGACATCGATGTAAATCGACTCGCACCGACCGCTACCTGTCGATTCATTACAATTCGTAACAATAAGATAAGAGAAACTTGCTTCTGAGTAATTATAGTTAGCCCTTTTGTTTTACAAGAATCCCTTTATTTTTTGCTTGATCGTCTTTGTTCATCGTTACGTTTGTACTATAGTTTTCATGAAAAAAATAAAAACGTGATTTTTCTTTCTTTCATCTGTTTACGGTATTGTAGGATTACGTAACTCTCGTTACAATTATATTTCTTGCTGTAAATTCGTCACAATGTGCCAATGTGACAAATTTACATTATGCGGACAAATTGCGAAAAAATTTAATACCGAATAGATTAAAGTCATAATTTGATGAACAGAAGGCCAATTCTAGTAATTATTTTACGATTGCAAAATGAAAGTTGACCGGATCGAGATTGAAATATGAATTGACCAAAAATTATATACCTACTTGTTATTATTAACAAATTATTACCAATTCTTATTGTTGCAAAATAATATTATAAGTTTGTTTCATTTTTGACAATATTTTGAAATAATCCCTGTTTAATTAAACTTTGAACTTTCATATCGTGATACGAGAATATTTAATTTGACATTTGTGAGATCGAGACTGGATCGGAATAGAATTTGGACTACAAATTTAAATACGAGAATTAGCCCTCTGATTTCAGCGACTTTGATTTGGTGTGTGAATAGTAAGTTATTTTTATTATAATTAATTATCACATTATCACAAACTGTGATTACAAAAAAGCTAGTTAATTAGAAATACAGAGTGCAAAATCAATTTGTTATAAAAACTTTTAACAGTTATCTGTGTTTATTTAAAACGCAAACATATTTTAATAATTTAATTAAAATATTCTCATACTAAACAAATTGGAACTTTATCGATTCTAATTGTTCTAAAACAATCAGTTTCAGAGCCCAAGTAGGTAACTCTTCGTAACAATAGTATAATAATTACATAAAACTTAAAAATATGTTTGTTGTTTCTGTGTGGACACGTTAGCACAATATACAAACACATGTTACAAACCATAAACAAATTCTGTTGACTTTAACAAGTACGGTCAACACGGTCATACAACGGCCCAATAAAACGGACGGTTCACACGCCGCGACCAGTAGCGAGCCAATAAATAAACAAACCAATAAACAAACAAACACGCCCACTCGCACCCGTCACTCAATTAACACGCTCGTAAAGCGAACAAAAAAGCTAATTGTACGACAGACGGACAGACATACGAACTCGACGGGCGACAGGTGGCTGCATTTATAGTCTACGGTTGTATTATGATTCGGCAAGACACGATGAACAGTTACGATTTATTTCAAAAATACTTCCCAAAGTATTAGGGATCTTTCCATGCTTCGGAAGACACGTTAAGCCGTCGGTACTGGCTTACCAAGCCAGTGGTTTTTGGCTTTCGGCTTGAAAACACTGGCCTCCGCCAATCCGCAGGTGAGCAGAGTGGAGTAAACCTCCACCCCGCTGCTCTCACCCCTTCTATCGAAGGAGACCCGTATCCCTGCATTGGGATGAATATGGGTTGATACGATGAGGGGTGTTGGTTATGATGCGGATGGACTTATTTTTCCAAAAATCTATATTTAACTAGTGGGGATTTCTAGCCTATACTGAATACCAAATCATGGACGAAAAATAATATTATCAAGGTACCGCCGCAATATCGACGTCGCAGTAAAACAAGGAGTAATAGGCTTGTTGCCCATGTCACAAAATTATAAAAACTCTCTATCAGTAACGTAAAATACATAAAACTAGAACGATCTGCGATCTTAAAATTTTAATGGGAAAGTCCATTTTAAAGGTATGAAATTATAAAAAATAAATATTACCATTGTAGAAACAATAAAAAACACTATAACTTTTGTTACGGCACTGGCTACATAAACGCAATATTTAACATAGCTGTCGTACAAATTTCTGATTTAATGCATATAAAATAGTACGGTTTGATGTCATAACGTGGTGGCCTTTTGTATGGAGCGTTTTCGGGATAGTCCAAAATTGTGATCTTCAAGTTATCATATCTCGAGAAGTTTTTATGCAATCGAAGTAATTATTTCACCTATATTTATATTATTGTGACGTCTTTAAATAACAAGTCGAAAAAAAAAATGGGATACAAGCCTATTCTCGCGAGCTGGCATTCCCGTAGCTAACGCAGCATTTTCTTACATCTGGTCTTTTTTTTTTACCTCTTACTTTTTTTTATTTACTTTCTTACACCTTTCTTTTACCTCTTTTTCGTCTGAGCCTTGTTCGCTTAACTGTTAGGTTGGCTTTGACTTCAAACTTGACGGTGAGCCATTTACACTCATGACTTACGAAAATTACCTATCGTTACTCCTACTTTCACTTATTTTTATAAACGGCTAGGGTGACAAACTAGCCTATGATCTGCCTGATGGTAAGGAGTCATCGGAACCTATCGACGCTTGTGACACCAGATGCATCACTCACTCGTTGCCGACCCTGTAAAAACCTCGCCGGACTTTTACGTCGATATTTTGTTTATGATTTCTGAGATGTTTCGCTAAATACCAGTCCGTCCATCTGCCGATGAGATGGAAGACCCCAAGAGATATTGTTGGCGGTGCGTAATATAATTTCATTTGGCAATATGTTATCGTAGGTTAGGCCAGGGGCCCTACCGCCAAAGCTGAAGCCGATTACCATCAGATTTTTGAATGCGAAAATGACACTACTGCTTAGATTGTTGCTAATTATGTTTAGCTCATCTGGAAGAAACCCTAGAGCTCTACCGACTAAGCTGAACATGTTTGTCAATAACTTTAACCTATGTCCAATTTCTCGAACCAAAAAAACCGATGGTAATCGGCTTCAGCTTCGGCGGTAGGGCCCCAGGTTTGATATTTGTTAGTCCATTCCATCAAGCAAAGTGTTTAATATAGCAAATGAAATTATATAATTAGAGTATTATAAGACATTATATATTATACACTATTTTTTGGTACTACAAGTGTTAGTGATGCGTGTACGAGTACATATGTATATTTCTATTGTTTACAAAATGTTAAGGGAGCGCAAATAATATACAATAAAAATATACAATGTACATGCATCGGTAACAATTATGATTTCTTACAGTACGACACGATGTAGATCTGACACGCGCTGCTCGCGTGTCGTGCGCTGTAAACGTGCTCGTTGTCGACGTAGTCCAAGAGCTTCGTATAAATCACTGAGCTCCGTGGGCGAGATATCGAACGTCGCGAAATGCTTTCTTTGCCTGCCAGGGAGCTCATTACTTTGCATATAATTTACTGACCTAAAAGTATTAGAGGTCACAAGTTACGCAGGACCCTCTTACGTCTCCTTAAGCCCGGACTCCACGAGCGGAGAGGAGATGTGTTTTAACGTTTGTTACCGGCACCGCATGCGGCAACAGGCGGAGCACATTGAGGTGTGTAATGTATGAGAACACATCTCTCTGCACATCTCCGCTATGGTGGAGTCCGAGCCTTATACATATCTCATTTACTTGCTCCTGCAAGTAAATGAGATATATAAATATATTTTTCGCTAAACGACGCGGCACACGGCAATTCTAGGTATTGTTTATGTTTTAATTTTTATTTTGTATTAACAAAATTAACGCTAACTTATTAACAGTAAAACCCTATTTTACCTTCGATTTGCTCTGGCTTCTAGTGTCCTGTAAGTTATTATAGAAAGATATCCTATATGGACAAAATCTATGATATGTTTTAATAGTTTTAGTGCAGTAAAGTCAACACAAACTAATGAGTACAAAGGCGGGCAAAGAAAGCAAACGTCGGCGGTGGACGTCACACCCACGGAGTGCAGACTCGGGTGATCGGCAATTCTAGGTATTGTTATTGTTATTTGTTTTCGGTTTTCTGTGAGATGGAAGTGGGGCTTGTCCCCAGTAGGGCTTGAAATTCCCTACCCTCTTTCGCCAGAGGCTCGTTATGTAGTCGGCTAGGTGCATCACGTTCATTTGAGGTCGGCTTATGGTCTTAAGTGATGAAAGTTCAAAAATTTTAAGGAAATTTTATGGAAAAACAATAAAAAATAATCTCTTAGTTAAGACCCGGTACATTGTAATTGAATGAAATCTCGGGGTGTAAGTAGTTTATCAACATCTTTGAACCAAAGCCAAACTCACCTGAACGCGGTGTTGTAACGCGGCGGTGTAGTACTGATTGACAAACGAGACTCTAGCAAGAGAGGTAGGGCATAGCATATTTAGTAATTTGTCCGACTGGGGAGGTACCTCCGCCTTACAAAATACCACACCCAACAACTTTTGTTGTTGTTCCTGCGAATGAGTGTTGGCGGCTCGCGGGGCATATTTCTTGTTGTGACCTTAAATATGACTACGGTATCCGCTTCATCATCATTACGCATGATTACGATTCAAGTCGTAATCATGCGGAGCGTATGCTAGTTTGGCACCCAGTCGTAGAAAAAATCATCAACTTAGTCGTAGTGAATTTTGCACTAACATAATACATGAAGCCGGAAGAACGACTATGAGTCACTATATAATTATGGACGTAAATGATGTTATCTAAAAATATATTATAATTTTTCGTACATAACATTATATGTATCTTGATACGTCAACCCGTTTTGTGCACATTCATGCCAAGAAAATGAGGATGTTTCCTGATGACTCAAACCAACCTCATTATCAACATCATCCTCGTTGGAAATTTTAAGAAAATAATAATGTGTGAGTCATGTTCCTTAGTTATTTATTACCCGTATTTCCGTATCCTCTAATAGAGTTACTACTGGCCCTTTTTATGAGAGAACGGCCGATAGGTATTTATCACCCGCTACAGACAATTAACGATAGACCTTGCTTTATTGAATGTCTATTTAGTTACCAAACCCGAAGTAGATGTGCAAGATTTTATGATATGAAAATTTTGATAATAATAACAAAAATGTACGAGTTTCTATGTACAATTTTTTTATGAAATAAAATAGGAGAAGCATTTTGTGTGAAACGAAATTATATAAAACAATTATAATAATAAATCTATAAAACAACGTACAACCCAAAATGAGGATTACTGAAAGGAAGCATGGTTTATGAACGATTGTAAGTAGGTTTATGAACGAAGATCATTAAGAGAGACAGCATGACAGAAAGTGAAGGAGTAAGAGGATATTCCGGGAGGCGAGTTCATTTGAATGTCTGAACGATGAACTACACAAACAGAAGAGACGGTTTTAAGACGTATGATTATACAACTAAACACTTACAAGAGGAAAATCGTACAAACTTGAAGACGTGTGTTTTCAATATTTTTTAATTACAATAAAACAAAATTAGCGAGTAAAATCCTATGCCTACAATTATACAAAAACTAGCTGCCCGCCCCGGCTTCGCACGGGTAGAAAGTGTTGTTTTCTTTTCCTCGCAATTTTTATGTACATGAGAACCTTCCTTATACCTTAACGAAAATATTAAAATAAAAATTAGCAGAATTGGTCGAGCCGTTCTCGAGTTAAGGGCTTAGCAACATTCATTTTAATATGGGACCACCTGGAGAGTGTAACCTCTCAAACGAATAAGAATTATTAAAATTGCTGTACAATTGACGGAGAAATCATTGAATTTAAAAAAATACATACAGTCGAACATAGAACCGCCCTATAGGTACAATAAACAACAATAATAGGTAATTTCTGGGACAAAAACTATTCTATTCTAGTCTGCCGGAAACCACACGGCCGTAAGAAGGAAGAGTGGTATACGCGGAATAAATACAGTTTCATCGGCACCACTCCCAGTGAGAATCTCAGCGTCAATTATACATATTTCGCTGCTAAACATTGACTTTACTTCAGGAAGGAGATCTTCCCCAAATTTTAATAATATTTTTTGAAAACTCTTGGGCACGTAAAGTTCTATCTACAGCTTCTACTGCCTTATTGTTTTTTTTTCGTATTCATCTGAAACGATTAGACAGCAATCCTGAAACATTTTCGTTTTGTCACAGTTTCGTGTCACAAAGCATGTCGGTGTTTCCGTTCTGTATAAATCGAGTATAATATTGAACATTGAATTTGCGTCATTCCGCCTAGAAGTAATATATGGCTGCAATACCTGGCGATGCTGCTGTGAGATATTATTTTGGCGCCTGATTTCAGCGATGATTGCTCTCGTCAGGTATGTTTTTCCAGTCCTTCCTGAAGCATCTAAGAAAAACAGTTTCCCCTCGTTGTTTAAAAGACTTTGCATCACAAAATCTTGCTACATAGCATCCCACAAATGCACGCATTCTTCTGGTTTGTGCGAATATTATGATTTTGCATATACCAATCGTTCCATTTCAATTTTACCGTACACGTCTATAATAAACTGACTAAATAGACCACGTTACCTTTGTAAATAAATGAAACGATTGCGTCTAACTTGTAGCAGGTAAGCATAAAAGTAGCACTGCGCGGTTATTTTTTTACAATACAATCAATATTTTGTTAAACTATTTATTGTTTTTTTAAGTAGCTTTTTTAGTTCTATTTGCTATTATAGCGTGTTTTTTTAGTTATTTTTTTAACTATACTATAACTATAATTTATTGTATACACCATGTTGTTTATGCAAATAAATTTAGCTTTGTTCTGCATCAGGTGTTCCAAATATTGGATTTTTGTACCTCAATAAAAAATACTCATCAGGCTGAACAACTTTTGCTAAGGCGTCATTTTTATATTTCTTATAGTTTAGCTGAACCATTATGGTTCTGCATCAGGTGTTCCAAATCTAGGATTTTTATACCTCAACAATAAATACTCATCAAGTTGAACAACTTTTGCAAAGGCGTCAATTTTATATTTCTTATAGTTTACCGTAACCATTATGGTCCTGCATCAGGTGTTCCAAATCTTGGATTTATATACCTCACCAAAAAATTCTCATCAGGCTTTACGAAACTTTTGCTAAGGCGTCATTTTTATATTTTTTATAGTTTAGCTGAACCATTATGATTTTGCATCACGTGTTCCAAATCTTGGATTTTTATACCTCAACAAAAAACTTATCAGGCTGAACAACTTTTGCTAAGGCGTCATTTTTATATTTCTTATAGTTTAGCTGAACCTTTATGGTTCTGCATCAGGTGTTCCAAATCTTGGATTTTTATACCTCAACAAAAAATACTCATCAGGCTGAACAACTTTTGCTAAGGCGTCATTTTTATATTTCTTATAGTTTAGCTGAACCATTATGGTTCTGCATCAGGTGTTCCAAATCTAGGATTTTTATACCTCAACAATAAATACTCATCAAGTTGAACAACTTTTGCAAAGGCGTCAATTTTATATTTCTTATAGTTTACCGTAACCATTATGGTCCTGCATCAGGTGTTCCAAATCTTGGATTTATATACCTCACCAAAATATTCTCATCAGGCTTTACGAAACTTTTGCTAAGGCGTCATTTTTATATTTTTTATAGTTTAGCTGAACCATTATGATTTTGCATCACGTGTTCCAAATCTTGGATTTTTATACCTCAACAAAAAACTTATCAGGCTGAACAACTTTTGCTAAGGCGTCATTTTTATATTTCTTATAGTTTAGCTGAACCTTTATGGTTCTGCATCAGGTGTTCCAAATCTTGGATTTTTATACCTCAACAAAAAATACTCATCAGGCTGAACAACTTTTGCTAAGGCGTCATTTTTATATTTCTTATAGTTTAGCTGAACCTTTATGGTTCTGCATCACGTGTTCCAAATCTTGGATTTTTATACCTCAACAAAAAATACTCATCAGGCTGAACAACTTTTGCTAAGGCGTCATTTTTATATTTCTTATAGTTTAGCTGAACCATTATGGATCTGCATCAGGTGTTCCAAATATTGGATTTTTATACCTCAATAAAAAATACTCATCAGGCTGAACAACTTTTGCTAAGGCGTCAATTTTATATTTCTTATAGTTTACCGGAACCATTATAGATCTGCATCAGGTGTTCTAAATCTTGGATTTTTATACCTCAACAAAAAATACTCATCAGGCTGAACAACTTTTGCTAAGGCGTCATTTTTATATTTCTTATAGTTTAGCTGAACCATTATGGATCTGCATCAGGTGTTCCAAATATTGGATTTTTATACCTCAATAAAAAATTCTCATCAGGCTGAACAACTTTTGCTAAGGCGTCATTTTTATATTTCTTATAGTTTAGCTGAACCTTTATGGTTCTGCATCAGGGTGTTCCAAATCTTGGATTTTTATACCGAGATGGAAATTTCGTGTCAACGTTTTCAAATCGATGCCATTTTCGTAATTGACGTCTCAGAAAACCATAGAATCAACACCCATATTGATATTATGACATTTCAACCCCATCGAACCCCTACAGGAGTGCTCTTGTGTCACGTCGTTTATGTTAGATTATAAAATAGCTGTTGTTTTCGGAATCAGCGACCCGATAAACCATAAAAACAATACCCATAACGATTTTCAGACGTTTGCACCTCCTTTCGCCCCTTTAGGGTTGAATTTTAAAAAATCCTGAATCACGTGTTTACTCTTTTATCTACAGAAGTGCTCATGTAAAGTTTCGTATAAAATAGTCCAACTAATCTTGGTTCCCCATACAAACTTTGGACCCCCGTTTCACCCCCTTAGGGGTTGAATTTTCCAAATTCCCGTCTTAGTGAGCGCCTACGTCCTAAAAGGAACCCCCTTGAAAAATTTGACACTCCTAGCACTTGTAGTTTCTGAGATTGCGTGATGAGTGAGTGATTTACTCTTTTATATATATAGATAATAATAATATTTATTGTTAAATGCCTGCCGAGACCTGTTCATGGATATGTCGTTCCATTGACATATCCTGGAGCGGGTCACGGCGGGCGTACAACAATACAACATTACATCAAACTTCTCAAAGGGACCTCTACGCGTTGGATCCATATCTCCGCGCACGCCTATCAAATGACCGGGTTTGACCCGTGATTAAAAAGAGATATTTATTGTATTATTTTCCGAAAAAAAAAGCTTGCCTACGATTTGCTTTGGCTTCTAGTGTCCTGTGTCTTCATAAGTTATTATAAAAAAGATATCACATCTGGACAAAAATCCATCCAATCCAATATGTTTTAATAGTTTTAGTGCAGTAAAGTCAACACAAACTAATGAGTACAAAGGCGGGCAAAGAAAGCAAACGTCGGCGGTGGACGTCACACCCACGGAGGGCGACTGCAGACTCGGGTGATTTATTCCGAGCGGATAATGGCTCTTCGACATTTTCTGTGCAGTTAACACTCTCAAGCTGCATAAATGGCGTACAACCTCACTAGAGCTATATTGTTTCATGTTGTAGTTTAAATTAGTAAATTATCAATCCTACTTCTGACGCTCCACAACCTGAAACCTTCAACTGAAGGGAGAGTATACCAGCAGCAAAGGCGGATCTAACCATCGAGTAAAGAGAGAAGGGAGATCATATAGAAAATCATAACCCTCCTTTTTGTTTCGCCGTAGTCGGGTAACAAACCCCTCGCTCGTTAGGTTATTTCGGTCAATTATTAGGATATTTCCTAGGCCCATCAGCAGCCCAAGGAGGGTCATGTCCACTTCCTTGGATCCGCAGTGGGATAAATGTGGGTTGATGTGGTGGATGGTGGTAAGGTGGGTGTGGTGGCTCACCTCTCGGCATGACGTGTCCGAAGTAGCTGTTGTCGCCGACGCCGGAGCAGTTCCAGCGGTGGCCGGCCATCTGCGCGCGGCACTCCGCGTACGCCATGCTGCAGCACAAGCAACGTATGTTTATTAAACGGATTTATGGCTCTGGAAGCAATATCTTTTAGAGCCCATTTTTGTATTATTTCTTTATCTTACTCAGCTTCAGAGACATGCCGAAAAATATCGTCAGGAATCTTTTTGTTTCTCCATGACTTGTAATAACTAACAGTAAAGAAGATAGTGCCATTTTATTGTTGTTATGCACTTCTTGTAATAATATGACAGCCCCGATTTGAACAGCTTTAATCAAAGATTCAACTAATAAAAAAAAAATACATAACATGTTATTTATTCAGGCACGTTCAAACTAACTCTTAATTTCGTTGTGTTGAAAATTATATTATATTAACCTTCCATCCTAAAAGATAATTTTAACCATATTAACGCCATGTTAGAATAAATAAATAATGTTCATTTTACGTTATTTACTTATTCTAACATAGCGTTAACATAGCGATAATCTAACAAAACGTTAAAAATAACAACCTCGTGCCATATGTTTTAACAGTGTTATACGTTTACTTTAATTAACACAATAATTTTGTTGTTATGACTTTAAACGCCCACCTCTAGTTCAGACAAACAGATGGCGCTGCGGATGACTTCGCATTGTAATAAATAGTTATTACTACATATTAAAATGCAAAGTTCCATGCAGACACACACATTGTCACATTGTGCTCAAAACAAGTGCTGCAGTTGTTTTGAGCACAGCCCCCTTACCACCATCTCTTATTGCGATTCAATAATTGAATAGATTGCTTATTCATTGGTATGAATAAGCATTCTATACAGTTATTGAATCGCAATATGAGATAGTGGTAAGGGGGCTGCAGCTATTAACTATTGCTTGTTAGTAACGTCGGCCGCAGCCTGTCCGTGGATGGGTTCATTGAGTGGACCGAGCGGAACGCTTATACATGCCGAAAAGTCATTCTTGGAAATGAATAGGCTCCAAAACAACAAGGAACAGATTTTGATGAAACTTATCACAATTAAAGACCTCGACATACTTGAGGTTTGTGTCGAAAAAAATTGAGATCGATCATGTCCTTGAGGAATGATCATCAAATATATTTTTCATTGAAATCAATGGAACACATACCAACCTCGATTTCGGCCCCGTGGGCTAGAATCCGGCCTAGTTTACTTCGAGATCCTCTGTGCACGTGTCGTCAAGGCCCGACGCCTTAACGTGCGCGGAGGATCCCGGCTGTTGTCATTAGATGACAGCCCATAAGTTTGGCTTCACGCCAGTGTCAGTCAGTGGCTTCAAAACACTGGCCTTTGCCAACCCGCAGCTGAGCAGCGTGGTGGAGTATGCTCTAAACCCCATCGATTGAGGGGGGTCCCATATCCCAGCAGTGGGATGAATAAGGGTTGATGAAGATGACTCTTGTATTTTTTACTATTTGTCATTTAAGAATTTATTCATGGCAAAAAATAAATATTCCTCGAGAAATTACACAGCGCTATCTAGTTTCAAACTAAGCGCAACTTGTATTATGGGCACTAAGACGGAAACAACGCTTAATCATCCCACTGTTGGGATACCGTTCATGCACACCAACGCTTGTCCCGTGCGGGTATCGAATCCCAAGGGCAATTGCTAGATTCTGCTAAAGGATACTCTAAAGAATACTTTTTATAAGGTGGGCCGTATGCTCGTTTGGTATTTGACGTAGCATATAAAATGTCTGTCCATCGGTGATTAGGAAGTAACGGGCGTTTAGAGTGGTGACGTACGTCATCTTACGTGATATTCAATGTAGTAGGCTATATAAGTAAAGAGGAGGTGCACCTGAGCCCCGCGCCGAGCGCGGCGACGGCGGCGGGCGCGGCGTGGCAGAGCGCGCGCTGGCGCTCCGTCAGCCCGCGCGCGCACACCAGCCCCGCGCCCAGCAGCGCGCCGCCCGCGCCGCACGAGCCGCGCCTGCAACACACCACTTGTACACTGTGGGAACACACCAGCCCCGCGCCCAGCAGCGCGCCGCCCGCGCCGCACGAGCCGCGCCTGCAACACACCACTTGTACACTGTGGGAACACACCAGCCCCGCGCCCAGCAGCGCGCCGCCCGCGCCGCACGAGCCGCGCCTGCAACACACCACTTGTACACTGTGGGAACACACCAGCCCCGCGCCCAGCAGCGCGCCGCCCGCGCCGCACGAGCCGCGCCTGCAACACACCACTTGTACACTGTGGGAACACACCAGCCCCGCGCCCAGCAGCGCGCCGCCCGCGCCGCACGAGCCGCGCCTGCAACACACCACTTGTACACTGTGGGAACACACCAGCCCCGCGCCCAGCAGCGCGCCGCCCGCGCCGCACGAGCCGCGCCTGCAACACACGACTTGTACACTGTGGGAACACACCAGCCCCGCGCCCAGCAGCGCGCCGCCCGCGCCGCACGAGCCGCGCCTGCAACACACCACTTGTACACTGTGGGAACACACCAGCCCCGCGCCCAGCAGCGCGCCGCCCGCGCCGCACGAGCCGCGCCTGCAACACACGACTTGTACACTGTGGGAACACACCAGCCCCGCGCCCAGCAGCGCGCCGCCCGCGCCGCACGAGCCGCGCCTGCAACACACCACTTGTACACTGTGGGAACACACCAGCCCCGCGCCCAGCAGCGCGCCGCCCGCGCCGCACGAGCCGCGCCTGCAACACACCACTTGTACACTGTGGGAACACACCAGCCCCGCGCCTGCGACAACACACGACTTGTACACTGTGGGAACACACCAGCTCCGCGCCCAGCAGCGCGCCGCCCGCGCCGCACGAGCCGCGCCTGCAACACACCACTTGTACACTGTGGGAACACACCAGCCCCGCGCCCAGCAGCGCGCCGCCCGCGCCGCACGAGCCGCGCCTGCAACACACCACTTGTACACTGTGGGAACACACCAGCCCCGCGCCTGCGACAACACACGACTTGTACACTGTGGGAACACACCAGCCCCGCGCCCAGCAGCGCGCCGCCCGCGCCGCACGAGCCGCGCCTGCAACACACCACTTGTACACTGTGGGAACACACCAGCCCCGCGCCCAGCAGCGCGCCGCCCGCGCCGCACGAGCCGCGCCTGCAACACACCACTTGTACACTGTGGGAACACACCAGCCCCGCGCCCAGCAGCGCGCCGCCCGCGCCGCACGAGCCGCGCCTGCAACACACCACTTGTACACTGTGGGAACACACCAGCCCCGCGCCCAGCAGCGCGCCGCCCGCGCCGCACGAGCCGCGCCTGCAACACACCACTTGTACACTGTGGGAACACACCAGCCCCGCGCCTGCGACAACACACGACTTGTACACTGTGGGAACACACCAGCCCCGCGCCCAGCAGCGCGCCGCCCGCGCCGCACGAGCCGCGCCTGCAACACACCACTTGTACACTGTGGGAACACACCAGCCCCGCGCCCAGCAGCGCGCCGCCCGCGCCGCACGAGCCGCGCCTGCAACACACCACTTGTACACTGTGGGAACACACCAGCCCCGCGCCTGCGACAACACACGACTTGTACACTGTGGGAACACACCAGCCCCGCGCCCAGCAGCGCGCCGCCCGCGCCGCACGAGCCGCGCCTGCAACACACCACTTGTACACTGTGGGAACACACCAGCCCCGCGCCTGCGACAACACACGACTTGTACACTGTGGGAACACACCAGCCCCGCGCCCAGCAGCGCGCCGCCCGCGCCGCACGAGCCGCGCCTGCAACACACCACTTGTACACTGTGGGAACACACCAGCCCCGCGCCTGCGACAACACACGACTTGTACACTGTGGGAACACACCAGCCCCGCGCCCAGCAGCGCGCCGCCCGCGCCGCACGAGCCGCGCCTGCAACACACCACTTGTACACTGTGGGAACACACCAGCCCCGCGCCTGCGACAACACACGACTTGTACACTGTGGGAACACACCAGCCCCGCGCCCAGCAGCGCGCCGCCCGCGCCGCACGAGCCGCGCCTGCAACACACGACTTGTACACTGTGGGAACACACCAGCCCCGCGCCTGCGACAACACACGACTTGTACACTGTGGGAACACACCAGCCCCGCGCCCAGCAGCGCGCCGCCCGCGCCGCACGAGCCGCGCCTGCAACACACCACTTGTACACTGTGGGAACACACCAGCCCCGCGCCTGCGACAACACACGACTTGTACACTGTGGGAACACACCAGCCCCGCGCCCAGCAGCGCGCCGCCCGCGCCGCACGAGCCGCGCCTGCAACACACCACTTGTACACTGTGGGAACACACCAGCCCCGCGCCTGCGACAACACACGACTTGTACACTGTGGGAACACACCAGCCCCGCGCCCAGCAGCGCGCCGCCCGCGCCGCACGAGCCGCGCCTGCAACACACCACTTGTACACTGTGGGAACACACCAGCCCCGCGCCTGCGACAACACACGACTTGTACACTGTGGGAACACACCAGCCCCGCGCCCAGCAGCGCGCCGCCCGCGCCGCACGAGCCGCGCCTGCAACACACCACTTGTACACTGTGGGAACACACCAGCCCCGCGCCTGCGACAACACACGACTTGTACACTGTGGGAACACACCAGCCCCGCGCCCAGCAGCGCGCCGCCCGCGCCGCACGAGCCGCGCCTGCAACACACCACTTGTACACTGTGGGAACACACCAGCCCCGCGCCTGCGACAACACACGACTTGTACACTGTGGGAACACACCAGCCCCGCGCCTGCGACAACACACGACTTGTACACTGTGGGAACACACCAGCCCCGCGCCTGCGACAACACACGACTTGTACACTGTGGGAACACACCAGCCCCGCGCCTGCGACAACACACGACTTGTACACTGTGGGAACACACCAGCCCCGCGCCTGCGACAACACACGACTTGTACACTGTGGGAACACACCAGCCCCGCGCCTGCGACAACACACTACTTGTACACTGTGGGAACACACGAGTTACGCGCTTCTCGCATGTGGCCAAGGCTACGTCACAATCTGATATTTACCACAAAAAATTCAGCTGATGACGTGAATAACATTTGCCTAAAGAACTTACTATATGCCCTTGTATCATGCTTGTAGCGAATTAGGCTTTCACTGTAGTGGTACTGTAGACCGTGACGGTGTACAAATATTACATAACAATAAAAATACAGGACGGGGCCATCCACACATTCTCACCCCTGAGTCTCCTGCGTAGCCAGGTTTAACAGCGACGATCAAATTGACCAAAAAGGCAATATAATATAAAATAATGAACAATGAATTCCACTGCAGTCCCGAGGGTAAAACTACGGCTACCTTCTTAGAACTC
Organism: Hypsopygia costalis; assembly: GCA_937001555.2. Taxonomy (NCBI): domain Eukaryota; kingdom Metazoa; phylum Arthropoda; class Insecta; order Lepidoptera; family Pyralidae; genus Hypsopygia; species Hypsopygia costalis. The sequence goes on along the minus strand of OW443349.2, from coordinate 19,618,628 downwards.
ACAATGAATTTAATCGGAAGAAATTATTAGAAGAAACAAGAAAAACTGAAAACTAAACCAAACCTAAACCAAAGACGTTCTCTATAAACGCAAAATAGTTAAGATTTGGGCAGTGTACTCTTCATGGACGGGAGTGCATCGAATTGCACTTTCCGCCGCATCACAAGACATAAGAATATAGAACGTCCTACTTCCACAAATACACCGCCCTGCGTCAGGCGCGCGCCCGCGGCGGTTCCGCTCGATAACGCGGGAACAAATGGGACGTTGTCGGCTGATGAGCGTGTTGTCATTACGCGAACAATACTAATTTGTTACGGGATAAAATCTGCAATACTCTATTCTAGTCAAGGCATGCCAGTACGACGTGGTGGTTTAGTAGATATTTTTCCAATGGATTCGGTCAATCAGTTGGATTAATAGCGGCAATCATCAAAATGATGAACAGTAAAAATCATAGTAGTCCTCGGGGTAACTTCTGTGAGTAACTACGGCTGTCTTACATCTCACAGCGAAACTTGGAAGAAATTAGATTTTCTGGGGAATGTAAGAGACAGCAATATGTTCATAGAGCACTTTATTTTTTACTAAAAATACGAGTATGCTATATTAAAATGCTATACTAAAAATATGACCATGCCTGTTTTGGTTTGGGCTTTTTCTTTGTGTTTACAAAAAAAAGTGTGTTTGTATCAGTACAAATTAGCTTGTTTTTTGTGCTGGCACTATATATTTTGTATTGATATATAAAACATATCATTGTCAGTTTTGGGTCTCATCTGTTATTGAGAGAGATAGATTAGGAGCGATTTCATCGTATGAAATTTTTTTCATAATGAAAAAATATTTATGCTTATTTATTTAATTATATAATAATATGTTCATATAATGAAATGAATGTCATAAAGGTGTATTCATATTGCCGCTCGGTGCGCGCGTGCACAAAGCGCGACGCACGCGCCGCTTGTCACAAATTGCGGACCACAATGACACATCCGTTCATAAATTGCATGATTTTAACGATGCCATTTATTTTATAGAATGATCCGCCAGACAGACGGTCGGCGGTACTGCTTTGTACGGTGCGCACCCACCGAAACTTGCATTGTTAACTGTTGCAAAAAGACATATTATTGTCAGTTTTTGTTACAACGTTGTCGTTAATTTAATTTGATAGTCTAGTCAAACAATATTATTACAAACAAGAACTCTCTGCCTTCCCAAGAAGTGACTATCGCATACCTTTCGCCCGAGTTCGATAGTTCGATGGTGAAAATAAAATTTGAGCGTTTGATCTGACTGCTCTACTTCTCGTTAATGAAAGTTACTGTAGTTGATAGACATACAATATAAGACTGTATGAAGGATGCGACTGTTCTTTAGTCCTGTTTTCGTTGTGTGTATATATAGCGTGTAAATATATTTAGTAATGGTAGTACTGAAAAGTGAACGCGGGCGGGCGTAGGCGCGCGGGCGGCGACGCGACGGTGTGAATTGTGGCGGCGGTCGTGGACGCGCGCTAATTGCTGCACCTCGTTACCGACAGAGTATTAATGAACTGTACACTCACGACACATTCGCACCACGCACAGAAGATTGAACTTACAATGAAATTGTCTCCTGATAAAATAAATAACTATTCTTGGACGAATTACACACTGCCATTTAGTTCCAAGTTAAGCAAAGCTTGTACTATATGTACTAGATAACTGATATTATACTTAAACGGCGCATCAATATTGGATCGCGCTTGCAACTTAAAGTTAAGGTCTTTGTCTCGAGAGTGGAAGTATTGCTTCGCTTAGTTAAACACACCGAGTTTCTTGAGGTCATTTTTATTCCGTAGGACGGGATCTAGCAAAGAAGCTGTTAGACCCCATTACCCACCCTACAGAGTCAAATTCCAAAGCTCTATTGATTTCTTCTGAAATTCGTATGTGAGTTCCAAGGCAGCTGTAGTTCAGCTTTAGGACTGTACGTTCCTGTTTCTGTGTTGGCATTAATCCTGGCTACACAGGAAACGCAATGAGAATGTGTAACCACCCTACCTCCCTCAGAAAAATTGTTCGTCAAAAAACGGTATGTGTGCTTGATCACACGAGTTTCCACGACAGAAGGGAAAGCATCATTCTTTTTCATTTCTCGTTCCATCTCGTTACTAAATTTCAGAACAGCGCGCCTAAAGAAGTATTCTCTTAACCACCTTTTCTCTTTACCATTAAATATATTGGCAATTTGTTATGTGTACAATATTCACAGCTTGAAATCTGGCACAGTGTTCCACTGCTGTCAATTTTGGAAGTATGGCATGCTTATATTACTTGATAAACTGGCATCCTGCTCTCTTAGGGAAAACCTCTAGCCATGCTAACGGAGTCACCTTATCAGTAGGTATGCTGATAGTGGTATATACAGCTGGACAGATATACTTTAGATAGCTCTCGTCTCTGAAACACACATGGAACTGAAGGTGCGTGGGAACTTTAGTGACGTGTCCGTCGGTCGCCGACCTTCACTCTGGCCGCTCGCCGGTAAGTGAACTAATTGCATAACTGCAAACATTTAAAAAACATTTAGCGCTCACAATTTAATTGCGAAGACATTTGGTGGTGTGTGCGGAGGCCCGCCGCTCTACGTACGAGTACCATAGAGTTCTAATTATTGACACCTACTGTTTTAGCATTACCGTGAGAGAGTTTTGGTAATGTTCAAGTTGCAAGTTTCACGCACGATGAAAACATCTTTACATACGAGTATAATCAGATTCAATCTGACCGATATCTGTACGTCTTTATAGGCATTGAGGAGCCACAGCAAAAAGGGATTTCTTAGCGGTGAACGCGCAATAAATAAATATTCCTGGACAAATTATTACACATGCCATGGCTTGTATTATGGGTACCTACTAGGTAACTGATAAATATAATTTAAATACATTTTTTTTTTTGAAAATACATACATTGCAATACAAAAACGCCCAAAGCTCTCTTGCTTCGTATGTAAACCGATATGTTCATGTACACAAATGTTTGTGTTATGCGGGGATCAAACCCGAGACCTCGGAGTCAAAGTGGTCATATTATTTATCGGCATCAACCCATAAACATCCCTGTTGAGATACGGGGTTCCCTTCAATCGATTGTTTTTGAGGTGTAAGTGGTTCATCAATCAATGATCAAATCAATCAATGATGAATCAATAATCAAATCATCTTCGGACATGAATATTTATGAAAATATGACTAAGGGCAAACAAGCGTACGACACTAGAGGCTTTCACGCGTTGCCGACCGTTGTTATAAACCATTTACGCATTTCTTGATGAACCTTTACTGCGTGTGTTCTGGCAAAACCTTGGCAGGGAGTTCATTCCGAACCAATAACAAATTAACAGATGGAAGACGGTCCACCTGAATGTAAAAATCCTTTCCGGTACTTCTTTTCATTTTTTTTTAGAAAAATATCAATAACTCAGACAGTACTTCGTCTTGTGCATATTGATTGCTTTATAACAAATCTATTATATAATCTAGTGATAACAAAATGTAGGCACGTGCGCTTTCTCGCCTTGTTTTGAGCTCAATTTAAAAAGCAAAATTAATATAAGGTTGACTGGTAGACATCTCTTTTTGGGTTAAGTCCCCCTATGTATAATCTACACTGAGTATTATGAATTGTATTTTTGTTATTACATACGTTACAAACAAACAAACATGTGTATCTGCGGCGGGCGGCGCGGCGTGCGGTTGTTGCAGCGAGCTACCTCCGCCGGCGCCGCGCGGCCGTCGTGGGCGGCATTTTCTACTAACAATTATTTGTTTATATTAATTGGAATGTTATTGGTATGCATTATGCATGACTAGGCCCGCCCCGCGGCGCACCGCAACTAATTATTGCTTTAATTATTGGTATACTTTCTAAAATGGTCGTTATGGGCTGCACCGCGCGTGCATCGACCATGGTGGTGTTATACAATTAAAAGATTCTCTAAGGTTTGTTAAGAGTGGTTAATGATCAAGATTGATTGAGATAACTGTTTGAGATATTGGTGATGCTGGGGTCGTTTCTCCGTAATCTCAGTGCAAAATTTTTCAAAGGCATCGTGCTTACATTTCGTTTGCTGGCATTTGAAGAGCTCGGTGGTCGAATGGTTAGCAATGGTCACTTTGATTCCGAGGTTGCGGGTACGATCTCCGCATAAGACAAATATTTGTGTGCAAGAACATGTCTGTTTGTCTTGGTCTAGGTGTCTTCTACGAGTTATGTATTTAGAAAAAAAGTGTATTTATTTAAGTATAATATATCAGTAATCCAGTATCCATAGCACAAGCTCTGCTTAATTTGGGACTAGATGGCCGTGAGTAATTTGTCCAGAAATATTTATTTATTTAACCATTTGCGTCCGTCCAAATCCGGTGTTACCGCTCTTTTGTCCAAAGACAAAAGAGCGGTAACACCGGATTACAAAATCTTAACGAAGCCCATGGTATTGTAGTGTCAAGAGTCTAAGCGTTATTAGTAACCAAAGTTAAAATTAATCAGTATGATTGTTTGTCATCCAATGAAGTAACAGATTAAACTTTTATTTAATAAGTGAGCGGACAGGGTGAAACAGTGAACGGTTTGAATGGCTACATATCATGTCAACGCTGATCGAGGGGCGTGCTCTGATAACGTGGAAGGACACAGTAAACAACAGTCAGTACCTCAATTTCGAAACACTTCAACCATTTGTACCTGTACGCATTTATCATATATAATATTTGTTTATTTTAAAGGATTTACTATATTTTATTATTGGATATATTAGGATGTTTCCAGCTTTTGTCTTTCGAAATTGCATTTGTGCAGTTTTTGCTTTGACTAAAGGTTGACTGATAGGGAATGCGCTAAGAGAGCGTTATGTCCGATTTTATTACAGTATTAAGTCCCTCATTAATCAATTTATGATGAATAAATAAATAAACCTTCGTATTTATTTAAAATCGAACGAAATTTGCAGTATGACGTGGATATTTATAATCGGACTGTTGGCACAATAGACTTATGTCTATTGTGCTGTTGGTATCAAACAAAATCAAAATTCGGTGCATTCTTAATGATGGAGCGAAGAGATTTTCGTTTGAATCTTTATGATTTTTTCCTTGATACAGTATTTTTCTAAATAGCTGCGTTTAAAATTATCAATTAGAGTGTATTTAGAAAAAGGCAATGATAGCCTATAGGCTATCATCATAGGGTATATGTAGCGTATGTGACGGATGTGAACGCCATTGAGCTACTGTCGTCTAAGCAGTGTGTTACAATTTGCTTATCGGCGCCACAATTTCATAAAACTGCGATCGCAACAGGAAACATAATTCAGTTCAATCTCGCAGATCTTTCAGTGCCGCGGACCGGTGTCACCCACTCACAAAGCGTGTCCGACTCCGCCGCGCCGCGTTCATAATTATTTGATATATTGCCGATAGCGGACCGGGTCCGCGGATCTGATCGGTCTGATCCTGCCGGCGCTACGGGCCTTCCACGTATTAAGCATGGTGCATACACGTATAGAGTTCTTTTAATTATTGCAGCTAACAAAAAATATTTCCACGAAACAAATTTGCACCCCTTATTTTGACAACCTCGGTGGTTGAATTGTTAGCAATGGCCACTTTGACTTCGAGGTCGCGGGTTCGATACCCGCACAAGACAAACATTTGTGTGCATGAACATGTCTGTTTGTCTTTATTTGTTGTGGCAATAATAATAATAATTTCTATATTGTTGTTCATAATTTTTAGGGTTCCGAACCTCAAAAGGAAAAACGGAACCCTTATAAGATCACTTTGTTGTCCGTCTGTCTGTCTGTCTGTCTGTCTGTCTGTCTGTCTGTCTGTCTGTCTGTCTGTCTGTCTGTCTGTCTGTCTGTCTGTCTGTCTGTCTGTCTGTCTGTCAAGAATTTCTATGTCGAGAATGCGTGGAGGTATCAAGTTGAAATTTGAACTGTATACTCAGGTCTACGGTCCCATGAAGTTAAAAAAAAATCAAACTGCTAAGTTTACGTAGAAAAAAGTTACGGCCGTTTATTCAGCAAAAAACGCATATTTCGACATACTCAAGGGAATCAAAACCTATAGGGTACTTCCCGTTGATCTAGAACTATGAAATTTGGCAAGTAACATCGTTATAGACTACAAGTACAGGAATAAATCTCAAAACTATGCATTTGTAAATAGATCTTAAAAAATAGGGGGTCTATATTTTTTATAGGGTGTCGAAATTTCAAATTGAAACTACTAGTTCAAATGAGTATTATATGAAAGGGCTTGATGTACACATTGCAAAATATATTTTATTTATTTTTTTCGACGCATTATTTCTTATTTATAATGAAAAATATCAAATTTAATAATGATACTACGTACCTACGGAACCCTCGGTGGGCGAGTCCGACTCGCACTTGTCCGGTTTTTTAAACATAAAACTGTCAAAACTATCTTTAACCGGAAGTCTTTTCAACACCAGCTTGCACATTATGACTCGGTTCACAAACAAGCTCGACGATTCCGAGCTTACCGACGGTATTGAGCTATTAAGTTCGAGGAGAGACTTTGCCTCACTTTGTGTATTATACCGCCCGTACAATGAGATGTGTTCGAAGGAGTTGTTTGACATGATGCCTATGGCCTCTTTCTACAGTCGCACCACCTTCCATAGGCTGGCAATTCATCCTCACACGTCGCGACAGAACCTAAATAGGCGCATACTGTACGGTTTCAGAGAAGTTTTTTATCTTTCAGGTTGTGGATACCCTGACAGTTTGAGGTAAAAACTCACAGCAGAGAGTTCAGGAGTTTTTGCAGGGTCGGCAACGCGAGAGTGATGCCTCTTGTGTCACAAGCGTTCATACACTACTATGCCTACTTTCCATCAGTGGGGTCGTACGCTTGTGGGCTGGCAACACCCCAGTGGTATAAAAAAACTTTAGTAACTTGTTACAAAACTTCAAATTTTGCAGTCAGTCTGTCTGTTCTTGGCATAATGTTAGAGAAACTTCGTTTACATTCGTAAATTTCTGATTTATAATCTGTCCAGTAATTAATTTCTGGGTTGTAGGCGGTATACTGAACTGGCACCTAGCTACCGCGGTCTACTTCAGTTGGAGACTTAGAAAAAAATCTTACTATTGACAGCCAAAGGCTTGCCCAACTACTTGCTGTAGACCCTCAGATCACAGCAAACAAGGGAGATTTGCTAAGGCGGCTCAGTTCGTGCGAACGCATCTGGCCATAATTTGGCTTGATGTAAATTTCTGCCGCCAGTCGATAGTTACTATGCGTCGTTGTCACATCTCTCGATTTTTGACAAAATGCCGACTTGTTCAGTGATTATTTGCAAAAATACAAGCAGCAAAGTGAACTACGTGAAAGATGATCTCATTTCACGTGTCAGTATTACAATTATTTACAATATTTATGTTTAATCTCCTATTAAAACCGAAAAATATTATTTTGTTATTGTGAGAGTACCTAGTGAATCATATCGTGTTAAACGAAATGCATTGCTTCTTTAGTAAAAAATAATAAATGAATCGGTTCTTCCGACGGCGCAATGGATTTGTGTGTTATCGATACTCGCAATACAATGACAATCGTGTAGTGCGGCCGCTTTCGCCTGCCGTGAAATAGAGGTGTAGTCGTATCTATAAAACAACCTAGTCCTTGTTCATATTAATACAATTTCTAATTAGTTACTATGTATTACCTATTGAATTAATGGTAAACGTCTATAAAATATATGTTATTATTGAGTATTCAATTATTCTTGTACTTAAGTACTTTTTAATAATCATCATCATCATCATCATCAGGTCAATTTTAGTCTCCACTACAGGAGCACGACCCTCTCTCGTCCGTCCTAGACGGAAGGAGGATTTGGCCTACACTCCCCACGCTGGCAAAACGTGTTGGGGAGGCACTTTTTAATAATAATAACTATTTATTGCTGCTTCTTTGAAATACAAATTTTATATATCCGAAGGATGGAAAAATTTAATATAAATGGATAAATGCTGCAGGGCCTGCAGGCAGAGGTCCAGACTGGGTGACGTCTTAACTCAGTACCCTTTTGCGCGGAGCGTTTTCGGGAAAGTCCAAAATTGTGATTTTCATATCAAACCGAACAAAATGTTGGTCAAATAGCCTATTGAATTTCTCATAAACGCGTATTTAGTCGTCTTAAAATCAATTGAGTATTTACAAATAAAAGTATCAATATTTAACACACTTCATCGATATCGATACTGAGAAAGTTCTTTCTAATTGAATACTCTATTGTTTGAATGTGTACGTAATAGTACAATGCGGTCCTTTTAGGGTAAGAACCAATAAAAGGGTAGTTTTGCATGTGTGCAGTAGTTTATGCATTGTTTTATGCCTGTAGGAGTGGCAGGTAGTAGGAGAATCGGCGACATCTGGTTTCGATACAATTTGTACTGCGTACCAAATCTCCCTTGTTTGCTGTGATCTGAGCTGTAGACAATACGGTGCACTTTATTGCACTTCTGAAAAATAATACAACAAAAATGAAAAAAAACGTTACAACTAATATGAAATAACATGGTGATTTCTTTAATTAATTGTAATTGGAATTTATATTATTTCTCAAAGAGATATTTAAGTAAGCCCTGTTTATATTTAAAGAAAAAATCGCCACCATTCGACCACCGGGTTCATCTACTGGGCAGTTGAAATAATGAAAGTTGGCACACTCTAGAAAATATTAATATTTTTATATATTTATGCAAAAGAAAAAAACGGTATCAGGGAATTAATTATAAGTCAGTGGGCAAAGAATACGAAAATGTAGTCGTACCATATCTATTGTGGTTGAAATAGACGTTATCCAAATATAGAACCCAATTTAGAACAGTATACCAGAAAAAAATGCGCACATACAGTAAGTCATTGCGCATATACAGAAGGATCAACATTGGAGATAACACGCTGCCTTGTGGTACGCCACTCGCATATACGAATATTTACGCATTCAATGGTAAAGAATCCGAACGTGCGCAGTCAACCACGCCCCACGCCTCATCGCTCTTCCTCGAGAGAACATTATATACGTCCGAAACCATTCTAAAGATGGATTTCGAGTCTTCTACTGATCATGATCCTTTGTCAGAGGAGACGAAAAGTATCCACAGCGCAAGTTCGCAGTGCGGTAGTGCCGCCGAGGTCCGCCGCGGCCGGCCCACGCGCCGCGGACCAATTATATTGTGATTTATTGGCCGCGCCGCCCGCGGTATCTGAATAGGTTTAATTGATTCACGTCACTCCGTACAAGTCAAATATCGGCAAAGTGATGCATTTTAATTGGTTATTTATTTCCGCTACTGTGAAATATTGTCTATTAGGTCTAGTCGTATCGACGTTTCGAAATATAACTACAATAATAAGACGTACCAGCTTTTAAGTTTGTGAAAGTAGCCGGACACTTTGGAGTTCTGCACAGTTAACGCAATCTGTTCATAAAGAAAGAAGCTAAAAATAACTTTCGCATTGATAATATTGACTCCAACCGTTGGAACCTTAGGGATCGAAATGAAGAAATTTGACGGAGAACCGAAGTCGTAGCCCATAAACATACATAGGTGTTAAAATCGGCAAGCTAAAGAGGCAGTGGGCTGGCCACATTGCCGAGTCAATGATGATGATAGATGAAGGAGGAAGGTTCTAGTGTGGAGGTAGCTTATGGGACAACGAGGCGTTGGACTCCCCCTCTTTAAACGGACCGATATCCTCAAAAACGCGGCTGAAAGTGGCTGGATGAGGAAAGCGGAGGATCGCATTTGGTGAAAAGCATTGGGGAAGACCTATATCCAGCCGTGGGTACATACAGGCTGATGAAGATTGGTAATATTACATAGTAAGAGGGAATACAGATTGCATGTAAATAACTCTACGATTAAATGTGGAGAAGCGTAAACATTATAGTTCAAATTATTACGTACTCGGATGTGGAGCACTGAAGACTATACCGGGGGTATAGTCTTCAGTGCTCCACATCCGAGTAGGATAGGATTGGGTACGCCCAATGGGTAAAAAGGAACCCTATTACTAAGGCTCCACTGTCCGTCCGTACGTTACTCTCCTCGGAGTACCCGACTGTGGAGAGTTCGCAGGGGAAACTACGGGTCCCCCTGTTTGGATCAGGGTACCTCGGGGACTGGCGGCAGCCCAATTTGCCAGTCATGGGTTCGGATTCGAGGTGGCTTTATGTGCGTGTAATCACTCACGCGCATGTGGTTTAGCTACAGAGGTCGGGCATGTTCGTCTGCCTGGCCATATTGTCGGCCGGGCGCTCGGCTTCGCGCGTAGCGAGTTGGTTATCACTGGCCTAAGGCGAAGGGCCGCCACAGTGGTTCTCAACGGGGCTTGGAGCGGCCCTCATAGCGGCCGTCGGTTTCCCAGCTGACGTCGCGGCTCGGGTACTTGCCTGCTGAGCAAGGAGGTTGACGGGCGATCGCTTCCGTCACCCCGGTCACCCTACCGTAGGCTCGGGGTAGGCGTTTCTTCTTTGAAGGACGTCGGGAAGTGAGCGCGCCTTATACAGCTCCGGTACCTGACAAGGAAATCAGGGAGCCGGCTATCCGGCGCCCCAGTGTGGGTACAGAAACACTAGGATGTGAGCGTGCCATACAGCTCCGGCTACCCATCATGGAGAATGGGGAGTGGTAGTAGGGCCCCGATGCTTGGGTTCTCTGAGCGTCGGTCGCCACGAGCTACTCGACTTAAGAGTACGTAAGTAGCCTGCATGCAGGTGAAAGCGGAGTAAGACCTGCTACTGCTACGCTTGCGTGCTCGGTTGGTTTACTGAGCGCAAAAGCGGTGCAGGTAAAGGTCCTCTCGTCTGGTTGGTTTACTGGACGAGAGACTCGCAACCCGTGATATAACCGGAAGGTTATATCACGGGGCACACGGGGCGCATTAGCTGTTAGGTATAGGGTGCGTGTCCGTCCGTACGTCCGTCTGTCACCAGGCTGTATCTCATGAACCGTGATAGTTAGACAGTTTAAATTTTCACAGATGATGTATTTCTGTTGCCGCTATAACAACAAATACTAAAAAATAGAATAAAATAAATATAAGAGGGCTCCCATACAACAAACGTGATTTTTTTTGCTCATTTTTGCTCGCAATTGATAACGGTAATAGGTAGACGCTTGAAATACTTACACAATGTTTAGTTATCTATTCACTTTAAAAATAAATAATGAAATAAAGATAAAACACATATTTAAGGGGGCTCCCATACAACAAACGTGTTTTTTTTTTGCAGTTTTTATAGATGTACGGATGTACGGAACCCTTAGTGCGCGAATCCGACTCGCACTTGGCCGGTTATCTAGAATTTAATTTGTTTTTTGACATTTCTACTATTATCTAAATATATAAAAGAAGAAACTGACTGACTGACATATCAACGCACAGCCCAAACCGCTAGGTCTATAGATTCCAAATTTGGCACATAGGTTCCTTATGACGTCTAGGGGTGCACTAAGAAAGGATTTTTCAAAATTCATCCCCTAAGGGGGTGAAACGGGGGTCCAAAGTTTGTATGGGGAAACAAGATTAGTTGGACTGTTTTATCTGAAACTTTACACGAGTACTTCTATAGATAAATGAATAAACACGTGTTTCAGAATTTTTCAAAATTCAATCCCTAAAAGGGAAAAATGGGGCGAAAAAGTCTGAAAATCATCATGGGCATGGTTTTTATGGTTTATCGGGTCGCTGATTACGAAAACAACAACTATTTTATGATCTAACATAGCCGACGGTAACATAAAATCACCCCTGTGGGGATGCGATGGGGTTGAATTATCTATAATAATAAAAGGCTTTGTCCTCACTGACTGACTGACTGACTGACTGACTGACTGACTGACTGACTCACTAATCAACGCACAGCCCAAACCGCTGGGTCTAGAGATTCCAAATTTGGCAAGTAGGTTCCTTATGACGTCTAAGGGTGCACTAAGAAAGGATTTTTCAAAATTCATCCCCTAAGGGGGTGAAACGAGGGTCCAAAGTTTGTATGGGGAAACAAGATTAGTTGGACTATTTGATCCGAAACTTTACACGAGTACTTCTATAGATAAATGAAAAAACACGTGTTCCAGGATTTTTCAAAATTCAACCCCTAAAGGGGTAAAATGGAGTGAAAAAGTCTGAAAATCGTCATGGGTATTGTTTTTATGGTTTATCGGGTCGCTGATTACGAAAACAACAACTATTTTATAATCCAACATAGCCGACGTGACATAAAATCCCCCCCCTCATCATCATCATCCCCCTATGGGGGTACGATGGGGTTGAAATGTCATAATATCAATATGGGTGTTGATTCTATGGTTTTCTGGGACGTCAATTACGAAAATCGCATCGATTTGAAAATATAACACAGTGGACACGAAATAACTTAAAAGGATTTTTCAAATTTTTCCCCTAAAAGGGTGAAACGGCGGTCCAAAGTTTGTGTAGGGAAACGAGATTAGTTTGACTATAGATAAATGAGTGAACACGTGTTTCAGGATTTTTAGAAATTCAACTCAAAAAAAAGGAGTAAAATGGGGTCAAAAAGTCTGAAAATCATGAAGGATATTATTGTTTTTATATTTTATCGGGTCGCTGATTACGAAAACAACAACGATTTTAAAAATCAACGTGGCTAACGTGACCATCATCATGTAATTTTTTTAAACATTGATTTAACCTTTTTAAGCTGATGGAATGAGACTTGTGTGTTGACTGAAGTGTTATACTAATAGGTTTTTAAGTTTGTATTTGGCGTAAATCAGTGCTTATACGATCGCGGGAAGTCGGCGCGGTGAGGACGGGACGGGTGTAGTAGTAGTTATCTGGAAAGTTCTTGCATCCGTATTTAGTACAATTATAGGTGCTACATGAGGGTGGTTGCGTTGCGTGTTAGACTTGACTTGGATAATCTAAAAAGCGCGAACTTCACGCGAGCGAAGCCGCAGGCAAAAGCTAGATAGTAAAAGGCTTTGTCCTCACTGACTTGACTGACTGACTCATTATTCAACGCACAGCCCAGACCCCTGAAGCTAGAAACCTGAAACTTTGGATATGTGTTCCTTATACAATGTAAGCACGCACTAAGACGGGATTTTCCGAAATTTCACATCTAAGAGGTTAAAATAGGGGGTTGAAAAAAAACCCTCTTGGAGACCGATTCACCTACGATTTTGAGACTTGGTAGAATAGTTGTTTATAAAAAAAAAGGGGATGTTTATGGGTAACTGATTAACTTTTGACCAGCGCCTAGCCAAGAAATGTCCAAAAATGTTATATTTATATTTGAATTAACTTATCACTAGATGGCGCTATACCTAGCATTTGTACAGCGCGCTATGGTTTCGTTATTAAGGAAAGGGTATATACGAGAGATTATTTCAAACCATGGGGTTATCCATGACGGTTTATCGCTCACCTCATTCCAGTAGTTACCCCCGGAGGTAATCCATTGCGCGCGTAGGGCGTAAAAGAAACTACGTCCTTCAAATGAAGCTACATCTGGTGTCGAAAACTAATTAAAAACCTATTCTAAGTACCGACTTTCCCATAAAGTCGGTACTTAGAATAGGTTTTTACCTACTTAATATAAGAATTTCCGTATTTTTCAAACAATGAAGTCAAGATTCACTAAATTTATATTTGTGGAAGGTGTGATGATGCCCCATACCATTATAGCTTTGGATGGTGATGGAGCTGGCCTGTTCCGCTCCATCTCCTACAACTTGCATGGAATGGAGGTGTATCATCAGGAGGTTCGTGCCACCATTGTTCACGTATTAAACAACTGGAACGATGAGTTGTTGAGTGAGGACAGTAAAGGATGCGCTGTTGAGGAATCTCTCTTGATAACCCGCATTCCCATTATTCCATAAGACCACCCAGTTGAATTTAAGAGACTTCACTTCAATTTCCCATAAAGGTGTTTCGCTATGACCATTAACAAAGCTCAGGGGCAGTCTCTAAAGGTCGCTGGGGTTGATTTGAGACAGGACTGCTTCTCTCATGATCAGTTGTATGTAGTTTGCTCAGGAGTAAGTTCTCCTGGAAGCATTGCAATTTTGGCTCCTGGTGCGAATGCCAAAAATATTGTTTACCAGGACGTCTTAACCTAAATGGTGTATGTTTGTGATAATGGTCAATACGAAACAAAAATAGACGCAAATCAGGAGTGTTCCCGTAGCGAAGCACGGGTACTTTGCTAGTATAAAATAAGAAACTGAGTGACTGACTGATATTTATCAACGCACAGCCCAAACTGCTGGGTCTAGAGATTCCAAATTTGGCACGTAGGTTTCTTATGATGTCTCGGGGTGCACTAAGAAAGAATTTTTGAAAATTCATCCCCTAAGGGGATGAAACGGGGGTCCAAAGTTTGTATGGGGAAACAAGATTATTTGGGCTATTTGATCCGAAACTTTACACGAGTACTTCTATAGATAAATGAGTAAACACATGTTTCAGGATTTTCCAAATTCAACCCCTAAAGCGGTAAAACGGGGTGAAAAAGTATGAAAATCGTCATGGGTATTGTTTTTATGGTTTATCGGGTCACTGATTATGAAAACAACAACTATTTTATAATCGAACATAGCCGACATGACATAAAATCACCCCTGTGAGGGTACGGTGGAGTTAAAATGTCATAATATCAATATGGGTGTTGATTGTATGGTTTTCTGGGACGTCAATTACAAAAATGGCATCGATTTGAAAATATCAACCCCTAAAAGGGTAAAATGGGGTCAAAAAGTCTGAAAATCGTCATACGTATTGTTTTTATGGTTTATCGGGTCGCTGATTACGAAAACAACAACAATTTTAAAATTCAACTTGGCTAACGTGACCATCATCCTCTATTGAGATGCGATGAGGTTGAAATGTCTATATATCATATGTATCGTTTTTACGGGTTTTCGGAACACCAATCCATAATAATATTATAAATGCGACAGAATACCTCTTCACGCTTAAATCGCTGGACCGATTTAGATGAAATTTGGTTGAGAGATACCTTGAGTCCTGGGAAAGGATAAACCTAAGATAGTTTATATCCCAGAAATTACCTATTATTGTTATTTATTGTACTCATAGGGCGGTAACGTGACCATCATCCCCTATTGAGGTGCGATGGCGTTGAAATGTCTAAAATGTGGTGAAAAAGTCTGAAAATCGTCATAGGTATTTTTTTTACGGTATATCGGGTCGCTGATTATGAAAAAAACAACTATTTAATAACCCAACATAGCCGACGTGATAACTCTGTAGGGGTGCAATGGGGTTGAAATGTCATAATATTAATATGGGTGTTGATTCTATGGTTTTCTAGGACGTTAATTACGACAATGGCATCGATTTGAAAATATAACGTAGTGGACACGAATTACATAAAAATATTTTTCAAATTTTACCTTTAAGAGGATGAAACGGAGGTCCAAAGTTTGTATGGGAAAACGAGATTAGTTGGTTTGTATGGGAAAAGATTAGTTGGACTATTTTATCCTAAATTTTACACGAGTACTTCTATTGATTAATGAGTAAACACGTGTTTGCCCCGAATGTCACGCGAGCGAAGCCGCGGGCGAAAGCTAGTCTACTATATAAAAATAAGTCGGGTTTTCCTTCCTGACGCTATAACTCCAGAACGCACGAACCGATTTCCACGGTTTTGCATTCGTTGGAAAGGTCTCGGGCTCCGTCAGGTTTATAGCAAAGAAAATTCTGGAAAAATTTGAAAAGAAAAGCGGGAAAATCTTGAAGCCATCTGGTGGCGAAACGGAGTTCGCCGGGTTTGCTAGTTTAATATAAAAATGTAATGTATCTATTACATTTTTATATTAAACTAGCAAACCCGTTTCTCAAGTTATTATGTAACTACATTGCAGGATCCAATTGCTCTCTGTTTTATCTCATTTGGAAACCAATGATTGTTTACAATTTTATGCACAGTAGCAAATTGGTCATTCTGCATCATTTCGTATTCTGTGGGAAATTAATAGCCACATTATTTACATTTAAAGATATAGATAAAGCGACACACAGAGATGTCTGAGTCATTGCGGTATGTGCCTACATTCCGGTATCTCGAATATGAATAGTTGTGCTGCGGCGATTCCTTCCAGTAATGCGGCGAGGCTCCCCGCGGCAGATAGCCGCTAAGTGGCTTCTTATTTACTGCGCCCGAGATAACTGTCGTCTCGCACTTGGCTAGGATTGCCAGCCCTTAAAATGTTTCTGACAAAATCTTTGTCATTTCCTAAGAAATGTTGTTTACTCTCAGTAGATTTTCCGACATTTCCTGTCAATGTTGGTTGTGGTTAATAGTGTGTACCAGTTTCAAAATATGCATGCTGTATGAAATCATATTCATCCTACTGCCGGGATACTGGAGACCAGTATCCCGGCAGTAGGATGATTTTTTAATTAATTAAAGCGGGATTTAGAGCGTACTCTACCACGCTGCTTCAACTTCAACTGCGGGTTGGCGGAAGCCAGTGTTTTCAAGGTAACCAAAGGCTACTGACTTGACGTAACGACGGTCATTTAATGACCAGTGGTTTAACGTGCCCTCCGAATCAAGCCTGAGGTCCAATCCGAAACGAGGAGATTCGGCTGAGAATCAAAGTTGTCGGCATAATATTCAGAGTAGGATGTTTAATCGTAGGATGAATACGGGTTGATGCAGAATATCAACATGCTGTGCCGACCTCCAATCATTTTGCTGAAACAATACACAGTAGGGTTGTCGTCGTGGGACATTCTTGAGAAATTATCGCAAGGAGAATATTCTCGATGATTACGAGATAATTGTCCGTGGGTGAACTTGTCGCTAATTTCCCATCAGTTCTATTAGGCTGGCGAAAACTGGACGAGTAGGACTACATTGCGGAGCTACCAGCACGGTAGGAATAGTTACAATGAAACCAATAGATATCATTATCGTCATCATCACTCTGTATCTATCCACTGCTGGATATAAGCCTTCCCCAATGCTTTCCACCAAATTCGATCCTCCGCATACAGCTGCTTCCAGCCGCTTTCTTAAGGTCATCGAACCATCTAGTACAGTGTTTCTTAACCTGTGGTTCGCGGACTCCTGAGGGTTCGCGAGTATGTTTAAAGGGGTCGAAACGCTGATCTAGTAAGACGGCGTACAAAGCTTCGTCGTTCTACGCGCGGCCTCCACTCTAATACTTCTCACACTCCCTTCTATACTAATACCTTCCTGGCCCATCTGTCATCACTTACTCGGCAGATGTGGCCCATTGCCACTTCAGTTTGCAAACTCTGAAGCCTATGTCGACAACTTTAGTTTTCCGTCGAATTTCTTCCTTACGGATTCGATCCCTTAGAGAAACTCCGAGCATAGCCCTCTCCATCGCTCGCTGTGTGACCTTTAACCTGTCGATCAGTCCGATGGTCAGTGTCCAAGTCTCTGCACCATAGGACATTGCAGGGAGACGCACTAGTTGAACACTTTAGTCTCTGGTTCGAGACTAAGTCGACTACGACGAGTAGACGACTCGAGTCAAGAGGCTACAGTGATTAACTTATAATTAAGTTCCTCGTCCAAACATAAGCTAGTAAGTAATGGTCCGGCGGCAGGCCGCTGATAAATGGATTTACAGCGGTGAATTAATCGAGTGCCGGTGATTTACTCACGGAACACATCTCGTAGTTACGGTGCTGTCAGTGGGTCAAGGATGGCGGCTCCCGACCCCCCGGTGGATGCACTGATGGATAAGTCGTGTGTGAATATATGAAATTGGTTTGTTGCGCCAATTAACAAATTGTTACAGCATAACTATGCCACCTGTCGTGGTATAAAAAGTACTCACTCTCGCATTTATATTAGCAAAGTTATTACAAACAATAATAAAATAACAATGTATGTATTCGGTTTATACAATACAGGAACGGAATTATCTCTTCAAAAGATTCCTTTCAATCAAACTTTGTCGTTGACAGAATACTCGTACTGTAAAAGATTTTTAAAATTAATTTATTTATTTTTACAATCTCATGGCAAACAAGCAAACCCCCGCCTGATGTGAAGTATATCACGAAGATCATTTTTTAGTGGATTTAGTTGTGTAACGTGCCTAAATCCAAGGTCTGTGGTAACCAGACGACTGACCAGTGACCAGATGTTTAACAAAACAAAGAAATTTAAAATCTAGAGCCACACGCCCCGATCCTGAGAGAACTTCATCCATCGACTTCCTACAACTTCCAGGTCGTCGATCCATCTAGTGAGGGTCATCACACACTGAATCTACCTGTACGAGTTCGCTACTCGAGAGCCTTTCTTCCCCAGCAGTTGTCAGTACTATAATCTACGTAGTTCGAAAAACAGAGATGTAGAGTTGCGCCCGATTGGGGAAGCGCCTCCATATCATAGAAAATCGGTGCTTAAGAACGATATTCTTGGGTGAGAATTATTGTGACTGACGTCACCAGCTGTGAAGCTGCATTAGCAGCGGGGGTGGCCGCGAGAATAATACTCTTGTATGGCCCTCTTCGTTCCCTCAAAGGCTACGAACCAGCTTACGACAACTTACATCAGACATTCCGCCTGCAGCAGGCCGAACGGTTGTTTGACGACAAATCAAATAAAAAAACTCCTCCTACATCCCAGCAGCGAACAGCACCACTATCAGTTTATCTATGTGTTATATGGATTAGCAAAAGTGGGGGTAAAATGTATGTAATAAAAATAAATAAAAGTACTCCTACTTAATTCGAGATAAACGGAGTGTAAAACTGTCGTAAAATAAATTTTACGAGGATAAATACACCGTAAAGTGTAGACGGAGCATTTTATGTTGGTTTGAGGTGAAGCAGGGATCGGGCACTGTGCATTAAGTTGACATTCGATAGACCAGACCGGGCCATTTGCCCGGTCTGGAACTGAGTCCTCAATATATACTGTTTGGCTACGTGGTCGGCGAAGTCGCCATTGCGTTTCGGTGACGGAGATCTCTTAAGATCTGCTAACACTGTAATGGCAATCATCAATGGCAAACATCGAATAAATTCTATATACATTAGGCTGCGACTCGACTTCGAGCTGATGAAATTATTTTCTCGCACTCCAATTAATACTACTAAGGTGGACTGCGAGAAAATAACAACAGTATAAGTAAACGTACTACATACTTAAATTGAAATTTCTATTTTGATATTATAACATTATGATAATAACGTTCCACCAAGTGCCAACAATCAACAGTATCAACGTTATTTAGATAGAGTTTTAGTAGTGCACTTACGCCTAGTCGCCTTTGGAATAAATTCAGAGTCCTAAGCGATTGGGCACCAGCTAGGAGAAAAAATGGAATGCGGCTGTGTTATGGACACGGTTGTGTTGTACGTGAATACATTATGTGCACTAAAATTATCACAAAATGGCAGCGCTTCCCCTTCCCCCCGCACGCGATGTTCTATAGTCTTTACTTAGTGTAATAAATTATTTGATCCTTCATCTATCCAGTGGTGTGATTAGATTTTGGATGAAGATGATAGATATGTAGCTGCAACACCAAACTGTATACTCCGATTTCTTATCATTCGTTTTTTTTTGAATTGCCTCCCTATGGAAGCATTTTTAAAGACGTTTTCACGTCAATAAGCTTGAACTCGGCGACCCATTGCTCTATAGTATGAACAGTTTCATAGAATGTCTGGTGAAATGCGACCAGCAGTATTGGACAACTAATGCTCGAGATTCCTTAGAATTCAACATTATGTAAATTAAAAGACAAATAACAACGAACAAAGAACGTCAGATCCAGGTGGTCTGAACAAACTATCCGAAACAGAATTCCTATTAAAACATTGCGCAATCGGACCGACAGCTCCGAAATATATCGGTCTAGGGCTGCGATATATTATCGTTAGACGATATATTCCCGATAATCGGATCTCATTAACATACCGAGGCGTGATTTATGAACCGTCCGCGTCCTCTAGCGGCGGTAATCGACTACAAATTATACCCATGTATGTAATGATGTGATAATTTAGAAATACCCGTCGTAATACCCCGTAATGCCGTGTCCCACGGTCAATTATTACCTATATAATAAGATTATTAGATACGAGAGCCAATACAATTTATATAAGTGCGTTCAATTTGTGTATCGATATTATCGTTTCTTCGGCTGTCCTTTTATCGTATTTAATGTATTCTATCTAACGTTGTCGGAGGATTACGACGCGTTTAATATAGCTGGAAATAAGTTAATTTTGTAGCTTGGAATAACTTCGAACCATTTGAGATGTGGTGCCAGATGGGGAAGATGGAAAATCAGGGACAATAAAGATGTAGTATTGTTGTATACCGTGTCGGGTGGCAGGCAAGCATATAGCCCGTTTGATGTGAAGTTGTTACCGTAGCCATATTAACGCTCGCGCGCCGTCACCCCCGTTGCCAACGCTGCAACTCTTTCCGGGTGACTACACTCACTCGCAGGAACACAACGACCCTCAAAGGAATTGTTGTTCGGCTGCGGTATTCTGTAAGGTTAAGGTGCTTCCCTAGTCGAGCAGCCTACATAAACGCTGTACCCTAGCTTTCTTTTATAAGAGTCTGTTTCGCTAGTCGGTGGGGTCCCCACGAGCAGATGAGGTTCGCTTTGGCTCTAAAGATCATGGCGTGCAACTTGCAGTTAATATTATTTAATGTTTTAACTAAATATTAAAAGAAATGTGAACTACGTTATCGAACAGACCAAAAGAGGGAACATGCATGAGCCGCATAGAGCGAGGAAGGATATACAGAGCAAGGTGAAGGATTACGCAACCTACGTTAGTTTACCCTGCAATTAAATATTTGTAAATTACTATTTATAATGCTTCCATTACTGTTTTATAATGTAACATGTCGTTAGTTGATTAACAATATTCGCCTTGTACACCTACCATGTCTTACTTCTGCATCACTCTAAGGTCGACTGGTAGAGAATGCTTGTATAGCCTTAAGTCCGCCTGTGTATATTGTTTTATGTGCATGAAGTTTAAATAAATAAATTACGACACTTATATAAGTTAAACAAGTTCAATTTTTCATCCAATATGTTTGAAATGTCTTAAAAAATCAATGTCTAGAAATTTCGGAGGTGATTTAACTAACGTGTAGCAGAAGATGAACATGTCTTACGTTCAGGACTACCTAGATGCGTATCTACAAAAGTTTTTGCGTTTCTGAGAGCTCTGTACCAAAACGTTTCTTTGTAAGTTATAGTGGAGAGCTAGTGGCTGTGTGCTGCTTCCAAATGAAATAATGGGCGGATTAAATGAATATGGGTTTTGTTCAAGATCAATAAAGTACATACAAAAACGCAAACAAGACCAAGAGAAGTCAGTCCCTATTTCCCTTGGTCAAGGCCCATCATGCGTGAACGGCTGGACCGAATTCGCAAATTCTTTTTTTTTTTTGTTGTATTTTGTTATTGTTAGGAGAACGTTCTTATGAAAGAAAAAAATAAGAAAGTTGCGTGAAAAGTTAGAAAATTTAAGTAAACTGAACGACCATATTAACTTTTCTAATGTAACTTAATGTCGTACGAGAGAACTGTCAGTCATTTAACAGATTGCGCGGAACCAATTCGAGTTCAATATTAATTGTTTAGTTGACAGAACAACGTCTGGCGGGTTAGCTAAACAATATAATACATAGACAAAATTATACAAAAAAGATCTGAACAAAAACACTTGTACAAAATAAAAGCTAACTCGCCATCGACAACAGAAGTGACAAAGAAGGTGAGAATTGTCATACAGAGATGTACTACCTGAAAAATAAAACGCACAACAGACACAAATGAAGACTGCTACCCGGACAGACAAGCTCATAAACAAAAAGTAATAATTTTGTAACATTACGAGACTTTTTCTCGAAGCCCGAGCTGATCAACTTTTGTATGAAACAGTCATTAAAATTAATGACTTATTGCACGAGTCGCGTTAAAAAACAAAATGAACGACAGCGGAGCGTTTCTGCGAAATTGTCCGTGTATTAATGAATCACAAATATTTGTGTAGGACAAAAAAGTAAATATTTGAGTTATGTCGCTTTGCTGGCTTGCACCATTACTCGAGGTACGCACCATATTGTTGTTAGAGGAAGTACTGGAAAAGTTTATATTTATGTTTACTTCGAATTTCGATTGTCGAATGGTTAGCAATGGCCACTTTGACTCCGAAGTCGCGGGTTCGATTCCTGCACAAGACAAACATTTGTGTGCTTGAACATGTCTGTTTGCATTGGTCTGGGTATTTTCTATGTATTATAAGTATGTATTTACAAAAAAAATGTATTTAAGTACATTTATCAGTTGTCTAGTATATCCCATAAAGATTCATCAAGATCAAGATCAGTTGTCTAGTATACAACACAAGCTTTGCGCTTAATTCGGGACTAGATGGCGCTGTGTAAATTGTCCAGAAATATTTAATATTTTTTTTTTATTTACCTCTGTTAATGTAAAGAAGGTTGTTGTGACAATATTTCTTTTTGAAGTGATAACGTCTTATGAATCGATGAATGTCACGTTCCGCCTGAGCCGAGCGTGTAAGCGAGAGCGCGGCTTGTGATGTGACGCATCTATCTCTCTTCCACATCGACCGATGTTTTCTTATGACGTTATCACGTAAAAATATCGTTCGTAACCGACTTTAAAGACAACCAATTATTTTCCTTATCCTTTACTAAGACAGCGGTTGCCACCAACGCTGTGTTTTCTCATTGCTACCAATAATGCAATGTTGGTGTAGCTGCCTACTGTAATACAATCATATTAACAAAATAAAAGGACGCGGTATCACCAAAAATGGCACCCTATGGCACAAAGGCTCTTAAAAATTCTAACTTCTAAATTAATTTAAGCTTTTAGAACTAAGTCGTAATTTGTGCCAGCTTAGCCAGGATTAACAGACAGCGGCTATCACGAAAAACACAACGGATAATAAGTTCACGACAGTCCCGGGAGTAAACTGCGGCTGCCTCGGGGCTCGCAATGTCTAAATGTGTGTAATGAATAGGAAGTTTTTTTATTACACGAGGGTGCCAAACAAGCATACGACCCGCCTGATGGAAAGCATTAATCGCAGCATATGGACGCTTGCAACACCAGAGGTGTCCATCATACGTAGCCGACCTTGTAAAAATCCCTTAACACCCTTCTTGAAAAACCCCATACTATAAGTTTTGGAATTTAATTGCAAATAGATTAAATATTAGGTTGGGGAAAAAGTCTTTTCGTATTTTATATGAAAATTCAAAACATTTTTTAATAAAGTTTATTTACATTTAACTAAAGTATGTAGGTGCCATTTTGTTCGATAACTTTTTGCCATCTTGTAGGTAGAGACATGATCCCATTACTATAGAAATTTTGGGACTTCTGTTCAAAAAACCACGACAAGTGGTTTTGGCAGTCTTCTCGTGATGTTAACCTGACATTGCCTAAAGAATTCTGAAGAGACCGAAACAGGTGGAAATCAGAAGGTGCAAGGTCAGGACTATACGGCGGAAGCATTAACACCTCCCAGTCAAACTCTCTTAATTTTTGCTGAGTGGCTAAAGATGTGTGAGGTCTAGCGTTATCATGATGAAAAATCACACCCCTTCTGTTAATTAATTCCGGCCGCTTTCTCTCAACTTTTTGCTTTAATCTCATCAGTTGTTCACAGTAGAGTTCAGAATCGATAGTCCTGCCTGGCGGTAACAGCTCATAATGAATAATGCCCTTCCAATCCCACCATACACACAGCATCACCTTGTTGCGGGTTAACCCGGGTTTTGCCAGAGTCTGTGAAGCCTGACCGGCCTTTGACCACGACCTTTTTCGCACGTTCTTGTCGTACGTGATCTACTTTTCATCACCAGTTATAAGCTTCTTCAAAAACGGTTCGCTTTCATTACGTCGTAGTAAAGAATCGCAAATGAGTACACGGTTCATTAGGTTTCTTTCAGTGAGATCGTGAGGCACCCAAATATAGAGCTTTTTAGTGTACCCAGCTTTTTTCAAATGCGCCAAAACTGTTTTGTGGTCAATTCCTAATTCTTCAGCTACGTCGTAACTACTGATATGCCGATCTTGCTCCACTTTTTCAAAAATGGCATCCATTTTATCCGTAACAGGGCGACCAGAGCGACGTGCATCTTTCACATCAAAATTTCCTGATTGAAAACGCTTAAACCAAATTTGTGCTACTCTCACAGACACTGCACTAGGTCCATAAACGACACAAATTTTTTTTGCAGCTTGCGTTGCATTTTTACCTTTTTTGTAGTAAAATTTTAAAATGAATCGAATTTCTTCATTAGATTCACTCATCTTGACAGTAAAAAAAACAAATGAAAATCACACATTTACCTAATTTGAATTTGGAATTATCTTTTTTAAAATTTAAACTTTTTAAAGATATCAAAACCTGCCAGATACAAATGGTATAACCAAAGAGATTTTATTACAAGTTCATACATACTATAATGCGAAAAGACTTTTTCCCCTACCTATTATATGGCAAATTGAATGCCTTTGCCCTTTCTCATTATGAGTGATAACAATATGACAAAACCTTTTTTTAACAGGTGTATCAAACCATCGATATAAAAACATAAACTGAAAATCGCACAGCGAACTTTGGAGAGAGCTATGCTCAGCATTTCCCTAAGGACCAAATCCGAGACGAAGAAATTCAATGAAGAACCGAAGTTGTGAAGTTGAAGGACATAGCTCTCGGTGTTTGCAAGCTGAAGTGACAGTGGACCGGCCACGTCTGTCGAATCAGTGATGGACAATTAGAGTGGACGACTCATCTCTACGGGCGGACGAAATGTTGGGCGCCCTTCGCTACATGAAATAAAATTTCTTACCCTGGCGTTGGAACCTTGTGGGAACGTCTGGCACTTTTTTTTATAAACGGTATTCTATTTTTTAACCTACTTAGTATTTCGTAATGGATCGGTGACCTTAAAGGAACGGCCAGAAGTAGCTGGATGCGAAAAGCGGATGATCGCATGTGATGGGAGGCATCAAGGAAGGCTATATCCTTCAGAGGTAGATGCAGCCTGATGATGAATGATTAAAAAAAAACCGGACGAGTCGGACTCGCCCACCGAGGGTTCCGTAGGTACGTAGTATCATTATTAAATTTGATATTTTTCATTATAAATAACAAATAATGCGTCGAAAAAAAATAAATAAAATATATTTTGCAATGTGTACATCAAGCCCTTTCATATGATACCCCATTTGAACTAGTAGTTTCAATTTGAAATTTCGACACCCTATAAAAAATATAGACCCCCTATTTTTTAAGATCTATTTACAAATGTATAGTTTTGAGATTTATTCCTGTACTTGTAGTCTATAACGATGTTACTTGCCAAATTTCATAGTTCTAGGTCAACGGGTACTTCCCGTTGACCCTATAGGTTTTGATTCCCTTGAGTGTGTCGAAATATGCGTTTTTTGCTGAATAAACGGCCGTAACTTTTTTCTACGTAAACTTAGCAGTTTGATTTTTTTTAACTTCATGGGACCGTAGACCTGAGTATACAGTTCAAATTTCAGCTTGATACCTCCACGCATTCTCGACATAGAAATTCTTGACAGACAGAAGACAGACAGACAGACAGACAGACGGACAACAAAGTGTTCTTATAAGGGTTCCGTTTTTCCTTTTGAGGTTCGGAACCCTAAAAAGTAATATGTCAACTTACACGTGTCATAATAATTAGCTATCTCGTTAGCGGCGAGCTATTGTCCCGCACACAATCAACTCAATTCCGAATACCAACAAAACAAAATGGTCTCTATGCAGAGTCCGCGGAGCGTGGCGCATTGTCCGTCCGTGCGTCCGCCGGTAATCATATACAATTACCGGTTATTGGGTTACATTCGTCTTTTTGTGAGGACACCGTGTGAACGAGCTGTGATGGCAGAGTGACACTGGCGGGCTAATGCCGCGTCTAGTCGGGCTATTTTTGGATTCTTGTGAGAACACATGTTTTCAGAATAGTCTAATTGATGACCTATTTAAGTATTTCTTCATACTTTGTCCAAATGAGCCAGGATTCCTTTAGGAAGTGGGAAACCCATCTGCCGGCAGTGAATTCCACAGCTTTATGGTTCCGCCCAATGGAGTATTATAGCATAGTAAAATCTTTATTGTACAGTACAATAAAGAAACATAATACACAAATAAAAAAAAAAAAGAAAATACTTAATCATACAATGGCGGACTTATCCCATTAGGGATATCTTCCAGTCAACCATAGAAAACATGAAAGGATATTGGAATTTTGAAATTAAGCTCTTAATTATGACGAAATCTTAAATATGACGAAATGATGAAACGACGACTGTAGGAAACTGAGACCTCGTAATAAATGTTAAAATAGGTAGGTAGTACACAACCTATAAAATGTACGTGTTCTGATTTCCAGTTATTGGTAAGAAAATAAGTCGACAAGACCATCGCGAGGTTTCTTAACAATCATTAATCTACAGTTGGTTTTTGAGAACTTCCTTCAGAATGATTCGTCGTTTCATATGAGGCCAGATTACCCTGCTTGTTCCGGGATCTGCTTCCATGCTCGGCTCAGGTGAAACGTGACAATGAGTCATGTATTTTCGTCCTTACAGCCGGTGTTCGATTTATAAGACGTTATCCCTTCAAAAACACGTGTATAGTGCTATAAAATTGAAACGTTAATTCATAATTGAAATCCTTAGTCTCGAGGTACAGGCTCGCAGCCTTGTGACCATTCAAGTCAATTACCATCATCTGGACAAATGCATTATTGATATCGCTCTGTACATTAGTTGGTGCAACAAATAACAATAAGTCATGCACATTATGTCCCGCGGCGCTCGTCCCAGCCGCCGGGCCGCGGGCTGCGAGCGATCTATGCAGCAGATTAGATAAGACGCAGCGATGCAGATTATACGCAAATAGTTAATGTCTGTTGGAGTTGTCTCATCACACAGTGTAATATTCAGTTACAAACGTATATGACAAACTATTGCATTCTTCACATGACGACTGTAGAAGCGAGCGGTGCGACTGTAGAAGGGAGGCCGTGGGCATCTTGTCGAGCGACTTCTCTGAACACACCCCATTGTACAATCGGCACAACACACAAAGAGGCGCAAAATCTCTTCTCAAACTTAGAGGTTCTAAACCGTCTGTCAATTTATGGTCGTCAACAATACTCACAGCACGCCCTTGAATCGACTCACAAGGTGCAAGCTGCTATCTAGGCGCTCCCGACCATAAATGGCAACAGTAGTAAATTCATTCATACATTCAGTAGACAATTCTTGAAGACTCTCATCTCGTAATTGTTCGGAAATATTCGTGGTATAAAATATCTTAGGAAACGTACTGTAATACATCGCCAATTATCAAGATAATATGGATGGAATTTAATTTATGGCGAGTTGTACGATAATGGAATCCAGCGACCTGTCGCTATCAAATCAAACAGCTCATCCGAGCACTCCCCGTGATATAATTAGTATAGAACGCAAAGAGACGCTACATCTCTGCGAGTAGAGAGAGAGCCCAGTCGAACATAAAAATAATTATTTTATCTCTGTGGGTAAAGGTAAATAAATATTCCTGGATAAATTAACTCGGCTATCTAGTCCTAAACTAAATAAAAGGAACTCCGCGGCGTTGCACATTGCAGTCTAATCGAACAGGTAACTTAAGCAATGTCCACCGGAGCCTATCTATGGATGGATAAATTTATCTCGAGCTCCTCCGTGCCTCCATCCCTTCGGAGGGCACGTTAAGCCGTCGGTCCCGTTGTCATTAGATGACAGTCATTAAACCAAGTTAGTGGCGGCTTGAAAACACTCCGCCAACCCGCAATTGAGCAGCGTGGTGCAGTATGCTCTGAACCCCTTCGATTGATGGGAGACACGCATCCCAGCAGTGGGAAGATTATGGGTTGGTACCAATTTATTTCACAGCTCACAGTACTTCAGTCGGGCTGTATTATTGTTTACCGTTTTAGGTGAAGTACTACTAAAAAACTAATAAATATAGTAATTATCTTCACAAAGCTCTTAAAATAGAGAAATGAATCATCGCAGAAGATTCCAAGTGATTACACGAGAACTGCCTCCAGCACACCACGGGCAGCCGTTACCAAACGCGAGTTACATAATAACATAGAACATAGCTCACGGATTGTAGATACGAGTACAAGTTAATGATCAAGGCAGTACCCCAACTTTGTACAAATCAGGTTTTTTTAATAATAGAAAGGGGGCAAACAAGCATGTGACTCCAACAATCGTATCACCAAAAGGTCACTGATCAGTTCCAGGCCTTTTTAAGGAAATATAGGCATTAGATCAGCGCGCGG
Organism: Hypsopygia costalis; assembly: GCA_937001555.2. Classification (NCBI taxonomy): domain Eukaryota; kingdom Metazoa; phylum Arthropoda; class Insecta; order Lepidoptera; family Pyralidae; genus Hypsopygia; species Hypsopygia costalis. The sequence goes on along the minus strand of OW443349.2, from coordinate 19,590,153 downwards.
GCAGGCAGTATTGCTTGTTGTGAAAAACATGAATATTTACATATTTCCATTTCTTCGGGAACACCGTTGAAGGAAGTTGATTGAATTCTTTAAAACCGTACTGTGATAGACCGACAATCGTCATGCTGACATGGCTGAAATTTAAATTATTTGCGAGCGAATCTGAAACGAAGAAACTCGAGGGAGAACCAAAGTTGACGACATAGCCTTCAGAGTTTGCAAGCTGAAGTGGCAATGGGCCGGTCACATCTGCCGAGTAAGTGATGACAGAAGGGGGAGGAAAGTATTAGAGTGGAGGTTGCGCGTAGGACGACGAAGCATTGGACGCCTTACTAGATAGTCCGATGGCCTTAAGAAAGCGGCTGGGAGAGGCTGGATGCGGAAGGCGGAGGATCGTATCTGGTGGAAAGCATTGGGGAAGGCTTATATCCAGCAGTGGGTAGATACAGGCTGATGATAATGATGATGATGAATGAATGAAATATTTATTCATTTGTTATCTACTGCGTGATACAGTTGTTGTATTGTGCCACGAATGTAGAGATGGATATCGGGGGCCACACCGAGCAATCACGTGATTCATGATCATGACTCTATCGAGAGAGTAATGGGCCGATTTAAATTACACGCTCCGACACTGTGTTCACTACCGGAAGAACACTCAATACAAATACATTAAGTACTATAATTATCATTCATTATGACGTTACTAGTTTCTACCCGCGGCATGGCCCCGTGTACAACAGAACCTGGGGTCCTGCCGCCGAAGCTTGCCGATTACCATCGGGTTTTTTGATTGCGAAATCAATCTTTAACTTAGATTTATACTCCTTGTGTTTATCTTAGTTGGTAGAAACGATGGAGCTCTACCGACTAAGCTTAAGGTGTTTGGCAATAACTTAAACGTAAGACCTACTTTTCGAATCGAGGTATTCGGTGGTAATCGACTTCAGCTTCGGCGGTAAGGCCTTAAGGATATAAAGTATCCTATGTATCAATCCATGACATATTCTATACTCCCGGATAAATGTTCTTATGTCATATAGCCAAATAACAATTCCCTTGAGGGTTGTTGTGTTCCTGCGAGTGAGTGAGGTCACCAGAAAGAAAGGAAGGAGATGCTGCGTTGGCAGCGGGGGTGGCGGCGCGCGAGCAATATTTTATGTTGCACGCGTTAATATGGCTACGGTAACCGCTTCACATCAGGCGGGCCGTATGCTTGTATGCCACCCGACGTAGTATAAAAAGAAAATATTTTTTTTTTCTGTATAGAGGCACCCTAATCGCTTAGCGGTATGAAATATACTTTACTATTATGCTCATACCTACCAAATTTGCATAAAAAACGCATAGAAATCGGTGGACCCGTTTCGGAGGAGTGCGACCACAAACATCGTGACACGAGATTTAAATAAATTATGCAAAGACTAGCTGAATTATGTGCACATAGTGTTCATTAGTTCAGAAGCCTGAATATGACATACTAGCGGCCCGTCCCGGCTTCGCACGGGTGGACAATTTACTAAAAAATATAGCCTATGTTACTCAGGGAGAATGTAGCTTTCTAATCCTGAAAGAATTATCGAAATCCGTCTAGTAGTTTTTGAATTTTTCGGAACAAACATACAAAAATACAATGTTTCCTCTTTATTCGCTTCGCTCTTCAGTTTCATCATCATCATCATCATCAGGTCATTTTAGTCTCCACTACAGGCGCACGACCCTCTCTCGTCCGTCCCTGACAGAAGGAGGATTTGGTCTACACTCCCCACGCTGGCCAAACGGGTTGGGGAGGCAACTTCAGTTTACGTAGTAACTATTATGTAATCTGTGCTTCAGTTTAGATAAATGTCAATTCATTACGCATCAAACGAGTACAAAGCGCCATATATAAGACATCAACGCTCGTTATCACGTGCTACAGTCTTGTCGTATGTGTTATTGTTGATACAAATGGCTATTACATCGTAGGCCACAAGTTTAATTGTTTTATTTTGGTAATGTTTGTTATGGACATTTATTTAATACAATATTTTAAGTAATATATAGCTGCATTGCATTTCCTTTATCGTGTGAACCTAACCGTCTCACATCAGGCGGACATTCTTATCTGCCACCTGATGTAGTATTAATAAATACGTGTAACCGTTACCTTAAGACTTATAGCAGCAAGTAACCAATAAATAAATCAAATTTACACAGCGCCGTCTAGTTCCAAATTAATCAAAGTTTATCCCCGGGCCCCGGTTTCACAGACAGAACCTTAGCTTATTTAAGTAAAAACCTTGACCTCTGGCCGCTTTGCATACTAAATTCAGGAAATAAAAGTATGGGACTAAAAACGTCCTATATTGTTCCTTCATAATAAGAACTAGGTATATAACTAAATATTATGTGAGTATTTCAAGCGTCTACCTATTGCCGTTGTCAATTGCCAGCAAAGACGAGCTAAAAATCACGTTTGTTGTATGAGAGGCTCCTTAATATTTATTTTATTCTGATTTTTAGTACTTGTTGTTATAGCGGCAACAGAAATACATCATTTGTAAAAATTTCAACTGTCTGATTATCACGGTTCATGAGATACAGCCTGGTGACAGACGGACGGACGGACAGTGAAGCCTTAGTAATAGGGTTCCTTTTTACCATTTAGGTACGGAACCCTAAAAATTATCTTGTGCGAAGATCGAACCCGCGACCTCGGAGTCAAAGTATCTCTTGCTAAGCCATTCGAGCACCGGGCACAACTTATATATTTAACGTAAGTTAAATAAATCAAAGTGTTATTATTATATTAAGAGAAATTCAATTTAGCAATAGTTAATTTAGCATCTAGCTCCAAGACAGTCTCTAAGAGATAATCCAAAACGTGTAATAAGTCATCCTCCAGCGCTGCGGCGGCTGTGGGTCCGAGTTAAATAAATACGCATTACGATAAGCAGGCAGTAATGACCCGTCCGCGGGTAATCCTGAGTTACGGCGAGCTGCGCCGGTTAAACACAATAAATTAACTATTGCCCAACGTATGCATAGAGTTAGTATCATTGGGGTTCGTCAAGAATGGTTACGCCTTTCTTTTTACAGGATCGGCAACGCGTGAGTGATACCTCTGGTGACACAAGCGTTCATAGAATGCGATGACTGCTTACCATCAGGCAGATAGAACGCTTCTTTGTCGTATAAAAAGAAGTATGAGCTATTTGTTCTTCAAGTGAAAGTATATCATAATGGCTCATGTTTCTCATTTTTCATTCTCATTGTCCTGCATGCGGGATGCGGGAAATTCTGTAGACGCATGTCATAACGGGAATCGTTTTCATTAGTCGACGGGACCCGCATGTGGGGCGCGGGAGATAGAACAGTACCGGGCAATTTCAGGCTTGTGAGGACCCCTGCATGATTTATATCGTCCGAGATATGAACCACGTCGTCACTAGCTTGCCGCTTGCGGGGAGTCCCCGCATGTTATGTATCGACCGATGAAACTAAGCCTTAATTACTTACGTACAGTAAATCAGGAGTTATTAAAAAATACTACTATAATGATGTGGTCATCCCAAGAGTTATAGACATACACAGTTCCGCGTGTGAAAAAAATACACAAAAAATAGAAATCTTTACCACAAATAATATTTAATTTACAGACTGTATCAGTTCCGGGAAGTCTAGACTCGGTCAGGCCCGGAGGCTGAGGCGGTCTACATATTTTGAATACTGTCTTTATTTATAACTTTAAGCGGAATGCCAAGATTAAGTTACTTTAAAATTTATGAGATCCTATTTGTTACAAATAAACTAAAAGAAGTCGTAACCCTCTTCAGAAAAGGAGTAAATAAATAAATATTCCTGGACAAATGACACACGGCCATCTAGTCCGAAGCTAAGCAGAGTTAGTGCTATGGGTACTAGGTAACTGATATTATACTTAAATACATTTTTTGTAAATACATACATAATAATATAATATTTAGAAAACACCCAGACCAAGACAAAGAGACATGTTCATGCACACAAATATTTGTTTTGTGCGGGGATCGAACCCACGACCTTAGAGTCAAAGTGGCCATTACATTCGACCACCGAGCTCGTCACCAATTTTCTCAAATATAATATGTATTAGGGGATATTATCGGTGTTGAAATGTTGACTGGTAGAAAATGCTCTTTAAGTCCGCCTTTTGTAAGCAATTTCAATAAATAAATAAAAAATGTTTCCTTTTATTTCAAATATTTTATTTAATTGACTTTTTATATTATTGTAGCAAATGCGCAGTCCGTCATACAAAGTCTATAGTTTAAATGCTTAGATAGATATAGATTACTGACTGTCTGTCTTTGTTATCATAACTCCAAAACGCATGAATCTATTTCAACGATATGAAAGCTAGTTTTATTGTTTTGACGAAGAAAGGATCCACGGTTCTTGATATACAGCATAACCTGCCTAAACCTTACACAATACCCAAGAACCCCCAGTTTGGGTAAAATTAATCTTTGCCATTTCATTTTAAAAGTCAATGTAGAATGACAGATCTAGTGTAAAATTTCATCTTACGCCAGATTTTTTTTTTTTTTTTACTACGTCGGGTGGCAGACAAGCATACGGCCCGCCTGATGTGAAGCGGTTACCGTAGCCATATTACGCTCGCAACATAAAATATCGCTCGCGCGCCGCCACCCCCGCTGCCACCGCAGCATCTCTTTCCTTTCTGGTGACCTCACTCACTCGCAGGAACACAACAGCCCTCAAGGGAACCGTTATTTGGCTGCGATATTCTGTGAGGTGGAGGTACATTCACCAGTCGTGTAGCTTACAAATTACGCTCCCTACCTCTCTTTTCGCCAGAGCTTCGTTTGTCAGTCAGCAGGGTGCACCGCGTGCAGGTGAAGTTGGCTTTAGTTCAAAGATGTTGATGAACCACTTACACCCCATAAGCCAGTCTAAGTAAATTGCGCAAGAGATATCGGTATACAACAATAGTTACGATTTGTTAGACGCGCATGCGTAATTTACGTTTTTTTTCACTAGCAGCTGTCAAAATGACAGGCGTGCATAAAGTACTTGCTTCACAACGGCGATGCACGCATGTGATTCCACGACTGGGCTGCACCAATCACTACATAGATTTACAGAGCACTAGATACTGCATGTCCGACTAATCTGAGAACCGGGTGTGAATTTGTTTCATTTTGATGATGCCAAGCGCGCTTTTATTTATATTTTGAACACGTAAACAGATTTTTTGAAATCCATACTTCCATATTTTACTCATTAATCACTTAGATAAACATAAAACTACTTTTATTAATATGAAATAACTAATATTATAAATTTGAAATTTTGTTTGAATTTCTTGCTGTAACATTGAAAGGAACCAATGGATTGACATGACTATTCCTACGGGGATAGTTTAAGGTCTAGAAAGTGACACAGGCAACTTATTATTCCAGAAAATAATCTTTTTCCCACGAAAAAAAAGTTTTATTTAAATAACGACCATTAAAACTGTAAAAGCTGCGGGTAACAGCTATTGCATCAACTGCTGTAGCTGCAACAATGATTGATCCCACTGGTGGGACTAATCGAAGGAGTATAGAGCGTATTCCACCACGCTGTTCAAATAAACTCATCCATGGACAGGTAACAGTCGACGTTGCTTAACTTACGCAAGTTATGGATTAGACTGATACGTGCAACAATGCCTTCGAACTCCTGTAGTAACAAATAGTAATGATGATAAATTGTGCTCATACGCTAAGACTGGAGGCTTGCGCTATCTAGTCGACTCTATGTCCATGATCTGCTCTATGATCTACGCAAATTGACTGACAGCCCTAATCGCACACACACTCGATAAATCATTCCATAACTAGATGCATTCGCGTTCACGTTAATGCCCAAACCAAATCTGTTGCGGACTAAACGTTAACTACGCAGATAACTGAAACCACGTTTAAGGTATCGTGGGCGAGTGGGCGGGACTGTTAACTTCGAAATTCAAAATGATCAGCTGTCATAACTAACATGATATTTCACAATTTTGAATCCAATTAGCTTTAGTTTAAGGTAGGTTATTGAATGCAGAATTTATGTAGGAATAAAGGTGATTTCCCATTGTCGCTTTAGTTATGGACGGTTGAAAGGATTGGCAGTAATGATGGGTTAGGCCGTCTCTACATCAGATTGCGTTTGGAAATCATGTAAAATGATGTTCCGTGGGGCCGGTAACGTTTACAAATGGTCCTATAGCGATCTCGTCGAGATAACTAAATAAACTTGAGAAACGGAATTGAGGAAAAATTGGTACGAACATAATACCTACTACAAAAAATATTACAAAAAAAGTTGTCTTGATTTATCAAAAAAAATCAGATTCTAAAGTATATAAATGTTAAGTATACATTTATTTGTCACTGTCCACTAATCTGAGGGACAATTCTCGTAATTAAAATGTAGTCCAAATTCAGTTCCGATCCAGCCCCCTTACCACCATCTCTTATTGCGATTCAATAACTCAATAGAATGCTTATTCATACCAATGAATAAGCGACTCTATTCCCTTTGAAATAGAGTCGTTTATTCATTGGTATGAATAAGCAATCTATTCAATTATTGAATCGCAATAAGAGATGGCGGTAAGGGGGCAGATCTCACAAATGGTCACGTTCGGTATTCTCATATAACAATATGAAACTTCAAAATTTAATTTAAGTGGGAATATATCGAAATATGACTGAAAATTATACACACTAAGAATTTTATTCTGCCAACAATAAGAATTGATAATAATTAATTAATGTAATCAAGTATATATTTTTAAGTCAATTTACAATTCAATGGGCCAAGCTTTATTTATTTAAGTTTTAGGTTAGTTTTATTTTAGTATTATTTAGTTTAAGGTACTTTAGGTTTAATGTTGAATTGTATGTATTATTTAATTGATATATGCTTGAAATAAGTTATTGAAAAATTAATAAAAAATAAAAAACAATTCAATCTGGATGCGGTCAACTTTTTGCGATCGTAAAATAATTAAAACAATTGGCTTTCTGATGTTTTGCAGCATGTACTGCTTGAAGCTATTTTATCAAGCACACACAGCTTTTTTTTCTATAGATGAGCCGTTACAATACGACTATTACGAAATCTTATCTCCTTTTTTTTAAGGCCCTTTTTATACAGTTTTACATTGCATCTTTACATTTCTATTCACGTCACGCGACGTGATAGGCTTTGATGTACAAAAAGATTTGGACCGTTTTTTGTTTGTTTTATATTGAAAATTGCCTCTTCTGGATCTTGTTCGCCGATTTATTGGGCGTAATTACGGGGTACTGGTTGTTATGGTGTTTCCTTTGTTGGGCACATCATCGGAGTTTTTGCTCGATCCCATAATGAGCAGTTTGATGTATGAGCGCCGATTACGGCGGTTTTTATAATGTACAAAATTTTGGTAGCAAATATTGCGTGTGCCAATTTATATTGGCGAGTTTTAGGTGATTACTATCTTGTTAATTTTTTTTTTGTAAATTTTAAGTTTAACCAAATTAAATTGGATGGAAAAAAATCGTGAAAAAATTACTCGAAATTGGATTATTTCTTATTGGTCGCCCGTAACCAAAGGTGCCTTTTTCACCTCTACCTCGTCAGCTAGCTAGATGAGTGTTGCGTAAATGCATTTTTGTATAAAAATATCACTATTTCGGTTTTACACCATTTTTTTGTTTATATGAGAGGGGCCAAACGAGCATGTAGGTCACCTGATGCAAAGCAATCACCACCGCCCCTGGAGATCCGCAACACCAAGGGGTCGCCGATCCGTTGCCAGCTTATATTCCTTCCTTTCTTTCTTTTTGAACACGTTCCACCAAGTGCCAACACATCAACCAGTATCAACATTATAAAAAATCGAATGAATATTAATTCTAACACTAAAAAATTTCCTAACACTAAATAAATCTACGAAAGCAAAGCCAACAAAACAACACCAACACTTTATTACACTACCTATGTTCTTGACAAGTTATAATTTATACTAAATTGCATATATAAAAATCGTTAAGCTCGTTTCTAAGAATTTAACATTTTCCTCTTAACACTGTAAAGCTGTATTATATTCTTCCCTATACAGTATTATACCCTTCCCTATAAAATAAACCTATAATTTTGCGTGTGTGAATAAAGGAAACATTTTTTTTTAAATAATTCTCTTTTTTTACCCGACTGACGAAGAAAGGAGGGAGGATGTTTTCCGAGTGTATATACGTATGTATATTTTTTTGGTACGCTCTACAGTGTCTCTCCACTTGACGGATTTCAACATATGAGGTGTCGTGACATTAGATTCGTCTCAGCTGTAAGAGTGACATAGAGCTTTCGATCATTAATATTAAGCATAGAGTATAATATCTCAATATGGTGTCCAATGAAGAATAATAACAATTAAACAAATATTCCAGGACAAATTGCACGGCGCCATCTAGTCCAAAACTAAGCGAAGCTTGTACTATGGGTATAGATAGCTGATATTATACTTAAATACATTTTTTTTGTTAATACATATGTTACCGGAAATGTATGAAATCTAGGAATTTTATACAACTCCTAGGATGTATAAAATGTTGTTTTTCAACACCTTTGCTCGTAAAGCTGATGTAATTCCACCGGTTTTAAATATGTAAAGCGGGTCATAAAAAACGCGTGTGTTACCAAAGCAAATAGTTAAGTTATAGTCCATACAAATTCCATAACAGTATTATTTGCCATTTCGCGCGCTGTTGCTATTCAAATTTCGAACTAATCGCCGCACGGCGCCAATCAGTAGGCAGCGCTAGCGCGCTGTTACAATGGCGGGAAAGCAACAGTGTGCATTCACAGATTGAGTTTATTTAAAATAAAAAAAAATCAGTTTATTCGGTAATTTAAAAACTTGGCTGCATGCTCTAAAGTCTTTGCCAACATTTTCACGCAGTTACGGCAGAAAATAATCCTCGCGCCATTTTTCTCAAATTTTCTTTTCTTTGTACTTGTATTGTGAATATCTAAAAATGACAACTTTCAATAATGAGGAAGAGCAATATATTACTTCAACTCCACCGGATATACTAACAGAAGCGCGAACCGCATGCGACAGCTTGCTGCCGTCAATATCCAAGGACAGATACATAACGTATGAAAATTTCTTGAAGTGGAAAAATATGATTTTTTTTTCTGTTTCCTCGCAAATGTGTTGAAAAACGTCGTACGATATACGTGCGTATTGGTTATAACATGCTCGGCTCAATTACGCCCTCGCCTTCGGCTCGGGCTGAAATTCCGCCTCGCATGTTATAACCATCATAACGCACTAATATCGTAATGTACTATTAAAAAAACTATTAATACCTACATATACTAGGAAATGTATACATTTCCTAGAAAATGTATATAATTCCTACATCATATTAGGAAATGTACTTGGCACCACATCATTCACGGTCTAGGTTGACTTAGCTCCGCTTCGCGGAGCTTCTATTTCCGATGACAGGACACAAGAAAACCCTAACCTAACTAAAAATCAATTCAAATCTAACCAAAACATGATTTATTACATTGGCCAAGTATTGGTAAGACTCGTCAGTGAATATGACGCCAATTTGACTCCGCCCCTATTAGCCATTTTTTCATTAAATTATGGATCTATTTATTAGATGACAGATCTATTATTTTGATGATCAAATTTTACATTTACGATCATGTTTTACATTTCCGATTGCTAATTAGGAAATGTATAGATTTCCTAGGAAATGTGCATAATATAATATATTTCACACATTTCCGGGCGATTTTAGGAATTACATACATTTCCTAGGAATTGTATACAATGACGGATTACATACATTTCCAGTAACACATACATATAATACATAGAAAACACCCAGACCAAGACAAACAGCCACGTTCATGCTCATAAATATTGGACTTGTGCGGGGATCGAACCCGCGACCTCGGAGTTAAAGTGTCTATTCGACAACCGGGCTCGTCAATTATAAAAACAATTGTTAGAATTTTCATTCGGGTTTTTTGTATCCGTTAATAATTTCTTGTTTATTTAATGTGCAGTAAAACATAGTGCACGTATGTATGAGTCAGTGCTCCATTAACGCGAGCAGGAAACGGCACTGGTGTCTTTAATAGTATCCGAATACGGAACTAAGGTTAACCGTATCTACATGACACATGTACAGTTCAGTTTTTTTATACTATATCGGGTGGCAGACAATCATACTTCTTGCCTGATGTCAAGCGGTTACCGTAACCATATTAACGTTTGTAACATAAAATATAGCTTCCGCGCCGCCGCCACCTCGGCTGTCAACGCAGAAACTCCTTCCCTTTATCTGGTGACCTCACTTACCCGCAGGAACACAATAATCTTGAATGGAATTGTTATTTGGCTGCGGTATTTTGCGAGGTGGAGGTACTTCACCAGTCGGGCAGCTTACTAATACGCTGTACCTCGGTATAAATACGACGTGAAAACACGGGCCTCCGCCAACACGCAGTTGAACAAACCCTCCACCTTCCCATGGCTCCACCGAACTCGCGGTCATATGAGGCGAATCGCGGGAGATGCGCGCGGCACTTTGCTCTAAGGCTCTTTCGTGCCGGGGGAAATGCTTGACTCCCTACAAGTTTTTTATTCTTCGTCCTTTGTCCCTATAAGTCCTCTCCCCTTCTGGGACAGCTACATTCACATTTACGCCTTCGCTGCCGTCCGAAGATGTCCTTCTTCCTGTCTTCAGCTTTTTTTTTTGTACTACGTCGGGCTGCAGTAGCCATATGAACGCTCGCAACATAAAGTATCGCTCGCACGCCGTTACCCCTGCTGCCAACGCAGCATCTCCTTCCTTTCTGGTGACCTCACTCACTCGCAGGAACACAGCAATCCTCAAGTGAATTGTTATTTGGCTGCGGTATTCTATGAGGTGGAGGTAAATTCCCCAGTCGGGTAGCTTACAATTACGCTCCCTACCTCTCTTTTCGTCAGAGCTTCGTTTGTCAGTCAGCAGGGTGCACCGCGTGCAGGTGAAGTTGACTTTGGTTCAAAGATGTTGATGAACCACTTACACCCCAAAAAGCTCCCTCTCTTCAGCACTCCTGCGCGCGTGCCATTTGTGGGCGAAACTGCGCAGAGGGGCGAAGTTCGCCGCCGAGGAGACAAAGTCGGTGTAGTACACCGGACCCGGACATTTGAGTGACATTATGAGGATTATGACGGGCCTCATCGCCACGAGCCAGGCGAATGAAACCATGGAATGGAACAGCCTTACAACAGGACACGGGCTACATCGTTTACCTGAGACACAGCAGCAGCAGCAGCGCGGAGAGCACGCGCGCGCGCCGACGGCGATCCCTGCCCGCGCGGCGCACGCGTGCCCACATGGCGTCACATCCTACACACGGGACATTATCGTGGCAGGCGGGGCACACGCGGCGCACACATCACTGGCACTGACTCCACTCACACTTATGTTATGATGTCCTCTGACAAATCATGCTTCTATACAAACTATTCTCATTAAGAGACAGATGGTATGTGGCTGTGGTTTTATTTGGTTTTCTTAGTTATCTGAAACAAGAGACAATGGAATTATTAATTTAGATCTCGTTTGTTACATCTATCTCGTCGTCAACCCATTAGTCATCCCACTGCTGGGAATACGGGTCTCCCCTCTTTCCTATCTTTCTGGTGAACTCACTCACTCGGAGGAACACAAGAACCCTCAAGGGAACAGTTATTTGGCCGCGGTATTCTGTGAGATGGAAGTACTTCTCTAGTCGGGCAGCTTACAAAATAAGCTATGCCCTGCCTCTCCTTTCGCTAGTGCCTCGTTTGTTAGTCAGCAGGGTGCACCACATGCGGGTGCGGTTGGCTTTGGTTCAAAGATGTCGATGAACCCCTTACACCCCTAAATTTACTTGCATGGTATTCATAGAATTCTTTTTATCCAGGTTGGTACCTGGATAAAAAGAATTCTATGAATACCATGGTTGTTGAGGCGGCGCAAGACGCCGCGGGTAGAACCTAGTACAAAATAAAGTGCAGCAGTGTGACAGAGTGTGGCCGCGCGCAGCGTCTCGGTGAAATCCTTCGCGTATATTTAGTTTATTGTCCATTAGTCGTCGGTTTACGAGGCTCGCCGCTGTGTGACCCGTCCGTCACCCGTCTCCACACACTCGGCTTTTGTTTCGCGATGATAACACAAAATCTATATATATAAAAATCAATGCCACTTTTCGTTGTAATTTTATAACTTAAGAACGGGCTCACCTATCCAAACCAAATGTTTAGACTTTGTTCGGACTATTTAGTAGATGGTTTATGTGAAGTTTGCACAAAATCGGTAGAGCGGTTTTTCATTTATCACATTTTTTGTAACAAATTAATTCAATAAATGGCGGATCATTTTGTTAATGGGGATTTTCCTGTCAAATTTAAACTTTTTTCAGTGTTGACAGTACGAATTATTTCACTTTATACGTAGCGAAGCACGTACCGGGCCGCTAGTTTTCTATAAAAAGAAATCGATATGATAGAGACGGAGAGGTAGAACTCGAGAAGAACTATTTACTTTTCTGCAAGGACTGAGTGCTTAGTGAGAGATTTTTGTTCGCGCTCGAACATGTCAACGTAAACAAACCGACCAAATAGAGAAGAACTCTCATGTTGTGAATTTATAAGACGCGTGTTACATATAAATAATAATAATATGTTGCTTACTTACTCACATTTTGAAGTGAGCAGCCAGGCTATTTTGGCTATGTAACGCGTCTGGAAAATTCACAATATGAAACTTTTTGTCAATTTGGTCGGCTGTAAATGCTAACACGTTCGAATATGTAATACGCAGATTGTTGCTCAAGTGCCGGCTTCTTCCTTCCCGGTGACTTCATTCACTCGCAGGAACACAACAACCCTCAAGAGAATTGTTATTTCGCTGCGGTATTCTGTGAGGTGGAGGTACTTCCACAGACGGCAGCTTAAACAATAAACTATGTCCTACCTCTCTATTCGCCATTTGGTTTTTGCTCTAAGAATGGTGGTAAGCCACATATATGGGTTATACATAGTGATGAAATCCATACAACAGCAACTCATAAAATTGCACATTCGCTTTTCTTATTATTTGTACCTTTTTTTATTATTATTAAAGTTCCAAACTATTTTATCGTAGAGTTTCAAATGTCTTAAAGACTACAGAAGCCATACAGTGGCTTATACGCAGCCAGTAAGTCGACGTTCACAATATTCATCCAAGTTGTAAGCTACCCGATTGGGAAAACTACCTAACAATTCCCTTGAGGATTGTTGTGTTCCTGCGAGTGAGTGAGGTCACCAGAACGAAGGAGATGTTGCATATGCAGCGGGGGTGGCGGCGCGCGAGCGATATTTTATGTTGCGAGCGTTAATATGGCTACGGTAACCGTTTCACATCAGGCGAGCCGTATGCCACCGTATGCCCGGCCTGCCACCCGACGTAGAATAAAAAAAATATATATTTAACCAACTCAAATCTTATATACTAGAGTGAGTCCTTTTAACGGATTTGTCCGCATCGTCCAATCCAGGTTTATGTGAGTCGTAATCAGCTGTGTTATCCGGGACTGGTCGTGATTGTCGTGCAATCGTGATAGCGCGAGCGGCCCGGGACTCGCGCCACAGATTAATTCGCAAACAGTATGTCAATAGATATTCTTATCGCAACTATTTGTAATGAAAAGCAAGCTCAAATGCAATAGGGGTATAAATTGCCTAACATATAGGCTCATCTATAGAACAGAGTCCGATGTAATCTTGAAGCGAAAATATACGAATATGAACTCTACAGACTTACGTTTTTGGAATTTTATTCACTTACTCTCTTTTACGATATTTAGTACGCGAAAGCGCCACTTTCGCAGCAGGTATCGTTTTAAGACGCTCTCGGTAGCGTGCCAAAATACAGTTATGTCGAAAATTTGAATTGGTTTCATACATAAACCTGGGACCCTACCGCCGAACCTGAAGCCGATTACCATCGAATATTTTGATTCGAGAAATAGGTCTTACATTTCAGTTAACATCTTCAGCTTAGGTCGGTAGAGCTCCAGAGTGTCTAGCATCTATGTACGCAATGAATCAAGTGTAGCGAAGTACATACGTGCTTTCCTTTCTTTTCCATATAAGGAATTAATATTATTTTAAATGTTGCGAAAAGTAAAAACAATTTATAAGTTTAATGTGCGTTTAGATCGGTATAGCAGTTTTTAAAATATTTGTGTTAATCTTAAACAAAATATTGCATTACGGACCTATTACTTGAACAATTGCACATCAGTTATCTAATGACCTACAGACATTTTCCTTCGTTTGTCACTATATGGCGGTGTAAATAATTATTACATAACAAAATTCTCACTTTCACTGGGCATTTTGTATGATAAAATGTCCTAACGCTAAACAGGGAAACTAAAAGTTTTTAAAAATAGGCATTCCCAGCACTTTTCTTGAACTACTGTATATTTATATCTGGGGTGTAAGTGGATCACCACGATCTTTAGAGCCAACTCACCACTTTACATCAGGTGGGGCATAAGCTTATCGGCCACCCGACGTAGAATAAAAGAAATTTGGTTGTCTGTAAAGTCGGTTTACGGACGATAATTTTACGTGATAACGCCATAAGAAACATAGGCCGATCGTGCCTCTCTATCGCTTGTTCTGCTCTCTTGTTTGCACGCTTGGCTCAGGCGGAATGTGACAATGAGTCATGCTTTTTCGTGCATGCAGCCGGCGTTAATCGAATTACAAGATGTTATCAAGTCAAAAAATTTGCTATGCAACGTCGGAGACGAGCCGGGATGTTTTCCAAGTCCTTCATATCACGACTACAAGACGGAGTCGAGCGAGCGACCTCACTATCGCGTTTCTGTCGCTATCCTCGAACCTCGTCCACTTTACTGCACGGCCGTAAATTTGCAATTTATAACTCGCCGCGGTTTTATTTCATAATTGGTTTAATGTGGCGTTAAGTTACCGTTTTATTATGAACACTAGCTGCCCGCCCCGGCTTCGCACGGGTAGAAAGTGTTGTTTTCTTTTCCTCGAAATTTTTATGTACATATGAACCTTCCTTATACCTTAACGAAAATATTAAAATAAAAATTAGCAGAATTGGTCGAGCCGTTCTCGAGTTTTGCGCTTAGCAACATTCATTTTAATATGGGACCACCTGGAGAGTGTACCCTCTCAAACGAATAAGAATTATTAAAATTGCTGTACAATTGACGGAGAAATCATTGAATTTAAAAAAATACATACAGTCGAACATAGAACCGCCCTACAGGTACAATAAACAACAATAATAGGTAATTTCTGGGACAAAAACTATTCCCATAGTCGCCTTGTACGACATCCACGGGAAGAGACGGAGTGATTCTATTCTAGTCTGCCGGAAACCACACGGCCGTAAGAAGGAAGAGTGGTAAACGCGGAATAAATACAGTTTCATCGGCACCACTCCCATTGAGAATCTCAGCTTCAATTATACATAATTCGCTGCTAAACATTGACTTTACTTCAGGAAGGAGATCTTCCCCAAATTTTAATAATATTTTTGAAAACTCTTGGGCACGTAAAGTTCTATCTACAGCTTCTACTGCCTTATTGATTTTTTTTCGCATTCATCTGAAACGATTAGACAGCAATCCTGAAACATTTTCGCTTTGTCACAGTTTCGTGTCACAAAGCATGTATGTGTTTCCGTTCTGTATAAATCGAGTATAATATTGAACATTGTATTTGCGTCATTCCGCCTAGAAGTAATACATGGCTGCAATACCTGGCGATGCTGCTGTGAGATATTATTTTGGCGCCTGATTTCAGCGATGATTGCTCTCGTCAGGTATGTTTTTCCAGTCCCTCCTGAAGCTTCTAAGAAAAACAGTTTCCCCTCGTTGTTTATAAGACTTTGCATCACAAAATCTTGCTACATAGCGTCCCACAAATGCACGCATTCTTCTGGTTTGTGCGAATATATACCAATCGTTCCATTTCAATTTTAGCGTACACGTCTATAATAAACTGACTAAATAGACCACGTTACCTTTGTAAATAAATAAAACGATTGCGTCTAACTTGTAGCAGGTAAGCATAAAAGTAGCACTGCGCGGTTATTTTTTTACAATACAATCAATATTTTGTTAAACTATTTATTGTTCTTTTAAGTAGCTTTATTAGTTATTTTTGCTATTATAGCGTGTTTTTTAGTTATTTTTTTAAACTATAATTTATTGTATACACCATGTTGTTTATGCAAATAAATTTAGCTTTGTTCTGCATCAGGTGTTCCAAATATTGGATTTTTATACCTCAACAAAAAATACTCATCAAGTTGAACAACTTTTACAAAGGCGTCAATTTTATATTTCTTATAGTTTACCGTAACCATTATGGTTCTGCATCAGGTGTTCCAAATCTACGATTTTTATACCTCAACAAAAAATACTCATCAAGTTGAACAACTTTTGCAAAGGCGTCAATTTTATATTTCTTATAGTTTACCGGAACCATTATGGATCTGCATCAGGTGTTCTAAATCTTGGATTTTTATACCTCAACAAAAAAAACTCATCAGGCTGAACAACTTTTGCTAAGGCGTCATTTTTATATTTCTTATAGTTTAGCTGAACCTTTATTGTTCTGCATCAGGTGTTCCAAATCTTGGATTTTTATACCTCAACAAAAAATGCTGATCAAGTTGAACAACTTTTGCTAAGGCGTCAATTTTATATTTCTTATAGTTTACCGGAACCATTATGAATCTGCATCAGGTGTTCTAAATCTTGGATTTTTATACCTCAACAAAAAATACTCATCAGGCTGAACAACTTTTGCTAAGGCGTCATTTTTATATTTCTTATAGTTTAGCTGAACCATTATGGATCTGCATCAGGTGTTCCAAATATTACATTTTTATACCTCAATAAAAAAAACTCATCAGGCTGAACAACTTTTGCTAAGGCGTCATTTTTATATTTCTTATAGTTTAGCTGAACCATTATGATTCTGCATCACGTGTTCCAAATCTTGGATTTTTATACCTCAACAAAAAATACTCATCAGGCTGAATAACTTTTGCTAAGGCGTCATTTTTATATTTCTTATAGTTTAGCTGAACCTTTATTGTTCTGCATCAGGTGTTCCAAATCTTGGATTTTTATACCTCAACAAAAAATGCTGATCAAGTTGAACAACTTTTGCTAAGGCGTCAATTTTATATTTCTTATAGTTTACCGGAACCATTATGAATCTGCATCAGGTGTTCTAAATCTTGGATTTTTATACCTCAACAAAAAATACTCATCAGGCTGAACAACTTTTGCTAAGGCGTCATTTTTATATTTCTTATAGTTTAGCTGAACCATTATGGATCTGCATCAGGTGTTCCAAATATTACATTTTTATACCTCAATAAAAAAAACTCATCAGGCTGAACAACTTTTGCTAAGGCGTCATTTTTATATTTCTTATAGTTTAGCTGAACCATTATGGTTCTGCATCAGGTGTTCCAAATCTTGGATTTTTATACCGAGATGGAAATTTCGTGTCCACGTTTTCAAATCGATGCCATTTTCGTAATTGACATTTCAGAAAACCATAGAATCAACACCCATATTGATATTATGACATTTCAACCCCATCGCACCCCCACAGGAGTGCTCTTGTGTCACGTCGGTTGTTAGATTATAAAATAGCTGTTGTTTTCGGAATCAGCGACCCGATAAACCATAAAAACAATACCCATAACGATTTTCAGACGTTTGCACCTCATTTCACCCCTTTAGGGGTTGAATTTTGAAAAATCCTGAAACACGTGTTTACTCACTTACCTACAGAAGTGCTCATGTAAAGTTTCGTATAAAATAGTCCAACTAATCTTGGTTCCCCCATACAAACTATGGACCCCCGTTTCACCCCCTTAGGGGTGGAATTTTCCAAATTCCCGTCTTAGTGAGCACCTACGTCCTAAAAGGAACCCCCTTGCAAAATTTGAGACTCCTAGCACTTGTAGTTTCTGAGATTTCGTGATGAGTGAGTGATTTACTCTTTTATATATATAGATTTATGATTTTCCTAATAATAATGCGCACACAGTTTAATGGGCAATATATTTTCATGTAAGTAGCTTGCAAACATAGAAGTAACAAAAACATGCCCATGAGCGATACTTTATGTTGCAAGCGTCTGTATGAGTACCTACTCACCGCTTCGCATCAGATGGACCACATGCTTGTCTGCTACTCGATGTAGGTAGTATAAGAAATACAGATGCATCAATCCCAGGAAGCAATATAACGCTCCCATTTTTGATCAGGGATTAAAAAAGTATAAAAGTAGAAAATCCAATTAAAAACGAAATTATAAATAAAAACTGCTTTGACAAAAAAATTAAGATATTAAGAAAATAAACGTTACATTAACTTGAATTCCCATTTTAAATTAAAACGATTGATTACTTCAGCACGAACTTTTATAACGAGAATCAATCGTTTCGCATAGCTCGTTGAATGTATATCATAAAGTGGCAAATCAGTGGATTGGCTGCGCAGTGGTACACGGACGATTTACGGTGACAATTAGCGGCCGCCAACAAATCTGTTCCATTAACACCACCATAAATAAGGCAGGAAACAGAAGCCTCGTTAATTGGAATGATGACATCTACACTGTTACGTTATATCTCAACTAGCGGTCTAGTTTCCTCTGGGTTTATCGCAAGATATCGCTTGTAGAGTTATCGTTGACATTCGGAAGTATTGATGACACGGGTATTAATTACTCTGTGACACTTTTTTTGACTATTCGGACGTTGGATTGTAAACAAGTATACAGCTCGTCTGAAGAAATGAAATATTTATTCTGCCGTTGGACCTTTTTTGGCACTTCACGTCTTACGAGTACACTTTATTGTAAATAATATGGTTATTTTTTTGTTGTTTTTTTTCTAAGTAAAACTTCTTTACGTACGCTTGACTTGGGGAGGATTTAGACCGTACTCCGCCACGTTGCTCAATTGCGGGTTGGCGGAGTTCAGTGTTTTCAAGCCGCCTTAAGGCCACTGACTTGGGTTAACAACTGTAATCTAACGACAACAGCCGGCACAGACAGCATAACGTGCCCTCCGAAGCACGGAGGAGCTCGAGACAAATATACCCATCAATGGACAGGCTATGGTCGATGTTGCTTGACTATGTGATCTATTAGATTGTGCCTCGTCTAATAGTCTTCAATCTCTTCTACATGTAGGTATATCTTTTAAAAATAAAAACATTCACGATATAAAGCTACACGTTATAAGTTTTATAACATTACATTACATTTTTATCACATGCGACACTATTAAAATAATCGAGGAACCCTGTTGCGCTCACTTTATGTTTGTTTGTGCTCATGTTAGTATCTGAGGTGAAGATTGTCATAAGGTTTCTAGGCATTTCTTATAGAATTGTTTCAGTTATGATTATAGTATATAATTTTATTGAACATGATGTCCACGGCCTCCTTCTATAGTCGCATCGCTAACCATCGACTGGGAATTCATCCTCACACATTGGAACCCAAGTGATCGAGTATTGTGCGGGTCTAACAAAGAGCAGAAAAGCCGGTAGGCAATTTTGCGGATTTCGAGCCCTCCTAAATGTACAGGTAATGTAGCAGCTCGCATGGTAACGTATTTTTAATCGACTTCACAAAAGGAGGAGGTTCTCAATTCGACTGAATATTTTTTTTGTATGTATGTTATTCGATACCTTTGCGAATTGTGAACCGATTTTCATAATTCTTTTTTTATTTGAAAGGGTATGATTGAAAGGCGTCCCATATTCACCAAGTCAGGATCTGATGATGGGACGCCAGGGAAATCAAGGGAAACCCTTAAATTTTATAAGCACGTATGGTCAAATTCAATTTTTTTATTTGAAAGGGTAATTGCGAGGTGGTAAAAGCTGATCGATCTTTTCTAAGAGAGCCACATGCTTCCACATGTGACAGGGTGGCATGACGTAAGTTTTAGGGACGAAACAACAAGCTGCCTGCGTTCAATTATTAGACAATCTTTCCGAAATGTAATTGAAATTTAGAATTTTTTCTTCCAAGAATGGTAAAAACGGTTTATGTAGTACGGGAGATCCTAAGAGTCGGAGACTGGCTAAAATTTAGATAGCAAGAGTCACGGTATTCGATTTTTGAATTGTCGAAAGGTTGTCGGTACATTCTGTAAAAAAATCACATTTTGAAGGATTTAATTCTAATAGATAAGTTCCTATTATAATGTCTGTAATATATAAAATGTATGTAAGATGTGCATAAGTGCCTATAATGACCCTGTAACGACGTCACATATTACATAGCGTCAGGCGCTCGCGTTGTGGCCGATTACTGCGCAGGCGGTAGTCTCTGTGCCGTCACAAAGTCAGACATTTCGTGCGCTATTTCACTTGTAATTTGTAACTATTTATCTGGACTATGCGAGGCGAATATATAATTTCCATTTCATTTCGGAAAAAGCGAATATATATTTCCATCATCGGAACCAGGGCACTAACTTTGAACCACTGAGATTTAATTAAAATAAATTCGATAAAAAATAAACTAGCTCTTAAGAATTTTGTTAACAAAATAATTCTAAACAAATAAATTCTCATAAATTATTTCTCAAAATATGTATTTTGTATGGTCAATTAAAACAGCCCCCAAACAACACAACTAGTACTAACCAGTAGACTTCTAATTATCAATATACATTGCCGGTATAAATCTTGCATCAACATTTATATTCTATGGAATAAATTCAATGTAAATCGATGACGTGTTTATTGCAGTAAATTATGGATGGCTATGTAAATTGTTAGTAGAGGGCGTGTTTGATTTGAGTAAACCACCGTTATAACTAGGTATATGTTTGGACAGTCTTAATTCGTTCACTTAATCATTTGTTAGCTAGTCTGCTAGTTACGTGCTGGTTAATTGCCTGCTTAAATTAATATTTTTTTCAAATGAAACTGACATGCCTACGGTATTATGTGATGAGAAATGACCTCTGTATTCTACATATAGAAATTGTACTTAAAATCCATAAGGATCCATCGAGGTATCTTTTCGATGGATCCTATTACACAAGGTGGATGTTTGTAACTCAAGGAGAACTCCAGAAGTTTCCTGGTGGCTTCGCTCACACTCGGGATCACATCGTCTCGGTAAGAGAATTAGTACCCCAGTTCTTTTACCCGACTGACGAGAATGTGTATATATATTTGTTTGGCATGCTCTACAGCCTAAACCGCTTGAGGGATTTCAACATATTTGTAGTGTCTTACGATTCATCTCAGTTGTTACAGTGACGTAGGGTATATTCTTTTGAACATGGCGTCAACGAAAAAAATATTAATGATAATAATAAAAAACCGGCCAAGTGCGAGTCGGACTAGCGCACGAAGGTTTCCGTACCATTATCTATAAAAACGGCAAAAAATTCACGTTCGTTGTATGGGAGCCCCCCTTAAATATTTGTTTTAATTTTATTTAATTATTTATTTTTAAAGTGAATATAAAACTAAATGTTATGTCAGTATTTCAAGCGTCTATCTATTGCCGTTCTCAATTGCGAGCAAAAAAATCACGTTTGTTGTATGGGAGCCCCCTTAAATATTTATTTTATTCTATTTTTTAGTATTTGTTATTATAGCGGCAACAGAAATAAATCATATGTGAAAATTTCAACTGTCTAGCTATCACGGTTCATAAGATACAGCCTGGTGACAGACGGACGGACGGACGGACAGCGGAGCCTTAGTAATAGGGTTCCTTTTTACCCTTTGGGTACGGAACCCTAAAAAACGAGCGTGCTTTAGACCACACGACTGAAGTACTTCTAACTCTAGTAACACTAGTGCCGTCTAAACTGACGTAAAAGAGAAAGAAAAATGTGTGCTCGCACCTCTCCCTCTTGCCCCTACTGTAATGTACGAAACGTAACTCTCTCTCTCTCTGTCTATCTTGACTAACTTATATCTCCCTCTCAACTTCCGTTTGCCTCGATCGATCACACTTTTCGTCACGCATTCACCAGCTTACTCCCCAAGTCAAGCGTGCATAAAGAAGTTTTACTTCAAAAATATTGTTATGATTTTCAGTCGGGTTTTTGGTTTGAGTTAATCATTTCTTATTCACCAGAGTATTGCTAGTTGGCATTTGGTCAAAAACCTATGAGCTCCGACTCGCGAGACGTGCATGTGAGTGATGCCTTTTACCGCCACTGCTGTCACTGCTGAATGGTTGAGGTAGCTTTTTTATACTACTATGGTGGCAAAACAGCACGATCTGTCTCATGGTAAGCAGTCATGGACGTTTCCGTCACCCGAGTATTACTCACTTGTTGCCGTAGCCTCTGCGGGTGTTCGTCGTGCACAACTTCAACGTCGCTGGAAACCCCTTCTAGAACCGCACTAATTAACCAAATTTTTCGTTCCACTGATAACTCTAAAGTACCTAGGCTTCTTCAAGCATTGAAGTGGAGTAGCAAGTGCGAGCCAGTCATAAATAAATCTCCCGCCATCGTTATAGAGTTGTGTGAATCGATCAGGTTTCGCGCTAATCAGCGTCGAGTTTCAAATTTATTGTTTTATCAGCGCGCGGAGGCTGGTTTGTGGCACCCGCCGCCTGTAAACACTTTATGGCCGTCCAAATTACATAGTATATCTATATCTATACACAATATTTTATGTACAACTAAATGAAAAACAAGCATAAGATCTGCCTGATAATAAGCCGTCATCGCAGCCAATAGACGCTGTTTTTGATTGTTAATAACAAAGTGGAAAATTAACATTTTTGAATTTTTCCAACGGGGATCTATTTTTATGCCTCTTAAGAATAACGCCACGAAGTGAAAAAAATCCTAGAGTTTTAGTTTAATAATAATCGGGTTTTTTATGTTAACATTCTATTCAGAAAAAGTTGTTAATTAACATTAGTTAATGCATTAGCATGACTAATGGAAAAATGGGGATAAAACCTTTTTGCCTTCGGATTATTGTTTATTTATGTATCCTAATAGTACTAGAATAAAAATTTTTATTCATTAATATTCATATTTAATATGTTAAAATGGTTTTTATTGTTACCGTCTCCTAGTGACAAGTCACGCGCGGAAGCCAGACTACTCGCTTTTGCACTATTTTCAGGGCTCTGTAAAAATGATAAATATTATAGATAGGGGTCCGGGAGTAAAAAATATAAATATTATAGACTTTTATTTTGGGAAATTTCCTGGTCTTTTCAGATCTTTTTTCAAAATTTGAATATCTTTGATAGTTTTTGAAATATGTATTAAAAAAAAAAACCAAACCCCTAATATTTTTTTTAATAAATTGTTTATAACTTTTGCAATATTTATCGCCCCCTTTTGGGAGTTTTCCTTAAACTTTCTACATAATATTCCGAATCGAATGACACCTTGAGCGTAATTTTCGGAGACTACACAAAATTTCATCAAAAAAGGTACATGTTAACCAGACTAATAGGGAGAGTTGTTGTACAGGTGAAGGTTGATGGCAAAAGACCAAGGGGCAGTTCCCCCATGCGGTGGGCGCTCCAGTACACGAATGTGCCCGATTGACGACCAGCAGACAGAGGTGGCGAGACGTCGTGAGGCGAGTCTTGTCTTGTCTACTCATCATGATAACCACGACCACTCTGGCAAGAGTGAAGCGACAAAGAAGAACAGCTTTACATCAGGCGGGCTGTATACAAGTTTGGCATCCAGCATGGTATAAAAAAAGAACTCTAGTTGAAGTCAAACAAGGTCATCTATTTTTAGTTATTTTATTTCTTTCAACAACTGATCGTATAATTATTTAATTGAGTGGGTCGCGGAAGTGCGCTCAATTGTCTCAATGGAAGCTGGAAGGACTATTCCGCCAGTTTGCGAAATTCCGCGAATTTAATCAGACGATGGTTTCCGAGAACAGCTGTTAATAGTTGTGTTAGTTCATTGATTTTATGGGCTATCAATGGATAAAACACTTAAACTTAATTTAATTGACTCTGTAATAACTTGAGAGTTCTTCGAGACCGAACTTATCTGTGGGCTGTAATCTGTGACATTGTATACATAGACGGGACACAGGCGAACATCACGGCAGTAAAAATTGGCTACAAAACGCTCATGTAATACCTACGCATTGCACATACAGTACGCAAGGAAAGAAAAATTAATGTAAACACACAGGAAGTCATTTTATCTACAACTTTGCAATAAATGTTTTTGATTAGCGCTATCGTTCTGGCGCGAAGCTGAGTGAATACCGGGCATTACATTGCTTTCTTTTTGCCGCAAGGGAGGCAGGTACAAGGCATCTATAGGTAAAAACATCGTAGGATGTAAGAGATATCACCTCACACGGGCAATAAAGGAGGAACGAAAGATTCCTGACGATATTTTTCGGCATGTTCCTGAAGCTGAATAAGGTAAAAAAATAATACAAAGATGGGTTCAAAAGGATGTTGATTTCAGAGCCGTAAAACTATTTTATAAAAAAAAACACCTCACTCGGGCTCGACATTTCCAGCTCACTTTCGTTTGCTAGACGGCAAGGTGCCTCATTTGCAGGTAAGGTTCGCTTTGGCTTAAATATGGTCACTTACATCCAAAATGTAATAAAATAAATAATATTATAAATAAATCATGACGACTCATATAAAAAATATCTTGTCAACAAAAATATGCAAATGCATTTTGCATTACAAGTTGTCAACTAAATGCTGTATGAGTAATAACATTGTTCCGAATTAATGACTCTAATCGCGTTTAGATCTGGCATACATTAAGTGTCCGTCTGTCAGTGCGTCTGTCCAGCACGTAGGAATGAATGTCAAGGATCGAGGTGCTCTACTAAGGTTATAAAAGTGACAGTTTGTGATTAAAGAGGCATGTTTGGTGTGTAAGAGATTCATCAACATCTTTGAACCAAAGCCAACTTCACCTGCACGCGGTGCACTCTGCTGACTGACAAACGAAGCTCTGGCGAAAAGAGAGGTAGGGAGCGTAATTGTAAGCTACCCGACTGGGGAATGTACCTCCACCTCACAGAATACCGCAGCCAAATAACAAATCCCTTGAGGGTTGTTGTGTTCCTGCGAGTGAGTGAGGTCACCAGAATAGAAGGAGACGGTGCGTTGGCAGCTACGGTGGCGGCGCGCGAGCGATATTTTATGTTGCGAGCGTTAATCTGACGGTAATCGCTTCACATCAGGCGCGCCGTATGCTTGTCTGCCACCCGACGTAGTATAAAAAAAAATAGGATACATTTTATCCCGGGACTATATATACAAGGAGCAAAACCGCGGGAAAAATAAATAGATATCAGGTTACACATCGCTGCACCGCCATCTAGTCCCTGCTAGGAAACTAAGCAAAGCTTAGTTATATAACTGAAAGATAACTGAACATATTACATTTTATTATTATTTTGTAAATACATACATATAATACATAGAAAACATAAAGACCAAGACAATTAGACATGTTCATGCACACACATGTTTGTCTTGTGCGAGGACTGAACCCGCGACTTCGAAGTTCAACCGCCGGACTAGTTAACAAGTTATGCATATATAAATAATTAAATATTCCTGGACAAATTACACAGCGCCGATTTTCCTAAACTAAGCATCAAACTTTGCTTAAACTCATTATCAGCATTCCAGCCAAAGGCAAGTACTCAGCTGAACATAGGCTTCTTTCATAACGATTCTTTGACGAGCTCGGTGGCGTAGCGGTCAATGACGCAGCTCGTGGGTTCGATTCCCACATAGGACAAACATTTGTGTGCATGAACATGTCTGTTTGTCTTAGTCTGGGTCTTTTCTATCTATCATAAGTATGTATTTACAGAAAAAAAAATGTATTTACGTATGTTTATCAGTTGTCTAGTACCCATAACACAGGCTTCTTCGCTTACTTTGGGGCTAGATGGCGCTGTGTAATTTGTCTGACAATATTTATTTATTATAAACTTCCACACTGATCGGTTCTGTGTCGTTTGCTTCATCACCTCTTTGCAATTTCTTTCAGGTCGTCGGTCCATGTAGTGGGGGCCATACTACACTGCGCTTTCCAGTCCTTGGTGAAAAGAAAAATATTGCCAAACACACACGACACGTGATAAAATAATAATAGAGAACATCACTTAAATCATTAGATGCAGAAAAGTTAGTGTAACAAAAAGGCATTGACTCAGCGGTATGTTGACCAGTGTTTAAGAGGCTGCCGACAATAACCACCGCCGGTTTTCAGTCAGCCTTAAACAAATAAAGTAGCCCATATTGCGGGTACATAAGCAATAATTTGTTATATACTAAAACTCAAGTCTAATTCGGATTATATGTTCGCTACTTTAGCACCTTTCTGCCCCAACGGCTGTGACCTGACCATTGCTACTTGAGCCTGCTGATTGTTAAAATTTTAATCTTATATGCCTATATAGGGGGAAACCGAGGGGCACAGCTAGTGCATCTGTAAGTTTACTTCTTGGACCAAATGTCACCACGACCATACTCAGTGATCTGTCATAAAAACACGTAGGTATCTGCAGTTTTACTAATCGGTATTTTGTTAATCCAGCTGTCAGACGGACAGACAGATAACGTGTAATTAGTTCTGCATACGCTGTAATTTATACAGACAAGTACGGCAACTTGCCCTGTTAGGCTTCTATCGTGCGATTTACTCTACAAAAAATCAGGTCGTGGAGGACGAAATATAAATTGACTCGTTTATTTATCGATTGGTTTTGAAGATATATTTGGCTTTGACAGATAAATGATATATTTGTAGAATACAGAATCAGTAATTTAATTTGTTTGTATGATAAATATTATTTAATTTAATTTACGAGTAGTTACAAATTTGTATCTGAAGAAATTTTATCAGGTGCTTGTTCAAATATCTTTGCTGCATCAGCCTATATTCATCACACTGCTTGGTTACTAGTCTCCGTTCAATCGAAATACTCAATAGAACGTACGTGGAATACTTTTTAGACCCCTTCAATTGAGGGGAGACTAGTTTCCCTTTGTACGGTGGACGGCCTCTCCAAGTCAAGTGGTTAGATTTTACCAAATATAGAGTTAGAATAAAATTCTTGAAGAATCTGACGTTATGTTAGTTTGAAAGTGGAGCCGACTCTGGCAATGTACTAAAATTTGTGCGATATTGATGGATCGCACGTCAAATCAGTCGATAATATTCCGTTAATCGATATCCATGGCAGAGTTAGTGACTGGATGATGACCTCGAACTTGGTCGCAGCACTATCTAGATAAAGATCTACTTACATACACAGAGAGTACAGCTGATTTAATTTAATATGTAACTGTTTATAACGACTCGGCATTTGTATGGAGTTGTCGATGGAACGTAATTATTGGGTATTGGTATTGTGCTTTACGTCCTAGCCCTGGGTCTTTAACTAATAGTCAAATAAGAAAATAAGTGTACGTAATTTGGAGTATATCTAGTTGATTGTTGACTGATGATGATGATGAAAACAATCATCATCATCATTAGTCTGTGTCTTATCACTGATGGATATAGGTCTTTCCATATGCTATCCTCGGCTGTCCGCATCTAGTCGCTTTCATGGCGTTGTAATATCTTTGTATCTTTTTTTATCTAGAGTTTGTTATAGTTAGTTTAAATCTACATTCAAACCTCGTCTACAAAGTTTGATTGCATGACGTGAAGACAACTGTATGTAATAATTCTTTAAAGAATTTTGAAAGAACTGAGTGTCCCATACAAAGCTTTTCGCGTTTATTTGAAATAGATTTGCCTATTTTTAACATTGAAAATGTTTTTTTGTTCGCTTCAGTAGGCCCCCATTTTTGCTGAAAGTGCGACTCGCCTGTGATACTCTGAGGTTTAGGGCCACGAGGACGTGTGAGGACTCAAAAGACGCGGAATTCGAAGGGCTTTAAGATGATGTAAAAATATTTTGGAAAAGTTGGTTATGAAAAAAAAAATATTTTGGTAGATTCATTTTCAATAGCCTTCCAAGTCGAGTAGAGCACGAGATCTGTGATTTTTTTTATTTATATTGTAAGCACCCTCCACCACGCTGTTCAACTGCGGGTTGACGGATTAATATTTCTAGTTATTTTTTATTAATCATAGCATTAAAAAATATACATATAAAAAATAACTACATTTTGAAATCATTATCTCACTGCTCGCCTCTGAATCGAGTCAAAAGTACAGATTTATTTAATAGTTACTCTGTTCACAAGGTGCAGGCTGATATAAGTATTTTATTATAAATAGATATTTAGTTAGGACATTCTGAAATTTCTGAATAGATGTGAATGCAAATACAATGGGGTCCACGCGTGATAAACTGCTATAATCTCTCGGATGATATCAAGCGATGGAATTCCACTGCATGCCACAGTCGAGAGGTCGCAGGTACAAACGTCGTCGACTTTCTGTCGATATTTATTATGTGACTCCGGCCTGCGCCGTGAGAGAGCAAAATATTACGATACATTTTGATAAAGTATTCGCGTCCGTTACTCGATATCTGTGACGTCACGAGTACGGCTATTTCGACGGAAGCCAAAGATTTGAGCTCACTAGATACCGTGAAAGTTAATAAGGAAGTATAAATTAAATGTGTATGAAAACCCCGACAACCAATGATGTCATAAATATTATAGACATGGCATACACAGCTTAGCATGTGTACGCACACATGCTAAGCTGTGGAATGAACTGCCTGTCGAGGTTTTCTCAGGAGACTACAGCATGGGGTTCTTCAAAAAGGGCGTGAAGAGGTTTTTACAGGGTCGGCAACGCGCGTGTGATACCCCTAGTGTTGCAGGTGTTCAAAGGCTACGGTAACTGCTTTTCATCAAACGAGCCGTATGCTTGTTTGCCACTTTAGTGGTATAAAAGAAAACTAAATTGCGTCAGAAAGCAGTTTCGCTATCCTTATCATCTTGACGCTTTAATATACTTGCTGGCTCTTTCCCTCGCTGAGTGCGTAAACCGGCGCAATCCATTTTTGTCTTGTCAAAATATAAAAATATTATATAAAAAAAGTGTAAGATGTGTCTAATGCCGCTAGGGCCCAATGGCTGAATCCATACTAATATTATAAACTAGCTGTCCCGGCGAACTTCGTACCGCCTAACAGTCAATGAATGTCGTGATGTACATATATATATGAACAAAATTTATGATTTCTTGAAATTAATACAATGAATAATAGAAAATAATAGAGAAGCACCATGGCGTGAGGCACGTGTCAGTCTAATTGTACACGCAAGTTAAGCAACGTCAACCGTAGCCTGTTCATGGATGAGTTTATGTTATCTCGAGCTCGTCCGTGCTTCGGAAGGCACGTTAAGCCGTCGGTCCTGGTGTTTATCATTAGATGGCAGTCCTTAAGCCAAGTTAGTGGCCCAACCCGTAGTTGAGCAGCGTGTTGGAGTATGCTCTAAACATCTTCGGTTGAGGGAAGACCCGTATCCCAGCAGTGGGTAAATAATAAGTTCAGTACTTTACAAAGTCACAAAAAAAGTACCAATTGACAACAATAAATATTTCAATCCACAAAACAAATCACAGACAACATTCGCGACGTAAAAGTGAGACCAATCGATTTGACATTTACATAACAATCAATAAATATTCCAATCCTTTTTAACTGGCACTATTTGTATGGGAAAACGTTTTTTCTTTTATTTAATTCTTTCGTCAATTTTTCAATGTTTTTAATACTTTCCCGACCAAGACACGACATTATTTTATATATTACTAGATGACCCGGTGAACTTTGTTTCACCTACATCTACTTAACAAATATATACGATCTAAGATCTGTGTCTCTTTAAGAAGTGCCTACCCTGTGTGCCCGAACCTGGAGGATGTGCCATTGCAAGACATTTGTTTCCTAACTTGCCGCTTTCCATAAAATTTGACAATACCAGCTTAAATGACTCTCTTGCAGTTTGCTTGCCATGTTCGAGAATTCCTGACGCGGTCCTTCTACGAAACTTCGCGCATACTGCGCAGCATATTCTATGTCTATGGTCTAATCTTGGATTTATATATTTGCCCTTTCAACTTGACGAAATTTCGGAGTCACAGATGTCACTGGTTACCTTAACCCACTTAGTCCAAGCTACTGAAATCTCGCAGTCGATTCTATCCGATGATCGAAGAACAGATCCTAAGTACAACCGTCCGTGCATTTGATCATATCCATAAGTGCACGGTCGTGAGATCTGTTGTTTTGCAGCCCAAGTCTTTCCCGTATTCGGATTCAGCCCATAGTTCTCAAGTGACCTCTTCCATTAATTCACTCATCGCATCAACTGCACTCTATCCGCATTCGCCAGTGCACTTATATCAGCATACATGAACACACGTCGACCCACCGCACAGAGCTGGTCCATGTGGATACATGATAATTCGTCTAATACCACGAATGTCAAATGAATGAAAAAGCCAGACAACAATGTCTGGTTTTTTCTTAAATATTTTTTTTCTTGTAGAAGCTTTTTTCTCATTCTTCTTTTAGCGTTAGAGTAGGATTTGTATCAGTAGCAGATGTTCTAGCTATAGGTGTATTTTCCAAGACGTCATCTGCATATATTTCATCGTCTTGAACTACGACTTTTTCTATAATTTTATTTATTTCTTGGCGTAAGTATTGCAACTTTTCTTGGCATGAAGAATGTATATGTACGATCTGTATTTTTAGTTTCTTCATCGTACTTTTTTGGATTTTGGAAATAAATAAAAATTTACTTAGTTTTAACGCCAAATTCTTTATTTGCGGGATCCGCGGATCGGCCCTTTGAACGTGCGGGATCCCGCAGATTAATTAAAGCATCGTAATCCCGCGGGAATGGGGGATCCCGCTTTGCGGGATTGCAATCCCTAGTCACAGATGACACTGGTTACCTCAAGCCACTTAGTCAAGCTACTGAAATCTCGCAGTCGATGCTATCCGATGATCGAAGAACAGACCCAAAGTACTTAAACTGTCCGTGCATTCGACCATAACCTTATGTGCACGGTCGTTCGGGGATCTGTTATTTTGCAGCCCAAGTACTCGATCTTTCCCGTATTCGGATTCAGCCCATAGTTCTCAAGTGACCTCTTCCATTAATTCACTCATCGCACCAACTGCCCTCTATCCGCATCCGCCAGTGCAATTATATCAGCATACATGGACACCTACCGGCTAAGCTGAAGACGATCCCCACCGGTGTTTCTGGTCACGAAAATCAAACTTCAACTTAGAAGTATGATACTTGTGTTTAGCTTAACTGACAGTAACTCTGGAGCTGTACGAACTAAGCTGAATATGCTTGTCAATAACTTAAACGTAAGACCTATTTTTGGAATCAAAATATTCGATGGAAATCGGGATTCAGCTTCGGTGGTAAGCCCCCTGGTCCATGTGGATCCATGATACTACTTGATAATTCGTCTAATATATAAGAAACCACAAATGTCTAATATATAAGAATATGCCTAGTATGAACAAAAACAGACTAAGACTGATCGTTGGAGGACACCGACGTTAATGGGAATTTTGTCTCTCCTCTCCGACAGAGGTCTAAACTATGGATTTGGAATTTCGGTACATGTCTCGGATGATGTCGATATAAAAACCTGGCAGCCCTTTAGACTTCAGTAAAGAAAGCTCTCGCCAAATAAATTTATGACTAAATGATAAAATATGATTATATTAAAATTACAGATTTAGGTACTTCAGAAAATAATGAGGATCCGTGTTATTTTGTAATAGGTATCACCTTGGTTAACATGACAGACCTATATAATGTGATGTAGGTCTTACCATATGCAAAGTTATACAACTCTATGTGAATCCACAAACCTCGTTCTGCGTTCAGCCCCCATTTTCTGGTCTATTCGCATTGCTGACACTGGTTACATTTTTTGCAATCATTTTTGTAATGTACAATCCGAGTGTTTATGAAATTTACAAATTTCTTTTATTTATTCTTAAGTACTGAACAAAGCATGATTTACCATAAATAGTCACTACATATTTCAACTCCTTTCTTGATGTCTATTAGTATTGTGTCATTTCTATGTCACTTCTGAGAAAGTCATATTTGACAACCAACAAATATGACGTCGATTCTTTGTGACAATGACACTATTGATAGGTAGGTTCGCCATCTTTGCTGTTATGACATTCGACTATAGTAGGAACACTTTGTATGGGAAATTAAAATTGTTGTTTTCACTATCTTTCTTGAATTTTTTCAAAAATTTCTCACCGGTTAAACCTTCCCTGGGCTAAGACAAACATTTCAAAACCAAAATCAGCTAAATCGGCCTGGCCGTTCTCGAGTTTTAGCGAGACTAATAAAAAGCAATTCATTTTTATATATAAGACTAGATGACCCGGTGAACTTTGTTTCACCTACATCTATCTACTTAACAAATTTATACGATCTAAGATCTGTGTCTCTTTAAGAAGTGCTTACCCTGTGTGCCCGAACCTGGAGGATGTGCCAATGCAAGACATTTGTTTCCTAACTTGCCGCTTTCCATAAAATTTGACAATACCAGCTTAAATGACTCTCTTGCAGTTTGCTTGCCATGTCCGAGAATTCCTGATGCGGTCCTTCTACGAAACTTCGCGCATACTGCGCAGCATATTCAACTCCATGAAAGACAACACCTGTACGTGTCGCTCAAGTATTGACGATTTTTTACTAACTTTTAAAATGGTCTAATCTTGGATTTATATATTTGTCCTTTCAACTTGACGAAATTTCGGAGTCACAGATGTCACTGGTTACCTCAAGCCACTTAGTCCAAGCTACTGAAATCTCGCAGTCGATTCTATCCGATGATCGAAGAACAGATCCCAAGTACTTAAACCGTCCGTGCATTCGATCATATCCTTAAGTGCACGGTCGTGGAATCTGTTGTTTTGCAGCCCAAGTCTTTCCCGTATTCGGATTCAGCCCATAGTTCTCAAGTGACATCTTCCATTAATTCACTCATCGCATCAATTGCACTCTATCCGCATTCGCCAGTGCAATTATATCAGCATACATGAACACCCGTCGACCCACTGCACAGAGCTGGTCCATGTGGATACATGATACTACTTGACAATTCGCCTAATTCCACGAATGTCAAATGAATGAAAAAGCCAGACAACAATTTCTGTTTTTTTTTAAATATTTTTTTTCTTGTAGAAGCTTTTTTCTCATTCTTCTTTTAGCGTTAGAGTAGGATTTGTATCAGTAGCAGATGTTCTAGCTATAGGTGTATTTTCCAAGACGTCACCTGCATATATTTCATCGTCTTGAACTACGACTTTTTCTATAATTTTATTTATTTCTTGGCGTAAGTATTGCAACTTTTCTTGGCATGAAGAATGTATATGTACGATCTATATTTTTGGTTTCTTCATCGTACTTTTTTGGATTATGGAAATAAATAAAAAATTACTTAGTTTTAGCGCCAAATTCTTTATTTGCGGGATCCGCGGATCCGCCCTTTGAATGTGCGGGATCCCGCAGATGTTTTGCTTTGCGGGATTGCAATCCCTAGTCACAGATGACACTGGTTGCCTCAAGCCACTTAGTCCAAGCTACTGAAATCTCGCAGTCGATGCTATCCGATGATCGAAGAACAGAACCCAAGTACTTAAACTGTTCGTGCATTCGACCATATCCTTATGTACACGGTCGTTCGGGGATCTGTTGTTTTGCAGCCCAAAGTACTCGATCTTTCCCATATTCGGATTCAGCCCATAGTTCTCAAGTGACCTCTTCCATTAATTCACTCATCGCACCAACTGCCCTCTATCCGCATCCGCCAGTGCAATTATATCAGCATACATGGACACCTACCGGCTAAGCTGAAGACGATCCCCACCGGTGTTTCTGATCACGAAAATCAAACTTCAACTTAGAAGTATGATACTTGTGTTTAGCTTAACTGACAGTAACTCTGGAGCTCTACGGACTAAGCTGAATATGCTTGTCAATAACTTAAACGTAACACCTATTTTTGGAGTCAAAATATTCGATGGTAATCGACTTCAGCTTCGGCGGTAAGCCCCCTGGTCCATGTGGATCCATGATACTACTTGTCAATTCGCCTAATATATAAGAAACCACAAATGTCTAATATATAAGAATATGCCTAATATGAACAAAAACAGACTAAGACTGATCGCTGGAGGACACCGACGTTAATGGGAATTTTGTCTCTCCTCTCCGATAGAGGTCTAAACTATAAATTTGGAATTTTGGTACATGTCTCGGATGATGTCGATATAAAAACCTGACAGCCCTTTAGACTTCAGTAAAGAAAGTTCTCGCCAAATAAATTTTAGACTAAATGATAAAATATGATTATATTAAAATTACAGATTTAAGTACTTCAGAAAATAATGAGGATCCGTTTTATTTTGTAATAGGTATCACCTTAGTTAACATGACAGACCTATTTTCCTATTCCATATACCTTCCTTATTGTGTCATTTCTATGTCACTTCTGAGAAAGTCATATTTGACAACCAACAAATATGACGTCGATTCTTTGTGACAATGACACTATTGATAGGTAGGTTCGCCATCTTTGCTGTTATGACATTCGACTATAGTAGGAACACTTTGTATGGGAAATTAAAATTGTTGTTTTCACTATCTTTTTTGAATTTTTTCCAAAATTTCTCACCGTTTAAACCTTCCCTGGGCTAAGACAAATATTTCAAAACCAAAATCAGCTAAATCGGCCTGGCCGTTCTCGAGTTTTAGCGAGACTAACAAAAAGCAATTCATCCTTACTTCCTTACTTCCTTATCCTTACTTCCTTACTAATATTATAAATGCGAAAGTAACTCTGTCTGTCTGTCTGTCTGTCTGTCCTGCTTTCACGGCAAAACTACTGAACCGATTTAAATGAAATTTGGTACACAGATAGCTTAGAGCCTGAGGAAGGACATAGGCTACTTTTTAATGCAAAAAAAGGGTTGTAAGGGGTTAAAAGGGGGGGTGAAAGGTTGTATGGAAGTATCGTTATTTTTAGAGCTAGAAGCTTGAAACTTATTTTTTAGGCTGTTGATTCGATATAAATAAATATGACATTCAAAGTTTGTAAAAGTTTTACCCACACGGGGGTAAAATAACAATAGGGAATAGGGGATGAAAGTTTGTATGGAAATATGTAAAGTATAAGTGAATGTTTTATAAGTTTGCGACAAGAGACAAAATATTAGTGCTATCCTGATGTAGATAACATTTACGCAGTCATTACAAAATGAGAAACTGGCATTGTACAAACAAAGCATTTGACCATCTGTGAATGTAAACAAAAGATAAGAAAGCTTAATAGTTTTATGAATGAGTCTTTATGCCTTTGCATGCCGACTCAGTCAGAAGTCGCAATATCCGAAAGGGATTTCTAGGAATCGGTTACAAATGGTTCATAAAAACAAGTTCTTAAGTACAAGTGTAAAAAGTTATACTTAGTATAGAGATTTTGTTTATTTGGGTCAATAAAATTAGTTAAATTTAATTCATTTGGGTTTATAATATTTTTTTAAATAGGTTTTTATACAATTAAATAAAATACTTAAATAAGTTATTTTCATAATAAGAAGTTTTGTTTTCTGTGTTTACGGTTAAAAGCAAAATAAAGTGTAAATAGTTATAGGGGTATAGCGCACTCGGTTCTAAAACTACCATTGAACTTAGCTGATGAGGACATGCCGGTATGTAACATTAGCAAAAGCAGTGAGCGCGGAAGAAAGTTGCAGCAGTGTAAGCTGTTGGTTGGGATGAATGTACAATGTTCCACAAAAGAGCTATATAAGTACTAGATGGCACACTGCAACTCATATAAGTATTAATACGTATGTGTCTTATTTGTAAAATAATTAGCCGAAATATTTAAAAATGCTGCCCAAAGACACTATTCCACGCGGACGAAGTCGCGGGCACAGCTAGTTTTTATATATAAGATATAGATTTATGGAGCTTGATTTAAATTTCTGAACGAACGCATAAATATTTTAGAACCAATAAATATTTAAATCCACAAAACTGTTTTCAAAACAAATCACAGCCAACTTTCAAGACGTAAAAATGAGACCAATAGAGTTAACATTTTTTTTTAATC
This sequence comes from Hypsopygia costalis, assembly GCA_937001555.2. Classification (NCBI taxonomy): domain Eukaryota; kingdom Metazoa; phylum Arthropoda; class Insecta; order Lepidoptera; family Pyralidae; genus Hypsopygia; species Hypsopygia costalis. The sequence continues at coordinate 19,553,884 of OW443349.2, read as the reverse complement.
TATGACATTTGTTCTATAATGAGCTTAATATACATTTCTGAACGCACGCATATATTTGGCGTACGCACGTACGACAACGTCACATTTGACAGCTACGACAACCACGAACATTTTGTATGAGAAAATGTTTTTTCTTTTATTTTATTTTTTCGAGAATTTTCCAATGTTTTTAAGAGTTATTCTGCTATTCGGGACGGAAACAAATCCAATAAATCAAAAACCATGGCAATCGGTCCAGCCGTTCTCGAGTTATAAGTGTTGTAACAAACTCGACTTTCTTTTATATATATAAGATGTGATAGTGTGTTTGATTGTTTGTCAATTTTGATGTGTTTGATTGATTGTTTGGCAACAGCTAGTTGGCTATAATAATATAACACGCACTGATTAAGATTTCTTATTATACATGTCCCTGACAGTCATCGTTTGCAATTATGATTACAAAGTACCAAATTACATCGAGCATCGGATGTCAGATGACATTATTATTCGCATATTGAAATTTATAACAACTGACAATGGACTTTATTGGTATAATCTTACAGTTCACTTTTAATTATTTACTTAGTATGTTATATTGTGACATAGAGTAAATAAATTTATCTAATCTCATACTGAAATTTACACATTAAAAAACTAAACACAGTATCTTAATGACAGTCTTTACGCACAAGCTATCAGAATAAATTTAAAAGGTTATTTTACGATACAGCTCTTCTATGGACAACTGTATCGTAAAATAACTTTTTTACCATTTCGATACAGCTTCAGCCCTGGATACAGGTATTTTAAACAGGTTGCAATGCAAATACATTGCAACTATGCAAAATTTTTCTACATAATCTGTGAACGCGGCGCCGCGCGGTGCGTCGCGCGTGCGCACTACGCATGCTCGATCTGCAAATGGATTTATAAGTAAGAATTATAGCTGTTAAATTAACTTCATGGTTGTATTTAAAATATTATTATCATATATTTCATGAGATTAGATAAAGTAGTGTATGAAACTGCACATAATTGGGTATTAAAATGCTCGTGTGGTCTATTATAACATTCGCCTTCGGCTCATGTTATAAACTCACACTCGTGTTTTAATAACCCTTGTTATGCAACAGTTTCATAAACTACTATATTGTGATAATGCTTAGTTTAAAAAAAAAAGAGGTTCTCAATTCGGCTGTATTTTATTTAATGTTTGTTAACTTAATTACTCAGTGATTTATATACCGATTTGAGAAAAACTTTTTTTATTTGAAAGAGTATACTTCCAGATTGGTCTCAATTTTTTTTTTTCATTATCATCAGCCTACATAAATGTAGAGTAATGTGCGTAGTTGGTTTTTTTTTTGTTAAAATTATTATAAGTAATCAATACATATAATAAAACAGTAGGAACCGCGTGTCTGTACATTTGATAAAATTAACAAAAAATGAGTGTGGGCGATAAAAAAAGAGTAACAGAACACAAAAAAGATTTTTTTGATTTTTTTGTCTGTCTGTCTGTCTGTCTGTCTGTCTGTATGTACTCGCTAATCTTTAAAACTACTGAACAGATTTTTACGCGGTTTTCACTAAAAGATTAAGGTCATCCCTGAGCAATATATAGGCTTTGTTTCATCGAAATCTGATGTCAGATTAAAAAGTTATCGTCATTTAAAGTTTAAAGAAATTTTTTCTTTATAGAAAATCACTCATCACAAAATCTAAGAAACCTTTCCTTCTCGGTATAAAAATCCAAGATTTGGAACACCTGATGCAGAACCATAATGGTTCAGCTAAACTATAAGAAATATAAAAATGACGCCTTAGCAAAAGTTGTTCATCCTGATGAGTATAAATAGTTTAACAAAATATTGATTGTATTGTAAAAAAAAATAACCACACGCAGTGCTACTTTTATTCTTACCTGCTACAAGTTAGACGCAATAGTCTTATTTATTTTATATATTATATAAAATAATATATAAAATATTGCCGTATAGGTAGTAATTAGTTGATCAATTTTCACTTGTTATAAATAAATAAGAAAAAAGCTTTGAGAAATCGGTGACTAACACCAAATGTTAGTCACCGATTTCATAAAGCTGTTTTCTTTATATCAAACAATACGGCGGCAGCGCTGTCGGATTCGTGACCTTCATATCATTTTAATGGAAATAATAAAAATAACCGGACTTATTTTTATATTTTTGTACTTGTAATTAATAATATGACTTACGTAAATATATTTCAACTCCTAAAGTTGAATTTCATAACGCTTTTATTCCTAAACATAATTTCAATAATATTTTCTCCATAATTTATTTAACGTCGCTTCTGGCGCTGTGACCTAACCCGCTCGTCTCAAATTCATTTAAATGCTGTTTTTTGTGGCTAAACAAATTTTAATTACTTCTCAAATACAAATGCGGTGAAAATGGCAATTGTTTTGTAAAGTAATCCTAGATGGCGTTGTTGTCATTTTAGATCGCGCTATGGTTTTGCTGTTCAGCGCTACGTATGTTATTATGTCTGAGTTTTATAATTATTCTACCAAAATTTTACTTACCAAAAATTCAACTAATTTTTTAAGACACCACGCGTCTGTTGATACCTCGTAAGGCCAGTTGGCAGAGGTTGAGGAGCTGTGTGTGTGTCACATTGTCATTGTGATGTATTAGAAAAAAAAAAAAAAAAAAAAAAAATCATTTCGCTTTACTTCTTTTTACTACTTCTGCATAACCTGTGTAAGTTGATCATATTGTCGCGGTCCTGTCTGGAACGATCTAGAATGGAACCTTCTAGAATAGTCGCCGCATACTTCGCTGCAAGCAATAATGACCCGTATGTCTACTGTCATAAGGTTCATAACACTATGACATGAAAATGTTCAAGAATCGTTACAATGTGAAGTACATACATGTATATTCGAGAACATTCGGGAATCGTTGCCGACGGATATAAATAGCGACCGCCGCGGCGCACAGTTGAGTTCAGTTTGGACTTCGGAAGAGAGAACTTCGAGCGAATCTACCGGCGAGACAAGCGATAACCTACGACCTCAGCGATACAATTGGACTTCGATTTGACCTGCGATTTGGAATCTTCGTGTGGACTTCGTGTTGTGAAGACCTGCAGACCAGACCCTGCGTGAATAAATCCTTGCAAGTTGTCATTGGCGTTTTACATCCAAATCCAGAACCCTAGCTCGTAACAATATCAATCCATAAATAAACTAGATAATTAAATTTCTATTCAGTTCTTTTGTGTCAACCTCACCTGCACGTGGTGTACTCTGCTGATAGTCCAGCGAGGCTTTGGCGAAAGAGAGGTAGGGCTCAACGTAATATTTAAGCTGACCAACTGGGTAAGTACCTCCACCTCACAGAATACCGCAGCCAAATAACAATTCCCTTGAGGGTTGTTGTGTTCTTACTTCTTGCAAGTGAGTGAGGTGACAAGGAAGTATGGAGCCGCTCCATCGACAGCGAGTGTCACAGCGGGTATCACAACGCGTTAGCGATATATTATAGTGCGTTTATATGGCTTCGGTAACCGCTTCACATCAAGTGGGCCAAATGCTTATTTGCCCACTTTTTAAAAACGCGCAATGTTGTCTTGTTGAAAATATAAATCAAATTTTTTTTATACTACTTCGGGTGGCAATAAAGCATATGGCCCACTTGATGTGACCCGTTTGAACACAAATGAAGGCCGAAGTGTGAATACCTTGTCAACGGCGCCTGAGAGACTAAATAAGACATAGTACTTAGTTATAGCGCGCCTCTGGAGCGCTCAATGTACAAAAAAGTCTTTAGTGATCGATGGCCAGGTGTAGTCTGTGAAAATAAATTTTACGAGTGAAGTCGAGTGCAATGCGTGGCTATGCTTCCTATAAATCTCGTACAACCGGATTAGCTCCTGTCCATGTCGCGCCCGCCAACTGAACGTCCATGGTCTAAATGCACGCGTGGAAATGTGAGCCAAGTCTAACCAAATATACAACTTCTAATCTCAATTTTTGTTCAACAGTGGATGGAAGTGAAGTGAAGAGATTTAAAGTCAGTCTCAACTATCAGTAAACTCCCTGCTAATTACCTGACAGGGTTACCTGTAGCAGAACGACCGCAGCCAAAGGAGCATCTGGCCTGACTTATGTGCTTTATACTAAACTGGTGTTTATATTATAAACATTTATATCACGTTTTTAAAACTAAATCTACTTCCATACTAGTATTATAAATGTGAAAATGTGTTTGTTTGTGATTCATTCTCATCAATTCCAATGGAGTGACATGATTTTTTATGGGGATAGTTTAAGGTCTGCAAGGGCCTAGGGCTACTTTTTATCCCGGATTTTTTTAAATTAAGATAATGTGCACGCGAGCAAAGACGCGGGTAACAGGTAGTAACAGCCAGCTATAGAACTTGGCAGTGCTTGCAGTCGGTGTCATGTAAGCAAAAAACGTTGCGTTCCTTTGTTCCGTTTGACGTAAAAGAAGGATAGCTTTTTTTCCGATTTTCAATTTCATTTCATTTGTGCCAAAACGGTACCTTTTCAGTTGATACAAAAAATGGCAGAGAAATCGGCCAGTGGTTGTCGAGGAAAATAGCACAGACATACACACATAAACTCTATATCGCCTTCGTATCGTTCCATCCGTCGTCGTGTCGCGTCGTGGACAAAAATATTAAACTTGGGCTAATCTCAAGTTTGCACTACTATGCGCCTAGTTTTAAGTTCCATTTCTTTGCATGTATTACATAACTAAACCATATAAATCTGTCGGCCAATGAATTCAAGTGCCCTCTTAATAGCTTCTAATGAAGCTACATCTGCGCCCGCGTAAATACATTATACGAATTTACATTATATATTTTCTTATTTCTCTGTTGGAAACCACTCTTGACTTAAAGGCAATATTTAAGATTATTGTTATGTTTCTATAGATATAATATAGAGGAATTGTTTGACATGATGCCTACGGCCTACTTCTACAGTCGCACCGCTCGCCATCGACAGGGAATTCATCCTCACACATTAGAGCCTAAGTGGTCGCGTACTGTGCGGTTCCAGAGAAGTTTTCTCCTGCGTACTGTGAAGCTGTGGAATGAACTGTCTGTCGAGGTTTTCTCAGGAGACTACAGCATGGGGTTCTTCAAGAAGGGTGTGAAGAGGTTTTTACAGGGTCGGCAACGCGCGTGTGATGCCCCTGGTGTTACAGGCGTTCATAGGCTACGGTAACTGCTTTCCATCAGGCGCAGTGGCGGATTAAGACTTTCTGAGGCCCTAAGCAAAGAGCTCATGAGGGCCCTCTGTAGCTTGAATTTGGAAGATAGGAATCCTTACTAATATTACAAATGCGAAAGTGTGTTTGTTTGTTTTTTGTCCGTCTCATTTCTCATTTGTTCATGGCTCAATTGTTTTTAATTAAATTTGCTATTATTTGGTATATAACCTGGATAGGGGCCCTTGGAAACCAGGGGCCTCAAGCACGTGCTTGTAATGCTTATGCGTTAATCCGCCACTGATCAGGTGGGTCATATGCTTGTTGGCCACTTTAGTGGTATAAAAGAAAATGCCACTAAGCGTCAAAAACGAACATCCGAAAAGTGAGCCAAATTGCCTTACCTCACAAAACTAAGTTAATGCTAAGACAAACAGACATGTTCACGCACATAAATATTAGTTGTATGCGGGGATCGAATCCACGACCTCGGAGTCACAGTAGCTAATGTTAGCCATTCGACCATCGGGCTCGTCATTGCTGATATGCATTATATTTATTCTGAAGAACTGTAAAGAGAAGAGCTTTGTGGCAATTTGTGTATCGACCTTATACTTGACTTATAACTATCCATGTCTATACATATAAGACATACCCGGACCTGGAGGACTCTTCCCAATAAGCGGCATACCGAAGTACATGGAACATGTCTCCAGACAGGGGAGAGTGACTAACGGACTCATGAGGGCCGACTTGTAACCCGTGCTGCAGCACTGGACTCACTCTAAGATAAGATCCATCTAAAGCTCAGAACTCTAAATCTAATGTATTTAAAGATATTGACTACTGAGTTAATTCGACAGCAACTCATCCTCACGTCAACTCCGAGACACTATTAATTTAAAGCCGCTCGCGGTATCGCCGCCCGCTGTTTGTATCACGCGCGCCGTCGACCCGATCAAGTCCGGTTACGTTTATTGTAGTTGACATTTATCTTGGTTCTTGACAGCCCGATGTGTGATAAATAGCCTTTATACGTATCCAGACAATGACTTTCAAAATAGTAGGCAGATTGGTCAGTTACCGCGCAAACATCTTTGAACCAAAAGCCATATAAATGCCCGCAACATGAAATATCGCTCGTGTGCTAGCCCTTGTTATCCCTAATATCCCTATCCTAAATACGAGAGCGAGTTTATTTGTTTGTTCCGCTTTCACGGTTTAACTACTAAACCGATTGCCATGAAATTTTGCATTTATCATATCAGAAGTTCTGAAATAAATACAGGATAAAGAATGAAAACATAGGGGTGTAAGGGGTTCATCAACATCTTTGAACAAAAACCAACTTCACCCGCACGCGATGCACCCTGCTGACTGACAAACGGGGCTCTGGCGTAAAACGAGGTAGCGTATTTTTTATTTAACAGCGTATTTTTTAAGCTGCCCGATTGCGGAAATACCTCCATCTCACAGGATACCGCAGCCAAATAACAATTCCTTTGAGGGTTGTTGTGTGAAGGAGTCGCTGCGTTGTAAGCGGGGGTGGCAGTACGTGAGCGATATTTCATGTTGCGAGCGTTAATATGGCTACGGTAACCGCTTCCCATCAGAGAGGCCGTATGCTTGTCTCCCACCCAATGTAATGTAAAAAAAGTATATACGGTTGGACCAACAAATGATTTTGTTTTACATGATTCGACTATCGATTTAGTAGATTAAGCTTGTAAAGTGGTATAAGTCGAACATTTTCCTGAACCATTAGCGCAAGTAAACGTATCTAGTGATACGATATCTGTGCTCGTCTGATTTATGCGAGTGGATGTGATTTACAGCGGGCCTCTGTCAACATGAAGCTGATCCCGTTTGTGCCGGACTACTAACATTGCCACCTGTAGCTAGGGTTGCCACGCGGGTTCTATGATACTTTTTGCACTGTACAAAAAATACAAAAATAACAATAACGATATTATTACAGTACAAAGGCGGTCTTATCTCAAGACAGTCTCTACCTTTGTGGAAGAGACCTTAGGGCAGAGGACATAATAATCGAAAAGTTAGGTGATATAGTGCAAAGTAAAATTCATGCAAAGTAATCTACTATAAGCTCTATATATTTATGATATACTAGGTAACCGGACAGACGTTGTCCTGGCTTCTTAACAATGAATAATGAATTCGAATTGGTTTCGCGCAATCTGTCAAATAACTGACAGTTCTGTCAAACGACATAAAGTTACATTCAAATGACTCGACAGACTCGACCGCGTACTTCACGTCCTGGGAGAGCCATTCAACTGTACCTATTGAATATGCAGTCGTTCAGTTTTCTTAAAATATTTTTTTCTCTCCTCCTCTATTACATCCTATAAACTTCTCATTCTCATTCGAATTCTTCTATTTCTTCTTTTCCTGTTTTAAATTTTCCTTTATTGTTTTAAATTAATTACAGTTTTTTTCCTATTTTTCTTTTTTCTTCCCCTTTCCCCCGGTATCCTTCCTCCTATCATGCTGTTGGAATCATGCTGTTTGAAATGTTTTAACTTCTATTGTATTCATAGTTCTCACCCTTGACTTGTGAGTTTATCAGTGGTTCATTCAAACTAATAATAGTATTTTTTTGCTCACGAAAAAATTAATTACAGCTTTAAGCCAATATAACAAAATTTCGAGTCGGTCAACTTTCATTCTGAGATATTAATAAAGTAATTAAGAGAATTACACTTCGGATCTTGCTTATATCCCTGAGAAAGAGTCGAAATTTCGGACATGTTTAAATACTTTTTGTCGTGTGACAACCCTAGCAGTAGCGTAGAGCAGACTCGACCGCGTACTTCACGTCCTGGGAGAGCAATTCAACTGTACCTATTGAATCTGCAGGTAGCAATTTAATGCAGTGGTTCTCTACCATAAACATTTATAGGTACTCATATGTAATGAAAATAATTATGACGGGTGTGTATGTGATGGGCTGCATTTTGGTAGGGAGCGTAATTGTATTGTATCCGACTGGGGAATGTATCTCCACCTCACACAATACCGCAGCCAAATAACAATTCCCTTGAGGGTTGTTGTGTTTCTGCGAGTGAGTGAGGTCACCAGAAAGGAAGGAGATGCTGCGTTGGCAGCGGGGGTGGCGACGCGCGAGCGATTTTTTATGTTGCAAGCGTTAATATGGCTCCGGTAACCACTTCAAATCAGGCGGGCCGTATGCTTGTCTGCCACCCGATGTAGCATAAAAAAAAGTAGCTAAAAGCGCGTGCGCTGGCAACTCTGTTATAAAACGCGTTTAATAATGAGGGTTCTTGTGTTCCTGCGAGAGAGTGAGGCCATCCAGAAAGCAAGGAGTAGCGGCGCGCGAGCGATATTTTATATTGCGAGCGTTAATAAGGCTACGGTAACCGCTTTACATCAGGCGGGCCTTATGCTTGTCTGCCACCCGACGTAGTATAAGAAAAAAGTAGTGTTGGTTTTTTAGTTTTGGTTTAAAAAAAAATGGGCGGTGTTTACATAGTGTAAAAATTTGATGAATTTGTACAATTCCCATTTATAATGGTGTGCGCATTTCCAGTGGCGTAGCTTACGCTAGACGGGCCATGTATCAAAACAAACACGTCAGGGCTGAGGGGGCTCTTCTATCTACTGGAACCGAACATGCTGGGGGCCCTTGTTGCCCGGGGACCCGTATCAATGATACGGCGGCACCAACGCCTCTGCGAATTTCGTATAATGGTTTTTCAATAATTTTAATTTTGACAATAAGGCCATGAAGAGGTTCATCACGCGCGTATTATACGCCCATGATGTTGCAGGTATCCATAGGCTGGGACTACCACGCGGGCCGTATGCTTGTGTACCACCTTAGTGGTATGAAATATATACAAATATAATACAACTGTTAACCTATGTACAAACTTTAAGATACAATACAGGAGTTTTTAAATCAATTAAATATTTTTATTACGATAAGCTGGCATACAAACGCATTACTCTCCTGATGGTCAGTAGCAAGTCAGTAGTAATCGCAACCTATGAACGTTTTAGGTGGACAGTAAGGTTATTTACCTGGACTTATATGTAATATCACGCTTACAAGTTACCTTCACCTTTAATGACTTAAAGTAGATAATTTATCAAAATGACTTTAACAGATTTTTTATCTGTAGATGTTGTTCCGAACATGTTTTGGCGTAAATAACGTCCAGTCCGAGTTGAACCGACGAAGACTGGTTACTTGTGTCCATAGATCTACAGAACTCTAGATACCGCTTGCTCTTAAAATTGTATATTACTAGCGATCACCCGCGACTTCGTCCATGTGATCATTCATTCATTTAGATAAAAAAAACATCTTATTAGTTTAGAAACATCGTGACACGTGATTTTTATGTATTAAATTTATTTATCAGTTTTCAAAACATTATAATGTCGTTTCTACCCCAGTCGAGGTCGACACGTCTCCCGACACCCTCTTTCCCTAGGGCCTCGTATATTATTGATGTATTTCATGCAAACCGAACGTGTCATAATTTACAGATTTTGATGAGGTCACGCCGTAGTGGATATATAGACCAACTACTTCATATATGCATGTATTGTGTAGCATCTGCATATATACGCAGTATATATGCAGATGCTACACAATACTGTATATACAGTATATATGCACAATCGTAAGTGATTTCTAACGTTTAACTAACTTTATACCACCATGTTCATGTGTGCCTATTAGGGCACAAAACAGATATGATAGATAAAACCTTTTTAACTATATCACGTGAGCTGTGGGTAAGTTTTGTTATCCATAACAAGCACGAGGCATTTCAAATGCAAACTACAGGAGAAGCACAGAATGCTTGTGCACAGCTCAAGTTTCACTGACGCGCTTTGACTAGCGACTTGCGGTATCTACTGTAGCTTGTATCTACTCCAAGTCTATGGTCGTATAGAGTGCGCTCTGATGACCCGCCGTAAATACTAATAAATGTTTATACTAGTGTACTGGTGCGAGGCGCAGGCGAGTGCTGTGAGCTGTGGGATGGGTAGTTGTATTGTTGCTTTATTTACTTTTAAGAAGGTAAAAAAAAAAAAATTGGTTGCCTGTAAAGTCGGTATACGGGCGAAAGTTTTACGTGACAACGACTTTGAGTGGTAAAATGTTTTCGAGTGGAAGGGACGCATGCCTTTCACTTTTTATGTCTGTCTCTCTCGCTCTTAGAAGGGACGCGTGCCTTTCACTCGCTCTCATTGTAAGCGCATAACGTGAGCCAGTTTCTTGAAGTGTCACCCGGCTAACCAATTTATAAGACGTTGTCACGTCAAAAATAGTTTTATATTTTTATTAACGAATATCAGCGTGGTTATTAAATGCACCTTTATGAAGGAAACAATTTCTGTTGTTAGGTTGCAGTCAGAAAAAAAATTTTTAGCATTTTTTTACGTCAATCCGGCGCGCGGCGCGGCTTTTGGCGTGGCAACGCGTTGTATACTATATAACTTGTAATACTGCAAGTCTCTATCTACTCGACTCTGTGATCTTCCCTTTTGTTTAGTTATATTTTCCATACAAGATTCAGAAATATATCATATCTGTCAGGCGGACCTTGCCGGTTTAAGATTTGTATAGAGACAAATATTATAAATGTAAAAGTTGGTTTGTTTGATACAATATCACGCCTCAAGTATTGAATCGATGGCTATGGAATTTTGCATATATCATATTAAAAGTCCACGATAAATAATTGGATACTTTTTATATTGACCATTTTCGCGAAGTTTGATCAAAAGTTTGCGGGATAATCGATATCCACGCAGGCGAAGCCGCGGACAGGGCTAGTATATCAATATATATTCCTGGACAAGTTACACAGCGCCATCCAGTCATAAAGTAAGCAAAGACTCTGACTAAGACAAACAGACATGTTCATGCAGGCAAATGTTTGTCTAGTGCGGCGGGGATCGAACCGGCGACTCTCGTGCCAAGGTAGCCAAGAGATGATGATTAATAATGAAGGTAAGGTTAATTATTGCTAATATCTGTTTATTTAGGTCTAATAATTACTGTGGAAAAAAGAAATTGGGATCAATAGACGCGTGACGCCTCTGGTGTTGCAAGAATCAACAGGTGCGGTGACTGTTTACCTTCAGGCGGACCGTTCGCTTGTTAGTAACTCTAGTCGTTAAAAAAAAACATTCTAGTAGCGGGGGGTTCGTGGACATACTCTTAAGACGGCTAATATTTTTAACCGACTTCAAAAATAACCGACGTCAAATATAAGAAAAAGCAATGACCGATTACCATAAGGCGGGTCATGCGTTTGTGATCCTAGCCGACCGTGATATAACCGGAAGGTTGGCACACGGGGCGCATTAGCTGTTAGGTATAGGGTGCGTGTTACCCTAGCCGTGATAAAAAAAAAATACCTTTGGACCCTTAATATATCGTTGTATTAGAGTTGGTTTTTGCGGTGCAACTGCAATGCGCGATGAGAGGTCCACTACGAGTATACAAAAAAATGTTTTGGCGTGTTCACAGAAAAGCGTAAAATGGCCGCGTCACAAACGATACGGCGATGAGGTGTTTCGTATATTCACCGCGGCCGGTCCGTTACAACGAGGCACTGATTGATTACGGTTTGCAGTAACCTACCGATTATCGCCAGATCGACCGGAAGTAACAAGCCGTAACTTATTGCGTAACTAGAAAAAAAAAAACATGAAACGAATCGATTATTGCAGGTTGTATATGCTAGCAGTATAAAGAGCTCCGTCCGTACGGTGCCACTGTTAGCAGCACTACTTCAGGATCTTCCTGGCGACATTAATCACTGGTAGAAATACATCTGATACTCGTAGTTAATTGATTCAGGTGTTATTTTGCGAAAGTCAAATTTACAGGCAATTTAATCTACACTACTTTGTGTGCTTCCGCCGCCAATTAGTTCATGCCAACTACTGCCGGCCGGCACTCACCCACTACTGCCGGCCGGCACTCACCCACTACCGTGGGTAGGTGCATGCGACTGTCGTGGCTGCTTTGGTCGTTTCGGCTCCATTCTGTTTCAGATGCTGGAGGGTCGCAGAGACGGCCGCAGCAGCTGGAGCAGAGACGATCAAAGCAAAAAATCAAGATCAAAGTGGGTGCCGGCCGGCAGTAGTTTGTATGAACTAATTGGTGGCGAAAGCACACAAAGTAGTGTACTAGCCACTGCTGAACACAGATCTCCTCACCTATAAAAATAACATCTGAACTTCTGAAAGCGGATGGTAAACCCGTTCTTCAGAATCATTTCAAATCCGTTATCCTCTAGAGCTAAGCTAGACATGAGCTTCTGTAGTGATGTTGTTTTTCAAGACAGGTGATAAGACAATTTCGATACAAGGAGACAAAATTAATGTTAAAGGAAATAGATATTTATATATTTATAGGATCGATTTTTTTGTTTATCAAATTGATTTTGGTTGGCAATGCGTGTGTACAGTCTTACAGGCTACATCTAGTGTTCATAGGCTACGGTAACTGCTTTCCATCAGGCGGACCTTATGCTTGTTTTCCACTTTAGCGCTATAAAAAAGTGAGCCGTAAATCCGATTTACGGTTCTCTTGGTAAATAGATTCGATGAAAAACGATTTCCAATCAATTAACAGAAAAAAATGTAGGCATTCTTAACAAACAGTAACGTAGGCCGACTATATTGTACCTACACGTAAATCTATCCCATTAAATAACAATCAAACACAAAAATTAAAACGTCTACACCCAAATAAATCAACATTCAATTAAATAGCAATCATAGTTTTATGGCGGCCATAAAATTAATTAAAACGAATAACAAGCAATTATCCTAAAATGTATGCGTGTTTGGACGATTTTGGGCGATTCTACGCGACTACAGCCGAATAATTCGTTCTCTTATTGCCAATTAGACGGAGTTGGCGGGCTTATATGGCGCCGAGCTACCGTGTGCTGTGCATTATAAACATCGTGGGATCCTCGGTAATTATAAAGTCATAAAAATAACTATTGGACAATCTGTTTATGTCATAAATGCATTATTCATTCTTCATTGAAATGCAGATGATTAAAAATACTACTTGTTGATTGGCGTCGAAAAATTTAGCTTACGAGACATCAGTTATGAAATCGACGACACACATCTGCTATATTATACAAATACCGCGTCGTTGGTCGCAGCGACCGGCAATTTTATCATCATCATCATTATCAGCCTGTATCTACAGACTGTTGGATTTTATCCCAATGCTTTCCACCATATGCGATCCTCCAACCATCCGCTACAACTCACTTTATTGAAGTCGTCGGCCTATCCAGAGCGGACGCGTCCTACGTTTCGTCGCCCCATACGTGGCCTACACTCTAGGACTTTCCTCCGACCATTTACTTATGTTATATTATATTTAACACCGCGCATTATGCGACCAGCTGATCGCACGTCCAGTCTGACAGCTAAGATCAGATCATGCTTAACAGTCACAATGCGATTGTAACTCTTATTACGTACGGCATAAGTACGGTACAAAGGTCGGAGTGTAAAGGTTGACGTGCTCATAGCTGTACAATGTTGTTGAGGTCGCCTAGTACGCGGAGGCCGTTACATGTATAGATACAATAAATAATTCCATTCATTATCCATTAATTTGTTAATATTATATGTATTTGGTTTTGAATAATGGTTTAAAAAATATTTTTCCTGTATAAAGGCCGCCGCTGACGACATATCCAAAATTCCAAACTGACGTATACAAGAAGACACCCAATTGGGTTGTTTCCAATGTTTAAAAATTGTACAAATAAATTAACAATATCGTAAAATACACAAAACTATAAAGATCTGCAAACTTTCATTCTAATATCTTCAGTCAGACTTTTTTTAGCGTCGATCAAAGTTTGGCGGGAAAGTCCATTTTAAAAGTATGAAATTATTAAAAAATAATATTTCCATTGGAGTAGCAATAAAAAATGCTATAACTTTTATTATGATAATAATTACATAAACGTAATATTTAACATAGCTGTCGTACAAATTTCTGATTTGATGCATATAAAATACAAAACTGTGACGTCATAATTCGGTAGTCTTTTGTATGGAGCGTTTTGGGGCAGTCTAGAAATTGTGATTTTCAAATTAATATATCTCGAGAGATTTTTGTGCTATCGAAGTAATTCTTTCACCTATGGTTATATTATGGAGACGTCCCTACATATCAAACAGAAAAAAATGTTAGTCAAATACCCAATTTAATGTAAGACCTAATTCATTCATCGCATACGATTGTGGCGCGGGTTGTTTCTCACATTTTCAGCGCATTCGGAATGCTTTCAAAATAGAGTGGCACACATCTGTCTAGAACTCGATAGCGAGGAGTGCCTTGACGTGGTTTTGAAAATAGCATACGTATTTGACATTTCCCGCGGATTACGGAAGGCGGCCATGCCATTTCGATGTTCGGGCGTATATATGGATTCCCGTTGAGTTTCTAAATTGTGGCCTAGGGATGGCCATAACATTATAACTCGACTAAATGCTAAACCAGCAGCAGCATCCCTACCGTTATGATTCACATGCATTCCGCGGAGCTCTCATTATATTTTATTTGCTCTCCCTACGTGATCGCCGGCGGCTCGCTCTACCATTGTCCTAGGTGAGCAATGATATCATATGGCGCGATGCGCGTTATACAGGCTCTGTAACGTGCAAGTGATAGCTGTAGTGCTGCTAGAGTCCATTTACTGCAATGACTGCTTATTATTAGATATGCTATTTTACATATATTTTTTTATATAATTCCGGTGTATTTGAAACAAACGCGTACATCACATCAATAAACATGAAGTTTGGCGATAGAGTGAAGGTAAGTGTTCATGTATTTTTTTAGTGGTTAATAATAATAGTAAAGTCGACTTATACACATTTAATTATGCATAAATTATTTGATTATAACGTTTATATTTAACAAGGCGCAAATAGATTAAACTCTTTCACAATAAATTATCATAAATATATCGAATAAATAAAAATAGCATTACATTTAGATATAAAGAATTATTCAGAGAGATCTCTTACTATACTTATAACTACTGAGTTAAAAAGTATAGGAAGAGATAGATAGATAGACTCAGATTATATTGTACAATGGTACAATGTAATCTGAGTCTATCTATCTATCTCTTCCTGTACAATGGTACAATATAATCTGAGTCTATTTCTTTTTCGACTTCTTTGTCAACCCCTATTCATCTCACTGTTGGGAGATTCCCCTCAATCGAAGGGGTTTAGGGAATACTTCACCACGTTGCTCAACTGCGGGTTAGCAGAGACCAGTGTTTTAAAACCGCCTAAAGTCCACTGATTTGGACGTACTTTCCGAAGCTAGAAGAAACTCGAGATAAATATACCCATCTTTGAAAAGGCTATGGCCGACGTTGCTTAACTTGTGTGTTCGATTAGACTGACACGCGCAACGACGCCATCGAGCTCCTCCGTGTTTATAATAATCTTATTTTTATCAAACTATACATGTAGTTAGTAAGGATTTTGTTAGTGCATAGATAGTATCACTTCGCACTGTTTTGTCCTGTGTCGCTCACGTGGGACGGCTAGCCTCTCGTTACTCACCCAACTACGGCCGAGTTAAAGGTACAATGTGGTCCGCGTGACTCTGTGTTCGTTACTGCCGTTCAACCCAAGATATTCAGTAAAATGATGTTTTCTCAATGATTGACTTGACACGATGAGTTCTCACGTATCGGCTATATTATGAACTTCGGCTTTTAGATGTGGCAACATTACGATGAGGCAGTCCAGTGCGACTTTATTTATGTTCGCCTATATGTATCTTGAGGATGGCATCGTTGCGCGTGTCAATCTAACCGAACACGCAAGTTAAGCAACGTTAACCGTAGCCTGTATATGGATGGGTTAAATTTTCTCGAGCTCCTCCATTCATCACAGGTCATGTTAGACCGACGGTCTCTGTTATCGTTAGGTGACAGTCATTAAGTCAAGTTAGTGGCCTTTAGGTGGCTTGGAAACATTGGCCTCCACCAACCCGCAGCTGAGCTGCATGTTGGACTATGCTCTAAAATCCCTGCGACTGAGGGGAGACCCATAGACGAGCTCGGTGACGTAGCGGTCAATACGCGGCTTCGACACCAACGCTCGTGGGTTCGATTCCCACATAGGACAAACATTTGTGTGCATGAACATGTCTGTTTGTCTTAGTCTGGGTGTTTTCTATGTATCATAAGTATGTATTTACAAAAACAAAAAAAACGTATGTTTATCAGTTGTCTAGTACTCATAATACAAGCTTCGCTTACTTTGGGGCTAGATGGCGCAGTGTAATTTGTCTGACAATATATATATATATATATATTTATATCGCAACAGTGGAATGAATGAGGTATGGCGACGATATAGGTATATCTATCTAAATTCAATTCTACAAAATCGTGTCTGTAGGTATTTTTAAGTTAATCGGTTTATTTATTCGTTTTTCCCTATCATGGTTCCAATCGTATCATGGTGGCAGGTCTCAGCTAGTGAAGATTGAGGACAGCAAGTCTGACTGGGTGGCCTTGGTGCAGGTGTTCCGCAGGGGGCGTACTCTCGCCCGTTCTTTTCTCTATTTTCATTGATATCTCTCTTAAATCACGCGTCAAGCCCGGTCATTTGATAGGCGGGCGCGGGGATATGGATCCAACGCGTAGAGGCCCCTTTGAGAAGTTTGATGTAAATGTAATGTTGTACGCCCGCCGTGACCCGCTCCAGGATATGTCAACGGAACGATATACACATGAGCAGGTCTCGGCAGGCGTTGAGACTATTGCGAAGTGTGATGGAAAATAAAAGGGCTATGGAGATGAGATCTGGATGAACTTAATACCGGGCAGACGAGGGACAGACGCCTGCCATAACTGCTTTTATTGCCAGGTATTTGCGGCAGGCGGTGGCTTGCACTCACTTGATGGGCCCCCGAAATGCCAGGAAAACGGCCGGGGGCAACACCGGTGTGAGTGACTCAGGGATGTCGAGAGGTGTGCTGCGCTTTCTCCGAAGTTACTCGCGGCGTGATGCCCTTTAACACTTCCACCCCTGGAGCATATAGCTCTAGCGGCTCTTCTCTGGACGGCCAATGAAGGCTCATCATCATTGATATTATTATTATATACTACATAAATATTTTATACTGGTAACATATATTATTTCTTAATAAAATGCGCTATGCTCCTAATTTTTTCGTCATAAAAAAATCTATAACCTATTTTGAAATATCCAACTGGCATTTTGAAGTGTGTACGTAGACAATATGGGAAATTTAGAGGAATTTCTTTGAACCGTTTGTCTATAAAATACAAATCGTTTAAAAAAGATTACATTACCACTTTTTTTTAAATAAAAGTTAACAACGCGTGTAACGACTACTGACAAAATAAATATTGTTACCTACGTTAAATATCAAGTAGTCAGCAATTACATAAGTAGGTATATGTTTTTTAATCGCTGAGAAAAACCCTTCAAACTCGTCAAGAGATCGACTTAAGCAGATAATGTATTTAAAAGCACATGTTTCATCGTCATCATCATCACGTCCATTTTAGTCTCCACTACAGGAGCACGACCCTCTCTCGTCCGTCCTAGACGGAAGGAGGATTTGGCCTACACTCCCCACGCTGGCCAGACGGGTTGGGGAGGCCTGATCGATATTTGATAATGTATTTCCCTTAGTCGCCTTGTACGACATCCACGGGAAGAAACGGAGTGATTCTATTCTAGTCTGCCGGAAACCACACGGAAAAACCCTTCAAAATCGTCAAGGGATCGACTTAAGCAGATAATGTATTTAAAAGCACACGTTTACAAGCATGGAATTCACTCGTAGGAATACAAC
This sequence comes from Hypsopygia costalis, assembly GCA_937001555.2. Lineage (NCBI taxonomy): Eukaryota > Metazoa > Arthropoda > Insecta > Lepidoptera > Pyralidae > Hypsopygia > Hypsopygia costalis. The sequence goes on along the minus strand of OW443349.2, from coordinate 19,535,764 downwards.
AATCCTAAAGCACGAAATGTATTGTTATTATGCAAAACTTAAGCACTCCGCAGAACATTTTCGTTAGTTGTTAAGTAAAATATTAACATTGCTAATGTGCAGAGCACTGACTTTCTAGTTTATGTCCCGACCGGCATTAAAAAGAAATACTCATTTGGTTCTTAAGTCAATGTAACAGAGTTTAAAATTGAATATAACGCCCTGTAGTTGTTACAAGCGACTGATATAGAAGTGGTGCGCGATCTCCGACTGCTTTATAGATCTACACGGGAATTAATTATTGATAACAGGGCTTGCCTTGGTTGTGTCTGTTGGACGTTGAATGGTCACTGTACTGTACGAGGGGTGTAAGCGTCTCACTACCATCTTTGAGCCAAAGCCAAACTCACTTGCACGTGGTGCACCCTGCTAGTTTACTAACGAGCTTTTTTTTCGGGACGGGGCTAAATACAATTTCCCACTACGGTGTCTCCTGTGTATCCAGGATTAACAACGACCACCAAAAAAGGCCATGAACAGTAAAGTTTATTGCAGTCCCGGGGGTAAGACTACGATGCCTTGGAACTTACAACGAATTTAATCAGAAGAAACTAGTAGGAGTAAGAAGCTTTTGGAATTTGACTTCACCTCTTAGCAATATGAGAGACAGCAATGTGGCAAATAAGGCATTAAAAGTCTAAAGAGACGGCTAGTCAAGTGAAGCTCAACTGACGTGCATCACGGATTTTAAGTATCTAACACTACTGAGAACCTTGAGTTCATTGAGTTGTTTACAACATAACATAACGACTAAGTACCTGTTAAATGTTTCAGGTTGTTGTCACAAGAGAAAGTAACATGGATTTTTTTAAAAATAACGCGAAGAGATTATTCATGAGGAGTGATACCCTCATGATGGTGTAGCATGCATCGCTACGATTACAACTTACAATCAAGCTGTCTACATGCCTATTTGTCCCTTTAATGGTATAAAAACTATGTTGCAATTGAAATTTTACCTAATAGTTGTTCATTCGGTTGTACCAGGCTCCCAGCAGCGGGCAGACGGTCGCCTACAATGCTAATGAGAAGGCCCGCGGAGTCTGCGTGGGTCCCAGCCGCCGTATGATCTACGTGACAACATAATTATGCTTTTTTGTCGACATCCTCTGTGGCTACTGGGAGGGAGTATGCGATGATGCAAATGAGCATGCTCGCTTTCAACGAGGTGTTAAGGTGTGGACACACTGCGCTACGCACCGGTGCTGGTGTAGGTAGACGGGGGCCCACCACACATTCCCACCACTGTATCTCCTGTGTAGCCAGGATTAACAGCGGCGACCGCCAAAAAAAGGCAATGAACAATGAAGTCCATTGCAGTCCCAGGGGTAAAACTACGGCTGCCTTGGAACTCACAACGAATTTAATCAGAAGAAATTAGTAGGAGTAGGAAGCTTTTGGAATTTGACTTCCCCTCTTAGCAATGTGAGAGACAGCAATATGGCAAATAAGGCATTAAAAGCCTAAAGAGATGGCTAGTCAAGTAAGAAGGCTTGTGAACAATGCTCTAAAACCACAGTATAAGTAATAGTACTACGTACAGTATGGCCTCTCCCTGCGGCTCTCTCGTGTCGACCTCACCTCCCCTCTCAGACAAATCTGGAACAGTTTGTATGGCGCCGCATGCACACACGTTCATTCACGCTCTGCGTAGACGTCACTATTTATGTAGTAGTTACCGTCGCGACATTTGTATGGAGTGGCCGGGGTGTGTTAAAACTTAAAAAAGGATTGGTTGTTTATAAAGTCAGTTTACGGACGATAATTTTACGTGATAACGTAATAGAGAACTTCGACTGATGGTGTTGAAGAGTAATGCGTCACAAGCCGTACTCTCGCTTGCACGCTGGGCTCAGACAGAACGTGACAATTAGTCATGCTTTTTCGTGCGTGCACCCTGCATTCATCGATTTATAAGATGTTATGACGTCAAAAAACGATTAGTGACGTTAAATATATAAAACTGGAACATCCTGCAATCTTAAAATTTTATGAATGTATGTCCGACGTGTTTAACGGTCGATCAAAGTTTGGTGGTAAAGTCAATTTTAAAAGGATGAACTTATTAAAAACATACATATATATTACTGTTGTAAAAATGGATAACTAAAACTTTACGAGGGACGGCGACTAGTCTTCTTCTTCGGTCTCACCTTATCCCGTTACACGGGGTTGGCTTTCGCAATCATACGGCGCCATTTGTTTCTCTCCTGCCAATCAATTCTCATACAAAAATGTTCGATTTTGACATTTGTCAAAATCGAACATTTTTGTATGAGAATTGATTGGCAGGAGGACAAATAATATAACTGTAGGCGAAAGAATTACTTCGATAGCATAAAAACTTCTTGAGATATGATAACTTGAAAATCACAATTTTGGACTTTGCCCAAAACGATCCGTACAAAAGGCTACTAAGTTATGACGTCACAGGTTTGTATTTTGTATGCATTAAATCAGAAATCTGTACGACAGCAATGTTAAATATTGCGTTTAAGTAGCTAGGGCTGTAACAAATGTTATTATTTTATAAAGTTTTTCTAACAATAATATTTTTGAAATAATTTCATTTTTTTTAAAATGGACATCGAAGTCGAATGTAAGTCATGAAGTTAAATAATAAATAAATAAATATTCCTGGACAAATTACACACCGTCATCTAGTCCCAAAACAATCAAAGATTGTACTATGGGTACTAGGTAACTAATGTATTATGTAACTAACAGTATATCATACAAAGAAAACAGCCAAACAAGACAAACAGATATGTTCATGCATACAAATATTTGTCTTGTGCATTGTGTATACAAATATTTGCTGTGTTGGGATCGAACCCGCTACCTCGGAGTCAAAGTGCCATTGCTAGCCATTCGACCACCAGGCTCGTCAAAATGAAACATGGCAGATCGTTAATTTTATGTATTTTACGATATTAATAAATATCTTTTTATAATTTTAGAATATTGCCAAGTATCCAATTATGTATCACGGACTATACGAAACAAAAAGTATATTTAAGGCAGCGGAAACATCATAATCTATATATATAAAAGAAAGTCGTGTTTGTTACAACACTTATAACTCGAGAACGGCTGGACCGATTGCCATGGTTTTTGATTTGTTGGATTTGTTTCCGTCCCGAATAGCAGAATAACTCTTAAAAACATTGGAAAATTTTCGAAAAAATAAAATAAAAGAAAAAACATTTTCCCATACAAAATGTTCGTGGTTGTCGTAGCTGTCAAATGTGACGTTGTCGTACGTGCGTACGCCAAATGTATGCGTGCGTTCAGAAATGTATATTAAGCTCATTATAGAACAAATGTCATAGATTAAAAACAAATGTTAACTCTATTGGTCTCATTTTTACGTCTTGAAAGTTGGCTGTGATTTGTTTTGAAAACAGTTTTGTGGATTTAAATATTTATTGCAAAGAGAATGTAACCACTACGTTTTAATTTATTGGTTCTAAAATATTTATGCGTGCGTTTAGAAATTTAAATCAAGTTCCATAAATCTATATAATATATAAAATAATGTCGTGTCTTGGTCGGGAAAGTATTAAAAACATTGAAAAATTGACGAAAGAATTAAATAAAAGAAAAAACGTTTTCCCATACAAATAGTGCCAGTTAAAAAGGATTGGAATATTTATTGATTGTTATGTAAATGTCAAATCGATTGGTCTCACTTTTACGTCGCGAATGTTGTCTGTGATTTGTTTTGTGGATTGAAATATTTATTGTTGTCAATTGGTACTTTTTTTGTGACTTTGTAAAGTACTGAACTTATTATTTACCCACTGCTGGGATACGGGTCTTCCCTCAACCGAAGATGTTTAGAGCATACTCCAACACGCTGCTCAACTACGGGTTGGGCCACTAACTTAGCTTAAGGACTGCCATCTAATGATAAACACCAGGACCGACGGCTTAACGTGCCTTCCGAAGCACGGACGAGCTCGAGATAACATAAACTCATCCATGAACAGGCTACGGTTGACGTTGCTTAACTTGCGTGTACAATTAGACTGACACGTGCCTCACGCCATCGTGCTTCTCTATTATTTTCTATTATTCATTGTATTTATTTCAAGAAATCATAAATTTTGTTTATATATATATGTACATCACGACATTCATTGACTGTTAGGCGGTACGAAGTTCGCCGGGACAGCTAGTGATGCAATAAAACTCATAAAAAAGTTGACATAAGTTTGTGTTGTAGATCACTTTGTATTATTATCTCCGTTGTAGATCGAGCAGAGCCATCGCAGGTGTCAATGTCGGCGGACGGACCCCTGACATTCAGCTCCTTCCACGACCACAATATATACCAAGTAGTGTCGCAGTCTGGTCTAACCTGACTGCAAGTTACAACTTATTCTTTGGAAAATCGAATTTATAACCAATCCTAAACTTTTAATTAAAAAGAGACCCTATCCACTCAAAGTTAAAGTGCAAAATATTTTGATCATTGTTTATTTAAATTTATAAACACTGACTTATTCTCTTCATAACAATACTAAAATAAGACGAATCACCGGTTTGTCGAAATTGACTCACTGCACATATATTTTGATGATCTTAAATCCGAAAGCGTATCTAATCTGCGAATATTAAGGCACAGTTTTATAGTGTTGCCATAAATCATCGTAGAAATATTCATTTTGCATAACATTTGTTGGCAAGTGTTAGGATTCTAGTTTATAATTAAACTGCTCAATGGCTCACATTTTTTAAAGTTGCCTAGTTTTTTGTGAATATTTCGATTGTTCTATTTTTCTCTCCTTAACTCGACTTAAGAATACCGAAGTAGCCTGCTGGCAGCTGAAAGGGGAGTAAGTCCTGCTACCAATCCGCTTGACTGCTTGGTTGGTTTACTGGTTAAATATTTATTTTATTATCTCCAAAGGCTTACAATGTCGCCTAATATAGGTTTTACATAGTTAACTTTACGGGAGAGAAACGCCAATTATACGACCTATTAGGAACCGAGAAGTCGGGTGAAACCGCGGAGCACAGCTGGTTATTGACACTCTAGCGATAGACTACCAAAGTTTCGCTACCGAGTGGTGACACTAAAGCCAATCTCACATGCATGTGGTGCACCATAAAAGAAACGAGACTTTCGTTCGACGGGGTCTAGGATTGTCTAGGTGAGGATTGGGCATTCAAGACTCTACACGTAAAGATTTTGCACCTCTATGCTTACTCGGATGTGCTATTTGATTTGATATCTGCCGTTGAGTTCCACTATAACGTATTGGTCGCCACAAATTAAAATTCCATCTACATCATCTTCATAATAGGCGGTCTACCAAAGTTCGTTTTTTAAAATATTTTCTACCACAAACTGTGAAATTGTGAATCAACTTCTGTCAGCAGTATTCCCAAATAAGTACGACATGAGAGCTTTCAAGAACGAAGTAATTTTTACCATTAAAAGTCTGGGAACGGATCGGCGACTCCTTGCTGTATACAACAGCAAGGGGTCGCCGATATGTCAAATTCGAATTTTCGTGTCGGACTCGTATGATTATGGTAAGTCACCTGTAGCAGTAAACGTCAAACTCCGTTTAGTTCCGTTAAATAAATTTTATCAAAATAAAAAAAATATATATTTTAAAATCAGTAATGTCAAAAATAATGATGTCAAAGTCGAATGTCAAAAATAAAAATAGCGAAAAAGTTCAAAAAAGTCTTAAAGTTACAAAAAGAGTAATGAACACATAGAGGCGTGAACGTAGAAACGATAGTTCAAATTGGTGACACATATTGGTTGTATCACTAGTACCATTAATGGTCCTAGTGATACAACCAATATTTATGATGGTACAACTGATCGCAAATTAGTGTCACTAGTACCATTGATGGTACTAGAGATACAAAGTTGTGTCACTTGTACCATCAATAGTACTAGTCAATGGTACTACTGATCCTAAGGGACATTTACAACTGCACTATTGACTCGATAATACTCACTGGAGAAATACGAGTATGTATTGGGGGGTGTTAGGTTTTTTTTTGCGTAACGGAATTTCTTGATTCGGTCGCAAAAGCTATGCAATAGCTTAAAAAAAAAGCAATTAGGTAATATCAATCCTAATTATATGTGTGTGTTGTATCCAACGTATAGAGAACATCAATAGAAGCAGGTCGTAAATAGAATGTTTCGACCGCGAGGACATTAAATGTTCACATTAATTTGAATTTAATGAATTCACGACCACATCAAGAGTGTCTGTCGTTCATTAATAATCTTATGTTAAATACCAAATGTTTCCAAAACGAAACCACTAAACAGAATTTATTTTTTATTGACCTAATTTTTTTTTAATATCACAAATTTCTGGAGTGGTAGAGCAATTATGAAATGGGCTTGCTCGACCGGGGAAGTACCACCCTCTCACAGAATATCGACGTGAAGCAGCAATGCGTTTCGTTCGGTGAGTGAGAGATCCGGAAGCCCAACTCCTTCCCTATCCCCTCCTTCCTTCCCTTCCTCCAACTCCTTAGTGGACAACGCATTGGTAGCGCCCCGTGTGTTACTAATGTCTATAAGCGGCGGTGACCACCGCAATCTATGGACGCTGGTAACACAAGAGGCATCTCTCCAGGGTGTCTGTAAAAACCTCTTTGCTCCTTTTTTGAGAAACCCCATAGTGTAGTCTACTGAGAAAACCTCGACAGGCAGGTTCATTCCATAGCTTGATAGTCTGCGGGAGAAAACTTCTCTGGAACCGCGCAGTACGCCACCACTTAGGCTCCAATGTGTGAGGATGAATTCTCTGTCGATGGGGAGAGGTGCGCCTGTATGGGGTGTAGGAGGCCGTGGGCATCTTGTCAAACACAAAAACAGTGTTCCTCAACCAATGCACGAGAATATATAAATATGTATACGCTCTCAAATAAGTAAAACATATAACAGATAGTCAAACAGCTATCATAACGTATCGAAAATATGTTAAATATATGTTACGTTATGGAATTTTTATATGGGGTTATGGTTCAGATATGCAAAGTGTGTTTTTTGTCTAAAAGAAATGTATTCGGGCAATGTGTGGACTAAAAGCGGCGCCCCCCAAAAAGGTAACAATAATGTCCACTGCATTGTCCTGGGGGTAAAACTGCCTTGTAACATAAATTTATTCGCAAGAAAATAGTAGGAGTAGGAAGCTTAGAGTAAAAAACTGCAACTATTTAGTAAAAAGTAAATATGAGCACATCGTGAAAATATTGTGTTGAAATGTAAACTTGAATTAGCAGTTTAATATTATCATGTTGTGTAACCGAGCAGTGAACACGGAGACGGAAACGTCCCAATGACTTCTAAGATTAATAACTCCAATAAAAACTATTTACTCGTGTCTATTTATACTCGTTAGGATTAAAACCATACACTTATGTTTATAGATTATGTGTATAGATGCTGGGTTGGCGTGGCATGCCTAAGACAGAGAATATGTTACATTTTATACAGCCATGCCATGCAAATAAATTTTCTGCCATGGTTCTTATTTCAGTGACTAAATAGTGGCGGACGAAATGGTGTGGACGTATCCACGTGCCGGTTTTTTTAAATAAAAGCAGAAATATATATTTTTTTAATAATGTTATTGTGATAGCGCTGTATAAAATCTAACATACGAGTATTTTCTATCTAAAAGCTGCCATACATTAACCAACATGTTATCCGTGTTGGTCATGTTGTCTAACAATTTAGCTGTGTATGGACGTGTTGTCAATTAAAATATCTGCCAACATGATTGACAACACATGCATACACAAATATACTGTTAGGCAATGTGACCGACACGGGTAACATGTTAGTTAATGTATGGCAGCTTTTAGGCATGCCACGCCAACCCGCACAGTGAAGCGCATAGCAAAAATTTTGATTCCAATTAATCAACATTTTAGCGATGCGCTAAAATGCGATGCGCGCGAAAATAATAGAAACTCTTCTGGAATCGCACAGTGAAGTGCGATTCCAGAAGAGTTTCTATTATGAGCTCTTTGGGTTTAAACAGTGCTACGCGTGAGTGATGCATTTAATATTGCAAGTAATCACATTATAATTATATTACCTCTATACTAAATTTAATCCCAATTGGAATAGCGGGTCGATAGTTGTAACGGTTAACATTATTCTGCTTTTGTGTAAAAAAAAAAACCGGCACGTGGCACAAAAGTAACCTTACTACCTACCTACCTACCTTTCCACCGCACATACCGTAACCTGTAGATACTAATTTCGTCCATCCGTTTTCGTTTGGTCACTGATCATCGTCAATCAATTTGACAAAGTCGCCCGTAGAAGGAAAGAATAACGTTACTGGGTAACGTTATTTCATCACCAAATAACGAAAAATAACGTTATTAATACAGATATAATTGCGCAACGTTATTTTTAGCGATAGTTCCCTATAATCGATACATTATTAAAACTCACGTGAGACATTATACTAAATTAACATTATATATATAAAAATTCCGGTACCGGTGTTACCGGATGGGTATTGCCAACGGCCTGGAAACCAGTGCTCCAGTTTGAGTCTAAAGAGAGTCACGATACAGTCGCCAATGCGTATACTGTCAGTTTTTACCACCACATGGTAAGCGCACTAGATGACCACGCGCCCGAAGAGATAGAAGAAGTGGATCCACCGGCTACCACTACGTCATCGTCGAGGGCAGCGTTCCACCAATCAACGCACCAACCCGCCACCACCCTTTCCAGTCGGGCGGCGCGCGCATTGGCGCGAAGTGTCCGGCGCGAGAGACAAAGGGTGGACGTGTTTGGACTTTCGCCCTGATGAAGGTCTCCTTTTGAGATCGAAACTAGTCGGCTTTCCCGACAAAAAGACGTGAGTGACCCGTTTAATTTAGTATAATCGATACTTTTAATTCACTCGCAAATTATAGGTGATATGACTGACACATTGTGTTATATTCTATACATTGACGTAATGTGGACATGGGCATAGAGTAAGGAATTATGGATGTTCAAGATTCGACACGGTACGCTCGGCGCACCAGTTCTTCTTGCACTTGTACTTAATATTCTATGACGTCATAAGAACCAAATAAAAATTAATAACAATTATATTTTTAAATTTTCATCTCGTAGAAACTTCACAGATTTTTATGGAAGTCAGATGTCGTTAGTCGTAAAATTTCGCGTATTAATACTAGTGTGGGAACATTTCGGACAGCAACAGAACCTGTATGTTTGTCGCGGTCATTAATTTATTCTGAATTTATTTCATTCGATGAATATTTTATCCATTTTTTAAGGGTTGTCGCAAATATGAACAGGAATTATTTTAATAAATAATTAAAATATTTAATTATTATAGTTAAGTAACGTCGACCGTAGCCTGTACACGGATGGGTTTATATTACCTCGAGCTCCTCCGTGCTTCGGAAGGCACGTTAAGCCGTCGGTCCCGGTTGTTATCATTAGCTCATCTTGAGCTCCTCCGTGCTTCGGAAGGCACGTTAAGCTGTCGGTCCCGGTTGTTATCATTAGCTCATCTTGAGCTCCTCCGTGCTTCGGAAGGCACGTTAAGCCATCGGTCCCGGTTGTTATCATTAGCTCATCTTGAGCTCCTCCGTGCTTCGGAAGGCACGTTAAGCCGTCGGTCCCGGTTGTTATCATTAGCTCATCTTGAGCTCCTCCGTGCTTCGGAAGGCACGTTAAGCCGTCGGTCCCGGTTGTTATCATTAGCTCATCTTGAGCTCCTCCGTGCTTCGGAAGGCACGTTAAGCCGTCGGTCCCGGTTGTTATCATTAGCTCATCTTGAGCTCCTCCGTGCTTCGGAAGGCACGTTAAGCTGTCGGTCCCGGTTGTTATCATTTAATGACAGTCGTTAAGTTAAGTCAGTGGCCTTTAGGCGGTTCGAAAACACTGGCCTCCGCCAACCCGCAGTTGAGCAGCGTGTTGGAGTACGCTCTAATCCCCTTCGGTTGAGGGAAGATCCGTATCCATAAAAACTAAAGATTTCATAAAAATAAAGATTTCCTTATTGTTAATTTTAAAAAAAAAAAACGTTTTGTTTTATTTTTTTTAGTTTTGAAATAGGTTTTATCATTTTGGTGATTTGTAATTGTCATTTCTTTTGATGTTTACTCTGATTTGATTCTTGCGCTCGAACCCCATGGGAAAAGCGTTTTCACCCCTATCGATTTGACATTTTTAAATTTCCATAACAAATCACAGACAACTTTCGCGACATAAAAGTGACACCAATCGATTTGACGTTTTGATATTTGACAACCAATAAATATCGTAATCCCTTTTTCAACTGACACTTTCATTTGTATGGGAAAATGTTTTTTCTTTTATTTTATTTTTTCGAGAATTTTCCAATGTTTTTTAGAGTTATTCTGCTATTCGGGACGGAAACAAATCCAACAAATCAAAAACCATGGCAATCGGTCCAGCCGTTCTTGAGTTATAAGTGTAACAAACACGACTATCTTTTATATATATAGATGTATAACATAGTGGACACGAATTTACATAAAAGGATTTTTTTTTAATATACCCCTAAGACGGTGAAACGGAGGTTTAAAGTTTGTATGGGGAAACGAGATTAGTTGGACTATTTTATGCTAAACTTTACACGAGTACTTCTATAGATAAATGAGTAAACACGTGTTTGCCCCGAATTTCACGCGAGCGAAGCCGCGGGCAAGAGCTAGTAGTTTATATAGAAAAGAAATGCAGAATGCAAAATTTTTTTTTAATCAATAAAAAAATCTTTACACACACTACCTTGTTTGTGACACACTCGCATATACTCTTATGGTTATTTTAAGGTCGAATTTCGACCAGTGGGCGACCACTAGTTCACTTGCAATGAACTTTATATGCAACTTTAATGTAATTCACTATGAGATTCTACAGGAGTATCTAGTGAGCTCTACCGGGGGGCTTATAGCATCCGCTACGCATGACTGATGGATGCCTCTAGTATTTCAAGTGTTCGCATTATAGTCTCATATCTTCTATACCAAATTTTGGGATGAAAGTGGCTCTCCACGATCTTTAGGCCCAAAACTTTTAATGTTTTTTTTAAAGATAGTCGTTTTTATAAAAAAAAAAAAACTTGAAAGCTCCCATCCCATGTCGTTACTAGTTTTGGTACAACGAACGTTTAGAAAAGTACTGTCCAAATTTTTTTATAAATAATATAGATTAAAAAAATATATGCAGATGAGCCATGTTTTTACCCACACAATCATTACAATTACATCACAATCATTACAATTATATCACAATCATTACAATTATACAATTATATCTACCAATGAGGGTCTTTTGGCAGCACTGTAGCGTAGGGTCCAATCGTCTGTCAATTCATAGCACGTTGTCAAATGTCTTGTTGACGTCTTGTGTTGTCTTGTCGTCTTGAAGTTTCACTGTCAAAAAATTCAGTACAATTTGACAATCTGGACCCGACGTCTACCTAGCGACATCTGGTGTTAGAAAAAAATTCAAAAACCCTCATTGGCTGCGACTTTATCATATTGCGAATTCTGTCAACTTCATTTTGAGGTTGCCATGAAAAGATTGCTTTCCGCTGTAAGGCCGTCTTGTTGCAGATACATGTTTTTATTGTATCGTAGTGGGTATTTTCAAGTATAAGTATGTATTTACAACAAAAAAAAAAACCGGACAAGTGCGAGACGGACTCGCCCACCGAGGCTTCCGTACGTAGTATCATTATTAAATTTGATATTTTTCATTATAAATAAGAAATAATGCGTCGAAAAAAATAAATAAAATATATTTTGCAATGTGTACATCAAGTCCTTTCATATGATACCCCATTTGAACTAGTAGTTTCAATTTGAAATTTCGACACCCTATAAAAGATATAGACCCCCTTTTTTTAAGATCTATTTACAAATGTATAGTTTTGAGATTTACTCCTGTACTTGTAGTCTATAACGATGTTACTTGCCAAATTTCATAGTTCTAGGTCAACGGGAAGTACCCTATAGGTTTTGATTCCCTTGAGAATGTGTCGAAATATGCGTTTTTTGCTGAATAAACGGCCGTAACTTTTTTCTACGTAAACTTAGCAGTTTGATTTTTTTACAACTTCATGGGACCGTAGACCTGAGTATACACTTTAAATTTCAGCTTGATACCTCCACGCATTCTCGATATAGAAATTCTTGACAGACAGACAGACAGACAGACGGACAACAAAGTGATCTTATAAGGGTTCCGTTTTTCCTTTTGAGGTACAGAACCCTAAAAATATCATAGTTAATTGGTTCTGGTGTTATTTTCCGGAAGTCAAATTGCCTATAAAAATATCAGTGCAGGTAACGGATATTTATAAAGGCACTTTGACTTCCGGACCTATAGTACAAGCTTTGCTTATTTTGGGATTAGGAGGGCGCTGTGTAATTTGTCCAAGAATTTACTTACGGCATCAACCCATAATCATTGTTGGGATACGGGTCTCCCCTCAATTGAAGGGGTTTAGAGCATACTATTATACATACTTTAGGGAAGCCAGTGTTTTCAAGCCGCCCAAACGCCACTGAGCTTGACAACCGCCGAGACCGACGGCTTAACGTGCCCTCCAAAGCACGGAGGAACTCGAGATAAATAAACCCATCCATGGACAGGATACGATCGACGTTGCTTAATTTGCGTGTTCGATTAGATTAGATTAGATTGTATGTATATATGTGTATGTGTATGTAATGTCAATATGTGTACGTATTCATATGTTTGTTATGTATTTTATCTGTTATGTATTCAAGTCTTTATGTATTTATGTTGAAAAGTACTATTCATTTATAATGCTTTCGTAACTATTTTAGACGAGCTCGGTGGCGTAGCGGTCAATGACGTGGCTTCGACACCAATGCTCGTGGGTTCGATTCCCACATAGGACAAACATTTATGTGCATGAACATGTCTGTTTGTCTTAGTTTGGGTGTTTTCTATGTATAATAAGTATATATTTACAAAAAAAAATGTATTTACGTATGTTTATTAGTTGTCTAGTACCCATAACACAAGCTTCGCTTACTTTGGGGCTAGATGGCGCAGACTGTGTAATTTGTGTGACAATATTAATTTATTTTATATTTGAGATGCCATTAATTTAATTATTCGCCTATTCGCCTCGTGTTTTCACCTACCTCACCTATTATATACCTCACATATTCACCTACCTCTGCATCATTCTAACGTCGACTAGTAGAGAATGCTTGTATAGTATTAAGTCCGCCTTTGTACATTGTTTTTATGTGCATGAAGATTCAATAAATAAATAAATTAGACTGACACGCGCAATGACGCAATGAAGCTCCTCCATTTTAAGGAATTTACTTATTGTATTTAAATTGTGTCTTTGTTACAATTAACTTCAATACTCGTATGTACCTCTCTTTCTCAGTCAGGTTTTTAAGGTTTTTTTTTAATAACTCGTTATATTTAATCTGATGACAGCCTTACGGCCGATAATGGCCCGCCGCGGCCCGCCTCGTGTAATACGGATTTGAATAGATAACCCATCTCCCGATTGGAGCCATTTCACTGAACACACCACCGTATAATGTATGCAAAAGTGCATTTTATTGGCTCCGGAACACGGCGGCGTTCAATTTATTACTATTATTATGAATTAATTAAAAATAATTTCCATGGAATGTTAATATGTATCTGCGTCAATATTGGAACCAATATGGGCGCATACCGTACGATTCCAGAGGAGTTTTCTATCTCTAGCTGTCAGGTTGTAAAATGTACGCATTGCCAAAGTTTTCCCAGGAAACTATATACTGTGCGGTTCCATTGAGTTTTCTCCCGCATACCGTCAAGCTGTGGAATGAACTGCCTGTCGAGGTTTTCTCAGGAGACTACCCTGTAAAAACCTGTATGCCCTTTTTGAAGAACCCCATGCTGTAGTCTCACGAGAAAACATATAACATTATTTTGTACACATACTTACAAATTTACCTATTTATAATAAATAAATAAGTATTCCTGGACAATTTACACACGATCCTCTCTTCCCAAACTAAGCAAAGCTTGTACTATGGGTATTAGATACCTAACTGATATAATTTTGACGCGCTCAGTGGCGTAGTGGTCAATGACGCGACTTCGACACCAACGCTCGTGGGTTCGATTCCCACATAGGACAAGCATTTGCGTGCATAAACATGTCTGTTTGTCTTAGTCTGGGTGTTTTCTATGTATCATAAGTATTTCCAAAAAAAAAAATGTATTTACGTATGTTTATCAGTTGTCTAGTACCCATAACACAAGCTTCGCTTACTTTGGGGCTAGATGGCGCTGTGTAATTTGTCTGACAATATTTATTTATTTTATTTTTAATTCTTAAATACTTTTCTTTTTGGAAATACATAAATATAATACATAGATAACACCCAGACCAAGACAAATAGACAGATTCAGGCACATAAATAGTTATTATCCTTGTGCGGGGATCGAACCCGCGACCTCGAAGACAAAGTAGCCATTGCTAACCATTTGACCACCAAGCTGTTCTATTATATAATATATATGTATATAAAATTTATCTCAAATAATATTAATATAAATGCGAATGCATATGTTAGTTTGTTTATTTTGGGGTGTAAGTGGCTCATCAATATCTTTGAACCAAAGCCAACTTCACCTGCACCTGCTGAATGACAAACGAAGCTCTGGCGAAAAGAGAGGTAGGGAGTGTAAGCTACCGGACTGGGGAATGTACCTCCACCTCACAGAATACCGCAGCCAAATAACGATACCCTTGAAGGTTATTGTGTTCCTGCGAGTGAATGAGGTCACCAGAATATTTTATGTTGCGAGCGTTAATAAGGCTACTGTAACCGCTTCACATCAGGCGGGCCGTATGCTTGTCTGCCAGCCGACGTTGTATAAACAAAAATCCACGTCAACAGTTCAATTTGACATTTGCACAGCGGTAGCGCGAGGAGAGAGTAAGTGTAAATCCTAAATGCCACAAGAACAATTCATCTTCTAACCTTGTAACTTTTCAATCCGTTATAAACTATCTTATATTAAAATTCATCAAAATCAGTTCAGCAGTTCAATGTTTTTGGAATGGAAATGGAAAAACATAGGAAATTGTATAAAATACAAATATGTTTTATAGAAATATATTTTTAATATTTATATATTTAATAGAAATATGTAAATAATATATTTATAAATGAATACTTGTTCTATTAAACCGTCAATTTAGTATATTTCTACTAAGTAATAAATATATTTTTTTTTTTGTACGTCTATGGTGACAAACAAGCGTACGACATGCCTGATGGTAAAAGGTCATCGCAGTCTACTGACGTTTGCGATAACACAGGCATCACTCCCGCGTTCCGGGCCCAGTAGAAATCCCTATACACCTTTCTTGAAGGACTCCTGATGAATTTTCTGTATATGACTAGTGGTGCAAAAGAAATACCCCAGAACTCATCACAGTGTATTTTGTTCCTATTAGCTATATGTATTAAATATTAAGTTATCATCTTTATATTTATTAAAGATAAAATATATTTTATTACAAAAATTAATTCATATTGATATAACAATAATGTCACAAACTCAATAAATCAATCTCAAAGTTATATTTCGGTCAAAAACTGAAATTACCAATAAAAAATCTAAAGAAGAAGCATTAAAACCCTAGAAATATAAATAGTTTTTCCAGAAAAGGAAAAAAAATATATATTACCCGTAAAAGTATACGAGCAATTTTCGAATAAATTACCTATATTTATTGGAAACTTAAAATAATGTTAAAAAGTCAAACCAAATAATCGAAATTTATACAATACCTTTAAAAAGTCGTAAACAACACTTCACAGTTCAAAAAAACACAAACTTAACAGCCACTAAAAGCCGACGAAACTTCCGTCGAAGTAAAACTCGACCGCTGCTACAAACGCGAGCACCCGTGCGACTCCACCGACTACCCAGCATCCACTGATCTGAACCGACCGTCATCTCATTGGCTTCTATTCTCACCTAACCAGATAACCCATGAATCATCCATTGACAGCAAATTCCATCCTCTACGAAACCTATTTCTATAAAAAACAGCAATGGAACGTATACATAAGCGTAACATTCGTTAATTTTTACGTAATTATAGTAAGCTTTTTTCAGGCAAGTGGCATTTCTGGAGCGGTTATGAACCGATGAAAGTACTCGTCAGGCCCAGTCGATGTTTTGGGTTCCTTGGGAAAATTACATTAATAAAACCTTTATTGTATTGTAGTTTGTTAACTCAATCATGAGCAAGTGGTTTTGAATCATAGCCTCATTATCCTGTCACTTGTCAGGTTTTCCCCCATCGATAATAGACGATGTTCACTGAGATGGTTTCTGCTAAGGTTATATGACATTATTATCTATATCATACATTTTAATAAATATGGAACATATACAAGTGTAACATATAAATAATAAATATTATAGATGCAATTGTAATAATTATAAATGTAATGTGAATGTGGTTGTACAAATGCGTGTATGTATGTATGTTGCATGAAGTTATGTTGTATCGCATTTAGAAACATTAATACATGTTTTTGGTCGAAAGTTTGGATTCCTTTACGTTGTTTGTTTTTACGTTGTATTGAGTTTACGTCGAAGAAAATGTCGATATTTCATCTATGTTTATGTCATTTAGATGTGCATTTAAACAAAAGTTTAAGTCGAGCAGAATAAAACGAAATGAACTGAACAAAATTTGGATCTGAAATATTTCGAATGAAAGTTTCCTCCCTCAATTTTCTTTTATTAATTGTATTTTTAGGCGAAACTTTAAAATGGATAAGGTGTTTTGGCGATTCAGCATAGACATTTTTTAATAAGTACGTCAGGCGGCAGACAAGCATAGGGCCCGCCTGATTTTGGGAAAGGAGTTATTTGTATGATGTAGAATTGTAGAGATATTTGTATGTATATGAAACAGTGCACGGTCCGTACGCTAATTTGTCGCTGTTTGGCGGCTACCCAGCGTCGTATACAAAGGTAGTATGCTTGTTTACCACCTTAGAGCACCACTAAGGCGGCCAAATAAAATACAAAAGGAACCAATAATGTAAACAATATCGCTGGTGACTTTGAACAAAAGTAGCGTAGTGCCGTGACCGAAAACAACGTTGGTGTCAAATTGCGATACTTACAAAAATATACGTGTAGCAATGTTTTATGCTTTTGGTTTCAACGAATTTTAAATACACGTCGCGTCGTTGAATGCCACTTACGGATTTTAAATCTTACATGGTTTATCTCATAAGCTAGCCGGAGAACTTGGGTATCTTAAAACAAAAACATGTAAATCGGATAAGATAGCCGTAGCCAGCAGGGTTCACGTGCATCGACTTGTATTTTAAGTAGTGAGACCTTGATGTAAATGAAATGTACGCCATACGAAATAAATAAATAAATTTGGGGTGTAAGTAGTTTATCAATATCTTTGAAGCAAAACAAACCTCACCTGCACGCGGTGCACCCTGCTGACTGTCAAACGGGACTCTGGCGAAAAGAGAGGTAGGGCATAGCGTATTTTTTAAGCCGTCCCACTGGGAATGTACCTCCACTTCACAGAATACCACAGCCAAATAAATAAAATGATTGTTTATTGATTCAGCTGTTATTTTGTGGAAGTAAAATTTACAAACAATTCCATTTATACTACTTTTGCATACTTCCGCCAACAGCTGAATTGTCAATAAAATGATTCTCCCGAGAATAGGCCATCAATGTACAGAAAGAGAAACATTGACTTTTATAATAATAAAAGATATAATTATGTTTAAAAGTAACTTCACTTCACCTACTTAAGGGACCTTTTGTCTTAAGTATTACTACCTAAGAAAATCTTACAGCGACCATTTCGATATTAAAAATCTTTTATGTTTTAAATAAACAGAATGACTTGGCCATCGCATGAAAACACAATGTATCTCACAAGTCAAATAACAACAAGAAACAAGAAAATAAATTGTAAGCTACCCGACTGGGGAATGTACCTCCACCTCACAGAATACCGCAGCCAAATAACGGTTCCCTTGGGGGCTGTTGTGTTCCTGCGAGTGAGTGAGGTCACCAGATAGGAAGGAGATGCTGCGATGGCAGCGGGGGTGGCGGCGCGCGAGCGATATTTTATGTTGCGAGCGTTAATATGGTTATGGTAACCTCTTCACATCAGGCGGGCCGTATGCTTGTCTGCCACCCGACGTAGTATAAAAAAAAAAAAAAAAAAAAAAAAAAAAAAGAAACATAAAAGATTTTTAATATCGATATGGTCGCTGTAAGATTTTCATAATACTTAAGACAGAAGGCCCCTTAAGTAGCGACTGAATAAATTAACTGACTTGGTATTACATGGATCTCATAACTTTTTAAGGTAGACGATCTGAGTTGCGAGACTTGGTTTTTTTACAAGTTATGTTTTTGATGGCATAGACTTATACCAATGGTTATATATACCTAGACTGTACCCAGTCCAGGTTTAGATACACGAGTGTAAAAAACTGAAAGGGCTACGGAATCCTTCTGCGTATGTGTCAACACGCCCTCGGCCAGTTTTTTGTGGTGCCCCGCGGCCAATTAACAACCGCTGTGTAAGGCTCGGGTATTGACGAGGTTGAAATGTGATACGACTGCCAATACTCGCCGGGGGAAAGACCGTATGTGCTTTAAGTTTTCGTCAATACATAATTACTGTGCAAAAGTCACGAGATCTCAAGTGGAGTTCTCGTTGGAGAAAAGTTAATTTTAACCGACTCCAAAAAAAGAGGAGGTTCTCAATTCGGCTGTATTTTTTTAAAATGTTGTTACTTCAGTACTCCGTCATTTATAAACCGATTTGAAAAAACTTTTTTTATTTGAAAGAGTGTACTTCCAGATCAGTCCCATATTTTTTTCATCATCATCATCATCATCCTGTATCTACCCACTGTTAGATATAAGCCTTCCCCAATGCCTTCCACCAGATACGATCCTCTACTATACAGCCGCTTTCTTAAGTTCATCGGACCATCTAGAAGGAGGGCACCCAACCAAGTAATTTTTGGAGTCGGTTTATTATATTAAAATTATTTTATACCATAAAGATGGCGACAAGCATACGGTCCGCCTGATGGAATGCTGTTAGCGTAGCCTATGAACGCCTGTAACACCAGGGTCATTACTCATTACACGCGCGTTGCTTACTCCTACTCGTATTTTTTTAACGGGACGAGGGACCACCACATATTCCACTGTCTCCTGTGTAGTCAGATTTAACCGCGGCGATCACCATAAAGGTAATGAATAATGAAGTCCTCTACAGTCCCAGATGTAAAAATGCGGCTGCCTTCGAAGTTAATCAGAATAAATGTAACTACTGCTTAAATTGTTGGTAATTTGGACGAGCTCGGTGGTCGAATGGTTAGCAATGGCCACTTTGACTCCGAGGTCGCGGGTTCGATCCCCGCACAAGACAAACATTTGTGTGCATGAACATGTCTGTTTGTCTTGGTCTGGGCGTTATCTAAGTATTATATGTGTCTATTTAAAAAAAATGAATCTAAGTAGGTTTTATATATCAGTTATCTAGTAGTCATAGTACAAGCTTTGCTTAGTTTGGGACTAGATGGCCGTGCGTAATTTGTCCAGGAATATTTATTATTTATTATTATTAATTATGTTTATAATTATAACTTTACCTTACTAAGACCAATTTTCGAAATAAAAAATACTTTGGTAATCGGCTTCAGCTTCGGCAATAGGGCCCGGGGTCAGAGTCTTGCAAGACGTATGCGGCGACTCCGAGGGTCGTGGGTACGATCCCTGCACAAGATAAACAATTGCATGCATAAAGATGTCTACTTATATTGGTCTGGGTGTTTTCTATATATTATATGCATGTGTTTACAAAAAAAAGATGTATTTAACTATTAAATAACAGTTACTTACCCACACTCACAAGCTTTGCTTAGTTTGGGACTAGATGACGCTGTGTAATTGATGAATATACTTTTGAACTGTCCTGATATATTTAAGTCCTTCCTCTATCTACTAGGTTGTATAGGATATCATTATTGCACGTGGGTCCAATCACATAGTTCGCATTGTTTGTCGAAACAACGCGTTGATGTCTTTTATATGAGCAGATACTCGCCCGCGTGTACTCTGTTGAGGGTGGAATTCATAAAATGTTTTTATTTAAATATTATATTAATAAAATCACTTGTACGGTCCCACTTAATTAAATTTATTTTTTCCGACTGATTTTGCCATTACGGCATTATCTTGCATATATCAAGGTACATTGGATTTTTTTTGATACAAATCTGAAATTATTTTAACACAAATTGACTAGGAAAATTTAATTCATACTTAATTACCTTTTTTTTGTTTTTATTCTCGTTTTTAGGGTTCCGTACACAAAGGGTAAAACGGACCTTATTACTAAGGCTCCGCTGTTCGTCCGTCCGTTCGTCCGTCCGTCTGTCACCAGGCTGTATCTCATGAAACTGTGATAGTTAGACAGTTGAAATTTTCACAGATGATGTATTTCTATTGCCGCTACTAATACTAATCAAACAGAATAAAATAAATATTTAAGGGGGCTCCCATACAACAAACGTGATTTTTTTTTTGCTCGTATTTGCTCGATGTTGATAACTGCAACAGGTACACGCTTGAAATATTCACAGTATATTTAGTTATATGTTCACTTTAAAAATAAAAAGTTAAATTAAAATAAAACAAATATTTAAGGCGGGCTCCCATACAACAACGTGATTTTTTTTTCTAATTTTTATACAGACCGTCCGTACGGACGTACGGAACCCTTACTACGCGAGCCCGACTCGCATTGGCCGGGTTTTATTCTTGTTTTTTATTTTTTTATCCTCCATTATACAACTCAAACTAACAAGCATATTATTCCATAAGCGAAAACATGTTAATTGTGTTATTTATATAGTTTTTCAACCATGTTATTTACACTATAATGTTTTCCAAATAACATAAAATAAAATAAATACATAATATATATTCCATTAAATGTTCAACCGGGACGTTATCGCAGCCACTCAGTCGCTGAACTTGTTTAGACACGTTCACACGAGGACAACCCAATTGGACTTTTTCCGTTTACCATTTCTCCGTTTACTCCATATTCATTCCCACAAGGACCATCAAATACAATTGTAACGTACAATTACAACTTACGGAATGGTTCTAATGAGAATGATTCCAGCGGCCCTGCCGCCGAAGCTGAAGCCGATTACCACCGGGATTTTTAATTCCAAAAATTGGTCTTAGGTTAAAGATATTGGGGTGTAAGTAGTTCATCAACATCTTTGAACCAAAGCTATTTATTATTAAAGCCAACTTCACCTGCACGCGGTGCACCCTGCTGACTGACAAACGAAGCTCTGGCGAAAAGACAGGTAGGGAGCGTAATTGTAAGCTACCCGACTGGAGAATGTACCTCCACCTCACAGAATACCGTAGCCAAATATCAATTCCCTTGAGGGTTGTTGTGTTCCATTCACCAGAAATGAAGGAGATGCTGCGTTGGCAGCGGGGGTGGCGGCGCGCGAGAGATATTTTGTGTTGCGAGCGTTAATATGGCTACGGTAATCGCTTCACATCAGGCGGGCCGTATGCTTGTCTGCCACCCGACGTAGTATAAAAAAAAATGTTTTTGACAAACATCTTCCGCTTTGTCGGTAGAGCTCTAGGGTTTCTATTCAAATTCAAATTCTTTATTTGCCAGAATACTCATACAAGGTGATCTTAATTGTTAATTTAGTTAAGGTATTCAACCTGATTGGATGCAGGTATGCAAATATGTAACAGAAAAAATATACATTATAATAATGGAAAAGTCACAATTAAATCATCAATTCTAAAATATATACTACATAATGTCCATTTCATAATCTCTGCTATAATTATAATTCAGCAATATTCTAGAAAATTACTTGATAGTCAAAGTATAATTCATTCTACCTATATTATATCTTTGTTGTCCAAATACTCTTTTATACTATAAAAGCAATGTGCCAAGAACCATTTTGTCAATTCTGTCTTAAATCTACTATGTTGCAACACTTTTAATTCGTCAGGAAGTTTATTATACAATTCTATGCACATGTTGTAAATATTTCTTTCATATATATCTACCAGCTGAGCTAAACGTAATTACCAGCAATCTAAGCAGTAGTTTCATTTCCGATGGTAATCGGCTTCAGCTTCGGCCGCAGGGCCACAGGGCGGTCAGTCGTAGTTTTGCCATCGGGACCGTAGTTGAATGTAATGTTCATAACTCTTTTGGTGTTCCCCGCTGTTAACTCTGGCTATACAGAATCACAGTGTTTGAATGAAGTAAGATAGACACTGGTATGTATATAGACATTCTGGGATATGTACATTTAGGGACATGGACATTCAGGGAAATGGTCTTTTTGGAACATGGACTTTCTAAGATATGGACATCTTGCGATGTGGTCTTGTTGGGATATGAACGTTTTGCACCTGTTGGACATTTAGGGATTTGGACATTATGATCCTAAAGGAATCACCCTAGTGATAGGAATGTGTGGTGGGCCTCTCTCTTAAGCTGCTGTCATTTCAGATGACGAACCATTACGTTGTTACAAGCTCATGGAGCACAGAATGCACGAAAGGCAGCCGATCATAATTTCCTAACAAGCCTCTCTCCCCGCGGCCGGTACCGTTAGCAGCGACCTACAACTAGTCGTGTTCAGTTTCAGCCGCAAACCGCAACTTTTCCTAATCTCAGTGTACACAACGCAAAAACATATTAATTAAATTTCTCTTAAAATAATTACTGCTGCAACACTGGTGCCACTGGTCAGTGAAAAAATATTTTTTCGCCAAATACACAACGAATCAAAAAACTATATTAGACGAATGTTTATTAACTGCTATATGAAGAAAATGTGCAAAAACGGTTGTTTTCCGCAAATACTATTCAAATCAACGCTGATAACAACATTATTCTGGCGAGTTATAATAAAAGTAGAGGGCGCTAGATTTGCAGCACTTTAAAATAGGAATTCATTGCAGTACATTTTATATGCCTAAGTAGCTCACAGCATGCAAGTTAAGCAATGTTGACAGTAGCCTGTCTATGGATGTATTTATTTACCTCGAACGTCTTCAACGTCTTAATTAGAACTCTGTAATCTTCATGCACGGTCTTCTGTTTCTCTGTTCCATCATTAAAATCCACATCAGAATATCCTCCTACTCATTAACTTCCTGTCATGCTACCTCTCTTCGTTCATAAACGTCGTTCATACCATCATCTATACAATCATACTTCCGTCTAGTGATCCATCCTCAACCCGACATTAATATTACTGCAGCGCACACATGCACAAATCTCAGTATCTGTAGACTGTACTACAATATGTCTATGATTGTCTGTGTAACAATTTTATGTACCGTACGTGTGCTTTCTTCAGAGACAAACTTCATTAAACGATATATCTATCTATTAGTGAAGTTTGTCTCTGCGGACGGTAGCATCATATTAAAATGACTCGTGTAACAATACCCGCCGCGATCGCCCCGTCGTCGTCCGCGTCGCTACAAACGTCGCCACTCACTTTGTGTCGCGGCCCTCCGCCACTATTTCACGACACGAGTTGCCCTAGTGATTAGTTTAGATTATAAACCAATATCGATCAAATAAAATCAATTGGCTGTGCTTTCATTACGACCTCGCCATACTTGCCAGGCACCTGCTAGACAGCGGTGTTAGACTAGCTACAAGTTGTAGCGAGAGTACAAGCAAGTCGAACGCCGCTTGCGAGCATCACGTCTCTGTAATTCGAACCCATCAGTAAATACTTCGGTGGGTTCACTTTCAAAAAGAATGTTTAATTTCATCTGCAAGTTGAACAGTTTGTGCAGGTAATCATCATCATTATCCATTTTTTTTTTCTGCATCAACCTATATTCATCCCACTGTTGGGGCACGGGTCTCCCGTCAGTCGAATGATGTTTAGGGTATACACTTGCTACTCCACTGCGGGTTGGCGGAGGCCAGAGTTTTCAAGCCGCGCAAGGGGGGCGAGGTCGTCCATCGATTTCTTTGATGAAGATGTCCGAGGTAGACGTAGTCTTTAATCACTTTAATTGCCGCATTTTCAACAACCACCAGGCCAAAAAGTGGGAGTTGAAGAGACTCGCGGTGAATAGAAACTTATGTTTCTATTCACCGCGAGTCTCGACGCTCCACCGACTAGAGCGCATCTCATGTTGATGAAGATGCAAAATTTCATTTAGCTTTACGTAAACACACGTGGATATTTCTTAGTGTCATTTTGTAAGGCGCATTCAAGCTTTCCGTATCTGCTTGTCCCTCAGAATTCTCTTTGATTTATGTCCGCCTTCTATTCCCTTATCTTTGTGCTCAATAAAATAAATAAATTATAATATGGAATATAGTCTACAAATAATAATGAGTACATAATATCATATGGAACTTATTAAACGCGCGGCCGACGCCTCTGTTGTGGCGCTTTGGGCAACAGACGGAATGACACGGTAATAGGGCAGTAATGAGGCGGCGAGAGACGCCGCGGGGCACAGCTAGCTACAGGACACTCATTGTTATTATAATGAATATTTCTAGCAGTTTGATAGAATTGTTTGGTCAAATTATATAGTATGTTAAGCTACAATCAAAACTCACAACCTGTCAAAAACACTTTTGATCGAAAAAATCAGGCACAAATGGTTTTGACCATCGTCGATCTATTTGTAGTTACAGGTGATTTTTGATGTATTTGTAGTTATGTATTTGTAGTTATGTAGTTATGTATTTGTAGTTATGTTTGTCTATTTGTAGTTATGAGTAACTTTTTTAATCAAAAGTGGTTTTATCTGATTTAAAGTTCAAAATATTTATATAACAATACCGGAAATCTAAACGCTCTCCTTATCTTAGAGTGGGTCCAGTACTGCAGCACCGGTGACACGTCGACCCTCATGGATCTTTTGTGTTCTCCCAAATCCTTTAGTCACTCTCCCCGCCTGTCTGGAGACATGTTCCATGTACTTCAGTTATGCCGCTTATAGGGAAGAGCCTGTAGTCCTCCAGGTCCTATGCCATACCATGATGTAAATTTATCAAATGAACAGTCACGCGGCTTCTATTGCTTTATTATATGATATTACGTCACATAATAGTACATAATTATGATTCTCAGAACTTAATACATCACGCGGTGATTATCATCACAGCTCCGCGGAATGATTGACTCGTCTATAATGATTGTATTGCTGCGATATTAGTCAACTCTTAGTTGTTATCTATTATAAGGGGCGCCTCATATTAACATGATAAAATTTTTAATAACATCAATAGAGAAAAAAATTGGTTATCTGTTAAGTCGGTTTACGGACGATAATTTTACATGATAACGTCATAAGAAAGCATCGGCCGATGGAGTGGAAGAGAGATAGATGCGTCACAAGCCGAACGCTTAGGCCCATCGTGCCTCTTTATCGCTTGTTCGGTGCTGCCGCTTGCACGCTCGGCTCAGGCAGAACGTGACGATGAGTCATGCTTTTTCGTGCTTGTTCATCGATTTATGAGACGTTATCACGTCAAAGATGGCCCACCCGTGTGGTAATAAAATAAATAATGTGAAGGGCTCGATCACGTAAGGTAAGCGTATCAGCCCTCCATGCTTCGGAGAGCTCGTTAAGCACGGCTTAACGTGTCATCCAAAGCACGAAGCAGCTCGAGATAAATAAACCCATGGAGAGGCTGCGGTCGACGTAACTGAACTTGCGTGTCCGATTAGACTGTTCGATCAGCCATCAAACTTCTCATTGCTATCACAATATAATAATTTAAACATTTAATTCCTTATTTTGTTCCATCGCCGCGCACGCGCTCAATACTAGCATATACTAAGGTCTAAATGACAATCTTCTCCTGCCCTTGACTGTACAGTACGGTCTTTAATGTGTGTAGACCATAATATCTAAATTAATGGTCGTTTTCCTGCATATAAACACCATGGAAAAAACATGGCATGTGGTTTGTTGATGTTAATTATATGTAATTTTCTTACTGGGAAGTCAGCAAGGTAAATCATTCATTTATGGTGTTATATACTTACCGGTTTATAAAAAGCTTAGGGTGTAAGTGGCTCACCACGATCTTTAGAGTCGAAGGAAACCTCACCTGCACGTGGTGCACCATGCCGACTGGCTGTGGCAAAAGGAAGGCAGCCTACAGCGTGTTTGTAAACTGTCCTACTGAGGAAGTACCTCCCCGTCACAGAATACCGCAGCCAAATAACAATTCTCTAATTAATACGGCAATCGCTTCACATCAGGCGGGCCGTATGCTTGTCTACTACCCGACGTAGCATAAAAAAAAATTGCTTGTACTCCCACTGTCATGGCAGTAACTCCTGCCTTCTTGGTGAATTCATTCACTCTCAGGAACACAATTCATTATTTTTTACACTGCGCACCACGTGCAGATGTCGTTAGTTTTGGTTCAAAGGTGTCAGTGAGCCTTACATCCTAGATACAAATACAAAGACAGGCATACGGCCCGCTTGATGTGAAGCGGTTACCGTAGCCATATTAACGCTCGCAACATCGCCACTCCCGCTGTCATCGCAGCATCCCTTTCCTTTCTGGTGACCTCACTCACTCGTAGGAACACAACAACGCTCAACGGAATTGTTATTTGGCTGTGATTTTCTATGAGGTGGAGGTACCTTCCTCAGTCGCGTAGCTTACTATTACGCTCCCTGCCTCTCTTTTCGCCAGAGCTTCGTTTGTTTATCAGCATGGTGAACCATATGCAGGTAAAGTTGGCTTTGGTTCAAAGATGTTGATGAACCACTTACTCGCCAAAATGTAATATAAATATTGTATAGAGTTTGCTTCAATTGCGTTACTTGTAATTCTGATTTACAATAACAAATACCGATAATGCAATGTTTTCGCCCGTTCAATGCGAGTGAGAACTATTTATGCGGCCATAAGTTATCTAACTTTACCAGACAAATCTGTAATTTAGCTACGAATGGGCAGCAATCAACCTATCAATTGTGATTTTATGAAACGAAGTCCCATTCGGTTACGAAAGTTCTTCGATCGAACATGGAGTATGAATAAGTGGAGGCAGCGATTGAGACCTTTTTGCTGAGAGTGAGGTCTAGGAGGACATTAAGTTGCATGCAGTTGCGTTTTTAATTGAAAACAAGAAATTATTTGTATGGCTTGTGCAGGAATCATGAACATGTCTGTTTGTCTTGGTTGTGTGTTTTCTAGTATTATATGTATGTATTTAAAAAAATATGTATTTAAGTATTGTTATCAGTTATCTAGTACCCATAGATAGACCTTCGTTAGGTTTAGTACTAGATGGTGGTGTGTAATTTGTCCAAGAATATTTATTTATTCAGTTTCCTGATACTGCATTTACGAGGAGGCAATTTTTTTCTATACATGTGTGGCTGATTTTTTATCTGACCTTATCGGCTATTGATTACCTCGAGGTCTTATTTTGTAGGCCACATCAAGATGTTGAATGTTGCACTGTTCGCAACAGACGCATGCAGTCGTCAATATGGCTTTCGCAATACGTATCAGAGCAGTGCAGAGGACTATGCGGCAACTTGGATTCAATAAAAAACGACTCTTATAAGTCATAGCTCATTAGTGAAAGAAGTATGCTGATGTGAGAAATAAATTACCTGAGAGTAAGTCACTTGAAGAAATTCTGTATTACTACGAGTTATATCTTATATTGCAAGCTTTTATAGGCTACGGTAACTATATATTTATAAGTATTTGTCCCGGTTCAGGAAAAAAAAGAAAGATGCGTGATAGCTCCGAGTCTGACGCCACTTACTTCGTTGGCCGAAGTACTTCCGACGCGAATCTGCATTACCATTTTGCTACTTTCGCTTCCTCCTATTGTTGTTATTAACTCTAAGTTAACTTGTGTTCAAACTTATGTAAAGCTTGTTCAAATAGATTGAGCTTAGAAACAATTACGGTAACACACAGCTAAATAGGTTTATTATCAAATCGTGGCACTGGCTGTGGCCACAGTAGAACCGTGTCTGTCATTCCGTCTGTCTGTAAATCCTAATAGTTATGGTTATTATAAATTGGCTGTAACATAATTGAGACAAATGGTCTCTAAATATTAATAAATATTTACGGGAAATTGGAATTATTTTGTGTAGTTGCCAATATTAGAATATAGTATGCGGCTAAATGTTCATTATTTAGAGTTTTACCGCGACTCCACATTACGCGCTGCTACATTGACGAATGGTGTTGAGTTTTTTTTTTAAGAGAGGGGGCAAGCGAGCATGTTGGTCACCTAATGGAAAATAATCACCACCGCCCATAGAAATCAGCAACACCAAAGGGCCGCCGATCCGTTGCCAGCCTTTTAAAGGAAATATTGACTTTGTTCTTGAAGGTCCCCAGGTCGTATTTATTTGGGAATACTGCTTAGGGAAGTTGATTCCACAACATCACAGTTCGTGGTAGAAAATATCTTAAAAAGCGTACTGTAGTAGATCGCCAAATATCAAGATGATGTAAATGGAATGAGTTAGCAATAAGTTAATATAAATAGTTAATTAAGTATTCAGGCTTTCTCTCACTCTGTTGTGTATACAATACCTGAATATACACCATGTAACTGTATATGGGATTTTATTTATCAAAGGAGCAGTGACAGTTTGTGAAGAGATCGCCATCAGGTTTACAGCGTTTCCCATCCAATCCCACCCACTTCCCAAAGAACGCTTGACTCGGACTCGGCGCGGGACCACGGCAGGCGCCGGGGTCACATCTGCACCTAGGATCTTAATCTGTAAGGCATTTTATATATAATTTTGTGCTAATTTAATTGTTCATTAAATATAATTTAGTGTCAGGGTGAAGTTCATGAGCCCAGCACGCCCTTGACACACTGGCGATATTTATTTATTTATTTATTATTTGGAAGACTAACAGCTTTTAAATCATAATACATTAAAAAGGTTAAACAATTGGAAGCCAATAACAAGTCTTCACGTATAAGAGTTTGATTAGAGACACTTATCACGAACAATAGTAATAACATGATAACATTATTATATCAACCGTTTTTCCATATAACAATTATATATAAAAGATTTACACTATGTTGAAGCCTAAAGATTAGATACATATTACAGTTTGTCACTAGCTACTTAATATTATTTACGCATATTTTTTGAAAAATTCACTACTTAGCAGCCTTCTCACCGCCGGTACACTGGTATTGAATATATCAAGATTTAGTTTACGGTTTAGTTTATTGTATTTGCTAGTTGCTCGCAGCAAAGATGAATTTAGTCGATAATTATTTTGGACTAACGGTACGTGGTATGGGGCATGATACCTCATGGCAATTTTTGAAGGGATATTGAAATTCAATTTAGACAACAGTTCGGGACAATCGATAGCATCAGTAGTGATTTTAATTAAGTACGTAAGATCACCGATCTCACGACGTTCGGAAAGCGGTAACAAGTGGAATTTGGCACAATAATAAAAATAATCTTCGGAATTATATTTATCTTTTAGACGATAGCAGAGATATCTGACGAACTTCTTTTGAATATTTTCTAATCTATTAATATAAATGTTATAATACGGGTTATAAATTTGAGATGCGTATTCTAGGGAACTACGAACATAGGTACAGTATAATATTTTAAAGGTTTTTAAGGATTTGACGATATAAATATAGCCAACAACCACCAAAACCAAAACCACCTAACATGTTATAGTTAATCGAATTTGAATTACGAAAAAGTTCAAGCAAGCTTAAGTTACCAATCAAGTTTATTGATGTTTTTTTATACTACGTCATCGGATGGCCAACAAGTACACAGCCCGCCTGATGTGAAGCGGTTAAGGTAGCCATATTATATACTCGCAACATGACACATCGCTCGCGCGCCGTCACCCGCATTGTAAACCCAGCAATTCCTTCCTTCCTGGTGACTTTACTCACTCGTAGGAACATAACAGCCCTCACGAGAGTTGTTATTTGGCTGCGGTATTCCGTGAGGTGGAGGTACTTCCCTAGTGTGTGATGAATAAACTATCTATCTATTTATCTATGTTAACCTAAAATGCCAGACCGTCTCCGAAATGTCAAGACAGTACTGACATAAAATCCACGCAAGTTCCGACTTACGAGAATTCTATCGTTATCCGACTGTCTAATTAGTTACATTTAACTTTTTATCCCGGGAATCGAACCCACACAAAAAGCCCATTACGGCGCGCCCTACAAAAAACTAATTCTCACCCCAATTAATCCGTTAACAGATTGTTGTGACAAAACAATAAGGGTACAAAAAATGTGAGATCACATCTCATAGGGTAGTATGGATGAGTATTGGAATTACAAGGGTTCTGTTCGAAAATATTTTTTTAAATAGCATTGTTTTGCACTACGTTGGGTGGCCGGCCAACAAGCATACGACCTGCCTAAGGGAATTGTTATTTGGCTGCCGTATTCTGTGAAGTGGAGGTTCTTCCCAAGTCGGGCAGCTTAAAATTACACTACGCAAATCGCAGGGTGCAACACGTGCAGGTGAGGTTGGCTTTAGTTCAAAGATGCTTACCTTGCGTGTTCTGTATATCGTCTTATGTATATTTCAAATTTGAATATCGTCCCCGTAGAATGAAAACCACGTATGTACATTTTCGCAAAGCAATTAGCACAATTGTACTCCAAAATCAAATCCAAGAGGTTTTCTCTCTATTTGTCAATTTCTGTATTACGTATTACATATTAAAATTTTAGAAAGTATCCTTTGGGCAAACTTTAAATGAAACCTTTTAAAAAAAGTAATATAGATATATTATACTAATAATAGTTAACTTTAAGCTAAACTTGATATTTGTAAACAAGAATGTGCACTTTGAAGTAGAATAATATTCAGAATTTAATTCATAGGTGGAACCCTAAAAAAAGGTGTGAACTTATTGTGTCGCGGAGCGGGCGGCGGGCGGCGGGCAGCGGGGCGGCGGCAGACGCGCCGAGCCGGTAGCGATCCGTCAGCGTTTTTATGGCGGCAGATAGCGAGTTTGACGGGTTTATCGCTTCGGCGCGCCATTGCCGCTAATTTGCCATTAAATCCAGCACGCTTTTTGTTTAAAAGATATCGATTTTAAATTGAGTAGTGAGGACACAGTGGGAGGAATAGCGTTCCTGTATGTTTTTTGTTTGCGGTAGGAACTATTACAAGTGAATTTTGTTACTGAAATAATTCTAAGACATGAACTATCGAAAGCGTTGTCTGGCTTATGTGCGGTTGGTCACTTTTTAACCGACTCCAAAAAAGGAGGAGGTTCTCAATTCGGCTATATTTTTTTTGTTTTTTTTTTACTCGTATTTTTTGTTATTTAATTACTCCGTCATTTATAAACCGATTAGAAAAAAACTTTTTTTATTTGAAAGTGTATACTTTCAGATTGGTCCCATATTTTTTTCATCATCATCATCATCATCAGCCTGTATCTACATACATAAATGTAGAGTAATGTTTGGAGATGTTTTTTTTTGTTAAAATTATGTATCGAAAAGTCGTTATTGATATTGAAGGTTTTTTTACATGCAAACGTGGTATAAACATATTTTGTTTGTATAACTTTCGAACCGCTGCTGCTCCGATTTTAATGAAATTTGGTTGCATGTAGGAGACGTAAATATAATTTTTAAATTTATGCAAAATCGGTTAGGTAGATTTTGAAATATAAGTCATTTCTATACTTAATATTGATGTTGTAAAACATGACGTTTTACATGTTCACAAAACATTGTAATCAGTTCAATAGTTACAGTAGACATATCGAAATTTATTTGAAAAAACAATCCCGAGGTCTCAGTGCGCTGCAAACGATATTAATTGTAATACATTAGCTGCTTTTATCACACAATAAGAAATAGTATTTTAGTTTGATGTAGATATTCGATCATCGATGCTGTCATCATCATCATCATCATCAGGTCATTTTAGTCTCCACTACAGGAGCACGACCCTCTCTTGTCCGTCTCAGACAGAAGGAGGATTTGGCCTACATTCTCCACGCTGGCCAGACGGGTTGGAGAGGTCTGATCGATGTTTTATAATGTATTTCCCTTAGTCGCCTTGTACGACATCCACGGGAAGAGACGGAGTGATTCTATTCTAGTCTGCCGGAAACCACACGGCCAAGTCTGCCGGTAACTACACAGCCAATGGACTGTGATTTATCTCTGTGCCAAACATTCAGCAAATTACGCATTTGTCGTATATCCATTCTATAAGCTTCACGAAGAACAACATTTTGTAACACCAAACGAGACATTTTATTCAATTTTATACTAGAAATAATAAAACTCAATTCGAAAAAAGTTACTCCTTAGCTATTGTGCCAATAAACAATAATAACACAATCTCAACGCAATAAGTAGCTGTCAAAACGGCGTCAAGAGTACCGTTTCACAAGCCCGGGACGCGATCTCAATGTTATTTAGTTTACTCAATTTCCACGCAATTTTTGGCCAATGTGGCGCTAGTGTTGATTTCAAGAGTGCCATTTCACGTATTTTCGATTGAAATTGGGATCGGATATTGGAATTGTGCGTCAAGAGTAAGCCTGCAGATTCGTTTAGCCGGTCTGGGGTGATATAGTAACATCCATCTATCCAAAGTTTCACATTTATAATATTAGTAAGTTAAATTAGTATACTTTATGAGCTTCCGATCCACAAAAATAAATTAATAAATAACGACATGGGTCTGTTTAAATATTGTAAAGTTTTAAATATTTACGACAAATTTGGGTTGTAAATTGTAAGTGGAAATGAAGAAAAAAAAATTTGCATTAATTTATTTAAAAATAAGGAC
Organism: Hypsopygia costalis; assembly: GCA_937001555.2. Taxonomy (NCBI): domain Eukaryota; kingdom Metazoa; phylum Arthropoda; class Insecta; order Lepidoptera; family Pyralidae; genus Hypsopygia; species Hypsopygia costalis. The sequence goes on along the minus strand of OW443349.2, from coordinate 19,502,743 downwards.
ACGAAGAAAAGATCTGCAAAACTTGTCACACCTGCCTATTTATGTCGTACCGTCGTACAATTATGTACACGGGAAAAGGACGCGGCTGTATGTTCTGCCATCTATATTAAATGAGTATCCTAACATCTTGATTTCAAAGCTGACTGCACTTCATGGTATTCAGCGTCAAAAACTTGTTAAAGTAATGTCAAAGAAACACTCCTTAACCGTCACGAACGACTCACCAAACCGCGGATAAACCATTTACGGTTTGCGTCTGTTGGTACATATGTTATTGAAATAACTATAGATATTACTTTGGCATGTAATAAGGCAAGTAAAAGCATATATGATTGGCATGTGTCTGATGAGGTCACACTATCGGACCACAACTATATATGTTTCAGGTACGACTGTGGATCATCATCAAATTGGCTATTTGACTAAAATTTTTTTCTGTTTGATATGTAGGGACGTCTCCATAATATAACCATAGGTGAAAGAATTACTTCGATAGCACAAAAATCTCTCGAGATATGGTAATTTGAAAATCACAATTTTTAGACTGCCCCAAAACGCTCCATACAAAAGACTACCGAATTATGACGTCACAGATCTGTATTTTGTATGCATCAAATCAGAAATTTGTACGACAGCTATGTTAAATATTACGTTTATGTGATTAGTATCATAATAAAAGTTATAGCATTTTTTATTGCTTCTCCAATGGAAATATAATTTTTTAATAATTTCATACTTTTAAAATGGACTTTCCCGCCAAACTTTGATCGACGCTAAAAAAAGTCTGACTGAAGATATTAGAATGAAAGTTTGCAGATCTTTATAGTTTTGTGTGTTTTACGATATTGTTAAATAATTTATACAAATTTTAAACATTGGAAAATAGCCAATTGTTGTTATCTAACAACAATTTTAACTACATTCAATAATAAAAAAATCAATACAACTTTATTATAAGTGTTTGTGTATTACACAAAAGGCAAATTTAACGCATCTACATTGTCCTTCAAATTACCTTTACGTCGGATTACAGATAAGCATACGGCCTGCCTGATGTGAAGTGGTTACATATCAATATTCGCAACATGAAATATCGCTCGCGCGTCGCCACCCCCGCTACCAACACAGCAACTTCTTCATTTCTGGTGACCTCTCTTACTCGCACGAACACAAAAATGTTCAAAGGAATTGTTATTTGACTGCAGTATTCTATGAAGTGGAGGTTCCCCAGTCGGGCAGCTTACAATTACGCTGTACCCTACCTCTCTTTTGTCAGAGCCTCTTTCGCTAGTCGGCACGGTGCACCACGTGCAGATGAGGTTGGCTTTGGCTCTAAAGACAGTCATAAGCTTACAACGCCAACCTTTGGGACATTGATAGAGACGAACTTCTTAGCTTCCATGGATTCACCGTGCGGGTGCCGGGTCCATCGTGTGGCAGAGAGAGAAACCCAAGCAAATCCCGAGACTTGTGACACGGGTGTAGGTTTAAGGGGCCCCTTTCCGACGTACATCAACACTCACCTTCACTGCTTGTGTTTCTCTCCCTGCCCTGCCAAATCTGGTTTACTATAATTTTCAAACAGTAAAATGTAAAAAGTAATATATAAAAAGTCGCGTCCGGCGGTCGAATTAATAGTAACACCTACTTTGACTTCGAGATCGCGGGTTCGATCCCCGCATAAGATGAACATATGTTTGCATGAACATGTCTGTTTGTCTTAGTCTGGGTTTTTAGTCTATGTATGTATTTAAAAAAATGTATTTAAGTATAATATCAGTTATCTAGTAACCATAGTACAAGCGTTGCTTAGTTTAGGGTAACATGGCAGATTGTAATTGGTCTTGAAATATTTATTTATTGTTGATTATTACCAAAGGTACCTGGAAAATGGTGTAAAGGCGAAACCGGTTGGTAAAAATAAATTTGATTTCGTGCATTTGTATGCATGTTGTTTGCTAGAACATACTTGGGTACAAAAAAGTAATTTAATACAACAAAGGCGATGAAAACTTTCACAGTATCAGTTTCAATCACGATCATTGTGAAATGTCTTGCGTTTCGCTCTGCCTCGACGTTATTTATTTGTTATCTCTTTTTATTTCGTAATGTCGACGTTGTGCGATCATATCTAATTCATTTGAGAATTACAGTGGGAGAAAAAACCATGTAATTCGAGATGTGTGGAGCAGTGGCATCTGAGGGGAATCGTTACGGCGGCAATTTGTATTGACATGACTTCATTATTTCAGCCAAAGAACGGCCACAGCTGATCATATGCCGCTTCATCTGCATCAATCCATATTCAACATCCTCCATCTTCTCCCCCTGCCCCACCCCGTGTAAAATAAAAGCGTAGGTGTGTACCTTATATAAAAGGGGGGCAAACGAGCTTGTGGGTCACATCATCATCATCATCATCAGGTCATTCTCGTCTCCACTACAGGAGCTTTTGGGGTGTAAGTGGTTCATCTTTGAACATCTTTGAACAAAAGCCAACTTCACCTGCACGCGGTGCACCCTGCTGACAGACAAACGAAGCTCTGGCGAAAAGAGAGGTAGGGAGCGTAATTTAAGCTACCCGACTGGGGAATGTACCTCCACCTCACAGAATACCGCAGCCAAATAACAATTCCCTAGAGGATTGTTGTGTTCCTGCGAGTGAGTGAGGTCACCAGAAAGGAAGGAGATGCTGCGTTGGCAGCGGTGGTGGCGGCGCGCAAGCGACACTATATGTTGCGAGCGTTCATATGGCTACGGTAACCGCTTCACATCAGGCGGGCCGTATGCTTGCCTGCCACCCGACGTAGTATAAAAAGAAAAAAAAAAAGGAGCACGACCATCTCTCGTCCGTCCTAGACGGAAGGAGGATTTGGCCTACACTCCCCACGCTGGCCAAACGGGTTGGGGAGGCCTGATCGATATTTGATAATGTATTTCCCTTAGTCGCCTTGTACGACATCCACGGGAAGAAACGGAGAGTGATTCTATTCTAGTCTGCCGGAAACCACACGGCCAATGTGGGTCACGTGGTGGCAATCATTACCGACCATGGAGATCAGAAACACTAATCGCCGATCCGTTGCCAGCCTTTTATTAACTAAACTTTTTATTAACCTTTTTTTAACTTCACCTCAAAATAAATCCTAATAATAATTAGCACAGAAGGTAGGGACGGAGCCGCAATACAGTTTAAACTGAAGAGAAGTTTGTTATTATAAATTAAAACAGAATTACGATTTTGGCTATCAAAAAACCCGATGAGAATCGGCTCCAGCTTCGGCGGTTGGCCCCCGGTACCTAAATTAAGTTAAAAGTAGTTATCGGCCAGTGATGGTAACTTAAATAAAGTTGTCGATAAGTGACAAAAGTGACTAAAAGTACTTGCCGATAGGAGACGAGCTCGGTGGTCGAATGGTTAGCAATGGCCACTTTGACTGCGAGGTCGCGGGTGCGATCCTCGCACAAGACAAACATTTGTGTGCATGAACATGTCTGTTTGTCTTGGTCTGTGTGTTTTCTATGTATTGTATGTATTTACATAAAAATATGTATTTAAGTACATTTATCAGTTGTCTAGTACCCATAACACAAGCTTTGCGCTTAATTTGGGACTAGATGACGCTGTATAAATTGTCCGGAAATATTTATTTATTTATTATTTATTACTCCAAATGGCGTCGAACCTTTATTTTGTAAAGCAAAAATCTTAGTTGCAAAAACTCTGAATATTCCATTAGGTACATTGTTAAGTGACAGTTCCATAGTATTTACTTATTAACAAGCCTTGCGAAATCCACTTAGAGTCCCGTCGCCGCCGCCGCAGCCTCCGAAACCTGTTAATTTGTCCATTTATATCCTCATTTCTCGTGAACTGTTACAAAACCGCCATCCTCAAACACATGACGCGTGCGCGGGTCATGATTGTATGTGTTTTAGTAACATATTACGAGCTATAATGTAAATATATATTTTACTGTTAGTTATCTTCACACATATTAGAAATATATTTAATTTGTTTCATATATTGATTATTTGTTTATACCTAGAGTTCTTTTATATGACTGAGGCGGCAACGTACCCTATACATAACAGCTAGTGCGCCCCGTGTGCCAACCTTCCGGTTGTATCACGGGGATGCGAGTCTCTCGTCCATAGAACCAACCAGACGAGAGGACTATTACCTGCTCCGCTCTTGTGCTCGGTAAACCAACCGAGCACGCAAGCGGAACAGTAGCAGGTCTGTCACTGAGGTGACAGACAAGTATACCGCTCTTCTAATAATAAGCGTAAGTTACCGAAGCCTGTGGATATTTACAGCACCAGGGGAGTGATACGCGCGTTGCCTCTAAATATACAGGGTGGAAACTTCTAATGCCACCTGGAGGGAAAATACTCTTAATACTGTAGATAGAAAATTTTACTCAAAGAAAACATCCCTTTATTTTAGAAAAGAAAGGAAACTGCATTCAAAGATTTTCGAAAATTCGCTTGCCACACCCGGAAATAGAACCGATTAAAATCTGTAAAAATTACACCCTACACTTTTATTGCATCGATCGTTAGAATCAATTATAAGGATTAAATATCTTTAACAAGTCAATTAAATGAAAATAAAGTCATGAAAGACAAGATAACCCCGTATATCGCGCGCTTTAAAAACCTCACTCTGTAGTATGGTTTCTGGCAGGCATCGAGTGGCTCTGACTGTTTGTTAGTAATTTTTTAAAGAACCAATTTGATGTCAGAAGGCTTCTTAGTCGTTCACTCTTGACAGAGTGGTCGTGGTCACCCATTGTCGCTCCCCATGACGATTGCTGCTCCCGCAATACTTCTCCACCGGTCTCTGTCGGAGGCTTGACGAGCGAATTCTGTCACTGACGTTTTGGTGACTGATTTTATTACGTCGGTTCATCTGCTTGGCGATCGACCGCGCGCTCTCTTGCCCTCGACCAGTCCCTGCACTACCAATCTCTCCATGGCGTCAAGGTTTCTGCTAACGTGTCCAAAGAACTTGAGGATTCGTAGTTGCACAAGCGACGAAAGCCCCTGTCTTTTACCAAGTTCTTTGAGGATGGACACGTTAGTTTTTCGAGCAGTCCAACTGATTCTGAGGAGGCGTCTCCAGCACCACATTTCCAGAGAAGGCTAATTTACGTAATTATGTTTCAAAAAAAAAAAAAAAAAAAAAAAAAAAAAAAAAAAAAAAAAAAAAAAAAAAAAAAAAAAAAATCCTGTCATTGTCACCGCACGTCTTTTTATATTCATTAAATCAGAAAAATATACAATAATGCATAACACAGCACATATTACCATAAATCAATAGTAAAACAGGAATTTCATATCTATATATAGTCTATAAACAATATTAATCTTTTAATCAGCCATAAAAGTGAAAATGAAAAATACAGTGAATGACAACTATACATCTATAGACATGACAGTGATGTGACACAATAAAAATGCCGAAAACACGAGGAAACGCACGCCTTCCACCGCCGCCTGTTTCACCGATTAGCTCCACGCCCACGTCGTCAGAGGATTATGCGACTCCTCCGGAACATAGTGTGTCGAGCAGTGAAGACGGGCGGCTGTCTCCAGCGCGACGCCGACCACCTGCGCGTCGCCGAGGGAGACCACCGCTGCCGCGCTTGGGACCAGCAGGGCGACCCGCCCCGCAACCGGCCCCCGCCGTCGGTGGTGCAGTGCGCCGCATGAGATGGACAAGAGAAATCAATGAAAATGTCATGCGAGCGTACTATAGGGCGACAGAAGGCGGAACTAACCTCACTGCGTACCGTTCTCGCTTGCTTCCTCTGTTTCAGGCTCTTGAACCGGACGTGACCGTTACTGCACAACGATTATCGGATCAGGTACGGGTAATCCAGCGTAATTGTATGTTGGATGGACCCGTGCTTGAACGGCTTCGCTCTGAGGTAGTTGTCCCCACGTCTACCGCTGCTGTGCCAGATTCACCACACACTCTGCCAACAGAGATGGTGAGTTACGCACCCGATGTGGTTGACGTTGAGGACACAACAGTAAGTACCCAGGATAATGAGCATTTGAGGAGGGTTTTGGAGGATGTGATTCTGGAGTTTAGATCCATGCCTATCTCTGAAAGACCGCGACTGCCTCGTTTCCCCACGCACAGACACAACATGGCTCTGGTGGTGGCCTTAGACCGAATGCTAGACACGTATTTACGGGCTAGCCAAGATCTTGCTGATACCCATTCGATCCTATACTGTGCTGCCATTACAGCTTGCCGTGTGGCCCGTGTTCGGTTTCCAGAACCGAACACTGTCACCCGGCGTGCTGGTGACACACCAGAATGGCAAAAAAGGATCGAAAGGCGTATCAGCGCGGCTAGGGCCACCATTGGAAAGCTCATCTGCTTCAGATCGGGAAATAATCGGCCCCGAGTCATGCGTTACGTGACACAGGCTTTTGCTGGTACTGGCATTAGACCACAAGATTATTTGGCCTGTGTCACAGAGCGTATAGACTATCTGAAGCAGAAAGTTTGTGCGTGGGCAAACAGAATACGGCGTTACAAGATACGAGTGGATAGGTACTACCAGAATCACATTTTTCAAAGCGACCAAAGAAAGATATATAGAAGTTGGGAGAGCCCTACAAACAGCGTGGGTGTTGGGGGTCAACCAGATATAACAGAAATGTCTAGATTCTGGACAACTATCTGGTCGACGCCCATCACACACGCTGATAGTGATTGGATGAGTGTGGTTGAACGCTCATGTGAACATTTGCAACCAATGGGACCTGTAATAATTAGTCCCCAAAATTTAGCTGATGCAGTCCGTCCTCTCCATAATTGGAAGAGACCAGGCCCGGACGGACTGCATAATTTTTGGTTGAAATGGTTGCGAAGTTCACATGGGCTACTGGCCACGCAATTCCAAGAGGCTATTCAATGTGGTTCTCTTCCTACTTTTATGACAAAAGGTGTCACCTTTCTGCTCCATAAATCAGGTAGTACCACGGAACCTAAAAATTACAGACCCATCACGTGCTTACCTACTATCTATAAGCTCCTTACATCCATACTGAGAACAAAATTATATGAGCATTTGGATGCCAACAATATTTTAGATCGCGCTCAGAATGGATGTAGGGTTGGGTCCCGTGGTACTAAGGAGCTCCTCCTCATCGACATGACTGTTAGCCAGCAGGTTCGCCGAGGTCGCAAGAACCTCTCTGCAGCCTGGATTGACTACAAAAAAGCCTACGATTCGGTGCCCCATTCATGGCTGAGTCGGGTGCTTGAACTGTATAAAATTAATACAGATTTATGCACCTTTCTCAGCGTATGTATGGGACAGTGGATCACGGCTCTATGTCTTCCAGGATGTGGAGCGAGTCATGCTACCTCCGAACCCATAAGGATTGAGCGAGGCATATTCCAGGGAGATAGTTTGAGTCCTCTTTGGTTTTGTCTGGCTTTGAATCCCTTAAGCATTCTGCTTAGGAATTCCAAGCTAGGCTACCGATTTCGTAGAGGGGGCGAGGTCATTTCTCACCTATTGTATATGGATGATCTCAAGTTATATGCATCAAATGAACCAAATTTAGTGACACTTTTAAATGTTACTCAAACATTTAGCAGTGACATTAGAATGGAATTTGGTGTCGATAAATGCGCGGTCGTCCATATACAACGCGGTAAAGTTGTAAATAGAGAAAATTTACAACTTTCAGAGACTATGACTCTCAGAACCATCTCCGAAACCGAAACCTATAAATACCTTGGTATGGCGGAGTGTTTGGGTATACAGGATAGGGAGATAAAACAATCAGTGAAGGAACGTTTCTTTGGCCGTCTTTCAAAAGTACTGAAAAGTCTTTTGTCAGGTGGTAATAAGGTGCGTGCCTTCAATGGTTGGGTTATGCCTTTGCTTGTATACACCTTCGGAATACTAAGGTGGACTCAAACCGAGCTCGACGCACTGGATCGCAAAGTCCGTAAACTGCTTACCGCGTATCGTATGCATCATCCACGCTCATCTATGATGAGACTATACATCCCACGGAAGTGTGGGGGCCGAGGCTTCCTTAATGCCAAAAACCTACACAACCGTGAGGTGTGTAGTCTCAGGGATTATTTCCATCATGTTGAGAGTGGGATGCATCGAGACGTTGTAGCAGTTGACAAAGGACTGACGCCGCTCTCCTTGGCAAAAGAGGACTGGCATAGGCCACTTGTATTAAGCACTGAGGATCGCTTGAACATATGGAAGAGTAAGGAGCTACACGGACGATTCCATCGGGCACTTCATAGACCCGATGTTGATATTTTGGCGTCCGTGACCTGGCTACGTTTCGGTGACCTTTTCGGGGAAACCGAAGGTTCTGTCTGTGCAATTGCTGACGAAGTTGTCAAGACTAATAACTACCGGAAATACATCATGAAGGATGGGACGATGGACATTTGTCGTGCATGTCACCGTCCTGGTGAATCTATCAGGCATGTTATTTCCGGTTGTTCTTATCTTGCCAATGGTGAGTATTTGTACAGACACAACCAGGTAGCTAGGATAATCCATCAGCAGCTTGCTCTTCGATATGGTCTTGTGAGTTTCGAAGTACCATATTACAAGTATGTACCTGTGTCTGTTCTCGAAAACAGTCGTGCCAAGCTCTACTGGGACCGGTCTATCATCACGGACAGGACTATTATAGCTAATAAGCCTGATATCGTGTTGGTAGACCGGTTAGAGCGAAGGGCATTTCTTGTTGATATCACCGTGCCATGCGACGAGAACCTCGTGAAAGCTGAGAATGACAAGTTGTCGAAATACTTGGACTTAGCTCACGAGGTTACCGCCATGTGGGACGTTGATTCAACAATAATTGTCCCAATAGTTGTGTCGGTAAACGGTCTCATAGCGAAAAGTCTCGACTCATACCTTAGGAGACTTTCGCTAGGTCACTGGGTCAAAGGCCGGATTCAGAAGGCAGCAATTTTGGGCACTGCACGTATTGTGAGGAGGTTCCTCAGTCTGTCGCCCTAACCACCGGCGCCACTGGCATATGTCCCGCGCCGGCGGTAACTTTTTATAAATATTTGTATTTATAATGTTGTATTTTTATATTTATATTGTGAATACAAATGTTGTTAAAAAAGAATAGAAAATAAATAATTGGTCATAATTAATGAATTAAATCAAGTATGATAGTTTTTAGTCAATTTACAATCCAGTATCTATTCGGTCCACTTTCTTGTCACCTTCTTGGGTGGACCGAATAGATACTGGATTGTAAATTGACTAAAAACTATCATACTTGATTTAATTAATTAATTATTATCAATTCTTATTGTTGGCAAAATAACATTCGTAGTTTGTTTAATTACCAGTAATATTTCGACGTAATCTCACTTAAATTGGACTTTGAAGTTTCGTATTGTGATACGAGAATACCTAATTTAACATTTGTGAGATCGAGACTGGATCGGAACAAATTTACGGAATGAATTCCCGATCGTAAAGCAAGCCGCGCGGACCAAATCGCGCGCTCGCGGCCATAAACAAGTGTGAGCGTTGCGCGCGAGTTAGCCCGCATTATGCACAATTACAGTCGCCGTTTATCACGAGTTATCACCGATTTGTATAATAAGCAGCGACGAAATCAATTCTGTAGGCCGTGAAATGTTTGTTAATGTTGGCACTCCTGACGGCGGGGACGTTTACACGATACGATGTTTATATTTCACTTTCCATAGTTCAGTTTTTTACGTTAAGCATACGGCCCGCCTGATGTTAAGCGGTTAGCGCCCCCCACCTCCGCTGCCGAAGCAGCAACTTTTTCCTTGCTGGTGGTCTCACTCACAGGAACACAGCAACATTCGAAGAAATTGTTATTTGCTGTTATATTCTGTGAGTTGGAAAAATATCTCTTTTGCCACAGCCTCTTTCGCTTCTCAGTAGGGTGCAACACGTGCATGTGAGGTTGGCTTTGGCTCTAAACATCGTGGAGAGCGACTTATACACCAGTATTTTATTTGGTGGTAGATGTAAAGATTTACCTTTTAGACTGCTTACTAACAGGAAGGTCGTATCCTTGTTTGGCACCTTAGTTATATAAAAAAATAATATATATGTTTCTTTTGAAGATTAAATACGTAAGCTATAGAATGTCAGACAAATTAACGTTTGTAATTTAATTCTGTATCAATTTTTAATAAGTCGATCGTGTAAATTACACAAATAAAGACAAAACTATGGATAGAGGGGAGTGTAGGCCAAATCCTCCTTCCGTCTAGGACGGACGAGAGAGGGTCGCGATCCTGTAGTGGAGACTAAAATGGACCTGATGATGATGTTGAAAGAATTAAAAACTTTATATTTTAAAACTGAAAATTCTGCGAAATCTAAAAGATTGAAAAACACTGGTCTATAGGCTACGGTAACCGCCTCACATCAGGCGGGTTTCCTCCTTGTCTACTACCTACGTAGTGTGAAAAAATTGAAGTTCTGTCGCAGAGAAGCCCTTCCCTGTTCTGTGCTATTTGACAACAAACTCGACACTAAATATAGTTTGTTATCGTGTACTGAACCTGATAATAAAGTATGATTGGTTAATTTTCCTATATGCCCGTTTTACACGCTCGTATATCATATAAATCAGTTTACAAGTCAACTGGTTTACCCGAGGCCGGTTCACACGGGACGATCGCTTTCACCATACTTTGTCATCGCGGTGAGATACATTCGACGTGTCGCTGAGTTGTGGTGTTACTGCTGAATACATTACTGGGTACGATTTAAAGTGTCGTGTCTATAAACATCTACATCAAGTTTAATTTTAAATATCGGATGGTGTGAATAAAACCTCATTTACAAGTTAAACAATCTAATTATAGAAAACTTAATTCAATTACAAAACTAAAATTATTTATAAATATCTTAAAATTAAATTTATAATACAATGTGATTATTAAATTCGTATCATTTGGTCAAATCAATCGAGGAGCTCGAAGGTGGAAGTTTAATCGATAATGAAAGTTAAGCAACGTTGACCGTGACCTGTCTATTGATGGGTTTATTTATCATAAGTTGCTCTTTGCTTCGGAGAGCCATTAAGGAGGTGTCGGTCCCGGCTGTTGTCACTGACAGTCGTGCAGCCTGTTCAGTAGCATTTAGGCACAAAGAGTACGAGAAGTAAAGGTACCCTTACTTCTCGTACTCTTACTGTACGTACAAAATGCCCTTCAAGAACGCACACATACACAACGCTCACGGACACGGAATACCGAATATCGGTCATTAGGTAAATAAAAACATCTTTGTAGATGATGGACCCTTTTTGACGAGCTCGGTGGTCGAATGGTTAGCAATGGCCACTTTGACTCCGAAGTCGCGGGTTCGATCCTCGCACAAGACAAACATTTGTGTGCATGAACATGTCTCGTTTGTCTTATACATACATGTAATATATAGACGAAAAAAAAATGTATTTAAGTATTTTATCAGTTATCTAGTACCCATAGTACAAGCTTTGCTTATTTTGGGACTAGATGGCCGTGTGTAATTTGTCCAGGAATATTTGTATTTATTTATTTATTTTGGTACTCCGAGTTGATTGCAGCATACTTTGTAATATGAAGTGATGGATAAATATAACTCTCGTTAACCTGACAATGTTCCCAATATGTCATTTTGCAAATCATTAAGGAATAATCATAACTCAAGAATTGTAATGGGTCCTTCACACGATCCTCCGTCGTGGTGGAGTATGCTCTAAACCCCTTCGATTGAGAGGAAGTCCGTATCACAGCAGTAGGATGCATGATATTTCTGCATATAAGCGCAGTCTGTACTATGTGTACTAGACAACTGATAAATGACCTTAAATTATTTTTTATATAGGTGTTTAATAAGTGTATTATATGTATATATATACTTATAAGACATATCAAACACCCAGACCAAGACAACCATATTCATGCACTCAAATGTTTGTCTTGTGCGGGGATTGAACCCGCGACCTCGGAGTCAAAATAGCCATTGCTCGTCGAATAAGGGTTGACGACTTCACACGATCACTTACGAATCGTGGAAGAGAGAAGAGATGAGAGTATCTAAAAAGGGCCTCGAACTGACTAAAGATTTGGCTTTGTAAAGGAATGGAGTTTTTGTCGTTCTGTAGAACTTTAGAAGTAACTTTTACGGAGTAAATAGTTCATCAACATCTTTGAACCAAGACCAACCTCACTTCCACGTGGTGCACCCTGCTGCCTGACAAACGAGGCTCTGGCGTAAAGGTAGGTCATAGCGTATTTTGTAAGCTGCCCGACCGGCGATGTACCCTCACTTCTCAGAATACCACAGCCAAATAACAGTTCCTTTGAGGATTGTTGTGTTCCAGCGAGTGAGTGAGGTCACCAGAAAGGAAGCAGATGCTGCGTTGGCAGCGGGGGTAGCGGCGCGCGAGCGATATTTTTAATATTGCAAGCGTTAATATTGCTACGGTAACCGCTTCACATCAGGCGAGCCGTATGCTTGTCTGCCACCCAACGTAGTATAAAAAAAAGCATATGATGCCGATCAATCGAGTCGTGTATAATGGCCATAACAAGCATTACCTAGGCTAGAGTAATGGTCCGCGGACGGCCAGGCAAAGACTGACTTCTATAATTTCCGTGATGAATTGCCGAACGTCGAACGTCGGACTGAGGCCATCATTACGATATGACGGTAATGATGCTGGCACGGAATGTTAAAGTTGCGATAGACGGATTACTATGTTGAAGATCGCGAATAGGAGGTAAATCTAGACATATCTACATTTATTTATTTATATATTCAGCTTTATTTATTTATTTATTCAACTTTATTTGTAAAGCGAAATAAGTATAAAAGGCTATATAGGCATACATCACTTTAGATGGACCGTTGAGCTCAACGGAATGTCCGGAAGGCTGGATGCCGAAGTGGAGGATCGCATATGATGGAAGGCATTAGAGAAGGCTTATATCGAGCTGTTGATGATGATGATGAGGCATGAACCCTTCTTCCACTTAGGTAACTAAACTTTCGTAACCAGTTACAAGAGAAGAATTTTTTTTCGCTGTTTGATAACTAGTTGTCAGAGAAGAATTTTTTTTCCACTTTCGTCGATCAAATCAGTTCCATTTTTGTAACCAGAGATATTCGTTTATATGTATGTTAAGAATTGTTTACTGTATATTACGTAGACGAAGTCGTGGTAACGGCTAGTCTAAATATGTAAAGAGTAGGAGTCAAATAACAATGATGAAGTTCGTAAAAATAATATGTAGAAATTGATAAAACACAAGAAAATATGTGATTTTATAACGGCTTCTTTTTCGTGCATTTAATTATTATTTTCTGTATAATGACGATTGGTTTACATATTTTCATTTACAATCCTAAATTGGTTACGTTGCGTATGTGCGTGGATTTCCAGTGGAGCCGGTGGCAAATTGCGTCAACGTTTTATTGTGTTGCCAGCCGGGCCTCTGTTACCAAACGACAAAGCCCGCTCCAAACACGCTTAGCAACGATATAATTTATTGAATTAGCATTCTCCACAGCGCTGTCTCTTCAGATAGAACTTTCGTAATACTCGATACATTGCTCTTTAAGGCGATTAATATTTTTTCAAATAAATAAATCATCATCAGGTCATTTTAGTCTCCACTACAGGAGCACGACCCTCTCTCGTCCGTCACAGACAGGAGGATTTGGTCTACACTCCCCACGCTGGCCAGACGGGTTGGAGAGACCTGATCGATGTTAAAGATAAAGATAAAGAATTTATTTATTTGCACAAAACATGAGTAGATTACATACATTTGCATGCAAGTGTCTTTGAAATTGCGAATTTTAGTTCATCATGTCTTGCCTAGTCGGCGTACAAACATTTGAGAAAGAGCAGCTAATTACAATGTTGTCGAAATTTAGTAACATGTCAAACTTAAATCTATACATAATAGGTAGGGGAAAAAGTCTTTTCGCATTATAGTATGTATGAACTTGTAATAAAATCTCTTTGGTTATACCATTTGCGTCTGGCAGGTTTTGATATCTTTAAAAAGTTTATATTTTAAAAAAGATAATTCCAAATTCAAATTAGGTAAATGTGTGATTTTCATTTGTTTTTTTTACTGTCAAGATGAGTGAATTTAATGAAGAAATTCGATTCATTTTAAAATTTTACTACAAAAAAGGTAAAAATGCAACGCAAGCTGCGAATAAAATTTGTGACGTTTATGGACCTAGTGCAGTGTCTGTGAGAGTAGCACAAATTTGGTTTAAGCGTTTTCAATCAGGAAATTTTGATGTGAAAGATGCACGTCGCTCTGGTCGCCCTGTTACGGATAAAATGGATGCCATTTTTAAAAAAGTGGAGCAAGAGCGGCATATCAGTAGTTACGACGTAGCTGAAGAATTAGGAATTGACCACAAAACAGTTTTGGCGCAATTGAAAAAAGCTGGGTACACTAAAAAGCTCGATATTTGGGTGCCTCACAATCTCACTGAAAGAAACCTAATGAACCGTGTACTCATTTGCGATTCTTTACTACGACGTAATGAAAGCGAACAGTTTTTGAAGAAGCTTATAACTGGTGATGAAAAGTGGATCACGTTCGACAAGAACGTGCGAAAAAGGTCGTGGTCAAAGGCCGGTCAGGCTTCACAGACTCTGGCAAAACCCGGGTTAACCCGCAACAAGGTGATGCTGTGTGTATGGTGGGATTGGAAGGGTATTATTCATTATGAGCTGTTACCGCCAGGCAGGACTATCGATTCTGAACTCTACTGTGAACAACTGATGAGATTAAAGCAAAAAGTTGAGAGAAAGCGGCCGGAATTAATTAACAGAAGGGGTGTGATTTTTCATCATGATAACGCTAGACCTCACACATCTTTAGCCACTCAGCAAAAATTAAGAGAGTTTGACTGGGAGGTGTTAATGCATCCGCCGTATAGTCTTGACCTTGCACCTTCTGATTTCCACCTGTTTCGGTCTCTTCAGAATTCTTTAGGCAATGTCAGGTTACCATCACGAGAAGACTGCCAAAACCACTTGTCGTGGTTTTTTGAACAGAAGTCCCAAAATTTCTATAGTAATGGGATCATGTCTCTACCTACAAGATGGCCAAAAGTTATCGAACAAAATGGCACCTACATACTTTAGTTAAATGTAAATAAACTTTATTAAAAAATGTTTTGAATTTTCATATAAAATACGAAAAGACTTTTTCCCCAACCTAATATAATAAAACAGTAAAAATAATGTGTCTGTACATTGAACATATTTACAAAAAAACAATTGGAGGCGATGGAGATATAGTAATAGAGTAAGAATTTATAAAAAAATGTCTGTCTGTTTGTCTGTTTGTCTGTATGTCTGTATGTCTGTTTGTACACGCTAATCTCTGGAAGTACTGGACGGATTCGAACGAAACTTTTTTTGTTACATAGCTGTTAAGCCTGGGCAACATATAGGGTATAATTTATTTTGGAAAGTGGAACACCTGATGCAGCATCATAATGGTTCAGCTTAACTATAAGAAATATAAAAATGACACCTTAGCAAAAGTTGTTCAGTCTGATGAGCATTTACTGTTAAGGTATAAAAATCCAAGATTTGGAACACCTGATGCAGAACCATAATGGTTCAGGTAAACTTTAAGAAATATAAAAATGACGCCTTAGCAAAAAATGTTCAGCCTGATGATCATTTTCTGTTGAGGTATAAAAATCCAATATTTGGAATACCTGATGTAGAACAAAGTTATATTTATTTGTATAAACAACACGTGTTTACAATAAATTATATATAATTTTTTTAAAGTAAAAAAACACGCTATAATAGCAAATAGAACCAAAAAAGTTACTTAAAATAACAATAAATAGATTAACAAAATATTGAATGTATTGTAAAAAAAAAATATTTTAAACGTACACAGTTTTCTGTGACCTCTTGCTTTGCTATGACAATAAGGAAATCACTAAAATTCGCTGGTCAAGCTTAGGACTGGTTGTTTTAAGCATGGCCAACTTTACGTGGCTTTCTCGAAAGTTGTAACGCTTCAGGTCTTTTTATATTAGCTCCCGAAGGAAAGACTCCCTTAATTTATTTTATATTTTTTTTAAACTATGGTTACAATGTTAAATAAAAAAAATGACTTTTAACGTATAACAAGTATTTTCTCATGTATCTACATTAGTTTGTATTTTTATTAATACGCCAGAATCATTAAGTCCACGCGAACGAAGTCGCAGGCATCAGCTAGTATGAAATAAAACATAAAAAGAAATTATATGTTTTATAATTAATATTATTAATATTATGATTTTTTATAATGTATGTCCCTGAGTCGCGTTGTACGACATCCACGGTAAGATACGGAGTGATTCTATTCTAGTCTGCCGGAAACCACACGGCATACTATGGCCTAAACAGCTTGAATATAGGTGTCATTCTATTCGTCATGAAAACCGTAATGAAAATTACGAAAAGTAGTTATTTAGTCTATCGCGTTCAGACAGACAGATGTGCAGACAGACGTGGCTGGAACTTCGTTTTATTATATACTCGCGGAAGCATGTCAGGTTGGAAACCGCAGCTTCGACCCGCATAAACACAGTACATGAATAAATACCAAATAAATAAATATCATTTGTAATTTAAGTAAACTTTATGTATCTAATCAATACAGTCATTTGAGCCCTCTAGAATTGCTACCTATTAGCCTCCTCGTTACCACTTGAACCTATAATGTGATGTACTTACATAGTCGTTGTCGACAACCCTTATTCATCCCACTGGGGACTTGATACGGGTTTCCCCTCAATCGAAGGTGTTTAGAGCATACTCAACCACGCTGCTCAACTGCGGGTTGGCGGAGGTCAGTTTTTTCAAGTAGCCTAAAGGCCACTTACACTTACACAGGCTTGGCTTAACGACTATCATCTAATAACAACAGCCAGAATCGACGGCTTAACGTACCCTCCGAAGCATGGAGGAACTCGAGATAAATAAACCATCCATGGAGAGGCTACGACGGATGTTGCTTAACTTGCATGTTCGATTAGAATGACACGCGCAAGGACGCCATCGAGCTCCTTGTACTTACTTAGTGGCAATCCAATATTGAATCTATGTATGCTGCGCTGCATAATATTTTTTTTACAATAAAAATCCTATTTTCTATATCTAGTATAGGTATATTCTCGTAACATAACATATCAAAAATAATATATTCGCCCACGTATATTATTCAAGATACCTATATCATTAAAAACAAAAACAAACAATCAGTTGTTTATGGTCGATATCGATAAATAAATCAAAATAAATATCCAAGAAATGCGCTTTTAACCCGAGAAATGCTAGTCGTGGTCCGAGAGACCCTTTTACCGCGCCTCGCGGTGCTTCACAATCGGACCGATGACATGTTTACGACCGTATGAACGGTCTGTCTGTAATGGGTCAAATCAAAAAAAAAAAACATTTCGATGTTTAAGATGCATTACATTATATGTTGGTCATTATCAAATAGGACGTTAAAACATTGTATTTGGTATGGTACGTAAATGGGAATTGTTCTAGATTTGCTTAAGATCATATGGTAATTTAAATAAATATTCTTTTTATTAATTAAAATTCAATACTTCTGGACAATTTAGACAGCGCCATCTAGTCCCAAATTAAGCGCAAAGCTTGTACTATGGGTACTAGATAACTGATAAATGCACTTAAATACTATTTTTTTCTGAATACTTACTTATAATACATAGAAAACACCCAGGCCAAGATAAACAAACATGTTCATGCGCACAAATATTTGTCTTATGCGGGGATCGAACCCGCAACCTCGGAGTCAAGGTAGCCATGGCTAGTCATTCAACTACCGAGCTCGTCTAATAAATCGAATAAATAAATAAATATTAACTATATCTAAAACTCTTCTTTAAAATAATTGTTTTTGATGAGCGCTAACGACTTGCCGCAACGGTAAATGGCGTGGGGCTGAGTTGAGTGAATGCTGAGTTGAGTGAATACATTACCTTGTTTACTAGTAGAACGCATCTATAGGTAACATCTTAGTTACTAGTGGCATGGAGATAAATGGGACAGGACATCACATATCTTCACTGTATCTTCAGGATTAATACCAGCGACCAACATGATGACAATGAGCAGTGAAGTCCAATGCAGTCTCGGTGTTAAAACTTCAGTTGCCTTGGACCTCACAAATAATTTAATCAGAAGAAATTAATAGGTGTAGAAAGCCTTCGGAATTTGTCTTAGAAAGAGCATAGAGATGATAAAAATAAAAAATATTCCGCGTCGAACATTTCATGAACAAATTCTTGAATATATTTAAAGTAATGGGGTTCTAACGTTATTATAATTTGTGACATGATTATTAAAAAACGTATTAAGATCACCCACCCATGATGTTTGTGTGCATTTGTATGGGTCATTGTTGTTCAAGATTCGTTTCCACTGTACTACGTAAAGTTAAGAAATGTCATTAAACCACGTTGTCTGTAAAGTCTACTTAGGGGTGTAAGTCGTTCATCAACATCTGTGAACCAAAGCCAACTTCGCCTGCACGCGGTGCACCCTGCTGACTGACAAACGAAGCTCTGGCAAAAAGAGAGGTAGGGAGCGTAATTGTAAGCTACCCGACTGGGGAATCTCCACCTCACTGTAGCCAAATAACAATTTCCTCGAGGGTTGTTGTGTTCCTGCGAGTGAGTGAGGTCACCCAGAAAGAAAGGAGATGCTGCACTGGCAGCGGGGGTGGCAGCGTGCGAGTGATATTTTATGTTGCGAGCGTTAATAAGGCTACGGTTACCGCTTCACATCAGGCGGGCCGTATAATTGTCTGACACCCGACGTAGTATAAAAAAAAAGTCTAGTAATAAATCACGTAAGCAATGCAATGGTAACTGCAGCCTACTTTTCATTGAATTCAATTATATCGAGTAAAATATTTGAGTTTGTGAGTTTTCTTGTTAGATGATAGTCTTCGTAGCTTTTGCTAACTCACAAACATTTCAACTGAAAATATGGATTAACAAGCTAAAAGGCTTCGCTTAATCCACAGTGAAGCAGTATGCCCATATAATTACTCTGGTAGCTTTTTAAAGGGATGCCCATTTTCAGTCACTGGGATAATGATGCTGAAAATGACAAATAATTTTTAATGTAATACCTGATACCAATTTACATAGTCACTAATTAATCATTTATTTGAAGGCGTTTTGATTGCTACTGATCTACTGTCCGTAGGTAGATCAGTCACAGAGTCCACAATCAAAACGCCTTGACTAAGATTGCCTAAGATTCAGCTACTTAGAAGAATTAATTAATTAATTAAAAATCTTTATTGGCCACAAATTATTTATAAGTGTACAAAAGGCTGACTTAATGCTAAAAGCATTCGCTACCAGTCAACTTTCGGAACAAGCAGAAATCAAATGAAGAATCAAAACAAAATCAGATTTAAAACTCAGACTACTAAAATATAATACTACAACAGCTAATAAAATAGTATTTATAATTGCTGCAGAAAATAGAATAAACATACATAGCATAATTATATATTTAACAAACATACATATAAATACATAAATTCAGCGATGATGATGAGGATGATGATGATGATTCAGTGCTTAGATAGACCGTCTAAAAAATTGCATGGATTTATTATCTGTGGCTTGGCGCTCTAACATTATGCTCGTAGTCAGTATTAACAGAGAAGTTAAATAATACTAGATACTTTTATAAGTATCTAGTATTATAAGTATATACTTTTATAAGTAGATACTTTTATAAGTATCTAGTATTATTTAACTTCTCTGTAACTAAAGCAGTGGTTACCAATAAGTTTTTTCTTGCATTCTACTTCAAGAAAGAGCTTTGATTCGCGTACTCTGTATTGCATTGTTGTTTGCGTATTTGTTTTTTATACTGACTAATTTACCTTAGTGATTGCCAAACGTTCCCCTAATATATAGTACGTACCCCTAAAAATATGATATAATTTTTTGATTCGCATACTCCAGGAATTACTTTGGGAAACACTGAACTAGCGTTTTAAAATGAGTTGTCATCTTTAAAAATAAATTCATGGTCCGAAAATCGTATCGTATAAAACAAAATACAATGGAAACAGTGCAGTCACCCAACTATCGTAACTAATACATTTGACACTTAATACTTCCTCCAGGGTTGAGATTTTGAATAATGCGCTCAAACAACCATTTGTTTGAGTTATCGCCTTTTTACTCAACGACCTGGGCCGAAGAGACCGCCTCCCAACTTTTAAAACTACAACATAAAACTTTAATATCATTCTTATGACCTTAAACATAAGATTTAATAAATCAATAATCAACAGCAAATACCTTAATATATATAAAATGTAGTTATAAAATATGTAATTCGAACGTATTGTAATATTCATAAGGTTCATGTATGCAAAAAGTGCCAGCATTTTTATAGTTGTGATACAATAACGATAGTTTAATAGAGTGCACTTTAGGGTTGATTGACGATATCATAATTAACTTATACAAAGGGCAGATGTTTAAATGGACCGGACAAAATGGGGTTTATTTCAATATCTGTGTAGTTTTCAATAGAATATTAATGTATACATGACAAACAGTAGAGTTTATATATATATTTTATCGTCATCATTAATCATCGGGCCTACCTAGTGTTTAGTTATAATCTTGATTTTATATGCATTCTTCCATATGAGTTATTTTTCGTTTGTGCAACGCACACAATAAAAAGTTTATATTGTATCCAATACTGATGATTGTTGGCACTTGTTTTTTTTATATACTACTTCGGGTGTCAGACAAGCATACGCCCCGCCTGATGTGAAACGGTTACTGTAGTCATATTAACGCCCGCAACATCAAATATCGCTCGCGCGCCGCCAACCCTGCTGCCAATGCAGCATCTCCTTCCTTTCTGGTGACCTCACTCACTCGCAGGAATACAATGACACTCAAGGGAATTGTTATTTGGCTGCGGTATTCTGTGAGGTGAAGGTACATTCCCCAGTTGGGTAGCTTACAATTACGCTCCCTACCTATCTTTTCGCCAGAGCTTCGTTTGTCAGTCAGCAGGGTGTACCACGTGCAGTTGAGGTTGGCTTTGGTTCAAAGATGATGATGAACTACTTACACCTCAAACTTCACAATTTGAGAGTTCCATAAGTGTTACACACACCACGCATAAGATACGCAACCGAATTTTGGCGTCATTACAGCCGGAATTCTTCGTCCGTTTACTACCGACACACTACCGACACATTTGACGGAAATTACGTCGCTTTTTAGGGTTCCGTACCTCAAAAGGAAAAACGGAACCCTTATAAGCTCACTTTGTTGTCCGTCTGTGTGTCAAGACCCTCTATGTCGAGTATGCGTGGAGGCCTCGTTCGAACGAGGCTCTGGCGAAAAGAGTGGTAGGGTACAATTTGTAAGCTACCCGACTGGGGAAGTCACCTCCACAAAATCAAATCCAAAATTCGCTTGAGGGTTGTTGTGTTCCTGCGAGTGAGTGCGGTCACCAGAAAGAAAGAAAGGAGTATAGGCTGGCAACGGATCAGCGACTCCTTGATGTTGCTGATCTCTGCGGGCGATCTTGATTGCTTTCCAACAAGTGACCCACAAGCTCGTTTGCCCCCCACTCATATATGTATATATAAAAAAAAATAGAAACCCCGAGCATGTCTTTCTCCATCGATGTGAACTTTTAACCTGTGAATGTGTCCGACGGTCAACGACCAAGTCCTTGCAGCGTAAGTCACGGCGAAGAGGACGCACTGCTTGAAAACTTTGATTTTCAAGCACTTTCTAAACCGTGTCATAAACAATACTAGAAATTTAAATCAGTCTTTGACTGGTTTATCACTGGTCTAATGTATTCCTGTGTAAGTGTATTTCTACATAATCGACTGGCGGAACCTGAAATGCTTTTGTCTTAAGACAAGTGCAGACTGAACGATATTGTAATGAGGCGGTAATGCTGGAAATATCTACCGGAAACGGGTATTTGCATTGCAATATAGTGAATCAGAATCAGAATTATTAAGTCACGATATATATTTTTATAGCATAGTAAATAAATCAATAAATATTTTTGGACGAATTACACACTGCCATCTAGTCCCAAACTAAGCAAAACTTGTACTATGGGTACTAGATAACTGATATTATACTTAAATACTTCTTTTGTAAATACATACATATAATACATAGAAAACCCAGACCAATACGAATAGACATGTTCATGCACACAAATATTTGTCTTGTGTGGGGATCGAACCCGCGGACCAGTAGTCAAAGTGGACATTGCATTCGACCACCGGGCACGTCAATAGTAGCCTTATCTTGCCGATTGTTGATTTAATAAGCTAATTTTTACGTATTGTTCACTACATTTAGAATATCGCCGTGGACTGTGAATACATACATATACTGACTATGTCTTTAACAACTATATCTATATATATAAAAGAAAGTCGTGTTTGTTACAACACTTATAACTCGAGAACGGCTGGACCGATTGCCATGGTTTTTGATTTGTTGGATTTGTTTCCGTCCCGAATAGCAGAATAACTCTTAAAAACATTGGAAAATTCTCGAAAAATTAAAATAAAAGAAAAAACATTTTCCCATACAAAATGTTCGTGGTTGTCGTAGCTGTCAAATGTGACGTTGTCGTACGTGCGTACGCCAAATGTATGCGTGCGTTCAGAAATGTATATTAAGCTCATTATATAACAAATGTCATAGATTAAAAACAAATGTTAACTCTATTGGTCTCATTTTTACGTCTTGAAAGTTGGCTGTGATTTGTTTTGAAAACAGTTTTGTGGATTTAAATATTTATTGCAAAGAGAATGTAACCACTACGTTTTAAGAGACGGATGTGCCATACAAATAGCGTAATTCTAATATGTATGAAATGGAAGCGAAAACAATCAGAATTTGTACCAAATTCGCTTCCGATTCATAGAGTCGTTTTTTTACTTTGAGTTGCGCCAGGCTGATTTATTGGTTCTAAAATATTTATGCGTGCGTTCAGAAATTTAAATCAAGCTCCATAAATCTATATAATATATAAAATAATGTCGTGTCTTGGTCGGGAAAGTATTAAAAACATTGAAAAATTGACGAAAGAATTAAATAAAAGAAAAAACGTTTTCCCATACAAATAGTGCCAGTTAAAAAGGATTGGAATATTTATTGATTGTTATGTAAATGTCAAATCGATTGGTCTCACTTTTACGTCGCGAATGTTGTCTGTGATTTGTTTTGTGGATTGAAATATTTATTGTTGTCAATTGGTACTTTTTTTGTGACTTTGTAAAGTACTGAACTTATTATTTACCCACTGCTGGGATACGGGTCTTCCCTCAACCGAAGATGTTTAGAGCATACTCCAACACGCTGCTCAACTACGGGTTGGGCCACTAACTTGGCTTAAGGACTGCCATCTAATGATAAACACCAGGACCGACGGCTTAACGTGCCTTCCGAAGCACGGACGAGCAAGAGATAACATAAACTCATCCATGAACAGGCTACGGTTGACGTTGCTTAACTTGCGTGTACAATTAGACTGACACGTGCCTCACGCCATCGTGCTTCTCTATTATTTTCTATTATTCATTGTATTAATTTCAAGAAATCATAAATTTTGTTCATATATATATGTGTACATCACGACATTCATTGACTGTTAGGCGGTACGAAGTTCGCCGGGACAGCTAGTTGTATATATAGCTCAGGAGCGGAGGGAGACTGGTCACTTGTAACACAGGTGGGCCCTGCCTAGCTCAGGCACCAGTTCTCTCTGTGGAGAGAACTGGTGCCTGAGTAGAAAGTAAGCTAAGTAGTTAAGTTTTAATTTAGATGTCTAAAAGTTGTTTAAGTTACCTTAGTTAATATTTTTGTTATCTTTGTGGAGAGAACAATAAATACATTATTATTATAAAAAAAATTGTTCGGCGCGTGAATCTTATACGTATTATTTTACAATTTTGTTATATTTATGTCTTAATAATTACAGAATTTTAGAAGTTAATTAACTGAAAATATAGCAATATGTGAAAGTGGCAGTTCAATGTGATATATATAATAAACAATAAATTAATAGTTTAAAAAACACTAGAAAAACACGCTTTTATAAATGCACCTGATCGTGTTCAAAGTCCATTACGTGGCCTTTCTCACAAGTGCAAACACAACTGTGATACGATATTCCATCATGCAATGCCAGTGCCTATCTTCCCGCTTCATCATCAGACCTTGAAACCTAATCGTGGTCAAAGTTTATTACAAGACTTTTCTAAGAAATCCAAAAACAGCTATGATACGATGTTCCATCATGAAGTTCCAGTTCATATCTTTCGGCTCCATCATCAGATCAGTTCCACAGTACCATATTATTGTATTGTCATCAGAACTACATACAGCTGCCAATTGTCATTATGCTACGATCCTTGGAAGATGGTTAAATTAGTTACCTTAGATTCCATTACATAGTTACATACAGGTCGACCTAATAAAAGTATGTTAAAAATATATTCAAGAGGTCAGTGTAAAGAATGTCAATAAATAAAGATCCACAATCACTACAAAACGCAAAAAGTCAAAGAAGAAGAAAAAAATAAATCAAACAATGACATAGTATAGCACGTAGGCCGACTGTATATTCTCACTGCTGCTGTCGTTGTATTTTTACCCGACTAAGGAAGAAGAACGGTTATGTTTTTCAAGTGTATGTATGTATATATATGTAAGTATTTGTTTGGCACGCTCTACAGCCTAAACCGCTTGACTGTTTTCAACATAATTAGGTGTGGTTCGATTTCCATGTCGTCTCAGCTGTGGGAGTGACATAGGGTATATTATCTTATTATATAAAAATTTCGTGTCACGTTGTCATGGAATCCGAAACTACTGAACCGATTTAAATCAAATTTTGCACACGTGTGCAGTTTGATCCAACTTGAGATATGGGATAGTTTTTAACTCAATTATGAAACAGAAGCACTTATAATTGTCATCAACATAAAGTTATTTTGGATTGAGTGCGGCTCAGTAGTATTTTTAGAGCCAAAACCAACCTCACTAGCACATGGTGCATCCCACCGGCTAGCAAAAGGGGCTTTAGTGAAAGAGAAATAGGACATAACGAGCCTATACTGGTGTAATCATAAAGATTTGATATTAATTGAACTTTGATTTGTTGGATTTGTTTCCGCCGCGTATAGCTGAATGACTATTAAAAAATTGGAAAAATTAAAAGGCGATACGAAGTTCGCCGGGCCGGCTAGTTTCAATATAAAAAAAACGATGTACACAGATTACCCTGCGTTTTTATACCATTTTTACTTGTTAAATTCAACACAAGGAAATTAATCGTCAGTTTTATTGTAGCAATAATGCAAGCAGTGCAATCTCGCGGCCTTGCCGAGATAGTGTCCGATAGTGAAGCAATAAACTTGGACACGGGACAGCCAGCGGGACAGGACAGGACAGGGCCCGTACCTGTCCAGCGAGCACTGAACAATGCGGGCAGATTGCCGAGCTCGCCGGACCAACTGACGGAGGTGCATTCCACTTGCAACGGGGCTATTTATCCCATGTTTAGGGTTCCTCAGTCGGGCAGCTTACAAATGCGCTGTACCCTACCTCTCTTATACCAGAGCCTCTTCACTAGTAGGCAGGGTGCGCCACGTGCACGTGAGATTAGCTTTGGCTTTTAAGATCGCGATCTTAGTCCTTATTAAATTCAATCTTAACGTAGATTATAAGGTTTCATTGTTACTAACATATTATGGACTATTGTTGCTGGTCTGAAATAAATATTATTTTATTTATTTTTACTTATCCTACAAATACAGAAGTAAAAGTAATTAATATTGTTATGGTTTCATCATTAGCTAATTTTCATGCTAAACTGACTGGCACAGGTGCAACCACCACCATTGGACAGAATTAAATTTGGCATATAGATAGCTATTATGAAGTTGATATCCACTTACTGAACCGATTTTGATCTAATTTATCACAATTAAAAACCTGGACATGCTTGATGTTTGTGTTAAAAAATTAAGATCGATCATATCAATATGAGGAATGATCATCAAATACATTTTCCAATGACATCAATGGAAAACATACACACAGCGAATCTACTCACTCCACTCAACCTCGATTTCGGCCCCGTGGGCTAGAATCCGGCTTAGTAGGAAATCTAATACCAAAGACATTACCTCCAAAAAAGTCGAGGGTTAAAGCTAGTTAAATCAAGTTGATACTGTTGATTGTTCGCACTTGGTGGAACATTATTATCATAATGTTGCAATAAAGCACTTGTACTATTCCACGTTATTATATTTAATATTACCGACCGGTTTCGCCGCTAAGGCATTATCAAGGTAAACAGATGGTGTTTGTGTTTTGTCATTGATTGCACGGTATAAAAATGTTTTGTAGAAACACAAAAACCATCTGTTTACCTTGATAATGCCTTAGCGGCGAAACCGGTCGGTAATATTAAATATAATAACGTGGAATAGTACAAGTGCTTTATTATAACATTATGCTAGTTAAATCTATTCGCGTGTACCTTTCGGTAATCCTATGCTAAGTAGTATTAATAGAAGTCTGTAAGAAATGGAACTAATCTCAAGTCGTAAGTGAAATGTCCTCTAGATATAATGTAGTTTATGGATCAGGTGTCTGATAGATATCTAGCGCTTGGTCATGGTACATTTATCAAACAGTGCCTGAAGGCCTCAGCTCTTTATAAACAGAACAGAGGTACTATTAATCTGCGTTTTTTAATACAGCAGAATATATCACAAAATTTATTGAAAGTTTATGTCTATATGTGCGTCATCACCATTTTTAAAGTCAATGCAAACCACACCCTGATTATTAGCATTTGGAGCTCTGGCGAAAGAGTGCTAAGACATTGGGGTATAAGTGGTTCATCAAGATCTTTGAACCAAAGCCAACTTCACCTGCACGCGGTGCACCCTGCTGACTGACAAAGGAAGCTCTGGCTAAAAGAGAGGCCTACCTCTCTTTTAGCCAGAGCTTCGTTTGTCAGTCAGCACATTGTACACAGTCAGTGGTACATTCCCGAGTCGGGTAGCTTACAATTACGCTCCCTAGAGCGAAATTGTAAGCTACCCGACTCGGGAATGTACCAACTCACAGAATACCGCAGCCAAATAACAATTCCCTTGAGGGTTGTTGTGTTCCTGCGAGTGAGTGAGGTCACCAGAAAGGAAGGAGATGCTGCATTGGCAGCGGGGGTGGCAGCGCGCGAGTGATATTTTATATTGCGAGAGTTAATATGGCTACGGTAACCGCTTCAGATCAGGCAGGCCGTATGCATGTCTGCCACCCGACGTAGTATATAAAAAAAAAATGGAGCCCGAAGGGAAGTACCTTTACCTTACAGAAGATCGCCACGACGCCGTGGAGACCGGGTGTGGGGCGACAAAGCATTGGACGTTGCTCCTCACCTTTCCCCTCCAAATTGGCTGATGAACTCTAAAAAGTCTCCACAAGACGCTGGATTTTTTATATGAGGTTGTGGAATGTGGAGGATGTGGAAGGTGGAAGATTGCATTGAGTTAATATAATAAGAATTAAATCTAGCATATCTTTTATATTTGTATGAAGTTGAGATACTGAACATACCTTAAGATGTGTTTTATTCGACCAGCAGTAGGGCTGGCGCTTTGTTTCTGTCATGTTCCGTGACACGTGTCGTGGAACTCGCGGGCCGTTGTAACTAACTCCGCAGCGCATCCTTGGTTTATTGCAGCGTCCGGGCCGCGGCGTGGCGGCGGGCTCATGTAGACGCACCTTATACCTGTATACAACAGAGGACCAGATTATGTATTACAGCCATGGGTATTAAAAAGTTATTTTGTGGTACTAACCATTTTTAACCGACCCCAAAAAAGGAGGAGGTTCTCTATTCGGCTGTTTTTTTTTTAATGTTTGTTACTTTATTACTCCGTGATTTATAAACCGATTTGAAAATAACTTTTTTTATTTGAAAGAATATACTTCCAGATTGGTCCCATATTTTTTTCATGATCATCATCAGTCTGTATTTACGAGTACATACATAAATGTAGAGTAATGTTTGGAGTCGGTTTTTTTTTTTGTTAAAATTATATAGAAACTAAGTTAAGTAAATTTTAAATGGTATCATTTAAAATTTACTTTTGTAATCGTGTCACCAATATGTCATCAACAATATTCAAAGATGTGTGTAAGGTGGGTGGTACTAAAGAGTACATCATGCCAACGCAATTGTAATTCTTAATACGTATCACATAAGAACCATATTAACGCTCGGAACATGCCACCCCCACCTGCCACCCCCGCTGCCAACGCAGCGATTCTTTCCTTTGCTGTGATCTCAATCATTGGCAGGAACACAACCACCCTCAAGGGAATTATTATTTCGCTGCGGTATTCTGTGAGGTGGAGGCTCTTCCTTTTTTTTTTTTTTTTTATTTTTTTTTTTTTTTTTATTTTTTTTTTTTTTTTATACCACTAAGGTGGCAAACAAGCATACGGCCCGCCTGATGGAAAGCAGTTACCGTAGCCTATGGACGCCCGTAACACCAGAGGCATCACGTGCGCGTTGCCGACCCTGTAAAAACCTCTTTACGCCCTTTTTGAAGAACCCCATGCTGTAATCTCCTGGGAAAACCTCAACAGGCAGTTCATTCCACAGCTTAGTAGTACGTGGAAGAAAACTCCGCTGGAATCGCACAGTACGTGACCACTTCGGTTCCAATGTGTGAGGATGAATTCCCTGTCGATGGCGAACGGTGCGACTGTAGAAGGAGGCCGTGGGCATCATGTCAAACAACTCCTCTGAACACACCCCATTGTACAATCGGTAGAACACGCAAAGGGAAGCAAAATCTCTTCTCAGACTCAAAAGTTCTAAACCGTCCGTCAAATTGGATTCGTTAACAATCCTCACAGCGCGTCTTTGGATTGAGTCACAAGGTGCAAGCTGGTATCCAGGCGCTCCCGCCCATAGATGACAACAGTACTCCATATGCGGCCGTACTTGAGCTTTGTAAAGCTGAAGCCTTTGCCGCGAGTTGAAGTACTGCTTCGCTCTGTTGAGCACACCTAGCTTCTTCGATGCCAGCTTGACCTTCTCCTCCAGATGACATCGAAACTGAACCTCGCTGGAGATTTCAACTCCTAGAATCCCAATAGATTTTGTGACGGTGAGGGGTGTGTTTTCGAAGTGTGGAGCCACAGCAAATGGGGTTTTCTTAGCGGTAAACGCGCAGACTTGTGTCTTAGAGGGGTTAAAACGCACTAAGTTTTGTCGCCCCCAGTCCGACACTCTACTTAGTGTGTCCCCGATTTCCGACACAAGTTGTTCGCGGCTCTCCTCCACCAAAGAACGGGGGATATTTGCGCGGCCCGTGTAATAAGTGTCCCCGGTGCTATCGTCCGCATA
The DNA here is from genome assembly GCA_937001555.2 of Hypsopygia costalis. Lineage (NCBI taxonomy): Eukaryota > Metazoa > Arthropoda > Insecta > Lepidoptera > Pyralidae > Hypsopygia > Hypsopygia costalis. The sequence continues at coordinate 19,473,181 of OW443349.2, read as the reverse complement.
ACAATGAATGCTGTCAATTGACAACATATCATTAATATGCAGCAGAAACAGCGTCGGGGACAAAACAGAACCCTGCGGGACGCCAGCATGTCCATGCTGTCAGAGCAACTGCCATCTACAACGGCTCTAATGCTTCTGCTGGACAAGAAGCTAGCAACCCATTCGCATAATCCCTCAGGCAAACCGTATGCAGGTAACTTTGAAAGAAGACTACGGTGCCAGACCCGATCGAACGCCTTTGCCATATCCAGGCTAACCGCCAATGCCTCTCCTTGACTCTCCACCGCCAAAGCCCATCGGTGCGTAAGATACACCAGAAGATCACCAGTTGAGCGACCATGGCGAAAGCCATATTGTTTGTCGCTGATCAAGTCGTGATCTTCTAGGTATCTAAGGAGCCGGTTATTGATTACGCGCTCCATCACCTTGGAGAGAAGGGAGGTAATAGCAATGGGCCTGTAATTCGATGGGTCTGATCTGTCGCCCTTTTTAGGCACAGGGTGCACGTTCGCAGTCTTCCACATAGCCGGAACTTGCCTAGTGGAGTATGAGAGCGCGAACAAGCGCGTAAGTGCAGAACACAACTCAAGAGCACACACCTTTAACACCACTGCCGGTATGCCATCTGGCCCACTCGACTTGTGAATATCGAGGGAGAGCAACGCCCGCCGGACATCTCGCTGTGTAATCGAAATCTCCGGCATGGAGTTACCGCACCATGAGATAGTAGGTGGTACGGCGTCTCCCTCGTTTAATGTCGAGTTGGAAGCAAAGAGATTACCCAATAAGTCGGCCTTCTCCTTAGCACTGTAGGCCAGACTGCCATCCGGTTTTTGCAATGGTGGAAAAGACGACTGACAGAAGTTTCCCTCGGCAGCCTTAGCGAGCGACCAAAAAGCACGACTCCCAGATGGGTGCTTAGCCAGGCGCTCACCAATTCTGCCGACGAAATCATACTTTGCCCTAGCAATCACTCTCTTACTGAACCTCGAGGCAGCATTAAACTCACGTTTCAGGCCAGAGACATTCAGATCCCCATTTATACGAGCCGTGGTCCAAGTCCTGTACGCAGCCTGCTTGCGATGTATAGCTTCGCTACAAGACCGATTAAACCACGGCCGTTTTTTAACACCCGCGGTAGCCACCCGTCGATTTGGGATGAATAATTCCATCCCATCCATAATCGCCCCAGCCACAGCGGATGCACAGGAGTCAATGTCTTCCGACCCGAAGCAGAGCTGCCTCCACGGGTACGATGCATAGAATTCACGCAATCCATCCCAATCTGCCGACTTGTAGTGCCACACACGACGCCATCCGGTAGGCCGGGGCGCGTCAGGGCTAGCGCAGGGCACCTGGGTCCGGACGAGGCAGTGGTCTGACGATCCAAGAGGAGCGTCCACTGTGATCTTATACCCATCCGGACGTGTGGTCAGCAGAAGGTCCAGAAGAGAGCTTGTATGGTTCTCGATGTCCGGTATTCTCGTTGAAGAGTGTATCAGCTGGGAGAAACCATAAGCCAGAGCAAAGTCGTGAACAGACCTCCCCGCGAAGTCAGTGAATCGAGAGCCAAGCCACTCGGTGTGGTGGGCATTGAAGTCTCCTAAAATCACTAACTCCGCGGAAGGATACTGCTCCATGGCTCTGTCAGTCGCCAGTTGTAGGTGCTCGATCATCCGAGTTGTGTCTGAATCACCGCTATGAGACCTGTAAAGGCACGCGTAGATACGGGTGTGGCCACCCTGGTCCACGCGCACCCACAATATTGACAGGTCCCTGTCTTCAAGGCCGTGAAGGCGTCGACAGCAAATATCCTCCCGGACGTACATACATACCCCAGCTCGACGCACAAAAGAATATTCGAGTTTGTACCCAGGGTATAACAAGTAGGATGTGTCAGCCGGGCAGGATATTTGCGTCTCAGTCAAAAAAAGCAGGGTCGGCTGTGCAGTTTCGAGGTGTTGGTGAACTGCATTAATGTTTGCGTGAAGACCCCTAATATTACAGAAGTCCACCTTGAGTGTGGAAGAGGATGCCGCTGGAGTAAATCGCTTTCTATTTTTCTTCACGGCCATAAAAAAAGATGTCAGAGGAATTATGAGAAGTCGCCTCAATGACAACACGACAGAAAAAAGCGCGGTGTCTATCCCCGCAGTACAGTGCAGGTTGTGCGGTTTGCTAGCGCGGCGGGCGGAAGGGCCCCCGGTCCCCCCCTGCTGCAGTAGCCGGGTCCACTCCGGTCTCCTCCCCCGGCACGACTACTACAACAGGGACTTTACACAGGTTGGCGGTTCAGCCTCCCGGGGCGGAGATTATGTGATCCCCGGGTTCGGGAACCCTACTGACCTGCGGGCGGCCAGCGGACAGCCGTTTCACCAGGTCTCCCTGACCGCCGCGCCAACACGCCGCGCCCACACCGCTGGCAGCGATTCGACAACCACTGGTCTCCGCGTTGTCAGCATGACGACTTCTCAAATAAAAAGCCGTGGTGACCTTGCTCACTCGCAGGAACACGGCAAAGCCATTATGGCTGCGGTCTTCTGCAAGGTGGAGGTACTTCCCCATTCGGATGCTGGCCAAGCTTTGAACAAGAGACCACACTATGCCCCTCCCCCATCAGAAATAATAATAAAAGCGAGGCACAGTACGATCTCTCATTGCGTCCTACCTCTCTTCCTCAGTCGGGCCGCTTACAAATACGCTGTACCCTACCTCTCTTTAGCGAGAGCCTCTTTCGCTAGTCGACAGGGTGCACCACTTGCAGATGAAGTGAACTGTGGCTCTAAAGATCGTGGCGAACCAAAATAATTGAGCTTTCGAAGTGTGACTTAATTTAACGGTACAGATACGTGATGGAGTGTGATTTAGTCGTGACGAGTGGGCAGCCGGACTCCCACGCGAGGGAATGCGCAAGTGGGACTAGTTACCGACTAATTGTTGTTTATGTGGGAAATGTTTTCACAAAGTATGCGGGGTTGTTTGCGCGTTTGTCACGAGCTCCCGTCGGTTTTGTCGTATCCTAATATGGCAACAGACGTTGTTCTTTTTTACGGACAACGTCGGGTAGTAAACAATACTACACGACCCGTATGTTGGAAAAAAAAAACAACACAAACATTTTTTTTTAATTTCGCGGACCCCCCGCTGCCAATGCAGCATTTCCTTCCCTTCTCACTCGCAGGAACATAACAACCCTCAAAGGAATTGTTATTTGTCTGCGGTATTCTGTGAGGTGGAGGTACATTGCCCAGTCGTGTAGCTTACAATTACGCTCCTTATAACGCGAATAGAGAGGCTATTCGCCAGAGTTTCGTTTGTCAGTCAGCAGGGTGCACCGCGTGCAGGTGAAGTTGGCTTTTATTCCAAGATGTTGATGAACCACTTACATCCCAAAACTCACAAAACGAATTTGGTGTTTTATTATTTTAAACCAAAAGTATTACATGATTGGAACCAATCTTTTCACTCGCTGATCATTTCAATGTATTATCTACTTAAGAATTTAACCAATTGACATTTGAGTTGCATTCAGTTACATTAGCAATTACTTTAAGTTTAATGTCCTTGCCTTTGGGTAATAAAATCCAGTTAATTACACGGTTAACTCTTACTTTCATAACTACGAGCATGCAATCGTGCAGTGGTTTATTTAACAAAGAAGTTTAAGATGTTTAATTTTTTATTTATATTTATTTTTAATGGTGCGTTTTGTTTAGTATAAATTATAGTTTATGGTGGTATATCCATTTGTTGAAATTACGCAGTACGCAGGGTGACAAACAAGCATATGGCCCGCCTAGTAAACGCTCGCATTATATCGGTACCACCGCCGCTGCCAGTTGCAGTGCTACAACTCCTCCGTTCCTGGTGTTCTCACTCGCTCGCAGGAACACGACAACCTTCAAGGCAGTTGTTATTTGGCTGCGGTATTCTGTGCAGTGGAGGTACTTCCGGAGTTCGGGCAACTGAAGGTGAATATTCTGCTCTACAGCTCTTTCATCAAAGCCCAAAATATGTGTATTTCATGTAGGAGCCCAAAAAATTTGCGACCTAAAAAATATCCTGTATAAATCTACTATATAAAAATAAGTCGGGTTTTCCTTCCTGACGCTATAACTCCAGAACGCACGAACCGATTTCCACGGTTTTGCATTCGTTGGAAAGGTCTCGGGCTCCGTGAGGTTTATAGCAAAGAAAATTCTGGAAAAATTTGAAAAGAAAAGCGGGAAAATCTTTTTTCACATACAGCGCCATCTCTAAGGAAATGGATGGAAACGAAAAGATTGAGCCACAGCGAAGCGTGGTCGGGCCGCTAGTAAATAATAATAAAGCCCTATAAACTATTTTTTTTATCAGTTATCTTTGAGTAGAAATTTTATTAAAATCGGATTAGCCGTTCCAAAAATTACCCCGGACAATCAAAATAGACCCATCAATTTTATTTATGTAGCTGGGATAGTGATCTCCCTTAAGGTTTAGAGCGTACTCCACCACGCCGCTCAACTGCGTGTTGGCTAACGCCAGTATTTCCGAGCTGCCAAATGCTTGACTTGGCTTAATGATTGTGATCTAATATCAACATCCAGGACCTACTTAACGTGCCCTAAACGTCAGAGGCTTGATATAAATAAATCCATCAATAGACAGGCTATGGTCGATGTTGCTTAACATTGTGATCGTTAAGACTGGCACCCAACGACATCATCGCCCTTCTCGTGTATACATTATTTTTGTGGTTAATGATTAAGTTTGTATTCCAGCACCACTTCATTCTCAAGCATGTGACGAGTCCAAGAGTCCAGCTCAGCACGAGGGCAATCAGGGAGAGAGTGCACTTCAGCCCTGGCTGGGAGTTCTCAGGGTGCACATACGTGAGTGAACCGTCATCCACAGCATTACAGAAGGAAGTATATTTAACAGGACTTTTTGAAGAGTCATAGCATTTTTTTTACACTACATCTAGTGGAACAGGTATACACGGTTCATGTGAACTAGTTACTTTTGCTGCTGACGGACCATTTCTAGAGTGGTGACCACACACATAACCGAAAACATTTTACATACTTTTTTATTTGAGTTGAGTTTGAGTTTGAGCAAACGAGCATGTCGGTCACCTGATACAAAGCAATCTTCACCTGCCATGGAGATCAACAAGACCAAGGCATCCGTTGCCAGCCTTTCTTTTTTAGTGATCTCATTCACTCACAAGAATACAACAATCAAAAGGTGTTAAAGCATACAAACATCAGAACTAACCGCGCGGTGTGAATGCAGCAGTTAGCAACGACGCGGCGACGTGAACTTCACAACAATCACAGGCTCGGTAACGGTCGGGCTCCATTTCTTTGTCTTGTATAATTCGTCATCGTATCAATATCGAAATTTGTAAATTAATACGAAAAATAAACGTTTATGAAGAATATACAGGATTTCGATTTCTAAACACAAGAGTATTGTTATTTGGGCACGATGAAAATGCATAACCATCTTTATCATCTCATGTTTAGGGCTGTGTCAACATCATTTGGACGAGGGTCATAATACTAGGCTCTGGCGAAAGAGAAGGCTCACAGAAAACCTTGGCCAAAATGACCAAATCTTGCTACGATTTGTATAGGCGCGGTGTCCTACTTCTCTTTTACCATTCAGATGGCAAATAATAGCAGCAAAATTCTTGAAAGAATACACAGGCTGTATGGAACTTACTCCTACTATTTTTTTCTGATTAAATTCGTTATGAGTTCCAAGGCAGCCGTAGTTTAACCCTCGGGACTGCAATGGACTTCACAATTTAATGCCTTTTTTGGTGTTAATCCTGACTACACAGGAGACACAGTAGTGGGAATGTGTGGTGGGCCCCCGCCCCGTTATTCCTACCAGTGCAGATTAGAAGGGATATTTTGATTAGACGGTTACGAAGGAGCTGAAACACATATCACAACCGGTAGCGATAATTGACAAATAATGTTATATTGCTTTCTCATCTTGATCTGCTTTTCCAGATGAAGGTCCTAATCTGAAGGTGGCGCTGACGGGTGCGGTGCTGGTGAAGGAGAAGGTAGCCCTGGTCAGCGCCAGTGATCTGGCAAATGTGCCGATGTCTCTATTTAAGTAAAGTGTCTTTAATATCACTTAGATGACATATAGATCTTGATGTTACTGTAGCCTTCTGTTTATGAACCTCCGCTTATTCGCAGTTGAACCCTGTTATGCAGAAGAGATCCAACCGACATTTTGTTACTTTCATGTTAAAGCTATTTAAAGATTAATGGGAATAAAAATATCACGCAGTATAAGATTTGGGAAGCATATGTCATGAAACTGCTAGCATCTGTTGCGAATATATAAATAAATAAATATTGTCAGACAAATTACACAGCGCCATCTAGCCCCAAAGTAAGCGAAGCTTATGTTATGTTATGTATATAATACATTTTTTTTTGTAAATATATACTTATGATACATAGTAGAAAACACCCAGACCAAGACAAACAGACATGTTCATGCACACAAATGTTTGTCCTGTGTGGGAATCGAAACCACGAGCGTTGGTGTCGAAGCCGCGTCATTGACCGCTACGCCATCTCGTCTATAATATATATAAAATTCGTTTGAAGTTTCTCGTTATGTATATCTCTCAATTTGGCGTAGGTTGTCGGTTGGTCCTATTCTGCATAACAGGGTCCATTTGATAAGAGATTTCATAAAATAAAATAAATTATCAAAAAAAAAAAACTTGTTAACTGCCCTTTTATTATCAATTTTTTTGTTGTAATGAAAAATATTCTTTTGTAGACAAGACAGTAAGCTGATGTTCATCCCTCGAGCTGGCGAGCCGTGGAGCTGTTCCCTGCTCTCGTACATGTTACATCCGGAGTACGAGTTCAGCACGCGCACCACCGTGGGCATCATCGAACTTGACTACGAGGGTGACGGTGAGCTAACCTCTTCTTACTACGTACAGTATGGCCACTCCCGGCCGCTCTCTCGTGTCGACCTCACCTCCCTTCTGAGACAAATCTAGAACACTTTGTATGGCGCTGCACAGCGTTGAATGAGCATGTGTGCTCACACGCTCATTCACCGCTCTGCAGACGCCATTGTTTATTATAATAGTAAACGACGCGACATTTGTATGAAGTGGCCGGGGTGTGGTGTTAGTCTAATCGAATAAGCAAGTTAATCAACGTCGACTGTAGCCTGTCCAGCTTCGGAGCGTACGTTAAGCAGTCGGTACCGGCTGTTGTATATGTATTATAGATGACAGTCGTTAAACCAAGTCAGTGGCGTTTAGGTGGCTTGAAAACACTGGGCTCCATCAACACGTAGTTGATTAACGTGGTGGAGTACGGTCGATTCCCTCAGTGAGTGACTGATTCCTGAAAGAAAACTGACTATTTTGCCATACTGAATTGTATAGCCGAGTGGTCTAAACCCCTTTGATTGAATTTGAGACCCGTATCCACTGGGACAATATTCATGTCACTACTGAGTGACATGAATATTGTTTGGCGTGGTGGATTCATAATTGATGGTCAAAGGGTCACTGATGAGTTTCCGATTTATCGCAGTTCCTGTCAAGCCCATTTGCTGGCCGAACAACTTTTTCAACACCAAGAATGAACTCTACGTGTTTGGATACACTGATGGTGAGACAGTCGTCAACTCTTTTTTTATTTTATTTTTTTAAATAGCAGGTACACGAACATATTTCTTCCACCGACGCCCCTACACAACGTTTTCTGGTGGCTGCAGCTACCGTTTCAGAATTTCTGCCCCAACAACAAATTTTATAGCCTGCTCACAGCCACTTCAGCTTATGGCCCGACTGATGTAAAGCGGTTCCAGTACCGCGCGTTGGTATCTCCGCTGCTATTGTAGCATCTTCTACTACTATATTTTTTATACCACTAAGGTGGTATACAAGCGTACGCCACGCCTGATAATAAGCAGTTACCGCAGCTTATAGAAGCCTGTAACACTACGAGCATCACACGCGCGTTGCCGACTTGTAAAAACCACCTCACGCCCAACTCCTCTTTGAAGAAGTCAACCCCATGCTGTAGTCTCCTGTGTAGTTGATACCTTGATACTGCTTGATAGTGCATGGGAGAAAACTACTCTAGAACCGCACAGTATACGACCACTTAGGTTCCAATGCGTGAGGATGAATTCCCTGTCGATGGCGAGCGGTGCGACTGTAGAAGGAGGCCGAAGGCGTCATGTCAAACAACTCCTCTGAACCGATACCGATTGTACTGGGTTGTAATGGGGTGTCCCATTGTACAATCGGTAGAACACACAAAGGGACGCAAAATCTCTTCTCAGACTGAAATTCAGTTTGGAATCATCAACAATGCTCCAAGCACTAGTGATTGGTAAAGCAGATTGGTTGTCTTTGCCGCGTGTTGAAGGACTGCTTCGCTCTGTTGAGCACACCTAGTTCAAATATATAGTTATATAACTATCTACTACTTATTATATTTATATTATATAGTAGAAGTACATACTAATAAATAAATTAATATTTCTGCACAATTTACACAGCGCCATCTAGTTCCAAATTAAGCGCAAAGCTTGTGTTATGGGTGCTAGACAACTGATAAATGTACTTAAATACATTTTTTTGTAAATACATACTTATAATACATCGAAAACACCCAGACCAAGACAAACAGACATGTTCATGCACACAAATGTATGTCTTGTGCGGAAATCGAACCCGCGACCTCGGAGTCAAACTGGCCATTGCTAACCATTCGACCACCGAGCTCGTCTACTATATATTAATATAATTTATTGCATAATTTCAGAAAACAGACTTCTAGAAAAAGAGATACACAAGATGAGCTACGTGGAGAACTCTGTTTGCGACGAGTTCTATCAAAGAGCGGGGGTGAGACTTGTATACTTCTCTGTTTATTGGTTCCATTGGTATTCAGAATACATCAAAATGTCGTCCTCAGCCGTTATTCATCCCACTGGGGGGATATGAGTCTCCCCACATTCGAAGGGCGTACTCCACCACGCTACTCAACTCACAGCAGGGTGCACCACGTGCAGGTAACTTCACCTAACCAGACTTTGGTTCACTGATGTAGATGAACCCCTTACACCCCAATAATGACAGTAATTGGAAAAATTAAACGATGTTCTCGAGACATCTCGATACATGAAACAAAGGAATGAACATGAACTTTAGTTTAATTAAATCACTCACATATTTTTGTCGGGAAAGCTAACAAGTTTCGATCTCTAACGGAGATGTTCATCAGGGTGAATATCCAGATGTGCACTCCCTCTGTCTATCTCTATTAAAATTTACTATGATGCAGTTACCTTTGAGGAGCTCGATGCGCGTGGAGTACTCTCTAAACCCCTTCGATTGAGGGGATACTCGTATTCTCAACACAGGTATGATTATACGTTTGGCCAGCGTGGGGAGTGTAGGCCAAATCCTCCTTTCGTCTAGGACGGACGAGAGAGGGTCGTGCTCCTGTAGTTGAGACTAAAATGAACCTGATGATGATATATCTCCGTGCAGTTTTCAAACCCTGACGTGAAGCCGGCGCAGTACGTGTGCGGGTTCGCAACCAACAGTCGCAACCACTGCATGTGGGAGAACGGCATGGTGCTGGCGGCCAACTCCACAGGCAGATGGACCATGGTAATATGTCTTTAATAGGGATGGCTTGTTTTGGTTGGGTAGACAAGCTTTGATAGAGAAGCTTCTAAAATAAATATTCCTGGACAAATGACACCCAGCCATCTAGCCCCACTAAGCAAAGCTTGTACTATGGGTACTAGATAACTGATATAAAATTTCAATACATTTTTTTTTGTAAATACATTCATATAATACATAGACCATCCAGACCAAGACAAACAGACATGTTCATGCATACAAATATTATTCATCTCGAATCAAAGTCGACATTGCTAGCCACTTGACCAGCTCGTCCACACTTATCATATAAAGTATCGTTCACGCGCAGTAAGCCCCGCTGCCACCGCAGCATCTTCTTCGTTCCTGGTAAGCTTACTAACTCACAAGAATACAATATAACCCTTTAATCATCAATTGTGCCAAAGGACTTCAGGACATAGGCCTCCTCCACAGTTTTCCAAAATAATCAGTTTTGTTTGCATCCATCAGCTCTCTGCCATCTTCATCAGATTGTCGTTCCAGCAAGTGCTAAAAATCACCAACATCAACAATTTACTCCAGGAATTTCCTTATTTGCCGTCACTAATTCAGTAGATGTGACCGGACTAACGGGACGGAGGGGCCCTACATACATTCCCACAAATGTGTCACCTGTGCAGCCAGGAGTAACAGCTGCGACCACCAAAAAAGGCAATTAACAGTGAAGTCCATTGCAGTCCCGGGGGTAAAACTACGGCTGCCTTGAAACTCACAATGAATTTATTCAGAAAAAATTAGTAGAAGTAAGATGCTTTTGGAACTTCCCTCTTAGCCATGTGAGAGACAGCAATATGGCAAATAAGGCATCAAAAGCCTAAGGAGATGGCTACTGTGGATGATGTGACTGGACTACTGCCATTTCAATTTACTGACACTGAGAAATGCCATAACAATAAGGATCAGCAAGCAGAAGTACGCAAGCTACATAGCACGCGGAACTAATCGCTGATGGAGCAGAAAATAATCAGGAACAGCGACCGCGTAACGGAAAACGCAACCTAAAACAGCCTTCCATAGGATTGACCAACGATCTGATGAAGAGCAAATGCATGCATATGGCGCAAAACGATTATTGTCGATCAAGCCTATGGGGACGCTCTATCTGCAGCATAGGACCCTTTGGCTAAAATGCTGATAGTGATCTAAAAGTATACCATTGTTGAGCTTATTCTCTCCTTTTCAGGTAGGGTTCAGTGTCCGCGGGCCAGGCTGCGCAGCACCCTCGCGTTTCATAGACTTCTTGTCCTACATGCCCTGGATAGACTCCTCTACTTCGGAGCCGGTTGATATGTACTACTATGATTCTCGGTAACGAGCCACGGTAACCAAAAAAAAGTTCAAGGTAACCAAAGCTACCACCACGGATACTGATACACAGCCTGAAGTAATAGAACGTATTTCATTAAATGTAGTGATTCATCATCATTGTCAGCCTGTTTGTACCCACTACTGGATAAAGGCCTTCCCGAAAGCATTTCACCATATGAGATGCTCCGCTTTCCACATCCACCCGTTTCCAGCCGCTTTCATCTAGAGCAGTGGTTCCCAACCTTTTTTTATTCGGGGACCACTTCCAGGTCCCTGTTCAATATAAAAACCCAACTGTCCTATAAATTAACTACACTTTATCTCGAGAATACAATATTTGGTTTAGTATTGCTCTCTCTTCATTATAATTCCGTATCACGGACCATAATTTACCTCTCACGGACAGTGGTCCGTGAGAGGTAATCCTCTAGAATGAGCTTCGACAGTTGCGTCCTTCCTGAAGGCTGTTAAAATGCTTTTAGTCCTTTGTTGGGCGTTTTCGCACCTTCAATGCATTTGGTATTAAATGTGCAATAATCACTCCGGCTCAGCCTTCTGATGTCCTTATTCAAAACCGCATATTCTGTAGAAGCTCTTGCAGATGCCGTCATCTCTCATCGCCTCTTGACAAGAGCCAAAGTCTCGATAGAGAGCTTGGCTTCTCACACCATATGCAACCGTTCAAAATATTTTTTGCCGTGTCAAGTGTAATTAGTGATTATTTATTATTAAAATAATATGTTTAATGAACAGCGTTTTATTATTAAAGCTAGACCTGCCCCGGCTCTTTTTTATCAAGTCGGGTTGCAAACAATCACTCGGCCTGCCTGATGTGAAGCTGTTACCGTAGCCATATAAATGCCCGCTACATGAAATATCGCTCGTGCGCTAGCCTATGTTATCGCTATCCTAAATACGAGAGCGAGTTTATTTGTTTGTTCTGCTTTCACAGCTTAACTACTAGACCGATTGCCATGAAATTTTGCATTCATCATATCAGAAGTTCAGAAATAAATACAGGATAAAGAATGAAAACATAGGGGTATAAGAGGTTCATCAACATCTTTGAACAAAAACTAACTTCACCTGCACGCGGTGCACCCTGCTGACTGACAAACGAGGCTCTGGCAAAAAGAGAGGTAGGGAGCGTAATTGTAAGTTACCCGACTGGGGAATGTACCTCTCACAGAATACCGCAGCCAAGTAACAATTTCCTTGAGGATTGTTGTGTTCCTGCGAGTGAGTGAGGTCACCAGGAAGGAAGGAGATGCTGCGTTGGCAGCGGAGGTGGCGGCGCGCTAGCAATTTTTTTTATGATGCGAGCATTAATATGGCTACGGTAACCGCTTCACACAAGGCGAGCTGTATGCTTGTCTGCCACCAGACGTAGTATAAAAAAAAGGATACTTTTCTTCGCGAAAAAATGAACTGTTCCTTGGAGATGACCATAAGTTTGACGCGATAACCGACATTCACGCGGACGGAGCCGCGGGCGGAAGCTAAATTGATGTATACATAAATGTCTATCACCCTAACAAACGACGTCTGAGACGATGACAAGATGTCGATCGCTTGCTAAATTGTAGCCGCGAGCTCTTCCAGCGCAACTGAATTTAATGTTGAATTTAACATAACATTTATACATGCACATTGCTGTCATTGTATTCGATACAAATTTATTAATTGATATTATTTTACTAACAAACAATCACATTAATAATATTATTTCCGACCGAGGCAGGTTTCGCACGGGTGCAATTTACTCGTAGATGCTTCTGTACTGTAACATGCATGTATTTATACATATAAATAAAATTGTAGTGTTTGTTTGTACTATTAAAATAACAGCTTTTTACTAAATGCATATGGACGTATATACGGTACATATACCAAAATAACATTTTTGAAATTTTTGTTTATCTGTCTGTTTGTTCAACTAATCTCTGAAACAGCTGGACCGATTTTGACGGGACTTTCATTGACAGATAGCTGATGTAACAAGGAATAAATTACGCTACTTTTATTTTAGAAAATCAATATAAATAAATAATAAAAAAATAACTATTCCACGCGAACGAAGCCGCGAGCACAGCTAGCTATACTTATAAACCTTCTTGAAAAACTCTGTCTATTGACGAAAACCGCATTAAAATCCGCTGCGTAGTTTAAAAGATTTATACGTACAGACGACAACGGGAAGCGACTTTGGTTTGTAATATATAGAGATAAGTATATATAGTACTATTCGTAATACTTTGATGTTTTGTATGGATGGCTATAAACATATACAGGGCGTCTCACGGCCATGCCACATGGAGGGGAAGTATATGAAATGCTGAAGAGTATTTTACTGAAAGAAGACATCATTTTATTTTTAATAATAAGTAGAATTGCATTCATAGATTTTTGAAAATCGCCTGCCTCAACAGGGAGTCGAACTCGTGAAATGTGAAAAAAAAAACACACGTATTTTATTATATCCTTCGACAGAGTTATACATAAGGATTATTTTTTCCTAAATAACATAACATCTTAACTGAAAGGAAGATCGTGAAATTTAACATTTGTTTAAAATTTCGTTCAGGAAAATTTCCTCTGACTTTGTCGTGCTTCCAACCACTAACATTATCATTTTAAAGTTTTTACCTACCCACTTAAGAATTTAAGATTTCCTTATTATAAGTACGTGATTAAATAAATATCAATAAGTGATAAGATCCCCAGATCTAACCCCACTGGATTTCTTTTTGTGATTATGTAAAAGATTTAGTTTACAAGAAGCGGTACGCCAACAGTGTGCAATTATTCCAAATCTACAGGAAATTATTAAATGAGTGAGAATTTGTATACTAAAGAATGGATCACATTTTAAACATTTGATAAATATTTTTTTTTAATGCTAGCACCGTTTGGTTTTTATTGCAGTCCGTGTTTAATTAATTATTTTAAATGATTTGAAATGATAATGTTAGTTGTTAGAAGCATGGCAAAGTCGGAGGAAATTTTCCTGAACGAAATTTTAAACAAAATGTTAAATTTCACAATCTTCCTTTCATTTTAGATGCTATGTATCATCATAATATCTGCTAGCGACTGGTTTGATCATGTGTACATCTAGTTTGTAAGTCAATTACGTCGTTATTCATTGCATATTGTGTTTAACCAGTCATCCCAATAAAATAATGATGTCTACTAATAGTTCCCGAGAACTCTACCTGTACTACTAGAATTATTTCAAATTATGTACCTGCACTGCAGAGTTTAAAGACATGTACATTGCGGTCATTGTATTTGAAATTATTATCTGAAATGTGTTTAAGTTATCCCAATAAAACGACATCTATTAATTGTTGTTGCAAGCTCTATCATCAGGGCTGCTGAATTTAAAGGATTATGCACGTTGCTGTCAGTGTGTTTGATATCAATATTGATTATCTACATTGTGTTTAGCCAGCCAACCCAAAACGACGACGTTTGATAAATTGTCGCCGCAAGCTCTACAAGAGTTGCTGAATTTAAAGCCGTGTGTATTGGTGTCATTGTATTGGATATCACATTTATTGTGTTTAGCCAGCCATCCCAGAACGACGACGTCTTGTAAATTGTCGCCGCAACCTCTACCAGTATAAATTATACAAAACGTATTCATATCCACACACATATAGAAATATACATAAACTACACTTATAAGCGTATGAGTATATTTGCTTTCTACAGGAAATAGCAATGTCAGACAATGGCAAAGAAGTGAAGATGTTAAACAGAGTTAACCTGATTTAAAAGACCCTTCTGTTGGTTAGTTAGTTGATGTAGGTGATATTTTGAGGAAGTCAAATTTACAGGCATTACTTTGCGTCTGGTGGCGATAGCACGCAAAGCACTGTAGGACAGAACGAAATGTAAACGTCTACGGTCTGTTTTTTAATTTGGAAAATTATTTCCTAATAATTGTAAAGCTTTTGTTAAACTAAAAACTATTGCACACAATTTAGGTCAGAAAAAATACATTAAACTAGATGGTTTTATCCACTAAAGACCAGCTGTTTCAGCAAACAACTAAATACGTTTAGTTGTTTGTATGTAACTATACGTAGTTACTTATGTATTGCTTGTTGCAATAAAAAGGAAAGATTAATACACAAAAGACTTTGCTGCTTCAATTCACACTCAAATAAAATTTACTTATTAAAGTTCGTTAAGAATATTTTTAACTAACAGCAGCTAACTGACCGTCCTTATCGGGAGCACGAATCACTTTAAATGCAAAGCGGGTCGGTGCATACATCTCAATCTTTTTGTTCAGTATACAGGTGTTAATTATATTAAGACGCGCTTCGGACGCGCAGGCGCAGTGTGATAACGACACAGAGTGTCAATTTTATACACAGGGTTGACTCAAATAATGTACGATTTTATTTCACCCAAATCTATATCTATACATAGTGCAAACCGGAGTCATTTTTAGCGTTTATCTGTTTATTTATGGTTGTGTGGAAGTGATCGCTATGGGATAAGGCTGCCTTTTGTATTTTATGTTTTAAATCGTTATTGTTAAAACTTTATAGTTTTTTCATGCAATTGTTTGGGGTGTAAGTGGTTCATCAACATCTTTGAACCAAAGCCAACTTCACCTGCGCGCGGTGCACAGGGAGCGTAATTGTAAGCTACCCGACTGAGGAATGTACCTCCACCTCACAGAATACCGCAGCCAAATAACGGTTCCCTTGAGGGCTGTTGTGTTCCTGCGAGTGAGTGAGGTCACCAGAAAGGAAGGAGATGCTGCGATGGCAACGGGGGTGGCGGCGCGCGAGCGATATTTTAGGTTGCGAGCGTTAATATGGCTACGGTAACCGCTTCACATCAGGCGGGCCGTATGCTTGTCTGCCACCCGACGTAGTGTAAAAAAAAAGCAATAAAGAGTAGGTATTGTATAGGAGACAAATGTTTGTGTGTGTGTGTGAATACCAATATATTCACACACACAGAAACATTCCAAACTAAGACAATTCTTAGTCTGGAAATGTTATATGTGAACAAATATAGAGAAAGAGCCAAACACTTACACCAAAGAGAGAGATAAAGGACATCAATAGTACAATAGCTCTAAAAGCAAGAAATTACAATGTGACACGAACGTAAGACAACGTAAAAAACAATGATGTAATGTCCACTCCACGGAGTTTATGGTTGACTGGAAGAAATCCCCCAAGTGGGAAATGTCCGCCTTTATACCGCTTCATTTTTCATGTACTTATTCATTATGTAATTTTGAACAATAAAGATAATAAAAACAAACAATAATCGAAGAATCGAGACCAGAGTGAGAATCAAGAAAGAACTTTTTTACAACAATTTCAACAATTTTGGGTGTATGGCCATGGCCAAACTCGCCTGCACGTGGTGCACCCTGCTGACTGACAAACTAGGCTTTGGCGAAAAGAGAGGTAAGGCATAGCGTATTTTTAAGCTGCCCGACTGGAGAAGTACCTCCTCCTCATAGAAAACCGCAGCCAAATAACAATTCCCAATTTAAGTGTGGTCACCAGAAAGAAAGAAAGGAACGGATCGGCGACCCCTTGGTGTTGCTGATCTTCATGGGCGGTGGTGATTGCTTTCCATCAAGTGACCCCCATGCTCCCCCCCCCCCCCTCCCCGCCCCTCCCCCCTCTCATATACAAAAAAGCATGTCGCCGCCAGAACATTGCTTATATTATATATTAGTAAGTCATGCATGCCCATTATCAATCCTATGTAAATCTCCGAGACTAAAACTAGTCAGTTTTCTCAACTAATTATTTTAGAATAATATTTCGCATTGGTGAGTAATGTCCTTAAGTCGCCACGCTGGGAAGGCGGGTTGGCGACTGCTCCTCCTACTAGATGGTCCGATGACCTTAAGAAAGCGTCTGGGAGCGGCTGGATGCAGAAGGCGGAGGATCGAATCTGGTGGAAGGCATTGGGGAAGGCTTATATCCAGCAGTGGGTAGATACAGGCTGATGATGATGATGATGATGAATATTTCACATGTTAATACTCAGTATAAATACTGTTGTATACTGTTGTATATTTTTATTGTGTTCATCCGTCGATGAGTATCGAATGCGTCGACAGCAACCAATTGATATTTCAATGAATCGTAAATGCGGTGTATCGCGTCCATACCGGTCCGGGCGCATTTCACATGCGTATTAATGGCTTCGCTAATTGCACTGAGTGCAAACATGGACGTTATTTTTAGCTGATAAAAAAAGGAATCTATGAAGTACATTGCTAAGCACGAAACATAAAAAGCCTTGGTAATAAAAAGTGATGAACGTTTGTCGGAGTGGTATTGTGTCCTACGGCGCAGAGACGTGGTCGCTGATTACGCTGGTTCACAAACTAAAGGTCGCACTATTTTAGAAAATGACCAGGGGTCCTGCCTAGGGAATATCTTGATTCCAGGTCTTACGTTTAACTCATTGCCAAACACCAACAGCTTAGTCGGTAGAGCTCCATCGTTTCTCCATCGTTGCCAGGACAAATTACACACGGCCATCTAGTCCCAAACTAAGCAAAACTTGTACTATGGGTACTAGATAACTAATATAATACTTAATATTTTTTTTGTAAATACATACATATAATACATAGAAAATACCCAGACCAAGACAAACAGACATGTTCATGCACACAAACATTTGTCTTGTACGGGGATCGAACCCGCAACCTCGGAGTCAAAGTGGCCATTGCTAACCATTCGACCACCGGGCTCGTCAAAGCTAAACACAAGTAGCATAAATCTAAGTTGAAGTTGGAATTTCGCAATCAGAAAACCCGATGGCAATCGGCTACAGCTTCGGCGGTAGGGTCCTAGGGTCCCTACCGATGAAGCTGAAGCCGATTTCATCAGGTCATTTTAGTCTCCACTACAGGAGCACGACCCTCACTCGTTCGTCCCAGACAGAAAGAGGATTTGGCCTACATTCTCCACGCTGGCCAAACGGGTTGGGGAGGCCGATTACCATCGGATGATTTTGATCCAAAAATTGGTCTTAGGTTATAATTATTGACAAACATCTTCCAGCCAAGTCTAACTACATAAATAATAAAATTAAAAATTCTACCAACAAGTGCAAAACTGTTTGGAACATTGTCAACAAAGAGACTGGCAAAATAAAAGTTAAAGAAAACGACTACTCTTTGAAATGTAATAATAATAAATTAACTTCAAATCAAGATGTTGCTAATGCATTTGGAAACTTTTTTACTAATGTTCCCATTGATACGACTGCCTCTCTCAATTCATCAGCCTCAGAATCCATAAGATTACTTGAGGATAATGTACAGCCCTGTGAGCATGCATTTAAATTTTGTCACATTACCTCAGATGACATTATTCGAACATTCAAACATTTAAATATTAAGAAATCTGAGGATCTCTGGGGAATGTCCACTCAAATTGTTCTTCCTATTTTGGATACTGTTGCTGCTCACCTGGCTATAGTTTTTAATGAAAGTATAGAGAGTGGTATTTTCCCAGAATTAATGAAACTTGGCAAACTTATACCTTTATTTAAATCAGGAGATAATCGTGAGCCTGGGAATTACAGACCAATCTCTATTCTGCCAGTATTGAGTAAAGTGTTTGAAAAGATCATGTCAATTCAGCTGCTCGCACATCTTAATAAGTTCCACATTCTACATAACAAGCAATACGGGTTCACCGCCGGAATGTCCACTACAGACGCAGGAATCGCGCTCGTGAAATACATATTTGAGGCTTGGGAGACGTCTCAGGACGCTATCGGTGTGTTTTGCGACCTCTCCAAAGCATTTGATTGTGTTGATCATCAGACACTGCTGCTCAAATTAAATCATTATGGAATTAAAGAGAAGGCTTTGCAAATGGTAGAATCATACCTTAGTAATAGAACTCAAACGGTGGATGTAAATGGCACAAAATCAAATGCATTTGAGGTAAAAATGGGCGTGCCCCAGGGTTCAATTTTGGGTCCTCTCTTATTCTTGGTATACATCAATGATTTGCCTTATTTGGTAGAAAAATTTGCCAACGTACTGTTTGCCGACGATACCTCACTTATTTTTAAAGTTGCTAGGTATAAAGACAAAATTGATGATGTTAATAATGCTCTTTCTGCAATTTTGAACTGGTTTACTACAAATAATCTCCTTCTTAACTCATACAAAACTAAATGTATTAAATTCACGTTATCCAATGTCAGGCAAGTCCATGCTGATGTAGTCATAAAGGACACCACCCTAGTTTATGACAATGATACTGTTTTTCTTGGTATTACCATTGATTCAAAGTTGCAATGGGGCCCTCATATAATGAAACTAGCTCGCAGACTCAGTTCCGCAGCTTATGCGATTAGGAGAATAAGACAGATAGCGGACGAGACAACTGCTAGGCTCGTTTATTTTAGTTATTTCCATAGCATTATGTCATATGGCATATTGCTTTGGGGTAAAGCAGCTGACATTGATAAAATTTTTGTATTACAAAAGAGAGCCATTAGATCAATTTACAATTTGGGTTCTAGGGATTCACTCCGTGAGTTATTTAAGGAGATAAACATCTTCACTGTCGCTTCTCAATATATTTATGTAAATATTATGTACGTCCGTAAAAATATTTCGAATTTTACAAAAGTATGTGATATAACTAATGTAACAAACACAAATTGGTTATTCCAAAACATAGACTGGGGAAGGTCAATAATTCGTTTGTCGTAAATTGCATCCGCTACTACAATAAGTTGCCGGAGTCGGTCCTGATTTTACCCGACACTAAATTCAAACAGCTTATTAAGACCACCTTATGCAAAAAGGCTTACTACAGGACCGACGATTACCTTAATGATAAAAATGTATGGCAAATTGGCAGGGAGGGATGGCAACACTGGTTGTCAAGATAAACATCTAACTCTGTATTAATTAATTCAATAAAATAGTTTTCGACAAGATATCATTTAAAAAATCATCACATATATGTGAATCGAGTTGTGAAGTAATAGTGATATTGTTATGTAACCGCAAATGCTGCTATAAATAGTGTTTACAAAGTGTAATACTTATGGACGTCAAATGTACTTCTAACATATTAAATCGTGTACTATATAATTAATAAATTGAGTAAGTAAAAATCAAATGAGGAATAAGCTGTTAAACGAAATAAAAAAGTGAATATTACAATATTTATAAAAAGTCGCATGTGAGTCACAGAAATATTCTCTGTACGCATATCATAACTACCGCCTACAATTATTAAAAAAATATAAGGCAAATGAGACTCAAAAATTTGACACACAATTAATATCAACTTTGGCTAAGATGTATAACGCGGCTGATAAAAATTGACCTGTAGTACCTGGTTCGAACCTGAGTTGGGTATACATATGAAATTCACTTTTTGTATATGGAAATTATTTCTTAATAAATTATAATTTCTTGAAGCAAACTAAAGGCAAAATATAGAGGGCGCTAGTAGTACATTGCAATATTATACGAAGAAATCAAAATAAGTTACATAGACATGAATGAATCACAAAATAACATTACACATAGGAAGACGTCGCGACAAATTGCCGAGTTAAATAAAAGTGTGGATGTTGAATTATCCTATCAAATATTATATATTCACGACGACTAAAAGCAATTATTAATGGAACTAAAAAAGCTCAAAATGACTATTTCATAAAAACAGCAAACAATAAAACTTCAGCGACGTGGAAAGTTATTAATAACAGTAAAATAAAATTACCTAAAGAAAATGTAGAACATCTGAAAATAAATGGAAAATTGTTAACAAATCCTAGTGAGATAGCTCAATCTTTTAATGACTATTTCCTAAACCAAGTAAAACCTTCTTACACCCAAAATCAAAATAATGTTCGATGTAAGAGAAAAAACCCCAAAACTAGTTCAATGTTCATGCCGCCTACTACTCCATATGATATAATAAAGCACATTAAGGCTTTAAAAAATACAAATAGCACAGGATATGATGATATTACCACTAATGTAATAAAATATGTATCAGTAGAAATAGCACCCATATTAAGTCATATAATTAATTTATGCATTGAATCTGGAGTATTCCCTGAAATATTAAAAGTAACTATTATTAAACCGGTATTTAAAAAAGATGATAAAACACAGTTGAAAAATTACAGACCTATAGCGCTCATCCCTATTTTTTCAAAAATATTTGAAAAGGTAATCCATGAAGCGCTATATAGCTATCTCGAAGAGAATAATATTTTAGTTGATGAACAGCAAGGCTATAGAAAGAATAAAACTGTAGATAAAGCTATTTACACCTTCCTGCAAAAAGTCTTAATAAGTGTTGATAATAAATTGCCTGTAACTGCATTATACATGGATCTATCAAAAGCATTTGATTCTGTCGATCATAATATTTTAATTAATAAATTGGAAGGTTACGGAGTAAGAGGCAATGTTTCAAAACTAATTAAATCATATTTAAGTGATAGACAACAATATACAGTCATCACAAAAATAAATTTAAACACGCTCACAGAAACAAAATATTCTTCAAAACATGGAACAGTTCTATATGGCGTCCCTCAAGGTAGTATTTTAGGACCCCTATTGTTTATTATATATATAAATGATTTTCCAAGTTCAATAAAACATACTGCGACATTATTTGCGGATGACAGTACAGTCACATTTATTGGAAATGATATAGATCAATTTGAAACTGACATAAATAATACTCTAATAGACATTATTAACTGGATGAAATCTAATAATCTGACTCTAAATATTGACAAAACAAAAATTATGACATTTAAAAATAAAATTAAAAATCAGACATCGACTTTGAATATTCAATATGACGGTAAAAGGATTGAAGAGATAGATGTAACTAAGTTTTTAGGATTACATATTGATTGCAACATAAATTGGAAGGTACATGTCGAGAATGTCTGTACAAAATTGAACAAGTTTTCATATGCCTTGTATATGCTTACTAAAATAGTAAATCAAGCTGCTGTACTTACTTCATACCATGCTTCCGTAAATTCAGTCCTGAAATATGGTATAATCTTTTGGGGTAATTCAACTGACAAAGATAAGGTATTCAAAGCTCAAAAGAAATGTGTAAGATCAATATGCCATCTGCATCGTAGAGACAGCTGTAAACCCTATTTCATTAAGTTAAGACTACTCACTGTACCTTGTTTATACATACTTAATTGTATTTTATTTGTAAGAACTAATTTAAATTTGTTTACAAATCTAAAAAGCACTCGTAACTGCCATAAATTTTGTATTCCTCCTTCAAAAACTGCTTTGTATAATAATAGTGTATTTATAATGGCACCTAGACTATATAACAAAGTACCCAAAAGTATACTCGAAATTGATAACTTACTAACTTTTAAGCATAAAGTGAAAGACATTTTAATTAATAAATCGTACTACTCAGTACAGGAATATTTAAATGAAAAATTTGACATTTAAATGCAATGTATATTTGAACATAATATTTAATTTGTAATGGAATAATATTTTAATTTATAATGCAACAATGACAATTAATTTGTAATGATTTAATGACAATTAATTTGTAATGGATAATGTCAATTGAATTGTAATGAGATAATGACATTGAATTTGTAATGAGTTATTGACATTTAATATTTTGTAATGAGATAATCTGTATGACTAGCTGCTGTCATCATTTGCAATACCTGAAAAAGGTGCTAAGTTGAACTGTATTTCCTATTATAAGATCTGATGTACTTACTTAGTGGCAAAAAATAAATCTTGAATCTTGAATCTTGAATCTTGAAATTCTCGGCACAGGATGTGAAGCACAGGCGTCTTATCTTTACAAGTAGTATTGTGGATATACATATTTAGACTTTTATACAATATGTATATATAGTCTATACTATGATTTGTTTATATTTTAATTTTTTTTACTATTTTATTTTACTTATTTTTTTTTTCTCTCATTTTGGTCGAATACCATTTTTTTTATTGTATTATTTATAATGATAATATTGTAAGGCTATTTAAAAAAGACCTATCTTGACAGAGTTTCTTTCGGCATTTCTTCTCGTCAATGGTCATTCCGAAATGCTGGTAGATAAAAAAATATACCTAATTGTAAAAGACGTGTGTAAGTGCCCGCGAGGGCCCACAGAATAAAGAATTTTGACTTTGACTTTGACTTTCCGCTTAGTCGGTAGAGCTCTTGAGTTTCTACCAGCTGAGTTAAACATAATTACCAGCAATCTAAGCAGTAGCGTCATTTTCGCATTCAAAATTCCAATGGTAAACGGCTTCAGCTTCTGCGGTAGGACCCCAGGCATGTTCTGCCCGTATGTTGCCAAGACAATGTCAGGGTTTGGTTTTCAAAAGATGTAATTTTCCACATAAGATATAACCAAGTTGAAACTATTATATATATACATATATATAATAGTTTCAACTTGCCATATATATATATATATATCGACGGTGGAAAGGAAAAACAAATGAAACGCCATTTTGACCGAAATTGAGTTTTATATGCAGTTCGATAGAGTTTTTGATTCTCTATCGATCTGTCTGGGTTACAGTCTATTTGGAGGTACTTTTTGGCGTTTCATTTAATGTAAAAACAGGGCCATTTTAAAATTTCACTCCCTTCAAACGACAATTTGATGACATATATTATTAACATTGTCGTATGATGGATCTAAAAATACCATCGGCGTGTTTTAATTTATTGACTTAACTAGCTTTTTTACGACGATGGCATATAATTCATTTTACCCGTCTGTGTATTTTTTACCTTTGGCTTTTTATTACTTTTTCCCTACTAACATATAAGAAGACGTGTCGCATAACTTATTGTTCCTTGCAAAAAAAACATAACTAGTGGCGTATCAGTTGTTTTTCCTGTCATATTTTTAATTGTAAACGTCTTATCAGTTACTTTCACTAACTGTAATATATTTTATGTTGGTGAGTCAATTGTTTTTCTTTACATGATTTTTTACGAGGTAGGCGCTTCATATGTGTGTTTTTGAAATAGTTGATAAATATCGTGTGATCAAATTGGCGTTTCACATTAATAAGGTACCAGTTGCAACAATAACTTGACGTGCACACAGCACGTGATTGCTCAATCAAGTGATTTCCGGATGCGATGTTCCATAATAAATTCTTTGAGCCTTCATCTATCCAATGGTGTGACTAAATTTTGTATGGAAATGATAGATTTATAGCTGCAACACTAACTGTATCCCCCGATTTTGTTAATATAATTTGAATTGTCGGATAAGAGGCTCTTCATTGCCTATTAAGAATAGAGATTGAGTGGGTTTTGGCTGGAATGGAATTATTTATTCCCAACAGTGCCGTGGTTTAATCGGTCTTGTGAGGAAGCAAACTCCGCAAGCAAGCTGCATACGAGGCTTGGACTACGGCTCGTATTAATGGAGATCCTGGTGTTTCTGTCTTGAAACGCGAGTTCAATGCTGCCTCGAGGTTCAGTAAGAAAGTAATTGCCAGGGCTAAATTTGAGTGCATCATCAGGATTGGTGAGCGCCTAGTTAAGTTCTTGTTGGTCGCTTGCTAAGGGTGCCGAAGGAAACTGTTTCTTTCTACCACTCCGAATACAGGATGGTAGTCTGGCCCACAGTGCTAAGGAGAAAGCCGATCTGCTGGGGAAGCTCTTTGCCTCAAACTCGATTTTGAACGACAGAGACGCTTCACCACCTTCCATCCCGCGGTGTGCTATTTCTGCGGCATGCCCAAAATATGTCTCAACGAGATGTTCAGCGGGCATTGCTATCCCTCCACGTTTATAAGTCGAGTGGGCCAGATGGTATTCCGGGTGTGGTGCTAAAGCAGTGTACTGCTGAGTTGTGTCCTGTTCTTACGCGCCTTGTTGCTCTCTCTTATTCTACCAGGCAAGATCTGTCATTGTGTAACACTGGGAACGTGCACCCAGTGCCAAAAAAGGGTGACAGATCAAACCCATCGAATTACAGTCCTATCGCTGTTATCTCCCTTTTCTCCAAGGTATTGCGGTGCTTGATTAACAACCGGCTCCTGAATTGCCTAGAAGAGCACGACTTGATCAGCGACCATCACTACGGCTTTCGTCATGGTCGCTCCACTGGTGTAGTTTATCTTACACATTGTTGGGCTTCAGCCGTGGAGAGTCAAGGTGAGACATTGGCTGTTAGTCTGCATATAACGAAGGCATTCTATCGGGTATGGTATCGTAGTCTTCTTTCGAAGTTGCCTGCATACGGTCTACCTGAGGGTTTATGCGAATGGGTCGCTAGCTTCCTGTCCAGCACAAGCATATTAGAGCCATTGTGGAAAGCAGTTGCTACGATGGCATCGACATTATTGCTGGTGTCCCGCAAGGCTTTGTATTGTCCCCGACGCTGTTTTTGCTGCATATCAATACGTTATCTATTGACAGCATTCATTGCTATGCCGACGACATCACCGGGGATACTTATTACACGGATCGAGCTAATATTGCCCGCTCTCTGGTAGAGCCGCGAATAACTTGTGTTAGAAATCGAGAGCACATTGAAAAATGTGTCCGATTGGGGGCGACAGCTTTCACAGCCTGATTACATGATGACAGCTTAATTTTGTTCAATTCGGCCCTACTTAGACACATGTCTGCGTGTTCACCGATAAGAAAACCTCCTTTGGTGTGGCTTCTCAATTCCAGAACACACTCCTTACCATCGCCAAAAATATTGGGATTCTCGGAGTTGAAGGAGAAGGTAAAGCTGTCGTCGAAGAAACTAGGTGTGCTCAACATGACTCAATTGAAAAAGGTTTGCTGTGAGGATTGTTGACGATACCAAACTGACAGACGGTCTAGAATCTTTAAGTCTGAAAAGAGATTTTGCGTCCCTTTGTGTGTTCTACCGATTGTACAATACAACAGCACCCCGTTGTCTGTTGTTGTCTTCAGAGTTGTTTGACATTATGCTACAGTCGCACCGCTCGCCATCGACAGGGACTTCAACCTCACACATTTGAGCCTAAGTGGGCGTGTACTGTGGAGTTCCAAAAAAGTTTTATCCTGCGTACTGTTAACCTGTGGAATGAACTGGTTGTCGAGGTTTTCTAAGGAGACTAGAGCATGGGAATCTTCAAAAAGGGCGTGAGAAGGTTTTTACTGGATCGGCAACGCGCGTATAATGCCCCAGATGTTACAGGCGTTCATAGGCTACGGTAACTGCTTTCCATTAGGTGGGTCTTATGCTTGTTTGCTACTTTAGTGGTATAATAAAATCAAAGGAGGCTTTCAGAATGGACTGTTGATCGCCAGACACCAATATACTCAGAGCAGCTGATCTGATCGTTCAGTGTGGATATATTTGTGAGAGACATTTATCCATGACTAGTTGACATGCATAAGCTAAAATTATAAAAACTTAACAATCTCTTGCCTTTCATCGTTAAAATTTCATCATAGAAATTTTAACGATGATGAAAGGCAAGAGATATAAAATTGTATTGTAATCGGTCTTGTACAAATGATCGTATAAGACCTATTACAATACAATTTTTATGAACGAAGACATTTTCAAACTAGAAAAGTAACCAGATCAATCGAATCTCTGTCCCGACTATGGCAAAACAATAACATTTTAACATTGCTTGTGATCGATAAAGTGTTTTACCAATGGATAATAATAAGGATACATAGTTTATAATACTTTTTTCCTATTCGTAATTTTTTCGTTAAAGTGTTATAAATTGTTTATCCCTATTTGTTTAAATTTTACTTTGATTTTTCATAGATTTTTCCCGGCAAACTTGTATAAAAAACGGCGCATAAATTAATTTACCCCATTAACCATTTTTCTTAGATGCCGTATAAAGTATTTTTCCCTACTCACTTGAAAAGTCATTTAAATGAAACGACACTATCTCTTAAAATATAGATTAAAATCGTTTTATTTTATATACTATATATAGGTAATATCAAGTTTAACCTGCACGCAAAAAATTAAAAATATCCTCCAATAAATAAAAAAGTTATGATGTTTTTTTCAATTTTAAAATCTTTAAACAGCTCTACTGAACAATTGGCCAAATGTCGCTTATTTTGTTTTGCCTTTCCACCGTCGATATATATTCTTATTTTTTAAATTGGAGATGAAAATGAATGAAAATGATTTAATTGCGGCAAACACGGTAATAACCAGATTTTGTACAAATTATATTGTGCTAGCAATCGCTATGCAAATTTACATTAGGTATAATTTTTTGAATGTCTTTGTGATTTTTTGAACTCGTACGTACACTGTTTAAAAGTTTAATTTTTATTAATTTACTATATCAATGTCATCTTAATATATAACAATTGAAATAAAATTAAATGGCAATAGTAATAACAAAATCATATAAAGAGTAAAAACATTAATTTGAGGAATTCATGTCAAAATTTGTATTTTAAATTTGATGTAAGTGGTTCATCAACATCGTTGAACCAAAGCAAGCCTCATCTGCACGTGGTACACCTTGCAGACTGAGAAACGAGGCTCTGGCGAAAATAGAGGTAGGGAATAGCATATTTTTTAAGCTGCCCGACTGGGGAAGTACCTCAACCTCACAGACATACCTCAACAGAATCACTGCTTTACCCCTGCGGGTTTGACTGATCTTAAGGCTATGATAACTATGATAACGAGAGATAAGGTACGATAAAGAGAGGCAGAGTAAAGCGTATTTGTAAGCTGCTAGACTGGGAATCTACCTCAACCTCACAGAATACCGCAGCCAAATGACAATTCCGTTGAAGGTTGTTGTGTTCCGCGAGTAAGTGAGGTCACCAGAAAAAAAGAAAGAAAGAAGTACAGGCTGGCAACGGATCGGCGATCCCTTGGTGTTGATCTCCATGGGCGGTGGTGATTGCTTTCCATCAGGTGACCCACATGCTCGTTTGGCCCCCTCTCATATAAAAAAATCACCTACCATTTCGGATTTTACTTACAATTTCATTTAAAATGGCTTCCAATTTCCAAGTTTTCCATAAACCAGTGCGTCACATTATTATGCATTTAATAATAGCGATGTACAATAGTAGATAACATAACTGTTTGTCTAATAATATCAGTCTAAAATAAATCTTATTCGCTATCGGATAAGGATTAAAATTGTAGAGATTAAATTTTAAGACCATCCTTATCAGTACTTAAGAGATCGATCATTTCAAAGCGTTATCAAATATAATCCGACATATTTACAAATACACGCGACTTAAAGATTTCACGAAAAAAATGTAGAGTTTTAAATTTCGCTGGTTTATCATCTCATAAGAGTTAGGTTAGTTTTCATCGAGTTAGTGGACGAAATAATGTTTTTGAATGTGAAAGAATGGTGTTTCTTGTTTGCGTTTGTGTTTGTTTTGTTATTGGTGATGATTTATCTGATTGTGTGCGACATGTTCGTGATGAGGTTGGTGGTTAGAGTATTTGGTAAGTTTTTATATATTCTTTTTATATTTTAATGAGCAAGCTGAAGTAAGAAAGAAGGCAGAAAATTAGCCAGATTTACCGAGTAAGTGATGGCGGATGGGATGGAGGAAAGTCCGGAAGTAGAGGCCCCGTACGGGGCTACGAAGCGTTAAGCGCCGGCTGGAAGAGAGTGGATCGTACTGTGGTAGATCGCTAATTATCAAGTTATTTTGCGGAAGTCAAATTTACAGGCAATTTGATCTACACTACTTTGCGTGGTACCCACTACCGTTAGTAGACCGTGCCGTTAATATCGGCCAGCAGTAATTTGCACGAACTAACTAGTGGCGGAACAATATAAAAAAATAAAGATGTAAACGCCTGTAAACCAGTTAAGATAAACTGTATTATCGTATCTTGTTGCTATAACGTCTCCCCAGGAGCTTTTATGAGCTTATATTAACTTGCGTACATACAATTCGTTTGGGACTAGATTTAGGGTTGCCACCCGTACTTTATAATAAAGTATTGTACGTTATTTCAAGTAATTGTACTCTACACTTTATGAGAATAATAAAGTACACGAAAATACTTTATATCGCATGATTTGTTTTCATCGAGATTTTGAAAAGTTTAAATGAATTACTTATTTACTTTAATTTAAATATAGGTATACTGTAAACATAATGTGCTATTGATTAATAGAAATACAAATTTGATATAAACTGCAAAAAGCAATAAAAAATATGTTTCTAAACATAATAATATAGAAAAATAAATTGATACTATATACTTTTTTTATCTTACCTATAATAACCAATGTACTTTAATTACAAAGAAAAAAGGTGGCAACCCTAGACTAGATGGTCTTGTTTAATTTGTCCAGGAATATTTATTATTATTCAAAATTATTATTTGCGTACGCGTGCGCTGCAGTAATACAAACCAGCTGTGGCTCAGTACCTTCACTCGTATGAGTGATACACTAGTATTCTGCCTCTACCCGAGGTCTGAATTAAGTGCTTGTTATGTAATTTTCGTGATTACATAATGTCTGTACATTATGTGATTTTAGTGTAAGTGTATCTGTATATTTGGAAGGATATGGAAGGATACATTTTATCTATGTACATCCAAAAGGAAGAAACTGAGTGACTGACTGGCATATTAACGCATAGGCCAAACTGTTGGGTGTAGAAATTCCAAATCTGGTACTACCACCCCTAGACTCTAGGGGTGTAAAATAAATAAATAACCTCAAGCATGTCTTTAATTGTTACAATTTTCATCAAATTCAGTTCCGTGGTTTTGGAGCCTATTCATTTCTAATCGTCGTTGATATTATCCTTTCTCTATGATTATACTAATACCAGCTGAGCCGGCAAACGTTGTTTTGCTATTAAATCGTTATTAAAAAATAGGGGTTGATGGTAGAACGGTGAAAATTTAGGGCTTTATGTATTTTTCAATGCTAAATAAAAATTAAAAATTTTGTCAATAAAATAAAATAAATATTTAGGGATGGGTAACCCATTTAGGGGTATATGTACACAAAATTTCTTAAAAATCGGTCCAACGAGAATTTTGTATACTTATTAGATAATATTAGCCTAATAACTAGTTCAATCTGCAACATCTGCTATCGACGGTTTAATTTAGTACCAGCCGCTATCACATACACGCAGTCTTATGTACTATCTTCTAATTGTACATAAAGATACAAAAATCGTTATCAGACGGTATCATATCGGCCGCCAACGCGACCGCCACACCGCCACATGGACGCAGTTTTTATTTAGCCGCGCCTCGCGCCATCGCCGTCATGTTTTGGTGGACGGATGCGATAATCATTGCGTTTTTAATACTGTTTATGTGTTTTGTATTACTCAGTATATTCATGAAATGTGTCGCCATGTGTTTCGGTAAGTCAAGTTTGTGTTTACCTCTCAAAGTGATAGACATTTGTCAAAACATTAATAGATAATTCTGTCAAATTAGCTCTTCCTTCAACTGTTATAACCTATAAGAGACTAGTGGTCGCCCAGTGGTCGAAAATGTCGAAATTCGACCAGAATTAATTTAAATTATGACTTCAACAATAAACAAAAGAGTATTTAAGCGTGTGTGTGTCAAATATGTGGTAGTGTTTGTAATTTTTCTTTTGTTGATTTTATGTATTTTTTATGTATAATTAAAAAAATATATTAGCATTCTGCACTTCTTCTCTATATAAACTATAAGTGTGCGAAATTTCATACTCCTCCGTCCGCGTAATTTTCGTAAAAATGTGTACAAAGTTTTTGTTTCGCGTATATATAGATATCACATATAAGTATATCAACAATACTAACTTTTGAGGAGAACACAAAATATTGCATAATATTACATACCTACATAGCATATAAATACATGCGATATTATTTTAATTCGTTTACATATTAAAAATAACTAAGTATTCAATATACGGGATTATTTATTAAAAACTTGTTTCGATTGACTTGCGAATGGGATCCAAAGGTCAAAACCAACAATATTTTTTTAATTTATTTCTTTTATTATTAAATTTATTATTATATTGATTATTCTATCGAGAAATGTATAATCACAAGTGTCTCAATACGGTGACTTGTAAGAGTAATTGTCCATCTTACCACTATGTGCGTGCATGTACCCCTTGTTATATCATTGTGAATAAATACTTCGACTCATTTGTACAATAAAGTCTGACGTGTATTGTTGATAGTTCACCTTCGTGCCTTTTTATAGGGAGCTAATGTCAGATTAAATGTTATTTGGTTCTAAATATCGGAAGATAAATGAGATAAGGAAATTTAAAAACGTAGCTATGTCTGTAAAATTCATATTCTTTATCTAGTCTACCTAGCTAGATAAAGAATATGAATAATGAACTAGTCTACCTAGACTAGATAAAGAATATGAATACGAAAAATATCCATGTACACATTGGACTCTGTTCGGCGGATGAGTCAACTTACGTGGTGTTAGAACTTAAACGACGATATTGTTTTAAGCGAATTCTAATTGACTATTTGCAGTTCAGAGCATTTTAACCTAGATACAACCTTTATACCGTTCTTATGCTGTACGTAATAAAAGCTATAATCGCAGTGTGACAGTCATGAATGATTTGTTCTTAGGTGTAATTGTCTGACATTTCAGCATAGTTTTCGGTCGTACTTAATTATTCTATTTATATTTATACATTATTATATTGGCAAATCCGTCCCAACCCGTCTGGCCAGCGTGGGGAGTGTAGGCCAAACCCTCCGTCTGTCTGGGACGGACGAGAGAGGGTCGTGCTCTTGTAGTGGAGACTAAAATGACCTGATGATGATTATTATATTTATTACATCATATATATAGTATATTTGTACATAATTCGGAAACATATTTCATCTACTCATGAAAGTGACATTCAAAAACGTAATCGATAGGTCTGCTAATAGTAGTCTTCAAAGTTTTTGTTTAATTTTGACCTTTTATTTATTTATAATTGTCTAAATTGTATAATTTGTTTCACATAAATAACTATACGAGTACATTTAGTTTATGTACTGTTTGTTGTATACCTAAATTGATTATGTTCTTTATTAATTATATTCCCAAAAGTAACTTTGACGAGCTCGGTGGCGTAGCGGTCAATGACGCGGCTTCGACACCAACGCTCGTGGCTTCGATTCCCACACAAGACTAACATTTGTGTGCATGAACATGTCTGTTTGTCTTGGTCTGGGTGTTTTTTATGTATTTACAAAAAAAAAATGTATTTACGTATGTTTATCAGTTGTCTAGTACCCATGGCGCTGTGTAATTTATCTGACAATATTTATTATTATTATTATTTATTTGTTAAGAGCGTAATGGACTTGTCTGGCAATAGGTCCATAGTCTTCAAAACTTTAGTTCAAAATTGATCTTAGATTGATTTTTAATTATCGACACTCTGCATTTGTATGCATAGAGTACAGTATACGTGTAGGTATATATTATCTAGGTATATATTTAGGTATATGTCTGATACAAATACATATATATTATATTACCTATAAGATTAGTTTAAGTACTAATTGTTACTTTCTTACCAACTTTTTACATCTAGTTTGTTACAGAATTGTTGTATAAATGTTTGTCACGGGTAAGCGGCTAAACGGGTTTGGATAAAATTTGCCATAAATGTAGAAAATGATCTAATTTGATATTTGTAATAAATTTTATTCCGAGTCTTTGATTATGCAGGCGAAGCCATGAACAACGCTAGTAATAACATAAATGTGACACTTTCTAAATTTTTAAATGGTTTGTCAATTAAAAAACGACTGAACGGATTTCGATGAAATTTAGTACATAGATTATTTATAACCAGAATTAACAGATATAATACTTTTTATCCCAGTAATACGGTCATGCGTGCGGAAGCCAGATATTTATAAACCAAATAGTATTTCAATGGCCTCGCTTACGAAAATACGCCAGCCACTGAATTTGTGTGAATAAATCTATCTATATCCCTACAGTATATATGGGGCTTACCGCAATCGATTTTTGAGTACACAGTATAAATAATAGTACTACGTACAGTATGGCCACTCCCTGCCGCTCTCTCGTGTCGACCTCACCTCCCCTCTGAGACAAATATGGAACAGTTTGTATGGCGCAGCACGCACACACGCTCATATCCGCTCTGCAAAGACGTCATAGTTGTCATAGTATGTAGTAATTACCGACGTAATATTTGTATGAAGTGGCCGGGGTGTGATAATATTATTGAGCGGAGCGAGCGGAATGCTTAAATACGCCGAAAAGTCATTCTTAGAAATGAATAGGCTCCAAAACCACTGAACCAATTTTGATGAAACTTGTCACAATTAAAGGCCTCGACATGCTTGAGGTTTGTGTCGAAAAAAATTGAGATAGATCATGTCCTAGAGTAGTGGTTCCCAACCTTTTTTGTTTGCTACGAGGTTCTTGTTGGGAGTAAGGTCCCCAAGTGTCATATAATCTCATATAATTTGACGAGCTCGGTGGTCAAATTCTCGGTCGGTTAGCTATGGTCACATTGACTCCGAGGTCGCGGGTTCGATTCCCGTACAAGACAAACATTTGTGTGCATGAACATGTCTGTTTGTCTTGGTCTGGGTGTTTTCTATGTATTATAAGTATGTATTTACAAAAATAAAATGTATTTAAGTACATTTATCAGTTGTCTAGTACCCATAACACAAGCTTTGCGCTTAATTTGGGACTAGATGGCGCTGTGTAAACTGTCAAGAAATATTTATTTATTATTTATAAATCCATTACTCTATAACTCGAGTTGTTAGTATTTTGTATAATAGCGTTCAATCTCTTTCCTTATAAGTTTGTATCACGGACCATATTTTTACCTCTCACGGACCACTAGTGGTCTGCAGACCATCGGTTGGGAACCCCCGTCCTAGAGGAATGATCATCAAATACATTTTCCATTGAAATAATCATCTATCTCCACCTCACAGAATAGCGCAGTCAAATAACAATTCCCTCGAGGGTTGTTGTGTTCCTGCAAGTGAGTGAGGTCACCAGTAAGGAGATGTTGCGTTGGCAGCGGGGGTGGCGGCACGCGAGCAATATTTTATGTTGCGAGCGTTAATATGGCTACGGTAACCGCTTTACATCAGGCGGGCCGTATGCTTGTCTGCCACCCGACGTAGTATAAAAAAAATGGAAAACATACACTCAGCGAATATGCTAGACCACGGTTAGAATCCGGCCTTGTTAATCCCGGGACGACTTCTCGTAACCATGGTGTCTGCAACGTCGCTGAAATATCGGGAGAATACAAAAACGTTCGCGGTAAGTGCCGTACAATACAAGAGTGATGTTAACAACCGGGAAATGGTCCTTTTGGCGGGTACTCGTTAAACGCGGTTGTGTTTTTAATTAAATTTTCATAATTTGATATATATAATTGGCTGTGTGGTTTCCGGCAGACTAGAATAGAATCACTCCGTCTCTTCCCGTGGATGTCGTACAAGGCGACTAAGGGAAATACATTATCAAACATCGATCAGGCCTCCCCAACCCGTTTGGCCAGCGTGGGGAGTGTAGGCCAAATCCTCCTTCCGTCTAGGACGGACGAGAGAGGGTCGTGCTCCTGTAGTGGAGACTAAAATGGACCTGATGATGATGATGAATTTAATATATATTAATATTGATTCATAATAAAGATAATGTATTATGGTGTAAGTGATTATGAGAGTGCACATAATTAGTGTTCCTGGTAGATTAGTTGGAAAGAAACCTCCGTCGGTAAACGAGAGCATAGAGAGTAGGCGAGAGGTAGTGCGTTCGAATCTCACGATGAATGTAATGATGTATATAAATTAATAATAACAGTCAATTTTCGTCCCGCCGCGAGGGCTCCACTTGACACGAATAATTCTAACAAAAAAAACCGAATCCAAACATCACTCTACATTTATGTATGTAGATACAGACTGATGATGATGATGATGATGAAAAAATATGGGACCAATCTGGAAGTATACTCTTTCAAATAAAAATAGATTTTTTCAAATCGGTTTATAAATCACGGAGGTTTTAAGTAACAAACATAAAAAAAAATGTACAGCCGAATTGAGAACCTCCTTTTTTGGAGTCGGTTAAAAAGTGATTTTAGTAGTTTTTTTTTTTTACTGCTTTTTTTCGCCTTGATACGTCTTCAGGTGAAAAGATAACGTTATTTCAGGAAATCAAGTAGTAAATCAAGGCAAGGCCAGAATAAATAGATAATAATGCAATAATAACAGATCAGATAATCTTTGGTTTGGAGAGCATCCGGAAATAAGATCTGTCAGTGATAAGATACACTGGGGGGTGATGAATCGCTGGCGTCGTTGCGCGTGCCAGACTAATCGATCACGTAAGTTAAGCAACCTCGAATGCACCCTGTCCATGGATGGTTATTATTTTAATAATTAATTTCGACCAACTTGCCGGAATTTATAATATAAATATTTTTAAAAAGGAAAAGTTCACCTACCCCCGGGGACGTTTCCACATCCACACATCCATTTAGAAAGTGTTTGGGTGTCCATGGACGTGTTTATTTATCTCAAGCTCCTTCGTGTTGCGGAGGGCACGTTAACCTGTCTGTTATCATTAGATGCCAGTCATTAAGCTTAAGTAGCCTTTAAGTGACTTGAAAACGCTGGCCTCCGCCAACCCGCATTAGAGCAGCGTGTTGGAATATGCCCTCTTAGATTAAGGGGAAGCCCGTCAAACCTGACTAGAGTGGTACCTCGTACCATACAGAAGACCACACCCAAATAATAATAACTCCTTGAAGATTGTTGTGATCCTGGGTGTAAATGAGGTTAACAGGAAGAAAAGTGATAATGCATTGCATAACATTACAGTCTATAAGTGACGGTCATCGCTTCATATTGGGCGAGCCGTATTCTTGATTACCACTCGACGTAGTATAAAACAAAAGATGCAGAGATTCGTAGAACATTCGTCGTCGTCGTCAACCATTATTCAACCCACTGGTCTCTCCTCAGTAGAAGGGTTTAGAGCATACTCCACCACGCTGCTCAACTACGGGTTGGCGGAGGCCAAACGTAGAATTCGTATTTGCGAAGTTTTACGTGTATTCTAGCTGCGTTCTACGTACACTCTGTGTGCGTTCTACGTGCGTTCTATGGGTGCTCTACGCGCGTTCTACGTACGTTCTAGGTGCGTTCTTTGGGTGCTCTACGCGCGTTCTACGTACTTTCTAGGTGCGTTCTACGTGTTATCTACGGGAGGTTTAGGTGCATTCTATATTACGTGCGTTGTACGTGCATTGTTTGTGCATTCTACCTACATTCTAAGTGCGTTCAACATACGTTCTTCAGGCTTACTTGCGTTGTGCTTTCCGATCACATTCCGTACGCTTGTTCGCCCACCACATTACAAACCTACCCCAGTAACAAAGATTAAGATATCACGATAAATACATTATTTACAAAAAAATAAAATACCTACGTCATGATTCACGATAAAGCTAATGCGAGCATTGGAACGATAATCACACACAAGTCACAATTACGCCGCTGGTCCGATTGGGCGTCCTTTAGCATGGAGGATATGTATCTCTTGAGTCTTGTGCTGATCATTGCGTTGTTGCTTGCGGCGTGGTATATGATATGTTGTGGCGGGTGGTCAAGTAAGTACATTTTTCTAAGTTACCTTCTCTATTTAAAGTAAAATTGGACAAATGTCCTCACCATTGTGTACACAACACGATTGTGTGGACATTTGTCCATTTTCGAATTAAAATTAAATTAAAATTTTAATTAAAATTTCGAAAGCGGTGTCATACGTTTAAATTTATACTATACCTAAATTAACATTTAAATTTAATTATCAATTATACTCTCCTTGTGCACCTGCCATGTCTTATCTCTGCATCACTCTATGGTTGACTGGTAGATAATGCTTGTACGGCCCGCCTGATGTGAAGCGGTTACCGTAGCCATATTAACGCTCGCAACATTAAAAATATCGCTCGTACGCTGCCACTACCGCTGTCAGGCAAGTAATTTCTTTCTGGTGACGTCACTCACTCGCAGGAACACAACAACCCTCAAGAGAATTGTTATTTGGCTGCGGTGTTCTGTGAGGTGGAGGTACATTCCCCACTCGGGTAACTTACAATTACGCTCCCTACCTCTCTTTTCGCCAGAGCTTCGTTTGTCAGCCAGCATGGTGCACCGCGTGCAGGTGAAGTTGACTTTGGTTCAAAGATGTTGATGAACCACTTACACCCGAATTTATCTTTATTATAATTTGGGGTGTAGTGGTTCATCAATGTCTTTGAACCAAAGCCAACTTATCATAGGAAGTAATTTAGGTCAAATTATAAGACTTTAATTATACATTCAGTTTGTAATTAATTAATAACATAATAGGTAATGATTAATTACATAATCTAATATATAAAATTCTCGTGTCGCGGTGTTTGTTACCAAACTCCTCCGAAATAGGTGGACCGTTTCGGAGGAGTTTTCGTGGAGGTCTGAGAATCGGCCAACATCTATTTTCATACCCCTAAATAATAAGGGTGCCCCAACCCTAAATATAAAACATACAACTTCAATTTTAACCCTTCTACCATCACACGTCGTAGACAGAGAAAATTATAGACAAATTGACTGAAAAAGAGCAAGTTAATGTCCGCAGGGCAGCTTGTGTGGCGAGCTGTTGTGTGAGTAGCGACACCACGGACCCGAGTCTCCAGAGAGTCGGTCAGGGCCTTCGTCTCCGGCGTGTCTTCATCGGTCGGAGTGTAAACACAAGAAGGCCCGCAGGACTCTCAGCTCTGGCTTGCCTTCATTGGCCGTCCAGAGAGGAGCCGCTAGAGCTATATGCTCCAGGGGTGGAAGTGTTAAAGGGCATCACGCCGCGAGTAACTTCGGAGAAAGCGCAGCACACCTCTCGACATCCCTGAGTCACTCACACCGGTGTTGCCCCCGGCCGTTTTCCTGGCATTTCGGGGGCCCATCTAGTGAGTGGCAAGTCACCGTCTGCCGCGAATAACTAGCAATAAAAGCAGTTATGGCAGACGTCCGTCCCTCTTTTGTAATAGCCCGGTATTAAGTTCACCTAGATCTCATCTCCATAGCCCATTTATTTTCCATCACACTTCGCAGTAGTCTCAACGCCTGCCGAGACCTGCTCATGGGTATGTCGTTCCATTGACATATCCTGGAGCGGGTCACGGCGGGCGTACAACATTACATCAAACTTCTCAAAGGGGCCTCTACGCGTTGGATCCATATCCCCGTGCACGCCTATCAAATGACCGGGCTTGACCCGTGATTGAAAAGAAAAGAAAATATTGTCAGAAAAATTACACAGCGCCATGTAGCCCCAAAGTTAGTGAAGCATGTGTTATGGGTAGTAGACAACTGATAAACATACGTAAATACATTTTTTTTTGGAAATACATACTTATGATACATAGAAAACACCCAGACCAAGACAAACAGACATGTTCATGCAGACAAATGTTTGTCCTGTGTGGGAATCGAACCCACGAGCTTTGGTGTCGAAGCCGCGTCATTGACCGCTACGCCACCGAGCTCGTTAAAGTTACGTCATCATCATGTAAGGAAATGAGACATATTGGCAGTATTCTTAAAGTAATTTGTTTGGGCGCGCTGTGCAGTTTTTTAATTAGTGACGTCACGCTCGGCTCTGTAACGCTCGTTTGGGTAAAGTCGGCAGGGGGGGGGGGGGGGGGGGGAAGAGCGAGAAATCGGTCGTGGGTTAAAGTCTCATTTAGGTGGGGAGGTGAATTTTTCATTTTTTTTTTTAATATTTATAATATTCTACGTATTCTTATAAGAGACAAGTATTTAAAATAATGAGAAACGGTTGCTCCAGTTCTAGAAATCCTTAAGTTCATTTTTATATATTTTGAAGAACGGTCTTAGGGATATCCAGAACTCGAGCGTCCATATGAAGTTATCATGTGGCAAGTGTGTGGCAACCCGTCCTCCCCAACCCGTCTGGCCAGCGTGGGGAGTGTAGGCCAAATCCTCCTTCCGTCTAGGACGGACGAGAGAGGGTCGTGCTCCTGTAGTGGAGACTAAAATGGACCTGATGATGATGATGATGAAGTGTGTGGCAAGGCACATTCCGTTTCTTTGTACCGCATCAGGAGCTAGTCCTTTTTATGGAAAGCACAATAGATTTAGCACACCCTGGCCACTCCATGCAAACGTCGCGTCGTTTACTACTATATAAACAATGACGTCTATGCAGAGCGTGAATGAGCGTGTGTGCGTGCGGCACCATACAAACTGTTCCAGATTTGTCTCAGAGGGGAGGTGAGGTCGATACGAGAGAGCGGCAGGGAGTCGCTATACTGTACGCAGTACTATTATTTATTATATGACAGTGCTAAATAAAATCTGACATATTCTCTAATCTATCATGTTTGCAACGCCTAGTGTTGCCATCTCTATACGGTAGCAACCAGAACAGGAGTGAAAACTCCGGATTTTGAATCTTTAAACCCGTACATGTCATCAGTGTTTTTTTACTACTACATAGTAACTATTTTTTAATCTGTGATAAGACAGTTATTCGCAACCTGAGGCGGGGCGGTAGTGATTTTGAAACTTTTTACTGTACCTGTACAATAAATGAAACCCCGTCCGGGCGCTCCCCGGATATCCTCCAAACTAGGACAAATCCGGGGAAACCCGGACGTCTATAAAACGTAATGTAGGTACGTCTATGAGCGTATAACACACAATGTTTAATACTTTCCATATAAACAACTAGCACGTGAAGCGGAACAAAAAATCGTGTCAATCTGTCTCATTCCTTACACGATGAAAATGAAAAAATGAAAATGAAAATATTTTATTATTGCCAAATACACTGTCCTTACAATTGTTTGGAAACTCCTTTTAAGCAGAACAAGTGCTTGTGTTAGGAGTGACCGCTCTTCCAGAGTTTAATATAAGAAAGTGACAATATTAAAAATAAAAATATAAAATAAAATGAAAGATGAAAAAAAAAAAAGAACATTAAAACTAAACAAATAGAAGCTTCAGCCTACGTGTGTGTGTGTGTGCGTGTGTGCGTGTGTGCGTGTGTGCGGGCGCGCGCGCTAGTGCGTGTGTTTGTTGAGTGCGTGTGTCTATGTATGTGTATGTGACATAGCGAGAGAATGTAAGTGAGTGTATGTGTGTATATCAAACAGACAAACAACTAGAATTTAATTTTATTTAGGTGCATTAAAGGTAATAATTTCAATTGCATAATAGATTAATTAACATTGTAAACAATTGACTCGACGTCATCATAGTTCATAGTCTTTAGCCATTTTGTTACTGTTTTTTTACAAACGTGATTTGTCATAGGATAAATATTCAAGTTTTTATTAATTGCATTATAAACATACGATGCTTGGGAGTCATATTGTCTTTTGGCAAAGGTTGTTTTAACGGGTATTACAGGTGCTACATTGTATTGCCTTCTCCCTCTAAGAGCAGTAGGATCATAGTGCAGTTTTTTATGTAGTTTTAAAGTAGCTTGTACAATATACAACTTCCTGACAGAAGGGAGGTCACACATTACGTACAGCATTTCTGTGGGGTATCTTCTAGGTTTAAAATACATGACTTTAAGCAAGTACCTCTGTGCCCTCTCCAATTCCAGTAACTTGGTTTTACCTGCCCCGCCCCAGACCGGAATGCAATACATCAGAACAGACTGAGCCAATGAAATATACACCTGGTTTAGCAATGTCTTATCTGCAGTGTATCTCAAGTTCTTAAACACCCATATGAGTTTTCTAACTCTTGACATTACCAAATCAATGTGCGCGTGCCAGGACAGGCGTTGGTCCACCATCACTCCAAGATATTTTACACTGCTTACCCTGGTTATAACTTCACAAAGACAATTGGTGTTTTTTATATTATTACATGTATGAATTTTAATTTTGTAGTCTGGCTTTGGTTGTGTTATCTTGTATTTTGAAAAACAAATGAAATTGGTTTTTGATGTATTTAGCGTTAGGAAGTTACAATTTAACCAGTTACCTATCCTGGCAAGCCCTTCCTCAGCAAGTATCCGTACTGATTCCCAGTCCGGACCCGTAAACACTACAGCGGTATCGTCAGCATAGGAATAAATGTGCCCGTCCAAGATATTCATTTTGCACAAAGGGTTAATATAAATTAGGAACAACGTCGGCCCCAGCACGCTGCCCTGTGGAACGCCAAAATTAATATTAGCAAATTCACTGACATGCGTTCCTATCCTCACACGTTGTCTACGATTACTCATGTAGCTCTTCAATAGGTCTAGAGGAGTTCCTCTTATACCTGTGCACTCCAATCTGTTTAGAAGGGTGGGGACAGAGACGGTGTCAAATGCCTTTTTGAGGTCAAGGAAAACAGCTAGACACTTTTTATTTTTATCAACATTGTTAACAATGAGGGACGTTAATGAGCTTACCGCATCTTCAGTGGAGTGACCTTGTCTAAACCCGTATTGGGATCTTGATAGTATATTATACTTATTTAGAAAATTTGTTAATCTTATATTTATTATTTTTTCTAGTATTTTAGATATTACAGGTAATACCGAAATCGGTCTATAATTAGTGACCTCGTCTCTGTCACCACCCTTATACACAGGTGTAATTATAGCAATTTTAAGTGCATCCGGGAATATGCCTTGTTGGAGACAGAGATTAGCCAAATGTGTAATAATTGGGATGATTATTCTACTAGAACATTTTAAAAATTTTGTTGGTATACCATCCCAGCCTGCTGCACTGTCCGATTTAAGTCCCATCAGTATTAAATACACTTCGTTGGGATCGGTTTCCAACATTACAAAAGAAGAGATCTGTGAGTTCAATGGTTCGCACGTGGTAGAATATTGTTCTGAAAGTCCCCTAGCAATAATGTCCTCGGCCAATGCCTTCCCAATGTTAGAAAAGTACTCATTGACAGAGCATACCGATTCTTTAGGAGTCTTTTTATCACTAAGCAAATCAGAATTATCAGTTTTTTTAGCGTATCGATGAGTTATGTCATTAATTGATTTCCATAATTGTTTAGGGTTATTTTTATATTTTCTTAGCTGTTCTCTATCGTAACTACGTTTCTGTTTTTTGATTAAATTTGTACAGTGATTTCTATACCTTCTGTAAGTTATTTTTAAAATGTCATTATCTGGGTCAGCACACAATTTTTTCTGCATGTTATTTCTGTTTTTGATACACTGCAAGATTCCAGGAGTAATCCAGGGCTTAATTATGCGGTTTTTAGAAGAAGTTACTTTTATTGTCGTATGATCTTGGATGATCCGTCCAAGCCTATGAATAAGATGATCTGTCAGTAGATTTGGGTCATTGTAAGTAAGTAAATCTGATAGATTATATTTTTCGAGACAAGAAACAGCTTTCTCAATGTCTACATAGGTCTTAGCATTTGAGTAGTTTTTTATATTAGCTATATTCGATAAGCATAGACAGACCATACAGTGATCAGTGATCGAAGTATTTAAAACATTAATTGAAGCCGTCTTTTTGCTATTTTCCAGTTTTAAAATAATATGGTCAAGGCAATTATTATTTCTTGTTGGCAACGCATGACCAGGCAGTAAGCCATGCATCGCCAACATGTTCAAATAATTGAGTCTATTAGAACGCTCATAATTTGGTGCAGTAGGCCTATCGATAATATTTATGTTAATATCTCCAGAAATTATTATATTTTTTATAGATTTTATTTTATTAAGGTGATCGTCAAGAGAATTGATAAATTGTTCTGCATTGCTATTGGAAGGTGACCTATATATCCCCAATATAGCAAGTCCATTTAAATCAACCTGCAAGCACGATGCATGTGTCAAATATATTTCTTTAACTTAAACTTTAAGTGACTTTTTTACGTAAACGACAACTCCATCACATTTATTTATATGATTAGTAGTGAAGAAGGCTATGTACGTACGATGTAAGTACGATGATGGCGTAAGTTGCTATTTTGCTAGTGGGGATGCAATGGAAAGTAACAGTTTGTCTATAGCTTTCTCTGTCTATGCTACGCCTATGTACTCAGTATACATCTGGAGATTTTTATATTTAAAAATGACCAGTTCTAAAAACGTTATGACATTAATTATAATTATCATTAAATGAGTTTCCCACATTTTAATTGGAAAACCAATCATCTCTAATGAATTTTCGAATGATAATGCGACAGTTACGGTCAGGTCGCCATTGTAATTGGTCACGGTCACCCGGGTGACTGGAAAAATGACCATAGTGTACGTTATTATGTTCTTTGTGCTAACGTTACCAACGTGCTACCTCATATTCTGCGGCTGGTCGAGTCGTGAGTACCAATTTAACTTACAATGGCTTGTACAATTTCATCGTATTGCTTGAGGGGCGCGATGGTATTATTGCGCGTGTCAATTTGAAGGAACACGTAAGTTAAGCAACGTTGATGGTAGCCTATCTAAGGATGGGTTTCTTTCGCGTCGTCG
This sequence comes from Hypsopygia costalis, assembly GCA_937001555.2. Classification (NCBI taxonomy): domain Eukaryota; kingdom Metazoa; phylum Arthropoda; class Insecta; order Lepidoptera; family Pyralidae; genus Hypsopygia; species Hypsopygia costalis. Next base: position 19,429,629 of record OW443349.2, on the reverse strand, counting down.
GTCCCGGTTGTTGTCGTTTGGTAATGGCCGTTAAGCAAAGTCAATGGCCTTTACGCGGCTTGAAAACACTGCTTTCGCCGACCTGCAGTTGACCAGGGTGGTGGAGTATGCTCTAAACCAATTCGATTGAGAGGAGACCCGTATCCTAGCAGTGAGACGAATAAGGGTCGACTATGACGACTACGACATTCATTTCAAGTCAACTCAACATCTAATCTAATTGACCCAGAACTTGCTCATTTGACTTTAAAATCTGATTTCAAGATAACATTTCTTCCAGCTGGCCCCTTACCACCAACTCTTATTGCGATTCAATAACTGAATAGAATAATAATGTTTATTCATACCAATGAATAAGCGACTCTATCCAATTTTGAATAGAGTAGCTTATTCATTGGTATGATTAAGCGACTCTATTCAATATTCAAATTCACCAACTCTTACTGCGATTCAATAACTGAATAGAATGCTTATTCATACCATTGAATAAGCGACTCTATTCAATGGTGGTAAGGGGGCTGATTTATTTTATTTCTTACGAAAGCCGCTTCAACTTCGGAGGTCTTGTGAAAATGTCGGTCTCGACTGCTGTTATTACGGGACGGGGGCCCACCACACATTCCCACTACTGTGTCTTCTGTGTAGCCAGGATTAACAGCGTCGACCACCAAAAAACGCGTTAAGCAATGAAGTCCACTGCAGTAGTGGTGGCGAATTTACAAAGGCTATACCACTAGAGTTAAAGTGCAAACTGAACTGGCTTAGCTTTTGTTTGACAAAAACTTGGCGAAACCCTAATCAATTATAGTACAGAAATTCACCAAAATCGCGTAGACTTTGTTAGATAAATTCATTCTAACATTGCAGCAACAAAAGCTATTCAATTTAGCTTCAATAATAGGTTATATGTAGTTAAATGACAACTGTTTTTTTTTATATTAAAATAATAAAATTTCTCCTTTCTATTTATTTGATTGCCAAAAAAAAAAGAAAAACGAATTAACAAACGAACTTTTATAATGTAAGAAACACAGGCACACACTACGTACTTGTTGCGAGTACAAATAATTTCAAAACTAAAATATTTTTCTTGCATTTTACAGTAGAGGTAATTGTAATAGCACAGTGTAAGTAATAGTACTACATAGTAATAGTCAGTCTTATTTAAGTATGGCACACAACATAATATGACACAAAACAACAAAACACAAGATATATAACATATTACACTCACAAGTAAATGCATTGCATAAGGTGGAAAAAGAGCCTTAAAAACACAAGTACAAAACAAATATGGCCTAACAAATGTGTAGTACATACCAAAAGTGAGCCTCTACTTGACTAGGTTTTGTTCGTAGTCACGAGGCTGAACATTACTTAATATATCTTAATAAAGCTTATCTATTTGAGTGAATGTGTATCAAATATTACCTACTAGGTTTTGTCCGTGCAATTTCTGAGAAAATATCGAAACAAAAAGCTTATCCATCTGATTCAATTTTTTTAATGAGATAGATTAGGTGTTGTCGAGTAATATGCATAAGCAAAAGCTCAACTATTAGAGTCTGACTCGTGACTCAAATAGTATAGCCTTTGTAAATTCGCGTATCGGGGAGTAAAACTATGGCTGACATGAGACTCACAATGAATTTAATCAGGAGAAATTGGTAAGAGTAAGAAGCTTCTCTCTCTTTCTTGGCTCTTGTTATTACCTTGGAAACACTGGTACCAGCTACCTGCAATTAAGCAGCGTGGTGGAGTACTCTTGAAATCCCCTTTGATCGATGGAAATTTATATGCGTTAACGAATGGGTTGAATTTAGGTAGACGCAACTTTGTTTCTTCGAGGCGTTTCCTCGTTCCGAATTCTATCTATACAAATTATATCACGGGAAGTGCTCTAATGAGCTGTTTGATTTGATACCTGCCGCTGAGTTCCACTATCGAACAACTCGACATAAATCAAAATTCGTTCTTAAATTAAAATCTTGATAATTTGCGATCTACTAGGTACAGTAAGTTTCCTAAGACATTTTATACGAACTGTGAAAATGAGGAATCAACTTCCCTCAGCGGTATTTCCGAACAATTACGACATGGGATCCTTCAAGAACAGAGTCTTTATTAATAGGCTGGCAACGGATCGGCGGGCACTCGGTGTTGCTGATCTCCATGGTCGATGGTGATTGCTTTCCATCAGGTGAACCACATGCTCGTTTGCCCCCCTTGTATATAAAAAAAATGGGGTGTGACTGTGTCATGGACACGGCGGTTCTACGTGAATAATACGTGAAAGAATACGTTATATGCACTAAAATTATCTCAAAATGGCAGCGCTTCCCCCTCCCCCGCACGCGATGTTCCATAGTGTTTACTTAGCGTAATAAATTCTTTGATCCTCCATCTATCCAGTGGTGTGATTGAATTTTGGATGGAGATGATAGCTGCAACACTAAACTGTATCCCCTGATTTAGTTATCATTCGCTTTTATGAATTGCCTCCTATGAAAGCAATTTTAAAGACGTATTCGCATTCACGTCACAATCCTTTATAAGCCCCGAGTCTTAATAAATAATCGCTCACTTTCACGCACAATCTAAAGAACCGAGGCAGATATATTTCGATTCAATTTATCAATAAACATAGACATAGACATATCTCCAATCTTGCAATGAATTAGTCACTAGTGACAAATAAATATGGTTATCATAAAAAATACGTCGCAATCAATTTGCAATTTATCTATTTATATAAATATTAGTGGATAAAGATACCAGATAAAGATTGACAAACGAGGGATTTTCTGAGCACTCACAATCAATCTACAGGGATTTTAAGATCTTGGCTGAAACAAATCTCGGAGTCTGTTGAAAAAATTGGGGCGGCCACACGGACACGGCATTGAGTTGTAGTGAATACGTTATATGCACTAAAATTATCTCAAAATGGCAGCGCGTCCCCCTCTCCCCACGCGATGTTCCATAGTCCTTACTTAGTGTAATAAATTCTTTCATCCTTTATCTATCCAGTGGTGTGATTGAATTTTGGATGGAGATGATAGATAATGTAGCTGCAACACCAAACTGTATCCCCCGATTTTGTTATGATTCGTTTTTTTGGATTGCCTTCCTATGGAAAAAAATTAAAGACGTTTTTACGTCAAAAAAAAATCCATTGTAACTTCTATAAGGGCACAGTATAAATAATAGTACTACATACAGTATGTTCACTCCCTTCCGCTCTCTCGTGTCAACCTCGCCTCCCCTCTGAGACAAATACAAATCAGGAACAGTTTGTATGGCGCCGCACGCACACAGGCTCATTCACGCTCTGCATAGATGTCATTGTTTATGTAGTTGTAAACAACGCGACATTTGTATGGAGTGGCCGGGGTGTATTAAGAGCCATGGCTCGGGGCTTCTCTAAAGCCGGGTATCGACATTGTTAAGAAAAAACAGAAAAAAAAGAAATGTTTTTGTTCGACATCACAAGAAACTACAAAGCAATAAACGTTTCGAGGTGTAAGTGGTTCATTAACATCTTTGAACCAAAGCAAACCTCACCTGCACGTGGTGCACCCTGTCGACTAGCGAAAGAGGCTTTGGCGAACGAGAGGTACAGTGTATTTTTTAAGATCCCCGACTGGGAAAGTACCAGAATACGCAGCCTAACAACAATTCACTTGAGGGTTGTTGTGTTCCCGCGAGTGAGTTATGTTACCAGGAAAGAAGAAGTTGACGCGATGATAACGGGAGTGGCGGCGCACGAGTGATACTTTTTGTATTGTCTGCGTGCGTGGCTATAGTTACTTATTATTATTTATAGTTTATATCAGGCAGACGTAGGATGTATGCTTGTTTGTTGCCCGATGTCAACACACATATTTATCGCACTGATGGAATATGGGTCTCCCTCAATCGAATGGCTTTAGACCGTAGTTCACCACTCTGCTCAAATGCTGGTGGGCGAAGGTCAATGTATTAAGGCCATAGTGTGGCATTAATACATTAATTCTTCGATCCTTCATCTATCCAGTGGTGTGATTGAATTATGGATGTAGAGCATAGATTCCAAACTACAACGCCAAACTGTATCCCCTGACTTTGTTATTATTAGATTTTTTGGATTGCCCCAGTATATGACGCCCCAGTATTTTGACGAGCTCGGTGGCGTAGCTGTCAATGACGCGGCTTCGACACCAACGCTCGTGGGTTCGATTCCCACATAGGACAAACATTTGTGTCCATGAACATGTCTGTTTGTCTTGGTCTGGGTGTTTTCTATATATCATAAGTATGTATTTACAAAAAAATAATGTATTTACGTATGTTTATCAGTTGTCTAGTACCCATAACACAAGCTTCGCTTACTTTGGGGCTAGATGGCGCTGTCTAATTTGTCTGACAATTTATTTATTCAATATTTATGGTAGTAAATTTAAAAACGTATTCACGACTAAAAATATACAAAATCGCAGGTTTTTTCGGAACTGTATTCAAAGTAGAATCTTGATTGAAAAAAAAAGAAAAACAAAGCGATATCCACACTATTTATCAATCAATTGTTGTCCATGAATTCCGGTCCGATACCAAATGTTATCATTAATTTATCGAATCACTTCGATATTCAGTGTATGGTCGAGGCCGCGTGTTGTAGTGTTAATTTGGTCACTCTCAAAATACAACATGTTTGACGACAATCCTATTTTGATTATCTTATTCTTCGTTTTGCTGTTCGGTTTTATTTTACTGTTCACGGCGCTGCGGTGCGCGATCTATTGTCTGGGTAAGCGATCTATCTAATCTTTTTATTGTTAAAAGCTACAGCACACGCGGATGCGTTTACGATAAGGTCCTGAACAGACTACATAAATATTTGCGCGCGGAAACGCCGCGTTTTCACTGTTACGTTCAACAGCATTGATTTCCCGCTATGAGTCAAATGCTTATCTTATCTAGTCGTCGAAAAATTGACATTGAATGAACATTGAATGTGAATGAACTTCTGCAATCTGTGAATCAACGGAGTAACAGCCTTCTCCGGTCACTAAAAGTACAATTACGAGGAATTGCCTACAGTAGGTTGAAATACGCAATATTGGATTTATAATTATTGTTATACCTCAAGCAGCTAATACAACAAATGTATTGAAATGTTGAATTTGTGAATCTGAAAGCAAATTAACCAATGGGAGAAAAACATAAGTTTGGTAATAAAAAGTCATGTGGTATTTTTTTAATATTGATTTGTTTTAAAAGCTTTTTGTACTGCCAACTATCTGTAATAGTATGAGAGTAGCAGCAGGTAGTGGTTACAATGCTACATACGAGCTCAGACTACTCAGGATAATTTTATAATGTTATTAAGATTGTTTTTATATAAAAGTGTAACTTACTACGTGCGGTTGTAGTCGACCAAACATTACAACTTATTAAATTTGTGTAAAAAAAAAACCACATCTAATGCTTCATATATTAATGTGGTTCTAGAAAGGTTTTTTTTACGGACTCTCAGGTTGTGGATTGAAATACCTGCGGAGGTTTTCCCAACAGACTACAGCATGGGGTTCTTTAAAAAAGGCATGAAGATGTTTTCTACAGGGTCGACAACGCGGTGAGTGACACCTCTGGTATTGCAACCGTCCATAGGGTGCGATGAATGCTTTATCATCAGGCAGTTCGTTTGGCACCTTATCTGTAAAAAAAAAATTCGTGTCTATATTATCAAAACAGTGTTAAAAAAACACGTTAACACGTATCTGAAAAGGCTTTCAACGCCGAATTGCAAACGCAAATCCAATTATGAAGATATGGCTATCATATCAGTAGCGAGCCTGATAGCCGCTAGTTCCTCCGCTGTCAATACTGCCAGTGTTAGTCAAACATCGACCATGAGTTACTTCGTGGTGTTCTTGCCTATCATCGTCGTGTGCGCGACGTACTTGTGCGTTTGTGTCGTCGTCCACTCTTGCATTGCGCTGCGTCGTGAGTAGCAACCTTAATCATTTTTCGCTACAGCTTTGCACCAACATTTTTTTAGGATTTTAGGGTTCCGTACCTAAAGGGTAAAACGGACCCTATTACTGAGACTCCGCTGTCCGTCCATCCGTCCGTGTGTCACCAGGCTGTATCTCATGAACCGTGATAAACGTTTCATCATCATCATCATCAGCCTGTATCTAACCACTGGATATAAGCCTTCCCCAACGCTTTCCACCAAATACGATCTTCCGCCTTCCGCATCCAGCCGCTTCCAGCCGCTTTCTTAAGGTCATCGGACCATCTAGAAGGAGGGCGCCCAACACTTCGTCGTCCTACGCGCGGCCTCCACTCTAATAATAACCGTTTAGACAGTTGAAATTTGCACAGATGATGTATTTCCGAACCGTGATATTTAAAAGTTGAAATTTGCACTGATGATGTATTTCTGAACCGTGATATTTAGAAGTTGAAATTTGCACAGATGATGTATTTCTGTTGCCGCTATAAATATACTAAAAAACAGAATAAAATAAATATTTAAGGAGGCTCCCATACGACAAACGTGATTTTTTTTTGCTCGTTTTTGCTCGATATTAATAACGGCAACAGGTAGACGCTTGAAATATTCACAGAATATTTAGTTATGTATTCACTTTAAAAATAAATAATAAAATTAAAATAAAACAAATATTTAACTCCTCTACAACGGACATGATTTTTTTGCCGTTTATATAAATTAATGGTACGGAACGTTTCGTGCGCGAGTCCGACTCGCACATGGCCGGTTTTATTCATCGTGTGATAGACTAGCATACCTGATGATGATGAGACAAGGCCCGCCTGATGGTAAGGGGTGACCGTAGCCTATAGGCGCTTGTTATTTTAATCATCACTAATGTTATCGCAGTAACTCCTTAACTTCCTTCTGATAAGCCTCCAGATAATTGTTATTTGGCTGCATTTTTCTGTGACGTAGAGGTACTTCCCTAGTCGGACAGATGCTTTCCGCGAGAGAATCCGCCCACCGTTCCAAACCTACGTGCAATGTGCAACAGGGTGTATTAGTACTGTCTCTGAGTGCAGTATAAGAACTTTGTAACTAAGTAAAACATTATGAAAAGCAATTAAGCATTGAGTATTTTTTATATACCACTAAAGTGGCAAACAAGCATACAGCCCGCCTGATAGAAAGCAGTTACCGTAGCCTATGAACGCCTGTAACACCAGGGGCTACACACGCGTGTTGCCGACTGTAAAATCATCTTCGCGCCCTTTTTGAAGAATCCCATGCTGTATTGAAAATATGGTTAAACAGAAGTCCCAAATTCTTGACAGTAAAGAACTATACAGGGTGTAATTTTACAGATTGGTCAAATTGATAAAGGCGATTGTGTTACTGATCATAAAGCAATAAAAAAACTATGCCTTAAAAAAACATCAAAATCAGTTTAGTTTTTGTAGTATCTGTCATTTTAGCATATACTGTAATGGGGATAACCGCTGAAAGCGGCCACAACGGAAAGCGCACAGAGGGCGCATGCGCGACAACCCCACGTGTCTCCTACCGACATAGTAAACTGGAATCTCGGAGATAAACAAGAAATCTTTCGATAGCCATTCCGCGTTTATGGTTGATTATTTTTTGAGTTTTTTTATTGATTCGTGATTAATACTAACAACATAATCGTCTCCTTTAATTTGACCATTGAAATGTGTGGAGTGTAAGTGGTTCATCAACATCTTTGAATCAAAACCAACTTCGCCTGCACGCGGTGCACCCTGCTGTCTGACAAACGAAACTCTGGCGAAAAGAGAGGCGACTGGGGAATGTACCTTCACCTCACAGAATACCGCAGTCAAATAACAATTCCCTTGAGGGTTGTTGTGTTCCTGCGAGTGAGCGAGGTCACCAGAAAGGAAGGAGATGCTGCGTTGGCAGGGGAGGTGGTGGCACTCGAACGAAATTTTATGTACACTCCGGGAGTACCGGCAGAAGTGAAAACTTGAACATTAACGTTGTGAGTTTTTGAATATTTTGGAATGGTTAGGCAATAATTTCGCACGAACCTGACGCGAGTTTAACATTTTTTACCCAGCCCAAAACGTGCACAACGCCGCTAAAGAAGTTTTCGCTACAAAACTTTAGACTAGTGTTTGGTTAAAGTTAATAATTATTGTATGCCTAAGTGGTGGAACACAGAATGGATCGATATAAACTTGTAACATCTGTAAAACCTGTTGTTCACAATAAAGACAATTTGTTTGTTTGTTTGTTTGTTGTTAAAAAGTCCAGCCTTTAAAAATACACTGCTGTAATAATTAATGACTAATCATAATATGATGCTACAATTAGGCGGTCATAAATCGCGGAATTCTTTGTCGTATGCTTATCAAGCTATGCTGATAACGCCGGCCAGTCGATCGGTTGACGGTGGTGCGAACGCATCGTACTCCCGGCCATGGGGTCGACCTGGACGGATCCAGACGTCGCCTTGGCACTGTACATAATCCTGGGCTTGTGTTATTTTACGTGTTTGGGTGTTTATGGCGTAGTAAAGAAATACAGTAAGTAGATCGTACATACACATACATGTATTATGTATTATGTACTAAATGAGTGTGTCCTAAGCTCTATCTTATACCACCAAATTGTTGTTTTTTATATACTACGTCGGGTGGCAGGCAAGCATACGGCCCGCCTCATGTGGAGCAATTACCGTAGTCATATTAACGCTCGCAACATAAAGTATCGCTCGCGCGCCAACGCAGCATCTCCTTCCTTTCTGGTGACCTCACTCACTCACAGGAACACAACAACCGTCAAGGGAATTGTTATTTTGTGAGGTGGAGGTACATTCCCCAGTCGGGTAGCTTACAATTACGTTTCCTACCTCTCTTTTCGCCAGAGCTTCGTTTGTCAGTCAGCAGGGAGCACCGCGTGCAGGTGAAGTTGGCTTAGGTTCAAAGATGTTGATTGACCTCTTACACCCTAATGTACAATAATTTATTTGTATTAAATGTGGTAACATATAATGCAAATAAATTATATTCTATTCTACTATGACATTTTATATACAAACGGGCCACAGGCGAACATCACGGTAGTTAATATTGGCTACAAACCACTTACTTACAATACGTATTTACACGTGCAGTACGCAAAGAAAGGAAGTGAACGTGAACTTTTCAATTATTGTTTTTGATTAGCGCTAACGTCTTGCCGCGAAGGTAGATGGCGTGGGACTGAGTGAATGTTGTTGTCGATGCGCCGTGTGACAGACAAGCATACAACCCAGCTGATGTGAAGCGGTTACCGTAACCTAGAAATGCTAGCAACATAAAATATCGCTTGCGCACCGCTATCCCTGCCAGCAACACAGGAACTCCTACCTTTCTGGTGATACGTAAAATTTTTGAGAAAGAGGCTCACCATCTTTTAGCCAAAACTAATCTCACCTGCGCGTGGTACACCCTGCTGATTATTGTCTAACGAGGCTATAGGAAATGAGAGGTAGAGCACAGCTATCGTTAAGATGCCCGGCTGGGGAAATACCTTCACCTCAAAGAGTGTGTAGCGGCGTGACGACGTCAAAACCCTCACTCATCCCATGCTGGGATACAGGTCTCTCCTCAACTGCGGGTTGGCCATTGTTTTCAAACCGCCTAAAGGCCACTGACTTGTCTTAACGACGTCATCTAATGACAACAGCTGGGGCCGACGGTTTAACGTGCCCTCCGAAGCACGGAGGAGCTCGGGATAATATAAACTCATCCATGGATAGGTACGGTCGACGTTGCTTAACTTACGTGTTCCATTAGACTGGCATACTCAACGACGCCACCGAGTTCCGCAGGCGCGGTAGATGCGTAAACGATAGGTGCGCATCTATCTATTACAGGGTCTGTTAAAGCAGTAGTGATCTGATATTAATATCGTATTATTCATATCATCATAATATTTTTTATATATGTCGTTATATTATATATGTATATGTATATATTTGGAGGTACCTATATATATATATATATATATATATTCGTATGTAACTGTAGTAACTGTGCATGTGTAAGTATGTATATTAATGTTATTTCATCATATTCATCATCATCATCATCTGGTCCATTTTAGTCTCCACTACAGGAGCACGACCCTCTCTCGTCCGTCCTAAACGGAAGGAGGATTTGGCCTACACTCCCCACGCTGGCCAGACGGGTTGGGGAGGCCTGATCGATATTTGATAATGTACCTATTTCCCTTAGTCGCCTTGTACGACATCCACGGGAAGAAACGGAGTGATTCTATTCTAGTCTGCCGGAAACCATACGGGCAACATTAAGTTATTTTATTTGTTTGGAGTGGTCGCCATCGTGTTGCTCTCCACTCCCAATGGTTGACTGGTAGAGAATATAATAGCATTAAGTCCGCCTTTTGTACTAATTTACTGAGGTCAATAAAGTTTAAAATAAATAAATAAACGATGCCTTATTTTGCATATGTCTATTACCTACGATAACTGCTTCACATGAGGCCGGACCGTATGCTTTCCTGTTACCTGAGATAGTATTTAAAAAATGATTAATATCACAGTGATTAATCGATGATACAATTAGTTAATCGCGGAATTCTTTCAATCATATGGCTTATCAAGCAGCGCGCTGATAACGAGGCCAGTCGTCCATTTGACGGTGGTGCGAACACGTAGACTCGACCATGGGTTCCTCCTGGACCGACTCGTACTCCACCTTCGCGCTGTACCTACCTTTCATAATCCTATGCGGTTCGTATTTACTCACCTGCTTGTGTCTTCATATCGGCTTAAGAATATACAGTAAGTGCACTTTTATGTTATTAGTATAGTATTATTATATTATTAATAAAGTCTTTGACATCTTCATCCCCGTGGACTTCACAAAATAAAGAATTGTTTTTAATAACTCCTCTTCATTCACTAGAGGGGCAATTCTCGTAATTAAAATGTAGACAAAATTCTATTCCGATCCACAAATGTCAAGTTTGGTATTCTCGTATCACATTAAGAAACTTAAAAGTCTAATTTAAGTGGGATTATATCGAAATAGAACCGAAAATTACACAAACTAAGAATGTTGTTTTGTTAACATTTAGAATTGACAAAAATAAAATCAAGTACAAAATTAGTAAATTCAAAATTAAATCTCGATTCGGCCAACTTCTGTTCAACGATCGTAAAATAATTACGAGAATTGGTGATCTGATCATAAGTTAAACCTTCAGTATTAACTATCAAATTGCATCTAATTTAGTACAATAGTAATGCGTGATATGCGTACAAATAAACAGAGAGACAGACAAAAATACTTAGACATAAATTGTATACTTTGGGGTTTCAAATGGTGGAATCATCATCATCATCATCAGTATAGTTGTATGTCACAAAAAATATGCTTCATACGTGTATGATATAGACTCACTTATGTATACCAATGTAAAGGCAATGTTTTAAATATATGTTGTTTTTATTTTAAGTAATATGTTATGCTCCTAGCAGATTATGTACTTTCGATGATAAAAGGTTTATGTTGTTTTGTTATCTGTTTTAATGATAAAAATAATCACTTCGTGACACTCGGCGATTATTAAAGCAGTGATTAAAGTTTCTTTTCACTCATCTATATGAACAACTTTTACTGCGGGACCGATATTTTCTAATATCTATATATATAAAAGAAAGTCATGTTTGTTACAACACTTATAACTCGAGAACGGCTGGACCGATTGCCATGGTTTTTGATTTGTTGGATTTGTCTCCGTCCAGAATAGCAGAATAACTATTAAAAACATTGGAAAATTTACGAAAAAAATAAAATAAAAGAAAAATCATTTTTCCATACAAAATGTTCGTGGATGTCGGACCTGTCAAACGTGACGTTAATGTGCGTACGTCAAATGTATGCGTGCGTTCAGAAATGTGGGTATAGGATAATAAGTATTAAAACATTGACAAAATTGTCGAAAAATTAAATTTGAAAACGGATTGGGATATTTATTAATTTTCAATTAAATGTCAAATCGATTGGTCTAACTTTTACGTCGCGAAAGTTGTCCGTTGTTGTTTTGAAAATTGTTTATGAATGAATGCTTGAAAATGAATATTAATTGGTTGTCAAGTGTCATGGTACTTTATTTTGTGACATAGTAAAATACTGAACCCACTGCTGGGTAATATTAAATACGGGTCTTCCTTCAACTGAATATGTTTCGAGCATACTCCACCACGCTGCTCAACTGCGAGTTGGCGGACGCCAGTAATTTCAAGCCGCCTAAAGGCCACTTGGCTTAACGACTGCCATCTAATGATAACAACCAGGACCGACGGCTTAACGTGCCTTCCGAAGCACGGAGGAGCTCGAGATAATCTAATGATAACAACCGGGACCGACGTCTTACGTGCCTTCCGAAGCACAGAGGAGCTCGAGATAATCTAATGATAACAACCGGGACCGACGTCTTACGTGCCTTCCGAAGCACGGAGGAGCTCGAGATAATCTAATGATAACAACCGGGACCGACGGATTAACGTGCCCTCCGAAGCACGGAGGACCTCGAGTTAATCTAATGTTTACAACCGGGACCGATGGATTAACGTACCTTCCGAAGCACGGAGGAGCTCGAGATAATATAAACTCATCCATGGACAGGCTACGGTTGACGTTGCTTAACTTGCGTGTACAATTAGACTGACACGTGCAATGACGCCATCGTGCTTCTCTATTATTTTCTATTATTCATTATATTAATTTCAAGACATCATAAATTTTGTTCAACTAATATGTATACCACGACATTCATTGACAATTAGGCGGTACGAAGTTCGCCGGGCCAGCTAGTCCTATATAAAAGTAAATAAAAGAGTTTGTAAAAAAATGTGTGACAATGAATTTTCGTATAATTTTGCCTCCCGCATGTATGAGAGTCAAGAGGTACTTTCTTTCTCATTTTTAAAATATTGGGACTTGTACTGAGTTATAAATGAGACCGAGACTTAATAATTCTATATAATCAATGATGCGATAAGAATTTTAACAAAAAAAAAACCGACTCCACACATTACTCTACATTTATGTATGTAGATACAGGTTGATGATGATGAAAACAAATGGGACCAATCTAGAAGTATATTCTTTCAAATAAAAAAAAGTTTTTTTCAAATCGGTTTATAAATCACGGAGTAATTAAGTAACAAACATAAATAAAATCCTCCTCCTTTTTTGAAGTCGGCTAAAAATACGACTAAATCTTCCATTCCACCTTTGACGCTTGACGTCCCTTTAAATCACAAATCTTTTTTTATACTAGGTACTTCAGGTGGCAAATAAGCACACGCTCCGCCTGTTGTGAGGCGGTCACCGTAGCCATATTAACGCTCGCAATATGAAATAAAACTCGCGCGCCGCCACCGCGCAGCCAACGCAGCAATTCCCTCAAGAAAATTGATATTTAGGTTCAGTATTCTGTAAGGTGAAGATACTTCCCAAGTCAGGCAGCTTAGAAACGCTGTACCCTACCTATCTTGTGCCAGAGCCTCGCAAGCAGAGAGGTGCACTATGTGCAGTTGTGGCTCAAAGATGATGGTCACCTACACCCCAAAATCTTTCGGGATACCCATTGGATACTTTAATATCCTCGGAAATACTCTGCAGAGTTCATTGGATAACTAGCTGCATAACGTTGTTTTCCTCCTTTGGAACCGCACTTATTATTAGATATCCTTATAGAATGTATATTTATATATCGTATAATGACCATTATAATTAATATATGCGTAGATTACACCTATTATCGCAATTGCCTCCCGATAATTTGCCACTCAGTCGGCCAGCGGTGACGCGCGGACAACACCGCACAATGGGCTTATTCATATATTTTTTCTTGCCGTTTCTCTTCCTCTGCATCACTTATATTTTCGCTTGTGTGTGCATTCATTTTATAATATTAATAGGCAGTAAGTACATATTTTAACCTAACATGACAGTACTTTTAGCTGTGTTGATAACTTTTGAGATATGTTTAGATTTTCTTGTGAATGACGTATAGTTTGTTTTAGAGATTATATATGTATAATAATAGTGTATGTGGTTCTCGTATCCTCTACCTTAAGGTTGTCTGGAAGAGATCGCTTAGCGATAAGACTTTCATTGTCTTAATACCTCTGGAAAATGATCACGAACAATAGCAAGTAGCGCCATCTTTTGTGCAGTAGCTGAACTAAGTTCAATCTTAACAACCATTGCGCAAGTTCATTCATCACTAAGTAAATCTTATTCACAGTGACTATTAACTTTTTAACACATAGTAATTATGGAAGAGAAGATCATCGAAAAAACTCGGTGTACAATACAGCGGGGCAGTACATGAAAAGCGCAATGCATGGAGTCGTAGGATAGTCGTGGACGGATGCACCTTGTACCAGCTTGCGCCTTGTGACTCGATTCTGGAGCGGGCTGTGATGATTGTTATCATATCAAGCTTACAGAGTAATTAGAACTATATAATCTGAGAAAAGACTTTGCATTGCTTTGTGATGATGAGAATCATCTCATTGCCTTCTTCTTCATCGTACCGCTCGCTCACTCAACTAGGAGTTCATCCACACATATTAGAACCAAATTGATCGCGTACCTATTGCGTGGTTCCAGAGAGGAGTTTTCAGCTTACCATCAAGTTGTGAAATGAACTGCCTGCCGAGGTATTCCCAGGAGTCTACAGAATGGCGTTAATTTTTACAGGGTCGGTAACGCACGCATCATGTTCCATTCGATAGATTTTTTGAATATAAATAAAGCTAATTTAATGTGCTAACAACAGATGGCGCTATTATAATAACATAGTTCTTAAAGAAAAGAGACAACATATACAATTTTGCGACACTAAACGTCATGAAAGTACAATGTTAAAACCATGTCGTTTCCAAGTAAAATTGGTGATCATTTTAAAATTTCATATTCCGAATTGACATAGACATATCCTTTGAAATTTGTTTACTTCATATAAAAAAAAACGAGTGGTGTCGTGGGACACCAGATAGGAACGAAGTTCCTTATTATAAAAATATTAACTTCAAGTTCTATTCGAGGTATAAAGAAAATAATTATTCGGGTATAGATTTTTTATTATGTTTTTTTATAATTACTTATTATACCTATATAAATCATAATAATTATTATTTAAAACAATTATACATAGTGTATAGCCTCCATGCGTTTAACGTAGTAATATTAATGATCAGATTGTGCTGTGGAGCAGTATGTAACAGGTAAGCAAGGGATATAGAATGCGTCCGAGTTCGGATGCAGTGCGTAACAGCTCACGGTTTTTATTTAACGTTATGAACTTTTTTTGCCGGCTACATGTAGCCGGCAAAAAAAGTTCATAACGTAACCCTCCGCAACGCCTTTCCAAACAAGAAACAAGAAACTTCGTTCCAAAAAGTTTAAGTGGTTTTAATTTATAGCCATTAAGATTCTGCAGCTTCTGATACTAATGAATAACAGATCCGAAACTATGAAAATACACAAAATCTAAAAATATTTTATCTACTCTCATTCTGAAATTTAGAGATTAAAAAACTAAACACAGAACCTTAATGTCAATCTTTTACGCACAAGCCATCAAAATAAATTTAAAAAGTTACTTTTCGATACAACTCTCAACTGTATCGAAAAATAACTTTTTTCCATTTCGATACAGCTTCAGCCCTGGGTTCAGCTACATTAAGCAGTTTGCAATGCAAATGCATTGCAACTTTGCAAAAAAAATCTACGTAATCTGTGACGCGGCGTCACGTGGCGCGTCGCGCATGCGCACCACGCATTGGATTTATATGTAAGAAATAAAGCTGTTAAATTAACTTCATGGTTCTATTTAAAATATTATTATCATATATTTCATGAGATTAGATAAAGTAGAATGTATGAAACTGCACATAATTAGGTCTTAAAATATTCGTGTGATGCTATTATCATATTCGCCTTCGGCTCGTGTGATAAATTCACACTCGTATTTTAAGAACCCTTTTTATGCAACAGTTTCATAAACTACTATTAAGATATACTGAACATAAACATTAATTTACTATACATTTTTAGATACCTTATGGTCTAGCAGCTACAAATTGATATAAATTATCAGTAGCATTATCTATGGAAAATGTACCTAAAATTGACAGGAAATTCAGGACCGAAAATTACAATTTCTGGTAATTGTTTAATTTATTTAAAATGTGCTAAAAGCTCGTCTCTTGTTTCATTAAACTATGAGACGGGGTTTTATTTACACTTCGAAATAGTTTCTAGTTATACTAAGCATTTTGCCCACTTTGAGAGTTTTCATTATGATTTCCAAAATTCCAAAAAAGAAAGTGTGGAATCGGGTTTTTATAGGGTTGCCACATCATCAATACAAAGAAACGAAAATAAATTAATATCTACAATGACGTGTATCGAAATCGCAAATAATTTCCTATAAATCGCTAGATTACCATTATCAACATAAATTATCTAGATGATAAATTTTAACGGAACAGTGTATATTCGGACCTAGTGACGACCGCGCGGGCTCGCACACCACCATGTCGTTCCAACTGTTTTTGCTTTTCATACCGTTCCTGGTTCTGTGTCTCACTTACCTGATTCTTTACAAGAGATATGGTAAGTACGTTATTGTATATAAACTGTGCCAAACACACATTTTCCCTGTGTCTCTTGTATTGCCAGGATTAACACCGGCGGGTTTATTGGTTGTCGGTGTTAATCCTGTTCACACAGGCGGCAGTGACAGTATCAGGATTTAACAATATTGAAAAGCGAAGTTCATAGCAATCACATGTTTAATAACTTGAAATTAGGAATATAGGGCGTAGAAATTTCTTAGGATGTGTGTATTTACTAGCTTGTACCCGCGTCGTCGTAGGCGTGTATCCCGGTATCCAGTGAACATTTTCTGAAACCGTTTCTTAGCGGATACTTACATTTACGATTATAGCTACTTGTATGTCACGTTTCAATACGATACGAACTGTGGGTTGAGCGGTGCGTTGATTAAAGCTTTATAACTATTTCGTCGTATAAATGTTTATTTATTTCGAAAAAGTAGGTCACCTGCTTGAAGTTTGTTCCGTACAGCCCCCTTACCACCAACTTTTATTGCGATTCAATAACTGAATAGAATGCTTATTCATGCCAATGAATAAGCGACTCTATTTCAAATTGCATAGAGTCGTTTATTTATTTACGATTTGAATGTAGTTTACGTTTATTCAACTGCATATTTATCTGAGAAGGTTGTAGTCTATCAATTATAGACTACTAGCGGCCCGGTGCGTGCTTCGCTACGTATAAAGTGAAATAATTCGTACTGTCAACACTGTCAGAAAAAAGTTTCAATTTGACAGCACAATCCCCATCTGAAAAAAGTTTAAATTTGACAGGAAAATCCCCATTAACAAAATGATCCGCCATTTATTGAATTAATTTGTTACAAAAAATGTGATAAATGAAAAACCGCTCTACTGATTTTGTGCAAACTTCACATAAACCATCTACTAAATAGTCCGAACAAAGCCTAAATATTTGGTTTGCATAGGTGAGCCCGTTCTTAAGTTATAAAATTACAACGAAAAGTGGCATTGATTTTTATATATATAGACAAGAAACTAGAGTCTAAACCATATTCTAAATCATAGACTAAATATTCTAGATCATAGAGTCTAAAGCATAGACTACACCTTAGGAGAAAGTTAGACCAGTTTTAATTGAAGTCGGTGCAATTTAATCAGAAGAGACAACTTTTTAAAGTAAATTGAGGGACAGCAACGAAAATTCAATACTATAGTATTGTTAATATATTTAACCTCAATCGTCCCACTTGATGAAAAGTAGTTACCTATATATAGCATGACTTTTAAATGAGTGGCAATTGCGTGTTGTTGGTAAATATAACCAACTAAATATAATATAACAACTTAGGAGCTCTTGTAATAGAACTAAAAGTAAGATGTTCTTGTTTCACTGTAGTCTTTCTGGAGGAGGTACTTCCCGGTCTGATTGTTAGAATCTCACCAACTCTCTGCCACCAACACTTCTACACCACATATTAGTTCAGGCCTACTCTACACAATGTCTCCTGTGTAAGTGCAGGATTAACAGCCACGATCATCGAAAAGACAATGAATAGTGAAGTCCATTGCAGTCACTACGACAAAAACTGCCTTGGAACAGTTGGAACTCACAACGAATATTTTCAGTGGAAATTAGTACAAGTAGGAAAAGCTTTGGTATTTGACATTCTCTCTTGACAATGTGTGAGCTTGGATATGGCCTAAAGAGATAGTTAGTCAATTGAGGCTCGACTGATTGTCAAAACGCGTGATAATTCTCACATGATCACGCAATTGGCTTCAATGTCCAAGATGGTGAAAAAGTACCGAGTTATCAAGGAGTACGCAGCGATAAAATGTATTATTCATACATACATATCGCAGTTATCAATAATTAGTTATGATTATTTTTTATCATAAAATTCGCTGTTCGTTAGACTTGTATTTCGTTCGATATAAGAGTGTCTTAACATAATGATTTGCAAGAAAATGTACTGTTTTCATTTCCACTTCTTATCGTGTTTAGGACTGTCCATATGAGGGACCAGTACTCGGCTACGTGCACGACGTCATGTGTAGCTTCATACAGGGGCGCTACCGCCGAAGCTGAAGCGATCTTCGGCCATTACCATCGATTTTATTAATTGCGAAAATCAAACTTCGACTTTTGCAACTTGTTTAAGCTTAGCCGGTAGAAACGATGGAGCTCTACCGTGTAAGATAAAGGTATTGGGAATTAACTTAAACGTAAGACCTATTTTTCGAATCAAAATAATCGGTGGTAATCGGCTTCAGCTTCGGCGGTAGGGCCCTGGCTTCAGAGCGTGCAAGATGTTGAAGGTATAAGTTACAGTAAAGTAAGTGGTATACACCTATACACCTAACTTTCACAAACCTTATTTTGTTAAATATAAAATACTGTCCGTAACATGTCTATACATCCTAGAGATATGTAAATTTGTTAAAAAATATCCCGACTTCTTTACAAAAGCAGTCAATAGATCACGTAAAGTTAGAAAGCAGTTCAGACACAAGCTAATAAAACCAAAATCAAATCTTGCTATGCATAGTTCTAGCCCTAATTCGATGGCCGTCGAAATATTTAACAAATTACCAAATAAAATAAAAGATATTGACCAAGGAGCAAGCTTCATGAAAAAATTAAAGACCTTACTGGTAGCCAAATGTTATTATACTCTTGACGAATTTTTAAATGATAAATTAGATGACATTTAATAAACCGTTCCGTACACTTCAGACTGTTGCCATACCCTTATAGGGTCATAATATGTAATAACTTAAAACTAACATGTATTTTAAGATCGACATGTACCTACATATTATATGCAATAAAGATATTGAGTATTGAGTATTGAGTATGGTCCAAAGATTAAATGGCGCCGCAATAAAAAATTTTGTCGCCAATACAGCCCCACTTGCATAGGTTGTCCATGCATCTCCTGACTTGCGCGCGTAGCCCTATTCAAAAACTGCCAGATAGGTCACGATAAACCAAAAGCGGGGGGAAGAGTTTCAGAAATCAACATGAATATTACTTATTATTTTCATTTCTGATATGAAATGAGACTGAGAAAGCGGCCTATGGTCTTTCATTTTGTTGGCTGGAATGGAAGACCACAGGCCGTTTTAAACAATAACGCGAATTTACTCAATATAACTAAACCACAAATTTTTAAGTATAAGCTAAGTGACTTAAAATACTTTGTGGAAATTGTATTCTCCAGCGAAGTTGACAATGATACATAATACATATATTATTATCATTATTAACGAGTGTTGAATATATTTCGATTATGGCGCTAGTGCGCTGCATAGAGGCTTTTATTAATCAGCGCCATCTAGCGTTGAGTAGTAAAACTGAACAGCATTGTTTTTGAAATCTCCTAATAGTTTAATTTGTTTTTATTAGATGGCGCTAAGTTTAATTTGTGTTTTAGGTGTTCAATTTTGATGAAATTTAGTATGTAACGTTAAATACACAACTTATTGACTTATTTCAAAAATTGCCTAACTAATTTCGTCAGGCAACGAAATTTGAGATCATCATCATCAGGTCCATTTTAGTCCCCACTACAGGAGCACGACCCTCTCTCGTCCGTCCTAGACTGAAGGAGGGGTTGGGGAGGCCTGATCGATATTTGATAATGTATTTTAAGTAACCTTGTACGACATCCACGGGAAGAAACGGAGTGATTCTATTCTAGTCTGTCGGAAACCACACGGCCAAATTTGAGATATTGGCGTTAGCGTTAATACACAGAGGCCACAGAGGCCAAATTTGAGATATTGGCGTTAATATGAAAATAAATATTGCGTTATTATGCGTAAACTGCAGATCTGATTTTAATGAAACTTCGTAATGTGGTTTAAGACACGCATATAAAAATTGCATGTTGAGCGAACAATGTAATCGGTTCATTAGTTTTTGAGATATCGATATTGATTTGAAACAAACAATTGCGAGGTCACAGAGCGCGATTAACGAGTCAAATATAATGTTAATATCGTATTTAGTCACTATTGACTGGCTGTGCTATTGGGCATAGTTTCTTATTATGTCGTTTAATATTAATTATATGTAAACATTTCATCCTCATCGACTAATTGGATTAAAAACAGTGTTTATTTTGACTTCGATTCGATTCCAATCAATGACATTCTATACAAAGGTCGCAGGTTCCAAATAAGACAAATATTTGTGTGCACGAACACGTCTGTTTGTCGTGGCCTGGGTGGTTTTTATTTGTCACGCCATGTAACAAAATAACAATAATACCCAGTAAGCAATACTGAGTTCAATGATGGGCATAATATGCTTCGTCATAGATGGTCATAGGTTTCTAAGAATTGCGTTAAGTCTACGGCCCGACGGATGTGGGGCGGTTGCCGTAACCAAAATAACTTTTCGGGTCAAAGTGGCTCACCACGATCTGTAAAGCCAAAGCCATCCTCACCTGCATATTATGGCCCTGCCGATTAGAGAAACTAGCCCTCTATTAGAGTCGCTTATTCATTGGTATGAATAAACAATCTATTCAGTTATTGAATCGCAATAAGAGTTGGTGGTAAGGGGGCAGATTGGCAAAAAGGAAGCATTTGATGTGTTGGCGGCGAAGGTGGCGACGCGCGAGCCGGCATTCGTATAAGCTACGGTAACCGCTTTACATCAGACGGGCCGTATCCTTGTCTGCCACCCGACATGGTATAAAAAAAGTAATGGTTCTTACCAGTTATATAGGTTATAATTAATATTTTTTAACAAATTCCAAAAAAGGAGGAGTCTCAATTCGGTTGTATTTTTTTTAATGCTTGTTACTTCATTGCCGCCATTTATAAACCGATTTGAAAAAAACTTATTTTATTTGAAAGAGTATACTTCCAGATTGGTCCAATTATTATTTTCATATTATAAAATTCAGTTCTGATAGTGCTTTTAACTTTTTAGTGGTGCATACGATTGAACAGTAATTTGTAGTCGGTTTTTTTTTGTTAAAATTATTATTATTATAAGGGTTATGTCTTTGTCGTGACAGTTCACATATTATTTAAATAGCAATGACTCAGTAGGTATACCTGGCGGCCATAAAATTTTATATTATTGCAACATTACCTTTAGTTGAAACGATTTTGTAAAGACAGTTCTGATTTTTTTAATACCATTTTTTCAAGAAAGATCTATGGTGACTTTTTTTATTTTTTTTTTATACTACGTCTGGTGGCAGACAAGCATACGGCCCGCCTGATGTGAAGCGGTTACCGTAGCCATATTAACGCCCGCAACATAAAATATCGCTCGCGCGCCGCCACCCCCGCTGCCATCGCAGCATCTCCTTCCTTTCTGGTGACCTCACTCACTCGCAGGAACACAACAGCCCTCAAGGGAACCGTTATTTGGCTGCGGTATTCTGTGAGGTGGAGGTACATTCCCCAGTCGGGTAGCTTACAATTACGCTCCCTACCTCTCTTTTCGCCAGAGCTTCGTTTGTCAGTCAGCAGGGTGCACCGCGTGCAGGTGAAGTTGGCTTTGGTTCAAAGATGTTGATGAACAACTTACACTCCAAAACTTTACTTTTTTAACATTGAAAATGTTTTTTCGTTCGCTCCAGTAGGCCCCCATTTTCGCTGAAATTGCGACTCGCCCGTGATACCCTGAGGTTTAGGGCCACGAGGACGAATGAGGGCTCAAAAGACGCGGAATTCGAAGGGCTTTAAGATGATGTAAAAATATTTTGGAAAAGAAAAAAAAAATATTTTGGTAGATTCATTTTCAATGCCCTTTCAAGTCGTGTAGAGCAGAGATCTGTGAATTTTTTAATTATCTTTTATTTATTCTGCCACTGGGCCTTTGTGGGCACTTAGACACGTCTTACACAATTTTATTGACAATAATCTTATTTTTGATTATATTGAATTTATAGTGACGTCACTTTATTTTTTGAGTTATTCTCAGCAAGCCCTTTCATTTGATGCCCGTATTGTAGTAAAGCATAAAAATCTTAGTCCGTCATCTTTAGAAGTCCGCCATATTCGATTTCGTATGATGTCACTTTATTTTTCGAGTTATTCTCAGCAAGCCCATGTTCTAGGAAATCATAAAAAATTACTAGACCGTCATCTTGGGTGTTTCGCCGTGATGGATTTAGAATGACGTCACACAGGTAACGTGCATTGTCATCCGAACTAAATGTGTATACAAAATTTCAACTCAATCTGTAGAAGATATCTGCTTTAAAATTCAGTTGCAATGCTCCACCCGAACAAACATAGTTACATACATACATTGCAAGTTATTTATTTATTTAAACTTTATTTACCACAATGTAAGGGTACATAGGCGGTCTTAATGCTAAAAGCATTCTCTACCAGACAACCTTTTAGCAAGAGCAGGTACACGAATGCGGCATACAAAGATAAATTAACAACAATATGATATAGTACAACAGAAAATATACATATATACACACTACATAAATACAAAATATATAATACATATAAAATAATGTAAACATACATATACATATGAATAGTTGAATAAAAGCTTGCAAAAATAAATTAATGTTTAAGTTTGAACACACGGGATAATGTACTATAATAACTATATTACAACAACATGAAATTCAAGTAAAAAATAAAGAAACTTCATCTCTTGTGAGACAATTACATATCACATATCTCATGCAAAGAAAACATACCCTTATTTAGTAATCTAAACCCCTTCTTATCAACCCAAACTGTCCTTTGGTTTGATTATAGACTAAATTTTTCAAACGATAACGTATCTTATGCGATGGAGAAAGAGGTCATTTTTTATCGTCCATTTATATATTCACAAACATACGTAACGTACAAACCAAACTATTGCGCTAGTAGACTTATCGCAGTCGCTCCACAGCGCTCGGTTTGTGACACAAATATATAATATACTTAAAGATGAAACTCGTCTTTAAAAGTTGGTTAAAAAGGTGAAAATAATAATAATAAATAAATAAAATATATATGTTCATTTGTGCTTTATATAAGTGTTAAACTGTTACCAACATTATAAACTTAATTCAAAACAATTAGTGCGTGTAATAAATTATAACAAAATGAAACATTTACGTGTTCAATCAGTAACTGTTAAAGGAGTTGTATAACTTAATTGTTAAAAATATAAAATACATAATTAGTGTTCCAAAAATTCAAAAAAATATTTTATTTATAGGTAGAATTGAATGCGGATGAAAAATTCGTAATTGGAGTGATTTAAAAATTGTTGAGTTGTTTAACTTTAATTTTGTGTTTAATGAAGTGAAGTTAGTTTATTTTATTTTATTAAAAATGGATCCGTATATGGAAGAAGACGGCAGTAACGAACCGGCTTTCAAGAACATTTTGGGTTTAGTCCCGGTGTTTATTCTCATCGTCATAATACTTGCGAGAGTGTCGTTTGTCATTTTCAAAAGCTATTTTGGTGAGTATAAATGAATATACATGGATTACTTAAAACATCATTTTCTAGTTACCTTTTTAGAACTTCATGTACAAACATTATATAATTATAATAATACAATACAATACAATAATATTATTTAGTAATTTAGTAGTAGGGATAAGTAGGGATATTGTATGTAGGAATATTAATAATATTATATCGTAATATTATTTAGAAAATAATGTTACTATAATCTTCGTCGGGTGGTAGACAAGCATACGGGCCGCCTGATGTGCAGCGTTTACTGTAGGTAGCTAAATTGACGCTCGCAACGTGAAATAGCGCTCACGCGCCTCTACCCCTGCTGCCAACAAAGCATCTCTTTCCTATCTGCGGTATTCTTTGAGGTGGAAGTACTTCCCCCTTTTCGTCAGAGCTCTCGTATGTCAGAATTTATTTGGTGAACTAATATTATTTTAGTACTGTAGAAGACTATATATATTTTAACTTAGATCCAGTATCATAAGAAATATCCATTACGTCGAAGTAGAATAGTAAAATTTGTAGTAAAATTAAGATATGAAAATTTCCTTACTCTGTAGTGTGTTATCACTTATGAGCATTAAAAACATAAATTAATTTAAGGTTTCAATTTACTATACACAATACTTAATGTGTATTTTAATTAAAGATAACTCTAAGTTAGATGTGATTGCACTTTTGTTATGACCTGTGATTGCAGATACCATCAATGTACATTTATTGACTACTAGCTTCCACTCGCGGCTTCGCCCGCGTTTACTTGTTTTTAATAAAAAGTATCCTATGTCCTTACTAATACGTTTTAGAATATGTATACAAAGTTTTATGATGATCGGTTGAAAAGAGAGTTTCGGCGTAAAAGCGTAAAAACAAACTCACATTCACATTTATAATATTAAATGGGGATAGGGATAAGTAAGGAAGTAAGGATATTATATGTGTTTGGGAGGGATGTAAGTGCGCCACCATTATTATTAAAGGCAAAGCCATCCTCGCCTGCACTTTATGCACCATACCAACTAGTAAAGTAGGCTTTGAAGAAAGAGAGGGAAGACAGGTAGGACATATCGAGCCTGATCGGAGAACCACCTCACATAACAATACTCTTGAGAATTATTATGTTCCTGCGAGTGAGTAAGGTTACGAGATATTATTTGCTGCATAAGTAGCAGTCGTATCGGTGTACTAACAATAATCCTTGTATTGCAAGCATGCATAGGCTTCGGTAAGGGGGTTGGACACCCTACTTAATAATGAAATTTGGCTTATACAATATGATCTGGATTGACACATAGGATACTTTTTATCTCCATGCCGTGTTCATGCCGCGCGAAGCCGCTGGCGTAAGCTAGTATTGAAATAAAAAAGAATAATGTCCTTCAGGAAAACTATTTATAAATTCTTATTGCTGTATATTCTATATATAAATATTCTATCTATTCTAATGACTATATGCAAATACTACTACATGTTCATTTTGGTAGTACTGTCAAGTGAAAAAGTACTTTAGCAGTATGAGAAAAAAAAATATTTGTGATGCAAGTGGTTCATCAACAATTTCGAGCCAAAGCCAACCTCATCTGCACGTGGTGCACCCTGCTGGTAGTGTGCTACCCTGGTTGTGTGGGGCATAGGATATTTTTTAATCTGCCCGAATGCCCGAATAGCCTGGCAACGGATCCGCGACCCCTTTGTGTTGCTGATCTCCATAAGTGGGGGTGATTGCTTTCCATGAGGTGACCCATATGCTCCCCCCATTTAAAAAAATGCAACTAATTAACTGTCTGAGCTAACGAAGTGTTTCGTGATTGTGCGCGACTCTCGAATCGGTGAATGAATTAAGAAGAAATGAAATCCAATTCAGCATTTTAAGAAGTCTTTATTTAGTTCACCTGTATCTGTATTCAAATCTTGCGAGATAAGTTTGTTTCAGTTTACATCGAACTACTTATGTTGAGCATACCAATTCAAATGAATGATTATAAATATAATCATGTATTAATGTAACATTAGTAAAAATGAAGAGATGCACAAGTATGATGTCAGTATGATGAAGTAATTAGCTGATAACTGTCTTGTAACAGCGATAGTGTCAAGTACATACATACATCATGGTTATGTGTTACATAATTTTTACAACTAAGTATTATCTGTGAATTAGATTATTATTTTTAACAAAATAACCATAATTTACAGAAACTTACAACTGAATTAGTATTTTTTTTTTATATATAAGAAGGGAGCAAACGAGCATGTGGGTCACCTTTTTTTTATTATTATTTTTTTATACTACGTCGAGCGGCAGACAAGCATACAGCCCGCCTGATGCGAAGCGGTTACCGTAGCCATATTAACGCTCACAAAATAAAATATCGCTCACGCGCCGCTACCCCCACTGCCAACGCAGCAGTTCCTATCTTTCTGGTGACCTCACTCACTCGCAGGAACTCAACAACCCTCAAGGGAATTGTTATTTGGCTGCAAAACCTGATGGAAAGAAATCACCACCGCCCATGGAGATCAGCAACATCAAGGGGTCGCCGATCCGTTATCAGCCTATACTCCGTCCTTTCCTTCTGGTGACCTTACTCACTCGCAACAAATCGGAACACAACAAGCCTCAAGGGAATTGTTATTAGTAGTCTCTTTGATTAAAAAGATAACCAGTATCAGTGGGACAATCTTTTGGATAATGTTTTTTTAGAAATTATAAAATTTAGGAGAACTTAGCAAGTGAAGATTACTTCTGTATTATTTACTACATATTCCAATTAATCTTATTATCCCATATGGAAATATGGGATAATAAGATTAATCACTTCTAATATAGGAAGTTAAACGTGTAGATGAAATGATTAAAAAAAGTAGCTTTCGCCCTCGTATTTGGCTGCGCGGATCCTGGTATCCTTAGTTTAATTTAAACTGTAAGAACATTGATAGATGTCAATTACTCGGCCACCTCTTATTTATTTAAATGTAGAGAATAGTATTTGGCATTGTAATTGCCCCCTGTCTCTTTGTACTCTAAAACGGATATTGACGAGATGACGTCTTAAGATAACCAAAAGCTTCCTACTCCTACTAATTTCTTCTGATTAAATTCGTTGTGAGTTCCAAGACAGCCGTAGTTTTACCCCCGGGACTGCAATGGACTTCATTGTTCATTGTCTTTTTTGGCGGTCGCCGCTATTAATCCTGGCTACACAGGAGACACAGTGGTGGCAATGTGTGCTGGGCCCCCGTCCCGAGATAACGTCTTATAAATCGATGAAATCCGGCTTCACGGCCGAAAAAACATAATTCATTGTCATGTTCCGCCTGAGCCGAGCGTGCAACCGAGAGCGCGGAACAAGCGATAGAGAGGCACGATTCTTATGACGTTATCACGTAAAATTAAAATGTAAACAGACTTCACAGACAACCAATTTTTTTTTCAACGAACAACTTTTTTGCCCACCTGTACACACGGGAATCGAACCAGTCTCGAGGGCAGTCGATGCCACACGTTATGCAACCGACATACTATTAACTTAGTGTGCTGCTGACATTGAACATAAAGTTATGCGACGAGTTACTATCGCCAAAACAAGCGGTCCCCTCAAGGTAAGAAGAGAATCCATTTATTACTGCAACAGCTCAATTTGCATAGTGAATGAATGACAGACCGTTTAAACTCGACATTAGCGTTGGCATCAGTAAAAAAACATAGTTTGGACGAAGACAAAAAGTAAATATTTTCTATATGCATTATAATAATATAGAGAGACACTATTTGTATTTTTTAATATATATACCTACAACGTCGGGTGGCTAACAATACGACCTATCTGATGTGAAGCAGTTACCATAGCTTTATAAGCGCTCTATCGTTGCATTGCTTTCTGGTGACCTCACTCACTCGCAGAAACACAACAATTCTCAAGGGAATTGTTATTTGGCTGTGGTATTCTGTGAGTTGGAGGTACTTCCCCAGTCGGGCAGTAAAAATACGCTATGCCCTACTGCTCTTTTCGTCAGAGCCTCGTTTTTTGGTTTAAAGATTACATGTTCATGGGTCATTAGCCGTTTTCGTGATAACGAAATCGATTTGAAACAACAATCGTAAAGTTTCAGTTTGCCGCGCACGGCTACATACGGCTAGATATGTTACATCTCCCTGAAATTATGTTATATTATTTACATGAAATATGATAATGATGATTCAGAATACACCTATTGTTCACTACCAGACTTCATGCAAATATTTGTCACGATGTATCCTAAGGGGATGTATCAATTGAACTTGGTCAAGTCATTTGCTATCTTACGTTACTCGATCGTCACTCGATAGTTACTCGATCGTCGGAAACATCAATGTTATTATCTACACGATAATGTGTCATGAGAAAGTTATGGGTCAGATCTTCAAATGTGAACAGATTGTAAAGGTTAAAGCTCATTGTTGCTTTTCAAATACATATTTATTTAAATTACTTATTTCACAGTGAGATCTTTAAAGATTAGTTAAAATTTCAAACATTATACTTATATCACTAGATTAGCAAACAAGTATACGACTTCATCGGAATACGAAATGATTTTGCCGTGTAGGAGGTTAACGTCTAGAAGATCATTTATATAAACGAGAAACAGAGTAGGTCCCAAGATGCAGCCCTGCGGGGCACCAAAAGTAACTGGCAAATAATCGCTAGTGTGTTCCAACCAATTTTAATGCACTGACACCAGTTAGATAAATAATCTTTAAACAACTTATGCTAAATCCCCAGACGCCGATATTATAAAGTTTTTCCAGTGAAATAGGGATAGAAACTGAGCTTTCACTAGCGTAGTTCGAGTAGTTGAGCGACTGAGAAGCGGATAAGAGTTTGTTGCTTTCAAGAAAAGCAATGAGTCTCTTATTAATTATGCGTTCAATGTTTTTGAAGACGGAGGGTAGTATGGATATTGGTCTTATATAATTATAATATAATAATAATTAATATATACGCCTGCCGAGACCTGATCATGGGTATATCGTTCCATTGCTATATCCTGGAGCGGGTCATGGCGGGCGTACAACATTACATCAAACTTCTCAAAGGGGCCTCTGCGCTTTGGATTCAGTCCCCGCGCACGCCTATCAAATGACCGGGCTTAACCCGTCATAGAAAAGAGATACAAATAATAATTATTATATAATTAGAGACACGATCCCTATCACCTATTTTGTAATATAGGATGTATCAAAGACCCCACATTTGCGAAATATTCATTAATATTGTCCAGGACTTTTGTTTATCAGCTCTGTCGTATTTGCACTGTGCATGTCCTTGATCTCTGTAGATCAAGGTAGTCATTGGATTTGGAGTTGTTGTTGTCAGAGCAGCATATAAATATTGCGTACAAAT
Organism: Hypsopygia costalis; assembly: GCA_937001555.2. Taxonomy (NCBI): domain Eukaryota; kingdom Metazoa; phylum Arthropoda; class Insecta; order Lepidoptera; family Pyralidae; genus Hypsopygia; species Hypsopygia costalis. The sequence continues at coordinate 19,400,149 of OW443349.2, read as the reverse complement.
GATGATGAACCCCCTGCTGATGCTGATCAGTGCTAATGTAGAAGGAGACATTCGGTATCATATCAAACAACTCCACCGAACACAACACGATGTCAGGTTTTTCATAATCCCCAAAATCTAGAATGACTTAGGCCTTGAGTGGTCATGTGATCATTATCACACAGTACTTGATCATTATCACTGATGATTTGAATGACGATCGTCACATGATGAGACGGGATCACGGGATAAGATAAATAAAAGTGATTCAGACGAGATCTATTTCGACAAGCCCGATAATCGATAGTTATTTTGGGACTGAGAGTCGCAGATTCGATCCTTTCGTGTCATTTCACCTTTATGTTTGAAAAATTTCATCATCATCATCAGCCTGTATCTACCCATTGCTGGATATAGGCATTCCCCAATGCTTTCCACCATATGCCACCCTCCGCTTTCCACATCGAACCTTGGTTCATCCAAATATGGTCCATGTAGAGAGGGGACACCCCACGCTCAAATTTCCTTCCTTCTCCATCTGCCATCACTGAACGGCTATGTTTGTTTATTATCCTCTCTTTGTTCTATGCCAAAAATTCCATAGATCTGCGGTTTCTAAATTAAGCGGTAAATTAAACAAAACCTGTATAAATAAAAACCGCACCAGTTCTATATAATATTATTTATAACTATTAAATAACAACTAAAACAAATTCAACAAAGTTAACCGTTTAAAATTATATAAAAGTTGTCCATGTCATTTGACATACGAATCAGAACTATTCATTTGCAGATTACAGTCTGTTACAGTTCTTATTTTTTTTGTGTAGTACATGTTATTGAGCCTGATAAAAGACGTATATAAAACTTTATCTACATGTTAAAAAGAAATAGGATCAATATTATATAAAAATCAAAGTATCAATAAGTTGATTGGTCCTGGTAGCGTGTTCATACAATAATGTTGGGAAGGCTCTTTCATTAAACAAACATTTTAGGTTTATACTACTAAACCAGCAGCCAATAGACGGTTGACGGGCAAGTTGTATTAAAAATCGCAAAATTGTCAGTTTGTACAGACTGAGATTTAAATATTTTCTACCTAAATTCTATACAGACTTTATTGTTGCTGTAGAGAGCGGATTAATCATTTTCTTTTCTTTTTTTTTGTTTATTACTTGTAACATTGTACCTAATCTAGTAACACTTCTAATATAATCTAGCAAAAACCTTGCATAATATGGTAAATCAAAGGCGAGAGTTTGTAAATGGCCTCTAAATAATGCATTTCGACTTGTATTCAAGCATATATGAGCTGTAAGATTTCCTAAGAAAATAAAATATAATAAATTTAAATAATAAAAGATCCAGTACCAAATTAAACTGCGAAAAACTATAATTTTAAATATTTAATAAACATAAATCTTTATCTTAAAAACCAAAGTCTTCAACCAGTGTGTCCTCCCCGCCATGACATACGGTGCAGATACTTGGACTCTGACCGTTGGGCTGGCCCATAAATTGAAAGTCTCGCAGCAAGCAATGGACAGAGCCATACCCGGCATTACTCGTTGTGTCGCTATGTGTGTACGTATATACAATAAGATACCAAATGATATGAAAATTCAAAATCACAATTCATTCAAACATAGACTGCATGAATGGCTTAAGAAGTATAACTTTTATGATACGAATGAATTATTAAATGGAATTTTTTTATAGTGTATATATTTATGCAAAAATGTGTAGTATTTATTATGAACAAATGTTAATTTAATTATTAAGTTTGTGTGATAACGTATAATTTAGATTATAATGAAGTAATAGTTGTAATTAATATTAAGTCAATACAAATTTGCATGCTGACTGTATCAGCCAAACATGCGAAAAATGAATATATCAAGATCCTTATACCGTGTTTGTGAGCAAATAAACAATTTATTTATTTATTTACTCTACTGGGTCGAATACGAAATGAAGAAATTCGACGAAGAACCAAAATTGTCGACATAGCTCTCAGAGTCAGTAGGTTGAAGTGGCAGTGGGCTGGCCACACCTGCCAAGTCAGCGATGGCAGATGGGGAAGGAAAGTGCTAGAGTGAAGACCTTGTATGGGGCGACGAAGTGTCAGATGGGGCCCCATCAAGATGAACCGATGACGTCAAGGGAACGACCGAAAACGGCTGAATGCGGAAAGCGGAGGATCACATATGGTGGAAAGCATTGGGGAAGGCCTATGTCCAGCAGTGGGTAGATACAGGCTGTTGATGAAGAATTTATCATATGAATCATCGTCTGCCCCACTGACATTTAGATAGAGATCATTAGACTGTCATATCAAAACAAGTGCCAATATTAGTATCGATAAAGTATCATTTATTGCTTCTATAAACTTTTGTTATTTTGCATATTAACACGATGATAACCTCAAATGTAGGATAATAACAACAAAATTGTAATAAAATGTACAATGTTTTCGACTTCTATAATGGGGACGACCGCGTTTTTATCACCTGTCTAATTATATCAGATTGCGATCCGTCATCGTACTGTCTGGAAGTAATACGTTATGTTTTTGTCGCAACAACGACCAAAACAATACACTTTTTATGTCTATTGCTTATTTTTTTTATATTCCTGGAAAAACACACGGCCATCTAGTACAAAACTAAGCATAGGTTGTACTATGGGTACTAGATGCTGATACTTAAATAGATTTTTTTTTGTAAATACATACATAGAAATCAACCAGACCAAGACAAACAGACATGTTCATGAACACAAATATTCGTCTTGTGTGGGGATCGAAGCCGTAACTTCGGAGTCAAAGTGTCCATTGCTAGCCATTCGACCACCGAGGTCGTCAAATGTAAGTAGGTCCAATTCACCTTTGGTTAATAACAAAACAAACAAAAACACACACAATGGCAAATTTCTAGAGTATATGAACGGCGATGGATTTGTTAAACCCTAGGTATAAGGTATGCAAACAAAACCATGGAACAATTGTTATCAGTTATCATCACTTCATGTGACAAGCAATGCTTGCTTTCCTACCTAAAAAATCCTATCTCAGTTAGAGGCTCTCGTATACATACCTGGAAGCTGACTTACAATAATTACAATATTAATAGACTTACAATAATTATATCTTCTAAAGTCTTTGGCGATAAAGTCATTATCTTTCATGTAAAGATAATTATAAAAAAATATACGGTTTTATTATTTAAACCTTATCTACCTAACTATTAAAATATATAAAATACCGTTTTTAAACTTTCGCGTTGCATGATTTATGAAAATAACTAACATGCAACGCGAAAGTTTAAAAACGAAAAAATATTGGTTTTTTACGAGACAATATTGGTTGTCCAGTAGGAAATGTTATTAACATTAAATAAATTTTTGTACTCTTTATTTCTGGGCAATAAATTTTAAATAAACACATTTGCCATGCTACATTGAAAGTTTTAGTTTACATTGAAGTTAGATTTGATAGTTTAATCTTTTTATTAATCTTGGAACTCAACCGTATAAGTATCAATACTAGGAACCATAATGATTTAATTAATGATATAAAATTGGTTGTTTGTAAAGTCGGTTTACGGATGATAATTTTACGTGACATCGTCGTAAAAAAACATAGGCCGATGGAGTGGAAGAGAGATACAACAAGCCGAACGCTTAGTCCGATCGTGGCTCTCTATCACTTGTTTCGCGCTCTCGATTGCACGCTCGGCTCAGGTGGAACGTGACAATGGGTCATGCCTTTTCGTACATGCAGCCGGCGTTCAAAGATTTATAAGACGTTATCATGTCAAAAACCATCGAAACAATAGCTAAATTGCTCTACAACACTAGTTGATAGAATGAGAAATAGATAGTTTGTGACATCTAACCAGATTGGAAACATTAGTTATCTTCAGCGCTATTCAGATAAAAGTAACAAAAGCAAATAAAATACATCTAAAATCGATTTAGATAGCTTTAACATAAAATCTGATATGCCTGTTGAGATAACGTTCCATATCCAGTCGAAAATCGCTATACTGTAGTGATAACTCTAGATTTGTAGTCGTTCATCAAGTTAAATATAACTAAACTATAAAAAAATACTTGTTATCTCTATAATAACATATTAATTTTATTTCAACTAAAAATTTTGGGATTTGATATTAAAATTAATTATAAATAGACAGAATCAATAACAGTTATTTAAAAAAATTCTCAATAGTATAATTCTGAGAATATTTATTCCTGTTGGTTATATACTTTGAAAGTTATATTTCATTGTGATTGGTGGTGAATTTAAAATATAAGAAATTTCAAGATCAGGAAATAAAGATTGAACAATAATTGTATTGTCAATTCTTGTAGATTAAAAAAAACATATTAAGTTTATACTTTTCAAACCAGGCGTGAGATTCCAAAGTTTTTATTTTGTAGGTACCTTGTTTTTAAAATATATTTGCCGTGGTTACAATTTATAACGTAGTGATACTATTGTATTAAAAACTTTTGGAAGCTTTAATAAACAAAATCAACAAAATGAGCGACACCGAACGAGAAATGGCTATAATCGGCACCGTGTGGTTGAAGATAGTGGTGGTTCCAATATTTTTTTGCGTGGCCATATTTATTTGTTTAATCTGGCAGTGTTATATGGAGAACAAGCAAATGTAAGTAATATATATTACATTTATATTCTACCTCTAATTCCCTTGAGGGTTGTTGTGTTCTTGCGAGTGAGTGAGGTCACCAGAAAGAAAGGAAGGAGTATAGGCTAGCAACGGATCGGCGACCCCTGTGTGTTGCTGATCTCCATGGGCGGTGGTGATTGCTTTCCATCAGGTGACCCACATGCTCGTTTGCCACCTCCCTCCTTTAAAAAAAATCTTGTACGGTGAAAAATCAAGCATACCGCCCGTCCGTCAGCCGGTGAAAGTCTGAGAAGCATGTAAATGCTGTAAGTCCTGATATTTTTTATATACATAATAGATAACTTATGAAGATTTTTATTTAGACATAGTCCGCGATTGTTATGCACAAAAAGCAACGTTTTTGAGTGCATTATCAAACAATCTATAGTGCCTAATTGTATATTAAAAATGTTAATTGTGTAATAAGTCAATAGTTACTTACCCTAATACGGGTAAAGTTGCTGACTTTTTTTTTCCTGTGAGCATATATCGTAAGGAAACATCTAAAATAAAATCCTTGTATAATTGTATGTATAACTTATCGCTATAGTGACGCAATGTAGTTTTGTTACAGTTACATTTTTATTACAATAATCTTGTAACTTTTGTTAGTCTTTATAACTTCCTATTTTTCAATATTTTACATCTAGCGAAGGTTTTTACTAATTCAATTGCGTCAGGTGGGTTTCGTTTGTCTGATATCTTTCTAATTATCATTATGTAAACTTTTCGTTCAGTTTTTTTCTCATTTACTGCCATGACATTGATAAAGAGAGTTAATCTTTGTAAACAAAATTTAACGGTAAGGCTGTGGTTTGGTATTAAGCGAGAAGTAATGACATCTAGAGTTAGTAGTCGTGTATAAAACATATTAAATGCAAACATTATAATTTAGTTATAAGTATATTATTGAGACGTTCATACATAATGTTGGTAATAGCCTATTACAATCTACAGTCCCCGTGGTCCGTACTTTTTGTTAACAATGTTCTGTTTTTATGTAACAATTTTTTAACAATTAATTAATTGCACGTCGCTATTATGCTAATAATCGTGCTATTGTCTAATACTAATTAATCTACATCCTCCTATTGTTTACTTTGCAACCATGACAGCCACGGCAGACCAGTCCCCTCAGCACCCGTTCACGAGTCGATGCATAGGGCAGCCATCGCCGCATTCAACCATTTTATTTGGAATGCGGCGACCTACACGACGCCACCACCAGGGGCCCTACCCCCAATGCTGAAGCCGACTACCACTGGGTTTTTTTATTCCAAAAATTGCTCTTAGGTTAAAGTTATTGACAAACATCTTCAGCTTAGTCGGTAGAGCTCGAGGGTTTCTGCCAGCTGAGCTAAACATAATTACCAACAAAATAAGCAGCTTCATTTTCGCATTCAAAAAATCCGATGGTAAGCGGCTTCAGCTTCGGCTGTAGGGCCCCAGTTTGAACACTTCAGTAAGCATGACTACCTAGGCTGTCGGGGCTGCACAGTAAAATACTTCCCGCTTCTCGCTTCTCGCTTCTGTCAAAACCGTAGCCGAAATAACAAACATTACGACATTTTATTACGCTGATAACAATTCCTAGAGTCATTCATTTGACGACTAGATCACTTGACGTCGACACTAATTAGAGTTAATTGTTAGATAAATACAATTATTATAAACAAATGGCTGTAGAGGTGGTAGAGTTACTTTGCGTCATTCTAGTGCCAATATTAGTGTACATAGCGTACCTACTGATTTTCTTCACTATTTACCTCTCCAAGCAGTGCAGTACCAGTAAGTTTACTTTTACTTTATTATTACACTAACTTCCAGCCGTGATTTCACATTACTAGGGTAAAAAAAAATGCCCCATGTATTAATCCAAGTTATGAACTGTGTGTGTGTTATGTACCAAATTGTATCTAAAGTAAATGTTTTAATGAAAATAAAATGCTTGTTTTCCACCCTAGTGGTATTAAAAAAAATGAAAAAGGAATATGTTTTAACTCTGTGGGTCTATTTTGATGAAATAAAACAAACATTACTCTCACTATCATTCTAAAAGATCTTGAATCAAATGTGTCGTTTTCTCGTGATGTATTTTTTACATACATCACGAGAAAACGACATAAAGTTAGATTTTTTACACATGTCATCATTTCATTTCTGTGATGACACGAATTTATTATAAGTATAGATTAGGATTCGTAAGGAGTAGGATAATACGCAAATACGGATACAAAATTGAAGACGAAAAAGGACAAGGTCCAGCGGTGAAGTTATCTTATCTTTTAGTCCTTAGAGTGTCAAAAAAGGATTAAAACAGTTTACGAACTATAATTATTCATTATAAATTAGGTAGCTAAAAGGTAATTAAAATATTGGAATATTTTAAAAGGAAGTAAATAGATCACAGCGCCAGGTCTTCTCTTAATAAAGTGTAAATATTAAACTGAGGCAATTAGCACGCGTCTCCTCGCGAAAGTTTCGAATATTTTATTAGGTAGGAAATATATCTTTCGTCTAACATTTATTCCATACGCTTCAGTAATAGAAGTCACTTATTCTATTACTGAAGCGTATGGAATAAATATTAGACTAAGGACCTATAATATAAGGATATAAAGAAGGAAAGAAAAAGAAAAAGAACGCTTTATTCTGGTAGAACAACATATCAGTATCATAGGTACATTGGGATGACAAATAATATAACCAGCTGCCTGCCAGACAATGATGCCATGCAGATTGATTCCTATTTTTTTGATACGATCGTATCAAAAAAATAGGAATCGATCTACAGAGTCAAGCATAATTTGTACTTAATTGTACTTAGACCTATTACTATGCAGATAAACACAGTTAACAAATCTTCACTCACTTCAATCACAAACCTTCCTGGTAGCTCAGTTGGAAAGAGCTCTCGACCGGTTATCGAGAGGTTGTGAGTTCGAATACCATTAAGGCGGGGAGGTGAATTTTTACTTTTGTTAAATATGTTTTATTCTGGTAAGTTGGCCGAAATTAACTATTTAAATAATAATTAATTGACGAGCTCGGTGGCGTAGCGGTCAATGACGCGGCTTCGACACCAACGCTCGTGGGTTCGATTCCTACATAGGACAAACATTTGTGTGCATGAACATGTCATTTACAAAAAAAAATGTATTTACGTATGTTTATCAGTTGTCTAGTACCCATAACACAAGCTTCGTTTACTTCGGGGCTAGATGGCGCTGTGTTATATGTCTGACAGTATAAAAAAAATAAAAAATAAATTAAGAGTTTTTTTTTTTTTTTTTTTTTTATACTACGTCGGGTGGCAGACAAGCATACGGCCCGCCTGATGTGAAGCGGTTACCGTAGCCATATTAACGCTCGCAACATAAAATATCGCTCGCGCGCCGCCACCCCCGCTGCGATCGCAGCATCTCCTTCCTTTCTGGTGACCTCACTCACTCGCAGGAACACAACAGCCCTCAAGGGAACCGTTATTTGGCTGCGGTATTCTGTGAGGTGGAGGTACATTCCGCAGGCGGGCAGCTTACAACCACGCTCCCTACCTCTCTTTTCGCCAGAGCTTCGTTTGTCAGTCAGCAGGGTGCACCGCGTGCAGGTGAAGTTGGCTTTGGTTCAAAGATGTTGACGAACCACTTACACCCCAAAAAACAAATCTTAGTCGATAAGGGGTCACCGATCCGTTACCAGCCTATACTTCTTCCTTTCCTTCTTTCTGGTGACCTCACTCACTCGCAGGGACACGACAACCCTCAAGGGAATTATTATTTGGCTGCGGTATTCTATGGTGTGGAGGTACTTGCCCAGTCGGGCAGCTTAACAAATACGCTATAATCTACATCTCTTTTCGCCTTTGGTTCTAGGATGTTGATGAACCACTTACACCCCAAAGTACAACACATGTAGCATCAATCACTTGTCATTCTGAAAGTCATTGTACGAGAAATACTAAGGTGATTCGGCATCAGATAAATGGTTATGTAAATTTGCTCAATGATTTAATACTACACTTGACGGTATGAGTTAGTCACGTGGTCTCTGTTTGTAACTAATATTTGCAGTTTCAGTTACTAACTCAGGTTCTGATTGTTAATGAAAAACATAGTTGTTCAGGTCTGGGGAAAATTTTACATATATTTTAGCAGCTGTTTGATATTCGTCCTGAATAAGCAATCTCGACAAAGTTAATTGCATAATTTATTACTTGCGATCGTTGATGAGTATATTTCACTTTACAGTAATGATTACACTTACAAAATGTTAAAGGGTTCATTAACATCTTTGAGCCAAAACCTACTTCACCTGCACGCGGTGCACGCTGTTGATTGACAAACGAAGCTCTGGCGAAAGGAGACTGGGGAATGTACCTCCACCTCACAGAATACCGCAGTCAAATAATAATTCCATTGAGGGTTGTTGTGTTCCTGCGAGTGAGTGAGGTCACCAGAAAGGAAGGAGATGCTGCGTTGGCAGCGGGGATGGCGGCGCGCGAGCGATATTTTATGTTGCGAGCGTTAATATGGCTACGGTAACCGCTTCACATCAGGCGGGCCGTATGCTTGACTGCCACCCGATGTAGTATAATAAAAAAAAACTTAGAAAATATTGCGATGAGCAATTTTTCGATATAAAATTTAAAAAGAAAGTAATGAAATGAAATTATTTATTCTGTTCTTGGGCCCTTGTGAGCCTAAACATGTCTTACAATTTTTTATTAATAATATTCTTATTTTTTGTCATTATTTTTATCTACTTGCATTTCGGCATTGACCGTTGGCGAAGAAGAGATGCTTGAAATAATCTAGCCAATATGAGTCTTTCTTTTTTAAAGGAAAATAATAACTTGAGCCACAAAAAATACTAAATGATCCAGAGATACTAGATTAGGCTAGATTTGATATGTCTTATATCAACTTTACTCACCAAGTCAGTCAATAGTCGCCCAGTTTCACAATTTTAGATAGTATCTATTTATTACTATCCTTAAAAATATATATAATTATCAGTTATCAAGTATCCATAGAACAACATTTGCTTACTTCCGAAAGATTCAATAGAAAATATTTATTCTTTTATCAAATTTCAAGGTACATTTTGATAAAGGTTAAAAATTAATTAAATATTGACCTGTTACTAACGGAATGGACCATTTTAAATGATAAGGTTTAAGATAAACTAATGCTCCCTCCCCCCTTCTTCGAAACAATTAGTAGAAAATGCCATTATAAATCATTCATTCATCACGAATATTATAAAATGACATCATCTGGCACAACATTATTGCGTTTTCATTCCGCTCACCAAATATCGATTCAGTATTATATTAACTAACAAACAAACAAAGATTTAGTTTATTTGTTGTGTTGTCCGAATCCACAACGTCATAGATAACTCTTCGATCTAGATTTCAGGACCTCGTTTTTAATCTAATCTTTTATCAACGTGTTAATTACTTCTTTTTTTGTTATTTAATATTCACTGTGTTCCCGCCAGTGAACCGAACCGAACTATCGAAGTGTTAATTGTGAGTGTTATACTTGTGCGTTCAAAAAGTTATACAAAGTTTGTGTTTATTATATGAGTGACATAATGCTGCCGTATATAATTTTGAGTGTTATTGTTCTCGGAATAGTGTTGTATTCAGTCGAATATTATTGTGCACAAAGTAAGTTTTCACGTTTTGTTTATTAAAGTATAAACTTTATAAAATAGAGCGCTATTTTATAAAGCTTAGCAAAAAGAGGTTAGGTAACAGTAGGTATTGATAAGTTGCACGTCTGGAGAATTACCTCCACCTCACGGAATACCGCAGCCAAATAACAATTCCTTTGTGGGTTGTTGCATTCTGTGAGTGATTGAGATCACCAGGAAGAAGGAAGTTTCTGCGGAAGTACCAGTGCGCGAGTGATATATCATGTTACTCGTACAAGCGTTTTTAAAGTTGCGGTAACCGCACATCAGACGGTTCGTAACTTATTTCCCATACGACGCAGTGTTTAAAAAAGTATATACTTAGACATACCTAATTGTACACTTTGAGATTTTAAGTGGTTCATCATCATTGTCACAAGTCAACGTCGCCTGCACGAGGTGCATTCTGCCGAGCAAATGAGGGATAATTATAGTACAGTGATATTGATTATTTTGGTATTTTGGGGTGCAAGTGGTTTATCAACGTCTTTGAATCAAAGCTAACCTCACCTGCACATGGATCACCCTGCTAACGAACGAGGTTCTGGCGAAAAGAAGAAAAAGGAGATAGGGCATAGCGTATTTTTTAAGTTGCCTGACTGGGGAAGTACCTCCACCTCACAAAATACCGCAGGCAAATAACAATTCCCTTGAGGTTTGTTGTGTTCCTGCGAGTGAGTGAGGTCACCAAAAAGAAAGGAAGGAGTATAGGCTGGCAACGGATCGGTGACCCCTTGGTGCTGCTGATCTCCATGGGCGGTGGTGATTGCTTTCCATCAGGTGAACCACATGCTCGTTTGCCCCCCTCTCATAAAAAAAAATAACTGTCGACAAGTTGACTCGAAAAGTGTCACCTTCTTGCAGTATGTAAGTATTCAGCTATGTAAACTAATATTTTCCCAAGATGCTTATTGCATTGCGAGAGTCCAAAGATTCCAGAGAGTTTTAAAAGAGAGAGGTAGGGAGCGTAATTGTAAGCTGCCCGACTGGGGATGTACCTCCACCTCACAGAATATCGCAGCCAAATAACAATTACCCTGATTGTTGTGTTTCTGCGAGTGAGTCACGTCACCAGAAAGGAAGGAGATGCGGGGGTGGCGACGCGCGAGCGATATTTTATGTTGCGAGCGTTAATATGGCTACGGTACCGCTTCATATCGGGCGAGCCGTATGCTTGCCTGCCACCCGACGTAGTATAAAACAAAAGTCCTGCTAGAGGCTACCGGGTGACTCAGGTAGCAACCGTTTCCAATACTGTTAACATGTCATATTGTGTCAATATTTAATTAATAGATTTATTATCATAATTACTTTGATTTATGCTCGTTACGTGCGATTGTTGAATTACTGAAATTAACTTTTATATCTGTACAATTTTTCAGAATAAATATAACTGAGATAAGGGCACTCATAGAAAGGCGATTTTCCTGTTGAATCTTATTTAAACTTTATTTACCACAATTTTAGAGGTAAACTAATTTCCTACAAGGGTACATAGGCGGTCATATTTTTTTTATACTACACCGGGTGGCAGTCAAGCATACGGCCCGCCTGATGTGAAGCGGTTACCGTAGCCATATTGACGCTCGAAATGTAAAATATTGCTCGCGCGCCTCCATCCCCGCTGCCAATTCAGCATCTCCTTCTTTTCTGGTGACCTCAACTGGTGAACTCTGGTGAACACAACAACCCCAAAGGAATTTTTATTTGGCTGCGGTATTCTGTGAGGTGAGTCGCGTTCCCCAGTCCCCCCAGTCGCGTAATTATACGCTACCTAACGTGTCAAACGGGACAAACGAAGCTCTGGCGAAAAGAGCCTACCTCTCTTTTTGCCAGAGCTTCGTTTGTCAGTCAGCAGGGTGCACCATGTGCATGTGAAGTTGGCTTTGGTTCAAAGATGTTGATGTACCGCTTACACCCCAACTTAATGCTAAAAGCATTCTCTATCAGACAACCTTTGGGAAGAGCAGATTTGCACGAATGCGGCTTACAAATATTAATTAACAACAATATGATACAACAGAAAATAAACATACATACACACTACACAAATACAAAATATATATTACATATAAAATAATATAAACATATATATACACATGAATTATGGTTTTAATTGAAATTTCGTCTTAAATTGCACTTCGTACATTATTATGAATTTTATTTATTTAAACTTTATTGACCACAAAATAAGGGTGCAAAAGGCGGACTTAAAGAGCATTCTCTACCAGTCAACCTTTCGAAAAATATACAATATATAGTTACATAAATACATAAATAATATATATACAGAATATAAAATGAAGAGAAGCGTCGTTGCGCGTGTCCATCTAATCGAACACCGACCGTATGTAGCCTGTCCATGGATACGTTTATTTATCTCGAGCTCCTCCGGGGTTCGGAGGGCACATTAAGCCGTTGATCCCGGCTGTTGTCATTAGATGTCAGTCGTTAAGCCAAGTCAGTGGTGACTGCCACTGACTTGGCTTAACGACTGACATCCAATGACATTAGAGCTGTTTGAAAACACTGGTCTCCGCCAACCCGCAGTTGAGCAGCGTGGTGGAGTATGCTCTAAACCCCTTCGATTGAAGGGAGACTCGTAACTTGGCTTAATGACTGTCGTCCAATGACAACAGCCGGGACTGACGGCTTAACGTGCCCTCCGAAGCACCAGACCAGCCAGAGCCTCGTTAGTTAATAATTTATTTATATACCTTTATCTAATCTCATACTGAAATTTACACATTAAAAAACTAAACACAGTATCTTAATGACAGTCTTTACGCACAAGCTATCAAAATAAATTTAAAAAGTTATTTTTCGATACACCTCTTAAAGGGACAACTGTATCGTAAAATAACTTTTTTACCATTTCGATACAGCTTCAGCCCTGGATACAGGTATTTTAAACAGGTTGCAATGCAAATACATTGCAACTTTGCAAAATTTTTCTACATAATCTGTGAACGCGGCGCTGCGCGGCGCGTCGCGCATGCGCACTACGCATGCTCGATCTGCAAATGGATTTATAAGTAAGAATTATAGCTGTTAAATTAACTTCATGGTTGCATTTAAAATATTATTATCATATATTTCATGAGATTAGATAAAGTAGTGTATGAAACTGCACATAATTAGGTATTAAAATACTCGTGTGGTCTATTATAACATTCGCCTTCGGCTCATGTTATAAACTCACACTCGTATTTTAATAACCCTTATTATGCAACAGTTTCATAAACTACTATTAATTAATATTCCAAAGTGCAGTGATAGTGATGTAGGTAACTAAATTAATTTGGAAAAACCACATCGTTAAGCATTATCGGAGGTAGTTTACTTATCGGAATGTTTTTGACTACAATATTATGGCGCCTTCCATCAGGTGGGGCGGAGACTTTTTAGTGGGTCATATTTTTTTTTTTTTTTTTTTTTTTTTTTTTAATACTACTTCGGGTAGCAGACAAGCATACGGCCCGCCTGATCTGAAGCGGTTACCGTAGCCATATTAACGCTCGCAACATAAAATATCGCTCGCGCGCCGCCACCCCCGCTGCCATCGCAGCATCTCCTTCCTTTCTGGTGACCTCACTCACTCGCAGGAACACAACAGCCCTCAAGGGAACCGTTATTTGGCTGCGGTATTCTGTGAGGTGGAGGTACGTTCCCCAGTCGGGTAGCTTACAATTACGCTCCCTACCTCTCTTTTCGCAGAGCTTCGTTTGTCAGTCAGCAGGGTGCACCGCGTGCAGGTGAAGTTGGCTTTGGTTCAAAGATCTTGATGAACCACTTACACCCCAAAAAAAAATCTCACACAAGTGCAGCCAAATAGCAATACCCTTGAGGATTGTTACTTTCCTGCGCGCGAGTGAGGTACCATATATTATATATTTTTTTTTATATGAGAGGGGGGCAAACGAGCATGTGGGCCACCTGATGGAAGGCAATCACCATCGCCCGTGGAGATCAGTAACACCAAGGGGTCGCCGATCCGTTGCCAGCCTATACGCCTTCCTTTCTTCCTTTCTGGTGACCTCACTCACTCGCAGGAACACAACAACCCTCAAGGGAATTGTTATTTGGCTGCGGTATTCTGTGAGGTGGAGGTACTTCTCAAGTTCAGTAAAAAAATACCTGTCTTTTTGCCAGACTGTCTTTCGGTAGTTGGCAGGGCGCACCACGTGCAGGTGAGGTTGGCTTTGGTTCAAAGTTGTTGATGAACCATTTACACCCCAAACCAGGGATTGAAAGCGGTAAAGGTATAAGGGTATGGTACTGGTATAAAATTACGATATCGTTTTGATTTAAAGGTAGAGCCAAAACGGTTGAGAATTGTGGTTACGATACCGGCAAAACAAGAAGAATACCTTTATTTTTTTACGGTACCATTATACCTTTATATTACCAGTACCTTAACCAAAACCATTTCGGTACCGAAAAAATGATGCGACAACGACGCGACGTAGGTAGCATTGGCGTGTGATCAAGTACTTACCTACCAATGCGGCCGACATTGTGGAAAGAAAACCTTTATTTTATAATTTATTTTATAAGATACCTAAAAAAATAACGATACCGGAATATTACAATACCGAAATTATTAAGATACCTTTACTTTAAGGTATCGAAATTTAAAGGTATGACGTCATACCTTTAACCGATATATCCAAATTTTTTCGGTTATTCAATCCCTGCCCCAAACAATACCTACATGGAATGCGCGCGCTCAATTAATACTTATTGTATTGTAAGTCCATAGGCTACTGTACTTACTGGCTTTAAATTAAGTGCCTAATATGTGTAGTATAAAAAAATTAAACCAGTTACATGGAGGAAATTTTACTTTGTTACTATTGCTACTGTTACATAAATGAAAATGAAAAATTATTTATATATATAATTAATTTAATTATTTATACAACTGAACCTACAGCTATCATTACAGGTAACAACACCTAACGCGACAGACTACCAAAAAAACATACAAGGCACCTACAACATACTACTTAATTTAAAAACACTAATAATACAAATATATTGAAAAATAAAATAAATTGACTATTTTTTACACCATATAACTAATAACATAATAGTCCCACCCTTGTGAATTCATTCAGACTGCACATAAATAGATCCGAATCGACATCAAATTTGACAGTAAACACATACATCGAGTCATTTACACTATGGATCCACACACTAGGCGTGCAAGCCTCTATCGAATTAGATTCTTTTGGTGCCAGCTGTTTTCTAAATCGATACAACAAATCGAAAACAATATCAACTATGTAATACAAATATTATCAGATAAACATTTAAAATAAATACATATTTATTTGTTGTACGTGCCACAAACGGGAATTAAAAAAGGTATTTTGTTGATAGTTGTAACAAAACAATGATAAGATTCCTCGTCACTGTAAAACTATTAGATTTGTAAAGAATGCTAGCGAAACAACAACACTGTTGATAAATTTTAGTTATATAATTTAGTCTGTATCACTTCCGGTCAAGTTGGATCGAAGTTTCAAGGGCAGAAAACTAAATACATAAATATAAATAAATATTCCTGGATTGTGTAATTTACACACTGCCATCTAGTCCCTAACTAAGCAAAGCTTGTGCTGTGGGTACTAGATAACTGAAATACTTAAATTCATTTTTTTTTTGTAAATACATATATATAATACATCGAAAACATACAAACATACATGTGGGTCGGCAACGCGCGTGTGATGCCCCTGGTGTTACAGGCGTTCAGGCATCACACGCGCCTACGAAGGCTACGGTAGCTGCTTTCCATCAGGCGGGCCGTATGGTTGATTGTCACTTAAGTGGAATAAAAAACAAACAGACCAAGTCAAACAGACATGTTTCATGCACACAAATATTTGTCTTGTTCGGGGATCGAACCTTCACTACAAACACTGCAACTGATTCCTTCTAAATTCACTCTTGAGAACACATCAACACTCAAAATCTCTGGGAAATTATTAGTTGCGACTTCTAAGATGTGAAGGTAGGGTTGCCAGCTTGAAAAATCTGAATATCTGGATAACATTTCCAAATGTCGGGATTGTCGAGTTTTTATTATGTGTTTGTTGTCTCGAGAAATTAAAATTTATGAGTCAAAATTTTACGCGCGCTGCGAGCCGAGGTCCGAGCACTGCGTGAGCCATTTTCAAATTATTATTGAGGTAGAATATGATGATAATATACATATATTTGCCGGGAGATTTTGTTATTTGTCGGGAGTCTGAACATCACATGAAATGTCGGGAGAAACCAGATGATTCTCGACCATCAAGCAACCCTATGTGGAGGCCAGTCGCGCACCTCTATGCTGTGCCCTACATCTCTTTTGTCGGAGTCTCTACTAGTCAGTCAGGCAGCAGGGTGCATAACTTGCGGATGAGGTTGGCTATGTCTCAAAGGTGATTGTGAGTCATTTAAAATCATAAAATGGGCACTATTAAAAAGTGGAATGCGTTGCAGGCATATGTATTTCCTTTAGTGTCCGACCGAAACTGGATTTTACGACCGAAACCGAAACCGAAACCGAATTTCGGCAACAGTCTCAGTTTCGGCCGAAACCGAAACCGAAACCGAAACTTTTACTAAACAATTATCTAACTTACACCCACCCACTTATACCCCCAATTATAAGAAAAGTACCTACACTTTTCTTATAATTAGGGGTGTAAGTGGTCCATCAACATCTTTGAATCAAAGCCAACTTTCGGGGGTGTAAGTGGTTCATCAACATCTTTGAACCAAAGCCAACTTCACCTGCACGCGGTGCACCCTGCTGACTGACAAACGAAGCTCTGGCGAAAAGAGAGGTAGGGAGCGTAATTGTAAGCTACCCGACTGGTGAATGTACCTCCACCTCACAGAATACCGCAGCCAAATAACGGTTCCATTGAGGGCTGTTGTGTCCCTGCGAGTGAGTGAGGTCACCAGAAAGGAAGGAGATGCTGCGGTGGCAGCGGGGGTGGCGGCGCGCGAGCGATATTTTATGTTGCGAGCGTTAATATGGCTACGGTAACCGCTTCACATCAGGCGGGCCGTACGCTTGTCTGCCACCCGACTTAGTATAAAAAAAAAAACTTCACCTGCACGCGGTGCACTCTGCTAACTGACAAATGAAGCTCTGGCGAAAAGAGAGGTAGGGAGCGTAATTGTAAGCTACCCGACTGGGGAATGTACCTCCACCTCACAGAATACCGCAGCCAAATAACAAATCCTTTGAGGGTTGTCGTGATCCTGCGAGTGAGTGAGGTCACCAGAAAGCGAGGAGATGCTCCGTCTGCAGCGGGGGTGGTAGCGCGCGAGCGATATTCTATGTTGCGATCGTTAATATGGCTACGGTAACCGCTTCCCATCAGGCGGGCCGTATGTTTGTCTGCTACCCGACGTATTATAAAAATAATAATAATAATAATTGTTGACATCACCGTTCCACATGACGGTAATCTTGTTAAGGCCGAAAATGAAAAGTTGATGAAATATCGCGACTTGGCCTTCGAGATTGCCGACGTGTGGCGCGTGGATTCAGCAGTTATTGTTCCGGTGGTGATCTCCGTCCACGGATTAATAACGAAGAGCTTCGATCGGCACCTTAAGAAGCTCTCGCTTGGCACCTGGCTTAAGAGTAAAATTCAGAAGGCCGTCGTACTCGATACAGCTCGTATTGTGCGCCGGTTCCTTACTTTGGAGTCCTAGCCGACACAGGAATAGGTCTAGGCCTTTCCTGTCTCGGTTTTGTATGCCGCTTTTTTATATTGTTATTTTTAACATTGTATTTTTTTATATGTATATATAGTTTTAATAATAACAATATAGATAAGTTGTGATAAAATGAATAAAAAGAATAATAATAATTACGTTATAATTGTCTAAATCTTTAATATTATCACCACTAATGCACTATAGTATACTTACTTGGTATTCCAAGTACCTAACTATTGTTTGTTTACGTATGGCATTACCGAATGAGTCAACTTCACCTGCACGCGGTGCACCCTGCTGACTGACAAACGAAGCTCTGGCGAAAAGAGAGGTAGGGAGCGTAATTGTAGGCTACCCGACTGGGGAATGTACCTCCACCTCACAGAATACTGCAGCCAAATAACAATTCCCTTGAGGGTTGTTGTGTTCCTGTGAGTGAGTAAGGTCACCAGAAAGGAAGGAGATGCTGCGTTGGCAGCGGGGGTGGCGGTGCGCGAGCGATATTTTATGTTGCGAGCGTTAATATGGCTACGGCAACCGCTTCACATCAGGCGGGCCGTATGCTTGTCTGCCACCCGAAGTAGTATAAAAAAAAAAGTTTGTTATACTAAATTATTATGTTTACTACTAGTGATGTTACGATCTGGAATTTTGTCAAACCGAGTTGAATCGGTTAGACAATTCATGCAAGTCGATTCCAAACCGAATCGGCGAAATCGCGATTTGAATCGGTTTGAACCGATTTGAATCGGTTTGATAGCGTAGATCGGTTTAAAAAGTCGAGTCGTTACTCGACTTTTTAAACCGATTAAAAAGTCGAGTCGTTACTCGACTTTGTAAACCGATTAAAAAGTCGAGTCGTTGCTCGACTTTTTAAACCGATTAAAAAGTCGAGTCGTTACTCGACTTTTTAAACCGATTCAAACCGATTTGAGCATCAACCGAGTTGCGTCGATTAGCGCCTTTACTAAACAGATTTGGCCGAGTCGAAAGCGATGTAACGACTCGACTTTTTAAACCGATTTGAGCATAAACCGAGTTGCGTCGATTAGCGCGTCAGCGCGTCTTGCGTCTACCAAACCGATTTGGCTGAGTCGAACTTACTTACGCATCTCGCTCGCGCCGCTCTGCGCGCATTCGCCCGTTTGGCCGTTTGCTCGTTTGGCCGTTTGACCGTTTGCTTGTTTGGCCGTTTGCCCGTTTGGCCGTTTGCCCGTTTGGCCGTTTGCCCGTTTGGCCGTTTGCCCGTTTGGCCGTTTGCCCGTTTGACCGTTTGGCTGTTTGCTCGTTTGGCCGTTTGCCCGTTTGGCTGTTTGCGCGTTTGCCCGTTTGGCCGTTTGCTCGTTGGCCGTTTGGCCGTTTGGTCATTTGCCCGTTAGCCCGTTTGCTCGTTTGGCCGTTTGCCCATTTGGCTGTTTGCGCGTTTGCCCGTTTGGCCGTTGGCCCGTTTGGCCGTTTGCTCGTTTGCCATTTGGTCGTTTGGTCGTTTGCCCGTTTGGCTGTTTGCTCGTTTGGCCGTTTGGCTGTTTGCTAGTTTGCTCATTTGGCCGTTTGCCCGTTTGGCCGTTTGGCTGTTTGCTCGTTTGCCAAACGGTCAAACGGCCAAACGGTCAAACGGCCAAACGAGCAAGCGGGCTAACGGGCAAACGAGTGAACAGCCAAACGGCCAACCGGCCAAACGGTCAAACGGCCAAACGGGCAAACGGGCAAACGAGCAAACAGCCAAACGGGCAAACGGCCAAATGAGCAAACTAGCAAACAGCCAAACGGCCAAACGAGCAAACGGCCAAACGGGCAAACGACCAAACGAGCAAACGGCCAAACGGCAAACGAGCAAACGGCCAAACGGGCAAACGCGCAAACAGCCAAATGGGCAAACGGCCAAACGAGCAAACGAGCAAACGGGCAAATGACCAAACGGCCAAACGGCCAACGAGCAAACGGCCAAACGGGCAAACGCGCAAACAGCCAAACGGGCAAACGGCCAAACGGCCAAACGAGCAAACAGCCAAACGGTCAAACGGCCAAACGGGCAAACGGCCAAACGGGCAAACGGCCAAACAAGCAAACGGTCAAACGGCCAAACGAGCAAACGGCCAAACGGGCGAATGCGCGCAGAGCGACGCGAGCGAGATGCGTAAGTAAGTTCGACTCAGCCAAATCGGTTTAGTAGACGCAAGACGCGCTGACGCGCTAATCGACGCAACTCGGTTTAAAAAGTCGAGTCGTTACATCGCTTTCGACTCGGCCAAATCGGTTTAGTAAAGGCGCTAATCGACGCAACTCGGTTTATGCTCAAATCGGTTTGAATCGGTTTAAAAAGTCGAGTAACGACTCGACTTTTTAATCGGTTTAAAAAGTCGAGCAACGACTCGACTTTTTAATCGGTTTACAGAGTCAAGTAACGACTCGACTTTTTAATCGGTTTAAAAAGTCGAGTCGTTACATTGCTTTCGACTCGGCCAAATCGGTTTAGTAGACGCGCTAATCGACTCAACTCGGTTTATGCTCAAATCGGTTTGAATCGGTTTAAAAAGTCGAGTCGTTACATCGCTATTTACTACCTACCCTTAATACAATATCACATGATAAAACTTACCGAATTCAAAACAAATCACACGAAAACTAACAAACAAAACGCACTGCAAACACAAACAAAACAAGTCACGATATGATTAGGCACGTGGACGCGGAAAAATGTCTTCGTCATTTGGATGGAATTTACTGCGCCGAACATGATCGAGCACAGCGCGGGAGCTCCCGAATGAAGTTTCGGTTTCGGTCGTAGTTTCGGCAGGTTTGCCGCCGAAACCGAAACTAAACCGAAACTCGTTATTTTTGCCGAAACTCGACCGAAACCGAAACCGAAACCGAAACCGAATATTCGGTCGGACACTAATTTCCTTATTCATACAATACTAGCAAACCCGGCGAACTCCGTTTCGCCGCCAGATGGCTTCAAGATTTTCCAGCTTTTCTTTTCAAATTTTTCCAGAATTTTCTTTGCTATAAACCTCACGGAGCCCGAGACCTTTCCAACGAATGCAAAACCGTGGAAATCGGTTCGTGCGTTCTGGAGTATAGCGTCAGGAAGGAAAACCCGACTTATTTTTATATAGTAGATGGGATCCTTCAAGCGAAACGTGAAGAAGCATCTCGTAGGCCATGGCAGCGTCAACTGACAAGACATCAAGGTCTCTTGTCCGTTGCCGATGCGATTGGGGCTCCTCTTGTCGCTTACCATCAAGCGAAGCGGAGCCAATATGCTGAGCTAATATTAAAAAAGAAAATGCGCTGCGTTACATAATTTTATTTTTCTCGTCAATTCAATTTTATGATTTCGGTCATAGCGCCGGCCACGGAATGTTTATTTAAGAATTTTCATACGTTTGATGTTACTTTGTGGTTTCATAGAGTTAAACTGCTTATCACGACGTGTATGTAACTTTTATGAGGTCATCGGTCCATCCAAAGGGTTTGTTGTTTGTTGCGCCATACAGGGCCTTTTACCAAGGCATTATTGGCACGTAGCCTTCTCCTGCCACGCATTGATTTAATAAACTAGAACGCATTCAGAATTTGTGCAATAGGTTCGTTTTTATTTTGCGTGAATCAGTTCATATTTCTGAATGAAGGCAACGAAGAATCCTTCATATCCTGTCCTTTCTATTTCATGTGCTTGTTAATGCTTCAGCTCCTTATCTTATCTACGTGAACGGTTCCAGTTTCCATAGATGATCGTCTTCGATGTAGCAACCTACTATTATTAATTACTAGCGACCCGCCCCGGCTTCGCACGGGTGCAATGCTGATACTAAATGTACTACAGAAGGTCTTTGCGCTTTGTCCTATCCAGTCCTTCCCCAGTTATAGGCACACGCCGCCGGCTCCGCGGCCGGTACCGCCACAGCCGTTATGTCCCTGCATTTTAAATGTGTAATATCTTCTAAACTATTCATTTAAATTACATGCTGTGAAGGGCCATATTGATCTATATTAAATGCGCAATGTATTTAAGGTACTTAATTGGATAAGGATTAATTCTGTATTGCTTAAAATCGCTTCGTAAATAAGGCATTATTTCTTGTAAAAAGCAAAGGATAAAATAACGGTTATTGTGTGTTACCACTAAGAGATAGACATATACCTTCGCGAACTTTTTTGTAGACCATTTTAAGGTGAACAATACTGTACTACATTATTTTGATCTATCTCGTTGGGTTCAGCCAGCGTTTGCAATGAAAGAGCAAAAAAATGTGTTTATTTACGACATCACATTAGAAACCTCTAAATTATCAGTGTTTTTCTACTATGTTATGCATATATTATACATATAAACTTTCCAGTTGAATCACTCTATCTATTAAAAAAAACCGCATCATAATCCGTTGCGTAGTTTCAAAGATTTAAGCATACATAGGGACATAGGGACAGAGAAAGCGACTTTGTTTTATACTATGTAGTGATATTCCTGTTCCCAACTCCTATTTTTACACTAAATCGTTTACTGGACGAGCATCACGTCTTTGGAATTCGCTCCCTATTGATGTAATGTTTTTTTTTTGTACAATAAAAACTTTACAACAACAAAAATGACGACGGACACCGCGCGCTGTAACGCTTCTTTTCAATTCTATAAAATTGATAACTGGTAACGCCATCTGTTGTCGAGTAGCAAACACTGTAGATAAAAAAGCAAAACATGATAAGTCTGAATATATTAGAATAGATGGCGCTGTATTTAAAATATTTCTAATATGCTTAAGAAATATTTATGATACATTTTGATTAATAATAATTATGTTATATTATGTATGTAATATATTTTAGAAATACTTGTTAGGTAGATAGGTATATTACAAGAATATATCTTCTATAATGTCTGTAGGAGGTCTCTATTCGGTTTCTGACGTAGGTACTCTATTGTTGTGTTCATTGATAAGATAATGTTCTTTATTATCAGAACAGGCCAGGAGGTTTTAATTGCACTTCTTTTTTAGGATTCCTCAGAAATATAATGAAACCGTGCTAGTTATAGCATCATCATCATCAGCCTGTCTGTATCTATCCAATGCTGGGTCCGAGTCCTTCGTCAATCTCTTCACCAAATGCGATCCTCCTCCTTCCACATCTAGCCTATTTCATTATAATTTATATTATTTTTACAAAATTTACTTAAGTACCTATATAATTATTCTATTATGTGATAAATCACACGTTATCGAATTAAATAATTATACTTCCTTATAATGTGTTACGTTTATGTATTTTCCCGTCAAATATGCGTATCGTGTCAATTATTTTTGCTACACTTTAAATGTATTAATATTTACACTTTAAATGTATAAATTAAAAGTAATTTTGTCATGATAGTATGTACCTATTCCGTCACACAGAGTTTATTTATTTCAATGTATTAGTAACAGTGCTACGTACTTTAATACTAGCTCTTCAGCTTGAATTATTGTGTGGGATATATATAACATACTTCACTTATGCCACAATATAACAAGCTCGGTGGTCGAATGGTTAGCAATGGCCACTTTGACTCCGAGGCCGCCTCAAAGGCAAAGTTAGCTTGTTTATCTCCCTATCACGTGAGAATAAAAAAAAGTCCTACCTTAGTCATATGCCAACTGTCAACCCGAGCCGTCCAGTGGTTTGCGCTGTACGTTGATAGATCAGTCACTAACGTTTGCCATTTATAGATACAGAATCTCTATAACCGAATACGGAACCATTATCAAATATAACCGGTAAAAAATTCATATCTCCGTTTGCGTGGGTCTGAAGTATGTACAAGTTGTAATATTTATATATTATTCGTTCCGTCCGTCCGTGTGCACTCGACGAAATAACATGCAAAGGAAAACACATATTTGTCGGTACACAAAGTCTATAATAAGTCGTAAAGTAATGTAAGCATGGATTCATACTACCGCGAGCTAAGTCAGCATGCGTTAGAACCAATGGAGACCATATTCGTTTTCGTTGCATTTGCGATGTCTGCATTATTGTTTACTTGTGTATGCGGCGGTCATTGCATGTTGTACTATTATGGTAAGTTATTGGTGTTTTGTTTTTATATTTGTTTTTGAGCTTCGATTCGATTCGATTCGATTGATTCGTCCCAAGTTCTTGTTTCATCATATTCTTTTACAAACATGTTTCGGGTCACTTATACGTATAGTTATTTTCGTTCAGTCTATTAGTGTACCTATATTAAAAATAAAAATAAATCACATAGTAATAAAAAGAAAAAGAAACAGGTGCAAGTTGAGTAATTCATCCATACCTATTTCGAATAGTACAATATTATTTGATATAAATAAAAAATAAATAAATAATATTAAAAAAAAATTGGCGAAATACGGATTATTCGTACTTGGGACCATTGTTTTTTTTTTATTACCTATCGCGTGGGCGCATGTATTGTACCTCAGCTCGTCATTGCCTCACTCGCTCGCTAGTGAACTCAATAGCATTAAGTCAAGTGGATAATTTGTGTCATTCATGCTACCGTCGATAATAAAAGTGTTACACATAGATATAATACTGCCCTTTTTCGGTTCTACTTGCCTGGTTGTCTTTACAACTTAGGACACGAAACAAGTATACGGCCTGCCTGATACTAAGCGGTTACCGTAGCAGGTCAACACTTTTAATTCCAAGAGTAAATAAATAAATATTCCTGGACAAATTACACCCCGTCATCTAGTCCCAAATTAAGCGAAGGTTGTACTGTGTGTACTAGATAACTCATAAATATACTTAAATACTTTTTTAATACATACATGTAATATATAGAAAACACCCGGGCCAGTACAAACAGACATGTTCATGTATGTATGTAACATGTTCACAAAAATGCCGCACATGCAAACAAATGTTTGTCATGTGCGGCATTTTTGTCTAAAGCCAACCTCCCCGTGGTTGGCTTTAGACAAAAATAATATATTCACTAAATGGCACAACAATGTTCGCGAAGATTATTAGTAATCCATATTAATACTATAAATGTGAAAGTGTGTTAGTTTGTTTGTTATTAGTAACACTATATTTCATTCATACATAACAAAAATAAACATACAGTCATTCACATTACAGGTCAGTTCTATCGCAAAGTAGCGCAGTGTCAATGGCAATCTTGTTTCTTATCAATGCAATGCGATTTTGTGTGCAACTCCACATGTTGTTTTCCATTGTGTCATGCGTGTCGGACCGACACATGTCGACCGTCGGCTAACAGTTTTAATATCATCTAAAAATATTTACTTCTTTATTTCATACAATTAGCATTACCGTTTCCCAATTCGCTAAATAATGTCAAAAACTTATAAATCATAATAAAATAATTATCATATCATTAAACAATTAACAAAATAATTGGAAACGTATGGAAAAATTATAACATTATATTATTATTTGAAATACATTACATTAATAAGTAATAGAAAATTTATTCCCACAAAACTTGAGAATCGGAAGTAATGATATAAAGTTACGTGGCTATTTTGGAATAAAAAAAAACTACTTTTGTCCTTGTCTTTATTTTTATTTTATCATATAGATAAATTAGTGTTAATGCATTTATATTTAAATTATACTGCGAAAAGGTGTTTATATGTCCTTCCTTGACGGCTAAATGGCTTAAAGGATTACCGTATTTGGTGGCAATGGCGGTTTATGACTTAAAAAATATTTAGCACAGCCATAAATAAGGATTTAGGTAATTTAACAAATTAAAAATGGGTAAAGTCACAATAATATAATGCAAATGAATAATTATAAATATTCTTGGACATGTTACACGGAACCAAATAATCGCAAACTAAGCAAAGCTTGTACTATAGTAACTAGAAAACTGATAAGTGTACTTAAATTCATTTATTTACTTAAAAACTTTTAAATACAATGGTTACTAAAATATTTTCAAAGTAAAGTAAATTAAAATTAAAACTAAATACTAATTAAATAATGAAAAATATTATTTTGTAACTAAAAAAAATAATTATTAATAAACTAAATGCAAAACAAATCTAATAAACCGCTGCCCGCAGACAAAGTTTCCAATATGCTGGCTCCGTTGCCTCGTTGGATCGATATAGATCTAAACAAATAGACATATTTATGCACACAAAATGTTTGCCTATGCGGGTATTAAACCTGCGACCTCGGAATCAAAGTATCCATTGCTAGCATTCCGACCATCAGGCTCTTCAAGCTATTTATTTTTTTCTAAACACATTTAGGGGCTTAGAAATTTAGAGAGGAGCTCAGTGGCATAGTTGTGCGTGTAAGTCTAAATAGAACACGCAAGTTAAGCAATGTCGACCGTAGCCTGTCCATGGATGGGTTTATTTATCTCGAGCTCCATCGTGCTTCGGAAGCCGTTCAAAAGACGGCTTCGTTAAGCCCTCAGTCACGGCTGTTGTCATTATAAATGACAGTGGTTGAGCCAAGTCAGTGGCGTTTAGGCGGCTTGAAAAAATTGGCCTCCACCAACCAGCAGTTGAACAGTATTGTGGAGAATACTCCAAACCCCATCAATTGAGGGGGACCCATATCCAAGCAGTGGGATTAATAAGGGTTGATGATGGATGACATTTATAGTCAGAATTTCTTGGCGATAAGCTTATGTCTAATAATTAATGCCCATAGTCTAACTGTGATAATACCTTGTTTTTTGTAAATTATTATGCAAAATATTTGAAGCGATAATTTGATACGAGATAATCCTTATCTGCGCTAAGATATGAGTATTATCTTTGCCTTCACACCACAAGTCATTACTTTACTTAATATTACAGAAATGAAGTGTTCGAAATGATTGTTTGTTTAATATATATTTGTTTTTACAATGGATACGGACTTATTAATTAAAATTGCCGTGACTACGTTGCCTGCTGTCATATTATTGATAATATTTTTAAGTGCAATTCATCTGGTGTCTTGTATATATCTATATAGTAAGTTTCTCTTTTTGTTATTTCTGTTATTTTATACAATCATTAACTTCAAGGGTGTATAGAATAATTATTTTCATTTATTATTCTGTTTATTTCTAATATGGACTTTTTCGAAAAATTTCATGGCTTTCTTTCGACTGTTTTTATTCTAAAATGCTTTAGATCATAAAACTTTTTGTTTATCTACGGATGAATCAATTTAAATGCTTTTAATATGATAAGTTTTATTTTAAGGTTGGTCTAACTGCTATAATCGTTAGCTATGTTTAGTATATAGGGAACCGAAACGCTTAATTCGGTTTCCTAGGCAACCAGGAAATGTCAAAAACAAACCTGTATTTACGAAGTTATGAATTTCACATGGATATGGTGCACGTACGAACTTTTCTTAACTTAGGGATTTAAATTCTGTTATTTTGGCAACGATGTTCATAAAAGATAGATTTAGATTTGAAGAGTCTAGAACTTTCCGTGTTAATTTCTCTATATTTTCGTAACAAAATGTTTACATGAATAAGATAAATAATAATATTTTGATAAGGTATATGACTAAGTTATCGGACTTTGACGTGCAATTATTTCTTTATTGACCTATTTTGAAATATACGGTTATTATCAAAAAATAAGATATTTTTTTCACGTACTTTTTTAGTTATGTGGGTTTTTTTTTATTGTGACTTAACTTTTATATTCTTTTGGGAGATATTTTTAGCAAAAGTGTGTTTTATGAATACATCTTGGTGAAAATGAATAGATTTTATGATTTATGGAAATCTAAAGATAATTGTAACATCGGACACGATTATAATATACCTGACGAGATATTAATATAATTGCTTTTTGTTTTGTATTCAATATTTTATCAGTTCAATATCTAATTGTGAAATAAAATGTGAAACAACATTTAATAATCACAACCTAAATATATCACGTAAATATAACCGTGAATCAACAAAAATATCGTTGTCAGGTTCAATAAACGGTTATCGATACTCCAATTTGTGATAATATTTAGGAAAAAAATATCTTCAAATTACTAACAACATTTTATCCAAATAAATAATACAAAGCTAAACAGCACATTATCATGATATGCATTATATATATTAATCATTTTATAGATATAAATGATGAAAAGTTAGTTACAGTCCAACTTTTCATCATTATATCTATGATAAAGAGGCCCGAACTATGAAGCAATAACGAGCTCGGTGGCATACGTAGCGGTCAATGACGCGGCTTCAACACCAACGCTCGTGGGTTCGATTCCCACATAGGACAAACATTTGTGTGCATGAACATGTCTGTTTGTCTTAGTCGGGGTGTTTTCTATGTATCATAAAAATGTATTTACAAAAAAAAAATGTATTTACGTATGTTTATCAGTTGTCTAGTACCCATAACACAAGCTTCGCTTACTTTGGGGCTGGATGGCGCTGTGTAATTTGTCTGACAATATTTATTTATTTATAAGTCATTAGTAGTAGTAGTATAAATAATAATTTTAACAAAAAAAATCCGATTCCAAATATTACTCTACATTTATGTGTATAGATACAGTCTGATGATGATGATGAAAAAATATGGGACCAATCTGGAAGAATCTCTTTCAAATAAAAAAATATTTTTTCAAATCGGTTTATAAATGTCGGAGTAATGTAATAACAAACCAAACAGTAGTGGGTAGATACAGGCTGATGGTGATGATGATGACGATGAAAAAAATATGGGACCACCTTGGAAGTATACTCTTTCAAATAAAAAAAGTTTTTTTCAAATCGGTTTATAAATCACGGAGTAATTAAGTAACAAACATTAAAAAAAAATACAACTGAATTAAGAACATCCTCCTTTTTTGGATTAAGTTAAAAAATTGAGGGTTTCGACCAAGGCTACTCAATACCTGGAACGCATTCAAATATGCCCACCAACGGCACTGTTTGGCCGGCCATCGACACGCGGATGCGACATGGAACATCAGGCCTATATAGATGAAAAGAAACTTAAATTATGGCACATATTCAAAAATAATTGAGCGGTCTTAATAAAGACTTGTACAAATAATTGAATTGTACATCATTGTAGAGCTTGAAATATTAAAGAATTCAAAGTACTTGAGTATGAAAATAACAACGGGAATTAACGCGATCATGTGTAAGGGTATTTCCATACCTTCATTATTGCCTGACGTTTCGACACTTTCGACCAGGTTGCACCGGCCGTGGTCACAGACTGACTCGCTACTTTGAATAATTCATAATTGCACAATTTCTTTATAAAAATAATTTACTATGCCGCATGCTCTGGCATCATTATGTTTAATGTGTTTCAACCTAACTAACTACATTGTCGGTAAAATTTCCTATTATCTCTTGTCATACGTACCATGTCAAATAACGAGAACTGCGGTTATTTCCTTATGATCATTTAAGTTTAAGATGTTTAACTACGCATCATTAGCCTCATCAAACGCGATAGTGATTGGTGAATCAGAGATTTGGACTAGTTTACTTCTTAGTCACATTACGTTGATATTTTTATAATGACTAGAGTCGAAAAATATAGATATTTATTAGGATATTAGTATAATCGAATACACTATTGTAGCAAGAAAGTAAAAATCTTTTGATACTTCTTGATAAATAAGTCCTCATGATCATTTGTTAACTTATTAATATTAGCGTAGGTACATTGAAATTAATTTCCCTCAACCGTGATCCCGAACAAATACGACCTGGGGTCTTCAAGAAAAGAGCCTACATTTCCCGAAACAGGCTTGTAACGGATTAGTGACCTTTTGGTGGTGTTAACGTCTATGGGTTGAGGTGTTTGCTTACCATCAAGTAACTCACATGCTCGTTTGGCTCCCGCTTCTCTATTTACAGAACAGAGAGCTTATTGTTTTGATTTGTCACGTAAGAATTGATATTACGTGTCACTTGTGATTCTACGTCATCAGGTGTGGTTTATTATTTAAAGGGAATTTCAGTGACTGCAATAAGTATGTCTCATTTATTATTGTTCTCTATGCTTCAAGTCAGTATATTCATTACTGAACATATTCCCACGATTCTGCACCCCATGTATTTAATTACAAAAACAAAAAAAAAATATCAGTTACCTTACTAGGTAAATACTAGGTAGTACCCATAGTACAAGCTTTGCTTAGATGCTTGGGGCTAGAAGGCAGTGTGTAATTTGTCCGTTTCTTTTCAGTCTATCGCGAATTCGCGAATTCATTCTCTTATTGATATTTTTTATATTTAATTTAAAAAAAAAAACTTGAGTGTGTGCGAAATTTCTTGTATGCAGCTAGCACACAAGAAATCTCGTAATTTTGTGTATTCGAAAAGAGATTATAAATATTTTGACATTTTCATATTTCAGACACGGGATTAGTACGTTTAGTGACTATTTGAATTCATGAATTTCAACAGTATAGGTTTCAGTACATTGTGTTCCAATTACCACAACGCAATACGTGATGTTGTATTTAGATAACATTCGGCTTTTTAACGTTCATATTGTGTCGTACACACAGGTGAAGCATACTATTTGTATGGTTTCGTTTTCAGGCAATGCGGTCTCAAATATTATATATTATTTACCTAATTCATTACCTTGTACCAAATTATGAGGAAAATTTGTAGATAACAGCCCTCGTTTTGCTTCGTCGTTAGTTATTTTTAACAAACGACATGGTTATTGTAATTTCCTATTTGAAAGTTAAATTCGGTTAATATTTCTAGAGATTACTCTCAACTGTGTCTTTGTAACATAATATTTTATCTTTTTATGTTATACATCTAGATTAGGTATATAGTACACATAGTACAATCTTTGTAATTCGTTCAAGAAAATGTTTGTTAAGATGTGGGCGATTAGGGCGCTGTGTAATTTGTCCAGGAAATAGGCATATTTATTATTTGCGTTAGTATAGATTATATTCTGTGTACAGAGAGAGATCTTGCCCAAATCTGAACAACACGACACGTGTACTACCTCGACGTGATAGAACCTATTTCGGTAGTGAATGGGAGTGGTGACACTTTGTTAAATTAGTTACCTTTTACCATGACTAAATGTCGATTTTGTATGATAAATGTACTAAAACTCAATACCTGTTTTTTACATTTCATTGATTTACAATTGGGAAATACAAACAAAAGAATATATAGTTATACTAGTTTATACTAGCTGGCCCGGCGAACTTCGTATCGCCTTTAAATATTTTTACTTTAATTTCCGATGAGTTAGAAACTATTCTATCTCTCAAGTTGGATTAAACTGCACACACTGTGTAAAATTTTATTAAAATCGGTTTAGGGTTTAGGATTCCATCGCAGACAAACAACGCGATGCGATTTTTATATACATATTAAGATTTTAAGGGATGTTTCATGCAGTAGGAAACAAATACATTTTATTAAATTATAATTCATCGTTTTTTTTTTCATTTTATTTTCATGTTGTTACTATCCCAATTGTAGGAAGAGTACTACGATTCTACAGGGATGTTGCTTTCATCACAAGCTTAGTATACCGTAGCTGTAATCACTTAGCACCACATATTTACCACTAGAATGGAAAAAACGAAGTCAACAATTTTCTTAATAACTAAGGTAAATAATCTGTTACGTCTTCATCAGACGTTTTATCATTTGCAGTGAGATAGTTGCTATCAGTCGAGTCACTGGCGACAGATTAAACTGTATTCTTTGTGGTTCTGGTAATTAAATGTGCCGAGATGAGCATGTTTCTAGGCGTGGTCATTGCTCTCCAGGTGCCTGTGCTGTGTTTACTGTTAATTTTGGTTTTATCGCTTATATATTTGATTTACACTCGCATGAGTAAGTTGATTTATGTGTTTTTTTTTATCAAATATTCTTTATTACATAACAATTAATACATAATGAAGTCTACGAAGGAAAGGTTTACAAATGCATATCTCTTCAATAGATTTCTTTCTGCCAACTTTAATGTTCTTAAAGAAATTTACGTTGACCGGTAATCAAAACAAGGTATATGAAAGAAGAAAAATGTCAACAGTCAATTACAGGAATAAATAACCAGGGCAGAGAATAAAAAATATGTTTTGGAAAATAGTTTAAGTATAAATAAATAAATTATTATACACATTACAAAGAACACATGACCGGTTGTCGAGAGGTGGTATGTTCAAGTCACACTGTGGAGAGGCAGGTGAATTTATCCTATTAAAAATATTTAGATAAATTCCGGCAAGTTGACTGAAATCAACTATTAAAATTGTAATTAAATTACAAAGTATCATAACAATAATTGAATAATTTGTAATTATTGAAGACAATTAGACAAACTACTACAAAATTTTATCAATCCATTCATGCAGCTTGGAGAAAACTGATACGAGAGATGTTACGAGTATTATTTATACTCTGGACTTATTAAATTAATTTTAATAAAATTATATTTTCCAAAACAATTTTACATTGAAATCAAATTATTTATTTTGTCATTGGTCTTATATCATTGGGCCCTTGTTGAACACGTTTTACACATTTTTATTAATATACTTTTTTTTTGTCATTTTCTTTATCTACTAGTATTTGTTTAAAGTCATTAGAAGGGGAAAAAACATTTTCATCCCTCCATCTCGGAAAGAGTATTTTTGCTCTTCGATATCTGAGTGCAAAAGTCGTTTTTATTCGCTAGAGGATAAAGTAAATTTGAAAATTGGAATATCGTGTGCACTAAGTTTGTGAATTCAAAACATATAAACCTAGTTACTTCTACCTCCATGGTGACGAAATTATCATACAACTTTTTTTAATTTGTTAAAATCTCACGACTCGGAACCTCATTGGTGTACTTTTTTTAATTTGCTTTACGCGGACATTTTTATTATCACGTTATATTGTTAACTCTTTGCGGCACAGATTTTTATGTTCAGAGTAAAACTAATATTTTTGTATATACTTTATTACTTAGGCTTACTTTTAAGTAGATTTTGGGGTTTTTCGTATGTGGGTTGATGGGGGGGTCAGATATGGGGTGGTTACTGTGGATGACCACCGTGAAGAAAATAGCTAAATATAGTATGATTTTTTTATTATTATAAAGTACAAATCTAGAAATAAAAATGCGTACATACTAAAACATGAGTATCACAAAGTATTCTAAACACAAATTATTGTTTGTGGTGGTTCTCAAAACAAGATTTGCCTTCTCGGTAGCACAAGGGAACTTTGCATATTTTGCAGCCCTAAATTGTTCGCACGGGCTCTTTTTTCGTGTTGCATCTACTGCAACGCCTGGAAGTTCCTCGAACTGGCTGATGATTTGCGACATCTAGGCGAACAGATCTAGAAACTTCAGGTTTGTGTTTTTTATGGAAACCAAACTCGGTGAGGGTGGATTGCTTCTAGACCTGTTTTTCATGAGCTTTTCCTCCTCTTTCGAGAACTTTGCCTGCTAAATCTGTTTCCACTCTATCTCCAACTTTTCCAGTATACTCACTAATTTAATTAATAAATCGCCGGATTTTATACAGCTTGTCATAGTTAGGATCTGTTCTACTTGGCATCAAGTCGTTGTCATTCAAATGAAGGTTCCCTAGAATCCAAGAAAATCTCGTCAAAGGCATGAATGAAGATATGTATTCGTCTCGTAAGTCGGTTGAAGAAGACCAGTAATCTCGGTAACTTGGGCTCTTTTTTATTCCCATGACTAAATTGAGACCAATAAATACTTCTATTTCTTCTTCTGTGACAGGATTATAAGATCCTCCTTTTTGTTGAGCATATAAGTTAGTCTGAAAGGTCTAAAGTAGAACGAGTTATTTTGTCCAGAATAACTGAAAAATGCTAAGTGGGGATAGTTCTCTGTGAGCAGCCAGAGAGTTATCTCTGGCTGCTCACAGAGACAAGTCAGTAAGTATGTGATGGGTCATAATCGTCAGGAGGTTATAGGTAATTGAGTGCGATTTTTTCCATTTTGGAACCTGTATATCAGCCCGCGCAGTAGATGGTCCTGGTTGTGGAGCTGCTGCTGATGATGAAGGTAACGGCCGAGAAGAAGATAATCTGGCTAGAGGTGTGTCATCTTCTGATTCAAATTCAGAGTTAGGTAGATTAGTACCTTCGAAGTCTTCACCGAGTAAAATTTCTCGCGTCGTCGTACTTGGACCTTCGACGATGAGCTCATCTTCGACATCCGAACCATCGCCACCCGCATAATTGTCGTCATCAGAAGGTATATCGACATATTCTGAAAAAGCATTCTCGATTTCCTGGGTAGATAAACCCGTTCTTTTCATTATCTGCAAAAATAAAACCAATATGTAATAAAACTACTTGTTATAGAAAAATTATACCTTTACAGTACGGTGGTAACCGCTGCTAACCACTATAAATAAGGTGTAATTTTCAAAAACCTCTTATGTTTATTTGTGATATTTATACTTATTATACAAGATTAATCATATTTCAACGATTTGAACGTAAAAATAATTCATATTTGTAAATATTAACTTACCAATGAAATAAAACACTTGCAGAACAACCAAATTCAAATTTCACCGTTTTTCGTTTGATAGTTCAGTTTTCCTTTTAGCCGTCAGAATACGACAATTAGCACTATTCAAATGTTACATGTTAGTATCGTTCATATTAATACAAACTTTAACCAATAAATGTCGCTGTATCATAAAACACGCGAATAAATAGGTGGTTAATTCTGCTCACCACTGTGAAGAAAAGAGTTAAAAACTTAGGTTACAAACAAACTTAAAATGAGTGATTGTAGCGACAAAGAAGTGTATTTGACGCTAACAGAATTGACTGAAACTATTAATAATGCTTGTACCCTCAACAATCTTGTGCTTGTAAATGTTTTTTCTTGTATTTAGTCATTTCCTCGGGATGAAAAGTTACGTGTTGCACTCGAGTGCAAAGATTTTTTACCTCGTGCTCTTTTAATTCCCTCGCTAACGATCAGAATCCTTCACTTGCTCGGTCATCAAAATTGAGCACGCGATTAAAAAACAACTTTGCACTCTTGTATAACAAATAACTATTATATATGGCAGTCATTGTTTCGTATATTATTGTGCTTTTCAACGAAAGACGACGTGATGCAAAACAAAAAAAATATATATATATAAATATGTCTTTTTTTTTAGTGTGGATGCGATAGAAACTGTCAATTTATGTATTCTTTGTTTACGTTTTAAATTGCCGCGCAAATATGACGTATTGTGGCGTGTGACAACTATGACGTCGCGTTGGCGCGGTAGAGGGATGGAAAACAGATGAAGGGCGATAAACTTCATTAACATACATTGCAATACATACAATTTAAAATGTCACTCATCACGAGTAAGATAGTCTATTAACCTCTTTTTGAACGTAGATATTTACAATACAGATGTCTCTTATTTGCACTTGTAGTTTGTTTTAATGACTTTATCAAATGATTTTCTGTTTAAGATGTAAAGTATTTGTTCATCTAAATATTAGTTTATATTTATTGTTACTATAACGCGCTCATTTTCAAGTTGTGGAATGAACTTCCTGTCAAGGTATATACAGTATGGGGTTCAAGGGAGGCGGCGTGAAAGGGTTTTTATAGGATTGGTAAACGCGTGAGTGATGATGTCGTAGGCCTACGTAGGCTGCGATTACTGCTTACCATCAGGCGGATCGCATGCTTGTTTGACAACCTATTGGAATAAAAAAAGTTCGCCATTTACGACTAGTGTAATAGTTTGATAGTACTGTTCACATTTTTCAATATTAATGCATTACACAGTAATATACAAGACTAATGATGACAAAGTACAAAATGATAATTTATGTACATGTACATTATAACGTAGATACGGTTGTTTACCCTGTATTTTGTATTATTATAAGTATAATCACTAGCTGACCCGGCAAACGTTGTTCTGCCATATAAATTTAGGGGTTGGTGGTAGAAGGGGGAAAATTTGAAGTTGTATGTATTTTTCAATGCTAGGTAAATCATAACAAAATAAAAATTGACAATAAAATAAAAAGAAAATGGTGGAGCTTCATCATTTAGGGATATG
Source organism: Hypsopygia costalis (assembly GCA_937001555.2). Classification (NCBI taxonomy): domain Eukaryota; kingdom Metazoa; phylum Arthropoda; class Insecta; order Lepidoptera; family Pyralidae; genus Hypsopygia; species Hypsopygia costalis. The sequence continues at coordinate 19,363,997 of OW443349.2, read as the reverse complement.
AAAAATAGATGTTGGCCAATTCTCCGACCAACCCGATAAGCACACAAAATTTCATAAAAATCGATCCAGCCGTTTCGGAGGAGTTTGGTAACAAACACCGCGACATGAGAATTTTATAATTATATTAGATTAGATGTTTATCAACAATTTTTTGAATATTCTCTTTGTTGATCTACTTAACAGGAAAATTATATTAATACCTATTGAAAGTGTAGATACCAAATTGTACTGATATAATAATAGTCGAAACAAATTATTATACACAATCAATTACCTTGTTATAAATAAATATTAAGTCGGCCATGAATAACGGATTATAATGTGATTTGATGGAATGAACATGTTTGTTTGTCTTGATCTGGCTGTTTTCTATATTTTATATGTATGTATTTACAAAAAAAAAGTGTATTCAAGTATAATAATACCAATTATCTAGTACGCATAGTACAAGCTTTGCTTAGTTTGGGACTAGATAGATGTCAAAGTGTAAGTTTGTCCTGGAATATTTATTATTTTTTATAGATGATTATCAATGTATAACATATACAACGTATATTGTCAAAACATATTCCGACGTTTTTATACCGGTAAGGTAGTAAATAAACATATGACCCATCCAATGGAAAGCAGTTACTACAAACTATGGATGCCTGTAAAACTAAGGGCTTCACATGCAAATTGCCGACCCTATAAAAGCATAAAAGCAATTCACTGCCTTCAAGAAATCCATGCAGAGTCTCGTAGACATCCTTGACGCTACAGACAGTTCATTCCACTGCTACGATGATAGATTGGTAAATTTATTATTATTAATGAGGTCTTAGCGATTTTTTTATATGAGACGGGGGCAAACAAGCATGTGGGTCACCTGGTGGAAAGCAATCACCACCGGAGATCAGCAAGACCAAGGGGTTGCTGATCCGTTGCCAGCCTTTTAAGGGAATTAAAGACTCTCTTCTTGGAGGCTCCCATATCGTAATTCCACAATTTCACTGTTCGCGGTATAAACAAATGGTAATGTAAACGATACAATGAAAAAAAGGTACACATTTGACGACACCGGTGGCCGAATGGCTAGTAATGGCTAATTTGACACCGAGGCCTCGGGTTCGATCTCCGCGCAAGAAAAATATTTGTGTGCATGAACATGTCTGCTTGTCTTGGTCTGTATGTTTTCGATGTATTATAAATATGTGTGCTTTCTATGTTTTGAGTATGTATTTACCATAAAAATGTATTTAAGTATAATATCAGTTATCTAGTACACATAGCACAAGGTTTGTTTAGTTCGGGACTAGATGGTAATGAGCCACTTACACCCCAATAAATAGTGAACAGAACTCAATTCTTATTTACATAGCCTCGGATAGGACTATATTATATTGTTCTAAAATTATGTTGAATTTACAAATCTTTTTATATCATAATGACGTAGATATCTCTATATTTAAGCTTCGTGATATTTGGTGCAGAGATAACTGTATTTTCAGGCTATTTTAGTTTAAAATGTGTGTTGACTTTTATGTTGGTATGTAAAATTTTATGCAAATCATTTTTTGTATGTCATATTAAATCCCATTCATGTCATATCAAATGTGGTTGGTATTTATAAAACATAAATATTGACCTAATACTAAATAGTAGTCTAAATACATAAGTCTGTTTGTTTGTTTCGTTTTTACGCCTTAATTACTGAAATTTATATTCCAATAAATCTATACTTAACATTACAAATAAGTAAAGTTTATGAGTTTGTGAGGTTGATCCTACTGAACCGATTTTGAAAAATCTTTTACTACCAGAAAGCCACGTTATTTGTGAGTGTCATAGGCTATATATTAACTCGAAAAATTAAAAATCTTTTCCGTATACGCAGGCGAAGCCACGGTCGGAAGCTAGTGTGTTATAAAGTTGTACATAATCATTATTACACTTGTCCTGTGTTATTTGTGTACTTACATTGCAATACAAAAAAAAATTGGTTGTCTGTTTACGGACGATAAATTTAGGCTCATAGTACCTCTCTATCGCTTATTCCGCGAGCAAGCGAGAGGCTTGCACGATCGGCTCAGGCGAAACGTGACAAATGCGTCATATTTCTTCATACGCGCAGCCGGTGTTTATCGATTTATAATAAAAAAAAGGATTTAATATTTTATAATAATGTTTTCACTTTTTCTCCGAACTTAATATGACACAGTGGAAAACCACACGCTCTATAATTTCTATAGACTCCTTACTACCACGTGAGTCGTCGTCCGTCCGCGGCGACCGCGTCACAGAATACATGAATTGTGTATAAAATTATTTATTAAAATAAAGTCTTACAACGAATATGTTGGTAACGATGATATTCTACGTTCGGACATGCTGATTACTTAGATAAGATTACGTGTTTGTGTTTAAAAGTGTGTGTGATGTACCAGTGAGCTGTTGTGTTGTGGCCGATATAAAATGAATGTATTAGCGATCACAATGTGTATAATATTCATATTTATGTGTTTATTTCTATTTTGGATGTGGTTTTGTTTTGGGAACTGTGTTATAAGACGTGAGTTTTATTTTTCTTTAATTTACTTTATCGATTGAATGGCGAGCAAAAGGGTTACAGGTTCGATTTTTGCAAAAGTCAAACATTTTGTGTGCTGTTTGTTTCGCTCTGGGTGTTTTTGTATTTTGTAAGTATATGTTATCGACAATCCGGTATCATATTCGCTATGACTAATCCGGTATTATATTATTAAGAAACATTTTTTTTTAATATAACCTAGACATTCTATATAATGCCAAAAGCATAACCGGAAGAGTATTACTCAGAAATTACAGCAAGGGGAGACTAGCCCGGTGGTCGATGGGCTATCAATGGCTATTTTGACTCCGAGGTCGCGGGTTCGATCCCCGCACAAGACAAACATTTGTGTGCATGAACATGTCTGTTTCTGTTAGCCTGGGTGTCTTCTATGTACTATGTATGTATTTATAAAAAAAATGTATAATTAAATACATTTATCAGTTGTATAGTACCCATACTGCAAGCTTTGCGCTTAATTTGAACTAGATGGCGCTGTGTACATTTCCAGTACACAGAAAACCTTAACCGAAAAATAAAGTCGTTGAACAAATATATTAGTGCTGAAGATATGCTACGTTCGGATACTGATTATTTAGATTGAGTTTTTTGTGTTAAGATAATTTTTGAGTATAATTTGCGAGTTCTTGTGTCCGACGCAAAATGGAAGAAATAGCAAACACAATGTACTTAATCTCGGGATCCTGAACAGAGTGCGGCGGTTCTTCTTTGTATAAGATATCGGCGGTTTGTCTTTTGTATAAGACTCAAGTTCGAGCCTGCGTGGAGTACTGCTCGCATCTCTGGGATGGTTCCGCCCAGTATCTCCTCGAGGCTCTCGACAGGTTGCAGCGACGAGCGGTCCGCATAATTGGTGACGAAGAGGTCACCAAGAATCTTGAACCTCTTCAACTCCGGAGAGATATTGGCTCACTAAGCGTATACTTATCGCCTATACCACGGAGAGTGCTCTGAAGAACTGTTTTCCCTTATCCCTTCCTCCCCTTTCCGTCACCGAACAACACGTACTGGCTTGCGGTACCACAAATTCACCGTTGGTATCATTCCGTCGCGTACTAAGAAGTTTGGCAACTCCTATCTATGTCGCACTATTAAAAAGTGGAACGCGTTGACATGAGTTTTATTTTTCATTAATTTATTTTAAAATATTCTTCATTTATAGGTAAAAATAATGTAACAATTCGTACACTATTGCCACTATGCCCTGCTATTAAGCGTACAAATAATATTCATTGACATTTATTAGAAAGGACATAGGATATTTTTTATTAATAAATTTAACAAAAAAAAACCGACTCCAAACATTACTCTACATTTATGTATGTAGATACAGGCTGATGATGATGATGATGAAAAAAATTTGAGACCAATCTGGAAGTATACTCTTTCAAATAAAATAAGATTTTTTCAAATGGTTTATAAATCACGGCGTAATTAAGTAACAAACATTAAAAAAAAATACAGTCGAATTGAGAACCTCCTCCTTTTTTGGAGTCGGTTAAATAAAGTAAACGCGGGCGCAGGGTGCCACGGGTGGAAACTAGTAGTTAATAAACGAACAAATTAATATATCAGTAACCTATATGTTGTATCTTTATTGTATAAAAATTTCAGAACACAGTAGAAATAAAATGATTACACAAATTTGTTTGATTGACGAGCTCGGTGGCGTAGCGGTCAATGACGCGGCTTCGACACCAACGCTCGTGGGTTCGATTCCCACATAGGACAAACATTTGTGTGCATGAACATGTCTGTTTGTCTTAGTCTGGGTGTTTTCTATGTATCATAAGTATGTATTTACAAAAAAAAATGTATTTACGTATGTTTATCAGTTGTCTAGTACCCATAACACAAGCTTCGCTTACTTTGGGGCTAGATGGCGCTGTGTAAATTGTCCAAAATATTTATTTATTTATTTATTATTTGTTCAAAGGCGGACTTAATTCATAGAGGGATCTCTTTCAGCCAATCTTTGAGCATCTGAGATGATATAGTTAACTAATAGGCAGGTGGAGTACACACGAGGTTGTACCCAAAAGAAACCGAACTGGTGTTGTTGTGGGCAGAGCTGTTGTTGTGCCGCGTTCTTCCGCTAGGGACATATAGAGCCACTATTCCCGAGAGCCAAGTGAAAGAAGGTTCCGTTCGGTTTGTGTGAATTTTTTTGTGACAGTTGTTTTGTGTGCTCGTCGTTTTTGCAATGGCTGATTCGCGCGGTCGCAAAGTTTTGCTTATTGCTCCGAAGAACTGGCACAGAAACTCTTGAAATGTTAAAAACAGCCTATATGGATGATGCTATTGGGAACATTCAATGGTTTGAGTGGTTTCCCGTTTTAAAAATGTTGAAATATCAATTGACGACAAACCTCGCTCTGGTCGTCCGTCGACGGCCCGAATTTTTGATTCGGAATATCATTAATTATCTAGGTTAACGGAGCTCCTATTTCCGGTAACAGGACACAAGAAAACCCCAAGCTAACCCAAATCAACTCAAATCCAACCAAAACATGATTTGTTACACTGACCAAAAATCGGTCAGTATGAATAATAACTAATTTATAACATTGACCATAACACGCCCACCTGATGTGAAGCGTTACCGTAGCCACACTAAAAGATAAATGATAAAATATACTTAAATAAATTTTATTTTTATAGATACATACATAGAAAAAACCCAGACCAAGACAATGGAAATGCACACAAATGCATACTTTATATTTATTTTAATTACCCAAGTGTCCTTAATAAAACAAAAAAGTTTTGTATAGCGTTGTATTTCTATGCTGTGGTATAGCTACGCAATCTTTTGTTTATTTTTATTCTTTGTTAGAACAATGTATGACAAATACATATGAGTTATTTCCATCCGGTATGAACTGTATTGTTCTTCAAAAATGATTATTTCTACGTTGACATCCGCTGGAAGAGATCTCTTCAAGAGATAAGCTCGCCTTTGCATAACTACATATACTATGTATACTACATGTACTGTATAACTTAGGCTTGGCGCAAACGAGCCACCGACCACAGCCACCGGTGGCCAACCACTAGCAGTTAACGCGCTTTTTCATACATCTTGTTCAAATTCGCCGCACACGTGTGGCCGGTGGCGGCCACTCGCTACTGCAGTGTCCGCGACTAGCCACTGTGGTCGCTGCGGGCCACTCAAGCCGCCGACACCCGCCACTGTCGCGCTGCTTCACCCTCCGCGCAGTTAACCGTTAGACGTCCTACGTCTAAAAAACTTTACTGGATGTCTGTCGATTATCGAAATGCAAGTTATGTTATACTGTAGGACCAGTTAAGGTTGGATGTACCCAATATAGGCGGCGACGGCGTCGTCAACGTCGTCTGCGTATTAATAATAGCCCGAGCAAATTTTCTGTGTCGGAATCCATCGTAAGACTGCGCAGCTACGAGAGGGTTATAAAATGTGGCGACTTCCGAACACCGGTGGCTGTCGCGCGCTTCAGCCACTGTTACAAAAGTGGCGGTAGCGCGCGACAGCCACCGGTGGCTGTGGTTGGTGGCCCGTTTGCGCCAAGCCAATAAAGAATAATAGCCGTGTGGTTTCCGGCAGACTAGAATAGAATCATTCCGTTTCTTCCCGTGGATGTCGTACAAGGCGACTAAGGGAAATACATTATCAAATATCGATCAGGCTTCCCCAACCCGTTTGGCCAGCGTGGGGAGTGTAGGCCAAATCCTCCTTCCGTCTAGGACGGACGAGAGAGGGTCGTGTTCCTGTAGTGGAGACTAAAATGGACCTGATGATGATGATGAAAGAATAAAGACATCAATCCATAATCATTCCACTGGTGGGATATGGATCTCCCGTCAATTGAAGGAGTTTAAAGCATACTCCACCACGCTGCTCAACTACGGGTTGGCGGAGGCCAGTGTTTTCAAGACGCCCAAAGGCCACTGACTTTGGCTTAAGGACTGTTATCTGGTGACAACAGCCGGGACCAACAGCTTAACGTGCCCTCCGAAGCACTCAAGGAGCTCGAGATAAATAACATATTGTCTATAAATTTAATATAAAGCTAATTATTTATTTAAACATATTTTTGATTGCAAGAAAGGCTTTGGTCCTTTTAAAGAAAATAGAAAAATGTTAGCACAGAAAATGTGTATTTTTAGGAAAATATTTTATTTCTTGATATTTTAGGAATTTGATACGTTATTTTTGAAAAAAAATCGGGTTGCACTCCTGGAGTGCCGGCAGAAGTGAAAACTTGATCATTAACGTTGAGCATTTTTGAATACTTTGGAATGGTTAGGGAATAATTTCGCACGAATTGCTTTATTTATCAGTATAAAAGTACTATCATTTATGTCGTAAAATACAATATTCATTTATTGCGCTATTGTACACAAACAAGACAATTTATATTACTTTAAAAATAAACAGCAGGAGCATGCATACATTTTCGCCGCGCGGTAGAAAGAGAGGGGGATATTACTACGTCTCCTACGCCGCGCCGGCGATCTATACTCCCTCCGTCTTTTTTCGATTAGGTTACATGTCCTGACGCGAGTTTAACATTTTTTACCCATCCCAAAAAGTGCACAACGCCGCTAAAGAAGTTTTCACTTCAAAAAGCTGGTAACCCTAACCGCACTGGAGCCGTTCCAAGATAAGACACTACGTGCGATACGACGAAACAAACACGTTTCCAATAACGTTCCTAAAATTTATACGCATACCAAATGTGACATTTTTTTAAATTATCGTTATTAATTAGGTATTATCAAAGATAATCGATATGATGTATTGTTTTATTACAGATTAATCACATAGATAAATGTCAAATGTCTAATGTCCACACATACAAAATATGAATACATTATTTTTTAAAAGACTATAAGAAAGAAGACTATAAAGAAGAAATGTTTTCCATACGACGAGGTCGATGGTCGAATGGCTAGCATGCCCACTTTGACTCCGAGGTCGCGGGTTCGATCCCCGCACATGACAAACATTTGTGTGCATGAAAATGTCTGTTTGTCTTGGCCTGGGTGTTTTCTATGTATTATATGTATGTATTTACAAAAAAAATATATGTTAAGTATAGTATCAGTTATCTAGTACCCATAGTACAAGCTTTGCTTAGTTTGGAACTAGATGGCAGTGTGTAGTTTGTCCAGGAATATATGTTTATTTATTTTATTTTACATGTTTTATTTAGTTTGACTGCGGTGTTTGTAATCAAATCTTGTTAGTAACATTTGACCTACTTGTCAGTGTACAATTGAGCTGAAATTTGACACACTCCTTTGGTTGTCATGGCTCGATTACGTAAGTTTATGATTTCCACATTAATGCCCACTACCGAGGATATCATCATCATCATCATCAGGTCATTTTAGTCTCCACTACAGGAGCACGACCCTCTCTCGTCCGTTCCAGACAAAAGAATTTGGCCTTTGGCCACGCTGGCCAGACGGGTTGGGGAGGCCTGATAGATATAATCTATTCTAGTCTGCCACAGCCGGAAACCACACGGCAAACCTAGGTTATATGGGTATCAAATGAATGAAGTATTGTAAGCAGACATTTTTTTAATTTTGGTGGTCAGCCCTTATTCATCCCGTTGCTGGGATTTGGCTCCCCCTCATTGAAGGGGTTTAGAGCAGACTCTACCACGCTTCTCAAATGCGAGTCGGCGGAGGCCAGTGTTTTCAAGCTCGTAAAGGCCACTCATCTATAATTACTACAGCCGGGACCGACGGCTTAACGTACCATGCGAAGCACGAAGGAGATCGAGATAAATAAACCCATCAATGGACAGGTTACGTTAGCATTTAATAAGATAAAAGGCCTTTTTAATTTATTTTTTCAACTTGAAATGTTTTTATTTATTCTTGGTACAAGAATTATAAAAAACGAATATGTCCGTGCTTATAAATTCTGGAAATTCTTTTTGTGTCTGAAGTAGTAAAAGTACTTTAAGGGTACAGCGTATTTGTAAGCTGCCGACTGGGGCAGTACCTCCGCCTAACAGAATACCGCAGCCAAATAACAATTCCTTTGCGGGCTGTTGTGCTTCTGCAAGTGAGTGAGTTCACCTGAAAGGAAGTAGTGGCTGCGTTGGCAGCGGAGATGGCGACGCGTGTGCGATATTTCATATTGCAAGCATTAATGTGGGTACGGTAACCGATTCATATCAGGCCGGCCGTATGCTTGTCTTCCACTGGACGTAGTATAAAAAAAAATAGCACGTAGTTACTACTTAAACTTCCAACATGGTAAGCATCACTTGCAAGTCCCTTGGACAACCTCAACAGGGAGCTCATTCTATAAATTATATCTTGAAGGGAGAAATTCTTTTGGGAATCGCAAAGCCAAAATCATAAAACGGTCAAAATTCACAGCCAGCGATTGTCCCAATTATTTAGTGAAGTACATACAACATATCGATGGTTTTATCTTTCGATAAATCGACACCGTATTTCCATTGACGTCATATCTTATCTTGCTAAATATCGAATAATCAATGAGAAAGTAAATATATAACTTTATTTTCGCTTTTTTTATTTTTCTTATCGCTATGGAAATAAGATACAGTACATGTGGACTCACACACGCATTATCCGCTGATGTCTGCAGTCCAAATGCATTGTTTGTTTAAATACGAAATATAAGTTCGATGTATAAGAATTATTCATTTATATAAAAGGGATAATTCGATCATGTTAACGTAAACAATAGAGAAGAACTCTCATGTTGTGAATTTACAAGATGCGTGTTACAAGTAAGCCTATATGGCTTACTTGCTCACATTTTGAAGTGAGTCCCGACTAATTTGGATATGTAACACGCGTCTGGTAAATTGACAATGTGAACTTTTTCTCAATTTGGTCGGTTTGTAAACGTTGACACGTTCGAATGTGAGCAAAATACTCGCACTGGGCACTAGGTCTTCGTTTGAGATCGGAACTAGTCGGTTTTCGCAACAAATTTAACTGAGTGAGCCGTTTGATTTAAATATTTAATTTAATTTGTTCCAAGTTGTGATGTTAAAATCTCAAAAAATACAGTAAGACGTAGTTTAATTCACGTGACATGTCACGGGAACAACGTACTCTGCTTTACTGTACCTTGGACCATCGATGGGCCTTATGATCTAGTAAAGATTGTATCTGGATCGTGTTTTTTTGTCATAGAGTCGCAATTTCGCAGGCTAAAACTAATTAATTCCTTATCACCGATATGTGTTATCACCCACGTCGATAATCATTCTCGCGGAATAATTTTGCGAAACGAAGTCTTTGTGCGTTGTGAAAATGGCTGACAGCTTGGTTACTGCTGTGCTGTTTTTAGTTATTAACGTGTTGTTATTTTGGTTATTCTATGCGTTAATGGTAAAACTGTTTGGTGGTGAGTTTTGCATGTTTTTTATCGATAAATGGACTATTAAGATTAAGTACTGGTAGTTTATAGTAGTTTAGTTTTTGATTGTTTCCCATCACTTCAATATATACTCGTATAGCTCCACGCCGCTCAAAGATTGTGTTTGTCTTTGAATGTTTTTATTATGTGAATGGGCTGGGAAGGTTATAAGATTTATGAATATTTTATGAAATGAATGTTAAAAAGATCGGTATGATGTTTTTAATGAATTTAGTAGAATAAAAATTGCGGTCAAGTTAAGCCAGGGCAGGTCGTTAAAATATACAAGAACTAAGAGGTACTAAGTTTCTAGCTTAGATTAAAAAAATCATTAATTACGCTTCATCGTAGTGGGATAAAAACTTAAAGAGATTTTACACAGACAGTGAAAACAATATTTTTTGACACGAGGGTGAATTAGATGGTATATTTAGGTTTGATTGTTTTAATATTATTTTTATGAACGAAATCCTCAATTATTATTTATATTTTTATTTGTTTCTTTTTCATTTATTGGTAATAATTTCAAATAACTATTTAGTTAAATTAACTATTACAGTTAAAACAACTATTTAGTTAAATTTGTTATTGGTGCAATCCAACAATAATTGTTATAACAGTTTCTGTTAAAACAGATGTCTTGTGGGAAAAAAACAGTTTGAGATTATGATAGCAATTAAAAAGTTAAAATTATCAATAATATTATTTTGTTATGTAACCTATGTGCTTTGGTGGTATATAAAGTAGAATATGGTAGAAAACCACCAAATGGGTAATTCTTGTAATTAAAATTTAGTCGCAATTCAGCTTCGTTCCAGTCTCGATTCCAAAAATGACCCATTTGGTATTCTCGTATCACACTATTGACGTTTTAAAGTTTTATTTAAGTGCGAATATATCGAAATATGACTGAAAAGCAAACAAACTAAGAATGGTATGCTGCTGTCAATAAGAATTTATATTCATGATTGAATAGAATTAACTATGCAATTTTCAGTCAATTCATAATTAAATCTCGATTACTTCAACTGTCATTCTGATTTCGGAAAATAATTACGACAATTTAGACCTTATTATGTAGAATAATTCCAACCGATATTTTGTTACTTTTAAGTTAAAGTTTAATTGGAATAAAAATATCACGCAGTTTAAATTTTGGGAAAAAACATGTCATCAAACTTTGACGACACCGGTGGCCGAACGGCTAACAATGTCCACTTTGACTCCGGGGTCGCGGGTTCGATCCCCGCACAAGACAAATATTTGTGTGCATGAGCATGTCTGTTTGTCTTGGTCTGGGAGTTTTATATATATTATATGTATGTATTTATAAAAAAAAATGTGTTTAAGTATAATATCAGTTATCTAATACCCATAGTACAAGCTATGCTTAGTTTGGGACTAGATAGCCGTGTGTGATTTGTCCAGGTATATTTATTTATTATGTATCTCTCTTAAATCACGGGTCAAGCCCGGTCATTTGATAGGTGTGTGCGGGGATTTGGATCCAACGCGTAGAGGCCCCTTTGAAAGTTTGATGTAATGTTGTACGCCCGCCGTGACCCGCTCCAGGATATGTCAATGGAACGATATACCCATGAACCGGTCTCGGCATTCGTTGAGACTATTGCGAAGTGTGATGGAAAATAAATGGGCTATGGAGATGAGATCTGGGTGAACTTAATACCGGGCTATTACAGAAGAGGGACGGACGCCTGCCATAACTTTTTTTATTGCTAGTTATTTGCGGCAGGCGGTGGCTTGCCACTCACTAGATGGGCCCCCGAAATGCCAGGAAAACGGCCGGGGGCAACACCGGTGTGAGTGACTCAGGGATGTCGAGAGGTGTGCTGCGCTTTCTCCGAAGTTACTCGCGGCGTGATGCCCTTTAACACTTATTTATTATTATTATTATAAACTGCTAGAATCTGTTGCGAATATATAAAACTCGATTTGAAATTTCTCGCTATGTACATATCTCTCAATTTGGCATAGTTCGTCGGTTGGATCTTGTGCATAACAGGGTCCAATTGGCTTTCAGGTATGTTCTTTACTGGAAAATGAGGTCACGTGTTTTGAACTTGTCTACGTCATCAGCTGTATGTTGTATGGAAAATAATCTGATATTTTCCATACAACATACAGCTGATGACGTACACAACCACACTAGTGACGCAGCGTTAGCAATATACTTAACTGTCACGGAAAGAAATTACCTTGTCTTTTTTAACCGACGCCCAAAAAGGAGGAGGTTCACAATTCGTTTGTATTTTTTTAAATGTTTGTTACGTCATTACTCCGTCATTTATAAACCGATTTGAAAAAAACTTGCTTACGATTGTAGAGTCATTGTTGGAGTCGGTTTTTTTTTAATTATTATGTACTATGAGGTAATGTCATTAATTTTTGCGACTTAATACTTATATTGCTATATATAGCGTTTGTATGCTATAGTTACCGCTGAACATCAGGCGGTCTGCCAACTGACGTACCATAAAAAAAGCAATATAAATACAAAAAAATGCGTGGTATCACTTTGACCTCTATGCCAATATGTTGTTGTTTTGATTTAATAAATCAACTGGGGCGGAAACTTTATATTTTTAGTATAATTAAATTAATTGAATGGAATGACTTCAAAAGGTTATTACTATCTATTACAATGATTTATAAGGTCTTCCAGGCAATAACAATGACATAATACTGCATTACTATGCACAATATTTATTTATTAGTTTCTAGAAAGCAATTATTTATATATTATCTATTGCAAACAAATGATTATAACATAGTTACATTAAAAGAGTACAAAGGTGAGCTTATCTCTACAAGAGATCTCTTCCAGCCGTTCCTATAGACAGTAAGAGAAATAGTCACTTGACGGGTAATAATTGCTACATGTACGTACTTGTTTATTTTAGGGATGCATAATTTATTTACAAACCTTTTATAGGTAATTACAAATAAGAAAAGTTTAACCATGAAAAATAATAACTACAAATGTTATAAGTGTACTAGCTGATCCCGCAAACGTTGTTGTGCCATATACCTAAATTATTTTGATTTTTTGGGTTATATATATTGTTGATGCCAAATAGAAAAATAAAAAAAATCGCAAAATTCGGGTGGGGCGTGTCTGTGTACACGTCCGTTGGTTAACGTGAAACGTCTATATCACTCAGTCGCTTTTAGTGTTAAAGATTGAAAGAAAAAATGCAAACTTAAGGTATTAGCAGCGAGCTGACTATATACGCTAAATAATGACATGCGATTCATGTTTCAATGACTTACAATCTTGTAATTATTAAGGTAAGACGATATAGACCAATTCGTTATAGTCTAGTTTACTGAATACTAAAATATTCGAATTGACAAATGTCACGTGATCTATCTAACGTTCGTTACGCTACGAATTAAACTTGGCTAGGGGGGCTGGGCTCCACTGCCGAAGCTGAAGCCGATTACCATCGGGTTTTTTGATTCCAAAAATTGGTATTAGGTTAAAGTTATTGTCAAACATCTCCAGCTTAGTCAGTAGAGCTCTAGGGTGTCTTCCAGCTTTGCTAAGCATAATTACCACCAATCTAAGCTGACGTTTGATTTTCGCAATCAACTCTACACCACGAAAGCATTTCACTATAAGAAATAACTCACTTTACACCATTCTGTCTGTCTGCCTGGTACGTCAGCACATCACTACGGTAATTTCTTCAGTGGTGTGTTTTAATATTTAAAGACCCACCGTACCATCAGAGGTACGGCCAGGGGTACGGTGGATTGGATCTGAAGCGAATAAATCCGATGGGAAGCGGCTTCAACTTCGGCGATAGCGCCCCTGGTATCAATAAGGAGTGATTTTAAAGACGTTTACTTCAAAAAGAATTCTGGATAGGGATACCATAATAACCTAGTGGTATAAAGTATTTTATACCCCCATTTTTGTTGCAAAGAGTATTCTTTGCAACAAAAATGGGGGAGCCGTTTCGCTACAGTGGGTCCTCAAACACCGTGACGCGAGATTTATATAAACGTTTACTTGGATAAACATTTAATAATATACAAATAACTTATAAACAAAATACCTACTTAAATATAACTTAGAAATAAATAACTATAAATAATGAAGCCCCGCCAAAACGTTTATTTATATAAAAAATATGACATATTTAAATAAGAGTAGGCTGATTAATAATTCATATTACATTTTTTTATCTACATTAATTATCAATGCGAGGTACATGCTTATCACCTTTCAGCTTGTATCAGCGATATTTTTTTTATCGTCAGTGCAAATCCATTAGTAGTGATTCGTTCGTCAAGTTCACCTGTGATTATTTTTATAAAAAAATATGTATAATCCGACCCCGGCGTTTTATTTTTGGAGCTCATTTATAATGATACTTATTATAATAACAGTATATCGATCTATCCGTAAGTATTATTTTGTTCATATATTTTTATACAAAACTTTAATATAATGACTTGTAAATTGTCGATAAATTATATTCATGTATGTAATCTCTTTATTATACCACAAAACAATACAAAGAAAAGTAGACAAATAAATTAAACAATGTAAAGGCGGGCTTATCTCCGAAAGAGATCTCTTCCAGCCAACCGTAGAGTGTTTGAAAGGATTCATATTTAATATAATCTAATCTAATAATATAATATATATTTTGACGGGCTCGGATTGCGCGGACGGAGAAGTATGAAATTTCGCACACTTATAGTTTATGAAAGAGTGCAGAATGCTATTTTTTTAATTATGTATAAAAACATTACACGCACTACCATGTATTTGACACACACACACATACACACACACACACACACACACACACACGCACACACACATTATATACACTTTTGTGCAGAATGCATTTTTTTTTAATTATGTATAAAAATATATTAAATAAATTAAAAAAAAACATTACACACACTACCATTTATTTGACACACACACACGCATATATACTATTTTTGTTTATTGTTAAAGTCATGTCATGTCAATTATGGTCGAATTTAGACTAATGGGCGACCACTACTTTAATTAAATATAGCACTATTTATTGGTCTGTGCCACGGGTACTGAATATTTTTAACCAGTAGTTAATGCATATGAAGCCGCGGAAAGAAACTATGTAACAATGTTTTATGCAATATAAGAACTCGAATTAACGCGATCATGCATAAATACCCTTATGCATGATCGCGTTAATTCCCGTTGTTATATTTCGTAAATCATGCAACGCGAAAATTTAAAAGTTATTAGGTGACATAGCCGGTGGTCGAATGGCTAGCAATAGCTACTTTGACTCCGAAGTTGCGGGTTCGATCCCCGCACAAGACAAACACTTGTGTGCAATTGTCTTGGTCTGGGTATTTTCTATGCATTTTAAGTATGTATTTAAAAAAAATGTATTTAGGTACATTTATCAGTTGTCTAGTATCCATTGTACAAGATTTGCGTTTAATTGGGGACTAGATGGCGCTGTGTAAATTGTCCAAAAATAAAAATAAAAAATATAAAGATAATTTGTCGATGAGAAATTATTATTGCACAGTCACCTCACTAATCTGTGATAAAAATCATGACCTGCTACGTCACCTCATTTACCTCGTGCTTAGTTCTTTCTCCAATCATAATCATGAAAGAAATATATTACGCAACAACAAATAATTATTTTGTTGTATTCCTGCGAGTGAGTGAGGTCATTATAATGGAAGAAAGTCCCCGTTTGTCATAGCATCGAGAGTGTAAGGTACTTCCCTTGGTGTTACTCCTAGCATTGGCATCTTGGGTGTGGACATATCGAGTGATGTTCAGTTTCACGGCCACTTTGAATGTGATGTCAAATTGACTTCTAGGAAGATTGGTGTTATTAATAAAGTCAGGCGGTATTTTACACCCCGACATCGCCTTCAACCATATAAAGCCCAGGTTCCACCTCACATGGAGTATTGGTCGCATCTCTGGGCCAGTGTGTCCTAGTACATGCTTGCTCCATTTGACCGCATACAATGAAGAGCAGCTCGAATCGTCGGTGACCCAATGATCTCGGATCGATTGGACGCTCTCTCTACACGCAGAGATGTAGCGTCTCTTTGCGTTCCATACAAATTATATCACGGGGAGTGCTCGGATGCGCTGTTTGATTTGATACTGTGGCGGTCTCTTCTGGAATGTTTTGGAAGTTCTTGTTAGATTTGATTTTGTGTATTTGAAATCTCCTATTTTTTTAGAACCAACTTATGAACTAGTCGATATACCAACATATAATGTGTATCAATCAGGTCATACGAACTTTTGTCAATCAGCTCGGTGTTAGAATAACTAATAATAGCATAGATAACATTAATGATGATTCATTTTTATTTCATTACAAATACAAAAATAAGACCTGTCATATGTTAAGTCACTACTCATGGATTGTCAACCCTCAAAACCTATTTTATACCTTGTGAAAGAACACCATGCTGTAGTCTCTAGGGAAAATTATATAAGAAATGTATTTTCATAATAGTAAATTAAAGTCCACTTCTCAGAAAAACACTGATTATTTTCTAATATATTGGATATAAAATAAAATAAAAATCATCATCATCATTACCAGCCTGTATCCATCATATAAAATAAGCATGCCCTTGCCTGCAAAGCAGCTTGATCTCTAGTGACTAACTCGCAGAATCGCAAAATGCTCAAGAGAGGTCTAAGAAGCAGAGGCATTTCCGAAGTTAGGCATGAGCCTAACTTCGGTAATGCCTCTGCTTCTTAGAAACGCAAAGTATAGTGATATACTTTACGTTTATTTCGCTAGAATCTCGTCTGTTGAACACTAATATTATTTAGACCAACCTCATCTATACACGGTGAACCATAAAAATATTGAAGGCTACTTATTCCAAAGGGAAAAAATTGTATAAGGAATGAAAATAACTTGTTTATCAAAGAAAGAACTAATCCACCCAACATAAACAATATAATATTGATTGATCGATCGATAAATCGCAACTGATAAAAGAGAAACAAAATTGATAAAGGTTATCAAAAAGTGACATAACTAAAAGAAATGCAACCTTTAGATGTAGACCGTAAAGTATAAATTTCAACAGATAAACTGCAATAAGATATACCTACATCCAATCCAGTACCAAATTTAAATTTGGTACAGACATTGAAACAGAAAGACTGTAGCAAAAATGTGATCTAAATTGCAAAAAAGAAGAAATATTGAAGTTAAAAAAGTGATATAAAGTGACAAATTACTAAATAACTTATACAAATAAGTTATAACTAGTGATTGAAAACATTAATAACTCCGAATCGTTTTAAGTTGAAACGAAATCGTGAGGTGATTCTGAATAGGACTTGTGAAATATCATCAAAAAGGATAATAACACAAAAGTTGTTAAAGAAGTGATTGATTTCGCTCAAATAGAACACTAGTGATGGTACATTTGAAAGTTATATAAAGTTAATATAATAGTGAAGTTGAGATAGTGTTAAACTCGGAAGAGATGGCCCCGTGGGATGAATTTTCAAGGATTACAAGCGAATCTTCGTCATCTTTCACCATTGCCTATGTGTCTGTGTTGGCCACTTTACTGGTCATGAGTTTTGTCGTTTTGTGTCTCAGAGTATATCATTTAGGTAACTACAGTATTTTGTTTATTTCATTAATCATACATAATATTTTTAGATTGTCTATATCGCAATTAAAATGTAATAGATATTATGTTCATCTTTGTCAATTTAGTTTTGTCAACTTTTTTAATTTTGGGGTGTAAGAGGTTCATCTACATCTTGGAACCAAAGCCAACTTCACCTGCACGCGGTGCACCCTGCTGACTGACAAACGAAGCTCTGGCGAAAAGAGAGGTAGGGAGCGTAATTGTAAGCTACCCGACTGGGGAATGTACCTCCACCTCACAGAATACCGCAGCCAAATAACAATTCCCTTGAGGGTTGTTGTGTTCCTGCGAGTGAGTGAGGTCACCAGAAAGGAAGGCGACGCTGGGTTGGCAGCGTGGGTGGCGGCGCGCGAGCGATATTTTATCTTGCGAGCGTTAAAGGCTACGGTAACCGATTCACATCAGGCGGGCCGTATGTTTGTCTGCATCCCATCGTAGTATAAAAAAAAATAGCTTTTCACTGATGAACATAATGCTTCCCTCCTACGAGGAGCAGTCTACTGCTACATTGATTGTTTTTGTGCTGTTTACCTCTATTGGTTCCCTATGAGTTTCAATATAATCGTCAGTGGGCAGCAAGAGACGGCGAATCCTGTCCTATCCTATGCTGCGTTTTCTAGTGAGTGGTTGCAAAGCCTTTATATTATTTGTACATCTAGGTATTGCCAGTGATGCTGGTCTCATTAAGATCCAAGAAAATGTCTACGGTATCGCGGTAGCTTCCCATTAATACTTACAATTTATGCCGATTAAAGCCCTTTGGTCATGTGGTTTCCGGCAAACTAGAATAGAATCACTCCG
Source organism: Hypsopygia costalis (assembly GCA_937001555.2). NCBI lineage: Eukaryota > Metazoa > Arthropoda > Insecta > Lepidoptera > Pyralidae > Hypsopygia > Hypsopygia costalis. The sequence continues at coordinate 19,345,509 of OW443349.2, read as the reverse complement.
TCTCTTCCCGTGGATGTCGTACAAGACGACTAAGGGAAATACATTATAAAACATCGATCAGGCCTCCCCAACCCGTTTGACCAGCGTGGCGAGTGTAGGCTAAATCCTCCTTCCGTCTAGGACGAACGAGGGAGGGTCGTGCTCCTGTCACTACAGGACTACAGACTAAAATGACCTGATGATGAAAGCCCTTTAATGTTGAATATGATTATTGAATGCTGTATGTTTAGCGTGATTATTCATAAAGTGAATATAATTGAATGCAGATGAAACTGAAGTGAGAATATTTTTTAAAATCTTGTTTCTGCAGATATACATTTATGTATGCAAATATATGTATACATCTCAGTAATAGCTCTGTATTGTTCTTTGTTTTAGTGTCTACATGATTTACTTATCAAGATATCCGTGACAGCACACTTTTTAAACGTATTTATTTTAATATTTTGTTATCAACACTGTAAAAATTGAGCTGCATAAATGCAGCAATTATGTATTCTAAACTTCAGTAATAATGTAGTTTTTATGAAACGTTTACATAAAATCTTAGATTTGATTGTTGATAACAAATGTAGCTTGTCGATATGGTATAGGAATTTGCCGATTAAAATTGCCATACGGTGATGATAGATATCGTGTTTTGAAGCACAAATAATGAAATGAAAATTCTTTATTTGCCTCTTTGTTCTTGTGAGTACTTAGATACCTATTACACTTTTTTTTATAAATTAATAGATGTGCCCGCGATTCCGTCCGCGGGGAGTAGTTATTCTTTTATTTATATTAATATAAATTTTCTAAGATAAAAGTAGCCTAAATTACTCCTTATTATATCAGCTATCTGCCAGTGAAAGTCCAGTCAAAATCGGTTCAGCCATTTCAGAGATAAGCCGGAATAAACAGACAGACAGACAAAAATTGTAAAAAAAATATATGATCTTTAAGCATTTAGTAAAAAGCGGTGATTTTAATATTACAAACAGACACTACAATTTTATTTATCTGTATAGATATTCTTATACTTTGTATATTTTTATATAATAACATTTATTATAATAACAGAAGTCATCATCATCATCATCGACAAGAAGAAATGTGTCTGACTGTTAAATAGTTACAATGTTTAGAATTTATGATACCTATATCAGACTAATTATATTTAAATATTATTTGTTAAGTCTGTGCTGAATCATTTCCAGATCTCATTGTCCATTAGATTCATGAATTTTATAATAAGCATTTCTATAAAGACCGTTTTTCATGTGTTTCTTAAACCTGTTTTAATAATGTCGTCGATTGCGAGAGATGACAGTCGTTAGTAAGAGAATCTTTGGGTATTGCATTAAGATTGCAACACACTGCAAAAAACCAGAGATTTTTAATATGTTGTACATAATTTGCCTATGCTGATTTAGATATTCAAGGTAATAAACCTTAAATGTGTTTCATAACATTTATATATCTTCATAAGATTAACGTAAACCAGAAAATATATCAAAGGATTGCCAAGGCAAAAATGTTTGAGACCCATTTTTACAAGTAAAGACTATCGTAGCGGCAAGTATTTACCCGACTGCGACAGAAGGAGGGTTATGTTTTTCGAGAGTATGTATGTATAATTGTTTGGCACGCTCTGCAGCCTGAACGGCTGGATGGATTTTAGCTTGAGAGGTGTCGTTAGATTCGTATTTGCTGTGAGAGTGACATAGGCTACATCAAATATAAAAAAAATCAATTTGGCGGCTGTGAGCCGCAAAATTGTCGTTGCTATGTTTTTTTTTCTTCTAAATATATCGATATGGGTATCAAAATAAAGGTCTCGATGACCTGATTTCAAATATATATTTGATATATTAATTTTTGCCTGCGGCTTTGCTTGTATGGAATTATATTATTGTTACGCGTGATTAATAAATCCTATTGTAGGTGCAGTCGGGTTTTTGATCTTTTTAATTAACTTATATAACTTGTTGTAATACGTGAAGGTAAAAGATACAAAACAAAATTAGTGATATAGTCGAATTGTTAACAGTAAAAATAAATTGTTAAGTTGTTATATTTTCTTTTAAAATCTAAATAAATCATTGCCCTTGCGGGCTCTTAGGCACATCTAACATTATTTTCTATACTCTATTCGTCATTATTATCTTCTTGTTCATTTCGAAAGCTTCTTCAGCTTTAGTTTAATTGTTCGAAACCAAAATTAGTTATTTTACATTTGATACTTAGAGTTCTAACAATGTGAGATTGCTTCACGTTCTCATCTCAAGATACAAGCTTTAATCTTAGAGATATGTCAATATATCAATGATAGCGAGATATGAAAGATTGCCCGATAGTTCATAATACTTCAAATCCTGTGTGAAGTAAGCTAGTTTTGTGTCCAATGGAATTGTGAAAAATGTATTTTGTGAAGTTCATATTCCTTCCAAACAAGGATATGTAGGAAGCTATTCCGAAAACTGAAAGTAGTTGCAGTGTTTGTTCAGAAACATCTTTAGCCATTCCAATAATTTGCTCAAGTAAATTATTGAGAGTGTTAAAATTCAAAACACTAAAATTATTTGTTATTACAAATAAATTTGTAAGTGCTTGAAGATCCGAAGTATTTCGAGACAATTGTCGAACAATTGTCTTTGGAGAAACTAGATCAAAGTTAATCAATCAAAAGATAAGAATTTTGCAAAAAATAAAGCAAATAACAAAATGGCGCCAATGTACGGACAACCGAATTATAATTTTATGGAGCAAGAAGACGATGCCAGTATTGAGGATGACTACAATTACGACAAAGATTCGGGAGACAACAGCCTCACCACTATGGCGTTCTGGTACATGATTGTACTGGTGGCCATGTTACTCACTTGGCTCATGGTTTTCTTCTGCCTTAGGATCTTTGCTTTAGGTATAACTCACATTACTTCAAATTGTATCCATTTATGTTACGATAGTATAAATAATTAGCTGACCCGACAGACGTTATTCTGTCTTTTTAACAATTAATGTATCATCATCATCAGGTCATTTTAGTCTCCACTACAGGAGCACGACCATCTCTCATCCGTCCCAGACAGAAGGAGGATTTTGCCTACACTCCCCACGCTGGCCAAACGGGTTGGGGAGGCCTGATCGATGTTTGATAATGTATTTCCCTCAGTCGCCTTGTACGACATCCACGGGAAGAGACGGAGTGATTCTATTCTAGTCCGCCGGAAAGCACACGGCCAAATTAATGTATATTTTATATAAATTTTACTCGTAAATGTTCTAGAATTCAAGAAAAAAATATTGTCAAAATGAAATAACCAAAACAGCACTATCTTATATCGATAGCACAATCTTAATTCATATTATTGTTCTTAATATCAGAATTTTAACTATATGTTGATACTTATGTAGATGCTATTTCTTTGGCATATTGTTTTGGCATATTATTGGTGGCTTTAGCCCAGAAGTATATTGCTATACTTCTGGGCTAAAGCCACCTACGTTGTTGATATCTGTCTTTTTAATCCGACTCCAAAAAAGGAGGAGGTTCTCAATTCAGCTGTATTTTTTTAATGTAACTTAATTACTCCGTGATTTATAAACCGATTTGAAAAAAACTTTTTCTATTTCAAAGAGTATACTTCCAGATTGGTCCCATATTTTTTTCATCATCATCATCAGCCTGTATCTACCTACTGATAGGTTTGTTATTTCAGTACTCCGTCATTTATAAATTTGAAAAAATCTTTTTTTATTTGAAAGAGAACTATACTCTTTCAAATAAAAAAAGATTTTAATGTAACTTAATTACTCCGTGATTTATAAACCGATTTGAAAAAAACTTTTTCTATTTGAAAGAGTATACTTCCAGATTGGTCCCATATTTTTTCATCATCATCATTATTATCAGCCTGTATCTACATACATAAATGTAGAGTAATGTTTGGAGGAGGTGTTTTTTTTTCTTTCTTTGCCTAGTGGAGTTTATGCGATTGCGTTTTCTTTTTCTGGGACTTCATCATTATTTGCGTGTAAGGTTCCAGCAATGTTTACAATGTCGTTTATTTTACAATCAGCTATAACTTTTATCAACATCCAAATCCCCCAAGAGATTACTCTTTTCGTGCGTCATTCGATAAATTATGTTTATTGTCTATTTTAATAATGTCATAAATCATTTAATATAAATTAATGTTAAGCCACGTCTGATAATGGGTTTTGAGGAAACTATCTACATTGTTAATGTCAATTTGTTAGAAGTTTGACGTGTACTGAAGAGTTTACTTTGAATTTAAAATGTTTAGTGTAGAATCATGTTAAAAATTGTTGATAAGGAATCTCTTGCGGTGGATCTAAAGACTTTGTTCGAAGTATCTAGTGTCAAAATGGACTCTATTGCAATGGATAACAGTATAGAATCGAGTGAAATGGACGATGCAGAGAGAAGTTCAGATTTCCACTCAGTGATATATACTGCCGTGTCGTTCACTACCGTTATTATGATGTTGATGTTTATATTGATATGTCTTCGGGTCATCGTAATTGGTAAAACATATTTTAATATTTTTTTATCTAATCTCATACTGAAATTTACACATTATAAAACTAAACACAGTATCTTAATGACAGTCTTTACGCACAAGCTATCAAAATAAATTTAAAAAGTTATTTTTCGATACAGCTCTTCTATGGACAACTGTATCTTAAAATAACTCTTTTACCATTTCGATACAGCTTCAGCCCTGGATACAGGTATTTTAAACAGGTTGCAATGCAAATACATTGCAACTTTGCAAAATTTTTCTACATAATCTGAGAACGCGGCGCCGCGCGGCGCGTCGCGCATGCGCACTACGCATGCTCGATCTGCAAATGGATTTATTGTTAAATTAACTTCATGGTTGTATCTAAAATATTATTATCATATATTTCATGAGATTAGATAAAGTAGTGTATGAAACTGCACATAATTAGGTATTAAAATACTCGTGTGGTCTATTATAACATTCGCCGAATTTAATAACCCTTATTATGCAACAGTTTCATAAACTACTATTTTAATATATTCGTCGAGTGTGTACCACAGCTTAAGCCGTGTGAAAAAAAAAATGGGAGGCTAATATAAAACAAAAAAAAATGTAAATCAAAATGAATTCAATACTTTTTCCTAGCACCTTAAGATTTGGATTAAAAAAAATTATCGAATTCATTTTGATTAACAATTTTTTTTTTAAATATTATTCTCTATTTTTTTTACAAACGCCATATTGAAATGATATACACTATGACACTTTCACAGCACGATCGAATGAAACTTTATATTATTATGTTGAAATCCGTCGAGCGGGTTAGGCTGTATACGTACTCGAATAACGTAACCCTCTTTTTATCATCAATCGGGTAAAAAGAACAAAAATAACTATAAAGATCGTATATACAAAAAATAAACCAATAATTTATTATAACTACTGGTCGCCCATATTGGTCCAAAATCGACCGTAATGACATGACATTAACAATAAACAAAATAGTATATATGTGTGTGTGTCAAATACATTGTAGCATGTGTAATGAATTTATTGATTTAATCTATTAATTATGCATAATTAAAAAAAAATAGCATTCTGCACTCCTTCTCTATATAAACCATAAATGTGCGAAATTTCATACTCCTCCGTCCGCGCAATAGGCTATTTTCCGATGTTTAAAAATTGTATAAATTATTTAACAAAATCGTAAAATACCCAAAACTATAAAGATCTGCAAACTTTCATTCTAATATCTTCAGTCAGACTTTTTTTAGCGTCGATCAAAGTTTGGCGGGAAAGTCCATTTTAAAAGTATGAAATTATTAAAAAATAATATTTCCAATGGAGAAGCAATAAAAAATACTATAACTTTTATTATGATACTAATTACATAAACGTAATATTTAACATAGCTGTCGTACAAATTTCAGATTTGATGCATACAAAATACAAACCTGTGACGTCATAATTCGGTAGTCTTTTGTATGGAGCGTTTTGGGGCAGTTTAAAAATTGTGATTTTGAAATTAACATATCTCGAGAGATTTTTGTGCTATCGAAGTAATTATTTCACCTATGGTTATATAAAGTTATATTGCTAATGTATACCTAAATAATTAAATAAGTTGTAAAAAAAGCAAAATTATTCCTAAACTAAGTTTATTGATAAATTAGAGCTTTTGCATATCCGTATTTCCGACGAAATACAAACGATTTCTAAAAAAAAAGATAAAAATATACTTTTGATATTGCAATGTCACCTGACAAGACCTGTATAATCTGATATCGGAACTATGCATGCATGCAAGGATGCAGTCAGAAATTTCGTATGGAAATATACTGGGTCTAATATTCTCGGGATATTACCAGTCCGGATTTTGCGTATTGGACTTAATAAGATAAAATAATAATAAACCTGTTTAAAACTGGGCATGTTAGGATAGCAAGGGAGAAAAACACGAGTCCGACGGAAATCAAAACAGGCCAATGGCTAAATATCTTAAGTTTCTTATTGTAAAAGAAAATAGAGATATAATAAAACACTACTACGATGTAGTGTATATACACTACAAACTAAATTAACTGAAAATAAACTAATCTTAAAATGAATTTTATTATATAAATAAAAAAAATCTAAACCGCGTCAAAAAATTCCTCCGCATCACTGTCAAAAGGCATCGTACCCAGCCCCCTTACCACCATCTCTTATTGCGATTCAATAATTGAATAGATTGCTTATTCATTAGTATGAATAAGCATTCTATTATTATCTATTAATAATTGAATAGATTGCTTATTCATATCAATGAATAAGCGACTCTATTTCATTTGAAATAGAGTCGCTTATTCATTGGTATGAATACGCATTCTATTCAGTTATTGAATCGCAATAAGAGATGGTGGTAAGGGGGCTGAACACTGAAAATTGTATTGAGGTTGACTGTGAATTAAAACTAAGGCTTTTTCATACGCTCGATTATTATTCTTATTTGTATTTTAAGACACCCAAATGTACATTTAATACTTTTTGTCAGTGTGCCTATCATTCTTAGCAAAAGAGAATCTATCCAATTATTACAATGAATAAATTTTTCTTGTTGTCATATGAGACATTATGTCACTGGAAGTATTCTGCTTCAAATTTTCCAAAGGTGGAAACCTTTAATGATTACTCATTAGGGAAAATGTTGGTTATCCCGAATACGTGAATCATTATTATCATTGAATGCATTTTTAAACATAATTAAGCCAAATGATATAGACTAATGTTAATACTTATATGTGAAATAGAATAGTTTTTATACTACTGTGGTGGTAAACAAGCGTACGACCTGCCTGATGGAAAGCAGTAATTGAAGTTTATGAACGCTTGTGACACATCCACGCGTTGCCGACCCTGTAAAAACCTCTTGACGCCTTGAAGAGCACCATATTCTCCTAGGAAAACTTTGGCAGAGAGTTCATGTCACAACCTAAGAATTCGAAACCTAAGAAACTCCTCTGCAGGAGGAAGAACTCAGCAGAAAGAACAGAGCACACGCCCATTTTGATGCCAATGCAATGCAATTCATGCATGAAGATGTTCACGCTTGAATTCCCTATCTATGCAGTATGTCTATGTATGAATTGAGTTTTTTTTAATAATGTTTTTTTTTAAATTGCAGGACAAAAGACGCGGAGTCAGCAGCAGAGGCGTGTGTACGGCGGCCCGCGGGCGCGGACAGCCTCCGTCCAGGGAGAGCCAACGATATTTGTGAGCCCGGCCAATCTGCCGCCACCACCCAAATATGGTCAGTACCACTTTATAATATACGACCCTAAGAACCTAATTACTTGCCACAACTAGTACAAAGTCATTTGACGAGCTCGGTGGTCGAATGGTTAACAATGGGCACTTTGACTCCGAGATCGCGGGTTCGATTCCCGCACAAGACAAACGTTTGTGTGCATGAACATGTCTGTTTGTCTTGGTCTGGGTGTTTTCTATTATAAGTATTATAAGTATTTACAATTAACAGTCCCAAATTAAGTGCAAAGCTTGTGTTAATACAAGATTTGCATTTAATTTGGGACTAGATGGCCAACTGCCACTTCAGTTGACAACTTTGGTTCTTCGTCGAATTTCTTCGTTCCGGATTAGATTCCTCAAAGAAACCCCGAGCATATAGCCCTCTCCATCGCTCACTGCGCGACCTTTAGCCTGTGAAGCAGTCCGACGGTCAATGTCCAAGTCCAATATATGTATTATATATCGATGCCTTACAGCCGAAAAGGGATAAGCGACATATTTCAAACTTTACAGGAGAGTGATTTAAAGTTAAAATTTTATGAAAAAAATTCATAAAAACTATAGTTTAGTTCCCGAGAGGCTGGAAATTTGTTTATGTTGTATTTAACATACTATCTATTGAATTACAGTGTTATTTTTTTATAATTCAACTTGCAACCCCTATTTACTGTCGGTAATCCTCAAATGATCTCATTTCACAAACAGGCAAAATGTCGTAAATGAAAATACAAGAATTATTCGCTTCTAGCAAAAATGATATACTACACCTCATCTTTCATTATAATTGAACTAAAATAGCACAAGTGTGTGATTATTGAAAATAAAATTGAGGAAATATGGTATAACCAGCTATCAAATGAAAATTTACTGAATGCGAAATTGTATTAAGTAGATTTTTTTAATAGGAATAATTTGCATATTAGAATACTCTTTCGATGTGTTTCTTCTTAAAAAATATTTTTTCGTGTAGAAAAGATTTCAGGTTCGCCCTAGGGGTACTAAAATGAAAAAAAAAATCAAATCAGTCTTTAATTGACACAGAAATAAATGCCACATACTAAAATGTAATAGGTAATATTTAATAACAATTGTTTGTAATAAACGCTCTTATTACGGTCATAAGTACCCGAGATCAAATCAACTTAGAATTATCACAATTGAAATATCTAGTCGAAATCAATTTTCATTTATCTATCTAAATCTATAAAAGAAGCAACTGACTGACTGACTTATATATCAACGCACAGCCCAAGCCGCTGGGTCTAGAGATTCCAAATTTGGCAAATAGGTTCCTTATGACGTCTAGGGGTGCACTAAGAAAGGATTTTTCAAAATTCTACCCCTAAGGGGGTGAAACGAGGTTCCAAAGCTTGTATGGGGAAACAAGATTAGTTGGACTATTTTATCCGAAACTTTACATGAGTACTTCTATTGAGAAATGAGTAAATACGTGTTTCAGGATTTTTCAAAATTCAAGCCCAAAAAGGGTAAAAAGGGTTGTATGAGTCTGAAAATCATCATGGGTATTGTTTTTATGGTTTATCGGGTCGCTGATTACGAAAACAACAACTATTTTATGATGTAACATAGCCGACGTGACATAAAATCACTCCTGTGGGGATGCGATGGGGTTGAAATATGTAAAAGAAGAAACTGAGTGACTGATGATATATATACGCACAGCCCAAACTGCTAAGCTGGGTCTAGAGCTTCCAAATTTGGCACGTAGGTTCCTTATGATGTCTAGGGGTGCACTAAGAAAAGATTTTTCAAAATTCATCCCCTAAGGGGGTCCAAAGTTTGTATGGGGAAACATGATTTGTTGGACTATTTTATCTGAAACTTTACACGAGTACTTCTATAGATAAATTAGTAAACCAATGTTTCAGGATTTTTCAAAATTCAACCCCTAAAGCGGTAAAACAGGGTGAAAAAGTCTGAAAATCGTCATGGGTATTGTTTTTATGGTTTATCGGGTCGCTGATTACGAAAACAACAACTATTTTATAATCCAACATAGCCGACATGACTTAAAATCACCCCTGTGGGGGGTACGGTGGGGTTAAAATGTCATAATTATATTGATATACCCATATTGATGGGTATTGATTCTATGGTTTTCTGGGAAGGCAATTACAAAAATGGCATCGATTTGAAAATATCAACCCCTAAAAGGGTAAAATGGGGGTCAAAAAGTCTGAAAATTGTCATGGGTATTGTATGGTTCTATTGATTAATAAGTAAACATGTGTTTGCCCCGAATGTCACGCGAGCGAAGTCGCGGGCGAAAGCTAGTTAATTATGAAATTGAAGTTTACTACGTTCATTTAAGTATATACAAGTATTCTTAAGATTAGTACACTGTTAATATCACAATTGTTTGTCTCAAGTCTTTGTTTTATTCATAAAATATCTTAAAGTATCATCTATAGGAGTGTAACAAAAATATAACTTGATCTTTATAGAATTATCATAATTGAAAGTTCGTCTTGTTGTCGCTTGGACGCGTAGTTTCAATAAAACGATACCGACAACTGACATTTGAAAATGATTATTGAACAGATAAACGACAAAGACGTTGAGAATGGACTGGTATAAGGATAACTTTTAGTTCTACCTTTTTATCTAACCGCCGGAATCGTTTAATTATTGGGAGGGAAAAAAATGGATAAGCGACAAACTAATTCTAAATATTTACAGGGGCTATATGTAATAACCTCCTTTTTACTTTCTATTTATGAAACGGGAAAAATATACTAAACGCCAAATAAAGTCTCAAAAATGTGGCCTAATTACAATAAACGACCAATATAAAGGAACAGGCATAAAATACTAACCCGAATTTAACAAAAAAATATTTATAAGCAAAATATCATAAACGTATGTTTCTGAATGTTTGCTTCCAGCAAAAATAGGTTAAGGTTCTAGTGATTGAATATTACAGAGAGCCCAAAAAGCATAAGTTATTTTGTTTTCAAATATTCTTTGATCAACAACCAAAAAAAAAAAACTTCAAAATTTCTGTCGTTTACAGCGAATAAATTTAGCTCATGACCCTATTATTAATACCGCCTAAGCGACATAAAGTGTCACTTAGAAACATGTAACCCAGACCAAACGACGCAGAAAAAAAAGACGATTCTGGCCATATATATAAGTCCATTCTCCAAAAAATGGCGCTTATCCCTTTTCGGCTGTAAGGCATCGATATATAACCATAGTTATAATATAAGGTTATAAAGTATAATACAACATAATAAATTATTACGAAGTAATAATTGAATGTTAGAAGGTCTTAGGACTCTCAGCATTGGCCGTCCAGAGAGGAGCCGCTAGAGCTATATGCTCCAGGGGTGGAAGTGTTAAAGGGCATCACGCCGCGAGTAACTTCGGAGAAAGCACAGCACACCTCTCGACATCACTGAGTCACTCACACGTTGCCCCCGGCCGTTTTCCTGGCATTTCGCTGGCAATAAATACAAAAATGACGTTCGGAAAATGCATGTTGACTTTAATTATGACTTTAAATATGGGTGCAACAACGCACCCAATCAGCGATATTATTAATATTTCTGCGACTCTCACAATCTTCAATTTCATTCAATCTACTCCCGTTTAATATCGATGCCATTTCTTCGTTCCGGCTTCATTTCGAACTCTTTTCGTTATTAGTAAAATTTGACCCACTATCAAGTGTATGATTGAGTTCAAATTTTGAACACTGCAACTGTATTGGTCTTTGTGACAATGCACAATTACCTAAATGGCGCTATTTTTAATCCAATATGGCGGCCGCCACAAAATGGGGATTTATATTTTGTGTGTCATATTTTTACCTACTTAGATAACCGAATATACTGTTCACCTGATGGAAAGCGGATATAGATCATAATCATTTACGCATTGCGGCCCCCGCTACCAACGTAGAAGTTCCTCTGCATGGCCTCATAATACGTAATAATCTAATTTGATTCAGACTAAGATAAGATTGTACTATCAAAAACACATGACGGAAATAACATATACTTAGTAGATAAATATAGAATGCAGCCAATGTGAAAACAAACTTCTATTCTAGTAATAATATTAAATTATAATTTTATACGTTATTTTATCGTTATAACGTTATTTTTAACCTCTTATTTTTCTATGATTACAGAGGCTCTCGCGCCACCGAGCTACGAAGAGGTAATGAGAGTTAACTATGCAAACTTCCAGCCGTCACAAGCACAACCAATAGAATATCCGATCACACATGCGATCGCACAGTCATCCAATGAAACGAGAGATGTCAGTAGAAATAACGAAGAAACTTCTCCGTCAACTGTTATAACAGTCACAGCTGACGAGAGAAGAACATCAGTGACCGTAGCAACAACATGATTTAAACATTATATAAAAATAACGTTATTTAATAAGCTATTACCAGCTGCGCTGGTTGCATTTAGGTTGTTGGACAGCTAGTCTGCAAAGCACCAAAGCAGTATTTATTTGAAACGGTTTGGTATTTACTGATAAATAGTTTATTTAATTACCAATGTACAGTACTCAATAAATGCGAAACTGGAAAGCATTGTTGACATACAAAAAACTAGATATATATAGTATTTTTAATTTAAAAAAAGTACAGCGATATGCATTTGACATTTATTTGAAATATATTTACATACGCATTTATATTTCTGTATTGAATTCTCAATTCTTTTTTATTGTTCAATCGTTTTGATTAGCCAAAAGTTATTTAAACTAAATGTTTAAATTTCCAGTTTCATTGTACATAAATAGTACACATTTGGTGCCAAATACATTACATAAAAAATATATACCTATACGAGTAGACGATCAAACGTATTTCAAATTCTTGTGCCTTATTGTGATTAATTTTCTAAGTCATGAACATCAAAATAAATATCGTTATAACGTTATTCGTAAAATGCTTTTGAAGACGTTTACTTAAACCGCTATTTTTTAATTTCCATGATTTTTTTATATTATTATTTAAAGACAGTACCTATGAATTACAAATTCTTTATCATAAAGAGTTCCTAATGCTGTTTTACTAAAAAAATACAAATAAATATCAATCTAGTGTACACTACTACCTCATTAACAGAATATAAAATAGAGCTGTCGTTAATTTAAATATACTCGTATATTATGTGCGACAATGGCGTAACTTAAAATTTCCCAATTTCATCTGAATTATTATTATTTTTAAATACTTGTTTCCGCCAACTTGCTAGAATATTATAAATATTGATGATATGAAACAATTCACCTCCCCCACCTAGGTGAGGGAGGTAATTTTTTCCATTTTTAAAAACATTCATCAGAATTTTGTAACCACAACGCTATATCTCAAAGAGTGGTTTTCTCGCATGCTACGATCGAGTAATGCGAAATGCATGAACATTTTGCTTGTTCATTTTTAATGATCTTTGTAATACGCGATGGTTCATTTAGTTGTATGGTCTGTAGTTGTTAAAGCGAAATGTGCCAAAAACAGCGAATTACCGAAAATTGTTTCAAATTTTCTAAATTATACAAAACAAATAAATAAGTTTTCACTAATACGCTATTCAGCCTTAGTATTTATGGGATTGTAATATATATTATAATACATATCCAAGTCATATAATTTCATTTGGTATAATTATAAATACAAAGCTTGCAATTAAAAAAATCAAACCTAAATTACCATACAATGGATATCAAAGTATGGGAAATGAACGTTATGTCAATTGAAATTATATTATCTGTTAATGTTATATTACATACCGACTGTTTATAAAAATATGAGTTATGGACTATTGATATAGTCCATCGCAAATCGCCAACACAAAAGAATTGGTGATCCAATTCTTTTGTGTTGGCGATTTGCGATGTTATTTACGAGTATGTATATTGCGATTAGTTACAGATTTGAAGTTACGCCACTATTCGTCGCAAACGACTTCATTGCAGATAGTCAATGGTTTTTACACCATTTTGTTATAATTTTGTTACCTAGTTAATTTAAATATGAAAGAAGATGAAATGTTAAAGATGTTATCGACAAATATAGCGTAGTTTAATAGAAATGGAATCTTAGGAAGAATATTGTAACAAGTTTCGTTTGATTGTTGAAGTAAAACTTCTTTATGCGCGATTGAGTTGGGGAGTAAGCTGGTGCATGCGTGACGAGAGCGTTACGGAAACGGCGAACGGAGAGAGATATAAGCTAGTAGAGCTAAAGAAGTTTTACTTCAGTCGTGTGGTCTAAAGAACACTCGTTTGTTATAACTTTTTTCCTCAATTATATAACAAATAAATAAATAAAAATGCGGGCTTATGTTAAACTGAAATATATTTAACTTACATTAATCTTTGTCGCAAAATGGTTCAAGCCTTTAAGCTCTTTGACAATATAGCTCAAGCTTTAAATTAAAGCGCCCTGAAATCGTTTGATGATTTGGAGAGCTTGATGATAGTCAAACTAGTTTAGAGTTGCCAACCGTCCTGTTTTCCCAGGACATGTCCTGGTTTTTTAAGTGTCCTGAGGTGTCCTGGGTAGTTTTTATTACCTGAATTTCATGAAACTTATTTTCTGTAAATATTATTTTTATTACTTTACTATTTACTATTGCTATGCCATTAATGCGTTGCCCCCTTACCACCAACTCTTATTGCGATTCAATAACTGAATATAATGCTTATTCATACCAATGAATAAGCGAATTTATTTCAACTTGAATAGAGTCGCTTATTCATTGGTATGAATAAGCAATATATTCAGTTATTGAGTCGCAATAAGAGTTGGTGGTAAGGGGGCTGTTTTTAAATTGAATTGTCTTATTGTTTCCAACTTCAAATCCTTGTTTTTGAAATTTTGGGTTGGCAACCCTGAACTAGTTGAAGTGTATTTTTGTGGACTGATGATTAAAAAGACAAACACAATAATATGTCTGAAGGCTCTCAATGACAATAATAAATGAAAATTTTAGATTCGGACAGGCATAACACGCCTTAGTAACTTAGTAGAAGTTATGGAATGGGTGGAAAAGGAGATTAAAAGCTTTTATTAAATAATTATTTCAAGTGTGCATACTCCTTATATAATAAGAAATTGGATGTCTGTAAAGTCGGTTTACAGACGATAATTTTACGTGATAACGTCATAAGAAAACATCGGCCGATGGAGTGGAAGAGAGACAGATCTGTCACAAACCGCGCTCTCGCTTGCACGCTCGGCGGAACGTGACAATGAGTCATGCTTTTTCGTGCGTGCAGCCGGCGTTATAAGACCATTTATTATCACGGCAAAGTATCTGTCAATATAAGATCTTATGTGAAGTGCATATTCTTGAAATAAATGTATTGTAAAAGAGAGCGACTGTTATATGACGCTCGTGTGAACATCCTCTTATAGTCAAAGAATAATGCATATATTTTTGCCTATTGTAATCTGTCTTCAGAGAGGACGCAAGACTGATTATTTCTGGTAAAAGTTCTTTGGTGCTTGTATTATGAAATGTTAAGAGTACCTTATATTTTCGAAGTAATTTTAAGTAAAATCTGTATATATTGTGTACAAAATATGTTTATTATAATTGTTAAGACATATTGTGTTAATTTATTTTGAGTTTCTCTCCCTCTGAAAAGTATGTTGAATATTGACACATAAAGGTTAAATGAAATATGTATTTCGAAAGAGGTTTCGATGGCGTTGTTATGTGTGCAAGGCTAATCGAACACGCAAGTTAAGCAACCTCGACCGTAGCCTGGCCATGGATGGGTTTATATATATCGAGTTCCTCCGTGCTTCGGACGGCACGTTAAGCCGTCGGCCCCGGTTGTTGTCATTAGATGAACTTGGATAAACTTATTGTCACTGGCACGGTCGAGGAAAAGCGCCCGCGAGGGAGAAGCTCGATAGGTCCATCATTATCGTTCAAGATCATTGACTCCATAATGCCATGACCACAGCCAAAAACAGACGGGACTGGCGCATTATCGTCAAGGAGAAAGTGATCCGTGGAAGAGGTCACGACCCTTAAAGTAGGAGAAAGGAGGAGGAGGACACTTCATCCAAATTCGATCAGCCGTTTACCCGTGAAGGAGTAACTAAGATCCATATATCCACATAATACTATTACATATTAGTAGGATAGTAGGAAGTAGGATTTATTATTGAATCAAGTAGCCAAGGGTAAATGCACATTTTTAGATCAGGGACCCCAAAACGTGAGTATTGTCATAGAGAAAAGGATAATATCGTCGTTGTTACTAATCAAATTACCTATATCTAATTTGAGACTCTTAGCGACCTCTGTTTTTCTTTAGAGTAACTAAATTCCGGTATACGGTATTTTGTATGAACATGGCTAGTCTTATTCTTTATCGTCGTTGGTATTGTGGACTCATGTCTTACCGATAGGTATTAAAAATTAAAAAGTACTCGGCAACGCTCACGCTGTTTCACTAAAGACACTAAAGTTTTTTCGATTCCAAAAATAGGTCTTACGTTAAAGTTATTGACAAATTTCCTCAGCTTAGTCGGTAAAGCTCCAAGGTTTCTACCAGCTGAACTAAACTGGACTACCTGGGCCTTTACAGCCGAAGTTGTAGCCGATTACCATTCGAATTTTTCGATGCGAAAATGACTGCTTAGGTTATTGTTAATTAAGTTTAGTTCAGCTGGTAGGAACCTTGGAGCTTTACCGACGATGAATGAAGATGTTTGTCACTATTTTTATCATAAGACAAATTTTTGGATTCAAAAAACCCGGTGGTAATCGGCTTCAGCTTCTGCGGTAGAGTTAACATACAACTCTTGACAAAGAACATACTAGTAACGCCATCTATTGTTGAGTGGAAGGAACTTAATGATTCATGTCAGTATGCTTTTTATTTTAAAAATACGAATGAAGACGCTTTTATAGTGCTTTTATACGAGAGATTATAGATGGCACTATCACACACATTATATCTAGATTTTTCATATTTTGTCGGGTGACAAACATACATACGACCCGTCTGATGTGAAGCCGTTACCGTAGCCATATAAACGCTGGCAACATGAAACAACGCTCGCGCGTCGGCACCTTCGCTGCTATGCAGCAACTCCTTCATTCTCTTTATAAGAGCTAAGAAAATTGTTATTTGGCTGTCGACTTTTGTGAGGTAGAGTTGCTCCCCCTGTCTTTCTTTTTGCAAGAGCTTCGTTTGTTAATCAGCAGCGTGCACGCCGTGCAGGTGGGGCTTTGGCTCAAATATTGATAATAATGAGCAACTTCCGTCCAACTTCTTACTCCTCCTCGCGTCGTATTCCTCAGTTTTGTGGGCCGTGACCCCTTCCACACATCATTTACTCCTTGACGACCCTGCCTGTGTAAAATAATAATAATAAGTATTCCTGGACAAATTACACACGGCCATCTAGTTCCAAAGAAAGCA
Source organism: Hypsopygia costalis (assembly GCA_937001555.2). Classification (NCBI taxonomy): domain Eukaryota; kingdom Metazoa; phylum Arthropoda; class Insecta; order Lepidoptera; family Pyralidae; genus Hypsopygia; species Hypsopygia costalis. The sequence continues at coordinate 19,328,269 of OW443349.2, read as the reverse complement.
AAGCTTGTACTATGGATACTAGATAACTGATATTATACTTAAATACTTTTTTTTTGTAAATACATACATCTAATACTTCTAAAACATCCAGACCAAGACAAACAGACATGTTAATGCACACAAATAAATAATAAATATTTCTAGACAATTTACACAGCGCCATCTAGTCCCAAATTAAGCGTAAAGCTTGGGTACTAGACAACTGATAAATGTACTTAAATACTTTTTTTGTAAATACATACATATAATACATAGAAAACATCAAGACCAAGACAAACAGACATGTTAATGCACACAAATATTTGTCTTGTGCGAGGATCGAACCCGCAATCTCGGAGTCAAAGTGACCATTGCTAACTATTCGACCACCGAGCACGTCAGTTGTCGGTTGTGGTCATGGCATCATGGAGTTGCTCCCAATTTTCGCTCCGTTTCTACCTCGAAAATTGTCAGGAAATCTCGCAAAGATTTCTATTGTACAAGTCGCAAGTTCGACCTCATATTATGGAGTAGGTACTGTTCTAATCGGTTCTAATCTAAATAGGTAGGTAGGTCGGTACACCGGGATACCATGAGAATCGTCGACGACCCTAAACTTAATGGTAATCAAACCCTTAAGTTTAAGGAGAGACTTTGTCTCCCGTTGTGTGTTCTACCGATTATACAATGGGTTGTGTTTGGAAGAGCTGTTCGACATGATGCCTACAGCCTTGTTTAGTCGCACCGCCATCGGCAGGAAATTCATCCTCACACATTGGAGCCAAGATGGTCATGAACTGTGCAATTCCAGAGAGATTTTCTTCCACGGACTCTCAGGTTGTGGAATGAATTTTCTTATGGGACTACAGCATGGGGTTCTTCAAGAAAGGTGAAGAGGTTTTTACAGGATTAGCAACTCGTGAGTCTGGTGTGGTGATGACTGCGTACTATCAGGCGGGTTGTATGCTTGTTTTCCATCTTAGTTGCATAAAACAAATGGGGTGTGAACCCGGCCATCACATGGAACACAACATGGACACGGCCGTGTGTTGTACGTGAAGACGTTATATGCACTAAAATTATCTCAAAATGGCGGCGCTTCCCTCGCCCTCGCACGCGATGTTCCATAGTCATTACTTAGCGTAATAAATTCTTTGATCTTTCATTATGCAGTGGTGTGATTGAATTTTGGATGGAGATGATAGATTTGTAGCTGCAACACCAAACTGTATCTTCCGATTTTGTTATCAATCGTTTTTTTAATTGCCTCCCTGTGGAAGCAATTTTAAAGACCTATTCACGTCAATAACATTAAATGTAATAAAGTATGAAGGACCAAGCGTCCAAGCTAGATACAGTGGACAATTTCTAGTAATAAAGTATGAAGGACCAAGCGTCCAAGCTAGATACAGTGGACAATTTCTAGTAATCGCCATTGTTGTCACGAGAACGGCGACGAGGTTACAGTAAATTGATTTGTTATTGGTTTGGACAGTATACGAGCGGTATTTATCATAGCTATTATGATCAATAACGGAGCTAATGGGAGCTAATTGTTGCTTGTCATCGGTTCGAGGCATTCCGTTAACCGACTTAAAAAATGTAGTTTATCTGTTTGACCCGTATGCTGTACAAATGAATGGTCATAAGTAATTGCAGGCATCTTACTTTTAATTTTAATTATAATCTATACATAAAGCTGAAGAGTTTGTTTATTTGGTTTAACGCGTTAATCTCAGGAAATACTCATTCGATTTGAAAAATTATTTTAGTGTTAGTTAGCCTATTTTTCGAGGAAGTAGTTAGGCTATATAACATCATGCTACCACCAATAAGAGCGGAGCACCAATGAAAAATGTTGCAAAAATGGGTAAAAAACATTCCTTCAGAGAGCTTCCGTTACGTGCGCTGCGTAATTGGTTTAAGTTACGTATCAATTATATACGACGGAATTATTCATCTTAAAAAGTTCTAAAAAAAGTCCGTGACAGCATATGTCTATCTTTTAAGATTGGCTCACTATAACCTTTCAAATGGTAACCTTACGCTTCACGATCAACGCTCTGTCACACGCAGAAGAAGTTGCTAGTTAGCTGGTTTAAATTATATAAAACAAAGTCACCCGACTTTAGTAACTTTACTAGTTACACCATATGTAATTCAAGAATAGCCAGATCTATATTTATGATCTTTGATTTGTAGGAATTGTCCACATCCCAATAGTAGAGTTCAAATATTCTTTATTGCATAGCTAATACAAACAATTTTATACAAGTAATACAAAGGTGAACTTATCTCTACGAGAGATCTCTTCCAGCCGACCTTAATGGTTGTCAAATACTCCAAAATACTACAAAACAAATACTCGAGACAATACATTCTTGGACCGGTAGACCAAATAAAAACACCAAATATAACATGAATAAAACTGAATACATGACAAAATAAATCTATGAAATATAAGAACGGGAATTAACGCGATCATGCATAAGGGTATTTATATACCTTTATTATTGCCTGACGTTTCGGCCAGGTTGACAGGAGACAGTCAGCCTGTGACCACGGCCGGTGCAACCTGGTCGAAACGTCAGGCAATAATAAAGGTATGTAAATACCCTTATGCATGATCGCGATAATTTAATTCCCGTTCTTATATTTCATAAATCATGCAACGCGAAAGTTTAAAAGTTATTAAAATAAATCTACTTCTAGATTACTACCTTGATAAACAAATACATACTACATCAATAAATACTCATATACCTACATAAACATACATAAAATTATTATATTACTATATGTGAGTCAAATAGTGCTCCTTTAGCCCTTTTTTAAAAGTTTTTGCATATGTGGACTCTCTCAGTTCTTTTGGCAGTTTGTTACAAACTAAAATATTGGAAATTTAACGAAAAAACAAATAATAATTTTGGTGTTTGTAATTATCAGGAGAAGATTTTTATGGAAAATCCACAGGAATGAGATGGGAACGGGAACATTCTCATTAAATAAAACACGTATTTATTGTGATATAAAGTTTTCCTTAAATTAATTGCTACAGAATAATTTGAGCTACAAAATAAATTAAGGATAAAAATTTCCTTATATCGTAATATACATAGTATATACATATTTTATTCAATGTTAAAGATAAGGTAGGTGGTACTCGTACTGCATTCTTTAATATATTTTCCAGCGCTAATCTACAAATTAATTTAAGGAAATTTTTAATATCATTGCATTAGATAACAGTCATGGGAGTGTAAGGGGTTCATCAACATCTTTGAACCAAAGCCAACTTCACCTGCACGCGAAAAGAGGGAAGCGTAATTGTATGCTACCCGACTGGGGAATGTACCTCCACCTCACAGAATACCGCAGCCAAATAACAATTCCCTTGAGGATTGTGGTGTTCCTGCGAGTGAGTGAGGTCACCAGAAAGAAAGGAGATGCTGCGTTGGCAGCGGGGGTGGCGGCGCGCGAGCGATATTTTGTGTTGTGAGCGTTGATATGGCTACGGTAACCGCTTCGCATCAGGCGGGCCGTATGCTTGCCTGCCGTCCGACGTACTATAAAAAAAAGTCATAATGTCATGTGAATGGATTTAGGGCGGCTTGAAAACACTGTCATCCCCTACCCGCAGTTGAGCAGTATGTTGGGTATAGTACGCTCTAAACCTCTTCGATTGTGTGGAGAACCGTATCCCAGCAGTGGGATGATTATATGTTGTTGCTGTAATATTAAAAATCATGATATCATGTCAGCTCGCTCAGATGAAGCCGCGATATCGAAATAATTGCCGGAAAAAGGCGATTAGCTTCGCCACGGCACGCAACAGTCCAACCTTGACAGTTTGGACGACATTGACGACACTCAAATTATAAAAGTCTGTTTTAATCCTACTATGGTGGCAAGCAACCAAACGACCTTCTTATAACATGGGATCTTTCAAACGATGCGCGAAGAAGCACCTCGCGGTCCAGCATGGCACTGTCAACTGACAGAAAACTGTTGTCTTTTGACAGTTGCCGCTGCTATTTGACCTCCATGCATGGTAGTCGGTATAATACTATGTCATAGTAGATGTATGTGATTGTTGTGTCTGCGCTTTATTCACCTCTGCCATACGTGCCTCTGCGAAGCGCCTTCAGGGGATTTTGATCTTTAGAACAACAACCTACAAAAAAAAAACGAGTTGCACTCCGGGAGTGCAGGCTGAAGTGAAAATTTGAACATTAACGTTGTGCATTTTTGAATATTTTGGAATGGTTTGAGTTTTACAATATTCATTTCTTGCGCTATCGTATCGTAAGAGAGGGAGATACATATTTCCTTTACTACGCCGCGCCGGGGTTCTACTGTCCCTCCGTCTTACGAATTTTTGATCAGGCCACGTTTGTGTCCTGACGCGAGTTTAACATTTGTTACCCATCCCAAAAAGTGCGCAACGCTGCTAAAGAAGTTTTCCCTTCAAGCAATCACCACAGCCCATGGATATCAATAACACCAAAAGGTTCACACAAACACTGATCCATTGCCAGCCTTTATAGGGAAATATAGAATACTCCCAAGTCTTAGGTATTTATTCGGGGACACCGTTGAAAAAAATTAATTCCACAATTACACAGACCGTGGTAGAAAATGTCTTAAAAAGCGTGCTGTGATCATGTCATCAAGGTGGCTTGGGTGGAATTTCAATATTTTGACAGACACTATTTACATAATCTAACAGTCTAATGAGGAGCTAGATATGATGACGTAGAGTAAAGAGTTTTATGTACCTCCACCTCACAGAATACCGCAGCCAAATAACAATTCCCTTGAGGGTTGTTGTGTTCCTGCGAGTGAGTGAGCTCGCCAGAAAGAAAGGAAGGAGATGCTGCGTTGGCAGCGAAGTGGCGGCGCGCGAGCAATATTTTATCACATCAGGCGGGCCATATGCTTGTCTGCCACCCGTCGTAGTATAAAAAAAAAAGAGCAAGTTAAACAATGTCGTCCGTAGCCTGTCCAAGGATGGATTTATTTGTCTTGAGCTGTTTCGTGCTTTGGAGGGTAAACGGTACGGTTACGTTAAAGCTGTCGGTCCTGGCAGTTGTCATTAGATGACTTGAAAACACTGGCCTCCACCAACCCGTATTTGAGCAGCTTGGTGGAGTATGAACTAAACACCTCCGAGGAGTTCCGCCATCTAGCAGTGGATTTTTTTTTTTTTTTTCTATACTACGTCGGGTGGCAGACAAGCATACGGCCCGCCTGATGTGAAGCGATTACCGTAGCCATATTAACGCTCGCAACATAAAATATCACTCGCGCGCCGCCACCCCCGCTGCCATCGCAGCATCTCCTTCCTTTCTGGTGACCTCACTCACTCGCAGGAACACAACAGCCCTCGAGGGAACCGTTATTTGGTTGCGGTATTCTGTGAGGTGGAGGTACATTCCCCAGTCGGGTAGCTTACAATTACGCTCCCTACCTCTCTTGAAAGAAAAGAAAGAACGGCAAGAATATAGATAAAATTGGCAACTATCATACAGTGCAATGTCATACACGTGTCAGTCTAAATGTTTGTATGTCGATTTGACCTCATCCACGGCCATCGAAAATCATCAGTAATTCACTGGCGCGCTGTAAAGACACATTTTTCACGGATTTCAGCTGTTTTTGTTGCTACGCTTCAGCGAGCCGTCGTGAAGGTCGCGCTGGATTTCATTGGACCGTCGCTGGGTTAATATTAGCGCAGGTAATTACTGTTTTACTTAGTTGAATGATTGTATCATTATGAAAACAAAACGGGTCGCACTCCAAGAGTGCCAGCAGAAGTGAAAACTTGAACACTACCGTTGTGCATTTTTGAATATTTTGGAATGGTTAGAGAATAATTTCGCACGAATTGCTTTATTTATCAGTATAAAAGTACTATCATTTATGTGGTAAAATACAATATTCATTTATTGCGCTATCGTACACAAACATGACAATTTATGTTACCAAAAAATAAACAACAAGAGCAGGCATACATATTTTGCCACGCAGTAGATAGAGAGAGGATATTACTTCCTCTCCTGCGCCGCGCCGGCGGTCTACTCTGCCTCCATCTTACAAATTTTCGATCAGGCCACGTGTCCTGACGCGAATTTAACATTGCACAACGCCGCTAAAGAAGTTTTCACTTCAAAAACTCGAAGTATATATTTTACTAAAAAATCGGTTGTCTGTAAAGTCGGTTTACTGACGATAGTTGAACGTGACATCGTCATAAGAAAATACTGATGGAATGTTTGCATTTTTCAAAAGAAAATTTTAATGGAACGCCTCAGAGCGAGGTAACGCCGCATGAGCCATGTTTTTTCGTGCGTGCAGCCGGCTCCGTCGAATTATAAGACGTTGTCACGTCAAAAATAGGTGACGCGACAGACGTTGATTTGTCTTCTTAACTATGAATATTGAATTGGTTTCGCGCTCGCTGTTTGACAGTTCTGTCAAATGCCAAATAATTTTCAGGTTTCTTATTTTTTCTAATTTTTCGCGCATCTTTCTTATAATTTTTCTTTCATAAGAACCTTCTCCTGACCAAGGGCGGATGGATCCGAAGGGGGGGGGGGGGGGGGGGGGGGTCACGTAGTTGTGGTCAAGTCACTTCAAGTTATAATTTAATTTCGATAATAAGAGATACAACAATTTTTATTAGTGGTCCATATAGGTCGTGAACTCAGCCCAGGGGGGTCATGACCCTCTTGACCCTCCCCCTGGATCCGCCCTTGCTCCTGACAATAATATACACACCAAAAAAGTAATTATCGAAATTGATCCATCCGTTCACACGTGATGCCGTCACCAATGGAAATAGGGATTCATTTTTATATATATGTACGAGTATATAATAAATACAGGGGCCATAGGCGGACAACAGGGCAGTAAAAATGCTTTAAAGCGGTTACTTAGGTTATCTTCGGAGTGTAAGCGATTCATCAACATCTTTGAACCAAAGCTGCAGGTGGCATGTTCAGCCAAGACTAAGTCACGAATTTGGTTGTCAAATTCTATCACTTTCCACACGAAATACAGCTGATGACGTAGGCAAGTTCAAATCACTTGACCAAATTTGTTGCTTAAGAACATACGCTCGCATAAACATTTCCTGGAAGGAACAGTTCAATTTAAACGGCGCTAGAAATTAAGTTATTACTTTAAATTGGCTTACATAATAATTCACAATTGTGTTATTGGTGCATTAGGTAACTTAGTTACTGAGTGCAATGTACACGCTAACGTGTGTCGACCACGATTTTTTAGGCTTGGGGCTGTTGTTCATTTTTTGTATCATATTTTGAACTATCGGCCACGAAAGTGTTCTTTTTTAATTTCGGCAGTAAAATATTACTTTCAATCTAAAGATAAACCACTTATTTCATCCCTGACAAAACAGGATAGACAAAGGCCGTAAGGCGTCTATCCTGGTTGTTGCAACGACAGCAACCGGGATCGGCAACTAATCTAATTTAAAATAATTCAGTCATCTATTGAGATGACGGAGATCTAAAGATGGTAAACCACTTTATTTCACTCACTGTACAGATAAATAAATCTAATATATTTTATATAAATAAGTCTTATAATATATAAATGAAGATCATCATCATCATCATCATCTCAGCCATTGAAAGTCCACTGCTGGACATAGGCCTCCACTCTATATCTCCAATACGACCGGTTGGAAGCGGCTTGCATCCAGCGCGATCTTACGGTCTTAATGAGGTCGTCTGTCCACCTTGTGGGTGGACGTCCTACGCTGCGCTTGCCGGTACGTGGTCTCCACTCGAGAACCTTTCGACCCCATCGGTCATCCGTCCTCCGTGCTATGTGCCCTGCCCACTGCCACTTCAACTTGCTAATCCGCTGGGCTATGTCGGTAACCTTGGTTCTTCTACGGATCTCCTCATTTCTGATTCGATCTCGAAGAGAGACTCCGAGCATAGCCCTCTCCATAGCTCGTTGGGCTACTTTGAGCTTGTTCATAAGGCCCATAGTGAGGGACCACGTTTCAGTGCCGTAAGTCATCACTGGTAACACACACTGGTCGAAGACTTTCGACTTGAGGCACTGCGGTATGTATGTATGTAAATGAAGATAATATAATCTAATCTAAAATAATCGATCATCTAATGAAATGACAGTCGTTAAGCCAAGTCAGTGGCCCTTCTGCGGCTTGAAAACACTAGCCTCCACCAACTTGCAGTTGAGAGTGAGGTGGAATACGCTCTAAACTCAATTTGATTGGAGGAGAGACCCGTATCCCAGCAGTGGGATGAATATAGGTTGATGCAACAAACTTAAACAAACGTGGTCGAACGTAATTAGCTAGGTCACAATACTCACACCTCAGCCAGCGATGACATCTCGGCCATAAACATAAATAAAACGATATGTCACCTGACGAATCCATAAAAAAACATAAAGGGAAAGAAAGAAATAAAGGGGACGTTAAGGCCGCGGGTGAATTATTTTGCGGGCGATTTGTTGCCTGATTTGCCATTCCACAATGCTTTCCTAAACTACAACATATAGAAAACACACAGATCAAGACCACTGCATATTCGAATATAGCAAAGAATTCACGTCCATGAATATAAAAGTACATCTCGTGCGAGAATTGGACCGACCTCCCTCCGTGCCACAGCACTGGGCCATAGCAGCCATTGCTATGCGACACCGACCAGGCTCGCTAAAAGATAAATAAAAATAAGACACTCTCCTGAACTATAATCTAAATTGACAGCGCCAGTCAAAACACATGCAATGTAACCGAGCGCGGACGTCGCTGTCAGTCAGGTTGCTGGTAATACCAGCCTGGTAAAACTGGTCGCGACGACTGTCCGGTTTGTGTGAATATAACGTTATAGCTACTATAGACCACCTCGGTGCCGGTCGTGTGTTTATTTGTTTTTGGAAAATTTACAGGTGAAATAAGAAGAATACAATGCAATACCTACTCTTTATTGCACCAACAATACATAAAAATATTACAAAGGACAGTAGCATATTAAATTACTATAGGCAGTCTTATCGCTACGCAATCTCTTAAAGCCCCCTTACATCTTCATTCTTCATCTTCATACCAATGAATAAGCGACTCTATTCTAGTTGAAATAAAATCGCTTATTCATTGGTATTTATAAGCATTCTATTCAGTTATTATTATTTAAATAAATAGTTGTCTTGGCCAACTTGCCAGATAAATATTTTTTGAAAAATGGAAAAATTCACCTGCCCCCCCCTAGTTGGGATTTGAAGCCACGACCTCTCGATGACCGGTCGAGTGCTCTTCCAACTGAGCTACCAGGAAGGTTTGTGTTGCTGACGAATTTTTGCATCTTATATTTCTACTGTGTGAGTCCCAGTGTGACGTCATCAACCTATTAAGTAATTACAATACTAAAGTAGGCATAGCAGTCCATCGTTGCAGATGAAATTCAGCTATTTTTTGATGACGTCACACTGTGACTCACACAGTAGAAATATAAGATGCAAAAATTCGTCAGCAACACAAACCTTCCTGGTAGCTCAGTCGGAAGAGCACTCGACGGGTCATTGAGAGGTCGTGGGTTCAAATCCCACCTAGGTGGTGCAGGTGAATTTTTCCATTTTTCAAAAATATTTCTATTCAGTTATTGAATCCCAATAAGAGTTGGTGGTAATTAAGGGGGCAGACCATCTTTGGGTAGAGGAGAGTATCAGGCCTCTTGTACACGCTAAGAAATTTCACCGTGTCTAATGCAGATAGGACCAATTCATCATGTACACAACAAGAATTTTGTCGGATCTAGGCACGAAAATCACCGCACCGCAGCAAAACGTCGCGCGTCATGTCTAGCGCAGACAAGACTAAGGGGTGTAAGTGTGGTGGCGGCGTGCGAGCGATATTTTTATGTTGCGAGCGTTAATATGTTTACGGTAACCGCCATACATCAGGCGGGCCGTATGCTTGTCTGCCACCCAACGTAGTATAAAAAAAAGACAAGATTTTTTTCTTGATCAGCGCGGAAGCAGTGTACACAGTTTGTGTGTAGAAACGACACGAATTCTTGCATAGGCCCGGCGTCTTTTATTAGCGTGTACAATAGGCCTTAGTCTAGAAAGGGTAGGTGGCGGAGTAAATATAACGTAGGTCGTATATTTGCTGCGCACACACTCATACTAATAAACATAATAAACAGAGAACGACCTTTTTTAATCGGAAATAAGTAGGATGAAAAGCGGAATCGGTTTGAGTTTAGCTGTTAGAGCCCCAGCAGCATAAGCTAAATATTTTCATCAATATTTTTTTTATGGAACATACAAAGTTCAGCATATAATCATATATTAGTGGTAATCGTGTTTAGCTAGATAGTAGAGCTCCAGAGTTCGTACCAGCTAATCTAAACAGAATTGCCAATAATCTAAGCTGAAATTTGAAGAGGTTATTTATTACATTAAAAAAAAACAGTATGGTCATAAAAACAGTTCGAAACGACACTCAAACTCGATTTCGGCCCCGTGGGCTAGAATCCGATATAGTAGTTATACTGACGAGCTCGGTGGCGTAGCGGTCAATGACGCGCCTTCGACACCAACGCTCGTGGGTTCGATTCCCACATAGGTCAAACATTTGTGTGCATGAACATGTCTGTTTGTCTTAGTCTGGGTGTTTTCTATGTATCATAAGTATGTATTTACAATAAAAAAAATGTATTTACGTATGTTTATCAGTTGTCTAGTACCCATAACACAAGCTTCGCTTACTTTGGGGCTAGGTGGCGATGTGTAATTTGTCTGACAATATTTATATTTATATTTATACTGTACGTAAGACAATGTCAAGTCGGTATGTGTTTCCAATGAACACCACCAATAGATTGACAGTCAGTTTATAATACACTAAATTGAACTGTGAGAGTGACATTTGAGTATTTTAATCTGATGGAAGATTTTAATATAATTTTATGATCGCGCCGAAGGTGGTCCAGATCGGATGGAATCGAAATAAGCGAAGGTAATGTACCTATTATGGTAATGAGTTCGTTGTTATTGTCAATTGCGCAATTCAGTGCAAGGTGTTTGAATCGGAATTCGAAATTGTTTACGAAAATATTTTTAGTCTGTTGTATGTAGAGTGATAAGAGTATAATTCGATCAACTCATCCGTTCTGTCTGTCACTACATACAAAGTAGATCTAAGAGCAGTACACTAACTCCTGTATGTTCTTACGGAGACGGAACATGATACGAGTCTTGTTGTCAGTTCATACATTTTGGTCGCACGTTTAATGGAGTATGAAGTTCGTAATAAATAGTCTATATAACAGCTGTGCCTGCGATTTCGTCCGCGTAATTATTAATTTATTGACTTTCTAACGTGATAACGTCTTAAAAATCGATGAACGCCGGCTGCACCCACGAAGAATCATGATTCATTGTCACGTTCCGCCTGAGCCGAACGTGCAAGTCAGAGCGCGGCTTGTGACGCATCTATCTCTCTTCCACTCCATCGGCCGATGTTTTCTTATGACGTTATCACGTAAAATTATCGTTCGTAAACCGACTTTACAGACAACCGATTTTTTTTATATGAGAGGGGGGCAAACGAGCATGTGGGTCACTTGATGGATAGCAATCACCACCGTCAATGGAGATCAGCAACACCAAGGGGTCGCTGATCCGTTGCTATGACTCTTCCTTTCTTTCTGGTAACTTCAGTCATTCGCAGGAACACAACAACCGTCAAGGGAATTGTTCTTGGGCTGCGATATTCTATGAGGTGGAGGTACTTCCCCAGTCGGGCAGCTTAAAAAATACGTCTCGTTAACTTGTCAGCAAGGTGCCACGTGCAGGTGAGGTTTGGCTTAGGCTCTACAATTATAAGTAAGCCGCTCCAAACAAGTAAAACCCTTTCCGGGCCTCCGATCGAGCATATTAAAGTTCGTTTTTTAGTTTTAAATTAATTAAATTTTTTATTTTGCGACAACAATTCATTTACATTAGAAATAAATTCACTCGCATGTAACCAAAAATGTTTGTTTAATGATAGATCGTTCCAAACATAATGTATGAATAACCTAATAGGATCAATCACCTTGACGTGAACAAACTTGGGGCAATAGCTAGTCTACGACTACGTAGGTAGGTATTGTCTGCCGGTTTCATTCTGTGGTGTTTACGCAAATATTTTTAATCTGTTGTATGTAGAGCGATAAGAATATAATTCGATCAACATCATCCGTTCTGTCTGTCACGTACAAAGTAGACCTAAGAGCAGTACACTAACTCCTGTATGTTCTTATGCTGCGGCTACAGTACCGTGATATGCCAATAATTATTGCCATAATTTCAACAACGCCTAGGTGTAACCACGATTTATGGCCATAATTTTACAATGCCAATCAATATGGCAAATGACGGTAGACAATAGCTCCGGCGGCGGTCTTTTTTCGCACATCAAAGAGAATTACCGCAGTAATTAATGCGTTTGTGGCCACACTACCGTTTGTCTAGTGTGCAGCATGAGCTCATCGGCGACGCACGTATCGACCGACATGGAGTGGTCAAATGAAAAAAGCTTAAGTTTTGGAATTATTCTAATGCGAACCGTATCTTTTTATTATGGGCTTTCGGTCGGGTATCCCCCGATAAAAATCGCGGTGTACAATGATGGTTTGAAGAATAAAAAAGACCGAAACCATCTAAATAAATATAACAGCTGCAGCTTCAACCTCCATCTTGAAAAATGATATTTTTACCGCCTAATTTATTGACATATCTAGGTAAACTCTAGTGTAACCACCCCACTTCACGCAGTAATTTCAACGGTAATTCAATGCCATAATTATTGTGGTAACAGCCCGGTAGACGGTAAGATAGTGTAGCCGCAGCATTACAGATACACGCGTCTTGTTGTCAGTTCATACATATTGGCCACACGTTTAATGAAGTATAGTAAGTTTAATACAAAAAGTTGCTGAAGAACCGAAACCGAGAAAAGAAGAAGGTTGCCGACAAAATATAGAATGTAAAAAATTAATTGTAACACCTTTGTAACTTGTATTCACAAATAAATACATTTGATTGATTCATTGAATGACGTGACAATGAACCGGCCACAGCTGCCGAGTCAGTGATGGCAGATGCGGGAGGAATGTGTTAGAGTGGAAGTCCACGCGTTGGAGACGGAGCATTGGACGCCATCCTTCTTGATGGTCCGGTGACTTCAAGAAAGCGGCTGGAAGCAGATGGATGCGATGGATGCGGAAGGCGGAGGATTGTATTTGGTGGAAAGCATTGGGAAAGCCCTATATCCTATAGCAGTGGGTAGATACAGGCTGATAATGAACACTATAATTGGCACGCATAGCGACGCGAATAATTATAAAATGAGTCTTTCTTTTTAGTGTATCGCATTGGAAAGTTAAACATGAGTTACTGCACTATAATGACTACTGTGGCCACACTTGCCACAGTATAAGAAAAAGTGCTCTGTCACCGTGAACATATATGTGACTCGCTGAGATTGCGGACGTAATCTTGGTGACCAGAAGGGATAACGGCAATGGGTCTGTGTTAGATCTCTCTAGGTCTTTTATAGCGATGAATATCAGCATAGTCGGGGTTCTCTGGTCTCCTCATCACATGACCATATCGGCGAAGCCGTGGTTCTTCCAGTTTTTAGGGTCCCGTACCCAAAGGGTAAAAAGGAACCCTATTACTAAGGCTCCGCTGTCCGTCAGGCCGTCCGTCCGTCCGTCCGTCTTTCACCAGGCTGTATCTCATGAACCGTAATAATTAGACAGTTGAAATTTTCACAGATGATGTATTTCTGTTGGCGCTATAAGAACAAATACTAAAAAATAGAATAAAATAAATATTTAAGAGGGCTCCCATACAACAAACGTGATTTTTTTTGCTCGTTTTTGCTCGCAGTTGACAACGGTAATAGGTAGACGATTGAAATATTCACATAATATTTAGTTATATATTCACTATAAAAATTAATAATTAAATAAAAATAAAAGAAATATTTAAGGATGACTCCCATATAACAAACGTGATTATTTTTTTGCCGTTTTTATAGATAATGGTACGGAACCCTTCGTGCGCGAATCCGACTCGCACTTGGCCGGTTTTTTAGTTATAGATGTCGTTTTGAAACTACCTCTGATAATAATTACATGTTTCTTCAATTTCAGATGTTGTAGATTCGCCGAGACGACCGCAGCAACTGGAGCAGAGACCACCGGTCCAGGCAATCGCATGTATCTACTAACGGTAGTTGGTGTGTCCTGGCCGGCACATTGGTGGCGGAAGCACGGAATGTAATGTGATGGCCTACCTCTAATAAATCAATTTGGCACTTTATTATCGAGAAGAGTGATCCCTTGCCGACCATCTTAGCATTCTCAGTGCTTGCAGCTTATCTGCTTGTTTTTTTGAGCGACCTAAAACTATGTATTCATTTCATTGCACAGCTGTCTGTCTGTCCGGAAGAATGCAGTGGCCCGGCTTTCACCGGCTCTTTCCCGCTGTGACGTAACGCCCGTAACATGATGAAGTGTGTTATCAAAGCTTATTTATAGCTCACTCGCACCGCGAGTAGATTCAGCCTTGGGATTATTATTTCACTTTTTATACCGAAACAACGTGTTACTAAGTTATAAATCTGAAAAAAGTTACTGAAACCAGACACTACACTATAATCAGTAATGTGAACAGCCATGATCTAATCCTTTGTGATTAATTTCTACCGACATTTTGTATAAGAACCAGGCCGGAGCATAAAAAAACGGGTTGCACTCCGGGAGTGCCGGCAGAAGTGAGAACTTGAACATTAACGTTCATTTTTGAATATTTTGGAATGGTTAGGGAATAATTTCGCACGAATTGCTTTACTCATCAGTATAAAAGTACATACTATCATTTATGTGGTAAAATACAATATTCATTTATTGCGCTATCGTACACAAAATTTATATTACATTAAAAATAAACATAAGGGGCAGGCATACATTTTCGCCGCGCGGTAGAAAGAGAGGTTTACTCTCCCTCCGCCTTACGAATTTTCGATCAGGTCACGTATCCTGATGCGAGCTTAATATTTTAAACCTATCTCAAAAAGTGCACAACGCCGCTAAAGAAGTTTTCACTTCAAAAAATTTGCATTACAAAGATATTTTAACAACAAAAATATTGTTTGGCTTAATTACTGTTGTATTATGACCAGGTATTCCTGAAGCCGTGTATAGACTAAGGTATGCCCCAAAGAAGGGAAATTCCACTGATCTGACCACACTGCGTGCTCGCTCATCGCTCCATTGTGAGTCCACAACGTCAGTTATGTTACCGTTCCATAATGTAATCAACCCGACGCGACGCGGCGGGCTCGATCAATCATAATAATTAACACCGACTTGTCTACGGTCTTTAGTTTTGCAAAACAGTATGTGGTAACACGTGACAGGAATGTATCATTTATAACATTGTGTTGCCATTTTGTAAAATCAATAAACCAAGATAAGATAATAAATACCTATTCTTATTACACACTAAAGATGAGAATAACATTGAATTTTGAGTTGAACTTTTTGTATATTTTGTATCACTCATATTTTTGCTAAATCTACAAGTCATGAAAACATCAAAAATAAAAATTTGTATCCCATATTTTTGAGTGTAACTGGTTCATCAACATCTTTGAACCAAAGCTAACCTCACATGCACGTGGTGCACCCTGCTGACACTGACAAACGAGGCTCTGGCGAAAAAAGAGGCATCTCTTAGCTAGATAGATTAGATTGGCAGCGTGAAAACACTGGCCAACCCGCAGTTGATCAGTGTGGTGGACTACACTCTAAATCCCTTTGATTGAGTGAGAGGCGTATTCCTGTAATAGGATGAATGTGTGCTAAAACCTATAGAAATTCATATTTAAAAGAAACTCCAAAGCTTTCTTTTCCTACTAATTTCTTCTGATTAAACTCGTGAGTTCCAAGGCAGCCGTAGTTTTACCCCGGGGCTGAAATGGACTTCATGTTCGTCGCCTTTTTAGTGGTCGGCTCTGTTAATCCTGGCTACACGGGAGACACAGTGATGGGCGCACGTCCCATTTAAAAAATATAAAGAAAATGGCATTTAATTTGGTATTTGTTCATTTTAAGAATTCGATCTGACACAATACATCAAAGCATTTCTCAATGTCTTTGCGCTTAGGTATTGAATAGAAGATGAATGCACTGTAATGGACGTCGAAAGTGATTTGTCACGAATGTCTATTAACTATACTTATTGCCGTAAATGTCGTATAGTCATTATGGAGTGATGCTATTGTTCTAGTACTATTGTTGGAGTAGGAAGCCATTTTGTCTAAGTTGTTATCGAAATCGAAGAGTTATGAAGAATTGTTGGAATGTCGAAATCGCAACTGTGACGCAAGTAACAAAGAACGAAGAACTCGAAGCCGACCAAAAAGAGTAGAGTCGGGACTAATTTCACTTCTTTCTATACAAGAGTTCTAAAGGGTTTACGGTATAGGTGGCTCACCATCATCTTAAAGGCATTCTTGGCTTAACGACTGTCAACTAATAACAACACCCGGGATCGATTGCTTACGTGCTCTCCTAATCACGGAGGGTCTCGAGATAAATAAACCCATCCATGGACAGGCTATAGTCGACGTTGCTTTACTTGAGCGTTGGATTAGACTGACACGCGCAAAGACGTGATAGAGGAAGTTCTTTCACTTCAGAAATAGACACTACTTAGATATTCTATTAATATTTACCCGACTGCGATAGAAGGAGGATTATGTTTTTCGAGAGTATGTATGTATGTATAATTGTTTGGCACGCTCTGCAGCCTGAACGGCTGGATGGATTTCAGCTTGAGAGGTGTCGTTAGATTCGTATTTGCTGTGAGCGTGACACTGGGTACATAAAAATAAAAATAAAATAAAATGGCGGACTTTTGGCGCCACGTTCAAATGCAAATGGGAGCCGCAGTCTGGACGGCTCGATGAATTTTAGCTTGAGGGGTATCCTTAGATATTATTTACTGTGAGAGTGACATTGCATAATCAAAATAAATAAAACTAAAAAACATAAAATAAAAACGGTAATTTAAAAAACTAAAAAACCCGACTGCTTTTCTGTGTAATTTGGAAATGAAAAACCCCTAAAACAAGAAAACATGTAGCAGTCGGGACCCTACATGTGCTCTAAATTCACTAAGCCTCCATTTCTAGAATGGGTCCCGCCTGCTACATGTTTTCTTGTTTTAGGGGTTTTTCATTTCCAAATGATACAGAAAAGCAGTCTCTCACTGCTGAGAGACAGACCTCCCCTTGGTCGAAGTGGTTCAGAGCTCCACCAAGCTGGTCAACTGCGGTTTGGTTTACAACACTGGCCAGTGTTTACAGTGGTAACAATTTTATTGTATAATAGTTAAGTTTACTGTAAACATTTGCATGCTATCAAAGTAGCTAAATAAGAAGAAACTGTGAAAATATAACATCTTGTTAATACTTTATTTAACACAAATAAATATTCATTCATTCATTCATGTTTTCAAGCCGCCAAAGGCCACCGAGACCGACGGCTCAACGTGCCCTCCGAAGCACGGAACATTACCCCGGACAAACACAACAATTTATTATTTTGAGTAAATAATATGATAACGATGACCTAAACCGGATGTTGTGTACAACCGTCTCTGTCATTTTAAACCTTATTGTACACTTAATAAAGTCCAAAATAAAAATATTTTGGACTTTATTAAGTAACTTTATGAAGAGATAGATCTCTCTCTAGATAGTTTATTGATTCAAGTGCTATTTTGCGGAAGTCAAATTTATGGGCAATGTGATTTACACTACTTTGCGTGCTTCCGCCAACAATTTGTTCATGCAAACTACTACCGGCGGGCACCCACCCACTACCGTTAGTATATGCATGCGGCTGCCGTGGCTGCTTTGGTCGTCTCTGCTCCGGCTGCTGCGGTCGTCTCGACGAATCTCCAACATCTGAAACAAAAGAAACATTCGACATTTTTTTTTATACTACGTCGGGTGGCAGACTAGCATACGGCCCGTCTGATGTGAAGCGGTTACCGTAGCCATATTAACGTGCTCGCAACATAAAATATCGCTCGCGCGCCGCCATCCCCGCTGCCAACGCAGCATCTCCTTCCTTTTTTCTGGTGACCTCACTCACTCGCAGGAACACAACAACCCTCAAGGGAATTGTTATTTGGCTGCGGTATTCTGTGAGGTGGAGGTATATTCCCCAGGCGGGTAGCTTACAATTACGCTCCCTACCTCTCTTTTCGCCAGAGCTTCGTTTGTCAGTCAGCAGGGTGCGCCGCGTGCAGGTGAAGTTGGCTTTGGTTCAAAGATGTTGATGAACAACTCACACCCCAAAACGACTGCTGCCGCCTTAACTGCTGTGGTGCGACTGCAGTCGGCCCGGCAGTAGTTTACATGAATTCTCTCTCTCTTTTAGAGATCGGTTGACCTTTTTATGAATTTTTATACTTACTAAGACAATCTTGTAATATATAAAATTCTCGTATCGCGTTGTTTGGTACGAAAATCCTCCGAAACGGCTGAACCGTTTTTATGAAATTTTGTGTGCACGTCGGGTAGAGAATTTAAGAATCGGCCAACCTCTATTTTTCATACCCCTAAATGATAAGGGTGATGGTAATGCATTGAAAAATACATACAATTTCAAATTTTCACTCTTCTACGATCTATCTCTATTTTTAATAGCAATATTAGTATAATTTATATAGCAAAACAACGTTTGCCGGGTCAGCTATATATATATTTAATAGTTCCTATAATCAATAGAGTGTGACAATATCGTCACGTCACGGCCGTAGCAATGGACAGATGACTGATCGTGACATTCATGGTTTGCGTGCCTCCAACTACTACCGGTGCCACCATTGTGTGACGTGAAGGATATATTTTGTATGACAATGATGTTATAAATAATAATTGTTAGGGTTTGTTAGTTTCTGTATCATCTTGTAATGTTTAATTTGAATTTGTTGCACTGGCAACACAGAATGTGTTGGCAGCACAGATGGCAACACATTCTTTCAAGCTATTGACTGCGCTGGTCTGTGATTGGCTAAACGATCAGAGGCTAGCATTTGGTAATTTCTGATTGGTGAATAGATATCAATCAGAATACTTGATTTTTACCGCGAAAATCAGACGAAAGTGGGAGCGAAAGCGGCCTTTTGAATATTTTTCGTTGGACTGTGGAATTGGAAGGTTATAATAGAAGTTCTCTAAAAGTAATACATCTTTCTTCAGTGTTTTTTCTCCACGTCTAAATAGTAGTCTGCAGCGGAAGTATAGTAACTATATTAATTATAGAATTTCCTACAATATGTATTAGAGATATGCCACAAGCGGCAAAAACTTACACCCGGAAACTGAGGCAATAATATTGTTGACATGAACACGTCTTCAAAATTGCCTCCATAGGGTAGCAATTAAAAAAAACGAAAGATAACGATATCGGGATATTCGGGATACAGTTTGGTGTTGCAGTTACAAATCTATCATTTCCATCCAAAATTTAATCACACCACTGCTGGAGAGATCAGATGAGAAGGATCAAATAATTTATTACGCTATCAAATAATTTATTACGTTAAGTACTATGAAACATCGCGTGCGGGGGAGGCGGAAGTGTTGCCATTTTGAAATAATTTATATAACATATAATTTTAGTACATAGGTATACTGAGGCTCTGCTGTCACCAGGCTGTATCTCATGAACCGTGATAGTTAGACAATTGAAATTTTCAGAGATGATGTATTTCTGTTGCCGCTATAACAATAAATACTAAAAAACAGAATAAAGTAAATATTTAATGGGGCTCCCATACAATATGCGTGTTTTTTTTTGCCGTTTTTATAGATAATAGTACGGAACCCTTCGTGCGCGAGTCCGACTCGCGCTTGGCCGGTTTTTTGCTGTTTTTATAGATAATGCTACGGAACCCTTCGTGCGCGAGTCCGAATCGCACTTGGCCAGTTTTTTTTTTAGTTTTTAGGGTTCCGTAATCAAACGGTAAAACAGACGGACGGACAGCGGAGTCTCAGTAATAGGGTATTACTGAGACTCCGCTGTTCGTCCGTCCGTCCGTCCGTCTGTCACCAGGCTGTATCTCATGAATCGTGATAGTTAGACAGTTGAAATTTTCACAGATGATGTATTTCTGTTGCCGCTATAACAACAAATACTAAAAGAGAGAATAAAATAAATATTTAAGCAGGCTCCCATAAAACAAACGTGATTTTTTTTTGTTCGATATTAGATAGTACTCCGCGCCGGTGGAAGCCGCGAGTAGAAGCTAGTATGAAATATTTCACACGCACAGCTTCCAGCGTCGCTCGTCACATGACGTTAAAGGTCGTAATAACGACTGACATGCGAATCACATGACTTGATCGATTCTACAGTGCCCATATAAACATGTACGGGCTGGACACGATTTGCATGAGAATAAACTGATCAATTTAATTCATAGCTAAATCTTTAAGATTGGTATGTGAAGTATTGCATAATATTATGTATAAGCTTGCTCTGATTGATTGGCGGCAGGGTCTGGCAGCTAATTTGTTAAGAGGTGATAGTAATCACGATCGGACTGAAGTTACTGGGCTAACTGCTTTACCCTTTGTTGATACTGGCGAATGTTGGCACTTGATGGAACTTTTTGAACAGTTATTTGATGTAATAGAATCACTTGTATTATTCTATATTGTATATGGAATAGTTCTGTATTTCATATTGTAGACGGGTTTTTCCATTATTTTGCCTTAATATCTATATATATATATATATATTGTCGTATATAAATTTGATTTTGAACTGGAAATGTTAATATAAAGTAAAGTAGTAGTTGTAAAAGTTCAAATCTATATACGAACAAGTTATGGGTAGGTAACAATGTGTAAGAATGTGTATAAGTGGACTGTAGTTTATATTTTTACTGGTTACTCAATAAAAGAAAACTTTATAGTGGAGCACAGTTTAATGGCAGCGATTACACCATGACAACAGGAAGACAGTATTGCCCTGTCAATACATTACACAAAATACACAGGTGTTACCAGTATATAATTTATTTTCTAACATTCATGTTGAACGTCTCAACACAATGAGAGTACCTTTCGGATAGACCCTCGAAGAGTACACCGGACCTTTTTTTTCAAAGGCCGTCCTGTAAACACTTCAAAGCTGCCAGGTTTGTTTCGGGATGCTTAGTAAAAGAATAGGAAATTGAAAGTTACATATTTATTAAAACTAATATAGGTGTCGGTCACTGACAAAAACCAAAGTCACGAAACGAGACGCGCACTGAATTTAATTGGCCATTAGAACAAAACGTGTGTACACACTTACGTGACACCGAAGAGTTCCGTTGACCAGCCCACGTAGCCTGGAACGGGCAGGGGATGCTGGAGATGTAGGTCCTCAGGATCGTCACAGCGCGAAAACCGCGCGCGACTCAACTGGTTCCCCAATTACCTGTCGCCCTTCGGACCAGATCTTCTGGAAAAGGGTGCCAACGCTTTGGCGCCGCACCGCGATGGGTCGGAACGGAAATAAATCCGCCTCCGACCAACACACCACAATTATATCATCATCCGAACGTAGACAGATCCCGTCCGCTCGACAGAGCCGGGATGATGCCAGATCCAGTTCCTGAAAAAAATGAGCAATCTAAAAAATGCATGTCTATTTTCCTATATCATCGAAAATAGGAAGACAGGGCAAAGTCTATATATATACACATAAATATATAGAGTAACATGTCCTGACTAACGGATTCATCAACGCCGATGCAAAACTATTGAAGCTAGAAACGGGATATTTGAACCGTGGCTTCCTTTTGTGACGTATAGGTCCACTAATTTATCAGGTATCACAGTTTGTATGTAACTTTTTTGTTTGTGGTCAGATCTGTTTGGAATTTCGTGATATTGCTCTTTGACATAATTTAATAAAACTCCATTTCAATATTTTCTAAAATTCCATCTCTATAGCGTAAAAGGGGGTATTAAACTTTGTATGGGGAAAAATATTAAATGGGCATTTCGGCTTGGAACTTTGTAAATGTACTCAAAAGAAAATAAGTAAACACGTATATCACGATTTTTCGATATTCAACCCCTAAGTGGATGAACAGGGATATGAATGAATTTCATACATCTATGCATATGAAATCGCGGACAAACGCTAGTTTATTAATGTAAATCACATTCTATTATTTTCTGTATTCAATGTCTGATAAATAAAATGGATATTCTAGTTGCTCTAAAAGAAGTTAATTTTACTCAGTAATTGTTACGATGAATTAAAAGTAATGAGTTAGCGTGTAGAAGATCATTCTGAGGATTCAATTGTAGGTACTAAAGGAATGTCATGTTTTAACACGCTTTTTTTAGTTGTTTGCTTGTTGGTCAGTTTGTAACCGACTTCTTTGAACTTGATTTTGACCCTCTTTGAACGGTCAGATTTAATTTAAACTTTGTATACTTATCAAGGACCGATGACAATACAATAATTTGATCAGTTTATTTAATTATCTTGGTTAGGATTAATTAATTTCCTCACATATCACATCGAACTAAAAAGTAGGAAATAAATATAGTTAAAAAAAACTAAAAAACACGCTTTAATGATCGAATGAACTAAAAAACAAAAAAATATTTTTTAATATAGGCAGAAAATATAAATGAACGAAAAATAATATTACTTATTGTGAGAAAAGCGTGAAGTGCTCGATAAATTCAAAATATGGAATTATTCCCAGTCGCCCCCGCGGGGACCAAGCAATGTACAGCGATACTGAAGTGGGGGCAAGGACTTCCCAGTTGCCACCGGCGGCGACTGGGAATTTTTATTCCCATTTGCCTCCGGTGGCAGTCCCCGCGGGGGCAACTGGGAATAATTCAAAATATGACGCAAAGTACCCCACGCTTTTTTTCACAATAAATAATATACTTTTTCGTTCATTTATATTTTCTGCCTATATTATTAATTACTTTTCGTAATCTTGATGAACAACAACCCTCAAGGGAATTGTTATTTGGCTGCGGTATTCTGTGAGGTAGAGCTATAGATAGCTTACAATTACGCTCCCTGCCTCTCTTTTCGCCAGAGCTTCGTTTGTCAGTCAGCAGGGTCACCGCGTGTCATTTTTACACCCCAAACCTATGAAATTTGTGCGATTTCTATGCGAGCAAAGTCGCCGTGCGGAAAGGCTGTGAATAATATAATCAATTTACTATCAATTCACAGACCGTACTTCATTCAAAGGCTATCAAGGAGTATAAAAAACCATTTAATAGTACGTATATGGTCTAATTAAGTTATGTATCTTGTATTCAATGGGTTATGTGACCTCTAAACATACGTATATGATATCAATCGAGATGGTTGTCTCAAGCCGCGGTTTTATTTAGCGTGCTGAACAATTCTCAACGAGCATTTGTTCGCGAGCAAATGGAAACTAGCAGCTATAATCTATACTAATATTATAAAGCGGAAGAGTTTGTTTGTTTTTTTTGGTTTGGTTTTTGGTTACAGGAACTACTTATCCGAATTGAAAAAATCTTTGAGTGTTAAATAGCCTATTTTTTTAGAAAGGCTATAAAACATCACGTTACCATGAATAGGAGCGGAGCACCAATGAAAAATGTTGCAAAAATGTGAAAAAAATATTCCTTTTGAGAGCTTCCTTTGCGTGCGCTGCGTAAACGGTTCAAGTTACGCAACGGAATTATTAATCTTAAAATGTTCTAAAAGAAAGTCCGTGATAGCATATGTCTATCTTTTAAGATAGACATATGCTATCAGGCGGGCCGTATGCTTGTCTACCACCCGACGTAGTATAAAAAAAAATATGCTCGTTCAGTGCGCTAAATGTGAACGCTGCTTTACATGCCGCTGTTAGAGTATACAGTCAATACTCAGGTTGGCTATATTTGTAGTATCCTTTGACAATCAATTAAGTGTAACCTAAATAGGCATACATAGGTTAGGAGGTCTATGGCGTTGTTGCGCGTGTCAGTCTAATCGATCACGCAAGTTAAGCAACGTCGACCGTAGCCAGTCTATGGATGGGTTTATTGACCTCCACCTCCTGCATACTTCGGACGGCACGTTAAACTGTCGGTCCCGGTTGTTGTGAAGCCAACAGTGGCCTCCGCCAACCCGCAGTTGATCGGCATGATGGAGTGTGCTCTAAACGCCTTCGATGTTTATCCTGCATCAAATCACAGGATACAATGAATATCTGACTCCAAATGTATATTTGAAAAAAAAAAAATGTAAAACTGCCTACTGTGAAATAGAAAACTAACAAGACCCTTCTCTAAACCCCTTTGATTGAGGAGAGACCCGTATCCCAACTGTGGGATAATTATGAGTTGATGTCGAATACATAAATCAAATCAAAATATCTTTATTCCTTGGCCTATAAAGTACTTAGAAACGTCATACAAATTAAATATAAGAACATGTATCTAAATCATTTCATCACACTATCTTGAATGTGAAAGTGAATTTAAGTTTACAGTTCCGGCGACGGGGCTTCTTGAGAAGAAGACTTAAGCGTACCATATGATATTGACTTAATTTGAGGACCTAAAAAGAAGTATGGTGATGACACTTTGCATGCTTACATATTATCTGTCATTCATAAAGCACTTGTACGTTCCACGGTAATTATATTCATTTTTACAGGCCTGTTTCACCGGTCCGATCCGCGGTGCTATATGAATAACAAAATATATATTTATATCTTTAAACTTGCTTCCATAGGGAGGCATTCATTATAAATAAGAAATAATGCGTCGGAAAAAATAAATAAAATATATTTTGCAATGTGCACATCAAACCCTTTCATATGATACCCCATTTGAACTAGTAGCTTCAATTTGAAATGTCGACCCCTATAAAAATATAAACCCTATGTTTTTTAAGATTTAACTACAAATGTATAGTTTTGAGATTTATTCTTGTACTTGTAGTCTATAAAGATGTTACTTGCCAAATTTCATAGTTGTAGGTCAACGGGAAGTACCATGAGTTTTGATTCCCTTGAGAATGTGTCGAAATATGCGTTTTTTGCTTATTAAAGGGCCGTATCTTTTTTTTACGTAAAGTCAGCAGTTTGATTTTTTTACAACTTCATGGGACCGCAGACCTGAGTATACAGTTTAAATTTCAGCTTGATACCTCCACGCATTCTCGACATAGAGGGTCTTGACAGACAGACAGACAGCCAGACGGACAACAAAGTGATCTTATAAGGGTTCCGTTTTTCCTTTTTAGGTACCGAACCCTAAAAACGAATGATAACAAAATTTGACACAACAGTTTGATGTTGCATGTACATATCTATCATCTCCATCCAAAATACAATCACACATGCGGTCCCGGCTGTTGTCGTTAGAAGTCGTTAGGTAAGTCAAGTCAGTGGCCTTTAGGCGGCTTATAATGTGATCCAGTATGTTCTAAACCCCGTCGGGTGACAGACAAGCATACGGCCCACCTGATGTGAAGCAGTTATTGTAGTTATATTAACACTCGCAACAAGAAATATCGCTCGCGCGCCGCCACCCTCGAGGCCAACGTAGCAACTTCTTCCTTTCTGGTGACCTCACTCACTCACAGGAACAACAACCCTCACTGAAATTGTAATTGGGTGCGGTATTCTGTGAGTTGGAGGTACTTCCCCAGTCGGGCAGCTTAAAAATACGCTATACCCTACCCCTCTTTTCGCCAGAGCCTTGCCTATCAGTCAGCAGGGTGCACCACATGCAGGTGAAATTGACTCTTCGTAGTTGTTGATAAACTACTTACCCGTGTCCCAGCAGTGGGATGAATAAGCGTTGACGACGTGACGTGACGACGTGACGTGACGACGTGACGTGACGACGCGACGTGACGTGACTACATAGGAACAGGTAATTTTCTTTTCAAAGTCAGTCAGCAGTAAATACAAAGTTATATCCTTGTTGTTATGTCAAGCAATAACAATTATTTATTGCTATAATCATAAGCAATAAAATCAGTTTGCGGGCGGCAATAACTTGTGATTAACTTTTATAAGGTCTTGTTTACACAATTATTATTTGACATAACAATAAAGATCAAAACAAATTGGTTTCGAAAGAGTAATATAAATCACTACATAGTATAAAACAAAGTCGCTTTCTCTGTCCCTATGTCCCAATGTATGCTTAAATCTTTGAAACTACGCAACGGATTATGATGCGGTTTTTTTTAATAGATAGAGTGATTCAACTGGAAAGTTTATATGTATAATATATGCATAACATAGTAGAAAAACACTGATAATTTAGAGGTTTCTAATGTGATGTCGTAAATAAACACATTTTTTTGCTCTTTCATTGCAAACGCTGGCTGAACCCAACGAGATAGATCAAAATAATGTAGTACAGTATTGTTCACCTTAAAATGGTCTACAAAAAAGTTCGCGATGGTATATGTATATCTCTTAGTGGTAACACACAATAACCGTTATTTTATCCTTTGCTTTTTACAAGAAATAATGCCTTATTTACGAAGCGATTTTAAGCAATACAGAATTAATCCTTATCCAATTAAGTACCTTAAATACATTGCGCATTTAATATAGATCAATATGGCCCTTCACAGCATGTAATTTAAATGAATAGTTTAGAAGATATTACACATTTAAAATGCAGGGACATAACGGCTGTGGCGGTACCGGCCGCGGAGCCGGCGGCGTGTGCCTATAACTGGGGAAGGACTGGATAGGACAAAGCGCAAAGACCTTCTGTAGTACATTTAGTATCAGCATTGCACCCGTGCGAAGCCGGGGCGGGTCGCTAGTTCTTAATAAAAAAAATATCTACAGTGAAATAGGTCACTTGTCAAGACAAAATATAAAATTATTAATACAAAAAAACCCGACTGCAAAATTCAACATTTTTTTTTGTGGACGCCATATAAAGTTATGATTTTGGAGTGTAAGTTTCTCACCTTTACCTCTAGAGCCAAAGTCAACCTCGCCTGCACGTGGTGCCTAAACTGCTTGACGGATTTCAAAATTATGAAATGTTGATTTAATGAATGAGCAAGTTTGGCACAGCTATAAGAGCGATATGGGGTACATTTTTAGGGTTCCGTACTCAAAGGATAAAAAGGAACCTTATTTACTAAGGCTCCGCTGTCCGTCCGTCCGTGTGTCACCAGGCTGTATCTCATGAACCGTAATAGCTAGACAGTTGAAATTTTCACAGATGATGTTACATCAAACGTGATTTATTTGCTCGTTTTTGCTCGCAATTGATAACGGTAATAGGTAGACGCTTGAACTACTCCCATAATATTTAGTTATATATTCAGATTAAAAAAAATAAAACAAATATTTAAGGGGGGCTCTCATACAACAAACGCGATTTTTTTTGCCGTTTTTATAGATAATTGTACGGAACCCTTCATGCACGAGTCCGACTCGCATTTTATTTCTAAGTATAATGTAATCTATACTTGTCTTACTTAATTGTACTCGCTCTTAAAATACTTGAGCTTAATTAAACATACCTTATATATCAGAAATATTAATATGTTTCTACGCGGTACCACCTGGCAGCTGCACTCTGTACAGTCCACTGCAGGTCAACGAGGACATGACAAAATGATCGGCCGCACGTTGCCGGCATTGTAGGTCGACGTCTATGTCGGAGTCGAGAACGTAACATTAAAATAAGGCAAGCGTGAGTCGTTATTAAAGTAACGTGTTCTGTATGAAAAAGTTAATTATTTTCTTAATCAATAAAATAGACTGAACTGTTCTAGAATAATTTAACTTTTTTTAAATCATAATGATATTTTGTGATCTCTTACACTCCAGTAGTGCTTGTTTAGTACAGTGTTTTACAAACTATTACTTGGCGCAACCCCCTTTGTATGTTCATAACGTTTATGTATTTTATAATATTACAAATATTAAATCTGTATAGTTTTATTTATTTAAACTGCTGTCGCTATTAATTCCATCAATTAAAGCCAAATAATTAATGCCAATGCCTCGCTGTTTTCTTCGTTAGTTTGGTTATCGTCTAAATTCTGCCAGAATATAGCTGATAGGGTGGACTATAGCAATTAATTAAATAAATAATACTTGTAAACATTGTTTACTTGTATATTTGTAAATTTTATATCATAATAATGACACCGCACATCATTCTTAACAACACAATAAATCAAATTCAAATGTAGTGCATCATAGACAATATACGTATAAAATATGTGGACAGCATCACGACCTTCCAACAATAGCCACTGCTGTTAGAGTCATCAACCAGCTAACTAAAGCCATTATCTCTCCACTACCTTAGGTTTGAAAGTTACCTCGGTTAATTAAATACAATAAAAAAAAAAACAAATAATATTGTATAATGAAGTATCTAAAATAGACATCGATTACGTTCCAAAATGAAACAAAAATACCATTTGAACCGTTTTTTTAAGCTTCGCGACCGAAGATGGTCCTCCATACAGTCGCGGCTCACACTTTTAAAAACACACTGGTTCAGAAAAAAGAATTATAATGAAATTGATAAAATATGATAAAATCTATTTATCTACGTCATGTGGAACCCTAAAAAGGTATGTACAAAGACATTGATAGCGATTTATAGCTGTAAACGGGGTTAACTGGAGCACCTGATAGCTTCACGGTTAGATTACAGAGGAGGAGGGGGGGGGGGGGGGGGCATGTAATGTCGAGTGATATCATAGGTAACGACTTAAAACGCGAGAAATCTAGATTGAAGTGTTAGATAGACATTCTAACAATCTATTTTTTATACTACGTCAGGTGGCAGGCAGCCATGCGGCCCGCCTGATGCGAAACAGCTACCTACCGTTTATTTACGAACTAATACTCGTAACATGAAATATCGATCGCGTGTTATAGACGAGTGACTTTAAATTTTACAGATAGCCATTGCAACAACACTACCATCGTAGTACCACAACATTTTTATTTTTATTTTTATATAGCAAGAATACAACAGTCTCTAGGGAATTGTGCGAATAGCACCTAGCCTAGTCCACGAAGGGCACCTATCAATATTTTTGGCAGGTGCTCTTCGTGGATTCAAATTTATTTTTACATTTTTGTCCACGAAGAGCACCTACGACTCAGCAGCCTAGTGCTGGGATGTATATGTTTTACAGTTTTACAGGACGTTACTAAATGAAAAATATCGATAAAAATCGACGATTATCAAGGTAAACAGATTTTTTTTGCGTTTCTACAATAAATATGTTATTAAACGTGGTTATTTAGCATTTTTACCCACGACGGTACGGAGACGGTACGAGTATATGCGTTTGGGGTACTAGAATGTTTGTGCAAATCATCTGCCAAAGAACCATGCACAATCTCACATAGAAGCCATGATAATATTTGAAACCTGAGTATCTGTCTCGACAGCCCTTCTATCGTATTGTAGACTATTTTTTAATTTTTTTAATTTATATGACTTTCCATACATGTCAATCTCACTTCAATAGTGAGACGTTTTCAGCCGCCCTGTGCTAAAATTTTGTTTATAAAATTTAATAATATTCCAAGAAAGTTTACACACTGCCATCTAGTACCAAACTAAGCAAGCTTGTACTGTGGGTACTAGATAACTGAATGTTACTTATAATTATGAATATAGGTATTGTTGGAAGTGACAGCCAGAAGAGTATAAAAGCCGGCGCGAACACGTGCCGGCTCTCATTCCGTTGCTGGTCGTCGAAGCGTGAACATCAGAGCGTATTTTCATTTCGAGTACTTTTGTAGAAACTCTTGCCAATTGTTTAATTTTGTTGTAATTAAATCAGTCGTTAGGATGCTGTTGTTTTTAAAAAAATACTTTCCTAACGAATTGCTAAAATCAGAAGTTGGATAGAAGTCACGTGTTTGTATTAACCGCTCTATCTTTGACAGCTACAGGTTTTTCATAGATGTCGAACCGTGACCGTAGTCGAGCTCGTCATGAGGACGAGGTTCGGCGTCGCGATTCCAGACGCCGGGATCGCACTCCAGACAGCGAACTGCTGCAGGAGATGGCAGCAATGCGATCCCGACTGCGAGCGTTGGAGGAGCGTGCAGGGAGCCGGCCTAGGTGGTCGGCAGGCCGTACTGCCTCCTTGCCGCGCACGCCACCGGCCCGGCGCTTGCCGAGCGTGTCGAACACGCCACCGCCATCACGGCGCGAGTCGCCGTCTCGGCGTGCATCTGGTGCACGGCGCGAGTCGTCGTGCCGGCCAGCGGCACACACGTCGCTGCCACCGCGTGCGGCGAGCTCACGGCGCGAGTCGCCGTCTCAGCGTGCATCTGGTGCACGGCGCGAGTCGTCGTGCCGGCCAGCGGCACACACGTCGCTGCCACCGCGTGCGGCGAGCTCACGGCGCGAGTCGCCGTCTCAGCGTGCATCTGGTGCACGGCGCGAGTCGTCGTGCCGGCCAGCGGCACACACGTCGCTGCCACCGCGTGCGGCGAGCTCACGGCGCGAGTCGCCGTCTCAGCGTGCATCTGATGCACGGCGCGAGTCATCGTGCCGGCCAGCGGCACACACGTCGCTGCCACCGCCTGCAGCGAGCTCACGGCGCGAGTCGCCGTTTCAGCGCGTGTCTGACACGCGGCACGAGTTATCGTGCCGGTCAACGGCCGTACACGATGCCGAGCGTCGTCCCCGTCGGACAACGGGCACGGTGGCGGCCCGCCACGAGCGTCCCTGCTGCCGGTGCTGCCGAGCGAGGCGCTTGCG
Organism: Hypsopygia costalis; assembly: GCA_937001555.2. NCBI lineage: Eukaryota > Metazoa > Arthropoda > Insecta > Lepidoptera > Pyralidae > Hypsopygia > Hypsopygia costalis. The sequence goes on along the minus strand of OW443349.2, from coordinate 19,297,419 downwards.
GAGCCTACCCGTGCTGCGGAGTTCATCTCCGAGCAGGCCGTCAGCGATGTGAGCATGCCACTTGGGGTCACGAATCAACTTGTGGATGCTATTCGTTCCATCAACAGCTCGGTGAGATCCAACCAATATTTTTATATATCAAACTTTGACCCTAATTTGCACAATATTAACGATTGGTGCGATGAAGTTGACCGAGCTAAGTCCCTAAACAACTGGGGTGATTATGAGTGCCTTTCACGGATAGGTACCTAACTGCTTGAAGGGTGATGCTCGAACGTGGTTGAGTGAGTGGGTAACTATTGATCGTACGTGGAGCAATTTCAAAAAGGCATTCAAACCTTTGTGTCCGAAAACACCCGATATCGCCAATATTTTATTTGAGGTGATGAGTACCAATTCGGATAGTTATCCCACATACGCCGATTACGCTCGTCGATCGTTACTTCGACTGCGTATAGTACAGGGGCTCAGCGACGAATTGATTTCCGCTATTGTGATTCGCCGTATCACTGATCCACAGATTCGTGCATCAGCCACAAACTCTAAGCTATTGCCCAATAACTTGGTAGAATTTCTATTTACATACGTAAAGCCTTTAAAATCTAGTATGTTGCGTACTACCCCAAAGAATAATTTCTTGTCAAAAAATAGGCATACTCCTAGTAATTCTTTTGGTAAACGTCGTTTAGATGACGGTTGTTTTACATGTGGTGCAATGTAACATAAACAGGCTTTTTGCAAAAGTCCTAGTACTAGTGGGTTATCTAACGCAAAGGCTATATTTGTACTTACCATCGAAATCCGAGTTGTGTTCATTTTGTAACAAGCCTGGGCATGAGATCGAAAATTGTTTTGGCAAACAAAAATCCGAGACGCACAATAGAAATGAGGTTAATTTTTGTCTCGAAAATAAATCTACCCACTGTGTTATTTAAGACTAGCAATTTGACTTTTCAATAGTCTTGAGTAGTACATGAACGATGTACTAATAGGTGACGGTACTTGACACTGTACTAGAAGAAACGTTACCAAACGCGAACTCTTATTCGGACCTAATCGGACTATTCGTACACTCGTACAGTGTACTATGTTATCCAAGCCCGAAACACTTGACCACTGTCTGTGGTCTGTCCGTGAGACAAAGAATAAAGCGTCTTGCAATGTTATCGTAAGAGTAAGCGAGATAGGAGGTAAGCGTACTGCACTGGTATAAATCGCTTTCAGCGCCGTGTGTTTTATTCATAGAAAATCTTATACAGCGCTGTATAGTGCTTGTAATTACCAAATTTACATTGTTAAATGATTATATTGTCTGCTACATTTCTGAGTACTAATAGGTACTAATAGTACTATTAAGGTGTACTAGTACATTAATCGGACTGTACTATTACAATGCGCACCTAAGAGTGTCCGATTAAGCACAAGACTACTTTTCAATTTGGCAAATGGAATATTTTTGTAGTTTGTTATATCCGTTTACGGAGACAGTTATATGTCTGTAATTTCTCATGAGTACGTTCCGATTTATTTACCGAAATTAGAAAAGCAGCACATTCTCGTTGGTGAAAATGTTATTGTTTTGTGGTTTCACCTTTTTATTTCAAATCTGATATAGTGTGTTGGCTGTTCACTTTTGCTGTATCTGCTTATTTCGTTATGTAAATCAATGGAGATGGCTAATAATTGTGAAAGCCGTGTACTAGAAGCTACTCCAGAAGTAATTCTAGGAGACATTCTAGAATTCGTTCTAGGAGCCGTGATGCTCGTCTTAAGATCGTGATTCACGTTCTAGATATCGTGATTTGCGTTGTAGACGTCGTGATTCATGTTCTAGTCGTAAACGCAGACGACGTAGCTGTTCTAGCAATGTATTAACTCAATGAATGCAACAAATTCTAGATCAATTGACACCATTGAGGACAGCGTCGGTCGTCTCGACCGTGGCTACGTGGGCCGAGTGGCCTTGCGTCTTTGGTGACGTCGCCGCTGCAGCCACCGTTGGCAGACTGTGCCGATGGTCTGCGTGCTGCGAGTGAGTGAGAGCTGGTACTGCGAGTCAGCGCTCTGCAGCTCCGCTTTCGCCGGGGTACTCCGTGAGTGCTACTACGGATCGAGACCCCAGCGCGACTGATCGTACAATGGATGCTATACGATCCATCAATACTATGGTGAGATCTAACCACGCTTACTATATTTCGACTTTTGATCCTACAATTGGTGGGAAGACGTAGAAGTGTTCAGTTTTCAATGACTGGTGTCATAATGAGTGTCTATATCTCATTGGCTTAATGAGTGGGTAACCCACTGACACAGAAATGACCGTAGTAGGAGCAATTTTAAGAAGGAGTTTAAGCTTTTGTGCCCTACGAAGCCAGATGTAGCAAACATTTTGAGGTCATGAGTACTAGCTCCGATATTTATCGGAGTATTTACCCGACATATGCTGATTATGCTCGCCGCTCTTTACTAAAGTTACGTATAGTTAGAGAGTTAAGAGACCAGCTAATTTCGGCTATGGTGATAAGGGGTATTACGGATCCAGAAATCTGTGCCTCTATCATGAATGCAAAACTAAAGCTAAATGAATTAGTGCCATTCTTTTCTATTTACGTTAAATCAAATAGATCCAATAAAAAGTTTAGTAATATTTCGCATAATAATCATGTCGAAAAGTCAAAAGTAGATCATGTTATTAATCGGAAGCGAAGATTTAACGATGGTAAATGTTTTCTGTGTGGTAAATACGGTCATAGGCAATCTAATTGTGCTAAGGGGCCTAAAACTGATTCGAGCAATGGCAATAGTGGCGATAACGGTCAAAAGTGTTTTGTCTTTTGTATCTGCCAAAAACTTGGTCACAAGGTCGTGACTTGTTTTGCGATATACGGTAGATGAGATTATGATGACTTTATGTAAGGAAGCGCTCGTTTAGGACGCGCTCTAAGTCTTGGTCAGGTACAGCCGAGCGATAGTATAACCCAAGCATTGGTTGATTCTGCTGAGGCAAAAATGTTATGCGTGGCCGCCAATTTTTCGATTTGGCCAGCTATTTTCGCAAGTACATACCGTACTGTGCCCTGAAAACAGTTTCTATTTCTGCCCTAACCTGGAACGGTGTGGAGTTCAATTGGGGCAGTGAGCAGCAAGCTGCTCGCAAATATGTAATCGAATGCTTGACGAACGAGCCGGTTCTTGCGATTTATGACCCCTCCTTGCCAATGGAAGCGAGTTTCATCGGCTATGGAGCTGTATTGTTACAAACTCATGAGGTTACTCGCAAGCGAGTGGTTGCCTATCTCAGTAGGTAGACGAAAGGCGCGGAGAGTAATTCGTACGAATTCGAAACTCTCGCTGTGTAGTCAAAGCATTGCAGCATTTCAGGCCTTACTCGGTGGGGATGCACTCCACTGTACTGACTGCAATGCGTTGAAAGTTATTTAACGCAAGAGAGGTTAACTGCCAAGGGTAGCCCGTTGGGGGGTGTACCTTCAAGATTTTGATTTTGTTTGGACCATAAAGATGTGCATTTCTATGACATATACTGACTATCTGGGTCGGAGCCCTGCTAATGTATGCGCCGTCCAAAGGCCACTAAGGTTTAGATGCAGAACCTTAAAATTTGTTAACGAATGACCTTGTCAAGTTGTCAGTGATGATTCGATTGTTTTGTTTCAATTGATTGCAGGCTTGGGCTGAACGGTCTTTGCGACTAGTTGATATATGCTGGCCCATAAGCAGCGTCTGAAGCTGATGCTGGGTGCGCTGCTGCAGGCCTCTGTGGCGCGCTGTGACGAGCGCTCCAGCAGATGCTGGGTGCGCTTGTGCGGCAGGCTGTGACTAGTGCTCCGGCAGATGTTGAGCGCGCTGCGTCATGTGGCTGACGCACTCACTGACGCTAGATATGCTGCTACGCGCCTATGCTGTGCGCTGTAGTCGATGCTCCAGCTGATACTGGGAGCGCTGCCGGGAGGTCCAGCCAATGCTGGGATCGCTGCCGAGCACTACAGATGGTGCTGGGAGCGAGATGGGCAAGCTTCACGTCGTGCCTCTGTCCTAGTGTGGTTAAAACATGCTTCACGTCGCGCCTCTGTTTTGACCTGTAACTAAGTTATGCTTCACGTAGTGCCTCTAACTTAGTTGGTGTTTGAGATACGCTTCACGTCGTGCCTCTGTCTCAGCACAAGTTGATTGCCACATGAAATTATTGAGAAAATGCTTCACGTCGTGCCTCTTTCCTCAATAGTTTCTGTGCTTATGTGTTTTTATGTTGCTAAGTTATGCTTCACGTCGTGCCTCTAACTTAGCTGGTGTTTGAGATACGCTTCACGTCGTGCCTCTGTCTCAGCACAAGTTGATCGTTGCATGAAATTATTGAGAAAACGCTTCACGTAGTGCCTCTTTCCTCAATAGCTTCATGTTGCACAATGTATTTGTGTAACTAAGGTGTACTTGCTATGTACTTATGTGACCTATGAACGTTTGCGTAGAAATACGCGTTGTCTGTTGTTTTTATAAAGGTGCAGACAATGAGGACAAGGAGTCTGCTCTCGCCGCTGCTTAATGTACGCCTGCTGTGGACAGCGAGCCGCAGCCCCAGCACTTCCGGCACGCAGTTATCCGCGTTGCCGCCTAGTGCTGCGATAGCCGCTGTGCCCGGTGTTCCGTTTGAGGAACAGCAGGATGCCGGACTATCCATGCCGGTACTGGAAGCCACCCACCAGAGCTGAAGTAAAGCAAGGGAGCCCGAGGACGGCCTCCTGTCAGGAAAGGCCGTGTTGGAAGTGACAGCCAGAAGAGTATAAAAGCCGGCGCGAACACGTGCCGGCTCTCATTCCGTTGCTGGTCGTCGAAGCGTGAACATCAGAGCGTATTTTCATTTCGAGTACTTTTGTAGAAACTCTTGCCAATTGTTTAATTTTGTTGTAATTAAATCAGTCGTTAGGATGCTGTTGTTTTTAAAAAAATACTTTCCTAACGAATTGCTAAAAGTATATAAATGTATAAATAAATATACATATGTTTATAAACTCGTAAAACAGATCAAGACAAACAGACGTGTTCATGAAAAAAAAGGGTTGCACTCCAGGAGTGCCGGCAGAAGTGAAAACTTGAACATTAACGATGTGCATTTTTTAATATTTTGGAATGGTCAGGGAATAAAAGGGTATAAAAGTACTATCATTTATGTGGTAAAATACAATATTAATTTATTGCGCTATCGTACACAAACATGACAATTTATATTACTTACATTAAAAATAAACAGCAGGAGCAGGCATACATTTTCGCCGCGCGGTAGAAAAAGAGGGGGATATTACTTCCTCGGTCTACTCTCGCGACGACGACGCGAGTTTAACATTTGTTACCCATCCCAAAAAGTGCACAACGCCGATAAAGAAATTTTCACTTCAAAAAATGATTGTCCTGTACGGGATTCGAAGGAGCGACCACCGAGCTCGTCTTAATTCATTAATTCTTGATTCATTCGATCCAGCAGTGTGTAAGATTTCCGCAGAAAGAGATGACAAACGAAACTAAACGTAAACAAAACAACAATAAAGTAACGACAAAAGAACGCTTTAATCCGTCTCGCTCTAATTAATGTGAATTAACTCTACTGTTCAAGAGACATTCTGACACAGATACTTATACAGAAATTTTAATTAATATATCTAGGAATTTCTCGTCTGTGTCTAGAATGTGGAAAATACTAATAATATCTTCCTTTCCTCTTGTGTGGAGTTGGGATTAGCAAATTGAATAAATTGAGTGAATCTAATGAAGAAATTCGATACATTTTAAAATTTTACTACAAAAAAGGTAAAAATGCAACGCAAGCTGCGAAAAAATTTGTGACGTTTATGGACCTAGTGCAGTGTCTGTGAGAGTAGCACAAATTTGGTTTAGGCGTTTTCAACCCGGAAATTTTGATGTCAAAGATGCACGTCGCTCTGGTCGCCCTGTTACGGATAAAATGGATGCCATTTTTGAAAAAGTGGAGCAAGATCGGCATATCAGTAGTTACGACGTAGCTGAAGAACTAGGAATTGACCACAAAACAGTTTTGGCGCATTAAAAGGTCGTGGTCAAAGGCCGGTCAGGCTTCACAGACTCTGACGAAACCCGGGTTAACCCGCAACAAGGTGATGCTGTGTGTATGGTGGGATTGGAAGGACATTATTCATTATGAGCTGTTACCGCCAGGCAGGACTATCGATTCTGAACTCTACTGTGAACAACTGATGAGATTAAAGCAAAAACTTGAGAGAAAGCGGCTGGAATTAATTAACAGAAGGGGTGTGATTTTTCATCATGATAACGCTAGACCTCACACATCTTTAGCCACTCAGCAAAAATTAAGATAGTTTGACTGGGAGGTGTTAATGCATCCGCCGTATAGTCCTGACCTTGCACCTTCTGATTTCCACCTGTTTCGGTCTCTTCAGAATTCTTTAGGCAATGTCAGGTTAACATCACGAGAAGACTGCCAAAACCACTTATCGCGGTTTTTTGAACAGAAGTCCCAAAATTTCTATAGTAATGGGATCATGTCTATGCCTACAAGATGGCAAAAAGTTATCGAACAAAATGGCACCTACATACTTTAGTTAAATGTAAATAAACTTTATTAAAAAATGTTTTGAATTTTCATATAAAATACGAAAAGACTTTTTCCCCAACCTAATATAATATCAGTACCCATAGTACAAGCTTTGCTTAGTTTGGGATGAGATGGCAGTCTGTAACTTGTCCAGGAATATTTATTTAGTTATTTTATGACACACCGCCATCTAGTCCCAAACTAAGCAAACCTTGTACTAAGGGTACTACATAACTGATAATATACTTAAATACATTTTTTTGTAAATACATACGTATACTACATAGAATACATCCAGACAAACAGACATATTCATGCAAAAAAACAAATATTGTGTGATTTGTCCAAGAATATTTATTTATTTATTTATTTGTCAAGTGGCCATTGCTAACCATTCGACCACCGAGTTCGTCATGGAATGATGATAAAATTAATAACATGTTTAAGAATTTAGGCTCGACAGCCAGTCCCCGAGGTATCCTGAACCAAACAGCCGGACCCATAGTTCCAGCATGTGGTTCCTGCTACAAACCTATACTAAACCTATACGACGGGTTTTTTTATGTGAGAGGGGGGCAAACGAGCATGTGGGTCAGCTGATGGAAAGCAATCACCACCGCCCATGGAGATCAGCAACACCAAGGGGTCGTCGATCCGTTGCCAGCCTATACTCCTTCCTTTCCTTCTTTCTGGTGACCTCATTCACTTGCAGGAACACAACAACCCTCAAAGGAATTTAAAAAATACGCTATGCCCTACCTCTCTTTTCGCTAGAGCCTCGTTTGTCAGTTAGCAGGGAGCACCACGTGCAGGAGAGATTGGCTTTGGTTCAAAGATTTACCACATGATTGATTAACCACATGCACTCAAAAAATAAAATGATAAAATGAGTTTCTTTTAATGATTATAGAGGCAATTTGATCTACACTACTTTGCGTGCCTCCGCCACCAATTAGTTCATGCGAATTACTGCCGGCCGGCACCCACCCACTACCGTTAGTAGTTGTATGCGACTGCCGTGGCTGCTTTGGGTCGTCTCTGCTCCAGCTGCTGTGGTCGGACCACTGCAGTCGAAATATCTCACTATAGAGGTATCAAAATTGAAAAGGTTAGGAACCGCTGACAGCCACTTATTCCAAAAACTTCTCACACAACAAGTTTTGATAACAACACGAAGCTTTCACACGAGACATTGAACTTTACGTCGAGGTTGATGAGTCAGCTCGCGCCTTGACTTTGCTTGTCATTACTGGGCTTATTAGGAAGCGCACTTAACATATTTCACTCGATTGCGGCGAAACAACAAAGGAGGATTTTTTTGTTGGATTCTTTGTCAGATTTCATGTTTCCCGATAAGGATCCGTTCACACAGACCGGCTCGGATGTTGCCAAGAGGAGAAGTCAAATTGCAATAGCTAGTAATCCTACTCCTACTAATTTCTTCTGAATCAATTTATGTAAATTTTTCGATGATAAGTTTAATTTAGGCTAGACAACGATATTTTCTTTCGGTGTGTTATGTAAGGACGTCATTATTAAAAGTGAATGAATTACTTCGATAGCATAAAAACTTCTCGAGATATTTTAACTTGAAAATCACATTTTTGGACTTTCCCGAAAACGCTCCATCCAAAACGCTCGCAAGTTGCAACGTAAAATGTTGCAAATATCTCATGCGCACCTCCACCCCTGCTACCAACGCAACAACTCCTACCTTTCTAGTGAACTCACTCACTCGCAAGAACACAACAATTTTGAAGAAAGTTTCTGCGAGGTGGATGTACTTCCCCAGTCGGGCATCTTAACTACCACTAACGCTCGCCCTATCACTCTTTCATCATCAGGTTCTGTTTGGTTCAATGAAGAAGAATGAAACATACATACATACACTTGAAGAATATTACCCTCCCTTCTTCAGCAGTCGGGTAATAACAACACAAGCGACCTTGGCCTTCCAACGGGTTTCCCTGTGGCCCAACACAACGGCCACAGGCCGTCGACACGGTTGCGTTACGACGCAAACAATTGACGCAACGTCCTTGGTGCGCCACTATGAATCAATCGTAGGATGACCGCAAACTTAACTTAATAATAGTGTAAAGTACCTACGTTTCCTAAGACATTTTATATAACGAACGGTGAAACTGTGGAATCAACTTCCCTCATTGGAATTAACCGCGGTATTTCCGAACTATTACGACATAGGAGCATTCAAGAACAGTCTTTATTTCCCTTAAAAGGCTGGCAACGGATCGGGGATTCTTGGTGTTGCTGATCTCCATTGGCGGTGGTGATTGCTTTCCACCAGGGGACCCATATGCTCGTCTGCCCTCTCTCATATTAAAAAAAAGTACAAACATGATTAGAATTTGTTACATTATTTAGTTTTATGACGATATTTCTGGATTATGATCTTTGCCTCCTAACCTTCAAATTTTACATGTACTAGTTTCCACCCGCGGCTTCACCCGCGCGGATGTCAGTTATCGGACTTGGTTGGACGAAACTTTGTTCATCCTTCGGGAGCAACTCATTTTTTCCGAGATAAAAAATACCCTATTTTTTATTCCAAACATATGTTTTACAGAAAATTTCATAACTATCGTTTCAGTTTTCAGTTCGCACCCCGGCCACTCCATACAAATGTCGCGTCGGTAACGAATAATTTAAACAATGACATCTGTGCAGAGCATGAATAAGCGTGTGTGCGTGCGGCGCCATACAAACAGTTCCAGATTTGTCTCAGAGGGGAGGTGAGGTCGACACGAGAGAGCGGCAGGGATTGGCCATACTGTAGTACTATTACTTATACTGTGGTTCTGGTTCGGTCCGCAGCAGCATTCAGTCAGCATTAGGTGGGCCGTATGTTTGTTTACCACCTGACGTAGTATAAATAATTTAACCAAAAAAAAAAACCGACTCCAAACATTATCTACATTTACGTAGGTAGATACATGCTGATGATGATGAAAAAAATATGGGACCAATCTAAAAGTATACTCTTTGAAATAAAAAAAATGTTTTTCAAATCGGTTAACATTAAAAAAAAATACAGCCGAATTGAGAACCTCTTCGTTTTTTGGAGTCGGTTAAAGTTCGTGTTAATAATAAGTAATAAATATTAAAACTTCTTTATTTCGTTTTACTTATACAATAACTAAATATATTATTAATACATAGACACATTTAAAAAATAATAACATTTTGTTGAAAGTTTTCCTTACTAAAGCCATCTAAAGCTATAGTGGTCTAGCAGACCTCACGTCGGTACTTAAGTAACTAAAATGGCATTTCGCTACTTAAGGTTAAAAAGATATCCAGGAGAGTTGACTGTGACCTAGAGATGATAATGGACCATTTTCACACCATTAAATGACTCGTGGTTTGTAATTTTGTTCATACATTACTATGTATAAGATAAATAATTAACATGTGCATTACTTTGCATACATTAAAATGGCCGTATTATTTCATAAAATACCATTCTTCCGCAATTAATTAGTGCCGTGTATGGGCTTCCGCGGAACGTACGGCAAATTCGGTGGAATATATTTTTATTTGTTTATTATTTTATTTCAGCTGAAGTTTATCATATATTTTGGAGTGTAAGTGGTAAATCAACATCTTTGAACCAAAGTCAACTTCTCCTGCACGTGGTGCACCCTGCTAATTGTCAAACGAAGTTCTGGCGAAAAGAGAGGTAGGAAGCGTAATTGTAAGCTACCGGACTGAGGTATGTACCTCCACCTCACAGAATACTGCAGCCAAATAACAATTCCCTTGAGTGTTGTCGTGTTCCTGCGAGTGAGTGAGGTCACCAGTAAGCAAGGAGATGCTGCTTTGACAGCGTGGGAGGCGACGCGCGAGCGATACTTTGTAGCGAGCGTTAATATGGCTGCGGTAACCGCTTCATATCATTCGGGCCGTATGCTTGTCTGCTACCCGACGTAGAATAAAAAAAAGAACATATTACATCCGCTTTCTACATTGAAAAAAATTGCGTTTTATTTTGTATTTGTGCTGTTATTTCAATTAGGTAACTCGGAATAATATAATTTTCGTGTACTTACCACATTACATTAGTACATTTGGGCAGAACATGTCTGATTGACTCTAATGATCATTGATGACTAGGACTTCCTTCTACCTGTTATTGCCCTGGTTGTTCGCATTTAGATAACATTGAGGTTTATCAAGAACAATATTATTAAAACTCACGTGAGACATTATACTAAATTAATTAGATAAATTAAACGGGTCACTCACGTCTTTTTGTCGAGAAAGCCGACTAGTCTCAAAAGGAGACCTTGAGAGTCAAAGGGAGACAAAGGGTGGACGTGTCTGGACATTCGCCCTGGAGAAGGTCTCCTTTTGAGATCGAAACTAGTCGGCTTTCCCGACAAAAAGACGTGAGTGACCCGTTTAATTTATCAAGAACATTAATATTTTTTTTTATACTACGACGGGTGGCAGACAAGCATACGGCCCGCCTGATGTGAAGCGATTACCGTAGCCATATTAACGCTCGCAACATAAAATATCGCTCGCGCGTCGCCACCCCCGCTGCCAACGCAGCATCTCCTTCCTTTCTTTCTGGTGACCTCACTCACTCGCAGGAATACAGCAACCCTCAAGGGAATTATTATTTGGCTGCGGTGTTCTGTGAGGTGGAGGTACATTCTCCAGTCGGGTAGCTTACAATTACGCTCCCTACCTCTCTTTTCGCCAGAGCTTCGTTTGTCAGTCAGCAGGGTGCACCACGTGCATGTGAGGTTGGCTTTGGTTCAAAGATATTGATGAACCACTTACAGCCCAAATAATCAATTTAAAAATAATTGTTTTTGCTCCTTATATGTGTAAGAACTCCTTATATATTTTTTTCTTAAATATCTTCCATGTACAGAGTACAGACATCAGTAAAATTTTATTATTATGATAAGATTTAACATATCACAAACTGTTAGTAATAATTATATAATATACTACTTAAAAAAATCTGAAACGATTTTTTTAAAATTTCTGTTATAGAATAAGTCGTCGGGTTGTAGATTGCCTTAATTGACCAGCCTATGTGCCGGCCTGTCGACAGTTCCCGACAAATGTGCCGCCTTTAGTATTCAACACTATCGCGTCTCCGATACAGATCTGAAGGCTAGTGTTTAGTTAATTTAGTAACTATGTCTTAGTATTACGTGCTGGTTGGTTTGTTGTAACACTCCGTGATCATATCCGGTGGTCTAAGAGTTCGCCACTAGCCAGAATTATGGCATAAATGCCCAACAAGTACCTATAAATTCCCTATTTATGCCCAAAACTAGGCATTTACAGGTACTTTATCATCATCAGGTCATTTTAGTCTCCACTACAGGAGCACGACCCTCCCTCGTCCGTCTCAGACAGAAGGAGGATTTGGCCTACACTCCCCACGCTGGCCTGACGGATTGGGCAGGCCTGATCGACGTTTTATAATGTATTTCCCGTAGTCGCCTTGTACGACATCCACGGGAAGAAACGGAGTGATTCTATTCTAGTCTACCGGAAACCACACGGCCATACGTCGACTACCATCGGAATTTTTGATTGGGAAAATGAAACGACTGCTTAGATTGTTGCTAATTATGTTTAGCTCAGCTGGCAGAAACCCTGGAGGTCTACGGATTTAGCTGAAGATGTTTGTCAATGACTTTAACCTATGGCCAGGGCTACCGCGGAAGCTGAAGCCGATTACCATTGGATCTTTCGAATGCGAAATTCAAATTACTTCTTAGATTGTTGATAATTCTGTTTAGCTTAGCCGGTAACAATCCTAGAGCTCTCTGACTAAACTAAAGATAAATAAAATAACTAAATAAATATTCCTGAACAAATTACACACGGCCATCTAGTCCCAAACTAAGCAAAACTTGTACTATGGATACTAGATAACTGATATTTAATACTTAAATACATTTTTTTTTTGTAAATACATACATATAATACATAGAAAATACCCAGACCAAGACAAACAGTCATGTTCATGCACACAAATATTTGTCTTGTGCGAGGATCGAACCCGCGACCTCGGAGTCAAAGTGGCCAATGCTAACCATTCGACCACCGGGCTCATCAAAAAGATGTTTGCCAAAGACTTTAACCGATTTTTGGAATAAAATATTCGATAGGAATCGACTGCGCTGACTCGCGCGTGCAACAAGGCAAATACCCGACTACCGAAAAGACAATTCTTATGTAAAAATCGAATCTTCCTATTGTTGAAGTCGGTTAATGTAGCCTACGTTACCCGGGTCATAATAACGACTTGATGAATAATATCGTTATATACGTAATTAAAATTCACCTCCAACCCCAGGTGGGATTTGAACCCACGACCTCTCGATGACCGGTCGAGTGCTCTTCCAACTGAGTTACCAGGAAGGTTTGTGTTGGTGACAATTTTTTGCATCTTATATTGTACTGCGTGAGTCGTGGGTTCAAATCCCACCTAGGGGGGGCAGGTGAGTTTTTCCATTTTTCAAAATATTTATAATGTTCTGGCAAGTTGGCCAAGACAACTATTTAAATAATAATAAGATATACGTAAATACATACATAGACTGTTAAAGTCATAACCTTCCTTTTGACTTTGCCGTAGTCGGGTAAAAAAGATTGAGTACTCTTAAAGTACGTAGTACTTATACTGTGCTTAAAGAGACGGCCGTCGGTCCCGCCTGATGTCATTAAATGACAGTCGTTAAGCTAAATCAGTGGCCTTCATGCGGCTTGAAAACGTATATATAAAGTATATAAAGTATGCTCTAAATTCCTTCGATTGAGAGGAGACCCCTATCCCAGCAGTGGGAAACCTAAAGGTTGACGACGACGACCCATAAAGATAATTGATTCACGTATTTCGGAAGTGATATATATAGGTAATTAATTGCGTTCCACTAAAGGTAAAAGCTCCATATCGGTGGTGGATATTCCTTATATATCGCTAATAAGGAAACTGTGAATACGGAATGGTAAATTGCATATTTAAGCTAATATGTTTTACATATAGATGCGTTCTAACTGCCTCCATTGTCGCACGAAGAAATCAAAGTACAATATTTGCCTGGCATTCACTCAGTCACGCGCCATTTACCGTCGCGGCAAGACGTTAGCGCTATACAAAAACATTTTTTTTAAATGCAGTAAAAATGCCTTCGTTGTGTTTACGTTTTAACGTGAATATGTACGTCTTTAAAATGCTTCCATAGGGAGACAATTAAAAAAAAACCGGACAAGTACGAGTCGGACTCGCCCACCAAGGGCTCCGTACGTAGGATCATTATGAATAGTTCAGGAATCTAATCTTGTTAAGATTTAATTACAAACGTATAGTTTTGAGATTTATTCCTGTACTTGTAGTCTATAACGATGTTACTTGCCAAATTTCATAGTTCTAGGTCAACGGGAAGTACCCTATGAGTTTTGATTCCCTAGAGAATGTTTTTTGAGAACGTTTTTTGCTGAATAAACCGCCGTATCTTTTTTTTACGTAAACATAGCAGTTTGATTTTTTTTACAACTTCATGGGACCGCAGACCTGAGTATACAGTTCAAATTTCAGCTTGATACCTCCACGCATTCTCGAATTAGAGGGTCTTGACAGACAGACAGACAGACGGACAACAAAGTGATCTTATAAGGGTTCCGTTTTTCCTTTTGAGGTACGGAACCCTAAAAACGAATGATATCAGAATCGATGGATACAGTTTGGTGTTGCATCTATCATCTCCATCCAAAAATCAATCACACCTGGATAGATAAAGGATCAAAGAATTTATTACGCTAAGTAAGGACTATGGAAAATCGCGTGCGGGGGACCGGGAAAGCGCTGTCATTTTCAGATAATTTTAGTGCATATAACATATTCACGTACAATACACGGCCGGGTCCATGAGACAGCCGTATCCCATTTTTTTTCTGTCTTTGCTTACTGCATGTATACGTACATATTGAGTGAGTATTTTGTAGCCAATTTTTACTGCCGCGATATTTAACTATGATCCGTCTATATATAAAATATCATAGTGTATAAAGCATTATTTAAAACTATTTCTGTGTCTATAAGACGACTGATATATGATTATTTTTTTACATTTTGAAAGTAGAAAGGTAATAACAATTTTAAGCAAAGCTAATGGCCTTTGAGCGGCATGAACACATTGGTTTTCGTCAACACGCTGTTGATTTTTTTTTTTCGACGCCCGACGCGCGCGGGGGCACACTCCAGCCGTGCTGGAGGGAGGCGGAAAATCCTCTTCGACACCCCCCCAGTCTGGTTGCTACCAGACTGACCTTTCAGCAGCGCAGAGGAGTATGCTCTAAACCACTTCGATTGAGATGACACCATATCCTAGCAATGTGATGGGTTACTAAAAAACAAGATTATAATCTTAAAACAACTTGTGACAGATTTGATAAAAAAAAATATATAAACAAAATAATGTTTAAGGAAATATTGACAGTAATTATTCTTCCCATTTACTCTATATGGCTAGTTCTCCATACCTTGATATCTAATACTTTATATATTTACACTTTTAATGCAAAAAGTTTAGCTATAAAAATTATAAAAATAACAAATAACATTTCTCATGAAATGTTTTTATTTTCTGAGAAAACAGGTGGATTCCCATCTAAGATTCTCACAATGTTTACTTACGTCATCAATAGACATAAATAAAATTGGAGCGTCCGACAATAACGTTGAGATAACTGCCCCCTAGCCAAGTGTAATTCGTAGCGTAACGAACGTTAGATAGATCACGTGACCTTTGTCAATTCTCATACTAAAATGTTCGGTTTTGACAACTGTCACGTGATCTATCTAACGTTCGTTACGCTACGAATTACACTTGGCTAGGGGGGCTGAACGGTCATATGCATGAAATTAAAACATGAAAAATATTAATATTATTAAAACTCACGTGAGACATTATACTAAATTAATTAAATAAATTAAACGGCTCACTCAGATGGATCATGTAATTTGATCCACCGGATACCACTACGTCATCGTCGAGAGAAGCGCTCCACCAATCAACGCACCAACCCCCCACCACCCTTTTCAGTCGGACGGCGCGAGCATTGGCGCGTAGTGTCCGGCGCGAGAGACAAAGAGTGGACGTGTCTGGGCATTCGCCCTGATGAAGGTCTCCTTTTGAGATCGACACTAGTCGGCTTTCCTGACAAAAAGACGTGAGTGACCCTTTTAATTAATTTAGTATGAAAAATATTTTTTAAAGACCCATATTGGGAAGTTTCTTTGAGCATTTCTTCTTCGTCAATGGTCAATACCGAAATGCTGGTAGATAAAAAATGATTGCAGGTGAAAGAGAAGTAAGTCCTGTTACCAATCTGCTTGAGTGCTAGATTGGTTTACCATGCGCGAGAGCTGAGAGCATAGGATCCGTTGTCCATTCTTTTATTGATACTTTTTTTCGTCCACTACGAAGCAGTCATTTGTATTAAGTTATTTGGTTGAAGTGTTGAACCCCAGAGGGACTCTCGTGTAGTCGCTGTGATTGGTACAACTGAGAATCAGCGCTGCTGGGGCTACGCCTCAGCTATGCCACAGTATTACTATTTTTCATACAGTAGGGAACCGCCTTTGATGTGGCACGATGCCGCCGCCCGCGTAGGTATCCACGCGGTCGTTCGCCGATATGCAAGGGTTGTCACAAAATTCGAAATCAAATAATCTTTAATATTTTTATAATCATTTATCAACAAGAATATAATATACATATTTACAAATGTTGCACTGCAAAATATTTACGTGAAGGTTTATTTTTAGATTTCAATTTTATATCATTAAATTTAACATATAATGAATTCGCATTCGGATAAACAATTTGATCATGAAAATATGGGGGAAACATAAGCGTGGCTGTGATATATTATACCATATTAGTGTTGGTATGTTAACTTATTACGTCTGCGGCGAAGACAAAAAGTCCATAAGTTCATTCGTAACTAATAAACGGCTGAACCAATTTTGATTAGTTGTAAAATTCGTCTTTATTTCGCCAGTGTCACGGAGTATATCAAAATTTTTAAAAAAAATAGCTGATTTCTGGTACCAGCCAAGTTGATGTAGGTACCAAACAATTAACCACTTAAATTTGATTACGACTTTACTCACTTCATTTTCGCCAGATACTTAATAACAGAAACTAGGAATATCAATACCCAAAATGCAATGACTGGATAGCAAAATTTACTGTATATATATATATATATATATATATATATATATATATATATATATATATATATATATATAACTAAAATGTGTAAAATAAAAAAGTAAATATAAATTATCAAAAAACGTGATTGCTTAAATTTTTTTTAAAAAAGAAACTAGCCCTGAAACAAAGATATTAACTACTAGGTATGAATAGGCCATTCTAAGGAGATAATTTGTCACGAACCGATGAGTCATTTGGCTTTTCGACAGCGAATATAATAAATATGAGAGTGTAAGTTCAAACTGGTGTCCCATACGTGACATAAACATACACATAGGTTCGTCCCACACACAGCACGTGCTAATAGTCGCAGAGACAAATTTTATGTTAGAAATGGCACAGCCATACGTAGTAATTAATATCTTTGCCCAGAAATCTTGAATATAGGTGAATATAGAACCTTGTCTTTTTCTGTCGGTTTAAATAAAATCATAACAGTTGGATATTAGACAAATACCTACTCCTTCTGTGTCCGACATCCCAACTATTAAGAAGTTGTAAACATAATAATTACACTTTGGGCAAGAGCATGCGCCGTAAAGAATACATATACCTACATATTTACACTTGAAAACCCCGCTAGGTTGGAGTTCGAGTTACGAAGTACTTAACTATTTAGTCATCTGTCGTTGGAGCACAAGAATTCGGTTATTTGTTGTATACTTATAGTTGGAGTACCTTGCACTTCACCAACAATATAGCTACATACATTTCAACAAAGACAAAGTAGGTAGGTTTTTACGAAATTATAGAAAAAACTTACCTTGCGTCACGGGGAAATCTATGAGATTTTAAATTATTGATGTGTTTCGACATCGAGTTACAACCGTATACAGAACAATTTGTATGCACCATTATATTAAATAGGAATCACTGAACGTAAATTAAAAAAACGTTTAAAACACTCAGTACGCGCACGTGACTGCCTTTCACGGTGGCTCCCACAAACTACGCTTGTTTGTGGGACGCTGACCGCACCGCCCGCTTCTCCGCGGGTTCCCCTCCCTTGCTCTGCGCAAGTACCTTCGATTCCCAACTGTATGCTTTTAAAACTGTGGCTATGCTGAGATGAAACCATTTTAGCGTCACACATACTCAATAAATAAATATTCCTGGTTAAATTACATACGGCCATCTAGTCTCAAATTTAAGCAAAGTTTGTACTATGGGTACTAGGTAACTAATCTTATACTTAAGTACATTTTTTTTTTGTAAATACATACATGTAATACACAGAAAACACCCAGACCAAGACAAACAGAAATGTTCATGCACACAAATATTTGTCTTGTAAGGAGATCGAACCCACAACCTCGGAGTCAAGGTGGCTATTGCTAACCATTCGACCACCGAGCTCATAAAATACTACATATTAAGTGTTTTTGTAGATTGAAGTCAATCAACCGCCCTTTCAATGTGTGATGTGAAATTAAGAGCCATATTACATTTTGACTGTGATTTTTGCGTAAAATGGCCAATTAAGGCGTTCTTGATCTCGGAAACAAAAATACATTAACAATGTTCACTTATTGAATAGTACAGAATAGCTATTGGCATAGTACGTAGCGGCCTCGCTTTTTGTAAATTTTGCTTATTTTTTTAAATAAACCCAAAATTGCAGAGAAAGATTTTCTTATAATGCGCGCATTCACTATTTTGAGCTCCTGAATTGTACTACTGTTCCAAACAAATGAAATAAAAAAAAATAGAATGTTATGTGTATGTACTCGTATTATACGAAAATAATTGTTGCTTCATGATAAATAAACTTTGTAGCATGAATTTATTATCTTATTTCAATAAAAACGATAAATATAACTTCAAAATTACTACAAAAAACGATGCACCGGCGGCCTTCGCGGGTTTAGTACTGCGCGAGAGCTCGTCAGCGTGCAAATGTAATAGGGCTCTTTTCTTATATTTATTTCTTCCTTTTCTCTATAGAAATATGCTCAAAGCTTTAAACATTACTTCATATCTACTTTCGTTCCTGACCGTACCTAATGAATAACATTTCTGAGTATATTTTTGTTTTTCCACAAAACAGGTGGATTCCCATCGAAGATTCTCATCTACGTTAATATTTACGTCATTAGTAATAAATTTTATAACTGTTATGGTTGTGCAAACCTTGAGGGAATACCAGAAATAGATGCTTAGCCATTAATATTCACGGTATGGACGCTATGTAGCCGCCGCCAGCCGTATCCAATATGTTAATTATATAAACAACTACGTGACTTGTGTAGCGTATTTATACCCGACTAATAAAACTGTGGTAATGGTTTCTTCTATTACAGTGCTGTCCGCATCTTATACCTTACCGGGCTATTACCAATTACTAAATGGATTCATGGAGGCCGCAGAAACAAATACCTACTTGACATTTTTACTACCTATTTTGAAACTTTAAGCTTAGTTACATAGTAGTAGTTTCTAAAAATATATAACTTTCAGTCAGATTCGTTGTACAAAACTTGTAGCGGTAATAAACTGTATAGAAACTGGTAAATAAAAAACACGTCACGGGCCGCACAAATATAAGCCGGGGCGGGGGCCGCATGCGGCCCTTGGACAGCCCTGTTCTATTATATTGTGACTTGTTGTTAATGAGTCAGTCATATGGTAGTGTGAATAATTTAGTATTACTAGTGACCATTTGTACATGTGGGATAATGTAAAATCTATCTATCTATAATAATATATATGAAATTCTCGTGTCACAATGTTTGTAACCATACTCTTCCGAAACGGCTTGACCGATTTATATGAAATTTTATATACATATTCAGTAGGTCTGAGAATTCGCTACTATCTATATTTTTCATACCCCTAAGTGATAAGGATTGCCCGCCCCTAACACTTTTTAAAATTTTTTTGAATAATTTTTTTTTAATAATGTGGCATTTAAATTATGTGGAAAAACAATATTTGCCTGGTCAGCTACTATTATAATAATATTTATGAAAATAACAACGGGAATTAACGCGAATACATTATTATAAATAATATATTTACATTATTAATTATTTGGCAAAGGCAATGTGATCTACACTACTTTACGTGCTTCCGCCACCAATTAGTTCATGTAAACTATTGCTGGTCGGCACCCACCTAACTAGTGGCAGAAGCAAGCAAAGTAGCATAGATCAAATTGCACGTAAATTTGACTTTGCAAAATAACACCTGAATGGTATATTGCGTGTGTGTATCAAAATACATGGTAGTGTGTGTAATAATATATATAAATATTTAGCGAATAAATTTACATATGAAATCACACTATATTATAATAATAAAACCTAACTATATAATACTAAATTAAATAAAATATAGAGCCCAAATTACTGTCGTCACATGATGGTAAAGTGCCCAAAAGGCTGGCTGCATTACCGCGTTGTATGGCCAGACTAATACGCTGGCCAAAATAAGCGCCAGCTCTTGGGTCACCAGTGACGTCGACTAACCGTGCAGATATCTCTTTAAACAAGACTTTTGCATCTGCACCCCAAGGCCCCAAGGTCTCCACAGCAAAAGGCGTAAATATGTACGACTCTTCTAAAGCCGCATACTTACGCCTCTTATTAGCCTCTGCCACCGTCGCAGCCGCTCCTGCCGTACAGGATGTCGCTCGTATGTGAGATGGTGCTACCGTATCAACACAGGTAGCATCCCATACGAGCGACCGCCCGTTCCGCCATGGTATGAGCGTCATACCGTCGGGCCTCTTGCCGTCGTCTCGGGTAATGCCAGCAGGCTCAAGTATTGCCGGCACGCCGGCACTGGCAAAGGCCCGACGAATGACATCATTAAGGGCGGCATGACGTGCAAAACGACCTGCGCTGCGGCGACAAGCTAAACCGTGGTGTCCTAGGGGGTCGACGTCTTCTCCGCAACGACAGCGATGGGGCTCGTTTGTTCTGGCACCTATCCGCAAGCTTGCTGCTAAGCAGAAGCCAGTCCTGTCCAGCAATGTACCTACGCTTGTTGACGGAACAGCGTTCAACCAGTACCCTGATTCTGGCTCACAGCTAGCTAAGAGACGGGACCGCTCAGCTGAACAGCTACTTGTTTCCTGCAAATGATTACGGGCAAGTAAGCAAAGCGGTTCGTCCCACTGCCGCTGCGAAAACAAAATCCGGGGAAAATCGGTACCTGGGCTGTTGACGCTAGACCAAGCGTTCTTGGCCTCGCTCAAGCACGCAACCTCTACGTCGGAAAACGACGGGGATAACACCTGAATTGATTACATAAATAACGTTATTTCTTTGAAAAGATCTATTTTCTAGGAATCCATGTTATAATGGCAAGGGATAGCACCTTTTTTTTAAATGGTATAGTTTTTTCTGTTATTTACTTATGGAATTTGACAACAAAAAACAAGGCAGCCCGGGAGAATCCATGCGGTCTTTTGATAGTTGGAATTCCCAGTCGGCGAATAAATAATCTCCGTACAAAAGAAGAACAGGGCGTCCAAGTTCTTTTTTGTTTTCATTTTATTTATCAAATTGGGCAGCATTCAGCAGCATAGTGGTCGATAGATTGAAATTAAATTAAAGTCAATTGAAAACAGTCCTTGAGCGCGTACGAACTACGACGTACTAGTGCAGAGTGGAGTGTGCGTACAATGTTTTTTTTCGAAATGGAAAACTGTGCTTTTAGCCCGAAGGCTTTTAAAACGAAAACTAACCAATTGAGAGGGAGGGCGAATGCCGAGTGCACTACATTTCTCCTTACTGAATACCGCTGTTCTCGAAGATTCATTTATACAAATACAAAACAATTTATTTGCAATAAATAGGGTAACATTTAAACAGATGTTATTATAAAATACATCAACAGCCTATTTAGCCATTTAATATAATAGCATGCAAATGGAACTTAATTTTAACCTACTTAAAAATATTTGCTTCAATACGTTTAAAATTGATCAATGAACGGATATAGTCTTGTAACACTTTGTGTAAAATCTGACTCATTTCATGTTTGGGGCACGGACGGGCTTATTATGCCTGCATTCACACCTATACAAGATGAGACTTGTCGATAACCCATATTGCACAACTTGCTGATGTGTTGTTATTATTTTTTTAATATATATATATATATATATATATATATATATATATATATATATATATATATATATATATATATATATATATATATATATATATATTATTTTATATATATATATATAAGAGGGGGACAATGGAGCATCTGAGTCACCTGATGGAAATCAAACACCACCGCCCACGAAGAACGGTAACCTTCCTTTCTTTCTGTCTGGTGACTTCACTCACTCGCAGGAACAGGTGGAGGTACTTCCCCAGTCGGCCAGCTAAAAAATACGCTATGCCCTACCTCTCTTTTCGTCATAGTCTCGTTTGTCAGTCAGCAGGGTGCACCACGTGCAGTCGAGGTTGGCTTTGGTTCAAAGATGTTGATGAACGACTTACACCCCATACATATGTCACTGTGACGCCCTTGCAAACGATTGGAAATACTAGAAAAGGTGTACCCTGTACTACAGGCTTTTCCGAATAAGCGGCAAGCTAACGAGACCGGTGGTCGAATGGCTAAAGGCCACGTCGATTTGGAGGTTGCGGGTTTGATCCTCGCACAAGACACATACCTATTTGTGTGACCAAGCCAAACAGACATGTTCATGCACATAAATATTTTGTGTATGTATTTTCTAAAAAAAAAATCAGTCTAGTACCCTCAGCATACGCTTAGCTTAGTTTGGGGCTAGATGGCACTGTGTAATTTGTCCAGGGATATTTATTTATACTGAAGTACATCGAACATATCCCCAGTCCATCAGGGGAGAGTGAATAAAGAATCAGGAAGTGCAAAGTGCACAAAAGATCCAGCAGGGTCGACGTGCCACCGGTGCTGCAGCACTGGACCAATTCTAAGATAAGATTTAAGGTTACACTCGTCTATAGAAACTAAATTAATCGCAGTGGAAAACAACTAGAAATCGTATTCTCCGTACCGCCTCTCCCTTCAATTACTTTCACCAGTTAGCTAGTTACTTAGAAAATAGCGCTATAATGGTGTTAGAATAGAGTTAAACAATGTTTTAATGTTCAAATTATGTATTAGGGGTGTCACTGCGAAATGGTATTACTGTGTCTCGACTGTTTTTATTAAACGATAGTACCGATAGTCCGCGGTCGGTTTGAAACTCTAGCCAACCCGCAGTTAAGCAACTCACTAAACCTCTCCGATTGAAGAAAGACTCGTATCCAAGTAGTGGAATGAAAATGGATTGACGCAGCAGTCTACCAACATTGTTTTAATTTCTATTAGCAACATTGTAGACTCCAAAGCTATTTCTCCATTTTTAGGGTTCCGTACCTCAAAAGGAAAAACGGAACCCTTATAAGATCACTTTGTTCTCCGTCTGTCTGTCTGTCTGTCAAGAATTTCTATGTCGAGAATGCGCGGAGGTATCAAGCTGAAATTTGAACTGTATACTCAGGTCTACGGTCCCATGAAGTTGTATAAAAATCAAACTGCTAAGTTTACGTAGAAAAAAATTGCGGCCGTTTATTCAGCAAAAAAACGCATATTTCGACACACTCAAGGGAATCAAAACATATAGGGTACTTCCCGTTGACCTAGAACTATGAAATTTGGCAAGTAACATCGTTATAGACTACAAGTACAGGAATAAGTCTCAAAACTATACATTTGTAAATAGATATTAAAAAATAGGGGGTCTATATTTTTTATAGGGTGTCGAAATTTCAAATTGAAACTACTAGTTCAAATGGGGTATCATATGAAAGGGCTTGATGTATACATTGCAAAATATATTTTATTTATTTTTTTCGACGCATTATTTCTTATTTATAATGAAAAATATCAAATTTAATAATGATACTACGTACCTACGGAACCCTCGGTGGGCGAGTTCGACTCGCATTTGTCCGGTTTTTTTTTTCTGATTAAATCCATTGTGAATTCCAAAGCAGCCGTATTTTTACCCTTGAAACTGCAATACTGCAATATTATTTTTTTATTAGACAGGGGGGCAAACGAGCATGTGGGTCACCTGATGGAAAGTAATCACTATTGCCCATGAAGATCAGCAACACCAAGGGTCGCCGATCCGCTGTCAGCCTAAACTCCTTCCTTTCTTTCTGGTAACTTCACTCTCTCGCTGGAATACAACAACTCTCAAGGGAATTGTTATTTGGCTGCGGTATTCTGTAAGGTGGAGGTACTTCCCCAGTCGGGCAGCTTAAAAAATACACTATGCCTTTTCGCCAAAACCTCGTTTGTCAGTCAGCAGTGTGCACCACGTGAGGTTGGCTTTGGTTCAAAGATGCTAAAGGACCACTGACACCCCACTTATTGTCTGCGCGATAGTACAGAACATAATTTATTGATTCACTGTACTTTCAATTTGCATTATGCACGTAAAGCATATTCTATCTATATAACTTTATATTTTTTTTATTGGGCAGTATTCAAAGTTTTAACAGTTTAAAATGTAATTAAAGCGTTTGAAAAATTGATTTATTTTTGTTGGTTGTACCTTAGACCTCCAAAATCAATTCACGGATTCATTCGTCTAAATGCATGCTACCAGCAACGCCGAAAATGTATTGTGGTCGCCTACCACTGCTAGTAATCACCGGTGATTAAATTGATAGTCATCAATAAAGTTTATCGCCAATCATTATAAATACCCTATTAGGATCATCTTTCAATTATACTTAGACATATAGGGTGTCATTTGATTCACCTAAAGTTATTAAGTAGTCCTAATTTTATTTGGCCGAAAATCATTGCCCTATACTTACAACATACAGTCTTGTCTAGCCTAACTGATGTTTTCGAACTAATAGTAAACGTATTAGAATCTAGTGGCATACGTATCTTTTGCCTTAATGATGACTACACTGAATTTAAACCCTAAAAACGTAATTGTATGTGTTTGCTGAAAATCGTCTAAATAGACGGAGATAAATTTTAGGATAAGTAAAAATTGTGCGATTTTACGCCAATAGTTTGTATGCCAATGACTAGTAGTACTATGAAAAATTAGGCGATCCAATATATACCTACCCATAAATACAACAGTCATATAAAACTATTGAATAAAACATGAGTGCTGTTGATTTTAAACTCCTTTTAATCTTTTGCTGTAACAACTCTATGGCAAATCTGATCTACTTCTATGTTCATTATTACGTTTGTCTGTAAACAGTATGTTGAATTGAACATTTCTAAATTAGTAATTAAAGAATAACGACATGAATGTAGATAAAACTCGTTTATAAATTGCGGCATTTTAACTACCCTCACATAATTTAACGGTTGAATTAATTTCAATACGTAGTCGCTTAAATTATAATGAAATTTTTAATGGCGTATGTCACTATTATATTAATAAAATTGTAATTAATTAATGAGCGTGTCGAAGAAGTTACCCAATTAAGTTGTAAGCGATCAGCGAGTTATGAATATGAAGATTTGATGCTCTATTTGTGAAGCAAGAAATAGTTAAAACATTTATTTATTTATTATCATTTCATACTAGGTACTATAAAGAAATAATTTTAATTTCATTATCTAAAAACAATTTTCAAAACACTAATTCGTAATCATAATGTGTACCTACTTACAAGGCCAGTCAAACTGTATTTCAAATTGAATTTACAGCACTCGTCTTTTTTGCTTACACTAACCATTTTTTTATGCACTAGTGCTTTTTTTACAGTTTTTATATATGTTTATTTTTTCTCATATTTGCATTGATAAATTTGTAGCTTCGCATATTATTCAGTGTTTAAATTTTTTCTCTACAGTGCTACATACGATTTTGTACCTACAGTACGCTTTTTGAGACATTTTCTACCACGAACTGTGAAATTGTAGTATCAGCTTTCAGCTCCAGCAGCATTCAGCAGCAGTGTTTATGATTTTTAAGGTATGAATGATGCAAAATTTTATGGACTGAATGGTATCGTGGGTGGTGGTTATTGCTGCCCATGTGACTTAATGTGACCCCCATGCTAGCATATGAAAAAAAAGACAATTGCTAACCCAAATTATTTTCTGAAATAGTATGTGTAGAAAATCTATATACATAATAAAATATAAATTGTCTACAACACGTTAAATGTAAAAATAAAAAAGATGCCACACGCAATGATCCAATGGCAATATGAATTTGATTGAAAGGTATTTTAATTGTAATTTAAAACTTAACATATTAATGTCATAATATTTATATTTGGATATATTTTGACAATTGCGACTGGTAAATGAACCAAACTGTTGTATGGAAAACTGGTATGTGCTTATAAGTACTATACGACGTACTGTGACAACTATTTAACACATAGCAGATTTTGGTTTGACAACGACGCTATATTGCCTGAATTATTATTGGCAGTAGTAATAGAGAAAAGGGGCTATTTAATTTTATTTTAGAGTACTTTTTTCTGTGTATTTTATTACAATTTTAGTTTTTAATATAGTTATATTAATTTTATTTTAAATTAAATTTTAAGATATTTACATGTAATTTCAGTTTTCTAACTCAATTAATTATATATTTCATCTATTAGAGTAACAGATAAAATGTTACCTCGTCTAACAAGCTTCCCGCTATTAGCTTATGCCTTATTACGGCAAAACCCGTCAATTTCTGAATGAATCACATTGTACGTAGCTCGGTCACGTACCGCGAGCAGTTTCACTACGGCCGCCGAGCGACCAGCTCGCCGCGTTACTGTGAACACCTGGATTTAGTGCGGTTGTCGTGTTACAATAATTGGTGATATCCACTGGTTTCTATTGTGTTTGTGCTTCTTGGATAATTGTGATAATTACGGGTATGATATTTCGTTATGTATATAATATTTATTTTGAAAGTATGAAGATGTTGTGATTTCTTTCGAGTTTTAAATTTTCGGGAATGTCAATATTATTTATATTCGACAGAGAATTCCTTCTCACTTAGAAGAACTATAGTGGTTCGTACTGTGTCGTTTCAGAGGAGTTTTTCTACCGCAAGCTCTCAGATTATGAAGTGATCTCCCTGCCTAGGTTTTTCCAGAAGTCACGATTTTATATACGAAAGTCATATAGGGAATTTACATAGTTTGCAATGAGTGAGTAATATCTCAGGCTTGTGTTGCAACCGTTTATAGAACTATGATGACTGCTTACCATCACGTAATCCTGGTACTTTTTCTTACATTAGTATTAACAAACAAGTAAAAGTTATTTCAATTTATATTTTTTGGTACAGTTTTCTCTAGTTTAAGGAGTTCGATGGCGTCGTCGCGCGCGTATCAGTCTAATCGATCAATTTAAGTCACGTCGATCATAGCCTGGCTATGGGAAGGTTTATTTATCTCGAGCTCCTCCGTGCTTCGTGGAGGGCACGTTAAGCCAACGGTCCTGGCTGTTGTCATTCACTGACAGTCATTAAGCCAAGTCATTACATAATTATTACTGTTGTTTTATGAAAATTTATTATTATGAATAGTTCTAAAACGTATTATTAATTCTTAATTTCGAGTACAAATGCTTTATTTCATTTAATTACCATTAGTTACTCCAAGGCGTTGGTCGACTGAAAGAGATTTCAACCTATATAAGAAAGGAAACAAATTTTCAAATGCCCTGAAATCTTTTATAACCAGTAAAAGTTATTATTCTATAAATGAATATTTAAATTCTTCTTAAATATGCTTATGTGATTGTCTATTGTTTAAATTTAATTTTACAAAATTATACAAACTTATGTAATTATTCATTTTACATACAAAATTACTTATATAAAAATTAATCCCTATTTCCCTTGATCATAGGATCGCCGTTGGCCGTGTGGTTTCCTGTAGACTAGAATAGAATCACTCCGTTTCTTCCCGTGGATGTCGTACAAGGCGACTAACGGAAATACATTATCAAACATCGATCAGGCCTCCCTAACCCGTCTGGCCAGCGTGGGGAGTGTAGGCCAAATCCTCCATCCGTCTCGGACGGACGAGAGAGGGTCGTGCTCCTGTACTGGAGACTAAAATGGACCTGATGATGACAGCATCACGCGTGAACGGCTGGACTGATTTCGCTATTTCTTTTTATGTTGTATTTCTTATTTCTTTTTCTTATGAATGAAAAAAATAAGAATGTTAGAAAATTTCAGAAAACTGAATGATCATATTAACTATTACCATATTATCCAATGTCAATGTTTCTTATTCCGTTCCAACCCATATAACCAAGTAGGTGACTATGCTCAGTAGGTGCATATTGAATAGTCTAATGTATCTTTGTCGTTTGACAGAACTGTCAGTCATTTGACAGATCGCGCGAAACCAATTCGAATTCAATATTAATTGTTAAGAAGACAGGACAATGTCTGTCAGGTTAGCTACATAGTTAAGGCGAGGTGAGCCAGCTCTAGAAACAATATGACAACTCCGCGAAACACTGGCGACTCTGGCGATCGAAAATCAATTGAATAATCGATTAAAAATTTTAAAGATGTAATAAAAAAAATCTATCAGGTATAATACCTCCAGTTATTTATAACGTTTTTTTTAGTACATGACTTATAATGTCAAATTACTTATTTGATTAAAACCGAAAATAAAATGACATGAAAAGAGGTAACTTTGTGAATTTATTTTATCGAGTCAACTTCATAAAATCATGTTTCCATCGGATATATTCCCTAGTATATATCCTCAACAATATTAATATAATTGTCCTAGATTTTAATTCTCTGTTTATTTTATTACTTCAAAGATGAATTCTAAATTGTGCATTTTGCAGTACCACTGGTACCACCCCGCCTTAATAATAATAATAATATGTAACCGACGTGTCTTCATCGGTCGGAGTGTAAACACAAGTAGGCCCGCAGGACTCTCAGCTCTGGCTTGCCTTCATTGGCCGTCCAGAGAGGAGCCGCTAGAGCTATATGCTCCAGGGGTGGAAGTGTTAAAGGGCATCACGCCGCGAGTAACTTCGGAGAAAGCGCAGCACACCTCTCGACATCCCTGAGTCACTCACACCGTTGTTGCCCCCGGCCGTTTTCCTGGCATTTCGGGGGCCTATCTAGTGAGTGGCAAGCCACCGCCTGCTGCAAATAACTAGCAATAAAAGCAGTTATGGCAGGCGTCCGTCCCTCTTCTGTAATAGCCCGGTATTAAGTTCACCCAGATCTCATCTCCATAGCCCATTTATTTTCCATCACACTTCGCAATAGTCTCAACGCCTGCCGATACCTGCTCATGGGTATGTCGTTCCATTGACATATCCGGGAGCGGTCACGGCGGGCGTACAACATTACATCAAACTTCTCAAAGGGGCCTCTACGCGTTGGATCCATATCGCCGCGCACGCCTATCAAATGACCGGGTTTGACCCGTGATTAAAAAGAGATAATATGTAATAATAATATAATAATAATATGTATTTAAAATTGTAATGAAATTGATATGATGATGATATAATAAGGGTATCATTTAAGCTATCGCCAATTTAATTAGTTTTGTGTTTCTTAACTAATAGGGTTTGCCCGCAAAATAATAGATTTGTCACCAAAATTTAGTCACCAAACAATGTAAAATCGATTCCACAATAAATCACCTAAAATCATGGAGATATATAGGGTCTAGTACCAAATAAATGTTATTGTATGTATTATATTGTCAATTATTAATAATTAAGCTTACTTGGCACCACATCATTCATCATCTAGGTTTGCGCTCCGATGACAGGACACAAGAAAACCCTAACCTAACCAAAAATCAACTCAAATCTAACCAAAACATGATTTATTACATTGACCAAGTATTGGTAAGACTCGTCAGTGAATATGACGACAATGTGACTGCACCCATATTAGCCATTTTTTCATTAAAAGGAGCTGATTTATTTATTTGGTGACAGATCTAATATTTTGATGATCAAACGAATTAAATGATACTAATAGTTGCTATGATGCTGATGATTTATATTTAGAGACAGTTTTGATTAAAATGATGACTAATATATTTCTTGGGGATTGATATTATTATTAGGGTACTGCAGATTAGTGACACATCTAAACTTAGGTGATAGAAAATATTGTTCCCATATAATAATGATCAATACACAGCAGCAAGCACAACAGGGCGAGATGTCCTCACGTAGAACTGTATTTAGTAGTTAAGATCTCATGTACTATATTAGTGGCAACGGAACGAGTTTGGTCTGTGCTTTAACATCATCATCAACATCAGGTCATTTTAATCTCCACTACAGGAGCACGACCCTCTCTCATCCGTCCCAGACAGAAGGAGGATTTAGCCTACACTCCCTACGCTGGCGAAACGGGTTGGGGAGGCCTGATCGATATTTGATAATGTATTTCCCTTAGTCGCCTTGTACGACATCCACGGGAAAAAACGGAGTGTTTCTATTCTAGTCTGCCGGAAACCATACGGCCAATACCAGTCAGTAATGGTTGCCTTTCATTACACAACTAGCTGTTACCCGCCGCTTCGCCCGCGTGGTCCAGGCGAGCTGCCATTGATTTGTGTATATTTTTTTCTTGCTTGCTGCTGTATTCGGTGAGGTGGAGGTACTTTCCCAGCCGGCCAGTTTACAAATACGCCGTACCCTACCACTCTTTCGCCTATTTCGCTACACAGCATCGTGCGCCACGTGCAGCTGAACCTGGCTTTGGCTCTAAAAACATTTGTTTGCTTGGTTGTTTAAAAAAAATCATGTTAGCAATTATGTTCCATTCGACGTGAAAGTACGACAAATGATTATAAACTTAATTTTTTTCCGTGGGAATAAGATGTTTTTCTGGGATAAAGAATAGCCTATGTCACTCTCCAGGCCTTAGAATATCTCCAAAAATAAATCATGTCGATCCGTTTGTTACTTTCGACGTGAAAGAAGGAGAAATAAATAAACACACTTTTACATCTATACATATAATAAAACAGTAAAAATAATGTGTCTGTACATTGAATATATTTACAAAAAAACAATTGGAGGCGATGGAGATATAGTAATAGAGTAAGAATTTATAAAAAGATGTCTGTCTGTTTGTCTGTTTGTACACGCTAATCTCTGGAAGTACTGGACGGACTCGAATGAAACTTTTTTTGTTATATAGCTGTTAAGCCTGGGCAACATAGTATAATTTATTTTGGAAAGTGGATATTCCCTAACACCTGATGCAGCACCATAATGGTTCAGCTTAACTATAAGAAATATAAAAATGACACCTTAGCAAAAGTTGTTCAGCCTGTGAGCATTTTCTGTTGGGGTATAAAAATCCAAGATTTGGAACACCTGATGAAGAACCATAATGGTTCAGGTAAACTATAAAAAATATAAAAATGACGCCTTAGCAAAAGTTGTTCAACCTGATGAGCATTTTTTGTTGAGGTATAAAAATCCAAGATTTGGAACACCTGATGCAGAGCCATAATGGTTCAGGTAAACTATAAGAAATATAAAAATGACGCCTTAGCAAAAGCTGTTCAATCTGATGACCATTTTTAGGGTTCCGAACCTCAAAAGGAAAAACGGAACCCTTATAAGATCACTTTGTTGTCCGTCTGTCTGTCTGTCTGTCTGTCTGTCTGTCTGTCTGTCTGTCTGTCAAGAATTTCTATGTCGAGAATGCGTGGAGGTATCAAGCTGAAATTTGAACTGTATACTCAGGTCTACGGTCCCATGAAGTTAAAAAAAAATCAAACTGCTAAGTTTACGTAGAAAAAAGTTACGGCCGTTTATTCAGCAAAAAACGCATATTTCGACACACTCAAGGGAATCAAAACCTATAGGGTACTTCCCGTTGACCTAGAACTATGAAATTTGGCAAGTAACATCGTTATAGACTACAAGTACAGGAATAAATCTCAAAACTATACATTTGTAATTAGATCTTAAAAAATAGGGGGTCTATATTTTTTATAGAATGTCGAAATTTCAAATTGAAACTACTAGTTCAAATGGGGTATCATATGAAAGGGCTTGATGTACACATTGCAAAATATATTTTATTTATTTTTTTCGACGCATTATTTCTTATTTATAATGAAAAATATCAAATTTAATAATGATACTACGTACCTACGGAACCCTCGGTGGGCGAGTCCGACTCGCACTTGTCCGGTTTTTTTTTGTTGAGGTATAAAAATCTAAGATTTGGAACACCTGATGCAGAACAAAGTTAAATTTATTTGCATAAACAACACGTGTTTACAATAAATTGTATTTAAAAAAAAAAGTAAAAAAACAACACGCTATAATAGCAAATAGAACTAAAAAAGTTACATTTAACATAACAATAAATTTAATACAGGTTAAAATAACAATAAATAGATTAACAAAATATTGAATGCATTATAAAAAAAAATCGCGGGGTGCTACTTTTATTCTTACCTGCTACAAGTTAGACGCAATCGTTTTATTTTATTTACCAAGGTAACGTGATCTATTTAGTCAGTTTATTATAGACGTGTACGCTAAAATTGAAATGGAACGATTGGTATATATTTGCACAAACCAGAAGAATACGTGCATTTGCGGGACGCTATGTAGCAAGATCAGAGTTTATTTGAGTTAAAGTGTTTTTAAGCAACAAGGGGAAACTGTTTTTCTTAGATGCTCCAGGAGGGACTGGAAAAACATACCTGACGAGAGCAATACACGCTGAAATCAGGCGCCAAAATAAGATCTCGCAGCAGCATCGCCAGGTATTGCAGCCACATTACTACTAGGTGGAAGGACGCAAATACAATGTTCAATATCCTAATCGATTTAAACAGAATTGAAACACCGACATGCTCTGTGACACGAAACTGTGACAAAGCGAAGGTGTTTCAGGATTGCTGTCTAATCGTTTGAGATGAATGCGAAATGGCCAACAGTAAGGCACTAGAAGCTGTAGATAGAATTTTACGTGCCCAAGAGTTTTCAAGAATATTAATAAATTTGGGGAAGATCTCCTTCCTAAAGTAAAGTCAATGCTTGGCAGCGAAATATAATTGAAGCTGAGATTCTCCCCTACGGATCAGTAGTACCATTGACTAGTACCATTGATGGTACAAGTGACACAACTTTGTATCCCTGGGAGTGGTGCCGGTGAAACTGTATTAATTCCGTGTATACCACTCTTCTCCAAAAAAAAATCCATTTTAATGTTAAACGTACACTGTTCTCTGTGACCACTTGCTTTGCTATGACAATAAAGAAGTCACTAAAATTCGCTGGTCAAGCTTAGGACTGGTTGTTTTTCGCATGGCCAACTTTACGTGGCTTTCTCGAGAGTTGTAACGCTTCGGGTCTTTTTATATTAGCTCCCGAAGGAAAGACACCCTTAATTTATTATATTATATATTTTTTTAAACTATGTTTACTTTGTTAAATAAAAAAAAATGACTTTTAACGTATAACAATTATTTTCTAATGAATCATTAAGTCCACGCGAACGAAGTCGCTGGCATCAGCTAGTTTATAATATTAGTATGGACAGGGTATGGATAAGATTAGTTGGTAGTTTTCGTTCGTCATGTACAACAAAGGAATTATTACAAACGCAGAGAAAAACTCTGCCAGTAGTTCTATAGCTCGACAATAGATGAATTACACTTACCTACATGATTGTGGGAATATCCATATCTATGTAGTAGTCATAAAAAATGCCGAGCGAAACTCGGTTCGTCGTCTCAACCCTTATCCATCCCACTGTTGGGTTAAATAAATAAATAAGTTAAATATTCCTGGACAATTTACACAGCGCCATCTAGTCCCAAATTAAGCGCAAAGCTCGTGTTATGGGTACTAGACAACGATAAAATTTACTTAAATACATAGAAAACACCCAGACCAAGACAAACAGACATGTTCATGCACACAAATAAATAAATAATAATAAATATTTTTTCTTCGAGGGTAGGACAAGGACCCACACATACATAAAAAGCTCTGTATGTTTTTAAATTTAATTTAATATTATAAACAAGTATTTTACCTTATAAATAGTTTACATGATATAGCTAACCTGTGATCTCCGTCGTCAGCTAGTTACATCTTTATTTCCTTTCATATTTTTGGCAAGATCACATTAAACTTAGTACTTCAGTCAATTTCACTACGAAATAATGGATTCACTAAAGCAACTTCAGACGAATATGGATGAGATGACTGAGTTTTTTAAAACTAAGATTGCTTCATTTGAAACAACACTCGAAAGCAGCCAGCCCCAGGATGCATCAATCACCACTCTCACCAGTGAGTTTCACACTTTTAAAACTTTTATTTGGAAGGCAGTGTCCCAACTTAAAAAACAGATGGAGTTGATTCTTCTAACCCTGGACAATATGGAGATGAGGTCACGGTCTACAATGTTGCTGCTTCACGGTGTGCCCGAGAAATCCGAGGAGGACTTATGCCACTGTGTTACTGAGTTGTGCCAAAATACACTGATTGTATCCGATGTCACTCCACACGTAATTAACAGCTGCATGCGACTGGGAAGAAACGTAGGAACAGATACACCCCGGCCTATACTCATTCGCTTTGATAACTGTAAAGTCCGTGATCTCGTTTGGCATAGCAAAAAACTCCTTAAAGGTAGTGGGTTCACAGTATCCGAGTTCATGACGAGCACGCGTCATGCTGTTTTCGTAGAAGCTCGTAAAAAACTGGGAGTGAAAAATTGTTGGACCAGTGGCGACGGACGAGTTGTTGTTATGACACCTAGTGGAACTAGGCATAAGATTGTTTCCATGAGTGAGCTGCAGTTGCTTCAAAACGAGTGCACACAAGCCACAGGGAAGCTTAACAATTCTGCCACTACTACGAGTTCCAGCGCCACGACACAAGCAGAACAACAAGGGCCGGCAACTCGTCAGCGAAGTACCAGATTGCCCAAATCTCATAAATAAGGTTCGTAGCTGACAGTGATTAACTGTTCGGGTGTTTGTGTTGGATCATTCTTCACAACTTTCTATGTCGTTATCACTGAATTCATTTTCTTGCTGGTACTTATAATCATTGGTTCCCGTACTTTGTTACTTTCAATTATCGGGTAGATCAATTATACAAAAGTAAATTTATACTAGTATACCCCACATAACTTAATAAAAATTACTCTCTGAATGTACATAAAATAACCAAGCATGATGTTTATTGTAAGTTTGTTTTGATGCCATAAGTCATAGTTTCATCATTGTCATGTCATGATGTCATTGTGACAAGCACAGAATATATAAGTTTTTTATTTTTTTTCATTTTGCAATGGCAGCGAAGCACAAAAGTGAAGTTCTGTATTTTTAACTGACTGATTCACTTGTTATTCTTTTTTTTTCTGCTTTTTTTTTTTTTGTATTTTATTTGAAGTATTCAAAGTGTTGATTGTAATATTCCCTTGCCATGTCGTTATTATGTAACAGCTGCCGGCGAATATTTGAGGCCGGATTCAATTGTTATAATTATTTAATTTAAGTTTATCAAGTAACTTTTTTTTTTTTTTCTCTTTTTTTTTTATCTTTTTGGTACTGCAGTTTGAGCCATATTTCACTTATGTCAAGCATATCCTCCGATACCGAAGCCGAGTATCTTTCCTTTTCATCCTCGTCCGAGAGTCTTCACAGTGCATCCAGTGAGCCGTCCAATTTACTATCTTTAGGTCAGAAACTAAATTCACTCTTTTTGCCGCTATCAAAAAACTTCAATGTTGTCCATATTAATGCGCAGAGCATAGCCTCTCATTATGCTGAACTTTTGGATACTTTCTCATCTAAAGATATACACGCGATACTTATCTCCGAAACTTTCTTGAAACCTACACTCTCATCGAATCTTTATCCCTTGCCTGGTTATCGTCTGATACGGAATGATAGAACTTGCGTTAAAACAGTAGACGGCTCTAGCAGGATGGTGGGCTATGGCGGGGTAGCGATATATCTTAGAAGTGACATTCCTTGTGACATATTTTCTTTATCTGCCCCAGAATACCAGTCTCCTGAACATTTATTCCTGGAAGTATCTCTCCATCATAGTCGTATCCTTCTTGGTGTATACTACTGTCCTTCACTCCATATTAATTACTTTAATTCCTTGGATTCGCTCTTGGCCGATTTGCGACCGAAGTTCGATCATGTCATTGTAATGGGGGATTTTAATACTTGTTTATTAAAAGATGATTCCCGATCTAAAAAACTCCTATCTCTCCTTTACTCTTTAAATCTTCACAATCTCTCTCTAGATCCTACTCATTTTCCCCATAACAGTTCTCTTTCTCTACTAGATCTTATCATCACCTCCTCTCCTGATTTAGTTGCCGCCCACGGTCAATTTAATGCGCCAGGCTTCTCGGCCCACGATCTAATTTTCGCCTCTTTCAAATTACGTCCACCTAAACGAAAACATAAGACCCTTTTCCTACGCAATCTTGGAGCAATAGATATCAACAAGCTCCGGAATGATTTTAATTGTAGTGACTGGAGTTCAGTTACCTCGGCGTGTGATGTTGACTCCAAGATTGAAGCTTTTAATAAGATCCTGGTGGATATTTTTGATATACATGCACCTCTTAGGGCGATCAGAGTTAAGCACTATCCGGCTCCCTGGCTTACCGCTGAATTGAAGAACTTAATGGCTAAGAGGGACAGGGCTAAAATAAAATTGCGGCATAATCCTTCGGACGATGATCGGGCCAGGTATGTGGATTTACGCAACCGGTGCAGTAGATTGTGTAGAACTGCGAGGCGCAGGTATATCCACTCCTCGATCGAAAATTGCCCACCGAGTAAATTGTGGAAATTTCTTAGGAGTTTAGGTGTAGGTAAGAGTCAAAATAGTATGACTGATCACTTGGATGTCAATGCCATTAATAAACATTTTAGTACATCTCCAGTCTCTATTGATCAAGACATCAAACTGGACACTTTAACACATCTTGCTGATACTCCACTAGCCGACTGTCCTCAATTTGAACTTCCAATTATTACAGCTGCGGACATTGTAAAGATAATCGGCAAAATTAAGTCCAAGGCAATAGGGCTGGATGGTATCTCCCTCAATATGATTGAACTGATTCAGAACGAAATTGCTCACATACTTGCTCATATTTTAAATTTTTCTATCTCTTCTGGAGCTTTTCCTTCTTTGTGGAAACTTACACAGGTTATTCCACTTCCTAAAAAACCCAATCCTTCTTCTTTCTCTCAGTTTAGACCGATTTCTATCCTTCCAATGCTCTCCAAAATCTTAGAGCACTTTGTTCACCAACATCTCTCGAATCATCTACATCGTTTCGATCTGCTGAGTGAGCATCAATCGGGCTTTCGTAGTGGCCATAGCACCGTTTCAGCCTTAGTCAAAATTACAGAAGATATACGTGATAATATGGATCAGAAATATGTGACAGTCCTGACTCTGCTCGATTTTTCCAGCGCTTTTAACTCGGTGGACTTTGATTTACTTCTGGGAATTCTTCGAACTTTAAACCTCTCTCCTACCACTCTCTCTTGGTTTAGCTCGTATCTTAAGGGTAGACGTCAAATGGTAAAGATTGATGAGTGCAGATCGGACTGGTGTGAGTTGAGTGCTGGTGTTCCACAGGGAGGTGTTCTTTCTCCGCTTCTTTTTTCAATATTTATTAATGGTATTACATCTTCTCTCCTATCTTCCTTTCATTTATACGCAGACGATGTCCAAATCTATACAGCTACCTCACTTTCTGATATTTCTGATGCAATAAGGGTCATAAATACTGACTTGGCAACTATTGCTGAATGGTCTGAGCGTTTTGGTCTCCAAATTAACGCCTCCAAATCACAATGTATCGTTATTGGGAGTCCACATTTTATCGCCAAGTTGGGGTCCATGGTTGTTCCCAGGGTGGTTCTCAATAATACTGTTATACCATTCTCCTCTACGGTAACTAACCTGGGAATAGTTATGGATCAAACGTTGTCCTGGGCTCCTCAGGTTAATGAGGTAAGTCGGAAAGTGTTTGCGTCTCTGCATTCATTAAAGCGGTTGCAAAATTTCCTCCCGGTTACTACTAAGGCGATGCTTGCTCGCTCTCTTTTACTTCCTCTAATTGATTACGGCGATGTTGCTTTCTTGGACTGTACTGAAGAGTTACTGGATAAATTGGACCGGATACAAAATCAATGCATACGGTATGTATTTGGATTGAAAAAATTCGACCACATCTCCATGTTCCGTGAGCAACTTGGATGGTATCCAATCAGAATTCGAAGAAATTTCCACATAGCTTCATTTTTGTATAATGTACTTTTCAATCCTTCTGCACCTGGTTACTTGAGAGAGAGATTTCATTTTCGGGACGTGGATAACCGCTTGCGTTCATGTGGACGACTCCTCTTGGACATACCATTCTACAATAATCATATTTACGGCAAATCCTTTTGTATCCATGCGGCTAAGCTTTGGAACTCCTTACCATGTGATGTAAAAATGTCCTCTTCTGTGGATTCTTTCAAATCGGCTTTAAAAAGATCCTATGATAAAACCTTGAACTGCTAGTATCAACTATATTGAATTCAAATATCACTTAGTGTACCTAATAGGTTAATTTAACTTGTTCTTCGTTTGTAGTCTCATTCCACCCTCGGGATATACATATTTACTGAATCCTCTCAAATATTTAAAGGTTGACTGGAAGAGATCCCTTAGAGGGATAAGTCCGCCTTTGTACTTTTATTCTATGTAAACTTTTATATTATTGTTTTATTTAGTACAATAAAGATATTACAAACAAACAAACAAACAAATATTGACAGATAAATTATATAGCGCCATCTAGGCCCAAAGTAAGCGAAGGTTGTATTATGGGCACTAGACAACTGATAAACATACGTAAATACATTTTTTTTTGGTAAATACATACTTATGATACATTGAAAATACCCAGACTAAGACAAACAGACATGTTCATGCACACAAATGTTTGTCCTATGTGGGAATCGAACCCACGAGCGCTGGTGTCGAAGCCACGTCATTGACCGCTATGGCACCGAGCTCGCCAAAATACAAATGTTTGTATTGTGCGGGAATCGAACCCGCGACCTCGGAGTCAAAGTGGCCATTGCTAACCATTCGACCACCGAGCTCGTCAAGGCTGTGACCTTTCCTCAGTGAAGGAGTTTAGAGCATACTCCGCCACGCTGCTCAACTGCCGGTTGGCGGAGGCCAGTGTTTTCAAGCCACCTAAAGGTCACAGACTTGGCTTAATGACTGTCATCTAATCTAAGCCGGGGCCGACTTCCTAACGTACAATCCGAAGCAAGCAGGAGCTCGAGATAAATAAACCCCTCCATGGACAGGCTATGATAGACATTGCTTAACCTGCGTGATCGATCAGACTGACACGCGCAAGGACGCCATCGACCTCCTTCATATAGACTGTAACTCTGTTATCCTGGTATTATAACAAGCAATGTAATGTCAATGTTATTATAACATACCTTATAGGTAAACGCTCGAAATATTTAGTCCATGACTATATAACTAAATACCGATCATTAGTTCTAAAGCTAATGTATCGATTTATACGTTTAAAGTATCGATTAATTTTACCTTAACTGCAATGAATCACATACATATCAAATATCGATCAGGCTTCCCCAACCCGTTTCACCAGCGTGGGGAGTGTAGGCCAAATCCTCCTTCCGCCTACGACGGACGAGAGAGGGTCGTGCTCCTGTAGTGGAGACTAAAATGGACCTGATAATGATGATGACGAATGAATCATATAACAGGAAACCACAAAATTTATATACCTACTGTTAAATAATAATATAAGTCGTCATATTTCATCATACGTTTCCTTATGACTGTAAACTATGATACCTCATAATGTGTTTGACATTTTCTTGTGTATCTGTAAAGGGCAACCATTTATTGATCTGTCAACACTATAAAGTTAAAAGCCGCATCAGGCAACTTATTATTTTTATCAATGTACTAGATGACACGACATAAATCCCACCACCTCCCATGGCTCCTCCGACCTCGCGGTCATATGAGCCGAATCGCGAGAGATGCGCGCAGCACTTTGCTCTATTTATTTATTTATTATTTGGAAGACTAACAGCTTTTTAAATCTTATTACATTAAAAAGGTTAAACAATTGGAAGCCAATAACAAGTCTTCACGTATAAGACTTAGATTAGAGACAAATAACACGAACAGAAATAATAACATGATAACATTGTTCTATCAACCGTTTCTCCATATAGTGATTATAATTATATAAAGGCACTTTTGTGCCGCAAGCAATTCTTGATTCTCCAAAAATTATTTAATCTACATCAGATTAAGATTCATTTATTCCTCAGAATACGGTATTAACATGATTGTACAAAGCCGTATGGTGCAAACATATTCTGCCATTGTTGGCGTAGGAATTATTACAAATTACGAAATCAGTATAAAATAACATATTAAAATTAATTAAATGTACCTAGTATAATTGTCAAGGGTTATTACAAATTATTATAAATGTCACTCTGGCAGCTGAAATAATAACACAAAGTAACTTGCAGAGTCTGCAAACTTGCGAAGCGGAGACGTCTCGAGACTCATTCGGCTTACTTGATGTAGATCCTGACGAAGTTAATTCTTTGATTCGCAATCTCCGCAGGGACTGTGCAGTTGGATGGGACGGTATCTCTGCTAGGCTACTGCAAACATCTCGTAAGATATTTGTCCCTCTCCTTACACATATCTGTCAATTATCCCTGGCAACCGGGGTCTTTCCCACAGTTTTTAAAAGGGCGATAGTTCATCCAGTTCACAAGGGTGGAGACGGAGACTTAGTTAATAACTATCGTCCTATTTCTGTACTCCCTGCGGTGTCCAAGATATTGGAGAAGGTCTTAAATTCGCGTCTTATGAAATATCTAAAATCGAAACAACTTATTGCTAATAATCAGTATGGTTTTATGGAAGGCAAATCTACTGAAGACGCTGTCTCCAGTATCGTTGAGGGCGTTGTAGGGCATATAGAGAATAGAAGTAAATGTGCTGGTGTATTTCTAGATTTGTCAAAAGCCTTTGACACAGTTTCCGTACCCATTCTTCTCTCGAAGCTGGAGGCATTGGGTGTCAGAGGCGTTGCCCTAAATCTGTTTCGTGACTATCTCACAAATAGGACCCAGATGGTTAAGGTTGGCAATTGTGTTAGTAAAGAAGCTATGCTCACTACTGGAGTCCCCCAGGGTAGCATTCTTGGACCTACTCTTTTTATTGTTTATGTCAACGAACTTTGTAAGCTTAAGTTTACTAACTGCACCATATACGCTTACGCGGATGACACTGCACTACTCGTACACGGTTCTGACTGGAGTGAAGTTCAAATGCATACCGAGAAGGCTCTAGCGGGTGTCATGGGTTGGCTATCAACTAACCGTCTTAGTCTGAACCTCGCAAAAACCAACTATATGACATTCGCACTCAAAACCTCTGCACTTCCACCCATCAATGGTTTTACAGTTAAAGCACACACATGTTTTAGTCCTAGTTCAAATTGCACCTGCATTCCAATCTCAAGAGCTATACACATTAGATATCTTGGTGTATATCTTGACCAGGCATTAAACTGGCACCACCACATACAATTGTTAACCGCTCG
Organism: Hypsopygia costalis; assembly: GCA_937001555.2. Classification (NCBI taxonomy): domain Eukaryota; kingdom Metazoa; phylum Arthropoda; class Insecta; order Lepidoptera; family Pyralidae; genus Hypsopygia; species Hypsopygia costalis. The sequence continues at coordinate 19,255,883 of OW443349.2, read as the reverse complement.
CATTAGAAAACTTATATTTATATTTAAAAAGCTGAAAAATTCAGCTGATCTCAAAACTATAAAAATGACTTACTTTGCGTTATGCCAGTCACTTCTCACATATTGTGTTACAATATGGGGAGGAGCCCCAAAAACTACGGTACTGCCACTGGAGAAGGCACAAAGAGCAGTTCTGAAGGTAATGACTGGAAAACCATTTAGATACTCAACCTTTCAATTGTATAGAGATACTTCGGTCTTAACAGTGAGACAGCTTTTTACATTGCAAGCGGTGTTGAAAAGACACTCGTTGCTAAAGTTTGATCCCAACGTACACTCACGAAAGCGACTCTCATACCGTGTCTGCCTCATCCCGTCACACAGGACTTCACTGGCTAAACGACACTTTCCAATCCTTAGCTGTAGGATTTATAATAAAATAAACAAGGAATTGGACATCTACCCATGTACCAAGCGCAAATGTAAAATATGGGTTCAAAACTGGCTATCTAATCTGGACTACGCGGCTACAGAAACTTTCTTGACCACGTAAATATTGTCAGCTATCGCGGTTGTTTTTCGAATCAATCTCGACATCACATTGTACTGAATACAATGTTCGTAAACACGTGAGTTGTATGTATAATAATATTCCGCTCAATTTACTGTATTTTTTTTTTCATAAAAGAACCTGACAATAATAAATACTGTAACGTTATACGTTTCTTTTTAATAAAATTCTATATAATAAACATAATTACATAAAAAATACATAATACTAAACTTAAAATAAAACTATATACAACACGGTTTTGTGTTATTTAACTTAAAATCAATAATAAAAAAGGATATGAATTGGATTACATAACTCAATTCTATAACTAAAGTTAAATATTAAATGGTGTCTTGAGTTGAATGAGTCACATTTGATTCATGACAATATTAATTGTTAATTAATATTATGAACAAAATGTTGTCTATTTCAATATTTACAATCGTCGGAATAATAAATAAACATGAAAAATAAATCACTAAATTAATAATTTAAAACACAGTAAATAAGTATAAATAACCTAATTAAAAATAATAATTGTCGTATTACTCAATTGCCCAAAACGTATTTGCTAATGGTTTTCTTGAGCGTCACACGGTACCCTATTAGACAAACATCGTACGATGTTATGGGCGGAGCAAAGACAGCTCATCGGCAACGCCGATACTCGGACCCCACACTACTTTTTTCAACCGCACAGACGACACACAGGCTAGCATAGTGCATAGACGTACTTCTATGCATATTTCGTACCTGCAAAATTTAAATAACTGACTTTAATCAATTTGCATATAAGTACCTAATGTATGTGATCTAAGTTCTTCTTTGCCACTTACGTAATAAGTCGCGGAGGACATTTGTAACCGAAATCACGTATACAGGAATTCCCCGATAGGGGAATTAGATACAACCTAAGAAGAATTATATACAAGTTATAAAAAGAAATTACATAGAAGTTTAGAAGAATTGCGAACAAGTTTGAACCTGAGCATTGAGGTCCCCTGCTGCCACGTCCCTACACCACCGAGCCATCATCCATCTTCGGCCACCTTCGCCAGGGAAGTACGGGACCGCGGAACCAAACTTATCAGCCGGGCACTGTGAACCCGATACTTATATTTTTTATTAATAAATTTCTTTTAAATCGTGTACGCTGGGTTTTATTTCATTTAATAAACTTATTACCCGACGCGACAATACCTACAACAAAAAAGAATTTTCGAAATTGTTCCATCCGTTCACGCGTGATGCGATGACATAGGTCAAAAAAGTATAAGAAGGAATAAAAAATAGGAATAAAAATATTATTATTTGGGAAGCATATGTCATGAAACTGCTAGAATCTGCTGCGAATATATAAAACTCGATTTGTTTTTAACCGACTTCAAAAAACGAGGAGGTATGTATGTTATTCGATATCTTTGCGAATTGTGGACCGATTTTCATAATTCTTTTATTATTTGAAAGGATATGATTGTAAGGTGGTCCAGGGAAATCAAGGGAAACCCTTAAATTTTATAAGCACATATGGTCAAATTCATTTTTTTTATTTGAAAGGGTAATTGCGAGGTGGTTCCATATTCACCAAGTCAGGGTCTGATGATGGGATCCCAGAAAAATCGAGGGAATCCCTTAAATTTGCCCGGCAGAATAAAATTGTGCCACTCCATTGCTCTGCGCTGGATGTCGTACAAGGCGACTAAGGAATCTTGTGTCACGCGATAACTTTTCTTTAACCCGGAAGACGGGCAGCAGCGTCTACCGTGGTATTCCACCAATAAGCTGCGCTCGCCAACTGGTCGGTTTAAATTTTTTTTTAAATCAACTTTATTTTCTATGTATATCTCTAAATTTATTGTTTGTCGGTTGGTTCTATTCTGCATAACATGGTCCATTTATAAATAAGTAAAACAAGTTATAAGTAAGAAGTAAGTTCGAATGGTTGCATGTGACGCATTGGTACATACAACCCGTTGAACTCTTTTCAAAACATGAACCCGACATAACCTTTTATCGCCAAAGGTCAAGATTAATAACTTTTACTTTCGAAGTGATTCACAATTTACTTAATAATTTATTGTGACGACCGGTTTGGAAGTGATAGTGTAAGTGCGTATGACTCAAAAGTGTGAATTACCATAATAAATCAGTTAAAATTAATTCCAAACAAATAATTATAATATATAATAATAATAATAATATTTTATTTCAACCCATTACATAAATAAACTTAGGCGCAAAAAAGATACAAGTATTACAAGTATGGCATGAATGTTTTATACTTGGTAAATAAGCTTCCCAATTGGCTTTTACAATAACTTCCACACTAGCCTCTAGGTCTGTATTGTGGAAGTCATTCATTAAATAATTACCTATGTCATAGGATATTCTCGTAACATAATAAACTTGAAAGTTGAAATATTGTGTATCGAAATATGATTTTTTTTTTTGCCAGGGCAAGTTCCACACCGCCTTACAGTCCCAAACTAAGCAAAGTTTCTACTATGGCCGGACCAAGTCAAAGAAATACGTTCATGCACACAAATGTTTGCCTTGTACGGGGATCGAATCCGCGACCTCGGAGTCAAAGTGGACATTCCTATCCATTCTACCACCGGGCTCGTTGAATATTAAATAAAAAATCAAAGGTATTTTGCTCGCCGTAGACAGAGAACAATATAGACAAATTGATACTCTCCATCACATTCACAGCACATGATAAAGATTAACTAATAATATATATATATATTAATAATTTATTATATTATATAAATAATTTATTCAAATAAACTTAAGCTATAAACAATACATACAATTCAACTATAAAACTAAAGTACCTAAAATTAAATACTAAAAAAAAACTAAAATAAATGTAAAAAGTTTGGCCCATGTGGCATCGTTCCCAAGATGCTAGCAGCATTACCTCGCTGATTAATTTAGATTAACTTACTTCATCAATGAATGAATGAGTAAGGAATAAGACAGATTGATATTTTTTTTTTCGCGTCGAGTTCTAGTTTTATTAAAGGAAAGCACAACAATGTACTCGTACCAAATAAGTAGTAGTATGTCAGCGCTTCACAAAAAAACTATAACGTTCTCTATTTCAGGTTTACGTCGCCAACTAGGCGTCTATACAACGTGTATTATTGTAAAGTTCGCAGTGAATCGACACGATTGAATGAAATCCAATTTGAACCATTGAATGAATGAAACCAAGTATATACGCAATTTTCAGTCAATTCACAGTCCAATCTCGATTCGATCTGCTTTCATTCTGTAATATAAAATAATTACTACACTGGCATTGTAGGCTTGTGTTTCTTAGATAAAAAATAAATAAATATTTCTGGACACAGCGCCATCTGGTCCCAAATTAAACGCAAAGCTTGTGTTGTGGGTACTAGACAACTGATAAATATACTTAAATATATTTATTTTTTGTAAATACATACTTATACTACATAGAAAACACCCAGACTAAGACAAGCAGACATGTTCATGCACACAAATATTTGTCTTGTGCGGAAATCGAACCCGCGACCTCGGAGTCAAAGTGGCCATTGCTAACCATTCGACCACCGAGCTCGTCAAAAACAGACGAGGACCTACCTTAACTGATGCCGATTGCCACCGGGTGTTTTTGACTGGGAAAATAAGACTTCTGCACTAAATTTGTAATAAACATCTTCAGTTTCATCTGCACTGGCTAAGTTTTATACTATTAGCACTTATTTAAGGTGAAGTTATAATTTCGCAATCAAAAAATGAGGTCGTAATCGGGTTCATCTTAGGCGGTAGGGCCATAGTTAGGGCCCCGGGTATGATCGTCTATACTGTGTTGTTGGCGGTCAGTTGGTCGTTAGCGGGAAATTCGATAAATCCGCTAACTGTGACGAGGATTCGTCGTCAACCCTGCTGGGATATGAACCTCCTTATTTGAACGAGTTTAGAGCAAGCAAAACAGACTAACGAATTTTTGAAGGTGAAAAACGACAACTTATTAGCCATCCTGCGTACAGTCCCGATCTTGTGACTTTTTTCTGATCCCAAAATTTAAGAACCAATTAAGCGGTCAACGATTTTCATCACCAGAAGAGGCTGTCGAAAAGTATGAAAAACACGTTTCTGAGGTCACCACGGAGAGAGGCACAAAAGTTTTCAAAATTGGTTTAATCAAATAAATAAATATTTTAAGAAACAATAAATACATTTTTGACCTTTAATAGTATTTTTTTCTTATTCACGTAGCATAATCGACTTCTAATATAATGCAAATTACACGCGTACCAACTTACAAATAACTTAATAACTTTTAAACTTTCGCGTTGCATGGTTAATAAAATAACAGCGGAATTACCTGGTCGAAACCTCAGGTATCTAAATACCCTTATGCGTGACCGCGTTCATTCCCGTTGTTATTTTTTACAAATTACTTGTCTGTGGAAGCTGGTGTACCTTTCATTTGATACCTATTACAGAAGATAATGTGAAAAATTTTAATCTTAAACAACAAGAAAATTCCTACTCTCTAACCTATAATTTATATCTATCGTATATAAATTGCAGTAAAAACTCTCGAGATAAATTTCAATGCTACTACAAGTAGATTGATTACTAAGCTGAAGTGAGCCGTACTCTCTGATAACATATTTATAGTTGCTTATCGCGTGATATTACGAGATAGCACGACAAGATCATTCGCAAGATCCTTGCTTGTTTGCTCGCATTATAATATGTTTGTGTTCTATGTCGTAAATCAGTATTACTACTTATATAGTATACTAGCGACCCGCCCCGGCTTCGCACGGGTGCAAGACTGATACTAAATATACTACAGAAGGACTTTGCGCATTGTCCTACCCAGTGATTCCACAGTTATAGGCACGCGCCGCCTGCCCCCCGGCCGGTACCGCCTCAACCGTTATGTCCCTGCATTTTAAATCTGTAATATCTTTGAAAATATCAATTTATATTACAGGCTGTAAATGGCCATATTTATCTATTTTAAATGCACATTGTATTACATTGGATAAGGATTAATGCTGTATTGCTTAAAATAGCTTCGTAAATAATCCATTATTTCTCAAAAAACGTAACGGATATAAAATAGGTTATTGTGGGTTATCCCTAATGCTGCGGCTACAGTACCGTGATATGCCAATAATTATTGCCATAATTTCAACAACGCCTAGGTGTAACCACGATTTATGGCCATAATTTTACAATGCCAATCAATATGGCAAATGACGGTAGACAATAGCTCCGGCGGCGGTCTTTTTTCGCACATCAAAGAGATTTACCGCAGTAATTAGAGTTGGAAAAAACGGCTTAAAATTAATAAACGTTTAAACGTTGTACTTTTTATCAAAAGCGCGCTTAAATAAGCGCGCTTTTTACTTAAACGCTTTTTTTTGTCGTTGATGCTACTTGAGGCGTCTACGCTTATGGAAAACGTTTAAACATTTAGTCGCAGCTTTAAGACAATGCAATGGTTAACGATCACAGACAGTATCTATTTGCAGCCGATTTCTTTTCTCTATGTATTTAAAGTTTCGTATACCTACGCATGAACATACTTAACACAGCAAAGCAAAAAAAAATCGCATTAATCGACCGACGACAACAGCAAAAGCGTTAGCGCAAACATTCACACGCGCGCTTACCAGTTGACAACAAAAAGCGTACTGCTTAAAAAAGCGTAAGCGTTGTTTATTTAAACGAAAATCATTTTTGAAAGAAAATTAAACAACATTAATCCTAAGGCACCTGCGGATAAGGTTCAATATTAAATGAGGATTACTGTCGCTTTTTTCAACGAAACGCATTTGTTTAAACGAAAATGAAACGAACGTTAATCGATAGTAAACCTAAACTTGTTGACGGTAAGGTTTATTATTGCATGTATGGCTAGCTAATACAGCACGACGCGACGTGGCAGTAATTATGTGTATCAATTATAGATGGCGCTATATCAAATTTGTCAAATTATCAGACAACATTATAAAAAATTTCAACGAAAAAGGCTTATTTTTATAAGCGTGCTTATCTGCTTACGCTGATAAGCAGACTTTTTTAAGCGCTTTTCGTTTAAGCGCTCAACTCTAGCAGTAATTAATGCGTTTGTGGTCACACTACCGTTTGTCCAGTGTGCAACATGAGCGCAACGGCGACGCACGTATCGACCGACATGGAGTGGTCAAATGAAAAAAGCTTGAGTTTTGGAATTATTCCAATGCGAACCGTATCTTTTTATGGGCTTTCGGTCGGGTATACCCCGATAAAAATCGCGGTGTACAATGATGATTTGAAGAAGAAAAAAGATCGAAACCATCTAAATAAATATAACAGCTGTAGCTTCAACCGCCATCTTGAAAAATGATATTTTTACCGCCTAATTTATTGACTTATCCAGGTAAACTCTAGTGTAACCACACCACTTCACGCAGTAATTTAAACGGTAATTTAATGCCACAATTATTGCGGTAACAGCCCGGTAGACGGTAAGGTAGTGTAGCCGCAGCATAAGAGATAGACATATACCATCGCAGACTTTTTTGTAGGCTATTTTAAGGTGTACAATACATTATTTTGATCTATCTGGTAGGGTTCAGTCATCGTTTGCAATGTTACCGCAAAAAATGTGTTCATTTACGACATCACATTAGAAACCTCTAAAATTATCAGTGTTTCTCTAATATATTACGCATGTATTATACCTATAAACCTTCCTCTTGAAACACTCTATCTATTAAAAAAATCGCATTAATATCCGTTGCGTAGTTTTAAAGAACTAAGCATACATAGGGACAGACAGACAGGGAGAAGCGACTTTGTTTTATTTATGCTATGTGGTGATGTACAATCGAGAGTAATAAACAGTGCAGTACCACAGTATAAGTAATAGTACTACGTACAGTATGGCCTCTTCCTGCCGCTTCCTCGAGTCGACCTCACCTCCCATCTGAGACAAATCTGGAACAGTTTGTATGGCGCTGCACGCACACGCGCTCATTCACGCTCTGCACAGACGTCATTGTTTATGTAGTAGTAAACGACGAGACATTTGTATGGAGTGGCCGGGGTGTGGTAGTACATTACCTTTCGTCGTCAACCCTTACTTGGTTACTTGGGCAAGGGGTTTAGTGCACTCCACCACGCTGCTCAACTGCGCGTTGGCGGAGGTTAGTGTTTTTAAGCCGCCTAAAGGCCACGGACTTGGCTTAACGACAGTCATCTAATAATAACAGCCGGGACCGATGTCTTAACGTGCCTTCCGAAGCAAGAAGAAGGTCAAGGTAAATAAACCAATCCATGAACTGGCTACGGTTGACGTTGCTTAACTTGCATGTTTCATTAGACTGGCACATGCAACGACGCCATCCAGCTCCTCATTTAATTTGAATAAAACACCGTATTTATTGTGATATTAAAAATTCATTAATTAGTTTCCACAATTCCACAAATAAAAAAAATGTAATAATATTTTATATATACTTAATTTAGGATAAAATTTAAAGTAACATTATATAAAAACATTGCAAACTTAACCTAACCTAACGTATTTTGCTCATAAAAAAATATTGCACTTCAAATGCAATTTTTGATGTGCGATCAGATTAATTTGATGTGCAATTCAAGTTTTTTTTTGTGGATCAATTTAATATTTTCCCTTAATTTATACAATGTTAAAGGTAGGTAATACTGCACATAGGAGCCTTAACTATATATAAAAATGAATTGCTATTCGATAGTCTCACTAAAAATGAACCGAACAATCTATGACTATTTTGAATAAATATAGCTGAATGTCGTTGATTATTGAACTCCATTCTTGGCCAACCCACTACATAGATTGCCATGGTCTTGTTAGCTTAGATTGTTTCCTCCAATTAAACCCAAAAAAAGAAATCAATTAGTGTTAAATCACTTGATCTAGGAGGGCAATTCTGATCACCGTATTTAGAGAATACACGACCAAGAAATACTATCATCATTGTTGCGGACTCTTTAGCGGGCAGCCTCGCAACTGGCCACCGACAAAGAACCAACTGACAAGACGGATAAGGATATGACGTAAGAAAAGGAGGACAATCGACAATCGACGACTGACGGGACTAGGGAACGTAATGTAAATAGATAAATAAATGTAGATTAAAAAGATTAATAAGCCGTGAAATAAAATAGTGTTTAGAAAACGAGTGTCTTTTAAATTCTACAATCATCATCAGGTCATTTTAGTCTCCACTACTGGAGCACGGCACTCTCTTGTCCGTCACAGACAGGAGGATTTGGCCTACACTCCCCACGCTGGCCAGACGTGTTGGGGAGGCCTGATCGATGTTTTATAATGTATTTATTTATTTCCCTTAGTCGCCTTGTACGACATCCACGGGTAGAGACGGAGTGTTTTTATTCTAGTCTCCCGGTAACCACACGGCCAAAGAAATATTATATCATCTATTAATTGTATTGATTCACGGGCTGTATGATGTGGCGGGTATTGAAACCACGATCAAATTATTACGAAGAAATTTCACAATTTATAGAAATAGGTACAAAGACACGACAAGAATACTCGTATAAATAAATGAAAAAATAAAAATAAAATATATTTATTTCAGACCCGAAGATCCATATTTTGTTAGTAAACAATTTCCTTAATATTATGTTAGTGCATACCGTTCATTTTTACTGAGATGTAAGCCCACCCAGTGCTTAACAAAACGTCCAGGCTACCCCCATTAGTAGACAGAACGGTGTGGGGGCTGGCGCGGAGCCTGGCAAGTGCCGACGCGCACCTCTTGCGGAGTATTGGATTGCCCTCTATAGTTTAGGAACGCTAAAAACAAAAGCGAGAATTATATATTAAAATCAAATATTCTTGGACAAATTACACACAGCCATCTAGTCCCAAACTAAGCAAAGCTTGTACTATGGGTACTAGATAACTGATATTATACTTAAATACATTTTCTTTTGTAAATACATACATATAATACATAGAAAACACCCAGACCAAGACAAACAGACATGTTCATACACACAAAATATTTGTCTTGTGCGAGAATCGAACCCGCAACCTCGGAGTTAAAGTGGCCATTGCTAACGACTCGACCACCAAGCTCGTGAAAATCATAATAATCTGCCGATACTAACATGCGAGCGAAGTTATGAAAATTCGTTAGTAAACAATATAATAACAATTGACCTCCAAATAGACGTAAACTTATTATCGCTAATCTGTTTAATAATTATGTTAATGTCGGTGATATTTAACTTTTAGTTTTAATTTTTAAAAATCGTCCGTTGTTTCATCTTCCGCGGACAAAAGGACATTCATACTTCCTTCCTTTATTATTATTTATTTCAACGATCTATATACATAGCAAAGTGAGAAATCGCGTGCTGGATTATATATAAAGGTCAGTAATTAAACATTTTATAAAGAAACGATTCAACAAATACCTCAGATTTAGAGTAGACTAGAAGGAGGCATCACTAGCTATTTATTCGCGGCTTCGCCGGCGTGGTGGCCTCTGTCACTTTCTAAATATTAAACTATTCCCTTAAATATTATGTATAAAAGTCATGTCAATCCATTGATGCCTTTAGACGTGAAAGAAATACAAACAAACAAAATAATAAACATATAAACTTTCACATTTATAATTAAATATTAAGTAGGAAGAAGTGCGCTCTGCCATTTCTTTTGACGAGCTCGGTGGCGTAGCGGTCAATGACACGGCTTCGACACCAACGCTCGTGGGTTCGATTCCGACATAGGACAAACATTTGTGTGCATTAACATGTCTGTTTGTCTTAGTCTGGGTGTTTTCTATGTATCATAAGTATGTATTAAAACAGAATGATTGTACGTAAACTTTCATATAGTTAATATGCTTTAGGTTTAGGTCGAATGGATAGAAATAGCCACTTGGACACCGAGGTCGCGGGTTCGATACCCGCACAAGATAAATATTTGTGAGCAAGAACATGTCTGATTGTTTTGCGGTGGGTGTTTTCTATGTATTTACAAAAAAAAATGTATTTGATTATAATATCTCTTATCTAGTAGGTACCCATAGTAAAAGCTTTGCTTATTTTGGCACTATATGGCAGTATGTAATTTATTCAGGAATATTATTTACTTTGTAAATAGTTACAATGCTGTAAATTATTATTATTATCGCGTATTATTGTTATAACTGTCCATTTTGGGTAATAGCGTGTAATTAATTTAACCATATTTAAATTTATTTAAATAATATGAAACCAAGCGTGTCAAATTTTCCTCACCTGTCATGACATCACGGTATCTACATATATATATTATGATTAATTTATTACATCAACTGAGATTTTGCCTTAAAAGTAATTATAACCTTAAAGCTATTTAAAATACCCAAATTTTTGACCGCTCATTCGATTTTCTCATCGGAAAATCAATGAATGCAGCAATTTTTTATACACAACGTCGAGTGGCAAACAAGCATACGATCCGCCTGATGTAAAGCGGTCCCGTAGCCATATAAATGTTCGCAACATGAAATATGGCTTGCGCGCCGACACCCCCGTTGCGAACGCAGTAACTTCTTCCCTCTTGCTCCTTTTCCAAAAATTATTTTTCCAAATCATTTCGCTTCAATCGGCTGCAATATTTTCTATATAGTTTATGTGTCAGGACACGGTTTATGTGAAAATCCACAGGAAAGAGATGGAAATGGGAAGATTGAGCCACAGCAAAGCGTAGGCGGGCCGCTACATAGATGTAACGAGTCGACCGCCAGTCGTTGTTGTCTTACTGTACAATATATATTGTGGTATAAGGTATTATGACATTAGTTTCTAAAGATACATTCTCAGATCACCTTCAATCTCATAAGCATATTACACCTTATCTCGTGTCATTATTTACGCCTGTCTCCGTTCGCCTATTGTTGGTACTTCCTCAAACAATTAAAGCTGGCGATAATGCCGCTATATACGTTTTATATGATACAATATAATAATTTCAAATACACCACTTATGAATTTATTCGTACTGAGAAACTTTGCTTTCAAGAAATCGGTTTAAAAAGTAGAACATGTGTGGTCATGCTCAACAACCATGATTTGTTGATTTTTCTTTTATAAGGTGGCAAACAAGCATTGTAAGTAGAATAAGCATTTTGGGGTGTAAGTGATTTATCAACATTTTTGAATCAAAGCCAACCTCACCTGCTCGTATTGTACCTTGCTGACTGACAAACGAGGCTCTGGCGAAAAGAGAGGTAGGGCATAACGTATTATTTTAAGCTGCCCGACTGGGAAAGTACCTCCACCTCACAGAATACCGTAGCCAAATAACAATTCCCTTGAGAGTTGTAGTGTTCCTGCGAGTGAGTGAGGTCACCACAGAAAGAAGAAAGGAAGGAGAATAGGCTGGCAACGGATCGGCGATCCCTTGCTGATCTCCATGGGCGGTGGTGATTACTTTCCGTCAGGTGAACCGCATGCTCGTTTGCCGTTCTCTCATATAAAAAAAAATACAGCTCGCCTGATAAAAATCAACTACCGCAGCCTACGGACGTCTGCAACACCAGGAGCACTACACGCGCGTTACTAACCGTGTAAAAACCTCTTCACACCTTTATTGAAAGATCCCAGGCTGTAGTCTCCTGGAGAAACCTTGGCAGGCAATTCCTACCTCAGCTTGATAATACGTGGGAGAAAACTTCACTGGACTAGCACAGTATGTGACCACTTCGGTTCTAATGTGTGAGGATTAATTCCCTGTCGATGGCGAGCGGTGCGACAGTAGAAGGAAGTCGTTGCCATCATGTCAAAAAACTCCTCTGAACACACCCCATTATACAATCGGTAGAACATACGAATCGAGATCCTATTGTTCAATCTCTGCTATAGACGACCGGCAACAGTGATCTGTTTCCTGAAATTGATCAACAGGATGCACCACACGTAAGTGCAATTAGCTGTGGCAAATATTATGGTGAGCTACTAAACCCCAGAATCGTCTATTTGTTTGATAATTCATAATGGTTCCGGTTTCGCCGCTAAGTCATTATCATGAGAAACTGTTTCTGGTCATCAGTTTACCTTGATATTGCCTTAGCGGCGAAACCGGTCGGCAAAATTAAATATAATTAAGTGGAACAGTACAAGTGTTTTATTATAACATTATGATCAACTTTGTCTGATAATTCTTTGAACAGATGTATGGCGCACGCCGCAGGCACAAGCTATGTCACATTCATTTCGCTGTCATACATTTCAATTGTGTGTAGAACGAGGACAGGGAAGTGAGCCTGGTGGGCGGGGCCTCCGACAGAACCTTTAATTGTAACGCTTTTGAAATGTTATGGTTAACACCCACCTGGTTACAAGTCGTGACTTGTAACAAGGTATTAAGTGGAATACTCGCTTCATCATCATCAGCATCAGGTCCATTTTAGTCTCCACTACAGGAGCACGACCCTCTCTCGTCCGTCCTAGACGGAAGGAGGATTTGGCCTACACTCCCCACGCTGGCCAAACTGGTTGGGGAGGCCTGATCGATATTTGATAATGTATTTCCCTTAGTCGCCTTGTACGACATCCACGAGAAGAGACGGAGTGATTCTATTCTAGTCTACCGGAAACCACACGGCGAATACTCCCTTGATCTATCTTAATATATATAAAATTCTCGTGTCACAATGTTAGTTACCATACTCCTCCGAAACGGCTTGACCGGTTTTTATGAAATTTTATATACGTATTCAGTAGGTCTGCGAATAGGTTTTATTCTATTTTTTATGGCAAATCAACGTTTGTCGGGTAAGCTAGTTTGTTTATATATCGACTAACACGATGGACGATAGGTCAGCTTCACTTCAGTAGTCAGTCTCTTTAATCTGTTCGAATTTTAATGCCTTATTTGCGATATTTTCGTCTCTCACATTGCCACCAGGGGAAGTCCAATTCCAAAAGCTTCCTATCTCTACTAATTTCTTGTGATTAAATTCATTCCAAGGCAGCTGTAGTGTTACCCCCGGGACTGCAATGGATTTCATTGTTCATTGCCTTTTTGGTGGTCGCCGCCTTTAATCCTGGCTACACAGGAGACACAGTGGTGGTAATGTGTTGTGAGCAATTATAAAGTAATAATCAAGGACATTATTATTTGGCTGCTTTATTCTTTGATGTGGAGACACTTCCCCAGTCGAGCTTGACACTTACCTACCACTAATTCGTCAAAGCCTCGGATATACGGCAGGGTGCACCACGTGCAAATGAGGTTGGATTAGAGTCTAAAGGTACTGTTGAGCTACTAACACTCATAATATAAGATTAAAATCTTGTAAATAATTAGAGGCCGGAATTTGCATACAATGCGTTTTGATAAAGGCGGCGCAGAATGATCCAATTTCAGAGTTATTCAAATTGAAACCTTGGCGGGCTGAAAATACAGTTGACTATTGCAAGTTCGCAAATTGGGGATGTGACTTTGATAATAAGTACTTTCTTCGGAATTGGCCTTAATGTCGTTTTTTGAGAAAGAGAAACATGAAATTATGTAGTTAGTTATCGTACCGTTGGGTGGCAGATATACGGCCCGCCTAATGTGAAGCGGTCACCGTAGCCATATTAACTCTCGCAATCGCAACATAAAAAATCACTCGCGCGCCGCCACATCTCCTTCCTTTCTGGTGACCTCACTCACTCGCTGGAACACAACAACCGTCAAGGGTCAAGGGGAATTGTTATTTGGCTGCGGTATTCTGTAAGGTGGAGGTACATTCCCCAGCCGCTTACGCTTACGCTCTCTACCTCTCTTTTCGCCATGGCTTCGTTTGTCAGTCAGCAGGATGCGCGCTTTAACCAAAGCCAACTTCACCTGATGGTGATGATGAATGAATAATGAACCACTTACTTCGAATTTCGCGCTCGCTGTCAAATGAGTGACAGTTCTGACAAACTATATAAAGTTACATTAGAAAAGTTATATAGGTACATATATTATATGAATTTCATACATTTTTACATATAAAATTTAGAAAATACATTTAAAAATATATATTAAAAAAACCGGACAAGTGCGAGTCGGACTCGCCCACCTAGGGTTCCGTAGGTACGTAGTATCACTATTAAATTTGATATTTTTCATTATAAATAAGAAATAATGCGTCGACAAAAATAAATATAATATATTTTGCAATGTGTACATCAAACCCTTTCATATGATACCCCATTTAAACTAGTAGTTTCAATTTGAAATTTTGACACCCTATAAAAAATATAGACCCCCTATTTTTTAAGATCTATTTACAAATGTTTAGTTTTGAGATTTATTCCTGTACTTGTAGTCTATAAAGATGTTACTTGCCAAATTTCATAGTTCTAGGTCTACGGGAAGTACCCTATAGGTTTTGATTCCCTTGAGTGTGTCGAAATATGCGTTTTTTGCTGAATAAACGGCCGTAACTTTTTTGTACGTAACCTTAGCAGTTTGATTTTTTTACTACTTCATGGGACCGTAGACCTGAGTATACAGTTCAAATTTCAGCTTGATACCTCCACGCATTCTCGACATAGAAATTCTTGACAGACCGACAGACAGACCGACAGACAGACAGACAGACAGACGGACAACAAAGTGATCTTATAAGGGTTCCGTTTTTCCTTTTGAGGTACGGAACCCTAATGAAATTTAATGAGATGAAATGAAATGAAACCTAACCTAATTCATTGAATCAAATTATTAAATCTGATATTGAAACAAATTAGTAGCTTCTTATTAGAAATATTTCCATTTTGTATTAAAAAATAATCTTTTTTAAAACAGTTGCTCAAAAAGTGGCGTATTGCAGGGACGTATAGCGTTCGGGATTTGGGCTATTACATACTCGAGCTTTTTCTTTACCTTTTCCGAACTCGTGCGTTCTCTTTCCCAACTGTCAAATTAATGTCTATTAAAATTAAAATTAAAATTAAATTAAAATTATTATTATCAGACAGACAGACAGACAGACAGACAGACAGACGGACAACAAAGTGATCTTATAAGGGTTCCGTTTTTCCTTTTGAGGTACGGAACCCTAAAAAGGAGCACCCGCCGGAAGCGGAGCTAAGACCCCAAGCCCACTGAGCAGATTCCTTACTGTGGAGCCCTGGCCAGCGGTCTGAGGGCCAATTCTCGTAATTAAAATATAGTCAAAATTCTGTTTTGATCCAGTCTCGATCTCACAAATGTCACATTTGGTATTCTCGTAACACAATATGTAACTTCAAAATTTAATTTAAGCGGGATTATATCGAAATATGAGTGAAAATTAAACAAACTAAGAATGTTACTTTGCCAACAACAATAATTGGTAATAATTAATTAATGAAATCAAGTATATAATTTTAGTCAATTCACAATTCAATCTCGATTCGGTCAACTTTCAATCCCCGTTCGTAGAAAAATTACGAGAATTGGCATTCAGGGCTCCACAGTGAGGAATCTGCTCACAATGCGCGCTCAAAATTTCATGTAATGTTGTACATCCGCCGTGACCCGCTCCAAGATATATCAATGGAACAATATACCCATGAGCAGGTCTCGGCAGGCGGTGGGACTAATTGTAAAGTATGTTTTGGCCGAAATTAACTACATATTTAAATAATGATGATGATGATTCCAGCCTCGAACTGATACCTATATAAATAAATAATTTAATTACGAACTTACTAAAGAGAACATCTTCCTCAAGTATCCATTCTCAAGTAATATGTGTTCATTCATCTAAATACTATGAAACTT
The DNA here is from genome assembly GCA_937001555.2 of Hypsopygia costalis. NCBI lineage: Eukaryota > Metazoa > Arthropoda > Insecta > Lepidoptera > Pyralidae > Hypsopygia > Hypsopygia costalis. Next base: position 19,239,564 of record OW443349.2, on the reverse strand, counting down.
ACGTCGGATAAGGAAAACCCTAAACAGGTTATCTACGGTACAATCCGCAACGTGACTCACGGGGTTTATCAAAAATGATACATTTTGCCTGCAAGTGAGCAAACAGATAAGTAACTTAACTATAAAATGCTCTTAGGGATGTTAACTGTATTAAAATTAAAGTATACTAAATATTTTCGTGAAATCAAATATTTTATTTATACCGCGCCGGGTGCCAAACAAGTATACGGCTCGCCGGTTACAATAAAAGGAGTATTGCCAGTATTGCTCGCCAGCACCCCCGCTGCTAAAACATGAATTTATATCTGGTAACTTCACTCACTCGCAGGAACACGGCAATCGTTAGGGGTATTGTTATATGGCTGCGGTCGGGTTAGACATACCTTACCTCTATTTCGCTAGTCGGCAGGGTGCACCACGTGTAGGTGACGTTGTCTTTGCCTCTAAAGATGGTGGTGAGCATGTTACAACCTAAATTATCACAAAACATGCAAGGAAAACATAAAAAAGACCCATATTGGCGAGTTTCATTCAAGCTTTTCTTATTCGCCAACGGTCAATACCGAAATATTACTAGATAAGAATAATGACAAAAAATAAGAATATTATTAATAAACATCGGACGCGCAGCATGCACCATAGCGAAATTTATTTATTTTATTTATTTATTATAAAAAAAATTGTGATGATGAATGTTAATGATCATCATAATTAAGCTCACAATTTTTGAAGAGGTTGGGGTGTAAGTGGTTCATCAACATCGTTGAACCAAAGCCAACTTCACCTGCACGCGGTGCACCCTGCTGATTAACAAACGAAGCTCTGGCGAAAAGAGAGGTTGGGAGCGTAATTGTAAGCTACCCGACTGGGGAATGCACCTCCACCTCACAGAATACCGCAGCCAAATAACAGTTCCCTTGAGGGTTGTTGTGTTCCTGCGAGTGAGTGAGGTCACCAGAAAGAAAGAAAGGTGGCGGCGCGCAAGCGATATTTTATGTTGCGAGCGTTAATATGGCTACGGAGCCGCTTCACATCAGGCGGGCCGTATGCTTGTCTGCCACCCAACGTAGTATAAAAAAATTAACTTAAAAATAACGCAAGATGGCAAAAAATTTTGGACATGAGGTGGTTTATACGGTCTACTGTCGACTTACAATACAGTACAATACAACATACTTTATTATACCAAAATAAGTTAAAAAAATTCGGTGAAAACATTAAGTGCTAGTACAAAGGCGGTCTTATCGTCGAGCGATCTCTTCCAGACAACCTTAGTGTAGTAGCACAGTATAAGTAATAGTACTACGTAAAGTATGGCCACTCCCTGCCGCTCTCACGTCTCGACCTCACCTCTGAGATAAATCTGGAACAGTTTGTATGGCGCCGCACGCACACACGCTCATTCTCGCTCTGCACAGACATCATTGTTTATGTAGTAGTAAACGATGCAACATTTGTATGGAGTGGCCGGGGTGTGGTAGTAGACAAATAATTATGAAATTAAGGTAGGACTTACCTGATGATTTGTTACTGTTGTTACAGCAATTGCTTTACATCAGGCGGTATGCTAGTTTAGCATCCAGTGTGGTGGGACAATAAAAACGTCAAACCTTACAGATGGCAACCAATAACATTAAAAGTATGCAAAAATAACTCGAGATTATAATGGAACAATAGACAATTATCTTTGAACAATATTAGCATAATAATTGTTAGGGTTCCGTACTTCAGAAGAAGAAAATGAACCCGTCGACTCATCCGTAGAACAAATAAATAAATATTCCTGGACAAATACACTCACAATGCCATCTAGTCCCAAACTAAGCAAAGTTTGAACTATGGGTACTAGATATCTAATATATATTATAATTAAATACATTTTTTTAGTAAATATAATATAATACATAATAAAGAGGAGGCCTATGTCCAGCAGTGGACTTTCAATGGCTGAGATGATGATGATGATGATGATGATACATAAAAAAACATCCAAGCCAAGACAAACAGACACTTTCATGCACACAAATATTTGTCTTATGCGGGGATCGAACCTGCGACTTCGGGAGTCAAAGTGGCCATTGCTAACCATTCAACCACCGAGCTCGTCCCAATCCCAAAGTCCCAAATTAATCAAATTATTAATATGCAACTAACTACAACCATAGCATGTCTGTGGATGAGTTTATCTCATGCTCCTCCTGCATCGGAAGACAGGTTCGTCATCGGTCCCGGCTGTTGTCCTTAGATGACAGTTGCAAAAGCGAGTCAGTGGTCTTTGGGCGGCTTGAAAACACTGGCCTCCGCCAACCCGCTGTTGAGCATCGTGGTGGATGCTCCCCTTTGAAGGAGAAGAGAACCGCATTACAGCAGTGGGATGAACATGGGTTGAAGGATGAGTTGGTCTCTTCATATAAATGCTGAAATATTTTATGACGTGATAACGTCTTTCAACGCCGGCTGCATGCACGAAAAACATGACTCATTGTCACGTTCCACCTAAGCCAAGCGTGCAAGGGTGCAAGCGAGAGCGCGGAATAAGCGATCGATCGGCCTACGCCTTCGGCTTGTGACGCAACTGTCTCTCTTCCACTCCATCGGCCGATGATTTCTTATGACGTTATCATGTAAAATTATCGTCTATAAACCGACTTGACAGACAACCATTTTTTTTAACATTTCCTGAATTTTCAGATCCGTGCCCTGGATTACGTGAAGTGCCACAAGTCATCTTCTCGACAGACATTATGTGAACACTCTCCAAGATGTTGTTGACACTGTGCAAGTCATGCCAGTAGTAAGTATTGTTTTTTTTTAACACACTGCAGATGCAACTGCACTGATTTTTTATATTTTTTTATATGAGATGGGGGCAACCAGCATGTGGGTCACCTGATGGAAAGCAATCACCACCGCCCATGGAGATCAGCAACACCAAGATGTCATCGATCCGTTGCCAGCCTATACTCTTTCCTTTCTTTAGTGGTTCATTAAGATTATTAGGCCAAAGTCAACCTCACCTGCGCGTGGGTGTATACTGCTAACTGACAAACTAGGCACTGGCAAAATAGAAGTAGGGCAACACTGCGTATTTATAAGCTGCCCCATTGGAGAAGTACCTCCACCTTACAGAATACCGCAGCCATATAACAATTCTCCGGAGGATTGTTATGTTCCTGAGAGTGAGTGAGATTATCAGGAAAGAATGAGTTGTTCAGTAGGCAGCAGGGCTGGCGGCGTGTGAGCGATATTTCATTTTGAAGGCATTTGTATGGCTACAGTAACCGCTTCACTTCAGATAGGCCGTGTACGTGTTTACCATCAGACGTGGTATAAAAAAACTGAAGTCTTCAATCTAATGCGACTTACCCGCAATAACCTATGGTGCAGAGACATAGACACTTCTCGTTAGACTGATCCATGGGTTATAGGTCGAAAGGAGCAGCGAGCGATGGAGAGAGCTATGCGTTGTCTATATAACCTACAAAGTTAGCATGCTGAATAGGCACCTTTCGTACATGGCAGTGGACCGGCCACATCATTGATGGGAGACATTGGAGTGAAGGCCCCCTTCTAGATGATTCGATAACACCAAAAAATCGGCTGGAAGTGGTTGGAAACAGAAGGTATAAGGTTCATATATAGTGGAAAGCATTTGTAATAGGCCAACATCCAGCAGTGGGTAGATACAAGGTGATGATGATTATGATACATGATATTCGAGAGAAGTTCTATGCTTTGGGTAATGGTTGACATGTTCTTAAGGTTTCGTAAGATGGATGTCAACCAAAAACATGTCGAAATTTCCTCTGCATAATTTTGGCCTGGTATGTCCTTAGCCTCCCCAACCCGTCTGGCCAGCGTGGGGAGTGTAGGCCAAATCCTCCTTCTGTCTGGGACGGACGAGAGAGGGTCGTGCTCCTGTAGTGGAGACTAAAATGACCTGATATATCTATGTCCTTACATGACTGGAAAACACTGGCTTCCACCAACCCGCAGTTGAGCAGCGTGGTGGAGTATGCTTTAAACCCCTTCAGTTGAGGGGAGACCTAACCCACAGTGTGATGAATAAGGTTTGAACGACGAATTGACCACTCGCCTATCAATTTCGTCACATTCAGACACTCAAAATTTGACTGAAAGAGATCCCTATTACGGATAAATCCGCCTTTGTACAATTTCCTTTTGACATGAGATGAGATGAGGAAGGGTTGGAAAGACTGTCCTTATACTTGACCAGCACAGTTTGTTTACAGGGAGTTTGGCAGAAGTTCATTCACGTTTCTCAAGTGTCAGGAACAGTGACGTGTCTGGCAAGTTCAATAATCATGATAAAACAAAGATGTCCACGATAAACACTTCACTCACCTGTCTAGATAGCAAAACTGCGGGGAAATAACCGAGACCTGCTCCATTCTCGCTCGAAAAATGCACTAGAGCACGCACGTTTACGGTTTTATATCGATTAAGTGGTCAATTAATCGTATTTATTCAGATTAATCATTCGTACACTCTCAATCATCAATCTAAGAGTGATTGCAGTGAAAACCAATCATCATTTTAAGATTTATAATTGGTATTTGTGGATGCAGTGATACAAAGTGGACATCTTGAATTCTGAATATTTTTGAAAAATGGAAATATTCATCTGCCCCCCCTAAGGGGGGATTTAAACCCACGACCTCTGGATGAACGGTCGAGTGCTCTTCCAACTGAGCTAACAGGAAAGTTTGTGTTGCTGACGAATTTTTGCATCTTATATTCCACTGCGTGAGTCACGTGTGAACTAAACTAAACAAGGCATGCAGATGACATTCGGCTATTTTTTGATAACACCAAACTAATTATTTTTTTTTGTTTTTTTGATAACACTAATATTTGATACCACTAAATTAATAATTAATTAATTTAGTGTTATCTAAATTAATTAATAATTATTAATTAATTAATTATTAATTAGTTTGGTGTTATTTTTCAAAAATATTTATAATATTCTGGCAAGTTGGCCAAGACAACTATTTGTAATAATAATAATCTTGAATTGTGATTTTTAGTGCTGTATTTTTTTATGTGATGTAAACTTTGGGTTTCATCTGGTGAATAAAATGTATGTATGTATTTTTTATATAAATGAGGGACTAAAACGTAGTGGAAAGTAATTATAAACCGAGGAGTATTTATAATTGATCGATTTTCGGTGATTTAAAGTGATGTCCACTTTGACTCCGAGGTCGCGGGTTCGATTCCCGCACAAGACAAACATTTGTGTAGATGAACATGTGGTAAATACACTTATAGATACAGGTATAAAATTTATTTATTTTTATGAAAATAACACCTTATAGGATAGGTACTTTACGTATAGTACTGCTTTGACACGTTTTGCGTATTTTCAGAAAAAACAGTTGCGCTCAAGGGATTTGCAAAAAACGATAAATTGTTTTGTTTAATACTGTCATTAAAATGGTAATGTTTATTACTGAACCGTGATGACCCTGAAGATGTTTAAAAAATGACCTTCAATTCTGTAATGACTTTGTTTTTATGTCGCTCAATTGGCAGAAAAGAATTGAGCCGCCATCGCAATTATATACTATTCATCATCATCACCAACCTGTATCTATCCACTGCTGGATGCATTCTCCGATGGTTTCCACAATATCTAACGTCGGTACATCTAGAGAGGAGTCCTAAGCTTCATCATCATCATCATCAGGTCCATTTTAGTCTCCACTACAGGAGCACGACACCCTCTCTCGTCCGTCCTAGACGGAAGGAGGATTTGGCCTACACTCCCACGCTGGCCAAACGGGTTGGGGAAGCCTGATCGATATTTGATAATGTATTTCCCTTAGTCGCCTTGTACGACATCCACGGGAAGAAACGGAGTGATTCTATTCTAGTCTGCCGGAAACCACACGGCCAAAATCGGCCAAAAACGGCCAAGTCCTAAGCTTAGTTGATCCACTATCGTTGAAAAATCGCCTCACGTACACGTGGTGCATCCTACTGACTGACAAACGAGGCTCTGGCGAAAAGAGAAGGAGGGCATAGGCATAGGTTATTTTTTAAGCTGCCTGACTGGGGAAGTACCTCCACCTCACAGAATACCGCAGCCAAATGAGAGGAGAGTGAGGTCGCCAGAAAAAAAGGAAGGAGTATAGGCTGGCAACTGATCGGTGACCCCTTGGTGTTGCTGATCTCCATGAGCGGTGGTGATTGTTTTCCATCAGGTGAACCACATGCTCGTTTAACCCAATATAAAAAAAAAACATAATTAATCGATGCTCAAACACGGGATTTTCATAGTTCTTATTACTACAATATTAGTTTGTATGTTTGTTACTCAATCACGCCTGAATGGCGGAATAGATCCGAATGAAATAGCACAGATGTAGAGTGTCTGGAATATATGTCTGGCACATAAAATATGCTATTTTTTATTCCGGAAAAATATACTTTTGCTGCGAGAACGATGTTCTCAACCTCACCTGCACGAGGTGCATCCTGCGGACTAAAGAAAAGGGCTCTGGCAAAAGAGGGGTAGGATACAGCGTATTTGTAAGCTGCCCGACGAGGGAAGTACCTCTACCTCACAGAATACCGCAACCAAATAACAATTTGACGAGCTCGGTGGCGTAGCGGTCAAGACGCGGCTTAGACACCAACGCTCGTGGGTTCGATTCCCACATAGGACAAACATTTGTGTGCATGAACATGTCTGTTTGTCTTAGTCTGGGTGTTTTCTATGTATCATAAGTATGTATTTACAAAAAAAAAATGTATTTACGTACGTTTATCAGTTGTCTAGTACCCATAACACAAGCTTCGCTTACTTTGGAGCTAGATGGCGCTGTGTAATTTGTCTGACAATATTTATATTTATTTAATTACTTTGTTGATTATTGTGTTCCTGCGAGTGAATGAGGTCAGCAGAAAGGAAGGAGTTGCTGCGTTGGCAGCGGGGGAGGCGGCGAGTTAAAATGGCTACGATAACCGCTTCACATCAGGCGGGCCGTATGCTTGTCTGCCATCCGACGCAGTATAAAAAAATGTTGATTATTGTAATACTTAACAGGTAGATGGCGTCACACTGCGACATCACAGCAGTAAACACAAACCTTCCAGCCCCCTTATCACCATCATCATATGAATAAGCATTCTATTCAGTTATTGAATCGCAATAAGAGATGGTGGTAAGGGGGCTGGTAGCTCAGTTGGAAGAGCACTCGACCGGTAATCGAGAGGTCGTGGGTTCAAATCCCTCCTTTTTTTATACTACGTCGGTGGCAGACAACATACGGCCCGCCTGATGTGAAGCGGTTACCGTAGCCATATTAACGCTCGCAACATAAAATATCGCTCGCGCGCCGCCACCCCTGCTGCCATCACAGCATCTCCTTCCTTTCTGGTGACCTCACTCACTCGCAGGAACACAACAACCCTCAAGGGAACCGTTGTTTGGCTGCGGCATTCTGTGAGGTGGAGGTACATTCCCCAGTCGGGTAGCTTACAATTACGCTCTCTACCTCTCTTTTCGCCAGTGCTTCGTTTGTCAGTCAGCAGGGTGTACCGCGTGCAGGTGAAGTTGGCTTCGGTTCAATGATGTTGATGAACCACCTACACCCCATGTACTACGAATCTTTGTCTGTAAATATCTTAAATACGTGTAAATGTCTAAATGCGTGTTTTTTTTATATTTTCCAGCTGTCTGGAGACGATGTACTGGAACTGCTGCGAGGAGCGGTTTTGTTTCGACAAGAAAATCGCCACTTACAAGTAAGTACAGTTGTGGAGCCGGGCATTTATGATGAATTCCCTATTTTTTATAGCCAAAAATTTTTTTCATGTGAAACCTTCTTTAGCTGCGTTGTTCACTTTTGGGATGAGTAAAAAATTTTAAACTCGCGTCACTACACGTGGCCTGATCGTTTTACTAAGGCTCCGCTGTCCGTCCGTCCGTCCGTCCGTCTGTCACCAGGCTGTATCTCAGGAACCGTGATAGCTAGACAGTTGCAATTTTCACAGATGATGTATTTCTGTTGCCGCTATAACAACAAATACTAAAAAAATATAATACAATAAATATTTAAAGGGGGTCCCATACAACAAACGTGATTTTTTTTGCTCGTTTTTGCTCGCAATTGATAACGGCAATAGGTAGACATTTGAAATATTCACATAATATTTAGTTATGTATTCACTTTAAAAATAAATAATTAAATAAAATTAAAACTAATATTTAAGGGGGGCTCCCGTACAACAAACGTGATTTTTTGCCGTTTTTATAGATAACGTACGGAACCCGAGTGCGCGAGTCCCACTCGCACTTGGCCGGTTTTTTTTTTAAACACCTAGACAACAACAAGACAAACAGACATGTTCATGCACATACATTTTTGTCTTGTGCGGGGATCGAACCCGCGACTTCGGATTCAAAGTAGCCATTGCTAGCCATTCGACCACCGCGGCACCGGGCTCATCCTCAAATAGATTATATAATATGAGTATTTAATGTTTGTACCTCCTTTTGGGCTTTACTGCGTTCGGATAATAAGCCTTTCAATAGCTAGAGCCCAAAAAGGATTAACGACAAACAAAAGACAAATTAACTTTATAAAAGGAGGCTCAACTTCAAAGTCCAAGAACAAGCCTTACTCAATCCTCAGTGCAGCACCTGACTGGACTATTTTAATGGACACGTATGAAAAGCACTATAAAATCCCAGAAGATGTGTGTGTTTCGACATCCAGGCCGGACATTTTCCTTTTCTCCAGAGCTACAAAACGTATAGTACTTGTAGAGCTTACCGTACCGTGGGAAACTAACATACCCAAAGACCACGCGATAAAACAAAACAAATATTATGACCTCCTAAACGAATTAACAAAAAGCGGCTATGTAGTTAATCTATACGCTGTAGAAGTAGGAGCGAGAGGTATACCAGCAAAATCTCTCTATAACCTGCTGAAAGACCTTGGCTTGTCCAGAAGTGCAGTAAGTTCTATACTAGAACGAGTATCTAAAGCTGCATTAGCAGGTTCATACCAGATTTGGCAGGGCAGGGAGAGAAACACAAGTAGTGAAGGTGAGTGTTAATGTACGTCGGAAAGGGGCCCCTTAAACCTACACCCGTGTCACAAGTCTCGGGATCTGCTTGTGTTTCTCTCTGTGCCACACGATGGACCCGGCACCCGCACGGTGAATCCATGGAAGCTAAGAAGTTCGTCTCTTCAAATATTCAATCTAATACCACAGTAATACTACGTACAGTATGGCCTCTCCCTGCCGCTCTCTCGTGTCGACCTCACCTTCCCTCTGAGTCAAATCTGGAACAGATTGTATGGCGCCGCACGCACACACGCTCACTTGCGCTCTGCACAGACGCCATTTTTTATGTTGTAGTAAACGACGTGACATTTGTATGTAGTGGCCGGGGTGTGATTATACTCTGTAGAGTAGAGTATATATACTCTGTAGAGTAGAGTATATATACTCTGTAGAGTATATATGAAGTTTATTTTTCTGCACAGGAGTCCTTGAAAATATAACAAGTAACATGGTATTTAATGTCATGTGATATCAATAATTACAACCATGGGAACAAATTGTCTTAAATTCGGTAGAATGACGTATATGAGCACACATACTAAGTAACTATTTATTGCACTGTTGGCCTAGTCATATTGTATCGTGAGTGAACAGAGAGGCAACTCTCGTAATATAAGGCTTGTGAACCGTTTTTTCGATTTGTTATTTAAAAACGTCACAATAATATAACTATAGTTGAAAAAATTACTTCGATATCATATCTCATAAAAACGTCTCGAAATATGATAACTTGAAGATCACAATTTTGAACTATCCAGAAAACGCTCCATACAAAAGGCTACAATGTTATGACGTCACACCACGCTATTTTATATGCACTAAATCAGAAATTTGTACGACAGCTATGTCAAATATTGCATTTATGTAGTGTCTAGTGTCATAACAAAAGTTATTTTTTTTTTATATTGTTTCTACAATGGTATTATTATTTTTTTATAATTTCATACTTTTAAAATCGACTTTCCCACCAAACTTGGATCGACCATAAAACACGACAGACATAAGTTAATAAAATTTTAAGATCGCAGATCGTTCTAGTTTTATGTATTTTACTTTACTGATAGCGTTCTAGTTTTATGTATTTTACTTTACTGATAGAGAGTTTTTGAATTTTAGAACTTTGTTTACATGCCTATTTTGCAGTATAAAAGTACTATCATTTATGTGGTAAAATATCTATCGTACACAAACATGACAATTTATATTACATTAAAAATAAACAGCAGGAGCAGGCATACATTTTCACCGCGCGGTAGAAAGCGAAGGGGATATCACTTACTCTCCTACGCCGCGCCGGCGCGGCGGCGGTCTACTCTTCCTCCGTCTTACGAATTTTCGATCAGCAGGGTGACTTTTGACGCAATCGAATTAGAATCGAATCGAAATCAGATCGAATAGATGTCAAATGGTACTCTTGACATTGAAATCACCATCAAATCGAAATGAAATCGACTTGAACTCAAATGTCACTTTTGAATGGTACTTTTGAAGTTTGAGATCGCGCCAAAATCGAGAATGAGATCGAATTCATCTGTCAAAATTTTCGATTCCGCGCTTGGTATCGTGTTGTGTGGTTTTCGCATAGTTTTCTCAAAGTTTATTAAGTTTTCGCTTGTTTATTGAGTAAAGTGTATTTATATATCGTTAAAAATTAAAATGGCAAGATTTGCTACTATGTATCTTGATTGAAGAAGCTAGTCGTCTCGACAAACGACATCGCAGGAAGGCTATGATTATAGCTCACTATGTGAGCGTGTTGGACTGGATGGATGACTGTAAATTTGTGAAGAATTACAGATTAAACAAAAGCCTCTTTTGGACTCTAGTGAGATACTTGACACCTTATTTACAATGACCGAAAATATCAAGTGATCTATCAATTATGTACAAAGTAAGTTAAGTTTTAGCACTTTTGCTATAAGATACGTATTAAAATAGTATCTGTACCTGCATGCTTTTAAGCAAGGAATAGAATAGCTAAATCTCTGTTTTTATAACTTTCTAGTAATTTACATTATAGTCTCATTTTTGAGCTTCATGTAATCTAGCAGCATTTAGTCAAAACCTCTCATGATAATTCTTGTTTATTTACAGGTATCATTTTAGCCACAGGCAGGCAGCAATGGCACTACAATGTCTCTGTAATCTATCTCAAAATGCACAAGGGAAGTTACGGTTGCACTAAATCATTCTGATATATTAAAATTATTAAGGTTCCTGGCACTTGAGAAAACAATGCAATTAAATTGAAGTAAGAACATTTTCTTATTATTATTTTAAATAGTTGTTTCGGCCAACTGGCCCGGATATTATAAATATTTTTTTAAATGGAAAAATCCCACCTAGACGGGGGAGGTGAATTTTTCTAATTTTTTTTAAATTTATAAGGTTATTTTTTTCTACACCTTTTCATTTATTACATATTAGATTTCAGTCTACTAAGTAATTATAATGTTTGGACAAAGTTAAGCCTTAAACTTAATTCAATAAATTTATATTGCAGTACGAAGAAAAATATCTTACAAACCTATTAAGAGTTTTAAATGGCAATCGCATAGTTGTCTTTGAATTTACTTTTGAATTAGAATTTGTTAAACATCAGTTTTAATTTTTTTTTATTAATAACTTGTTTCTTGTTACAGATGTGATTTTGATTTAAATATAATCAACATATCATGCTGGTGTCACGCATGATTCATACTTACCATCAACCATGAAGTGAAAAGTTTATTGCAGTCACAGACAAGACAAAGAGGAAATGGTGTGTTTATTAGGTGAGTTTATGTGTTATATGTATATACTTTTTATCAGTCAATTCTTATTAAATGTGTATTTTGTTTAATAATCTTATATTTTATTTTATTCCTACAACTGAAACTAGAAAGTTTACAATGAATATTTAACTTGACTAACAAAAATAATTTCGTCATTTCAGGTGATTCTGGTTGTGCACAAAGAGAGTTTATGATGATCCCAAGAGCATCACACAAAAGCATTACTTGTCTGCTTGTAATAGAGTGAAGGGGCCATCGATCTTCTTAATGCTCGGTGATGTCTATTGAAACAACCGTAATGCATTATAAGCCAGACCGAGTGGAAAAAAATATTAATGCTTGCACTGTGTTGCATAAAAAGAGGTACATAGGCAAGAATTACAGGAGTCGCACACAATATGTCATGCAAGCGGTTTGCGTCAGCAGCAGAGATAAACTGATGAGTTAAGAAGTGGCAATCTTGCTAGAGCACATACATGGACCCGTTATGGCAGACCAAACGGTTTAATACATAAATAAATATTCAAACTACTGTTATGTTTTTATTATTAACTCATTTAATATACCCTTTAACAGAATCAATATTTTTTGTTTTCATTATTTATTTTCATATTAACAATCATACATCTTAGTTGTTGATAGAATCAATACTATTTAACAAAATTACTATGCTAAAAACAAATTACTATTTCTTATCCTTGTAGTCGCACTATATCATATATGCACTCAAAAGTGCATAACACACTAAACACATGCGATTATTGTTTTCGCCTCAATATCTACTAGGCGATCCCACTCATCTTGCAGATGTGAGCGGCCACTGATGTATAATGTCTACCAGTCTCACACCCTTGTCTGGCCCTTTCTCTTGACTATGTAGCAGGTCTCTGTGCTCTGTTGGGCTGCTGAAGACGTCGAGTAATATTTGTAGGATGGGATGGTGTCGATGCGTTGCTGAGTAATGGAAGAATTGGTGAACCCAAAGGGTTGTAAAGGTCTTGGTAGACAGGTCGACAGTTCATTGTGAACTACCGGGCTGAGAATCTGTTAACAAAATAAATATCAATTAATAGTACCACTATTACTATAAAGTTGTAAGTATGCTAGTTTACATGTAACATAATCATGCTACCTCCTCCAGGAAGGCTTCCTGGTAACTCACACACTGGGGGAAACGACTATCATTAAAAGAACAGCCGGGATTGACAGCTTAATGTGCCCTACGAAGCACGAAGGAGTTCGCTATCAATATACCCATCCATGGACAGGCTACATTGCTTATTTTTATTTCCACTGTATTAAATAAAAAAAAACTGCATTCCAAGAGTTCCATCACTTTGTTTTCCTCAAAAGGAACTACAGGTGAATAATATCTTCTGTATCTGGGTGCTCTAATAAATAGAAACTTAAATGTATCAAAAGATAAAGAAAGAAGAGAAAAGCATAAAAAAATATTATACCTGAAAAAGTATGAGTTACTTACAACAAGAGGGACAGAAAATCCCATATCACGTAGTGGCAAAGCAACTGCCACACAACAAAGCTAACATCCGCTCCTCGATTGGGCTTATAGTGGGAAGAAAGTCCTTTCCTCGGCCAGTTTACAGCATAATTTTTGTCTGCCCAAAACTGCAAAGGAAAGCGGTCTGTAACTTAGGACTATGTTCAATAAAAATGAATATATATTAACTACCTTTTGACACTACTGGGATAAAAAGGATCCTTCATGTTAATCCAGAGTATATTCATTCTATGCGCCAAGTTTCATTCAATCATTTTAGTGGATTCATCCATCCTCGCACACTTTTAAAGCTTTTAATAGATTTCATTAAACTTGCAGATTATTTTAACCGAAGTCAGTTAATACAGTTGGTTCCCTAAGACAACGGACCACTTCACCATCCTAGTCAGTTATCTTAGGGAACCAACTGTACGATAGACGAAGATATGGTAATTGCATTCTGTATTAGTCTACCATTTGGAATGGAGAGAAATATGATAGTCTTTACTAAATGAACTTACTTTAGCTCACCTCGCCCCATTTTTCACTGCACATCCTAATGAATTCAAGACCTTGGAGAACTCCTGCCATTCCCTCTTTGCCTCTAACTTTCCCATCGCGGTGCGCAAATGTCCTTTAGAAATTCCTGGATTTGTTTCCAAGCATTCCAGCAAAGATTGCATTTGTATCTGGGTGGGTTGCATTTTCTACAAAAAAACATATGTTTTATTGAAATATTAACATTGAAGATATCCCAATTTAAAAGTTTAATGGAGATCATAACTACAATAACTAAATAATTACCTTTTTACAAAAGCTCACTATACACTTGTACCAAACATTAAACAAACAAGAAATTAAAATTAAAATTTCGCGGGAAAGAAACTTTATTTTGACATTTCGTAACATGACATTTGTTTGTTTTTAATTCACATTTTCCGTGTGTTGTACATTTTTTTTTCGAATATAAAAGGGTTTTACGTGACGTATGCACTATAAGTGAACTTATTTTCTTCGAGTCTAGAGAAATACGTATTAATATAATTTAATTATTATTAATTTCGGTAAATCGATAAAATTATTTTACAAGAAATTGTCAACGAAAACAGTCTAACTTTTGCCCATACGCCGGAAGTTACGTCAGCGTTTGATGCTAATACGATCCTAAATTCGATTTCGATTTGATTTCGATTCCGTTCAAAAGTACAAAACTTGAATCGAATTGAAATCAGATCGAACTCAAATCAAAATCGAAATCAGAATCAAATCAAATTCAAAAGTCAGCCCCCAGGTCACGTGTTCTGACGCGAGTTTAACATTTTTTACCCATCCCAAAACGCCGCTAAAGAAGTTTTCACTTTAAAAAAAATCCATATTAACCTAGTACCATAGTGTATACTGTGCATATAGCTTACTGTACATAGTATCATAGTATTATTTAAGAAGTCATCCTAATGATCGCTTAGTTTACCAAGTGTTTCAACGGCTGTACCAATAAACGCAGCAACGTCATGCAGGCATACTGGCTACATGCGATTCACATAACTGACCTACAAGCTGTAGATAACAAACTCTAGCGATAGTGTAGTCAATCTTCTAGACCACTCATACTCAACCTGCGGCCCGCCCGGCCTTTGTGGTTGGCCCGCCTAGAGTTACAAATATATTGTGAACCGTCCAAAGAATTGTGACAAGCGTCCAAAGAAGTGTCCAAATCCTATTATCTTTGGGTCTACGCACGTGTACGAATCATCTTTTTCATAAATAAAATACACAAAGTACATGTATATAAAATAACGGGTATAAAAAAACAACTATGTATATATAAACGGGTATAAAAAAACGGGTTGCACGCCGGGAGTGCCGGCAGAAATGAAAACTTGAACATTGTGCATTTTTGAATAATTTGGAATGGTTAGAGAATAATTTCGCACGAATTGCTTTATTTATCAGTACAAAAAGGAGGGGGATATCACTTCATCTCCTACGCCGCGCCGGCGGTCTACTCTCCCTCCGTCTTACGAATTTTCGGTCAAGTCACGTGTCCTGACGCGATTTTAACATTTTTTACCCATCCCAAAAAGTGCACAACGCCGCTAAAGAAGTTTCACTTCAAGAAAAAGTTTCATATTTTCAGTCGTACAACATTGGGTTCCCCGGAGGTCTACTCCACGGCGGCATTTATTGTCTCAATCAAATAACAATGTTACATCATTCCGGTTATTACAATATGATTTGTAACAATAATTTCCTGTTATGTTACATGCCCATTACGAATGATCAGTTGAACGCTTACATCCCGGTAAATGCAGGCATTTGTCGAAAACTGCCTATCAAAATTAATACCGTTTGCCCAAAAAACGAATGACTTAATAGTTAGTTCAATTAATATCTACATTATAATAGCATTTAACATTAACAAGATCAGACGAGCTTGGTGGTCGAATGGTTAGCAATGGCCACTTTGACTCCGAGGTTGCGGGTCCTCACACAAGGCTAAAATTTGTATGCATGAACATGTCTGTTTGTCTTGGTCTACCCGCGACCTACTATGTAATGGAATGTAAGGTAACTAATTTAACCATCTTCCAAGGATCGTAGCGTAATGACAATTGACAGCTGTATGTAGTTCTGATGACAATACAATAATATGGTACTGTCGAACTGATATGATGATGGAGCCGGAAGATATGAACTGGAACTTCATGATGGAACATCGTATCATAGCTGTTTTTGGATTTCTTAGAAAAGTCTTGTAATGGACTTTGACCACGATTAGGTTTCAAGGTCTGATGATGAAGCGGGAAGATAGGCACTGGCATTGCATGATGGAATATCGTATCATATCGTGTTTGCACTTGTGAGAAAGGCCACGTAATGGACTTTGAACACGATCAGGTGCATTTATAAAAGCGTGTTTTTATAGTGTTTTTTAAACTATTAATTTATTTACTTTTTACTTACTTTATTTTACTCTCTTTTCTAGACTCGAAGATGACAATACGGTGTACGCGAATGGGCACATCAACATGGGCGCCAGCCTGGACAGCGTGGTCACCCAGCAGCCTATCAACAACAACCACCTGCCCCCGCGTGAGGTCAGCGGCAGGGAGGTCAACGAGATGCCTCTGCACGCTGATAAACTTTATGAGGTTTGAATTATATAGACTATAGTTATACTTATATATAGACGAGCTCGGTGGTCGAATGGTTGGCAAAGGCCACTTTGACTCCGAGTTCGCGGGTTCCATCCCCGCTCAAGTCAAACATATGTGTGCATGAACATGTCTGTTTGTCTTGGTCTGGGTGTTTTCTATGTATTATAAGTATGTATTTACAAAAAAAAATGTATTTAACCCAGGCATAAAATCCTCCTTCCGTCTACGACGGACGAGAGAGGGTCGTGCTCCTGTAGTGGAGACTAAAATGGACCTGATGATGATGATTATGATGATATTAAGCCGTCGATTCCAGTTGTTGTCATTAGACAAAAGTCGTTAAGCCAAGTCAGTGGTCAGTGGTTTTAAAACACTGGATAATAGATTGTTGGATTTACAACAGCGTCGTGGAGTGCATTCCAAACCCCATCGATTGAATGAAGGCATGTATCCCAGCAGTGAAAGAATATAGGTAGCGCACATTTAATAAATTATATACTTACAAAATTTACTCGATTTTTTATTGTGATAAAAATAATTTCGTATCTTGTTGTTGTCAATATCTATATTGTACAAAAGTTGGAGAACACAGTTACAGAACACATTAGTTTTAAAGGCTGACAACGAATCGGCGACGCCATGGTGTTGCTGACCTCCATTAGTGGTGGTGATTGCTTTCCATCAGGTGGCTCACATGCTCCTTTGCTCCGCGCTGTCATATTCTTAGTTTTGAACCCTGGCAACAAATCGGCGAGACCTTGTTGCTGATCTCCATTGACGGTGATGATTGCTGACCATCAAGTGACCCACATGCTCGTTTCCTCAAAGTCAAAGTCAAAATTCTTTATTCTGTGGGCCCTCGCGGGCACTTAGACACGTCTTTTACAATTAGGTATTTTTTTTATCTACGAGTATTTCGGAATGACCATTGACGAGAAGAAATTCCGAAAGAAACTCTGTCAATATAGGTCTTTTTTTTTAAATAGCCATACAATATTATCATAATACAATAAAAAGAATGTCAATGTACAATAAAAAAAATGGTATGTCAACCAAAATAAGAGAGAAAATAAAAAATAAAAAAATAAGTAAAATAAAATAGTAAAAAAAATAAAAATATAAAAAATCATAGTATAGAGTGTATATACATATTGTATAAAGTCTAAATATGTATATCCACAATACTACTTGTAAAGATAAGACGCCTGTGCTTCACATCCTGTGCCGAGAATTTGCCATACATTTTTATCATTAAGGTAATCGTCGGTCCTGTAGTAAGCCTTTTTACATAAGGTGGTCTTAATAAGCTGTTTGAATTTAGTGTCGGGTAAAATCAGGACCGATTCCGGCAACTTATTGTAGTAGCGGATGCAGTTTACGACAAACGAATTATTGACCTTCCCCAGTCTATGTTTTGGAATAACCAATTTGTTTTTGTTCCGCAAGTTGACATTAGTTATATCACATACTTTTGTAAAATTCGAAATATTTTTACGGACGTACATAATATTTACATAAATATATTGAGAAGCGACAGTGAGGATGTTTATCTCCTTAAATAACTCACGGAGTGAATCCCTAGAACCCAAATTGTAAATTGATCTAATGGCTCTCTTTTGTAATACAAAAATTTTATCAATGTCAGCTGCTTTACCCCAAAGCAATATGCCATATGACATAATGCTATGGAAATAACTAAAATAAACGAGCCTAGCAGTTGTCTCGTCCGCTATCTGTCTTATTCTCCTAACCGCATAAGCTGCGGAACTGAGTCTGCGAGCTAGTTTCGTTATATGAGGGCCCCATTGCAACTTTGAATCAATGGTAATACCAAGAAAAACAGTATCATTGTCATAAACTAGGGTGTTATCCTTTATGACTACATCAGCATGGACTTGCCTGACATTGGGTAACGTGAATTTAATACATTTAGTTTTGTATGAGTTAAGAAGGAGATTATTTGTAGTAAACCAGTTCAAAATTGCAGAGAGAGCATTATTAACATCATCAATTTTGTCTTTATACCTAGCAACTTTAAAAATAAGTGAGGTATCGTCGGCAAACAGTACTACGTTGGCAAATTTTTCTACCAAATCAGGCAAATCATTGATGTATACCAAGAATAAGAGAGGACCCAAAATTGAACCCTGGGGCACGCCCATTTTTACATCAAATGCATTTGATTTTGTGCCATTTACATCCACCGTTTGAGTTCTATTACTAAGGTATGATTCTACCATTTGCAGAGCCTTCTCTTTAATACCATAATGATTTAATTTGAGCAGCAGTGTCTGATGATCAACACAATCAAATGCTTTGGAGAGGTCGCAAAACACGCCGATAGCGTCCTGAGACGTCCCCCAAGCCTCAAATATGTATTTCACGAGCGCGATTCCTGCGTCTGTAGTGGACATTCCGGCGGTGAACCCGTATTGCTTCTTATGTAGAATGTGGAACTTATTAAGATGTGCGAGCAGCTGATTTGACATGATCTTTTCAAACACTTTACTCAATACTGGCAGAATAGAGATTGGTCTGTAATTCCCAGGCTCACGATTATCTCCTGATTTAAATAAAGGTATAAGTTTGCCAAGTTTCATTAAGTCTGGGAAAATACCACTCTCTATACTTTCATTAAAAACTATAGCCAGGTGAGCAGCAACAGTATCCAAAATAGGAAGAACAATTTGAGTGGACATTCCCCAGAGATCCTCAGATTTCTTAATATTTAAACGTTTGAATGTTCGAATAATGTCATCTGGGGTAATGTGACAAAATTTAAATGCATGCTCACAGGGCTGTACATTATCCTCAAGTAATCTTATGGATTCTGAGGCTGATGAATTGAGAGAGGCAGTCGTATCAATGGGAACATTAGTAAAAAAGTTTCCAAATGCATTAGCAACATCTTGATTTGAAGTTAATATATTATTATTACATTTCAAAGAGTAGTCGTTTTCTTTAACTTTTATTTTGCCAGTCTCTTTGTTGACAATGTTCCAAACAGCTCCTCCGCTCTCATAACATTTTTCAGAGTGTTCATACACGTGAAGGAACACTGTCTATTGTGGTTTCTGCTCTCGTGATCCTTCTCCATCCATCCCTGTTGGCCACTCGGTGAGCACATTCTGCCATCAGGGAATTTGTGACAAATTTGATTAAGACGATAGAGTAAATAAATTAATATAGAGTTTTCATCCCATACAAAATATCGTGCACCGAACGAAAGTCAAAATTCCGTATTATTTCTAGATGGTGCTGGCAATAACACATGAAAAAATTTAATACCGAATATTTCTCAACGAAATTTGATACATAATCGTAAAATAATTTTAAAAATTACACAAAATAGTTTTTGTATGATATTTAACACTAATAATAAAGTTAACAAATGATGCTTTTCACTATAAAATAATCTTCAATTTTACCCTTACCAATAGATGTCGCTCTGATATGCTTTTATGATGCTATGTTTTTTTTAGTTACTTTTGGCGCTAGTAGCTGCAGATTTTTTGTACAACGTACAAACTAGCGCCGCGGTCGAAGAAAAATAGCAACTTGTGAACGAAATCTTTGTTGATAGGAAAGTAGGTAAATATTATTCTTATCGTATCTCAGGCTGACTTATTGTCAGCCTAAAGGATGATAAGAATATTTTTTTTGTCATACAGTCACCATATTCTTTTAGTTAAGTTGCACAATATTGTGAACTCCGTGAATGACGGGACTTAAGATTTTTAACTGTTTGCTCGAGGGACGCTATATTTAATATTTTGTATGGGATTACCACTCTACTTTTGTCTAATTTAGTGCATATGTTTTAAAAATGATTTTTTATTATTAAAATTAAGGCTTGCTTTTAAAAAAAACATAATGAATACGAATTCACAGTAATAAACTATAATACAAAAATTCACCAATTTCACAAATCAGCCTCATAGCTCATACGTAGGTCCCGAGTTCAAATCCACCATTTTCATCCTTTGATTTTATCATTTTTAAAATATTTTTCATAACTAATTAATGTTTTTTAGGAATATTTTGTACCTATTTTTAATATGTTGTAGATATTTTTTTTAAATATTATTCATAACGTATCTCAGGCTGACTTATTGTCAGCTTAAAGGATGATAAAAATATTTGTTTGTCATACAGTCATCATAATCTTTTAGTTAAATTGCACAATATTGTGATTTCAGTGAATGGCGGGACTTAAGATTTTGCAACTGTTCTCTCGATGGACGCTATATTTAATATTTTGTATGGGATTACCACTCTACTTTGTCTAATTTCGTGCATATGTTTTAAAAATGTTTTTTAAAAGCAAATTAAGGTTTGCTTTTAAAAAAAACATAATGAATACGAATTAACAGTAATACAGTATAATACAAAAATTCGCCAATGTTACAAATTAACCTCATAGGTCATTTGGAAAAGCACTTTACTCTTAATACTTATGTCCCGAGTTCAAATCCCACCATTGTCCTTTAATTTTAAAATATTTTTTATAACAAAATAAGGTTTTTTAGGAATATTTTGTAGTAGACTACTTAGCAATGTACTTAATAGAAACATTACTAAAAAACCGTAACTTGCTTTTTTGTGCAATGTTGGATGAAAACAAGCATACCACCCGCCTGGTGTGGAGCAGTTACCGTAGCTGAATAAATGCAAATCGCAACATGAAGTATTGTAGCCCACGGTCGCCTTCGCTGCCAACGCAGAACTCCTGGATTTTCTTCTTGGTGACCTCACTCACTCGCAGTATCACGACCCTATAGGGATGTTTGGCTGCCGTATTCTGTCAGGTGATGATACATCCCCAGCCGGGCAGCTAATGAGTAAACCTTTATAGGATGGAAGATAGGAATAAAAATGGTACCAAAAATAGAGAAATATCACGTAAAAGAAAAACCACAAACAATACAGTCGATTCGATGTGAGAAAAGTTGAAAAAAATTCCGCGCCGTGTCAATAAAGTCCAATTTACGCCACAGAACTTTCGATAAAATATCGTTGTTATTAATAATATAACTATTAGCATACTACGATTTTAATTGATAATGCATATTAAAATTTTATGCCTATGTTGAAAACAATAATTGTCGTATGAAACTTTTTTTCATTTTAAATCATTCTATTTACAGCACATGACTTCTTGTGTCAAGCGATTGGTACGTAAAACGGAACGGTTTTAAACTCTCGGTTATCGGCGCGCGGCCATCCCATTTTTGATACAACGGTACGTAGGTGCTATGGTAGGTAGGTACCTACGTACCTACTTAAGCATTGATAGAGTGCTAGTAGTTTGCGCGGCATCTAGCCATTTTTGATTAAAACAGAAAAGCATAATTAAACAAATTGAACCTTCGTGTACTGATTTTGTTACTAATCAAATTACCTATATCTAATTTGAGTCTCTTATCGACCTCTGTTGCTCTTTAGAGTAACTAAATTCCGGTGTACGCAATTTACTATGAACATTGTTCGTCCTTTATCTCTCGTCCCTGATTAAGACCATCCATCTGGTTTAAGATCGACTGCGTAATGTCTAACCCTCAAGTCGTCCCTAAATTACCGTCGTTCCATTCCCATGTTGTTTACAGGTATACTAACATTTTTTTATACAACGTCGGGTGGCAGACAAGCATATGGCCCACCTGACGTGAAACAGTTACCGTAGCCATATTAATGCACGCAATATGAAATATCGCTCGCGCACCGCCACCCCAGTAAAGGAAAAATATCGTGGTAAATAGGTGGTACAAACTAATGGCATTATATCATAGTTTAGTACTTAACATAGTTTCTTGACCGATTTACTTTAATATAGTACGAGTTACGTTATCACTGAATAGTATATAACAAACTCATTATCAGTACTTGATTAATTGAGCGGTTAGGTCTTCTGAATTGGGTAATATTGTTTGATGTAGTTTTGACTAATGGTCCCTATTCATCTGCTGGGATTCTAGACTTAAAAATAAATTCAGCACCGTTATCCGTTGATCGTTATAGGTTGATATCGCAATGTGAGTTTTTGAACTGCACATGTCAATGATATGCGAACTGTTTCAATGTAATATGCACCCATGAAGAATAGATCAATTATTTCGATTACTATTAAAATCTAAACCGTTTTGTTACAGGTATTCTCTAAATCTTTAATATTTAGAGATGAATTCGAGCTTAAATCAAAAGGAAGCGGTGATTCGCTGGATGAACTAGAAACCAAATCTGAACCAGACTATCTATCAGACAAACCCAACAGAACAAAAGTTTATTTTGAGGATGAAGTCAACTCTCCAGTCACTGACTTCGAAATCATGTTCAAAGATGAACTACTATCCAACTACGACATGTTCAAAATTGAAGAAGAAGAGGAGAGTGATAAAGCCAGCCAAGACACCGAAGAAGGTTTGACTATGAACGTATCTCTTAAAAAACAGGACGTTATTAAACCAAGTACAATTACTATAAAGGACGAAACTAAACTGACTACACCCAGCCCTATTCATAAATACGACCCTGTAATCTCTTCCGTACAGCTACCATCAACGATATCTTTACCTAGAGTGGAAAGTGTTAAAGGTATATTAAGAAGCAATAGTAGTAAAACACTAGAGAGAGTCGATAGCGCTAATAAATTAGCTAAACCTATGCTTAATAGAGTTGAAAGTTTGAAAAACATAGACCCCGGTAAGATTAATAAAGTTCTATCGAGGGTGCCGCATAGAAGCGCCTCGTTTTTGAATATCCCTGACCACTTATCTCCAGAGAAACCTCCACTAGTCAAATCCAAGTCTATGGTTGGTGTTTTATCAGCTGCAGATGAACTTAAGCTAAGTAGTTTACCAGATACCCCTATTATAAAAAGCACAAACTTGCCAAGATTCTTCGACGACAGCCCGTCATTGCCTGAATATAGAGGTGATACTAGTTTGCAGAGTATAAAGCAGAAATCAGAGATGATGTTTCAAGAAAATGATTTCAGTATGCCAAGATATTACGGAACAGTTTCGAAGTCAACAGAACATTTGCCTGTCCATGAGAGCAAATCTATGCCTGATTTGAGGATACCTGTTTCTTCAACGAAAGTTAGTAAGAGATTAGTCAAAATTAGGAGCAGACTGAAGCCGTTAGTCATAAGGAAAAGTTCTGAAGAAAAATTATGAATGATAATGTGATATGATTATCATATAAAGTCAGCTGTACCATTGAGCAGTGGTATTGATGGTACTGCTGACACAAGATAGAACAAATGAAATAATCTGACTTTATACTAAAATAACAGAAATAAAGCATGAATAAGGCAAAAGAAACTCAACAGACTGGAGTTTACTGAACTGATTCCAGCCATAGCCATGTATTGTCTAATGATAATAACCCAAAAAGAAAAGCGTACCCAGCGTTTTTGGATGTTTAGTAGACAAATATATGTGGACTGAATAATAATGATCAAACCTGTATGTATTTTTATAAAGACTGTCATTGCCACATTGTAAAATTACATTTGATGTCGATATTATTTTTGTATGTTTTTTTTAATGACAATGATAGTTTCTGTAATGTCCCGGAGGAGAGGCAGTTAAGAATTCCAAACAAAATATTCATGTAAATGTAAACGTTTGTAAAACTTGCCTTAGTTTTGACTGCATATCAAGGCAAGCTGTTTTCGTGATCTGTTTCAGACAATTTGAATGTCTTAGCAGCTTAAATACCAATATTAACTTCTTTCTTGAATGTCATTCATAGAGATGTTTTAGTAATTACTGTAAATTGTCTGGTTTTGTCAAGACAACAATGTACTTTAATGACTACTTCGTCTTCATTAAGTCGCTCTATAGGATCATTAAGTGTGAATGGTTAATTGAGGTTATACGTGGTATTACAATAAAATATGGTGTTCTCTTCCTTTTCATGGTACAAAAACCAAGGTTTGTTTTCCCCGTGACAGATAGGTTTATTTCCAGTCCTAGGAGTTTGGTTGTCAAATTCCATACAAAATAGAGTTAATGACGTAGCAGGTTCAAATCACGTGACCACATTTGGACACTGTTATGCAGAATAGATCCAACTGATAAACTGTGCCAAATTGAGAGGTATACATGGCGAGAAACTTCAAATCGAGTTATTCGCAACAGATTCTAGCTGTTTGATGACATATGCTTCCCAAAACTTATAGTACTATTTTTATTCCTATTAAACTTTAAATAGGTTTAACTTAAAAGGAACAAAATGTCGGTTGGAATTATTCTGCATAAACGTGTCCAATTGTCAGTGAAAAACATACCTTGTGTTTGTCTATCATGTTCCAAGTATTATTGGCAAAATTTCGAGCTGCCAATAATAAGTCGATATTTACCATCTAGCATATAAAATACAGGTAATATCGTAGAATAGTTCCAACCACGTGAATCATAGGATAAAGATTACCTTTTTTATCCATGGGGAATGAAATAAATTTATGAAGTTTTAGAGTGGTATGGATATAGGGTGTACCACGACGATGAAACCTAGAGGGAGGCCATTTTAATAATGCAGATAGGAAATTTTACTGAAAGAAGACTTCACTTTATTTTTAACTAGCTTCCACCTGCGGCTTCGCCCGCGTTTACTTTTTTTTAGATAAAAAGCATCCTATATCCTTCCTAATACCTTTGAAAATATGTGTAAAAAATTTCATAATGATTGGTTGAATAGTTTCGGCGTTAGTACCTAAGAAACAAACTCACTTTCACATTTATAATATTAGTAGGGTTTGTAAGTAAAACTGTATTCCAATTTTATTTTGTCGTTTTTACATACCTACATACTTAAGTATCAAATACGTAAACGAACTAAATGTAATTTATGTACGAATAAAAAATATATTTGAATTTTAATTCAAAGATTTTTAAAACGCCTCTTGCATGAGCCGTGAATTTGAATCCATAAATAAATGAAAAAACAAACACTTTGTACTTTTATCGTACAAATCGGTCCAAGCGGCATCGCCGTGGGATACCCTGTAGGTATAATGAAAGCAGTAAGTAGGTGATCTATACTAATTTAAGCATTAATCAATAGTAACATTGATTTATAACAGTATTATGCCAAAAAAGTCATTAATTCATTTATTTTGTAAAAATATTATTACTCACATCAACATTTAGTATTAAATAATTAATTGAATGTTTATTTTTTTTTTGTTACACATAGAAAAATATAGCAAATAATAACAAAATTGTAACAATTTTTATAATAGGTATATTAATCATGAACAATTATATAAAATTTTAATAATCCAGTTTCGAGGAAGTTCCGATAGCTCCCGAGCGAAATCCAAATTGATTTCGCTAGCGAGCTGTCGCAAGTGACATTACAATAATATATCTAATAATTCCATCAGCTACTATAAATCCTTTACTCCACTCGGGCCCTGCTCGGTATTCTGAATTTAGTATTCATTTTCGACAGAGTTAACTTCATTTTGTATGAAATTTAAATAGCGCCATCTATCGACAAACAGTCGAAGTAGAGCCATACTAAATCAAGTTGACGTTGTCGAAATTGATTGTGTAAGAAAACTGGCACGAGTGCTTTTTGATCACATTCGAACGTGTTACCTAACGTTTACAAGACGAACAAATGAGGGTCTTTTGGCAGTACTGTAGCGTAGGGTCCAATCATCTGTCAATTCATAGGATCTTGTCAAATCATCTTGTCTTATTGATGTCTTGTAGTTTCACTGTCAAAAAAATCAGTACAATTTGACAATCTGGGCCCGACGCCTACCTAGCGACATCTGGTGTCAGAAAAAATATCAAACATCCCCATTGAGAAAAAGTGTCTTATATATGTTGACAAGATCGAATGCGAACAAAAACGCACACTAAGCAATAACTAGTTCTCGATGGGATTTAATCATTTGTTTTTAAAATTTTGTAAATTTTTTTAATCATTATAAAAAAAATTGTAACATTTATTACAAAAAGAAAAAACTCAGTTGTAAAGGTAACCTATTGGTTTACTGTAATATATACTGACTTTTTTCTCACTAATACCAACTTTTTATTGCTTTATATTTCTAAATTACATTTTTATTTCAATGTTTTTTTTTATGATTCGACTGCTTTCTTGATAAAAATGTTAAATCAATTTGCTATAATAACTAATTGCGATTTAATTTCTCAAGGTAAGAATTTAATTAAACAAATAGTAGATATATACGATTATTATTGTTTAATTGAACAATTTGTAGGTAAATAACGAAGCATCACTTTTCTAGTCAAATATTAATTAAAATATGACCAAAATATTAATAAATAATCATTTTCTTATGTCACGATATGTCTTCCATTTATATATTATATTTTCATCAAATGTAATATATAAATATGTATAATTTCTTTTTCACGTGTCTAAAAATATTGGTATTTTATAAAAAATGTCTAAAATAACAAAATTAAAAACTTTATTTGGGATCCAAAATATGTTAAAAATATTGCAATCTTCCTTTGTTCTTTTTTTATGGACAAACACAACAGATGCCTATCTACTTATATGTATGCACATTTGCTCATGCATTTCCAAGAATAGTGACAGGATAAAATGTAATAAATAAAATGCTTTATTTACATAATTTGTCATTTCTTCACAAAAAAAAAAATGTTAAATATATAATGTGTAAATTGTACAGTAATGTATTTTTATTACAAAGATGTAAATACGTAAAAGAAGTTATTGAAAATAAATGAGTTATAAAATTAAAAATTTTGTTTCTGCTTAAGAGCTTGTGATCCTCACTTTAATATGATATAAAAAAATAGCATAACTCGATTGATTTTTTTAAAACCGGCCAAGTGCGAGTGGGACTCGCGCCCGAAGAGTTCTGTACCATTTATTATCTTTATAAACGGCAAAAATAATCACGTTTGTTGTATGGGAGCCCCCTTAAATTTGTAAGGTGGAGATACTTCCCTAGTTGGGATACTTATTTGGGTCTTCATATCGTGTTGAGCCAACATGCTACATCCTCCTTAGTTTAGATAATAATTATATGTCAGAACTAATTTCTTAAATTTTAACAGCTTCATTACCCATAAAAAATCACTATTTTACCTCTACAGAGGTAATTACCCCCAGATTTGGAACCCGAGCAGTAGTGGAATAAATATGGGTTGATGTCGAGTGCAGAACAGATATTGCTAAATACCCGACATAGCCACTCGGGAGGTTTCTGCTGCCTCTGTTCAGGCGCTCATATCTACCCGACGTAGTGACCACCCGTCTGGTATGACAATATTTGCTGCCTTCCGTCCATGAGGTTATTTAAATTTCGACGTTATCTCTCTCCAAAAGGAAGTCGAACCTCGCTCTCTTCGTTCGCTCAGCTTTTGGTGATCGCAACCATGACCCAACCTAATCCAACTATATCGACTTTGTTGTTTATATAAGGAATGTTTATTTTATTTTTCGCGCCGAATGATTCTAATTTTCGGTAATTTTAACGACCGTAAATAGGTGACGCTTTAGTTCGATACATCGGCGTTTTACGAAGCAACTTCGAGGCACTTCGGGCGGTCATAGCGTCGGGTATATAAGCGTGCTGAACAAGCAGCTGTACCCTCTTATGGTAAGTTTTAAAGAAAAAAACTACATTAAAAAAGCGCACAATTTATTACAGAATTACTATTTTCATACAATTTCCCATAGTGTACATGTTTATAGGTAAGTATATTTTTTGAAAATTCAACAGTAAACTTTATTAGAAATTTGATTTAAGATTTAAGTTACTGGCACTAAAATTTATCTAGAAATGAAGTTCTATATACTAGAGTTCATTATAATTATCTATATTTCACTAAATTAGTTTAAAATTATACCTAAACTTTATTCTTAACAAGGCTTCGATTTTAATTAAAATAGGTTAGGGTAAACAGAATTGTTGCCGGTCACAACTTTTGAAAAATTTCGATTCTTTTTTACAATTATATGGGGCATTTATAATTATTTATTACATTTATTAAAAATTCCACTGGGGTGTAATAGGTTAAATTTCATAGATTGATTACTATTATTACATTGTAAAATCATTATTATATGAAATTCATGTAATAATAGATTAATTCAATTACTTAAACACAAAATTTTAATTAATCTCTTCAAGTTCTCGATGTAGCTGATCTTGATTTCATAGAAGTTCTATTATTTATTATGCAAAGAATGACCAAGACCGAAAGAACTTTATTTCTGTCCACGTACTTAACAACTGAAATTCAGCTTACACAAAAAAACTGTGTATACCAAAATCTGCAAGACGTTACAAATATGTGTATTATTAACAAAAAGCTGCTACTTGCCGTCAAGAATGGTGAACAAAATAGCCAAAATATATTTTTCTCTCCTATTTATTACATCAAATTTCCAATTACCTTCACAAAGCAAGTTTACTCAAAACTTAGGAAATAATGCAATTCATTATATTTACAAACGCAGTAATAAAGAAAAATGTAAGCACGGCAAACTTAATGCACCTGGGTTATACACAGTTTTCGATAAGGTCTAACCCGGTAGTCTTCACTCGCCTGACTCGATATTTCAGGATGTGCTATGGATGATGTTTATATAGAGTCCTGAAATTTTATCGAAAGCTGATTTTCTTCAGGTGAATTATTGTTACCGGAGGGTTATTTGAAATATAATAAAAAATCTTATTAGCTGATATTGGGCGGGGATATGAAGGTTCAAGGATCCATTATTGTCATAATTTGTTTATTGGAATAAATTTATTGATTAAACAAGTCCCTCAGACGGTCCTATCCTAATAATACCCGCTTCCGCTTTTAAAGTTTTTGTTGAGTTACGGAAAATATATCTTTATTTCTACTAATATTTAGGTATTTCCTTAGCTATTATCATTTGCTATACAACATGCGTTTCAGCTAATAATATAACGTATATCAATTACTCAATTTTCAATTAATTTTTGTAACAAAGCAACAATCGTACTTCGTACTTTATGTTTTTACAGAAAATTACCTAAACTCGAGGCCATATACTTAATAAATAGTACTAAATATTTCTACAAGAAGAAAGTCACTTTCTAAATCTATAATTTACATTCATTAAAATATGTATACGTAAGAAGAAAAACACACTTTTTACACTTTACAATGAATTTAGAATTATGCTACGCAATCCTTTTTTTAAATGCAATATTATCAATTTATTAGACTTGGCAATTTTACAAAAACTTTATAGATTTCAAATAGCTGTTTTTAATACTTGCTAATTATTAATAAAATTAATATAGGATTTGTTTCTATTTTTCTATATTTTAATACAGTGCGATTATTAGTTTGATTATCCATACATGTTGTTGGATAGGTACATCTAACTTAAGTTGTTCATTTCTAGCTTTCTAAGAAATATTTTATTGGAACAGCCTATATAACTATTTTTTATTCATTTAAAAGGCATTTTTTTTATAGAAAAGACATCAAATATTCTATACAACGAGAAAGACTAGAAACTTCTCATAAATAATTTAAAATGAAACTATTATTAATGGTTGTGGTAACTGGCAAAACATGGGTCTATATTTTATAATAATCATTAATATTTAACGAAATTACACGTTGCGTGACTTTCTGTCATTTTTACTATAATATAATATATAAGTAATACATAAAACTTTAAGAGTGAAATTGGACTAGCCACAAATAAAATGTGGCATATATAAAATTTTCAGGTAATGTGCCCAGTTGTTAGGTTTGGCGTAAAACCATAGAGGTCTCAGCATTAATGTGTTTAAAAAACTTAAGTCTCATTTTAATGACATTTAATTTGGCAGCGGTATCTAGTCCCAAACTAGGCACACGTTGCACTGTGGATACTAGATACTCATTATATCGTACTTAAATATTTTTTTCATGTGCACATTATAATACGTAGAAAAAAAGCAAGACAAACAGATATTTGTCTTTGACACAAATATTTGTCTTGTGCTGAGTTACTACCCTACTCACTGCCCTACTGTACTGCCACTGGTGGTTTAAAGTCATTCGGTTATTAAAGTTTTTTTTTTTTCTTCAACTACTTTGATTGAATTTATCGTTGAAATATAGAACTATGAAACAAAAAATTATTAAATTAATGCCAGTAAAAAGAATCTAACATACTCTAGTAACTTCTTACAGCTACAACCAAAGGGTCATTTCGGCCTAATTTTAAAATTAACCATAAAATCTACAGTTTTCACGAAATAATTCAGATCTTAAATATAGAATACTGAATATTATTACAAATAACTTATATAAAATATATTCCAAAAGTTGACATCTCCTAAAACTTGATTAAAATGTATCAAAGACTATGTACTTTATTCAATTATTATCTACCATCAAAACTTTGAAGTATGATGATGAGTGTCTAAAAAAAATACTACCACTAATAATAATAAAATAATACCACAGTGAATATTAAAATTTTACTATAATAAAGTAATTTTGTGAAATTTCAACTCAAAATATATCAGAATGAAATAAACGATTTTTAATGTAATATTAAAAAAATCTAAATATTTTTTATTATTTTATTTAAGGAATCGGTACAGATTAGTGGTTTCAAATCTAAATTTAAAAATAAATAATTGATACCTTAAAAAAATAACTAATATCTAACAGTTAATCGTATTTCTGGATGAACTTGACTAACGTCATCGACTTATCAAAATTACATTTGAAAGTTTTACTAAATTTAACAAATTAATCACATGGAATTACGTAAGTCAGGTAAAAGACTCAATACCAATAATCTTAGAAAGAAGATTATACCTATTTACAAACATTAGATTGATGTTTATAAAAACACGGGAATAACACGATAGCTAATTTATAATCATCAACCCTAAAACAGTCAGCTGCATGAGAAGGAATGGCTATTAGTGGATCGGTGGAAAATTAACATCTTTTGAGAGAGTTGATGTGACAGTAAAATTTTGCCGGTGACAAGTGAAAGCTCGATCACGTGCTGAAAACAAAATTTTGAAAGAGGAAGAAAAAACTTCTGTAAAGTAGAAATAAGAGGTTATAATAATATAATACTGAGGTTTCCATTCAATACTATCTAGCGTGTATCAAAGTAGTGCCGGAGAGTTGAGATATTTGTCAATTATAACAACAATTATAAAAAAAACTACAGTTTTGCATTATGCGGTTGTCACATCTAACTAGTCACATCAAATCTCGATTTAAGTAATTTTAACTTACATGTACGATAATTATTCTGTGTGGAAATACAACTGGAGAGAATAGAAGTTAAATTAGTGCAGCCGGTCTTTATCGTCTGCGACGATGGACAACATAGTTCTTCCAAATTTTGACATTGATGATTGTTGATTGATGTTGTTTCAAATACTTTGATATAATAAAATCACTACAATAATAAATATGAAGCGAATAATGTAATAGTGAACAGAATTTTTTTTTATATCAAAATGTTCTCTCAAATTTTATTCTTACAGTTCAAATTTAATTTGACATGAGACCTATGTAAGTAACCTCATAATTTCCTCCTCATGCCTTTGACTTACAGAACAAATCAAAGTTAGTTCACAGTTCATAAAAAATTGTAAGCGTGGATCGTGACTGGCCAATAAACAGAAAAGGATGAATATATTTTATTGTCGTTCACTTCATTCACGCTCCAATTTGAAATGTTCAGAAACTATTTTGGCTAGAATACTAAGGGAATATTAAGTTTACTGTATGTAGAATATAGATGTTTTTTATAATATTTTCTATTTATATTTTTTTTTTAGCATAGATTTCATACCATGATCTAAGTCATTCTCCTGTGCCTTTATTACATACCGTCGATGATCAGGTCCTCAGGTATATTAAATTCGTGGAGTATTTTATTTAAGCTACCAATACAATATATATAATATGTAATATAATTTTAAGCTACCAATGCGTTACAACAAAAATAAAATAAAATAATATTTCCTCTATTATTCGATATTTGTATACTGTTTGGGTATTGATACCTTTACCCTATACCGGACATAATAACAGAGAGAGCTATTTTATGGGACTCGATATCAAATAATTACGAATATTTAAGAAAATTCTACTTTGTATTATTTCTCAAAACCCTAGTGCCTTTTCCGCAGGTTCATCAGTGTCCTGTACTACATTAGCCATCGCTGTGTACATCTCTATTCCACAAACAGTAACTTTAGATTTACTAAGACCTGTTGTTCACATTCACTCTCAATTACCTAACGACCTTGAACCTCTTCACCTTGACCGCGGTCTTGGTGCTGACTAGCTTCAGCGCGATGGCTGCTGTCAGGTAGTCAGCGGAGGAGAGGTCCTTGCCGTCCACTGACACGAGGAAGTCACCTTTTTGAAGTCTTCCGTCCAGGTCAGCTGGAGATCCTGGTATCTATAATTGGTAATTTCTTATTAGTAATTTGGTTTAGATATTTTACATGCGGGGGATTAGTGCCCCTTTGTGGGCATTGAAGGCCTTCAAGGGAGCATTAGAATGCCCTCAGTTTTTTTTTAATACTACGTCGGGTGGCAGACAAGCATACGGCCAGCCTGATGTGAAGCGATTACCGTAGCCATATTAACGCTTGCAACATAAAATATCGCGCCGCCACCCCCGCTGCCAATGCAGCCTCACATTCCATTTTGGTGACCTCACTCACTCATAAGAACATAACAACCTTCAAGGGAATTGTTATTTGGCTGCGATATTCTGTGAGGTGGAAGTACATTCCCTAGTCGAGTAGCTTACAATTACGCTCCCTACCTCTCTTTTCGCCAGATCTTCGTTTGTCGGTCAGCAGGGTGCACCGCGTGCAGGTGAAATTGGCTTTGGTTCAAAGATGTTGATGAACCACTTACACCCCACTAAGGAATATTAATGAAAATCATAAGGGATATTAATGAAAACAGTCAGCCAGCCACATCTGCCGAGTCAATGATGGTGGATCCTCCCCCGTCTGCCAGTCTAGCTGTTACCACCATCTCTTATTGCGATTCAATAATTGAGTAGATTGCTTATTCATACCAATGAATAAGCGACTCTATTCCATTTGAAATAGACTGAATAGAATGCTTATCATACCAATGAATAAGCGACTCTATATCAAATGGAATAGCGTCGCTTATTCATTGGTATGAATAAGCATTCTATTCAGTTATTGAATCGCAATAAGAGATGGTGGTAAGGGGGCTGGTAATGGAGGCTGCGTACGGGACATACTTATTAGCAACGAAGGTGAAAGCGCGTGAGCAATCTACTTATATTACAAACGTTTACAGGCTACTGTAATAAATAATAATAAATATTCCTGGACAAATTACGCACGGCCATCTAGTCCCAAACTAAGCAAAGCTTATACTATGGGTACTAGATAACTGATATAATACTTAAATACATTTTTTTTCGTAAATAAACACATAATATACATAGAAAACATCCAGACCAAGACAAACAGACATGTTCGTGCACACAAATATTTGTGTTGTGCGGGAATAGAACCCGCGAACTCGGAGTCAAAGTGGCCATTGCTAACCATTAGACCACCGAGCTCGTCGAACTAACTAACAAGTAAGTAACTAGGCCAAACGATAATAAAAAATTAAATTTAGCGCAGTTAAGATTTGTGTGTTAGGTAATTCTATTAATTCTTAATCAGTATCTCTTGATATTAATGCGTATTCGGGCCGGATCTTCCCTCAATCGAAGCGGTTTAAAGCGTACCCCAACACGCTACTTAACTGCGGGTTGACGGAAGCCAATGTTTTCAAGCCGCCGCCGCTAGGCATGGCCAAGGCCATATTGCTTAACGACTGTCATTTAATGACAACAGCGAGCTTAACGTGGCTTCCAAATCATGGAGCAGGATGGCTTAACGTGCCTTGCAAATCAAAGAAGAGCTCGAGATAAATAAACCTATGCACATACAGGCTATGGTCAACGTTGCTTGTTCGTTCTCACATCATTCATATACCGAAGGGATGACGAACGAGATTCCCAACAATATAGTTTTATATTAATGTAATCGAGTTAACAATAATAAAGTTGATTTAAAAAAAAATATTGAAACCGACTTCAGTTGGCCCGTCTTCCGGGAGAAAAGTTATCGCGTGACACAAGATTCCTTAGTCGCCTTTTACGACATCCAGCGCAGAGCAATGGAGTGGCACAATTCTATTCTGCCGGCTACCACAGGGCAAATTTAAGGGTTTCCCTCGATTTTTCTGGGATCCCATCATCAGACCCTGACTTGGTGAATATGGGACACCTCGCAATTACCCTTTCAAATAAAAAAAAAATGAATTTGACCATACGTGCTTATAAACTTTAAGGGTTTCCCTGGATTTCCCTGGCATCCCATCATCAGATTCTGACTTGGTGAATATGACACAACCTTTCAATCATACCCTTTCAAATAAAAAAAGAATTATGAAAATCGGTTCACAATTCGCAAAGATATCGAATAACATACATACAAAAAAAATATTCAGTCGAATTGAGAACCTCCTCCTTTTTTGAAGTCGGTTAAAAATGGCATGTAATTTATATGTACTGACCGGATCCCCAAGGTAGACCCCGGTGCCCTGGACCGGCGACACGCACGTCAGTCCCAGCGCTCGGCCTGACTTCCTCGTCAGCTCCACCTCTGCGTTGTCGTACAAGATTGGCTCTGGCCTGTACACTGTCAGCTTCAGCTGGAAAACGGAGGAGCAGTGTAATAAAGTGAGAGTAACAAGTGTAGATATTAAACTATATTTATTGTTAAATATTTAAAATATTAGTCGAGTATGTAAGATCGCGCAATAAATATTAAATTTTAATAAATTATGTAACGTTCACTGACTGCACTTTTGTAGTATGTAGACTAAGAAATAGTTTTTTTTATATACTACACCAGGTTATATAAATAAATTTGACAAAAAAATTGTGTGGCTATGAAAAGAGTTAACATAACACAAAAAACTCTCTCTTTATTTCTTTTTTGTCTGTCTGTATGTAACACTAATCTCCGAAATTACTGAGCTAAACTTCTAGCACCAATAATTTTATTGGAATTTTAATAAAAACCTTATTTTTATTAAAATTCCAATAAAATTCATTTAAAATACGGAATTGAAGATCGCCTGTTAAAAAATGTATAGCAAAGGTCCCTAAATGGGAAGAAATTTCACACGGCCCAGGCGCCGGACTTCATCTTTGTTCGGCGTATTCATTGAACTATTACAATATCAGCTCACTGGGCGTATCATTATTTAAATTACTTGGTATGTGATAAAATATGCATCATATTTTAAGTTAGACCTCCAGTACTACAACTATGGACACCATATCCTGCAATTTTGTGCAGTGGTTTTTGTGTGATGTGCGTACAAACATACAAACAAAAAAAAATGGGGTGTCGCTGTGTCATGGACACGGCCTTGTACGTGAATACGTTATGCATTAAAATTATCTCAAAATGGCAGCGCTGTCGCTCCCCCGCACGCGATGTTCCATAGTCCTTATTATTTACTCTATGTCCTTATGTAATAAATTCTTTGATCCTTCATCTATCCAGTGGTGTGATTGAATTTTGGATGGAGATGACAGGTATGAAGCTGCAACACTAAACTGTATCCCCCGATTTTGTTATCATTCGTTTTTATGTATTGCTTACCTATAACTAAATAAATAAATATTCTTGTACGAATTAGATACCGCCATCTAGACCCAAATTACGCAAAGCTTGTACTATGGTTATTAGATAACTGATATTATACTTAAATACATTTTTTTTGTAAATACATACATATAATACATAGAAAACACCCAGAACAAGTCAAACAGATATGTACATGCACACAAATATTTGTCTTGTGCGGGGATCGAATCTGCGACCGTGGAGTCAAAGTGGCCATTGCTAATCATTCGCTATACCAAGTATTCATCATGACGAGCTCGGTGGCGTAGCGGTCAATAACGCGGCTTCGACACCAACGCTCGTGGGTTCGATTACCACATAGGACAAACATTCGTCTGCATGAACATGTCTGTTTGTCTCGGTCTGGGAATTTTCTATATATTATAAGTATGTATTTACAAAAAAAAATGTATTTACGTATGTTTATCAGTTGTCTATTACCCATAACACAAGCTTCGCTTACTTTGGGGCTAGATGGCGTTTTGTAATTTGTGTGACAATATATATTTGTTTACTTATATCATACCTTGGGTACTTTCTGCTTGATAGTCATGCAGATCCTCTCGTGCGCCATGCCGGCCGTGATGGGCACGCCGGCCGCGGCCCTGATCTGGTCTCCCGGCCTCAGCCGCGCGTCCCGGCCCACCGCGCCGCCGCCGTACACGTCCAGGACCACCGCCGCGGGACCCTGCGATTGTTAACACCCATATTACATATCGACAGGGATTTTTGCGTAAGATGGCCGATTTTGGCGTTCTCGATCTCGGAAACAAAAATACATTAACAATGTTCACTTATTGAATAGTACAGAATAGCTATTGGCTTAGTTCATAGCGGCCTCGCTTTTTGTAAATTTTGCTTAACTTTTTAATTAAACCCAAAATTGCAGAGAAAAGTTTTCATAAAATGCGCATTTCACTTTTTTGAGCTACTGGATTGTACTACTGTTCCAAACAAATGAAATAAAAAAAAATAGAATGTTATTTCTTATATAGTCGTATAGTACATAGCGGCCTCAGAATTTTAAAATATCAGTGATTTAATATAGAAAAAAAAAACATTCTTTTAACCAAAAAAACTTCGAAAATCGCTTTAAGTAAACTGTTAATTTCTCGAATAAACGATAATATTATTGAGGAAAATTTATACGAAAATAACTTCATGATGAATAAACTTTGTAACGTGAATTTATTATCATATATCAATAAAAACGATAAATATAACTTCAAAATTACTACAGAAAACGATGCACCGGCGGCCTTCGCCGGTTTAGTACTGCGCGAGAGCTCGTCAGCGTGCAAATGTAATAGGGCTCTTAATATAAAGTCGCTTCTGTCCAATGATTCCTTCATGAGTCAGCTGGTATAAACGTTCACTTTTTAAACTTATACTAGCTGACTCGTGCAACTTCGTCTGCGTGTGACAGACCGTTGAGAGTGAAGCGTAAGGTCACCATTTGAAAGGTTATCGTGAGCCTATCCATAGACATATACTATCACGGACATTTCTTTAGAACTTTTTAAGATGAATAATTCCGTCGAATATAATTGTTGCGTAACTTGAACCGTTTACGCAGCGCACGTAACGGAAGCTCTCGAAAGGATTGTTTTTTTTCGAATTTTTGCAACATTTTTCATTGGTATTCCGCTTCTATTGGTGGTAACGTGATGTTATATAGCCTATAGCCTTCCTCGAAAAATGGGCTATCTAACACTAAAATAATCTTTCAATTCGAATGAGTAGTTCCTGAGAATAGCGCGTTCAAACAAACAAACAAACTCTTTAGCTTTATAATATTAGTATAGATGTAAGTAAAGTGAGAGCTGAAACTATTTTTACAAACTTTTGTTTATAAATATTTTTAAAAATGGAAAAATTCACCTTCCCCGCCGAATTTGAACTCACGATCTCTCGATGACCGGTCGAGTGCTCTTCCAACTGAGCCACCAGGAAGATTTGTCGTGGTGACGAATTTTTGCATTTTATATCGTTTTACTTAATAGGTAGATGGCGCCACTGTGGCTCACGCAGTAAAATATAAAATGCAAAAATTCGTCACCAACACAAAACTTCCTGGTAGCTCAGTTGGAAGAGCACTCGACCGGTCATCGAGAGGGCGTGGGTTGAAATCCTACCTAGGCGGGGGAGGTGATTTTTTCCATTTTTAAATATATTTATTATATTTTGGAAAGTTGGCCGAAACAACTATTTAAATAATAATAACTTTTATTTAGTTTCATGGCAGTGTTTGTAATCAAATTAATGGAAGGGGGGGGGGGGGGGGATGGATAGCTCGTAGCGACTGACGCTCGGTTTCCCAAGCATCGGGGCGACCAATCGCCACAATCGCCATGATAGGTACCGAAGCTGTGTAAGGCACGCTCACTTCCTGACGCTCAGAGGACGCCTACCCCAGGCCTACGGTAGGGTGACAGGGCTGACGGAAGCGATCACCCGCCATCTTCCTTGCTCATCAGGCAAGTGCCCGAGCTGTGATGCCAGCTTGGGAAGCCGACACCGCTATAGGGGCCGCTACAAGCCCCGTTGTGAACCTGGCCCTTCGCCTTAGGCCAGTGATCCTCAACTCGCTACGCGCGAGGTTATATGCCCGGCCGACAACTATGGTAAGGCAGACAAACATGTCCAACCTCTGTAGCTGAACCACATGCACGTGAGTGATTACACGCACATAAAACCACCTCGAATCCGGACCCATGACTGGGAAATTATAGGCTTGCCACCA
Organism: Hypsopygia costalis; assembly: GCA_937001555.2. NCBI lineage: Eukaryota > Metazoa > Arthropoda > Insecta > Lepidoptera > Pyralidae > Hypsopygia > Hypsopygia costalis. The sequence continues at coordinate 19,200,560 of OW443349.2, read as the reverse complement.
GTCCTCGAGGTAGCCTGATCCAAACAGCCGGACCCGTAGTTCCAGCTGCGAAACTCCCCACAGTCGGGTACTCTGTGGGGAGTATTTGTGCGCAACGTACCTAACAGCTAGTGCGCTCCGTGTGCCAACCTTCCGGTTATATCACGGGGATGCGAGTCTCTCGTCCAGTAAACCAACCAGACGAGAGGACCTTTACATGCTCCGCTCTTGCGCTCGGTAAACCAACCGAGCACGCAAGCGGAACAGTAGCAGGTCTTACTCCGCTTTCACCTGCATGCAGGCTACTTGCGTACTCTTAAGTCGAGTATTTGTGGGCAGTTGAATTGGCAGAAATTTGAGTCTAAGTGATAACATTTGCAACAGTTTCAAACTATACAATCTTACATTGATTAGTGTGTCGCTGCCTCCCAGCAGCACCATTCCTAACACTTCGTTATTGGTGTTGATCTCGATGACTGTCTCCTGGTTGGCGAGGATCGGCGCCGTCGCCGGGTCTGCTGGCGGTTCCACTGGAAATTCAAGCAAATAATCAAATCATTATTAACACCCTCGCTTCCAGCAATATACATTATGATCATCATTACAGTTAAATGATGTTCACTGCTGATCATAGGCCTTTCCCTTAATTTAATTTGTTGTGGTTTGGGAGGAACCGCTCAAGATAAATGAATCCATCCATGGACAGGTTAAGGTCGTAGTTGCATAACACACACTGCCATGGGATCTGCCAAGATTTCGAGTACAGAGAGCTGCTGTAATTTTCAAAATATTTTATCCTATAGTTACAGTTTGCTTTAGTCATTTTGACACGCCGCCAGCCCTAATAATGAACTTTTTTTTAATACTACGTCGGGAGGCAGAAAATCATATGGCCCGCCTGATGTGAAGCGGTTGCCGTAGCCATATTAACGCTCGCAACATAAGACAAGACACTCTTTAAGCTCCAGAGCTTCGTTTGTCAGTCAGCAGGGTGCACCGCGTGCAAGTCAAGTTGGCTTTGGTTCCATTGGCCGCGGACTGCTCCTTTAACTCGATGTTTGCGTAATTCTCCTGCGCTTTCACCAATCTCCGTACCATTTCGTTCTGTAGAACATATCGGCCTTATCTTAGAATGTGATCTTGATTACATAGCAATGAAAATTTTCAATTTTATAAAATTTTTGTTTAGTTTTTGATGTGATAACGTCTTATAAATCGATAAACGCTGGATAATGCATGACTCATTGTCACGTTCCGCTTGAACCGAGCGTGCAAGCGAGAACAAGCGATAGAAAGGCACAATCGGCCTATGTTTCTTATGACGTTATCACGTAAAAATATTGTCCTTAAACCAATACAGACAACCAATTTTTTACGGGTATACAGAAGCGTTATATTTGGTCCGATCGACATGATCTCTTTTCACCTTGAAGCTAAGCTTTAATATTATTCCAATATATACCTTATACTTATCCTTTTACCCAGTAGCTCTAAGAATTGCTTGTATCTGAGGTAACAGCGGATCCCATGGCATGCTTAAACCGTTGTATTACGACCCGCCTACGGAGTAATATATAGTAGGATGACAAAATCTTACCTTTGACGGGAGAGGGCACCGGTCTAGGTGTTTGTGGCCTAGAGGTGCCCGCGGGCGCTAAACTAGGGTCGGGTGTTTGGTTCCTGCTCGCCGGTCTTGACGTGCCACTGCCACCTGTAATGCAATACAATAACTAATACAGAATAGAAAACATCTGATTAATCAACGCACAACGCTCTTTAGGCTAAAGTCTCTCTAAAATGCCTTATTTGCCATATTGCTGTCTCATCAGTGTCATTGCTAAGAGGGGAAGTCAAATTCCAAAACCTCCCTACTCCTACTAATTTCTTCTGATTAAATTCGTTGTGAGTTCCAAGGCAACCGTAGTTTTACCCCTGGGACTGCAATGGATTTCACTGTTCATTGCGTTTTTTGGCGGTCGCCGCTGTTGATCCTGGCTACACACAGTGGTGGTAATGTGTGGTGGGCCTTTTAATCAAACTCTTTCCACTGGACGGATCTGATAGAACTTTGGCATACAAGTAATTACGAGTTTGTTCAATAAAGTCATGCTACCTCTCTTAAAGAACCAAACCACCACACCTACGCTCCAGGACTCTGGCGAATTAATATTTTATTAGGTTATTGCCGTTCCGCCCACTCTCAAAAGTTCTGAAGGCATTATAACCTCGCTCGGTGCCTTATAAATTTCAAGCTCTTTGCAAGTTATCATAATCTCATACGAGCGGATGTCTGGGATATCTTTCGTATAGAGTCAGGACAATATTGCCTTGATCTGTTATTGAGCTACTCACAGGCGCAGATTTTTTATAATTGTCTATAGAATCTTTCTATCTCTCATAGTATCTCTGATCTATTAGACGTTTATTGTCTATCTTTCGTTTTCAGCTTTGTCGGCTGGTTTTACCCAATTTAATCATCTCATAATATCTCTTTGGGGTCTTGGTTCTGCTTTATTGTTCCGAAGTTGTCAGTATGGAAGGCATTTTCTCGTGTCCTGTTCTTTTCAGGGACGTCGTTCGCTACAGGAAGCAAGATAGCGTCAGTACCATCACGCGTGGTAGCATCGGCGATTCGGAGTGCTTGCGATATTTTTCTAACTTTAGCAAATGACATTCATACATTAGTTTCATACATGACATTCATACACGAGTTTGCAAGCAGAAGTGGCAATGGGCGGGTCACATCTGCCGAGTAAGTGATGGCAGATGGGGGAGGAAGGTATTAGAGTGGAGGCCGCGCGTAGGACGACGAAGCGTTGGACGCCCTCCTTCTAGATGGTCCGATGACCTTAAGAAAGCGGCTGGAAGCAGTTGGATGCGGAAGGCGGAGGATCGTATTTGGTGGAAAGCATTGGGGAAGGCTTATATCCAGCAGTGGGTAGATACAGGCTGATGATGATGATGATGATGATGATTCATACATTTGATAAAGTTAGAAAAATATCGCAATGGGCATCCATTTAACAGCTAAAATATTCCAAATCTAAATACAAAGGTTTCTTTAAAAAATTGAGATTAATACGCTATGATGTATAAAAATCAATTGTTTGACAAGTCACCATATTTCTGGAACTGTGTTTCAGAATATTTTCCACGATTTCACCTTACATTCGCATTTTTTAATAGCTCCAGTTTTGATCGTGCCGATAAGTGCAGACAAGCTGTCAAACCATTTTCAAAATTGGTTTTGTGGGGATGTGTCTTGTATCTCTTTCTGCTAAACAGTGAGACTGCTAGTGACATCTCGCTCGCTCAACCATTTGTTTTTAGTCTGCTAGGTGTATTAATAACTTTATGATTCCATCTAACAAATGTGGGTCAACATACGTAGCTTATTAAAGGAGTGCACGTCGTATCGCCTGGATTACGAGATTGATATTGACCTGCGTGTAGGACGTGACTTGAGCAAGTTGCCCAAAATTATGTAAACTATGTTTTTACCCGACTGCGACAGAAGGAGGGTTATGTTTTTCGAGAGTATGTATGTATAATTGTTTGGCACGCTCTACAGTCTAAACCGTTTAACAGATTTCAACATAAGAGGTGTCGTTAGATTCGTCTTAATCACGCTAGTGACATAGGTTAGATCAAATATAAAAAAAAATCAATATGGCGGCTGTGAGCCGTAAAATTGTCGTTAGAGTAATTTTTTTTTTCTTCTAAATATATCGACATGGGTAACAAAATAAAGGTCTCGATTACCTGATTTCAAATATATATTTGATATTATAGTTTTTGCCTGCGGCTTTGCTTGTGTGGAATTATATTATTGTTGCGCGTGATTAATAAATCTGTTGTAAGTGCAGTCGGGTTTTTTTTTATTTTTTTTATTAATTTAACTTGTTTTTAATTACCTTAAGCATGATCATGGAACTAAGAAAATATTTTTTTCCATTTCCAGTTCCATTGTCATGGCAGTGTGTGACAAATATCTCACCTGACGCGGGCGTGGTTGCCGTCGCTGTTCCTGATGCATCCTTGTCGTCTTTCAGGTTCGGTGTACATACAGTTAATATCACTACTCCTTCAGTGTGTTTCAGCTTAGCCGCTGCCTAAAAAATAAATATAACTTTGAATATAAAAATTTTATTCGACAAAATAAATATTGATCATGTTGAGCTGATATTTAGTCTAAATGTTTGACTTAAGTAATAAAAAAAAGTTCCTACCTATTCCCAAAGTTTCCCAAAGTTGTCTGGACTGTGATCCAATGAAAAAACCGGCCAAGTTCGTTTCGCAGATTCGTGCACGAACACACCACCATTGAATAATATAAATCTCTATGGGTATGGGTAAGCACATAAGTCGTTTTGCTTTATTTTATTTTTCATATTATTATTAAAAAAAACATGTAGCTGAGTTACGAATGCCGAGATGGATGTGTGATATGACTAGAATGGAATAAGGAATAAATAAAATAAGGAATGGTGCTACTTTTAAACTTCCTCTAATGTATTCACATTAGAGGAAGTTTAAAAGTAGCACCAGTGATGGAAATGATGAGAGTAAATCTCCTTTCAAATCAAAATATATTTATTCCTTGGACTTTATAAAGCACTTAGAAACGTCATACAAATTAAATATAAGAACATGTATCTAAATCATTACTACTCTAAATCCGCAGAGCTTAGATTCACTTTCATCACACTATCATGAATGTGAAAGTGAATTTCGTGGTACGGGCAGGTATTGCGGAGGGATGAAAGACATGTGACAAAGAGAACGATGAATTTGAATGTGAATGGATATAATGATGAAAGAGGAAGACCAAAAAGAGGTGGTTGGATTGTGTGAGAGATGATATGGGTAAGAAAGGGATAACTATAGATATGATGGTTGATAATGTTAATGGAAGAAAAGGACATACTGCACCGATCCCAAGTAATGGCAAAAGGAGAAGTCAATGACGATTATAATTTAAAACTCCATCAGGTGGGGCTCATGTTCATATGCCTCGTTCTATTAAAAAAAATAGGGTGTGTCTGTATCATGGACACAGCCGTGTGTTGTACGTGAATACGTTATATGCACTAAAATTATCTCAAAATTGCAGCGCTTCCCTCCCTCTTCCCTCCTCCGCTCGCGATGTTCAATAGTCCTTACTTACTTAGCGTAATAAATTCTTTGATCCTTCATCTATCCAATGGTGTGATTGAATTTTGGCCAAACTGTATCCCCCGAATTTGTTATCGTTATTTTTTTGGATTGCCTCCGTATAGTAGCAAATCTAAAGACGTCAATAATACATAATATGCTAGATACTTACAGCGTCGTAACTGCACCTGAGTAGTGAATCCCTATTGACAGCCAGGATCATGTCGCCTATCTGAAGACCAGCCTGGAATCAGTAGCAAAAGTATTTACATTAGTTTGATGAGCAGTCAGAATTACCTCAAGATTGATATTATGATATGTGTGAGCTTAGAATATCAATTTCTGGCATCTCACTATTAGTTGACGATCCGAAGTAGAGACGGTTTTCATCCATATGATTAGGCGATGAAAAGTATTTTATATTAAATTTAGTACAATAAAAAATATATCTCAAGCGGGTTGTCTAAAAAAATATTGGACTTTTTTTTTTTTATACTACGTCGGGTGGCAGACAAGCATACGGCCCGCCTGATGTGAAGCGGTTACCGTAGCCATATTAACGCTTGCAACATAAAATATTGCTCGCGTGCCGCCACCCCCGCTGCCAACGCAGCATTTCCTTCCTTTCTTTCTGGTGACCTCACTCACTCGCAGGAACACAACAACCCTCAAGGGAATTGTTATTTGGCTGCGGTATTCTGTGAGGTGGAGGTACATTCCCCAGTCGGGTAGCTTACAATTACGCTCCCTACCTCTCTTTAAATGTTTTTACCTGCCCACCCAATATAATGTAGATATGCCGGGAAGAGAATAGACACCCAACGTTTGTATTCTCTGAAGGCTTCATAATTTCGGTTGGTATTAAACTATACTTTAAACGCATGAGTATAGTTTGACTTCTCTATGAGACTTCTGATGGCGTCTGAGAAGCTGAACGGCGTCATTGCGCGTCTCATTTTGCAAGTTAAGCAACGTCCACCGTAGCCTGTCTATGGATGGGTTTATTTATCTCCAGCTGCTCCGTGCTGCGAAGGGTACATTTAGCCGTCGGTCCCGGTTGATGTCTTTAGACGACAGTCGTTAAGCCAAGTCAGTGGACTTTAGGCAGCTTGAAAACACTGACCTCCGCCAACCCGCAGTTGAACAGTATTTTTATTTTTATTTTTTTATACTACGTCGGGTGGCAGACAAGCATACGGCCCGCTTGATGTGAAGTGGTTACCGTAACCGTATTAACGCTCGCGACATAATATATCACTTGCGCGCCGCCACCCCCGCTGCCAACGCAGCATCTCCTTCTTTTCTGGTGACCTCACTCACTCGCAGGAACACAACAACCCTCAAGGGAATTGTTATTTGGCTGCGGTATTCTGTGAGGTGGTGGTACATTCCCCAGTCGGGTAGCTTACAATTACGCTCCCTACCTCTTTTTTCGCCAGAGCTTCGTTTGTCAGTCAGCAGGGTGCACCACGTGCAGGTGAAATTGGCTTTGGTTCAAAGATGTTGATAAACCACTTACACCCCAAATGCAGTACAAGTACAGTATGGTGTGGAACGCTCTAAACCCCTTCAACTGAGGGGAGGTCTGTATTCTAGCAGTGAGATGTTGATGACGAAACAGATGGGCGCAAGTCTATATTTCCTGTATAATTAAATATTATAATTTTTAGGGTTCCGTACCCAAAGGGTAAAAAGGAACCCTATTACTAAGGCTCCGCTGTCCGTCCGTCCGTCCGTCCGTCTGTCTGTCACCAGGCTGTATCTCATGAACCGCGGTAGTTAGATAGTTGAAATTTTCACAGATTATGTATTTCTTTTGCCGCTATAACAGCAAATACTAAAAAACAGAATAAAATAAATATTTAAGGGGGCTCCCATACAACAAACGTGATTTTTTTTTGCTTGCAATTGATAACGGCAATAGGTAGACGCTTGAAATACTCACATAATATTTAGTTATATATTCACTTTAAAAATAAATAATGCAATAAAATTAAAACAAATATTTAAAGGGGACTCCCATACAACAAATGTGATTTTTTTGCCGTTTTTATAGATAATGGTACGGAACCCTTCGTGCGCGAGTCCGACTCGCACTTGGCCGGTTGTTACATTTCTTTTGTTTTATATTTCTTATCGCGAGCGTTAAGGCTAAGGTAACCGCTTTACATCAGGCGAGTAGTATGCTTGTCTGCCACCCACGTAGTATAAAAACAATGTAAAAACACACAAGGTTAAATTCTTCTGATCCATGGATCAACAAGCCTACTTTAGTTTTGTATAATGATTTGATTATCAAGCAAGGCACCTTTTCAGCCGCACTGCCATCCTGGAGGTCGGAGACGAAGATGCCGCGGCCGGCCTCCGTGTGGCGTCCCTCGATGATCATGATGCCCAGCCCGGATGGACCCTGGAATACAACAGACCAGTGCTATTAATAAATAAATAAATGAATATTGTCAGACAATCTACACAGCGCCATCTAGCCCCAAAGTAAGCGAAGCTTGTGTTATGGGTACTAGACAACTGATAAACATACGTAAATACATATTTTTTTTTGTAAATACATACTTATGATACATAGAAAACACCCAGACTAAGACAAACAGACATGTTCATGCACACAAATGTTTGTCCTATGTGGGAGTCGAACCCACGAGCGTTGGTGTTGAAGCCGCGTCATTGACCGCTACGCCACCGAGCTCGTCAAAATTAATAGCTATACTATTCGTACTATTCTGATTTGGTATCAACAAGAGAGAATTACCAAGCGTTCAGACGATTTTGCAATTCTTTATTATTGGAATCGATGTGTTAGGTAACAACTCAATGTTTTAGGTCCCCAATAGCGTTAGATACTTAAAATCCGTGGTGCACGGTAGTTAAGTTTCACTTGACTAGCCAACTCTTTAGGCTTTGAATGCGTTATTTGCCATATTGCTGTCTCTCACATTGCTAAGAGGGGAAGTCAAATTCCAAAAGCTTCTTACTCCTACTAATTTCTTCTGATTAAATTCGTTGTGAGTTCCAAGGCAGCCGTAGTTGTACCCCCGGGACTGCAATGGACTTCACTGTTCATTGCCTTTTTTGGCGGTCGCCGCTGTTAATCCTGGCTACACAGGAGACACTGTGGTGGGAATGTGTGGTGGGCCTCCGTCCCGGAGGATGGCTCTAGGAGCATTTCTTCTTCGCCAATGTCAATACCGAAATTGTAGTAAATAAAAATAAATTCAATAACAAGAATATTTTTGACATTTTTTTAACTATTTTATAAGAATATTATTTATAAAATGTTTAAGACGTATTTAAGTGCCCCACAAGGGTCCAATAGCAAAATAAATAACTTCATTTCGTTTCATTTTATAGCTGTACTAGCCCATAGCACACCCCGGCCACTACATACAAATGTCGCGTCGTTTACTACTACATAGACAATGACGTCTGTGCAGAGCGTAAATGAGCGTGTGTGCGAGCGGCGCCATACAAACTGTTCCAGATTTGTCTCAGAGGGGAGGTGAGGTCGACACGAGAGAGCGGCAGGGGGTGGCTATACTGTACGTAGTACTATTACTTATACTGTGCCCATAGACTAATAATAGATCCCCAAAAAAGCTTGAGTAGTTTTTTTTTTATGAGACAGGAGGGCAAGCGAGCATGTGGATCACCTTATGGAAAGTAGTCACCACAGCCCATAGAAATCAGCAACACCAAGGGCTCGCTGATCCGTTGTCAGCGTTTTAAGGGATAAATTGACTTTGTTTCTTGAAGGCTCCCACGTCGTATTTTATTAAAAAAGTAGGATTTTTCAGTTATCAGTTAACGATTTCCCGGTAAGTGACAAGCCAATATGCATCGGGCTCATCAAGCGGTACGTACGCTTGTTTGCAATCATAATTAACAAAAAAAAAACAGTTAATCTTACTTTTTTGATTGTGATATCTCTCACTCCCTTGTAGCCAGCGAACCGGTCCTCCGACTGAAACAAAACATAAATAAATAAATACATGACGTAATTCATCTTTTTATGTATCTAGTGAGCTATGTTTAAAGAAGTTATATGATATGATGCCAAAGAACTCTACAGTCGCACCGCTCGGCATCGGCATGGAACTCATGCCTACACTATGGAACCGGACCATTTAGGTTCCATTTAGGTTCCATAGTACCGTACCGTTCCATACATACACCACCACAGAGGATTTCTCCCGCGCACTATTATATACATTGGTATGCCATACCATATGTATTGAAAAAAAATAACATAATTATTGGTAGCCATTTAGGCATTTTTTTTTATTGAATACGTCTCTATCATTGTTTCCATAAGGAGGATATTAAAAAAAACGAATGATAACAAAATCGGGGGATACAGTTTAGTGTTGCAGCAATCATCTCCATCCAAAATTCAATCACACCACTGGATAGATGAAGGATCAAAGAATTTATTACGCTAAGTTTGGCCTATGGAACATTGCGTGCGGGGGAGGGGGAAGCGCTGCCAATAATTTTAGTGCATATAACGTATTAAAGTACAACGTACAAGTAACACGGCCATGTCCATCACACAGCCAAACTCCATTTTTTTATTTATCCCGTGAGCTATGTTTAGAAGTTGTATGACAATGATGGCAAAGACCTCTACAGTCGCACCGCTCAGCATCGGCATGAAATTCATGCCTACCCTTTAGAACAGAAATGGTATGGCATACTGTGTGGTTCCACAGAGGATTTCTCCCGCGTACTATTTTTTTTATAACTACGGTGCCAAACAAGCAGCCCCAGTGTCCTAGAGGTAAATACCATATTATGTTTTATAGATTCATTCTTTGCGATTTATTGTAGATGTTTAGAGATTATGTGAAATAAATTTCTTTTATGGAACGTTTTTAATAATAACCAAGTAGGTACATAAATAAGTAGATTTTATTTTATTTGTAAAATATATATAATAGAATTAAACATCTAGAACTATATAGTTTTATTTTATCCAGGTTCAGCAAAGAAGTACAGATTTATTACAGATATATAAGAATAAATCATACATAAACATTAGGCATTTAAATAAACATTATTTTATAGGTTATAGAAATAGAAATATTTTTATTCCAACTTCACACATACAATTGTACACAAATACAACAAGACATAATATAAGAAGTGACGTTGAAATTTTGGCTCACCCTCAGGGATCATTGCTGAGATCACAGAGTGATCTCAGCCCTGCTTTTCAGTGCAGGGTTATCAGGAGTGTTAAGGACAGATCTTGCAAAATCATTAGGTCCTTTTTAAAGTCATGTGTTTTTAGCCCCGCATGCGGGATCTCTCATAGACAATAGGCTTGTTGCCCATGTTACAAAACTATAAAAACTCTCAGTATCGTAATCAGTAAAATATCAGTAACGTAAAATACATAAAACTAGAACGATCTGCGATCTTAAAATTTTAATAACTTATGTCCGACGTGTTTTATGTTCGGTCAAAGTTCGGTGGGAAAGTCCATTTTAAAGGTATGTAATTATAAAAAATAAATATTACCATTGTAGAAACAATAAAAAATACTATAACTTTTGTTACGGCACTGGCTACATAAACGCAATATTTAACATAGCTGTCGTACAAATTTCTGATTTAATGCATATAAAATAGCACGGTGTGACGTCATAACGTGGTGGCCTTTTGTATGGAGCGTTTTCAGGATAGTCCAAAATTGTGATCTTCAAGTTATCATATCTCGAGAAGTTTTTATGCAATCGAAGTAACTATTTCACCTATATTTATATTATTGTGACGTCTTTAAATAACAAATCGTAAAAAAAATGGGATACAGGCCTTATAGGCTTGTATCCCATTTTATTTGCGTGTTTTTTTACTATGACAAATCACATGGGGCGTTAAACGGACAAGTCTAATAATTTTAACAAAAAAAAAAACGAGGTCGCGGGTTCGATACCCGCACAAGACAAATATTTTGGGCATGAATATGGTCTGTTTGTATTGGTCTTGGTGTTTACTATGTATTCCACTGAAACGTCCTGGGATAGTCTACTATCACAAAAAAAAAGCGCTCTCAAACGTCCTGGGTCCCAGCGCGCCGACCCTATTTCAAAAATTTATTTTTCCCACTTCGCTTTGTCCAGAGCCCTGAAACTTTTATTAAAAATAAGATGAATATAGTCGGCTACGTGGTAAAAATTTAAAAACAGACACTGGCAATACAAAATTTTTAATAAACCAACAGTTTTGTCTATTATTGTCAAGTTTTTTGCGCGCCGCCATTGTTTTTGGCGGTCGGCTCGGGTATTTTTGCTATTTATTGTGATTAAAGTGTTTCTTTCTACGGTTAATAAATATCAAAAGAATCGTTGTGATGTGTACTTCGTGTGTGTGTGTTTAGATAAATGAGTTTCGAAACACTCATGTTTATCTGTGAACACGAAAAGTGGACTGCGCACTGCGCAGTACTTGCGCGCAGGAATGGCGGTGTTGTGTTTGTTTGTTTACATTAATTAATATGCTATTTTAGTGATATAAAAGCAAGAAAAGTGCATAATAGTGTATTGTGAACATATAAAAAATAGTTTTTAACAGAAATATAGTGGGATGTGTAAATAAAGACATTTTATGTCAGCGCGGTCGCCGGGTTTCGTCGTGATTTTTGTATGGAGACGAATCCGTGACTGGTGAGTAGTACTGATACTATTTATTTTATTTATCCACGCTGTGTAAACCTACGAAAGATATTAATATGTCATTTTAAAGCTGAAATAGTCTAGTTTATTTCAATATAAGTCTGATTGCTTCGAAATGAAAAGTTTATTGATAAAAACTTTTTCGAAAAAAAATTTTCGAGCAAAATGTTGATATACTTGACTTTTACTTTGTTTATTTTTTACTTTAGCTTCAATTATAGCAATTTGTGACAATGTAGTCTCATTCTGTATATTATAAGCTATCCATAGGTATTTTTTATTTCAATATAGCTGTAGTATTACGCCAGTTATAACGATTTTCGTTTGCGTCCGCGGCCGATCGTCCGTATTTTGGGCATAAAATGTCCGGCGGACGTCAGAGGCCTCCTTGGGTTGCGAACCTGGACATGCGAGTCGGTATTATTTAAATATATTTCTACTGTACGTGTGTATGTCACTGAACTCCTCCTACACGGCTGGACAGATTTGAATGATTTTTTTTGTATGCGTTTGGGTGGCGCCATGGATGGTTTAAATTCACAAATCTGCCCGGCAGATGGCGCTACAGTAATGGGGACGGGAAGATTGAGCCACAGCAAAGCGTGGGCTGCTAGTGTATTAAATTTTACAAATAAATATTTACAAAAAAAATGTATTTAAGTATCTAGTACCCATAGTACAAGCTTTGCTTAGTCTGTAATTTGATTATTTATTTGTATTTGTATAGATATTTGTACTTGAACTAGATGGCCGCGTGTAATTTGTCCAAGAATATTTATTTATTTATTAATTTATAAAATAAACATCGACTATGAGAAAAAAAACGAGTGTGCGAGAGTTAGATTAGACCAGCGGTTCCCAACCTGTGGTCCACGGACCACCAGTGGTCCTTGAGAGGTAAATTATGGTCCGTGTTACAAACTTATAGTGAAAGAGAGACTACTATTTTAATTATATATATTGTTCTAATGATATAGAATACTGGATTTATATGACAGTTAGGGACTCTACACGCAACAAAAAGCTCGTAGTGGTCCGCGGGCAAAAAAAGGTTGGGAACCTCTGGATTAGACCATACGACTGAAGTGAAACTTCTTTAGATCTACTAACTTGTGTCTTCCTCTCAACTTCCGTTCGCCGTTTCCGTAACGCTCTCGTCACGCATTCACCAGCTTACTCCCTAAGTCAAGCGAGCGTAAAGAAGTTTTATTTTAAAAGCTTAGATTTATTTTATAGCATTTAGATTAGTAGATGATGTACATAGATATACGAAGTATTTCACTGCCTCTAGCAACAAGGCCGCACCTCCGTACAAATATTCACCCTATAACGATCATTAAACACGCCATCGAAAAGGTTGGCAACAAGTAGGTGAGCAAACACGACGTGCAAATATGTAACATTTGCACAGTTGGCTGTTGGCACGGGCCCCGTCGACGGACATAAACACCTGTCCTAGTGGATAATGACATGAAGTGATACTGGGGCTACTCCATATCAAACCCCAGTAAAGACCATAGGTTTTAACAATCTTTTCAATCTGTATCTACACTAAGATTCTTGAGAGGAACTCGATGGCGTCGTTACGTTTGACGAGCTCGGTGGTCGAAGGGTTAGCAAAGGCCACTTTGACCCCAAGGTCGCGGGTTCGATCCCCGCACAAGACAAACATTTGTGTGCATCAACATGTCTGTTTGTCTTGGTCTGGGCGTTTTCTATGTATTATATGTATATATTTACAAAAAAAATGTATTTAAGTATTATACCAGTTGTCTAGTACCCAAAGTACAAGCTTTTCGCTTAATTTGGGACTAGATGGCGCTGTGTTAATTGTCCAGGAATATTTATTTATTTATTTACGTGTGTGATTAGCTCGCCACCAAGGAATAGTCGTTAAATAGCGCTGTGTCTTCAACCTTTAGTTTTGGGGTGTAAGTGGTTCATCAACACCTTTGAACCAAAGCCAACTTCACCTGCACGCGGTGCACCTTGCTGACTGACAAACGAAGCTCTGGCGAAAAGAGAGGTAGGGAGCGTAATTGTAAGCTACCCGACTGGGGAATGTACCTCCACCTCACAGAATACCACAGCCAAATAACAATTCCCTTGAGGGTTGTTGTGTTCCTGCGAGTGAGTAAGATCACCAGAAAGGAAGGAGATGCTGCGTTGGCAGCAGAGGTGGCGGCGCGCGAGCGATATTTTATATTGCGAGCGTTAATATGGCTACGGCAACCGCTTCACATTAGGCGGGCCGTATGCTTGTCTACCACCCGACGTAGAATAAAAAAAAAAAGATAAATTTACAACCAAACAACAGAATTTGTTGATAACAAGCAGAAGTATCCGAGATGGCTCGTGCCAACCAGACACTTGAGTAAACGGCGTCCGGTACACACTACATTGTAAACAGACTAGTACCAAAATGATGTGTTGTCATACTTACATAATACGTTCTTTATCGATAACTATTCAATCTGAATCTATGGTACATCACATTGTATGATATATTATTATGTTTATTATATACTAGCTGCCCGCCCCGGCTTCGCACGGGTAAAAAGTGGTGTTTTATTTTCCTGGCAATTAAAAAAAAAATTCTCTGCACATGAACCATCCTCGTACTTCAAGGAATATTCTAAAAACAGAATTAGCGAAATCGTTTCAGCCGTTCTCGAGTTAGCTTAGCAACACATTCAGCGATTCATTTTTAGGGTTCCGAACCTCAAAAGGAAAAACGGAACCCTTATAAGATCACTTTGTTGTCCGTCTGTCTGTCTGTCTGTCTGTCTGTCAAGAATTTCTATTTCGAGAATGCGTGGAGGTATCAAGCTGAAATTTGAACTGTATATACAGGTCTACGGTCCCATGAAGTTAAAAAAAAATCAAACTGCTAAGTTTACATAGAAAAAAGTTACGGCCGTTTATTCAGCAAAAAACGCATATTTCGACACACTCAAGGGAATCAAAACCTATAGGGTACTTCCCGTTGACCTAGAACTATGAAATTTGGCAAGTAACATCGTTATAGACTACAAGTACAGGAATAAATCTCAAAACTATACATTTGTAAATAGATCTTAAAAAATAGGGGGTCTATATTTTTATAGGGTGTCGAAATTTCAAATTGAAACTACTAGTTCAAATGGGGTATCATATGAAAGGACTTGATGTACACATTGCAAAATATATATTATTTATTTTTTCGACGTATTATTTCTTATTTATAATGAAAAATATCAAATTTAATAATGATACTACGTACCTACGGAACCCTCGGTGGGCGAGTCCGACTCGCACTTGTCCGGTTTTTTATATTATATATGTATATGAGTTGATTTACTTTCATCTATCTATATACCTATATATAACAAAGTCGTAATTACACCATTTATAACTCAAGAACGGCTGGGCCGATTTGTATGACTTTTGTGTTTTTGGATTAGTCTTCGTCCGGAATAAGTAGGATAATAAGTATTAAAAACATTGGAAAATTGACGAAAAATAAAATAATAGAAAACACATTTTTCCATACAAAGAGTGTCAGTTGAAAAAGGATTGGAATATTTATTGGTTGTCAAATCGATTGACCAAAAGTGAGACGTCACTTTTACGTCGCGAAAGTTGTTTGTGATTTGTTTTGAAAATTATATTGATATAGTATATTTTTTACTTAACTATTTAATATAGTTTCTATTTAGTATAGTTTACTTTATGTTCAGCGAAATTCATTGAGCTTATGAAATCGTCCGGTCGTTCTGTCTGTCCGTAGCCATGAAACTCAAAATTTAGAAATTCCGACTTCGGATTCGTGTAGAGCATCAAAAAGTAGTAATGTAAAATGACCTTGGTTTTCCGAGAAAAAGACGTTCTGTCCGTCCGTTGCCATGAAACTCAAAATTTCGAAATTCTGACTTCGGATTCGTGTAGAACATCAAAATGACCTTGGTTTTCCGATATCAATTCGGGATTTCGAAAAAAAAAATTCGCTATGGTGGCGCATGCTGGGCGTCCGATGTTTTTTACTGAACTTAATATTTATTAATTAATCATTGTATTACTTACATAAAATCATAAATTTAGTTCAGCTAATAAGTAACACGAGTATCACAGCATATTTCTTAATCCAACTACACCTAAAGAAATCTACTCAATTATGCACTCACTAAGAAATACAAGCACTACTGGGTATGATGAGATTCCAACTATGTTACTAAAGCAAACAGCAAGTTATCCTCTATGCCACCAAATAAATCTATCGTTTGAACAAGGTTCATTCCCCGTAAAACTTAAAAAAATGTTAGTAAAGCCCCTATTTAAAAAAGGAGATAAATGTGAAATGTCTAATTATAGACCAATTACTCTTAACCCAGTACTATCCAAAATCTATAAGAAGCTATGTACAGTCGTGTAGATAATTTTCTATCAAAATGTCTTTTTTCCGATCAGAACAACACGGGTTCAGAAAAAATAAATCCACGACTTTAACCTGTTTTAAATTAAATAACATCATAACGAAATGCGCTGACAGTCATACACAAGTAGGCGTTCTGTATTTGGACATGAGCAAGGCTTTCGACACAGTCGATCATAATATACTTCTGAACATAATGGAAAAATGCGGCATAAGAGGAATAGCTTTATCTTGGTTTGAAAGTTACTTGAAAAACAGACTACAGTGTGTCCAAATTAATAAAGTAGAGGGATCAGTCCAAAATAATTACGAGTCATCATATAAAGTAAACAAATTCGGTGTCCCGCAAGGCAGTATATTAGGACCATTATTGTTTCTAATATACATTAACGACCTTCCTGAAGCAATAGCTTGTGTGGCGAGCTGTTGTGTGAGTAGCGACACCACGGACCCGAGTCTCCAGAGAGTCGGTCAGGGCCTTCGTCTCCGGCGTGTCTTCATCGGTCGGAGTGTAAACACAACAAGGCCCGCAGGACTCTCAGCTCTGGCTTGCCTTCATTGGCCGTCCAGAGAGGAGCCGCTAGAGCTATATGCTCCAGGGGTGGAAGTGTTAAAGGGCATCACGCCGCGAGTAACTTCGGAGAAAGCGCAGCACACCTCTCGACACCCCTGAGTCACTCACACCGGTGTTGCCTCCGGCCGTTTTCCTGGCATTTCGGAGGCCCATCTAGTGAGTGGCAAGCCACCGCCTGCCGCAAATAACTAGCAATAAAAGCAGTTATGGCAGGCGTCCGTCCCTCTTCTGTAATAGCCCGGTATTAAGTTCACCCAGATCTCATCTCCATAGCCCATTTATTTTCCATCACACTTCGCAATAGTCTCAACGCCTGCCGAGACCTGCTCATGGGTATATCGTTCCATTGATATATCCTGGAGCGGGTCACGGCGGGCGTACAACATTACATCAAACTTCTCAAAGGGGCCTCTACGTGTTGGATCTATATCCCCGCGTATGCCTATCAAATGACCGGGCTTGACCCGTGAATTAAGAGAGACACATAATAATAATAATAAATTTTTATTTGCTTTAAAACATGGTATACAAGGGTGTTAACACATAAATTGTACCTGAACATACATGCTTTGCTATAAGAAATAGCATGCAAATATTAGTTACAAAAATCACTTAAGCTATAAAAGTTTTTGTCAGTGAGCCATTTATATAATGCTTTTTTAAAACGTACGTGACTTAACATTTTTATGTCCTCTGGTATCTTATTAAATATTTTAACGCACGTACATAAACAACTAACCTTATATTTTTCAAGTTTAGGCGTTTCGTCATATACCAGTCTTAGCCAGTCTATTAGGGTTTCTTGTGTTACGAGAATATATATCACTTGCTTTTTTAAATAAAATTTTGTTCATAGACACAAACATACAAACTTCATATATATAAAGTGATGGAAGAGGTAATAAACCAAGGTTCTTGAAAAATGGTCTGCACGATTCCTTAGGTTTCAATCCATACATTGCCCGAATGCATTTCTTTTGGGCAATAAAGGCTCTTTGGATATCTGTACCATTTGATAAGTGATTGATAAGAGTACTTAATTAGTTTTTTTTTTATATACATACTTATAATATAATGCACCCAGACTTATGCAAAGCTTGTCCTTTGGGTATAGATACTTGATGATTATACATTGTCTTTCTTCTTAGAATTGGGTATTTGACTAACATTTTTTTCTGTTTGATATGTAGGGACGTCTCCATAATATAACCATAGGTGAAAGAATTACTTCGATAGCACAAAAATCTCTCGAGATATGGTAATTTGAAAATCACAATTTTTAGACTGCCCCAAAACGCTCCATACAAAAGACTACTGAATTATGACGTCACAGATCTGTATTTTGTATGCATCAAATCAGAAATTTGTACGACAGCTATGTTAAATATTACGTTTATGTGATTAGTATCATAATAAAAGTTATAGCATTTTTTATTGCTTCTCCAATGGAAATATTATTTTTTAATAATTTCATACTTTTAAAATGGACTTTCCCGCCAAACTTTGATCGACGCTAAAAAAAGTCTGACTGAAGATATTAGAATGAAAGTTTGCAGATCTTTATAGTTTTGTGTATTTTACGATATTGTTAATTTATTTGTACAATTTTTAAACATTGGAAACAACCCAATTATTCTGTTTTTTTTAGGTCTTTCTTTATAATCTTAGTCGTCGTCAACCTTTATTCACCTCACTGCCGGGATACGGGTCTCCCCTCAATCGAAGGGGTTTAGAGTATACTCCACCACGGTGCTCAACTGCGGGTTGGCGGAGGCCAGTGGTTTCAAGCCGCCTAACATTTAATGACAACAGCAAGGACCGGCGCCGGCTTAACGTGCCCTCCGAGCACGGAGGAGCTCGACATAAAACCAAATCATTGGACAGGTACGGTCGACGTTGCGTGTTCGATAAAACTGACACGCGCAACGACGCCGTCGAGCTTCTCGATTCTATAAACATAATTATATAAAATATTGTAATAATTTTTGGGGTGTAAGTAGTTCATCAACATCTTTGAACCAAAGCCAACTTCACCTGCACGCGGTGCACCCTGCTGACTGACAAACGAAGCTCTGGCGAAAAGAGAGGTAGGGAGCGTAATTGTAAGCTACCCGACTGGGGAATGTACCTCCACCTCACAGAATACCGCAGCCAAATAACAATTCCCTTGAGGGTTGTTGTGTTCTTACGAGTGAGTGAGGTCACCAGAAAAAGGAACGAGATGCTGCGTTGGCAGCGGGGGTGGTAGCGCGCGAGCGATATTTTATTTCGCGAGCGTCTTTATGGCTACGGTAACCGCTTCACATCAGGCGGGTCGTATGCTTGTCTGCCACCCGAAGTAGTATAAAAATAATAATAAATAAAGACAATATACAAAGACGGACATATCTCAATGACAGATCTCGACCAGCCAACCTTGAGGTATTTGGTAGTTTGGCAGTTTATTAAACGTGTAGGGAAACCATTTGTACATAAAATAATAGGAACTCAACCGGACAGGAAAATACCATACATAATTACAATGTCCATGAACATACACACAAAAAAATATTGAATAATTATAATTATTTTAATTATGGGAACGCAAGTTCCTGGTATCACATAAAATTGACTTTTATCACATAAAAGTGACGCGCTCGGTGGTCGAATGGTTAGCAATGTCCACTTTGACTCCGAGGTTGCGGGTTCGATCCACGCACAAGACAAATATTTGTGCGCATGAACATATCTGTTTGTCTTGGTTTGGGTTTTTTCTATGTATTTACAAAAAAAAAATCCTTCGCACGGTTACTATTGTTACCTTCATCATCATCAGGTCATTTAAGTCTCCACTACAGGAGCACGACCCTCTCTCGTCCGTCCCAGAGAGGAGGATTTGGCCTACACTCCCCACGCTGGCCAAACGGGTTGGGGAGGTCTGTTCTTTGATAATGTATTTACTTTAGTCACCTTGTACGACATCCACGGGAAGAGGCGGAGTGATTCTATTCTAGTCTGCCGGAAACCACACGGCCATTACACACACTGGACACTGTTGACACCTTGCGCTAAGTCAAATTAACTTATTTTTCATCAAAACCGATTAAGTTAAAGTTATAATGAATGTCCTGAACATTACAGTCGATTCAAAACTATTAATAAACCAAATTAAAGCATTTTTTTAACTTAATTCACTGTTATGAAATGATCCGTAAGAAAGTGATTGCCAGAGCAGAGTTTGATTTCGTCGACAGAGCTGGTCAGCGGCTAGCCAAGCACCCTTCTGGTAGCTGTGCTTTCTGATCGCTTGCTAAGGCTGCTGAAGGGAATTTCTGTCAGTCGTCCTTGCGACCACTGTGATAACCGGATGTAGTCTGGTCTTTAGGGCTAAAGAAGAAGCCGATCTACTAGGCAGACTCTTCGCTTCTAATTCGACTTTAAACGAGGGAGACGCAGTGCCACCTACCATCCCGGTTGCGGCTACTCCATGTCGGAGATTTCAATCACACAACGTGATGTCCGGTGGACATTATTCTCCCTCGATATTTATAAGTCGAGTGGGCCAGGTGACATTCTGGCAGTGGTGTTAAAGCAGTGTGCTTAGTTGAACAGAAAGTTTGAGTATAGAGGTGATCTCTTTACACCACGAAACTTGCTTTGCTTTGTTGAACAGAAGGTTTGATTTCTTTAATAATTACTCCCATTACCTTTTTATGTAATATCAGTACACCACGACGACCCCACCATCTCACCATCTGCCGAATAATAATAAAAATAATAATTAATTCAACTATAGTGCATTATCTCAAAAACCTACATTATTTTTCGTGTAAACAGATAATATCATAAATTTCAAATATATATTTTTTAATTTGTAGTGTAAGTAGAAGCTCTGAAGCTTTACGTAACAATCAATAGTGCATCATTTGACTGATTATCAGTTTCTATGAATAAAACGTTTTAAATTAATACAAAAAATGCAACTTACCTTTATCAACATCAAAATACTATTCCGAAGTAGTATGAAACACTTTATAAAAATATAATCACCAAGAGTAAATTAAAACCAAATAATTCGGATCGCCGCATCGTCACAAAGTAATTCACTATTGCCTAAACTTTAGGCAATAGTGAATTGCTTTGTGACGATGCGGAATTGCACGCAGATGCTTTAGGCCCTAAAGCATCTGCGTGCTCCCTAAGGCAGACAAATTACAACTACTATTAGTTTTGTAATCGCGTAGTAGGGCTCACAAAACCAGTTTCACCGAAAAAAAAAGTTCAACCGGTTTTTAAATCCGGATCCTCAAAATCGAGTTTTCTAATTTTCCGATTTTTGTAATCAATAAATACATAGTTACAACAAATGCATATTCACATATAAATACAATAAAGGAAGTTATGCAATATTTGGTCAGTAATTATCGACTGACTAGATAGATAGATAGATAGATAGATAATATTTTTATTGGTTTGCTGTTACACTTTTTACTTAAGCTAGAGAAAACACACATAATTAAACAAATACAAACAAATATTGACAAATATGGAAAAGTCTAAGGATGCGCATGTGCACCAGCAACACCAATTGGTTGGAGGCTCAGTGACAATTATTGCCCCTAGAGGCAAACCACTGCTTTTCAGCTTCCACCTTTACTAAGATAGTCTCCAAAGGTTATGACCGGGGTCATAAAATCCTCTATAGTCTTAGAAAAATCTAAGGTCCAGAACGATTTGATTATCTATATATTAATACGTAAAGCAAAAACTTTGTATCCCTTTTTACGAAATATGCGCAGACGGTGGAGTATGAAATTTCGCACACTTGTAGTTTATATAGAGAAGGAGTGCACAATGCTAATATTATTTTAAAATTATGCATAAAAAATACATTAAATTAATAAAAAAAACGTTGCACACACTACCACGTATTTGACACACACGCATATATATATAATATTTTGTTTATTGTTAAAGTCATAATTTAAATTTTGGGGTGTAAGTGGTTCATCAACATCTTTGAACCAAATCCAACTTCACCTGCACGCGGTGCACCCTGCTGACTGACAAACGAAGCTCTGGCGAAAAGAGAGGTAGGGAGCGTAATTGTAAGCTACCCGACTGGGGAATGTACCTCCACCTCACAGAATACCGCAGCCAAATAACAATTCCCTTGAGGATTGTTGTGTTCCTGCGAGTGAGTAAGGTCACCAGAAAGGAAGGAGATGCTGCGTTGGTAGCGGGGGTGGCGGCGCGCAAGCGACACTGTATGTTGCGAGCGTTCATATGGCTACGGTAACCGCTTCACATCAGGTGGGCCGTATGCTTGTTTGCCACCCGACGTAGTATAAAACAATTAATTATGGTCGAATTTGGACCTCTGGGCGACCACTGGTATTGTTAAAAGTAGAGATGGCTGATTATGAATGTGGAGGCATTAAATGCAATTGACTCTTTGCTCAATTCGGCTGTATTTTTTTTTATGTTTGTTACGTAATTACTCCGTGAATTATTAACCGATTTGAAAAAAAACTTTTTTTATTTGAAAGGGTATACTTCCAGATTGGTTCCATATTTTTTTCATCATCATCATCAGCCTGTATCTACATACATAAATGTAGAGTAATGTTTGGAGTCGGTTTTTTTTGTTAAAATTATTTTTAAAATAAAACCGAAATCATCCACAAAACCGGTTCAAACCAAACACGTTTTTTCAGATTTTTCAACATAATACAACGTTGTTTTGAGTGTGCGAAGTAAACGCAACGTCTGATGAAAGACAGTCTTTATGAGGCTTTGCCGACCATATAAAAACCTCTTCATGTCATTTCGGACAAACCCCATGCTGTAGTCTCCTGAGAAAATCTTGACATATTCCCACAGGGCGTCAGTAAAAACGCTCTAGATCCGCACAGTACTTTATTTTTATTTGTTTGCTTTTTGGAAGGCATACTAAAAGACTGATTGTTGAAAAGAAGAAATAAAAATCTATAATTTTCTTTTAAACATTTATGTATGCAGATACAGGCTGATGATGATGATGATGAAAAAAATATGGGACCAATCTGGAGGTCTCTTTCAAATAAAAAAAGTTTTTTTCATATCGGTTTATAAATCACATTGTAATTAAGAAACAAACATTAAAATACAAAAAAGAAAGTAATAATACAGCCGAATTCAGAACCTCTCCTCCTTTTTGGAGGAGTTGGTTAAAAAGTGTATATTGTCGATAATTTGAAAATTCCCCGTCGATGGCTATAGCGACTGTAGAAGGAGTTCGTGTTTATACTTTCAAATAACTCCGCTGAACACACCCATTTGTACAATCGGTAGAACACACAAAGAGACGCGCAGTATTGTTCAGGCTTATAACCTTGGCATTTTACGGTTTTTTGACAGCCCCCGCCCATGAAGTTTCGTATAGTTTATGTCAAAATTTCATACAAATAATATTGTACTTCATAGATGGGTACTGCCCCCTTAGTAATGTGCCAAACATAATGAGAACGAATTGATTTGAAATCATTCTTTTGAAAGCCAGCATATTAATATTTCTTTTTATACTACGTCGGGTGGCAGACAAGCATACTGCCCACCTGATGTGAAGCGGTTACCGTAGCCATATTAACGCTCGCAACATAAAATATCGCTCGCGCGCCGCCACCCCCGCTGCCAACGCAGCATCTCCTTTCTTGCTGGTGACCTCACTCACTCGCAGAAACACAACAACCCTCAAGGGAATTGTTATTTGGCTGCGGAATTCTGTGAGGTGGAGGTACATTCTCTAGTCGGGTAGTTTACAATTACGCTCCCTACCTCTCTTTTCGCCAGAGCTTCGTTTGTCAGTCAGCAGGGTGCACCGCGTGCAGGTGAAGTTGGTTTTGGTTCAAAGATGTTGATGAACCACTTACACCCATCGCTATTATTATTATGTTGCTGTCGGGAATCGAATTCGCGACTCTTCTGATAGACAACGGTAAAATATCGGGTTATAATGCCCGGACATGTCATCAGGATTGATAACATCCGAACACTACGCTGGACATGTCCAATGCCTCCTAGTAAGATGGAGCGGTTGGGCCATTCATGAAAATGAGACGGCTTTTATCCCTTTAGTGGCAAATAGGTTTTTGGCTGTTTGTGTACGTGGCTCATGAACATCTTTAAGCCTGTGACCAACCTCGCCTGCACGTGGTGCACCCTGTTGGATGACTAATGAGACTCTGGGAGAAGATAGAGAGGCCATAGCGTGAGTGTAAGCTACCCGACGACTGGGTTATTTCCAACTCGCAGAATACCGCAGCCAAATAACAATTCCCTTGAGAGTTGTTATGTTCCCCAGGAACATGAGTGGGGTCAGCAAAGAAAGAAATAAAGAAAGGAAAGAGTATTGGCAGGCGACGGATCGGCCACCCCTTGGTGTTGCTGATCTCCTTGGAAGGTGGTGATTGCTTTCCACCAGGTGATCCACATTCACGATTGCCCCCTCTCA
The DNA here is from genome assembly GCA_937001555.2 of Hypsopygia costalis. Lineage (NCBI taxonomy): Eukaryota > Metazoa > Arthropoda > Insecta > Lepidoptera > Pyralidae > Hypsopygia > Hypsopygia costalis. Next base: position 19,176,282 of record OW443349.2, on the reverse strand, counting down.
TTTAAAAAAAACGGGCTGCACTCCGTGAGTGTCGGCAGAAGTGAAAACTTGAAAGTTAACGTTGTGCATTTTTGAATATTTTGGAATGGTTAGGGAATAATTACGCACGAATTGCTTTATTTATCAGTATAAAAGTACTATCATTTATGTGGTAAAATACAATATTTATATAGCGCTATCGTACATAAACATGACAATTTATATGGCATTAAAAATAAACAGCAGGAGCAGGCATACATTTTCGCCGCGCGGTAGAAAGAGAGGGGGATATTACTTTCTCTCCTACGCCGCGCCGGTCAGCGTCGCTCCGTCTTACGAATTTTCGATCAGCTCTCTTACGAGTACCACCATCTCTTATTCCGTTTGAAATAGAGTCGCTTATTCATTGGTATAAATAAGCATTCTATTCAATTATTGAATCGCAATAAGAGATGGTGGTAAGGGGGCAGGTCACGTGTCCTGACGTGAGTTTAACATATTTTACCCATCCCAAGAAGTGCACAACGCCGCTAAAGAAGATTTCACTTCAAAAGTGTATTCAGTGCAATTGTGAAGTAAGGCATCAATATTATAATTTGCGTTTTCAAAGGCAATAAATCTTTATTCAAAAGGGTACCAAAACAGTAGTTTGCATTTCATTAAAATGAATGAGAAATGTAAAATTAAATATTTGTGTATGCAGAGCTGAATAATGAATAAGAAACAGCTTTTATGAACAAGAACGACTCTGGGTTAGTGTTTTTCTTTTGACAAATTCAAACATTTTATATATATAATATATACTAGCTGGCCCGACGAACTTCGTATCGCCTTTAAATGTTTTTACGTTAATTTTCCCGATGAGTTATAAACTATCCTATCTCTCAAGATGGCCGTGTGGTTTCCGGCAGACTAGAATAGAATCACTCCGTCTCTTCCCATGGATGTCGTACAAGGCGACTAAGGGAAATACATTATAAAACATCGATCAGGCCTCCCCAACCCGTCTGGCCAGCGTGGGGAGTGTAGGCCAAATCCTCCTTCTGTCTGCGACGGACGAGAGAGGATCGTGCTCCTGTAGTGGAGACTAAATTGATGACGATCTCTCAAGTTGGATCTAACTGCAAAATTTTATTAAAATCGGTCCTGTAGTTAAGGATTCCATCGCGGACTAGTAACGTGATACGAAATTTTTTAATATTAAGATATTTTGTTATTTTGTAAAATGACTCTCCTTATATGAATAGGAGACTAAAGAAGTAGGTATAAATGAAGTTATTGCGTAGGTATAAATGTTGTCGCCGTGTATTTATAATTAAACTATTTCAAATACGTATTATAAAATTTTGGGGTGTAAGGAGCTCATCAAGATCTTTAGAGCCAAAGCCAACCTCGCCTGCACGTGGTGCACCCTGCCGACTAGCAAAAGAGGCTCTGGCGTAAGAGAGGTGGGGTACCTACACAGCGTATTTGGAAGCTGCCAGATTGGTGAAGTACCTACACCTCAAAGAATACCGCAGCCAAATAACAATACCTTTGAGAGTTGTTGTGATCCTGCGAGTGAGTGAGGTCACCAGAAAGGAAGGAGTTGCTGCGTTGGCAGCGCGGGTGGGGGCACGCGAGCGATATTTTATGTTGCGAGCGTTAATATGGCTATGGTAACAGCTTCACATCAGGCGGGCCGTATGCTTGTCTGCTACCCGACATAGTATAAAAAAATGGAGTTAAAAATCAACAGCATGAACAATATCCCTGGACAAATTACACACCGCCATCTAGTCCCAAACTAGGCGAAGCTTGTACTACTATGGGTACTAGATAACTGTTATAATACTTAAACACTAAAACCAAGCCAAACAGTTCATGTTCATACACACACATATTTTCTTGTACGGGGATCGAACCCGCGACCCCGAAGTCGACTCGAATGATGATATATGTTACTCACCCTCCTCTTCTTGAAGGATATGGTTCGCCGCCATATTGTCCTTATAATCTTATACTGTTCCCCGTGAACTGCGCTGCGCGGGCGCACCTCGGTCATCACAGTCATTCTCTACCACGCCATCATTAACACTATCACTCTACACTATTTGAGCAAGTTTGATTGATATCACACTTTAAATTCACCAACTAATCACAAATCATTAGTTTTATATCACACTTATGGAGTAATCGATTTTATTATCACTTTAAATCAAAATAAAAAGTATTTCTTTATCACAGTCATTAGTAAAACACAATTTGAAATAATATCATTATCACACTTTTATTAACTATCACATTTACTCTAATATATAAGTCAAATAGATTAGTTACTTTATTAATTTTTTAAACTCTAATAATATATTACTTATGACCTATTCTTATTTGTTTTCTTTTAAGTCAACTTTATTCACACTGCCTCATCGTATCACATTTGCTCTATAATACTAAATCACATTTTATAATCAAATGACTTAGATCTTTACTTTAGCTAGATAGAGCTGCCTTTTTATCACATGAGAATGTATCACAATTATCTCTCAATCTAATGTTATAGTAACTGTGATTGTTAGTTATCTTTTAGAGAGTCTATCACAGTTTCCGTATTGATAAAAACACGTGATATGATTTATTGCTAAAAATAAATATTTTATTTTCCTGTTTAACGCGAGGCAAGTGATAACTGGTTGTTAGTAGATATTTTACAACTATGTAAACTACGGTATAAATGCATAATTGTAATTAAATTAATGACAGAGGAAAACCCAAGAGACTGTTTTAGCTTGATGAGGTATAAGTAGCACATCATCATCTTAATAGCCAAAGCCAACTTTTCTTAAACGTGCTGTTCGATCGGTGTTGACTAGTAAACGACTCTCTAGCGAACAAATGGTACGACATTGTTGTGTTCGAGAGAGTGAGGTCACCATGAAGAAAGAAAAGAAGAAGTATAGGCTGGCAACGGATCGGCGATCCCTTAGTATTGCTAATCAGCAAGAATAATAAACAAGAATGTAGGTCACCTAATGCAAAGTAATCATTTTCCATTAGGTGACCTACATTCTTGTTTGTCCGCCTTTCATATAAAAATCACGAAAGTCAGCTTCGATCTGACAACTCCCTTGCACTTTCTACCCCGCTCTTTCGTACTGGCTTTATGTCAAACTCTTTCACTTTACAATCTTCCCGACTCTGGAATGCGCTGTCCGATAGCATCAGAAGAATCGCGAATAAATTTAACTTCAAAAATAAAGTTCATGCTCACCTCTTGGACAATTTGCCAAAACTATGAATCATCCTCCTATTCATTATGTATATGTATGTTTATATTATTTTATATGTATCATATTTTGTATTTATGTAATGTGTATGTATGTATATTTTATTTATTTATTCTTTATTGCACACAATCCATTACATGATTATATACAAAAGGCGAACTTAATGCTAAAGCATTGTCTACCAGTTTACCTTTCGGACATGTAAGATTTATTGTAGGAGGGGTGCCTTATTTTAAATAACTTAAACAACATACGCATATACATACATACACATACATATACTTACACACATATATACACATATACATACATATACACATACATACATATACATATCAAATAGTGCAGAGAGCGAGGAGGTCGCCATTGTTCATGACATATCCAGGTAATGCAAATGTACCAGATTTTTAAATGATACGCCAGACTGTGCACGTCTAATGTTATTTTCTTTTGTACTATACAATATTGTTGTTAATTTATTTTTTATGCCGCATTCGTGTATATCTGCACTTCCTAAAGGTTGTCTGGTAGAGAATGCTTTTAGCATTAAGACCGCCTATGTACCCTTACATTGTGGTAAATAAAGTTTAAATAAATAAATAAATATAAAATACGATCTGGGTGGATTAAATACTTACTGGGTTATTGCAAAATAGAGACGGACATTTATTTATATATACATAAGTAAAACAAAGTTTCGATGTCTTCAGTCAATGGGGCTGAAATCAAGACAGCTCCGGGCGATAACAGACCTCTCTCAATTTCGCTTTCAATTACAGATTGTTAACTCTTACTATAAACAACCTGATTTGAAGTAACCTAGATACCGCTCGCGATCAATGCCAAGGGTTGATACTTGGTGGAACGTTACTAACATTTTGATATAATAAAATCACTTGTAATATTCCACTTAATTAGAATTATTTTTTACCAAACGGTTTCACTTTTACACCACTATCAATGTGTTTTTAGGGTTCCGAACCTCAAAAGGAAAAACGGAACCCTTATAAGATCACTTTGTTGTCCGTCTGTCTGTCTGTCTGTCTGTCTGTCTGTCTGTCTGTCAAGAATTTCTATGTCGAGAATGCGTGGAGGTATCAAGCTGAAATTTGAACTGTATACTCAGGTCTACGGTCCCATGAAGTTAAAAAAAAATCAAACTGCTAAGTTTACGTAGAAAAAAGTTACGGCCGTTTATTCCGCAAAAACACGCATATTTCGACACATTCAAGGGAATCAAAACCTATAGGGTACTTCCCGTTGACCTAGAACTATGAAATTTGGCAAGTAACATCGTTATAGACTACAAGTACAGGAATAAATCTCAAAACTATACATTTGTAAATAGATCTTAAAAAATTGGGGGTCTATATTTTTTATAGGGTATCGAAATTTCAAATTGAAACTACTAGTTCAAATGGGGTATCATATGAAAGGGCTTGATGTACACATTGCAAAATATATTTTATTTATTTTTTTCGACGCATTATTTCTTATTTATAATGAAAAATATCAAATTTAATAATGATACTACGTACCTACGGAACCCTCGGTGGGCGAGTCCGACTCGCATTTGTCCGGTTTTTTTTATACTACCTCAGGTAAAGCGGTTACCGTAACCATACAAACGCTCGCAACATATCGCTCGCACTGCTACTCCCGCTGCCGACGCAGCAACTCCTTCTTTTCTGGTAACCTCACTCACTTATAAAAACACAACAACCCTCAAGGGAATTGTTATTTGACTGCGGTATTCTGGTAGGTGGAGGTACTTCGCCGATTGGCCAGAGAAAATACACTGTCCTACCTCTCTTAAATCTGTTTATTTAAGATGTTTAGTAAAACTTGTTTTAACGAATTAAGAGTCCAATCAACATCTCTATATCGCCTTGCCCGATCACACTTTTCGTAACGCTCTCGTCACGCATTCACCAGCTTATTCCCCGAGTCAAGCGTGCGTAAAGAAGTTTTACTTCAAAAACTTCGTCATGGCAAACTACTATTTTATTAGTTGGAAGAGCAGGTCTCGACCGGTCATCGAGAGGTCGTGGGTTCAAATCCCACCTAGGCGGCGAGGAAAAATATTTATAATAAACTACTATTGTTTTGTTAACGTAAATATATTTTAATAGTGATGCCTTAGAAATGCTTCAGTGAGTTTTGTGTTTTCCGAGATATGACCGGTTTTTTATTAAAACCACATTTTATGGTTCAAACTCGTTTAAAAGTATGCGGCACAGATAGCAGACTGCGAACTAAAGATAATAATATTTAGCAAAAACATAGTTAGGTATGTCTATCCTGATATTATATTTTGTTTTGGAATATTAATCCATCCTAGTGGTCACGCAGAGGTCCAAATTCCACCATAACTAATTTAAATTTTGACTTTAACAATAAACAAAAGAGTATGGGTGTGTATGTCCAATACGTGGTAGTGTGTGTAATATTTTGTATATAGATTTAATATATTTTTTATACATAATATGAGTTTCTGACTGTCCGTAAGTCCGTAGTGCCTGGCTCACGCCACAGACGCCTTGGTTTGTACTGGGTGAAATCCTTTTTTTGTGCGTTTGCCTCAACCAATTTTTTGTGCTTTTTTAACAAATTTCTTGAGGTTCATAAGGTGACCTCACTCACTCATAGGACAAAGTCTGGGTGACTTTTTACAAACAGACATATTTTATATATGTATGCATATTAATAGTAGTATCCTATTGCATTTGAACAAAGGTTTGCAACTATCCTTCTATCTTAGAAACCCAGCACCGCAAAGAGCACTATTTTTTCACAGTATACATTTTTTCTGTGCACGTATACATACTCTGAACACATTTATCATCATCATCATCATCAGGACATTATAGTCTCCACTACAGGAGCACGACCCTCTCTCGTCCGTTCCAGGCAGGAGGATTTGGCCTACACTCCCCACGCTGGCCAGACGGGTTGGGGAGGCCTGATCGATGTTCTATAATGTATGCCCCTTAGTCGCTTTGTACGACATCCACGGGAAGAGACGGAGTGATTCTATCTAATCTACCGGAAACCACACGGCCAAACACATTTATACTGTCCACTGAATATCCCTAGAGTATTATCCCATATCGTAGAATAAATGCTAAATTCCATTACTGGAAGGAGTTTACGTTGGCCACTGGGGTGGCAGCATGCAGGCGGTATATATCGCGTTGCGTTTATATGGCAACGGTATGCACATCAACTGTATTATTATACTGTATGACGAAACAATCCGACCTACATGCCAACGTAAATAGCAAATTATTAATTACAAATACCCGGGTGTCAAGTAACGTATCGGGTAGCACGTGAGAACTGATTACTTGTATGAATTATAATAATGCGTTGAACAGGCCTTAGCGCTGCGTTCTGTAAATGATATACGATGATTTGTTATCAACATCTTAGAACCAAAGCCAACCTCACCTGCACCTGGTGCACTTGCTGACTAACAAACGAGGCTCTGGCGAAAAGAGGGGCATAGGGTATTTTTTTAGCTGCTCGAAGTAAAGTAAATTTCAAGCAGGACATTTCCCTAATATTAGATATATTAAGCACCGAGAAGATACATCCACTTTTTATGCATAAAGTTTATTACTCTTTAAAATTTGCGTTGCTTTACCATTATTTTTCAATACAATTCAATTTTATTATAATAATCATATAAGATAGTTTAAACGCAAAAATATTTCTTTCTCAAAACTCTGAGGTAGTTATTTTTTTGCTTTAATGGCTAGGCGGCATTTAAATATTTTTTTCTTTTATACGAAATATTATCGACGATAGTTCCGATAAAAGAACATGCACAGTTCTTCTATCTATCTGCAAGTGTACAGTGTACCTGTCTCCTATACTAAATCATTTCAGTCACTAACGTCATACACTTACTTTTGTGTGTCGCACGCGACATAAGGCACTCAGCACACGAAGCGGTACGGCAGGCTCTGATCGCGGCGCGAATTTATTTCAAAATAGACAGAGACTGCACATATAGCAGCTACCGATTTATGTACCTATCTAAGAATTAAATGGCGGTGCCCCTTACTATATACAATTGAAATGATAAATTACGGGATAATTTTTTATCATATCAATTATATGTATTTAACTAAGTAATAATAGAACAATTGAACAGTTAATTTAATAGTCCATTCACTTCACAACTCAAATAGTAGCTCTGATTATAAAATCTACTCTAGGGAAAATATCTACAACAATATTGTTGTAGATATACAAACACATTTCACTAATGTTACATTAGTATTCTGTAACATTAGTGAAATGTGTTTGTGAACTTTTTAATTTGTGAAAATAATATGTTTGTTGATCATGACAAACTCAAAAAATACTTAAGTAACGGATTTTAAAATTCTTTAACCTATACAATAATTATATACATAACGTAGGCTATATACAATATATATATAATGTATATTTTATTAAAACAAATTTGAGACGACAAAAGCAATAATGTAAGTCAATCACATTAGTGTAATGCTGAAAACCACAACAAGTGGAGGCGTACCGCGAGAATTGCGTTATCCAGAGACGCATCATCGTCAAGAGTGAACGACTGAGGAGAAGTCTATCATAAAGCTTATGAAAAATTATATTGAATAATGTGCGTTCGCCGCTGCGGCTGCTGCCACTGCCAAACCAGGAAGCAGAATAAAAAGTGACTACTCTAAATCGCACTCCTGCGAAACCAGGGCGGGTCGCTAGTACTGTTATAATTTTTAATTTTCCTCTCGGCGGTAATGACACGTTCGCAAAATGTCACCATATTGAAAATGGTTACGTTCCCCAGTTGTCGCGTTCGTAACATGTCACATCCCAAGATGTTGTCACCTTCGCAACACATCACATTTGTATGGGAAGTGTTTTTCGTGTCAAGGACAGTCAATTTATCACGTTATCGAAGTTGAGAGAGTCGCAAACGCGTCTTGCCGCGGGCGTTCGATGCGCCGTGTGTTAAGCATCTTATTTGTATACTCAGTGACCTTTGCCATTAAATAATGTTATCATTTAACGTGGGATGAATAGAGATTTGAATTCCGGAAAGCTATGTCCTCCGATAGCGTAATCTTGGACTTGATAAGTTATCTCTCTTTGTTTTGTTTTAGTTTTATCAGGTATTATCAGTGTTTTAACACAAATCCTGCAATAAAATTACTTATCTGTTGTAAGAGTATAGCAACTATTGTGCAACCGGTTTACATCAGGCGAGCCGTATGCTTGTTTGACATCCGGCTTAGTATAAAAAAAGTAAATAATAATAAATAAATATTCCTGTGTCTCCGCCAACCCGCAGTTGAGCAGCGTGGTGTAGTATGCTTTAAAGCTATTCGATTGAGGGGAGACCCGTATCCCTGCAGTGGGATGAATAAGGGTTGTCGAAATATTCCTGGACAAAAACAACTGGACGCGATTCAATAGCACCGCGGCGGCCATTAAATTAAAATAGGCTTGTACCTATCCCATTTCTTTTTTCGATTTGTTGTTTAAAGACGTCACAATAATATAAATATAGGTGAAATAATTACTTCGATTGCATAAAAACTTCTCGAGATATGATAACTTGAAGATCACAATTTTGGACTATCCCGAAAACGCTCCATACAAAAGGCCACCACGTTATGACGTCACACCGTGCTATTTTATATGCATTAAATCAGAAATTTGTACGACAGTTATGTTAAATATTGCGTTTACGTAGCCAGTGCCGTAACAAAAGTTATAGTATTTTTTATTGTTTCTACAATGGTAATATTTATTTTTTATAATTTCATACCTTTAAAATGGACTTTCCCACCAAACTTTGACCGAACATAAAACACGTCGGACATAAGTTATTAAAATTTTAAGATCGCAGATCGTTCTAGTTTTATGTATTTTACGTTACTGATAGAGAGTTTTTATAATTTTGTGACATGGGCAACAAGCCTATTCCGTCCATCTCATCTTGATAATTGGCGATCTACCACAGTACGGTTTTTAAGACATTTTCTATCACGAACTGTGAAATTGTGGAATCAATTTCCCTCAGCAGTATTCCCAAATAGGTACGACGTGGGAGCCTTCAAGAACAGAGTATTTTTTTTTCCTTAAGTACCTACCTTCAACTCACAGAATACCGCAGCCAAATAACAATTACATTGAAGGTTGTTGTGTTTCTGCGATTGAGTGAGATCGCCAGAAAGAATAGAGTTGCTGGGTTGCGGCGGCGAGTGTGGCGGCGCGCGAGCGAAATTTCATGTTGGGAGCTTTAATATGGGTAGGGGTAACCGCTCCACATCAGGCGGAACATATGATTGTCTGCCACTCAGCGTAGTATAAAAAACACCGAATCTCGATCTCCCAAATGGTACATTTGGTATTCTTGTACCACATTTAAAAATTTAATTTCAGAGTAAATACACTGAAATTTATTTTTTGAAAATTTTTGTAAATATCATATCATCGAAATTTAACGGTACTCAGATAAAACAGAACTCGGACTCAAGAAGTCAGATTTGACGGGTCCGATGGTCGAATGGTTAGCAATAGCTATTTAACTCCAAGGGTGGATGGTTTGATGCCCTTACAAGACAAATATCTGTGTGCATGACGTTATTTGTTTTCACAAAAATAACTAGGTACACACGGCCATCTAGTCCTAAACTAAGCAAAGCTTGTACTATAATAATAATAATAATAATAATGGTTCTGCCTGGCTCTGAATCCACTCAGCACTTTGCTGAGGGATTCAGGGCTAGGAGTCCGACTTCGCAGAGGGGGTGAGATCATTTGTCATCTGCTATACATGGATGACCTCAAATTGTTCGCACCAAAGAAACCAGACCTGGTGGAATTACTGAAAGTGACTGAAAATTTCAGTAATGCCATTGGTATGGAGTTTGGTGTTGACAAATGTGCGGTCATGCATGTGAAGCAGGGAAGAGTTGTAGACTCTGATAGTTTACAACTCTCAGAGACAGTGTCCCTCAGATCCCTCTCAGAAGTCGAGACATACAAATATCTTGGTATGGTGGAGTCATTGGGTCTGGCTAACGGGGACATGAAACAATCGGTGACGGAACGTTTCTTTGGACGACTGACAAAAGTACTGAAAAGTCTTTTGTCAGGTGGTAACAAGGTGCGTGCTTTCAACGGTTGGGTTATGCCCCTGTTAATCTATACCTTCGGCATACTAAGGTGGACTCAGGCCGAATTGGATACCCTGGACGTAAAGGTCAGAAAGCTGCTCACGATGTATCGCATGCATCACCCACGATCATCAGTAATGAGACTGTACATCCCACGGAAGTGTGGGGGTCGAGGCTTCTTAAATGCCAAGAACTTACATAACCGGGAGATGTGCAGTCTCAGGGAATACTTCCTCCACTGTGAAAGTGGGATGCATCGCGACGTCGTAGCAGTAGATAAAGGACTTACCCCGTTGTCTTTGGCGAACGAGAACTGGCGCAAACCAGTGGTGTTTACTACCCGTAGCCGCGAGGACATATGGAAGAGCAAGGAGTTACACGGGCGTTTCTACCGGGCTCTTAACGGGCCTGATGTAGACTCGCTCGCTTCGGTGACCTGGCTACGCTTCGGTGACCTTTTTGGGGAAACCGAAGGTTTTGTCTGTGCAATTATGGACGAAGTTATCAAGACGAATAACTACCGGAAATATATCCTAAAGGACGGTACGGTCGACATATGTCGAGCATGCCACCGTCCCGGTGAGTCACTCAGGCATATAGTTTCCGGTTGTTCTCATCTTGCTAACGGCGAGTACTTGCACAGACACAATCAAGTAGCTAGGATCGTACACCAGCAACTTGCTCTTAGATATGGCCTCGTCAGCTCCGAGGTACCATATTATAAGTATGCACCAGCACCAGTTCTTGAGAATGGTAATGTCACGCTCTACTGGGATCGGTCTATTATCACAGACAGGACTATTATTGCCAATAGACCTGATATCGTGGTAATAGACCGAGAGAGAAGGCGTGCAATTCTCGTTGATGTTACCATTCCCCATGACGAGAACCTCGTTAAGGCCGAGAAAGAGAAACTTTCTAAGTACTTGGACTTGGCACACGAGGTTACCGCCATGTGGCATGTGGACTCAACGATAATTGTTCCGATAGTTGTGTCCGTAAACGGTCTTATAGCGAAGAGTCTCGACCGTCACCTCGAGAGGCTCTCGCTTGGCGGTTGGGTCAAGAGCCGGATACAGAAGGCGGTTCTTCTGGACACGGCCCGCATTGTGAGGAGATTCCTCACTCTGGAGCCCTGACCACCGGTAGCTTGGGTCTTCGCCCCGCTATCGATGGGTGCCCCTTTTTTATATTTTTAAATGTATTTTTTTATATATATGATTTAGATTTAAAAATGTAAAAAATTGGAGAAATATAAATAAATGAGATAATAATAATTTTTTTTATATTTTTAAATGTATTTTTTTTATTTTTTTATATGAATATATTTAAAAATGTAACTTAATAAGAGATGAAATAAAATAAATGAATAATAATAATAAATATAATAATAATAATAATAACTGGCAACACTACAAGTCAGCGGTAGTGGTTTTTCATTTCTCCAATTTCTAAAATTATATTTTGTTACAAGATCATAAAATTATTTCACATATTTACTGTTTTTATGTTTGGAATAATCTGCAGTTTAAGGTTTTTATATCAGATTTACATATTTTTATACTTAGAAAGTAAAATACAAAATTAAATAAAAACCATGACAGTGACAAGATGTCAACATAAAGAAATTCTACGAAATCGAATATTACACGAAAAGTTATGACAAAGCCAAGAAAATGAAAAACCCAAAGGATGCTGACCAGAGCCAGAAAACGGAACGCACAACTAACACCTCAAGACTCGTCGCTTGACTCCGCCTCGCAGCCGCCACCCATCGTGCGCATCACATCGGTATCGGCTGCAGATGCGTCGAGTTCGAGTGACGAGTTCTACACTCCCCCGGTGACGCCGCCACCTGTGCGCCGGCGAGGACGGCCGCCGACTCGCTTGGGACTACGTGGAACACATACCGCGAACAGGGTCCCCGCTGTCGGTGGTGCAGTGCGCCGCATGAGATGGAATCAACAGATTAATGAGAATGTCATGCGAGCGTACTACGAGGCCACAGAGGGAGGAACTAACCTCACTGCGTATCGTGACCGGATGCATTCTGTTTTTCAGGCCCTTGAACCAGCTGTCAACGTATCAACCCAACGACTATCGGACCAAGTGAGGGCCATCCATCGCTGTCATCTGTTGGATGATGCCACACTTCAGAGGCTGCGTTTACAAACCCAAAGTAGTCGTGTCACTTCTGGATCGTCACGGTCTGAGATCCATTCACAATCAATTACAGTGAATAATATTATCCACAATGTTGAAGATGATCATGAAGATGACACGACTAACATGGGAAACAGGTATGATGAATTGAGGAGAACTTTGGAAGATGCGATTGATGAATATCGGTATGTGCCCACGCATCTTAGACCAAATGTACCACGGTTACCCATGCATAGACAAAATAGTCAGCTAATGGTAGCCCTGGATTCACTGTTGTCAAATTATTTTGATAGCAGTGAAAGTTTGGTAGATACGCACTCAATTTTATATTGCGCTGCGGTTGCAGCATGCCGTGTAGCTCATGTCAAATTTCCAAATTGTGACATGGCTACACGACAAAACCAAAAACCTACCTGGCAATATAGAATTGAGAAGCGTATAGCCGATACCAGGGCTCTCATTGCTAAACTTATTTGTTTCAGAGCGGGTAACACGCGCCCTAGGGTTATGCGTTTTGTGAACCGAGCATTTATTGGTACTAATGTAGCACCAGAAGAATATTTGTCTCGGGCCACAGAACGCATAGACCTATTGAAACAAAAAGTTTATGCATGGGCAAACCGTATACGTAGGTATAAGAGACGGGTGGACCGATATTTGCAAAATCGCATGTTCCAAAGTAATCAGAGGAAGGTCTATAGAATTTGGGAACGACCTGAACAAAGTGTGGATGACACGCGCCTACCTGATAAAGATACCATGAACACATTCTGGCGGAATATCTGGTCGGCGCCTGTCAGCCACACTGATGATTTGTGGCTTGAAACTGTCAAGCAAGCATGCGAACAAATTACACCAATGACCAATGTCACTATAACCAAGGATGATGTGGCTGATGCGGTCCAGTGCTTAGCTAATTGGAAATCACCAGGACCGGATAAGCTACATAATTTTTGGTTGAAGTGGCTGAGAAGTTCGCATGCTTGTTTGGCGTTCCAATTCCAACAAGCATTAAATGATGGGTCTTTGCCAAATTTTATGACCACTGGTGTCACTCACCTCCTCTACAAATCTGGAAGTACCACGGATCCTAAAAATTATCGACCAATAACATGCTTACCTACCATCTATAAGCTCCTTACATCCATTTTGAGAAGCAAAATCACTCAGCATATTGATATCAATAATGTTATGTGTGCTACTCAAAATGGATGTAGGAAAGGATCTCGTGGTACCAAGGAATTGCTCCTCATTGACATGGCCATTAGCCAACAGGTTCGTAGAAACCGTAAAGATCTATCGGCATGTTGGATAGATTACAAGAAGGCCTATGATTCTGTGCCTCATACGTGGCTTATGAAGGTCTTAGAGTTGTATAAAATAGATACAACTCTATGCACTTTCCTGAAGTCATGTATGGGACAATGGAGAACAGTCCTTCTCTATTCAGGATCCCGATCGATCTGTGGTGATGACGAACCGATTGAGATTAAAAGAGGTATTTTCCAAGGTGACAGTTTGAGTCCCTTATGGTTTTGTTTAGCTTTGAATCCTTTGAGCACGTTGTTAGAGGATTCAAAGCTAGGCTATAGGTTGCGAAGGGGAGGTCAGGCTATATCTCATCTTCTATACATGGATGATTTGAAACTGTTTGCATGTAGCAAAGTTCAATTAATGGCGTTACTAAAGATCACTGAAAACTTTAGTAATTCTATTAAAATGGAATTCGGTACAGACAAATGCGCTGTCATGCATGTAAAGAAGGGAAAGATATTAGTGTCTGAGAGACTCGAACTCTCAGATACTATACACCTGAAATCCCTTTCGGAAACTGAAACCTACAAGTACTTGGGTATGTCAGAAAATTTGGGAGTTGCCGAGACCGACATGAAGCAATCATTGCGAGAACGTTTCCTTGGCCGCCTGAAAAAAGTACTTAATAGTCTTTTATCAGGTGGAAATAAGGTGCGTGCTTATAATGGTTGGGTCATGCCGGTCTTGATATATTCCTTTGGCATACTCAAGTGGACTCAAACTGAACTTGACGCCATTGATCGTAAAGTCCGAACGATATTGACCACCCACCGTATGCATCATCCACGGTCATCAGTAATGAGGTTATATATCCCTCGAAAATGTGGCGGCCGAGGCTTTCTAAATGCTAAAACCCTACATAATCGAGAGATATGTAACCTCAGGGAATATTTCCTACAAACTGACGTGGAGATGCATAGGGATGTGGTCAGTATTGATCGTGGATTAACCCCTTTATCTCTGGCTAAAGAGAACTGGCATAAACCTGTAGTATTAAGTATTGATGATCGCAGAACCATATGGCAAGGCAAAGAACTGCATGGACGGTTTTACCAGGCTCTACATGGACCTGATGTAGATCCTGTTAGCTCCGTAACTTGGCTACGTTTCGGGGACCTCTTTGGGGAAACCGAAGGTTTTGTCTGTGGAATTATGGACGAAGTTATCAAGACGAATAACTACCGGAAATATATCATGAAGGATGGCACGCTTGACATCTGTCGGGCGTGTCATCTACCTGGGGAATCCCTGAGACATATAATTTCCGGTTGTTCTCATCTTGCTAACGGCGAGTACTTGCACAGACATAATCAAGTAGCCAAGATTATCCATCAGCAGCTTGCCTTGAAATATGGTCTTGTGACCACCGAAATGCCGTACTACAGGTATATGCCAGAAGCGGTTCTTGAAAATGACCATGCCACATTGTACTGGGATCGATCTATTATCACTGACAGGACTATTGTAGCCAATAAACCTGACATTGTGCTAATAGATCGATCAACGCGCCGAGCAATCATTGTAGATATCGCTGTCCCACATGACGTTAATCTTGTGAAAGCTGAAAAAGATAAACTAACTAAGTATCTTGATTTGGCTCACGAGATTACCGACATGTGGGATGTCGATTCTACAATGATTGTCCCGATAGTTGTAACGGTTAACGGTTTAATCGCCAAGAGCTTCGATCAATATCTCAAGAAGCTCGCGTTGGGAAGCTGGATCAAGGGTCAGATACAGAAGGCTGTCCTCCTTAGCACGGCACGTATTGTGAGGAAGTTTCTGTCTCTGTGACCTTGACCACCGGTAGTTTGGACCCTGTTCCCGCTATCGGGGGGATTCTGTTTTTTATATTTTTTAATGTATTTTTTTTATATTATATATTAAAAAATGTATGAAATAAGATTTAAAAATAAATAAATGTGATAATAATAATAAAATTTATCTTTCTGAAAAGACAACATAGATAAACATATAATTACCACCTAAAATGAACACGCCGAAGAAAATTTTTCACAAACGATTATCTACAATAACCGAATGACATGTAACTGTCAAAATGTATGTACATCAAAACTGATTTTATAATTTTCAATGGATTAATAAATATTGTGAGAATGGAAATGGAGAACAATGATGATTACAAGATCGAAGAGAAGACAAGAGACAACGAACGCACGCCCACCACCACGGCCCGCCTCGTCTAGCTCCACGACGTCGGAGGAGCAATATGCGACACCTCTGACTTCCAACGTGTTGAGCGACGATGGCGAGCCGCCGCCGCCCCCGTCGCCGCCGAGACCTGCGCGACGAAGAGGACGGCCCCCACTGCTGGCCAGCTTGGGACCTTCGAGGCACCCTGCCCCGCGACAGGCCCCCGCTACCGGTGGTGTAGTGCGACGCATGAGGTGGAATGATACAATCAATGAAAACGTCATGCGCGCCTACTTTCGGGCTACAGAGGGGGGAACTAATCTCAGTGCGTACCGTGCTCGGATGCTTCCTTTGTTTCAGGCACTTGAACCAACTGTCACCGTTTCTGTGCAACGCCTGTCGGATCAAGTGAGGGCTATTCAGCGATGTCGCTTGCTGGATGAACCTACACTTGAGCGACTTCGCCAGGAAACGCGCTCTGTTCATAGAGTCGACGAGGTAAGTCAGACTCTCCCTGCTACGATGCCGAATATAATGCATTCGGCAACGACGCAGGCGGAGAATAGACCAATACCAGACGACTATGTGAACATAAGCGCAGATCTAACCCAGGATAATGAGCAAATGAGGAGAACATTGGATGAGGCGATCTCTATGTATCGCTCTACATCAATTGCCGAAAGACCGCGTTTACCACGTTTGCCCGTGCATAAACGAAATATGGCGCTTGTGGGGGCTATAGACCGATTGCTAGATCCATATTTGGAATCTAGCCAGAACCTAGCTGATACTCACTCGATTCTCTATTGCGCAGCCATCGCAGTCTGTCGCGTGGCTCGGATCAAATTTCCGGATTATGATCGAGCCCCGCGACCTGCTACCGTACCTGCATGGCATATGAGAATCGAGCGGCGTATCAGCGCGGCTAGGGCCCTCATTGGCAAGCTAATCTGCTTTAGGTCGGGCAATAATCGCCCGAGAATTATGCGCTTTGTGCACCAGGCATTCGCTGGGACCAATATTAGGCCCCAAGACTATATGCACTGGATCACAGAGCGCATAGACTACCTAAAGCAGAAAGTGTATGCATGGGCAAATCGTATTCGAAGGTACAGGCAGCGGGTAGATAGATACCATCAGAATCGCCTCTTTCAATGTGACCAAAGGAAAGTATACCGGACTTGGGAGAGACCCACCAGTTGTGTGGTTGATGGACAGCTCCCAAATGCTGATGCCATGACACAATTCTGGCAAAACATTTGGTCGTTGCCTGTCAACCACACCGAGGGAACATGGATTGAGGCTGTTGAGCGGGCGTGTGAGTCGATTGGAAACATGGAGGCTATATGCATTAGCCCTCAGGACGTTAGTTGTGCAATCCGACCTGCACATAACTGGAAAGCTCCAGGACCAGACGGATTGCACAACTTTTGGCTTAAGTGGTTCCGTCACTCACATGCCCTCTTAGCAACTCAGTTCCAAGAAGCTCTCGAAACGGGTTCTCTACCAAGTTTTATGACGACTGGTATTACTTTCCTGCTCTATAAGAACGGCAGTACCACGGAGGCAAAAAACTACAGACCCATTACGTGCTTGCCAACATTATACAAGCTCCTTACATCCATTCTGACATCAAAAATTGCTAAACATATTGACTGCAATAATGTTTTGGCCACTGCTCAGAATGGATGTAGGGCTGGGTCCCGTGGTACTAAAGAGCTTCTCCTCATTGACATGACCATTTACCAACAGGTTCGCCGAAACAGGAAAAACCTGTCCGCCGCCTGGATTGACTACAAAAAGGCCTATGATTCGGTGCCTCATTCATGGCTAAGACGGGTACTGGAGTTGTATAAAGTAGATACAACTTTATGCGCCTTTCTTGGTTCATGCATGGGGCAGTGGACCACAGTCCTTTGTCAACCGGGGAGTGGAGTTTCTCCTGCATTGGCGAACCCTATAAGGATACAACGTGGTATCTTCCAGGGTGACAGCCTCAGTCCGTTGTGGTTTTGCCTAGCCCTCAACCCACTTAGCACTGTGTTAAGAGATTCAGGGTTGGGCATCCGACTTCATAGAGGGGGTGAGATCATTTCTCATCTGCTGTACATGGATGACCTCAAGTTGTTTGCACCAAACAAACCAGACCTCTTAAAGTTGCTGAAAGTAACCGAAACTTTTAGCAGCGCCATCGGTATGGAGTTTGGTGTCGACAAATGTGCGGTCATTAGTGTACAGCGGGGTAGAGTTGCAAATTCGGAGAGTTTGCAACTCTCAGAGACAATGTCCCTCAGATCTCTCTCTGAAGCCGAAACCTACAAATATCTTGGTATGTCGGAGTCTTTAGGTATAGCCGGCGGAGACATAAAACAATCTGTGATGGACCGATTCTTTGGCCGCCTGACAAAAGTCCTAAAAAGTCTGTTGTCAGGTGGTAATAAGGTTCGGGCCTTCAACGGTTGGGTTATGCCCCTGCTGATATACACCTTCGGCATACTAAGATGGACTCAGACTGAGTTGGACGCCCTGGATGTAAAGGTCCGAAAACTGCTTACGACGTATCGCATGCATCACCCACGATCATCAGTGATGAGATTGTACATCCCACGGAAGTGTGGGGGTCGTGGCTTTTTAAATGCCAAAAACCTACACAACCGTGAGGTGTGCAATCTCAGGGAATATTTCCTAAACTGTGATAGTGGGATGCATCGCGACGTTGTAGCAGTTGATAAGGGCCTTACACCACTATCCTTAGCAAACGAGAATTGGCGTAAACCATCAGTGCTTACCACTCAGGGCCGCAAGGATATATGGAAGAGCAAGGAGCTACATGGGCGATTCTACCGGGCTCTTAATGGGCCTGATGTAGACTCGCTCGCGTCAGTGGCCTGGCTACGTTTCGGTGACCTCTTTGGGGAAACCGAAGGTTTTGTCTATGCAATTACGGACGAAGTTATCAAGACGAATAACTACCGGAAATATATCCTGAAGGACGGTACGGTCGACATCTGTCGAGCATGCCACCGTCCCGGTGAGTCACTCAGGCATATTGTTTCCGGTTGTTCTCATCTTGCTAACGGCGAGTACTTACATAGACACAATCAAGTAGCTAGGATTATACACCAGCAACTTGCTCTTAAATATCGCCTTGTGAGCTCTGAAGTACCATACTACAGGTACGCACCTGCGCCAGTTCTCGAGAACGGTAGTGTCACGCTCTACTGGGACCGGTCTATTATCACTGACAGGACTATTCTCGCAAATAGACCTGATATTGTGGTATTAGACCGGGAGACGAACCGTGCAATTCTCGTTGACGTCACCATTCCCCATGATGAGAACCTCGTTAAGGCCGAGAAAGAGAAAATTTCTAAGTACTTGGACTTGGCCCACGAGGTTACCAACATGTGGCATGTGGACTCAACGATTATTGTTCCGATAGTCGTGTCAGTAAACGGACTTATAGCTAAGAGCCTCGACCATCACCTCGAGAGGCTCTCGCTAGGCAGTTGGGTCAAGAACCAGATACAGAAGGCGGTTCTTCTGAGCACGGCCCGCATCGTGAGAAGGTTCCTCACTCTGGAGCCCTAACCACCGGTAGCTTGGGTCTTTGCCCCGCTATCGATGGGTGCCCCTTTTTTATATTTTTAAATGTATATATTTTTTTATGTATTGATATTTAAAAATGTAATAAATAGGAGATATAAAAGGAATAAATGAATAATAATAATAATAGTAATAATAATAGTCTTTTATCAGGGGGCAATAAAGTGCGTGCTTACAATGGTTGGGTCATGCCGGTCTTAATATATTCCTTTGGCATACTCAAGTGGACTCAAACTGAGCTTGACGCTGTTGACCGGAAAGTCCGAACGATATTAACCACTTACCGTATGCATCATCCACGATCATCAGTAATGAGGTTGTATATCCCTCGAAAATGTGGTGGTCGAGGCTTTTTAAATGCTAAGACTCTACATAATCGGGAGATATGCAGCCTCAGGGAATATTTCCTACATGCTGACGTGGAAATGCATAGGGATGTGGTGGGTATCGATCGTGGATTAACCCCTTTGTCTTTGGCTAACGAGAACTGGCGTAAACCTGTAGTATTAAGTATTGATGATCGCATGACCATATGGCAAGGCAAAGAGCTGCATGGACGGTTCTACCGGGCTCTACATGGGCCCGATGTAGATCACGTTGCATCCGTAACCTGGCTGCGTTTCGGGGACCTCTTTGGGGAAACCGAAGGGTTTGTCTGTGGAATTATGGACGAAGTTATCAAGACGAATAACTACCGGAAATATATCATGAAGGATGGCACGCTTGATATCTGTCGGGCGTGTCATCTGCCTGGGGAATCCCTCAGACATGTAATTTCCGGTTGTTCTTATCTTGCTAACGGCGAGTACTTGCACAGACATAACCAAGTAGCCAGGATTATTCATCAGCAGCTTGCCTTGAGATATGGCCTTGTGATTACCGAGGTACCGTACTACAGGTATATGCCGGAAGCAGTTCTCGAAAATGACCATGCCACATTATACTGGGATCGATCTATTATCACTGACAGGACTATTGTAGCCAATAAACCTGACATCGTGATAATAGATCGATCAACGCGCCAAGCAGTCATTGTTGATGTCGCTATCCCACATGACGTTAATCTCGTGAAAGCTGAAAAAGATAAATTATCTAAGTATCTTGATTTAGCTCATGAGATTACCGCCATGTGGGACGTCGATTCAACAGTGATTGTTCCGATAGTTGTGACGGTTAATGGTTTAATCGCCAAGAGCTTCGACCAACACCTCAAGAAGCTCGCGTTGGGAAGCTGGATCAAGGGTCAGATACAGAAAGCTGTCCTCCTCAGCACGGCACGTATTGTGAGGAGGTTTCTGTCTCTGTGACCTTGACTACCGATAGTTTGGACCTTGTTCCCGCTATCGGGAGGGATTCTGTTTTTTATATTTTTTAATGTATATTTTTTTTTTATATTATATATTAAAAAATGTAATAAATAAGGTATTAGAAATAAATAAATGTCATAATAATAATAATCTCAGTGCGTATCGTGCTCGTATGCTTCCACTGTTTCAGGTGCTTGAACCGACTGTCACCGTTTCTGTTCAACGTTTGTCGGATCAAGTGAGGGCTATCCAGCGTTGCCGTTTGCTGGATGAGCCTACGCTTGAGCGACTTCGTCGGGAAATGCGACCTGTACACGTAGTCACCGAGGTAAGTCAAACTCCGACTGCGGTGATGCCAAATAACATACATTCGGCAACAACGCAAGCGGAGGATGGACCAGTACCAGATGAATATGTGAACACGAGCGTAGATCCATCCCAGGATGATGAGCAACTGAGGAGGGCATTGGATGAGGCGCTTTATGCGTACAGATCCACACCGATTGCCGAAAGACCGCGCCTACCACGTTTGCCCGTGCATAGACAAAATATGGCACTTATGGGGGCTCTAGACCGCTTACTAGATTCCTACTTGGAATCTAGCCGAGACCTTGCTGATACACACTCGATACTCTACTGTGCAGCCATCGCGGCCTGTCGCTTGGCTCGGGTCAAATTTCCGGATTGTGACCGAGCCTCGCGACCAACTGTCGATGTTCCTGCATGGCAAGTGAGAATCGAGCGGCGTATCAGCGCGGCTAGAGCCCTCATAGGGAAACTAATCTGCTTCAGATCGGGTAATAATCGCCCGAGAGTTATGCGCTTTGTGCACCAAGCATTTGCTGGGACCAATATTAGGCCCCAGGATTATATGCATTGGATCACAGAGCGCATAGACTTTCTGAAGCAGAAAGTGTATGCATGGGCAAACCGTATCCGTCGTTATAGGCAGCGTGTGGATAGGTACCATCAGAATCGGCTTTTCCAATGCAACGAAAGGAAAGTATACCGAACTTGGGAGAGACCCACTAACAGTGTGGTTGATAGGCAACTTCCGACCGCTAATGCTGTGTCACAGTTCTGGCAAAGCATTTGGTCGGTGCCTATCAACCACACCGAGGGAGCATGGATTGACGTTGTCGAGCGAGCGTGTGAGTCGATCGGAAACATGGAGGCTATTTCCATCAGCCCCCAGGACGTTAGCTGTGCAATCCGAACGGTAAATAACTGGAAAGCTCCAGGACCGGACGGATTGCACAACTTTTGGCTCAAGTGGTTCCGTCGCTCGCATGCTCTCTTGGCAACTCAGTTCCAAGAAGCTCTTGAAGTTGGATCTCTACCAAGTTTTATGACTGGTGGTATTACTTTCCTGCTCTATAAAAATGGTAGTGCCACGGAAGCTAAGAACTATAGACCCATCACGTGCTTGCCAACATTGTACAAGCTCCTTACATCCATTCTGACGTCTAAAATTACTAAACACATTGAGTGTAATAATATTTTGGCCATCGCTCAGAATGGGTGTAGGGTTGGGTCCCGTGGTACTAAAGAGCTCCTTCTCATTGACACAGCCGTTTGCCAACAGGTCCGCCGAAACAGGAAGAACCTCTCTGCCGCCTGGATTGACTACAAAAAGGCCTATGATTCGGTGCCTCATTCATGGCTGAGGAGGGTGCTGGAGTTGTATAAAATAGATTCAACTCTATGCTCCTTTCTCGGCTCATGTATGGGGCAGTGGACCACAGTCCTTTGTCAACCGGGTTGCCGAGTTTCTCCTGAGTCGGTGGACCGTATAAGGATTGAACGTGGTATCTTCCAGGGTGACAGCCTGAGCCCGTTATGGTTTTGTCTAGCTCTGAATCCACTTAGCACTCTGTTAAGGGATTCAGGGTTAGGCATCCGACTTCATAAAGAGGGTGAGATCATCTCTCATCTGCTGTATATGGATGACCTCAAGTTGTTTGCACCAAACAAACCAGACCTTTTGGAGTTACTAAAAGTAACAGAAACTTTCAGTAACGCCATTTGTATGGAGTTTGGTGTTGACAAATGTGCGGTCATGCATGTACATCGGGGTAGAGTTGCAAACTCGGAAAGTTTGCAACTCTCGGAGACGATGTCCCTCAGATCTCTTTCTGAAGTCGAAACCTACAAATATCTTGGTATGTCGGAGTCTTTAGGTATAGCCGCCGGGGACATAAAACAATCGGTGACGGACCGATTCTTTGGTCGCCTGACAAAAGTCTTAAAAAGTCTGTTGTCGGGTGGTAATAAGGTTCGGGCCTTCAACGGTTGGGTTATGCCCCTGCTGATATACACCTTCGGCATACTAAGGTGGACTCAGAAGGAACTGGACGCCCTGGATGTAAAGGTCCGAAAACTGCTTACGACGTATCGCATGCATCACCCACGATCATCAGTGATGAGATTGTACATCCCACGGAAGTGTGGGGGTCGTGGCTTTTTAAATGCCAAAAACCTACACAACCGTGAGGTGTGCAATCTCAGGGAATATTTCCTAAACTGTGATAGTGGGATGCATCGCGACGTTGTAGCAGTTGATAAGGGCCTTACACCACTATCCTTGGCAAACGAGAATTGGCGTAAACCATCTGTGCTTACCACCCAGGGCCGCAAGGATATATGGAAGAGCAAGGAGCTACATGGGCGATTCTACCGGGCTCTGAATGGGCCTGATGTAGACTCGCTCGCGTCGGTGGCCTGGCTACGTTTCGGCAACCTCTTTGGGGAAACCGAAGGTTTTGTCTGTGCAATTACGGACGAAGTTATCAAGACGAATAACTACCGGAAATATATCCTGAAGGACGGTACGGTCGACATCTGTCGAGCATGCCACCGTCCCGGTGAGTCACTCAGGCATATTGTTTCCGGTTGTTCTCATCTTGCTAACGGCGAGTACTTGCATAGACACAATCAAGTTGCTAGGATTATACACCAGCAACTTGCTCTTAAATATCGCCTTGTGAGCTCTGAAGTACCATACTACAGGTATGCACCTGCGCCAGTTCTCGAGAACGGTAGTGTCACGCTCTACTGGGACCGATCTATTATCACGGACAGAACTATTGTCGCAAATAGACCTGATATCGTGGTATTAGACCGGGTGACGAACCGTGCAATTCTTGTTGACGTCACCATTCCCCATGATGAGAACCTCGTTAAGGCCGAGAAAGAGAAACTTTCTAAGTACTTGGACTTGGCCCACGAGGTTACCAACATGTGGCATGTGGACTCAACGATTATTGTTCCGATAGTCGTATCAGTAAACGGACTTATAGCTAAGAGCCTCGACCATCACCTCGAGAGGCTCTCGCTAGGCAGTTGGGTCAAGAACCAGCTACAGAAGGCGGTTCTCCTGGACACGGCCCGCATCGTGAGAAGGTTCCTCACTCTGGAGCCCTGACCACCGGTAGTTTGAGTCTTCGCTCCACTACCGGCGGGTGCCCCTGTTTTTTTATATTTTTAAATGTATTTTTTTTTTATATATATTTATATTTAAAAATGTAAAAAAAAGGAGAAATATATTAAATAAATGGTATAATAATAATAATGTAAACACAAGAAGGCCCGCAGGACTCTCAGCTCTGGCTTGCCTTCATTGGCCGTCCAGAGAGGAGCCGCTAGAGCTATATGCTCCAGGGGTGGAAGTGTTAAAGGGCATCACGCCGCGAGTAACTTCGGAGAAAGCGCAGCACACCTCTCGACATCCCTGAGTCACTCACACCGGTGTTGCCCCCGGCCGTTTTCCTGGCATTTCGGGGGCCCATCTAGTGAGTGGCAAGCCACCGCCTGCCGCAAATAACTAGCAATAAAAGCAGTTATGGCAGGCGTCCGTCCCTCTTCTGTAATAGCCCGGTATTAAGTTCACCCAGACCTCATCCCCATAGCCCATTTATTTTCCATCACACTTCGCAATAGTCTCAACGCCTGCCGAGACCTGCTCATGGGTATGTTGTTCCATTGACATATCCTGGAGCGGGTCACGGCGGGCGTACAACATTACATCAAACTTCTCAAAGGGGCCTCTACGCGTTGGATCCATATCCCCGCGCATGCCTATCAAATGACCGGGCTTGACCCGTGATTAAAAAGAGATAATAATAATAGTACGTCGAAACCACAAAGATCTATCGGCATGCTGGATAGATTACAAGAAGGCCTATGATTCGGTGCCTCATACATGGCTTATAAAGGTCTTAGAGTTGTATAAAATAGATACAACTCTATGCACTTTCCTAAAGTCATGTATGGGGCAATGGAGAACAGTCCTTCTCTATCCAGGATCCCGGTCTATCAGTGGGGACGACGAACCAATTAAGATTAAAAGGGGTATATTCCAAGGTGACAGTTTGAGTCCCTTGTGGTTTTGTTTAGCTTTGAATCCTTTAAGCACATTATTAGAGGATTCAAAGCTAGGCTACAGATTGCGAAGGGGAGGTCAGGCTATATCTCATCTTCTATACATGGATGACTTGAAACTCTTTGCATGTAGCAAAGTCCAATTAATGGCTTTACTAAAGGTAACTGAAAACTTTAGTAAATCTATTAAAATGGAATTTGGTATAGACAAATGTGCGGTCATACATGTAAAGAAGGGGAAGATATTAGTATCTGAGAGACTCGAACTCTCAGATACTATACGCTTGAAATCCCTTTCGGAAACTGAGACCTACAGGTACTTGGGTATGTCTGAAAATTTGGGAATTACTGAGACAGACATGAAGCAATCACTGAAAGAACGGTTTTTTGGCCGCCTGAAAAAAGTACTTACTAGTCTTTTATCAGGGGGCAATAAAGTGCGTGCTTACAATGGTTGGGTCATGCCGGTCTTGATATATTCCTTTGGCATACTCAAGTGGACTCAAACTGAGCTTGACGCTGTTGACCGGAAAGTCCGAACGATATTAACCACTTACCGTATGCATCATCCACGATCATCAGTAATGAGGTTGTATATCCCTCGAAAATGTGGCGGTCGAGGCTTTTTAAATGCTAAAACCCTACATAATCGAGAGATATGCAACCTCAGGGAATATTTCCTACAAACTGACGTGGAGATGCATAGGGATGTGGGTGGTATCGATCGTGGATTAACTCCTTTGTCTTTAGCTAACGAGAACTGGCGTAAACCTGTAGTATTAAGTATTGATGATCGCAGAACCATATGGCAAGGCAAAGAACTGCATGGACGGTTCTACCAGGCTCTACATGGACCTGATGTAGATCCTGTTAGCTCCGTAACTTGGCTACGTTTCGGGGACCTCTTTGGGGAAACCGAAGGTTTTGTCTGTGGAATTATGGACGAAGTTATCAAGACGAATAACTACCGGAAATATATCATGAAGGATGGCACGCTTGATATATGTCGAGCGTGTCATCTACCTGGGGAATCCCTCAGACATGTAATTTCCGGTTGTTCTCATCTTGCTAACGGCGAGTACTTGCACAGACATAATCAAGTAGCCAGGATTATCCATCAGCAGCTTGCCTTGAGATATGGTCTTGTGATCACCGAGGTACCGTACTACAGGTATATGCCGGAAGCAGTTCTCGAAAATGACCATGCCACATTATACTGGGATCGATCTATTATCACTGACAGGACTATTGTAGCCAATAAACCTGACATCGTGATAATAGATCGATTAACGCGCCAAGCAGTCATTGTTGATGTCGCTATCCCACATGACGTTAATCTTGTGAAAGCTGAAAAAGATAAATTATCTAAGTATCTTGATTTAGCTCATGAGATTACCGCCATGTGGGACGTCGATTCAACAGTGATTGTTCCGATAGTTGTGACGGCCAATGGCTTAATCGCCAAGAGCTTCGACCAACATCTCAAGAAGCTCGCGTTGGGAAGCTGGATCAAGGGTCAGATACAGAAAGCTGTCCTGCTCAGCACGGCACGTATTGTGAGGAGGTTTCTGTCTCTGTGACCTTGACCACCGATAG
The DNA here is from genome assembly GCA_937001555.2 of Hypsopygia costalis. Lineage (NCBI taxonomy): Eukaryota > Metazoa > Arthropoda > Insecta > Lepidoptera > Pyralidae > Hypsopygia > Hypsopygia costalis. Next base: position 19,149,348 of record OW443349.2, on the reverse strand, counting down.
CTTGGACCTTGTTCCCGCTATCGGGGGGATTCTGTTTTTTATATTTTTTAATGTATTTTTTTTTGTTATATTATATATTAAAAAATGTATAAAATAAGATATTAAAAATAAATAAATGTCATAATAATAATAATAGCGCAGCACACCTCTCGGCATCCCTGAGTCACTCACACCGGTGTTGCCTCCGGCCGATTTCCTGGCATTTCGGAGGCCCATCTAGTGCGTGGCAAGCCACCGCCTGCCGCAAATAACTAGCAATAAAAGCAGTTATGGCAGGCGTCCGTCCCTCTTCTGTAATAGCCCGGTATTAAGTTCACCCAGATCTCATCTCCATAGCCCATTTATTTTCCATCACCCTTAGCAATAGTCTCAACGCCTGCCGAGACCTGCTCATGCGTATGTCGTTCCATTGACATATCCTGGAGCGGGTCACGGCGGGCGTACAACATTACATCAAACTTCTCAAAGGGGCCTCTACGCGTTGGATCCATATCCCCGCGCATGCCTATCAAATGACCGGGCTTGACCCGTGATTAAAAAGAGATACATAATAATAATAATATAATAATATAATAGACTGGCAACACTACATGTCAACAGACGGTTTTTTCACATCAAAATTCAGAAATTTTATTTTAATAGTTAAATTTTATCGATTTACATCCTATTTCATCAATTTGAATCCTATACTAAATAAAATAAAAGTTTTTAATAAAATAAGAAGTATTGAGAAGCGGACAATTCCGAAAATATAAAAGCAAAATGCTGTTCACATTTCCTATACAAAATGACATTGTCAATAATGTCAAACATAACAAAATATGTACATTGAAAATCAAATAAAATGGAAAAACTAAATGCTGACAAGAGCCAGAAAACGTAACGCACAAGGAACACCTCAAGAAGACTCGTCGCTGAACTCCGCCTCGCAGCCGTCACCTCCGGTACATAGTACATACGAGCCGGTTGCAGTAGCGTCGAGTTCGAGTGACGAGTTTCTGACTCCCCCGGCGTCGCCAAGACCAGTACGCCGGCGAGGACGACCACCGATTAGTTTAGGACCACGTGGGCAACGTACCGCGAACAGGGTCCCCGCTGTCGGTGGTGCAGTGCGTCGCATGAGATGGACTCAAGAAGTAAACGAGAATGTCATGCGATCGTACTATGAGGTCACAGAGGGGGGAACTAACCTCACTGCGTATCGTGTTAGGATGCTTTCTGTGTTTCAGGCTCTTGAACCAGCGCTCAATGTCTCGGCCCAACGATTATCGGATCAAGTGCGGGCCATCCAACGTTGCCATCTGTTGGATGATGCCACACTTGACAGGTTGCGTTCCCAAGTACAGGATAGTCGTATCATTTCAGAACCGTCACAAAGTCAATGCACTATAACAGAAACCATTGCAAATGTTCCAGAACCCACATTTTTTGACGGAGAAGATGCAAGTGATACGGCTAACACTGTGGGGAACAGGTATAATGAATTAAGGAGCACCTTGGAACATGCGATTGCTGAGTATCGGTACGTACCCATTCAACATAGACCTGATATACCGCGTTTGCCCATGAATAGACAAAATAGGCAACTAATGGGAGCCTTGGACTCACTGTTATCAAACTATTTTGATAGCAGTGAAAACTTGGTAGATACTCACTCAATTTTATATTGTGCAGCGGTTACTGCATGTCGTGTGGCTCATGTTAAATTTCCAAATTGTGACAGAACCACACGACCTGCTCACGAAAAACCTGCATGGCAATATAGAATTGAGAAGCGTATAGCTGATGCCAGGGTTCTCATTGGTAAACTTATTAGTTTCAGGGCGGGTAACACCCGCCCTAGGGTTATGCGTTTTGTGACCCGAGCATTTATTGGTACTAATATTGTACCACAGGAATATTTGTCACGGGTCACAGAACGTATAGACTTATTTAAACAAAAAGTCTATGCATGGGCAAACCGCATACGTAGATATCGGAAACGTGTGGATCGATATATGCAAAATCGCATGTTTCAAAACAACCAGAAGAAGGTGTATAGAATTTGGGAGCGACCCGGACAAAGTGTGACTGATATGCATCTGCCAGATGTAGAAGCTATGAATTTATTCTGGCGAAACATCTGGTCGGTGCCTGTCAGTCACACTAACGATGAATGGATTGAAACGTTTGAACAAGCATGTGAACCGATAAGACCTATGACAACTGTAGCCATCACTAAAGAGGATGTAGTCAATGCTGTTCGGTCCTTGGCTAACTGGAAATCGCCAGGGCCGGACAAATTGCAAAACTATTGGCTAAAATGGCTACCGAGTTCACATGCTTGTTTAGCGCATCAATTCCAACATGCGTTAGATACCGATTCTCTCCCCAATTTTATGACCACTGGTGTCACTCACCTTCTTTATAAATCCGGAAGTACCACGGACCCCAAAAACTACAGACCGATTACCTGCTTACCAACCATCTATAAGCTACTTACATCCATTCTGAGAAGCAAAATTGCGCATCATATTGATACAAATAATGTTATGTGTGCTACTCAGAATGGATGTAAGAATGGGTCTCGTGGTACCAAGGAGTTGCTCCTTATTGACATGGCCATTAATCAGCAGGTACGTCGAAACCACAAAGATCTATCGGCATGCTGGATAGATTACAAGAAGGCCTATGATTCGGTGCCTCATACATGGCTTATAAAGGTCTTAGAGTTGTATAAAATAGATACAACTCTATGCACTTTCCTAAAGTCATGTATGAGGCAATGGAGAACAGTCCTTCTCTATCCAGGATCCCGGTCTATCAGTGGGGACGACGAACCAATTAAGATTAAAAGGGGTATATTCCAAGGTGACAGTTTGAGTCCCTTGTGGTTTTGTTTAGCTTTGAATCCTTTAAGCACAATATTAGAGGATTCAAAGCTAGGCTACAGATTGCGAAGGGGAGGTCAGGCTATATCTCATCTTCTATACATGGATGACTTAAAACTCTTTGCATGTAGCAAAGTCCAATTAATGGCTTTACTAAAGGTAACTGAAAACTTTAGTAGATCTATTAAAATTGAATTTGGTATAGACAAATGTGCGGTCATACATGTAAAGAAGGGGAAGATATTAGTATCTGAGAGACTCGAACTCTCAGATACTATACACTTGAAATCTCTTTCGGAAACTGAGACCTACAGGTACTTGGGTATGTCTGAAAATTTGGGAATTACTGAGACAGACATGAAGCAATCACTGAAAGAACGTTTCTTTGGCCGCCTGAAAAAAGTACTTACTAGTCTTTTATCAGGGGGCAATAAAGTGCGTGCTTACAATGGTTGGGTCATGCCGGTCTTAATATATTCCGGTCTTTGGCATACTCAAGTGGACTCAAACTGAGCTTGACGCTGTTGACCGGAAAGTCCGAACGATATTAACCACTTACCGTATGCATCATCCACGATCATCAGTAATGAGGTTGTATATCCCTCGAAAATGTGGTGGTCGAGGCTTTTTAAATGCTAAGACTCTACATAATCGGGAGATATGCAGCCTCAGGGAATATTTCCTACATGCTGACGTGGAAATGCATAGGGATGTGGTGGGTATCGATCGTGGATTAACCCCTTTGTCTTTGGCTAACGAGAACTGGCTTAAACCTGTAGTATTAAGTATTGATGATCGCATGACCATATGGCAAGGCAAAGAGCTGCATGGACGGTTCTACCGGGCTCTACGTGGGCCCGATGTAGATCACGTTGCATCCGTAACCTGGCTGCGTTTCGGGGACCTCTTTGGGGAAACCGAAGGGTTTGTCTGTGGAATTATGGACGAAGTTATCAAGACGAATAACTACCGGAAATATATCATGAAGGATGGCACGCTTGATATCTGTCGGGCGTGTCATCTGCCTGGGGAATCCCTCAGACATGTAATTTCCGGCTGTTCTTATCTTGCTAACGGCGAGTACTTGCACAGACATAACCAAGTAGCCAGGATTATTCATCAGCAGCTTGCCTTGAGACATGGCCTTGTGATTACCGAAGTACCGTACTACAGGTATATGCCGGAAGCAGTTCTCGAAAATGACCATGCCACATTATACTGGGATCGATCTATTATCACTGACAGGACTATTGTAGCCAATAAACCTGACATCGTGATAATAGATCGATCAACGCGCCAAGCAGTCATTGTTGATGTCGCTATCCCACATGACGTTAATCTCGTGAAAGCTGAAAAAGATAAATTATCTAAGTATCTTGATTTAGCTCATGAGATTACCGCCATGTGGGACGTCGATTCAACAGTGATTGTTCCGATAGTTGTGACGGTTAATGGTTTAATCGCCAAGAGCTTCGACCAACACCTCAAGAAGCTCGCGTTGGGAAGCTGGATCAAGGGTCAGATACAGAAAGCTGTCCTCCTCAGCACGGCACGTATTGTGAGGAGGTTTCTGTCTCTGTGACCTTGACTACCGATAGTTAGGACCTTGTTCCCGCTATCGGGAGGGATTCTGTTTTTTATATTTTTTAATGTATATTTTTTTTTATATTATATATTAAAAAATGTAATAAATAAGGTATTAGAAATAAATAAATGTCATAATAATAATAATAAATTTTTATTTCAGACAGAGTCCATAAATTTAGTTAGTATTGGATTTAGGTAACGAGATATTGGACTATGGTAACGAGATAACTGATATTATACTTAAATACATTTTTTTACAAATACATACATAATAATATAATACATAGAAAACACCCAGACCAAGACATATAGACATGTTCAAGCACATAAATGTTTGTCTTGTGCGGGGGTCGAACCCGCGACCTCAAAGTCAAAGTGCCCTTTGCAGCTATTTGACCACCGGGCTCGCCATATATACTTGAATATACTTGAATACTGTTATAGCTCTTTGCGGGTCACAAAACAACACTAACGTAACCAACGACCCGAATATTTTGCGTTTAGTGTTATAAATAAGTAAATCTAATATGTACTGGTATATAAAATTCTCGTGTCACAATGTTAGTTACCATACACCTCCGAAACGGCTTGACCGATTTTTATGAAATTTTGTGTGCATATCGGGTAGGGCTGAGAATAGGTTGTTATCTATGTTTTATGGTAAAACTGCGTTTGCCGGCTCAGCTAGTAATGTCTATATATCTATAATTATGCTATTTCATACAATTCCTCACCTTTAATATATGTATGACCATGACTGTCCAATTAACAAGCAAATAAAGAATTGAACTAAATTAGTTTACGTTTTAATAATTTCTAAGAATATATTACACATAGTTTTGGTGAAATCTTCATAATTAAAATAACTTAATTAAAAATAAATAAAATAATGACGAGCTCGGTGGTCAAATGGTTAGCAATGGCCACTTTGACTCCGTGGCCGCGGGTTCGATATATCCGCACATGACAAACATTTGTGTGCATGAACATGTGTGTTTGTCTTAGTCTTGGTGTGTTTTAAGTATCATCATCATCATCATCAGGTCATTTTAGTCTCCACTTCAGGAGCAGGACCCTCTCTCGTCCGTCCCAGACAGAAGGAGGATTTGGCCTACACTCCCCACGCTGGCCAGACGGGTTGTGGAGGCCTGATCGATGTTTGATAATGTATATCCCTTAGTCGCCTTGTACGACATCCACGGGAAGAGACGGAGTCATTCTATTCTAGTCTGCCGGAAACCACACGTCTAATTATTTATTTTTAATTAACATAACTTAATTAAAATAAATAAAATAATGACGAGCTCGGTGGTCGAATGGCTAGCAATGGCCACTTTGACTCCGTGGCCACGGGTTCGATCCCCGCACATGACAAACATTTGTGTGCACGAACATGTGTGTTTGTCTTGGCCTTGGTGTGTTTTATGTATTAATTGTATGTATTTATAAAAAAAAATGTAATTAAGTATAGTATCAGTTATCTAGTACCCATAGGCTTTGCTTAGTTTGGGACTAGATGGCAGTGTGTAGTTTGTCTAGGAAATTATTTTCATTCGGTGGACTGTATGTTTATTTGTCACCTTCGTGTTATCTATACATATAATAAAACAGTAAAATATACAATATGTATTGCGATTATAATTATTATACAAACAAGTACAAGGTTTAGCGAGTATCTTGATTTGATTACCATATGCAGTGATTGAGAGGTTGAAACCTAATTTTTACAGGACATCGTACTGAAAAATTTCGAAGTTTCGGGCGAAAGTCGAATTTTCATTTTTGAATAGGCCAGGCCTACCGCCGAAGCTGAAGCCGATTATCATCTTATTTTGATTCCAAAAATAAATATTGTCAGACAAATTACACAGCGCCATCTAGGCCCAAAGTAAGCGAAGCTTGTGTTATGGGTACTAGACAACTGATAAACATACGTAAATACATTTTTTTTTTTGTAAATACATACTTATGATACATAGAAATCACCCAGACTAAGACAAACAGACATGTTAATGCACACAAATGTTTGTCCTATGTGGGAATCGACCCCACGAGCGTTGGTGTCGAAGCCGCGTCATTGACCGCTACGCCACCGAGCTCGTCAACAATAGGTCTTACGTTTTAGTTTTGGACTAATATGTTCTGTTCAGTCAGCAGAACTCCAGAGTTTCTATCAACTAAGCTAAATACAAGTACCATATATCTAAGTTGAAGTTTGATATTCGCAATGAAAAACTCCGATGGTAATCGGCTTCAGCTTCGGTGGTCCCTGGTCCTATTTTTTATACTACGTCGGGTGGCAGACAAGCATACGGCCGGCCTGATGTGAAGCTGTTGCCGTAGCCATATTAACGCTCGCAACATAAAATAACGCTCGCGCGCCGCCACCTCCGCTGCCAACGCAGCATCTCCTTCCTTTCTGGTGACCTCACTCACTCGCACGAACACAACAACCCTCAAGGGAATTGTTATTTGGCTGCGGTATTCTGTGAGGTGGAGGTACATTCCCCAGTCGGGTAGCTTACAATTACGCACCCTACCTCTCTTTTCGCCAGAGCTTCGTTTGTCAGTCAGCAGGGTGCACCGCGTGCAGGTTACGTTGGCTTTGTTTCAAACATAAACCACTTACACCCCAAATTCTATATTCTTTTATTATATTTATTGAAAAAAAATATTCAAATGGTATATGAACTTTTTATAATGTTTAACTCCTACTTATAAAATCATCCAGTGTAATCTAACAAATCTAATATATAAAATTCTCGTGTCACAGTTTTCGTTGCCATACTCCTCCGAAACGGCTTGACCGATTTTGATGAAATTTTTTGTGCTTATCCGGTATCTATGAGAATCGGCCAACATCTATTTTTCATCCCCCTAAATGTTAGGGGTAGTCCACCCCAAAATTTTTTTTTTATTATTATTTATATGGCAAAACAACGTTTGCCGGGTCAGCTAGTAAATTATATATTTTAGTCCTATATATTATGTCAGGATAACATAGGGTACTTCAACTATAGAAGGATGAAAATCAACAGCCTTTAAGTGTTTTTTCTTGTATTCGAGTGACAGTTTTTTTCAAACATTTTCTTGGTTGCTAAATAAATACAATGATTCAATTAAAGTTTTAAATAATTTGAACTATATTTTTTACAGTAAACGTTTCTAAAAATATGCACGAGTGCGCCATCTACCAGCTCCTTTTAAAAACTTATTGAAACTTTTTATTTCATAGAGACAGATGTTGTTTTTAGAAAAGATATATTCAATTGCCTTTATCTATATATGTATAGGGTTGTTGCGTTCCTGTGAGTGAGGTTATAATCACACAAGTTTCTGTGGAATTGCTGCATTAGCAGTTGGGCTGCCAGCAATACTTCCTCTATTGCAAGCGTTTGTAGACTACGGCAACCACTTCATCTATCTGTCGGGTTGTATGTTCGTTTGTGACTATGTTCTTATAGTATAAATAGAATAATATGATGAACGTATATTGTGTCTTCTTACTGGAAAAATGTAGGTATAGTGAGTATAACTAGTATTTAAATAAATAAATAAAAAATACATAGCACCTGTCCAAAAATAACCTCTAAGAAAAAATTCTACATTGATAATAATATGTACATTTCAAGTTTGCAGCTTATTTACCTACTGTGACCGTGGCATGGATAATAAATTAATTTAAGTTTCATGTATGTAAATTATGCACTAATATGCCAGTCATTAATTAAAAAAAGCTATTAAAATATCGCAATTATTAGAGTTATACAACCTATAATATAATTATTACCAGTTATCACTTATTATCTACGTTAAACAAACACTTTTCACGTCATCACATATATAAAATACACTATATTTATAACTTTATTAATTAGCACGCTTTAAAATTATATGTCGACGCGTACAAATCCGCGCCGGTACATCTCACAACTACAAAAACTGATGTTTGCTATATGACATTACTAAATGGGTGATAACATAGACAAAAAATATCTTAACATATGCCACATATGTTTAAAAAATACACATACAAATTTCAATTCAAGAAACATAGCAATAAAATTGAAAGTGTAATAATGAATTTACGTGACTTGTTACCTTTTGTGGAATAAATCCAAAAGATAAACATGAAAAATGTATTGATATTCAATATTAAATTATAGGAATGTAGTAATAAAGTTTATTTTTAAATGCAAGTAGATTGTTAGGAAAACCGTGCGGAAATCGACGGCATGTAAATTTGTATGAGTGTGAGCGAGAGGGAATGTGCAGCCGACAAGGTCAGTGTTTAGCAAGAATAATAAACACAGTAGCATAAAGATTTTTCGTTCAAAACCGGTAGAATGGCTCAGTAAATATTTGTTGGCATAAAAACTGATACATAATATGCATAAATTTGCATGTTTTAAGTTAAAAAGCGACATATTTGTCTGTTTTTGTTGAAAGAGTAGCCTTCTAGTGAGTAGTTAATAAAAAGCATATCGCAGCAATTGTATACTTTGTAAAACATTTTAATGAGGTTAACAATTGTTACGATTTTTAAGAATAAGTTTCTAATTTAAGATATTTTATTAAGCATGTAAGGTATTTTTACATACCTTTATTATTGCCTGGTGGCCGTGTGGTTTCCGGCAGACTAGAATAGAATCACTCCGTTTCTTCCCGTGGATTACAAGGCGACTAAGGGAAATACATGATCAGCCCGTTTGGTCAGCGTGGGGAGTGTAGGCCAAATCCTCCTTCCGTTTAGGACGGACGAGAGAGGGTCGTGCTCCTGTAGTGGAGACTAAAATGAACCTGATGATGATAATGATGATTATTGCATTAGTCTTTTGTGAAAGCCAAGAAACCGAAAAAAAAGCAAAGGAACCGAAAAAGAAGAGAACAGAAAAGAAGATTAAAAGACATGAAATTCACTTAGCATGGCGAAATGGAGGAAGGACAGACAAGAACAGGGACGAATTTCAAAGAAAAAATGGGGTGTGACTGTCATGAACACGGCTGTACATGAATACGTTAAATTCAATAGTCCTTCTCCTTGCATATCGTAATAAATTCTTTGATCCTTCGCCTATCCAGTGGTGTGATTGAATTTTGGATGAAGATGATAGATATGCAGCTGCAACACCAAACTGTATCCCCCGATTTTGTTATCATTCGTTTTTAGGATTCCGTACCCAAAGGGTAAAAAGGAACCCTATTACTAAGGCTCCGCTGTCCGTCCGTCCGTCCGTCCGTCCGTTTGTCACCAGGCTGTATCTCATGAACCGTGATAGTTAGACAGTTGAAATTTTCACAGATGATGTATTTCTGTTGCCGCTATAACAACAAATACTAAAAATAGAATAAATTAAATATTAAAGGGGGCTCCCATACAACAAACGTGATTTTTTTTTTGCTCGTTTTTGCTCGCAATTGATAACGGCAATAGGTAGACGCTTGAAATACTCATATGACGCTTGAAATATTTAGTTACGGGTATATATTAGGTTGGGGAAAAAGTCTTTTCGTATTTTATATGAAAATTCAAAACATTTTTTAATAAAGTTTATTTACATTTAACTAAAGTATGTAGGTGCCATTATGTTCGATAACTTTTTGTCATCTTGTAGGTAGAGACATGATCCCATTACTATAGAAATTTTGGGACTTCTGGTATAAGGTATAAGGGTAATACTTGAAATACGTTATATTTAGTTACATATTAACTTTAAAAATAAATAATTAAATAAAAAAAACAAATATTTAACGGGGGCTCCCATACAAAAAAGTTCTAAGATTTTTTTATGAGAAAAACAATACCGCAAAGGTCCTATGGCGCGAATCTCCAAAAATATAAGTAAGTTCTTCATTATATATGTTTATAATATAAATTAAAAAAAAATGAGTTTTGAATAGGTTTCGCAGTACTTAATGATTGTTTCTGCGGGATCTCAAAACCAGACAGAAAAACAGTAAAAATGAAAAACGGGCTGCACTCCGGGAGTGCTGGCAGAAGTGAAAACTTGAACATTAACGTTGTGCATTTTTGAATATTATGGAATGGTTAGGGAATAATTTCGTACAAATTGCTTTATTTATAAGTATAAAAGTACTGGTAAAATACAATATTCATTTATTGCGCTATCATATACAAACATGACAATTTATATTACATTAAAAATAAACAGCAGGGGCAGGCATATATTTTCGCCGCGCGGTAGAAAGAGAGGGGGATTTCACTTCCTCTCCTACGCCGCGCCGGCGGTCTACGCCTCCTGCGTCTTACGAATTTTCGATCAGGCCACGTGTCCTGACGTGAGTTTTTAACATTTCTATCCCAAAAAGTGCACAACGCCGCTAAAGAAGTTTTCACATCAAAAAAAAATGTAAGTACTCACCTCCTCTTCAAGATCGACGGGGAACTGTGCGACAGTCAGAGGTTTCACAGCAACGTCTTCTAACGCCGATTTACGCCTAGAACAATAGAAAATACAGTCAACTTTAAGATCTGAACCGTATCTTGATGATCTTGAATCTTGGAAAAAGGAAAAACTTTGCTTTTGTCAAGGTGAAAAGACACGGCCCAATGTTCAAGCCTAATGGCGGCTCGTTAACTTAAAAGACTCGAAATTTACTTTAGACGTCGACGATTGTGCGTAACTTTTGATGTTTGAATTTGAATGTTGTGTCTTGTCCTAGATAGGCGACTAAAGTCCAAAACCTTCAAATATATTAAACTAGCGGTGCACCTACGTTTTTCTGTGGCTCAATCATCCCGTTCCCATTCTTATTCCTGTGGGTTTCTCAAATAAACCAGACAACTCCGATCATAACAAAAAAAAAACAAGGTGAATGTGTGTGGGGAAGTATCTTCATGTCGCAGAATACCGCAGCCGAATAACAATTCTCTTGAGGGTTGTTGCGTATGAAAGAAAGAAGTACCTATAGGCTGGCAACGGATCGGCGACCCCTTGGTGTTGCTACACTCCATGGGCGGTGGTGATTGCTTTCCATCAAGTGACCCACATGATCGTTTGTCCCCCTCTGACGCTGTGTTATAAAAAATATCTACATTATCGATACTCATAATGCGTCGTGTCGCATCGTATCGCTCACCTAGGACAACGGAAAGGTTTAATTCACAGATTTAGAATAGGTTAGATACAGTTTTAAGGGAATTCGTCACGAAAGCTGTTCGCACCGCGCTTAGAAACAAACATCGGTAATTAATTGCTGCGGGTAACTGAACGAGAGAGCATCTTCGACTAAATAAACATTGCCAATTGGCAATGTTAATTTAATTACAGTAAGATAAACAAATAACTAATTTAATTATTTTAGACGATAAAATATGAAAATAATTATAATATAATTATTTTCATATTGTGAAAATACAAGCTGTATTTTGTGAATACTTGCATTTTACTTCTCTAAATAGAGCGACGACATCAAAAAAGTGGGTGGTAGCGGTTGGATGCGGAAAGCGGAGGATCGCATATGGTGGAAAGCGTTGGGAAAGGCCGACTGCTGGATATAGATCCAGCAGTAGGTAGATACAGGGTGATAATGTACTCGTGTATATCAATCATGAAGATGCTAAACGTGGATTTACTCGAGCTTCTCGGTTACCTATTACATTTATATGGCGACGAAACATTCGGAGTCCCTGCTCTAGACGGAAGATGAAATGAATATTTCTGAACATATTACACATCGCCATCTAGTATCAAAGTAAGCAAAGCTTGAATTATACTGATATTATACTTAAATATATTATTTTAACTTTAACTAAAATCATTTATCAGTTATCTAGTACCCATAACACAAGCTTTGCGCTTAATTTATTACTAGATGGCGCTGTGTAAATTGTCCAGAAATATTTATTTATTTAATGATCCAACCTGTTGTCTTGTATAGATTGCAATGATGGGCCGTTAAAGGGAAGAATGAACGTAGTTAAGATGGTGAGATGAATGTGTGGCGTAACTAGAACGGATAAAATAAGGAATTATTATATTAGAGGCAGTTTGAAAGTAGCACCTGTGACGGCAATGATGAGAGGAAATCACCTTCCGTGGTGTGTGCATGTAATGCGGAGGGATGAAAGATATGTCACTAAGAGAACGATTAATTTGAATGTGAATGGATATAATGGAATAGGGAGACCAAAAAAGAGGTAGTTGGATTCTGTGAGAGATGATATGGGTAAGAAAGGGGTAGTTGTAGATATGACGGCTGGTAAGGGCGAATTGAAAGACATACTGCGCCAACCCCAAATGTAAAATAAAGATTCCTGGACAAATTACTGCCATCTGATAGTCCCAAACTAAGCAAAGCTTCCAGAAAAGCGAAAATTTCTCCAGTTTCACTTATAACAATATTTTCAAAACTAATTGTAGGAATTGATAACTCGCAAGGCCATTTTCTTGTAGCGTTATTACTTGTACTTGTACTATGAGCACTAGTTAACTGATATTATACTTAAATATTTTTTTTTGTTACTACATACATTATAATCTATGTATTATAATGTATGTAGCATTATTATAATGTAAACACCCAGACGAAGACAAACACAAATATTTGTCTTATGCGGGAATTCAACCCGCGACCTCAGAGTTAAAGTGGCTATTGCTAACCATTCGACCACGGAGCTCGTCAAATAAGATAAGACAATGATGTTGACTAACCTTAGTAGGATAATCTTAAACACAGGCCCAACCAGGCCTTTGATAATGGCGGATGCGTTGAGATGACATCTTCCGTGAAGCACTATTCCGTTGACCTGAAACAGAACAGACCATTGATGAATCATCATCAAAGTTGATAAGTCTAAGATTAAGAAAAACTTCTACCAAAGGACGCCACTTGTATCTGTTCTTTCAATCGGTAAGAGATAGATAACAAAGTGGTTAGAAGTCGATCACCCCATTGCGCAGTTTTTACCTGGGCATGGCAATTTTAAGGCTACGATCTTTTCGTTTAATAGTTAATTAGTACCGCCCCCCTTAGATGAATGTTCTACTGCAAATCATTAATTCGACAAACAGCATTGTTTTCACGGAGGATCATAGCAGACAAACTACTTTTAGCCTCGGCGATTTTGCGATTGCATCGATTCTAAGACTTGCAAATGGCGGATCTGGGGGCACGGCAGTGCCCCCGCCAAGTCGATCAAAAAGCGGCACGGCCGTACCATCCTTTTCTCGAAGCAATTCAGGGCATTTTCGACCCCCTGTAACTTCGTTGCAGATAAAACTAGAAACCTGAATTTTTAGTAACCAATCAGGCATTGTACAAACACAAAATATTGCAAATTTCATTCAATTTGATCCAGAAGTTTAAGAATTATAACTACTCAAAGTTCTTAATTTTGTCACTCACTGACTGACCGATTATCAAAACTATAAGGCACTTCTAGCAGACATAGAAGCTTCAAATTTAGAATACAATTAGTGTTTAGTGTATAATCAAGGAAAAACTAAAATATTTTGCAATTTCGGTCCAGTTTTCTAGATTCACCTACTGCATAAATAACTTTGTAATCCCATATAAATATAAAGGATTACAAAGTTACATTTGGAGTGAAAGAGGTGTAGAACCTAGATATAATTTATGTTTAAAAGTAACTTCATCATCATCATTATCTGCCTGTATCTATTCACTGCTGGTTATAAGCCTTTCTCAATGCTTTCCACCGTATGCGATCCTCCGCTTTCCGCATCCAACCGGTCCATCTAGAGAGGGGGTGCCCTACGCTTCATCGCCCAATGCGTGGCCGGTAGATTGTTTAGTGCGATTGCCAAGTCATTCTGTTTATTTAAAACATAAAAGATTTTTAATATTGTTAGCTACGTAATTACGTAATAACTGAAGACAGAAGGTCCCTTAAGTAGGGACTGAATAAATTGCCCGACTTGGTATTACATGGATCTCATAACTTTTTACGGTAGTAGATATGAGTTGCGAGACTTGTTTTTTTTTACAAGTTATGTTTTTGCTGGCATTTAAAGATTGCAACATGCTGCATCGCGTTTTGGGAGCTCATTGAGTTCGATTACAGTATCGACCAAAATAGCTGTAGCAGCGACAGGTATTAAGCACTCGTGTGCCACGGTCCCATGGTGGGTACAGCGTTGGTACGGCGCTTGGTACATCGCTAATATTGTCGGCAAGCGGTAGGTTAAAAGGTAAGGTAAGGTAATGTCCAGCGAAGGAACTGTGCTACTTTTGCGAATTCTACACAGGTAAAGCAGTGGTAGATAGCTAGTCAATATTTTTTTATATACTACGTCGGATGGCAGACAAGCATACGGCCCCCCTGATGTAAAGCGGTTACCGTAGCCATATTAACGTACGCAACATATCGCTCGCGCGCCGCCACCCCCGCTGCCAACGCAGCATCTCCTTCCTTTCTGGTGACCTCACTCACTCGCAGGAACACAACAACTCTCAAGGGTATTGTTATTGACTGCGGTATTCTGTGAGGTGGAGGTACATTCCACGGTAGGTAGCTTACAATTACGCTCCCTACCTCTCTTTCCGCCAGAACTTCTTTTGTCAGTCAGCAGGGTATCCCGCGTGCAGGTGAAGTTGGTTTTGGTTCAAAAATGTTGATGAAACACTTATACCCCAACATATCGAAATATGAAATAAAAATAATATAAAATAAAAATAAAAATATGTCAATGAATATAATACCACAATGTATTACGCAAGAGTATACTATCTAGTACGTAAATAAAATACCATTCATTACAGTTGTGACTCATTCATATTTAATGATTGATTATTTTGAAGTTGAACTATAAATAGTTTCAAGAATTTATTTGGATGTAATCACTTAACATCTAGCGGGTCGTATGATTGTTTGACATCTTAGATTTCTTTTTTACACCACGTAGGGTGATAAACAACCAGTCCACCGAGCCACTTGCAGAGGTGTTTTGGGGTGTAAGCGGCTCACCATGATCTTTCGAGCCAAATCTAACCGCACCTGCACGTGGTCCAGCCTGCCATATTTATGATAATGTTTCCTGTCATATTTATGTACATGTACAATTCATTGTACCTTCGCCAATGGTTTCCTTGGAGTGTAACATTCCACTTTTTGCTTGATCCCTCCTTGGCCAATGCATCGGCCCTCTCATTGTCCCCAACGCCTCTGTGTCCAGAACCCAAACCAACTCCAGCCGATTATTTCTGCCCAGTTTATTAAGGGCATCCATACCCGTAAGAGCTAGTCTAGATTCCACCCTGTCAGAGCTCAGGGCCACCCTGTCAGAGCACAGCTGCCTGGCTGTTGCTGAGAACATAGATGTGTCGATTTGCGACCCTATTATCTAGATTAATGTCATCGCATCACGCGTGAACAGATGGAACAATTTTGCTAATTTTTTGTTGTTGTAATTGTTATTGCCAGGAGGAGGTTCTTATAAAAGAAAAAGAACAGAAAATTGAGCGGAATATTAGAACATTTAAGTTTTTTTTTTGTTATATATACTACGTCGGGTGGCAGACAAGCAAACGGCCCGCCAGATGTGAAGCGGTTACCGTAGCCATATTAACGCTCGCAACATAAATATCGCTCGCGCGCCGCCACCCCCGCTGCCATCGCAGCATCTCCTTCCTTTCTGGTAACCTCACTCACTCGCAGGAACACAACAACCCTCAAGGGAATTGTTATTTGGCTGCGGTATTCTGTGAGGTGGAGGTGCATTCCCCGGTCGGGTAGCTTACAATTGGGCTCCCTACCTTTCTTTTCGCCAGAGCTTCGTTTGTCAGTCAGCAGGGTGCACCGCTTACAGGTGAAGTTGGCTTTGGTTCAAACATGTTGATAAACCCCTTACACCCCAAAAATAAATCATCATAATAACTTTTTTGGTCGACTAGAAGAGATCCCTTTTAGGATAAGTCCGCCATTGTATTTGATATTCTGTACTTGTAATTTTAACTCTTTGTACAATAAAGTTTTATAAACAAACTTTTCTAATATAATTTCATGGCGTTTGACAGAACTGTCAGTCATTTAACAGCGTGCGCGAAACCATTTCGAATTAAATATTCATAGTTAGGTTATTAAATATTCATAGTTATAGTAAACTGGTTTAGTGCTAATAACCTACTTTTAAATGGTAGTAAAACCAAATATGTTAGATTTTTTACAAAAAATGTGAAACAAGTAAAAACCAGTGTGGTGATGGACAATGAGAGATTGGAATTGGTCAATAAGGTTGTCTTCCTTGGGATAACATTAGACTCTAAATTACAATGGGGCCCACATATAGAAACGTTATCAGGTAGACTCAGCTCAGCAGCTTACGCCGTAAGGAAAATACGTCAACTGACTGATGTTGACACTGCGCGTTTAGTTTATTTTAGCAATTTTCACAGCATTATGTCATATGGTTTATTGCTTTGGGGTAGTGCTGCGGATGTAGACTCAATTTTTGTGCTCCAGAAGCGAGCTATCCGTGCTATTTATATGATGAGTCCCAGGGAGACACTGAGAAATAAATTTAAAGAGATAAATGTTATGACATTACATTCTCAATATATTTATGAAAATCTTATTTACGTTCATAAAAATCAAACTAAATTTAGGAAAAACAGTGATCTCCATCAATTAAATTTAAGAAATAAAAACAAACTCGCTGTGCATATTACTAGGCTCCATAAAATCTCTAACTCGTTCCCAGGTCAATGTATACGCTTCTACAATAAACTTCCAAATGACGCGTTTAAATTATCCATGGGTAAATTTCAAAGATTTATCAAAACTAGACTATGTCAAAAGGCTTACTATTGTATCTCAGTTTACATAAATGATAAAAGTATTTGGAAATGAATTGCTCTTGTTATGTTAATGATTGTATTTGTGTTTAATGTAACGATATTGGCAATTAAAAGAGTCGGCCTTGAGTTTCTTGCCAGTTCTTCTCAAGAAGCCCCGTCGCCGGAACTGGCACTTAAATTCACTTTCACAGATAGTGTGATGAAAGTGCATCTAAGCTCTGCGGATTTAAGTAGATAGTAATGATTTAGATACATGTCTTATATTTAATTTGTATGACGTTTCTAAGTGCTTTATAAAGTCCAAGGAATAAAGATATTTTGACTTTGACTTTGACTTTAGGAAGACAGCAACGTCTGTCGGGTCAGATAGTAATTGAATAATTTTAGATCAAATTTTGTAATCTATAAACAATGCTCGCGACTCGCGAGTGAGTCAACGCGGAGGCACGCAGAGTTTTCCAACTTCCGAGTTATATACCAATCAAAATGAACGTTAAAATTGTTCGCGTACCAATTTTAGATACCTGCACGTCTGTGACGAGAGGTAGCGGGGGCGGAAACCAATATCATAGTCAATATCTTAGATATTTTTACATTAATACGTCTTTAAAATTGCTTCCATAGGGAGGCTATACAAAAACATCGGACGCGCAGCATGCGCCACCATAGCGAATTTTTTTTTTATCGAAATCCCTTATTGATATCGGAAACCAAGGAGACTTTACATTACTACTTTTGATGCTCTACACGAATCCGAAGTCAGAATTTCGAAATTTTGAGTTTCATGGCAACGGACGGACAGACAGAACGACATTTTTTCGGAAAACCAAGGTCACTTTACATTACTACTTTTTGATGCTCTACACGAATCCGAAGTCAGAATTTCAAAATTTTGAGTTTCATGGCAACGGACAGACAGAACAACCGGACGATTTCATAAGCTCAATGAATTTCGCTGAAAAAACGAACGATAACCAAATTGGGGGCTACAAATCTATCACCTCCATCCAGAATTCAATCACACCACTGGATAGATCAAAGAATTTATTAAACTAAGTAAGGACTATGGAACATCGCGTGCGAGGGAGGGGGCAGCCCTGCCATTTTGAGATAATTTTAGTGCACACAACGTATTCACGTAGAACACACGGCCGTGTCGATGACACGACAACATCCAATTTTTTTACCTATAGATTGGGGTATACGAGGTTCATCAACATCTTTGAACCAAGGCCAACCTCACATGCAGGTGGTGCACCCTGCTGACTGACAAACGAAGCTCTGGCGATAAGAGAGGTAGAGCACAGCTTATTTTTTACGCAGCTCAATTGGGGAAGTACCTTCACTTTCTTTTTTTCCTTCTTTCACGCCTTTTTTTTTATACTACTTCGGGTGGCAGACGAGCATACGGCCCGCCTGATGTGAAGCGGTTACCGTAGCCATATTAACGCTCGCAACATACAATATCGCTCGCGCGCCGCCACCCCCGCTGCCTTCGCAGCATCTCCTTCCTTTCTGGTGACCTCACTCACTCGCAGGAACACAACAGCCCTCAAGGTAACCGTTATTTGACTGCGGTATTCTGTGAGGTGGAGGTACATTTCCCAGTCGGGTAGCTTACAATTACGCTCCCTACCTCTCTTATCGCCAGAGCTTCGTTTGTCAGTCAGCAGGGTGCACCGCGTGCAGGTGAAGTTGGCTTTGGTTCAAAGATGTTGATGAACCATT
The DNA here is from genome assembly GCA_937001555.2 of Hypsopygia costalis. NCBI lineage: Eukaryota > Metazoa > Arthropoda > Insecta > Lepidoptera > Pyralidae > Hypsopygia > Hypsopygia costalis. Next base: position 19,130,383 of record OW443349.2, on the reverse strand, counting down.
TACACCCCAAAAATGTCACAAATAGAGTTATAGTAATCTCAAAACTTTTAACGCGTCAGTTAAAACAAAAACCCTGCTGTTATTTTATGCATTAACTTTACAAAATCCGAGATTAGTTCACAATTTTTAATAACTTTATCAAGTTTTTATTGCAGTTGCAAAACTTTGCCAGTTTATTTCAACGAAATTTTTAGCGTGGGAACGTTATTAAAATGCTTTTATAGTAAGTTTTTATAGAGAAGGTCAACGATGAACGATGTTATTTTACATAACATATCATATTATGGAAAAAATACAATACAAATAAAGTTGGAATGTCTGTCTGCATCACCAACATCAACCTTGCCATTAAAAGGCGAAAAAATATTTCCATTAAAAGGCGGGCGATGGAACAGCTACTACGGTGTTATTGATATTTTATGGGTTGTACTAATTGCTTACCATCAGATGATTCACATGCTCGTTTGTCCGTTCGGTTATAAATTTATATGGATACATATAACTGGTAATTTAAGTTAACTTCGAGGGCCGTAACCGTATGCTGCTCAATTATTAAAAAAACGTGTCGACTTCTAAACTTCAAGTGAAGTCATGGTTCGGCCATTAACCAAGGATTTAACTAAGTTGCAGTTTGGCTCGACCGAGACCTTTTGATTTTAAAATTACATTACGCGAATATATCAAAGAAATGCTAATATAAACTGACGCTGGTCGGCAGCATGCACCCCGTGCAGGTGAGGTTGGCTTTGGTTCTAAAGATGGTGAGCCACTTACAGCCCAAATCATCTCATCTCATTTCATTTCTGAAGGCCCGTGGGGAGCCCTCTCTCTAGATCAGCCCCTTTACCACCATCTCTTATTGCGATTCAATAGCTGGATAGAATGCTTATTCATACCAATGAATAAGCTCTATTTCAAATAGACTAGAGTCGCTTATTCATTGGTATGAATAAGCATTCTATTCAGTTATTGAATCGCAATAAGAGATGGTGGTAAGGGGGCTGGGCGTTCCCAACCGGTGGTCCGCGGACCACCAGTGGTCCTTTGGAGGTAAATTATGGTCCGTGATACAAACTTATAGTGAAAGAGATTTTGGGCTGCAAGGGGTTCATCAATATCTTTGAACCAAAGCCAACTTCACCTGCACGCGGTGCATCCTGCTGACTGACAAACGAAGCTCTGGCGAAAAGAGAGGTAGAGAGCATAAGCGAGTGATATTTTATGTTGCGAGCGTTAATATGGCTACGGTAACCGCTTCACATCAGGCGGGCCGTATTCTTGTCTGCCACCCGATGCAGTATAAAAAAATACCAAATCGTGGGTACATACCGGCTGATAATTAAATGATATGCAGTTTGTAAAATCCGCTCCGTACATCTCAATGCGCAATCCATTGGCCGCGGGCCAGGTAGTCACTGCGCTTGAGATCAGCTGCAAACGTATGCGAATACTTGCATTGTTCGTTCCACTTGCATGCATTAACTGGAATGTTCTACATCTGACTTCATATTCGAATCCATTTTATTGTGTTTGACGTGGATACGTCTTCAAAATTTCTTTCATAAGGAGGCAATAAAAAAAAAAGATAACAAAATCGGGGGATACAGTTTGGTGTTGCAGCTACAAATCTATCATCTCCATCCAAAATTCAATCACACCACTGATTGATATATAATCAAATAATATAGGATCAAATAATATAGGATATAAATATAGGATCAAATAATTTATTACGCTAAGTAAAGACTATAGAACTTCGCGTGCGAGGGACGGGGAAGCGGTACCATTTTGATATAATTTTAGTGCATATAACGTATTCACTTACAACACACGACCGTGTCCATGACATGACGTTTTTCGAGCGTATGTATGTACTAGCTTTTGCCCGTGGCTTCGCTCGCGTGAAATTCTTTTTCGTAAAAAATATTTTTGTATCCTATGTTACTTCTGATACCTCAAAGAATATGTATACAAAGTTTCATGATGATCGGTTGAGTAGTTTTCGCGTGAAAGCGTAACAAACAAACAGACATTCTAATTTATAATATAATATATATATATATATATATATATATATATATATATGTAGTTTGTACCTATTTTGGGTCACATAGTTTAATTAATTTATATTTAAGTGTACCGTTGTAATAAATTAGTGTAGAAAGAAGCACATATATGGTGGGAAACAGAGCAACCCTTTTAAGCAGCAGGTAACAAACAGAACCAATCAATTAATCAATACAGAACTTTTCAGGAACTTTCTCGAAGATTACACGAGCAAGTTGGCTCACTATTTATATCGTCGATCGATCAACAAGAAATAAATTATGGACAGCACTACTGACGACATTTGGTTACCGTTCACACGGTATAAATAATTTAGGTACTTGCTCCCCATCATAGAATCAAAGCACAGTATAATCACAGTATAAGTAATAGTACATAATCACACCCCGTCATCATACAAAATGATGCATCGTTGACTATTATGCGGGCGCTACATGTGTGCCGCGAAGCTCCGCGAACAGTCGTGAACGTAGATGTGGATGGTTTTCTCTATGTTCACGGGCGTTCACGCCTGCCCCCTTACCACCAACTCTTATTGCGATTCAATAACTGAATAAAATGCTTATTCATACCAATGAATGAATGAATGAATATTTATTTGCGTTAAATAAGGTATTAACAAGATGTTATATTTTCACAGTTTCTTCTTATTTAGCTACTTTGATAGCACTGTAAACATTTGCGTTTACAGTAAACTTAACTATTATACAATAAAATTGTTATCAATACAAACAAGTCAGTATTTCTGCGTAACCATCTTCGATCATTATTAATATAGAGTAACAATAGTATAAAGAGACATGCCATTACATACCAAAAAAATGCCATTACATACCAATGAATAAGCGACTCTATACAATTTGAAATAGAGTCGCTTATTCATTGGTATGAATAAGCATTCTATTCTGCTATTGAATCGCAATAAGAGTTGGTGGTAAGGGGGCTGTTCCCTGATCGGAGTCGGTATTTTGTCCCGCGACAAAGGCGACGCGAACGAAACGCGGTGTTCACATGTACACATCCACATTCAGACGCGGCACCAGTTTACTTACTCCTGATTACCGATGCGTACAAGTCATTACAATTTCAGTCTACCACCATCTTCTTCTTCTCCAACGATTTATAATTATTTTCTTATTTTTTATGGACAAATAATTATATGTTGCTACAGCTAACAAACTTATTGCAGCCGCAGCTTCCACGTCCATTTCGCAGCAGGTTTCACTCACGAATGTGTGACCCGTGAATGTAGAGGGGCACAAGTTCTGCCGTGAAATCACGGCGCGAATTGACGGCATAATTTCACGGCACAGGTGTAGGGCCCGCATTACATAAACATTGACGTCTGTACAAAGCGAGAATGAGCATGTGTGCGTGCGAAGCAATACAAACTGTTCCAGATACGTCTCAGAGGGGAGGTGAGGTCGACACGAGAGAGCGGTAGGGTCTGTCCATACTGTATGTATGTCTATTATATATACTGTGCTATAATTAATAACATAGTTCTTTTTTATATGACAGGTAGGCAAACGTGCATGGGTAACTTGATGGCAAGCAATCACCACCACCTATACTGCTTCCTTTCATTCTTTTTGGTGACCTCACTCACTCGCAGGATCACAACAACTCTCATGGGAATTGTTATTTGGCTCCGGTATTCTGTGAGATGGAGGTACTTCCCCACTCGGGCAGCTTAAAAAATACACTATATACCTCTTTTGCGAAAAAGCATCGTTTGTCAGTCAGCAGGTTGCGCCACGTGCAGGTGAGGTTGGCTTTGGATCAAAGATGTTGATGATCGACTTACACCCCAGTATTCCAGTATAATACAGTGTACAAAATTAGGCAGTAATGCGTCTTCATACAAAACGGTCGGTATGCTACCTACGCTGCGAAATTTGGGTCGGTTTCGACATGCAACCATTGCACAAATTTTGCGAGGTGCACCGCAAATACTTGTGGACGCGGACGGTATAAAACGGTCGCTTATTTATTTGCGTAAATACTGAACAAAGATATGGCGTGTATCATTCAGTGTGTGGATGTTTGATTTCATCAATGACGGAAACTTGTTTTTAATGATAAAAATAACGGGGTGCTATAATTTTGACATATTTGTCTGTGTAACGACTGTCATCTAATAACAACAGCCGAGACTGGCGGCTTAACATGCCCTCCGAAGCACGGAGAAGCTCGAGATAAATAAACCCATCCATGGACAGGCTGAGGTCAACGTTACTCAACTCGTTCGATTAGACTGACACGCGCAACAACACTATCGAGCCCCTCCCAATATTTTAATATATCTCGTAGTTATTTTTTTTTTTTTATACCATCAGTGTGGAAAACAAGCATACGGCCCGCCTGATGGAAAGCAGTTACCGTAGCCTATGAACGCCTGTAACACCAGAGGCATCACACGCGCGTTGCCGACCCTGTAAAAACCTCTTCACGCCCTTTTTGAAGAACCCCATGCTGTAGTCCCCTGAGAAAACCTCGACAGGCAGTTCATTTCAAATTCAAATAGTCCGATGAAATAACAATGAAAGTTAACAAATATACAAGATCGACAGATGCTCATTAATATGAAATCTATCGCTATCATTTGGATAGCTTCCAAATATTGAAATCCTTAGAATAAATGAGCCATCATGGAATCACTGGAAAATATTTTTCTCACTCGACAACCCGAAATAAGTTATATTCTGGCGTGAATGCGTCTTTAAAATTGTTTCCATAGCATTTAAAAAAAAAACGATCTATATCTATATATATAAAAGAGTAAATCACTCACTCACTCATCACGAAATCTCAGAAACTACAAGTGCTAGGAGTCTCAAATTTTGCAAGGGGGTTCCTTTTAGGACGTAGGTGCTCACTAAGACGGGAATTTGGAAAATTCCACCCCTAAGGGGGTGAAACGGGGGTCCAAAGTTTGTATGGGGGAACCAAGATTAGTTGGACTATTTTATACGAAACTTTACATGAGCACTTCTGTAGATAAATGAGTAAACAAGTGTTTCAGGATTTTTCAAAATTCAACCCCTAAAGGGGTGAAATGAGGTGCAAACGTCGGAAAATCGTTATGGGTATTGTTTTTATGGTTTATCGGGTCGCTGATTTCGAAAACAACAGCTATTTTATAATCTAACATAACCGACGTGACACAAGAGCACTCCTGTGGTGGTCGCATGGTGCGATGGGGTTGAAATGTCATAATATCAATATGGGTGTTGATTCTATGGTTTTCTGAGACGTCAATTACGAAAATGGCATCGATTTGAAAACGTTGACACGAAATTTCCATCTCGGTATAAAAATCCAAGATTTGGAACACCCTGATGCAGAACCATAAAGGTTCAGCTAAACTATAAGAAATGTAAAAATGACGCCTTAGCAAAAGTTGTTCAGCCTGATGAGTTTTTTTTATTGAGGTATAAAAATCCAATATTTGGAACACCTGATGCAGATCCATAATGGTTCAGCTAAACTATAAGAAATATAAAAATGACGCCTTAGCAAAAGTTGTTCAGCCTGATGAGTATTTTTTGTTGAGGTATAAAAATCCAAGATTTAGAACACCTGATGCAGATCCATAATGGTTCCGGTAAACTATAAGAAATATAAAATTGACGCCTTAGCAAAAGTTGTTCAACTTGATCAGCATTTTTTGTTGAGGTATAAAAATCCAAGATTTGGAACACCTGATGCAGAACCATAAAGGTTCAGCTAAACTATAAGAAATATAAAAATGACGCCTTAGCAAAAGTTATTCAGCCTGATGAGTATTTTTTGTTGAGGTATAAAAATCCAAGATTTGGAACACGTGATGCAGAATCATAATGGTTCAGCTAAACTATAAGAAATATAAAAATGACGCCTTAGCAAAAGCTGTTCAGCCTGATGAGTATTTTTTGTTGAGGTATAAAAATCCAAGATTTAGAACACCTGATGCAGATCCATAATGGTTCCGGTAAACTATAAGAAATATAAAATTGACGCCTTAGCAAAAGTTGTTCAACTTAATCAGCATTTTATGTTGAGGTATAGAAATCCAAGATTTGGAACACCTGATGCAGAACCATTAAGGTTCAGCTAAACTATAAGAAATATAAAATGACGCCTTAGCAAAAGTTGTTCAGCCTGATGAGTATTTTTTGTTGAGGTATAAAAATCCAAGATTTGGAACACGTGATGCAGAATCATAATGGTTCAGCTAAACTATAAAAAATATAAAAATGACGCCTTAGCAAAAGTTGTTCAGCCTGATGAGCATTTTTTGGTGAGGTATATAAATCCAAGATTTGGAACACCTGATGCAGAACCATAATGGTTACGGTAAACTATAAGAAATATAAAATTGACGCCTTTGTAAAAGTTGTTCAAATTGATGAGTATTTTTTGTTGAGGTATAAAAATCCTACATTTGGAACACCTGATGCAGAACCATAACGGTTCAGCTAAACTATAAGAAATATAAAAATGACGCCTTAGCAAAAGTTGTTCAGCCTGATGAGTATTTTTTATTGAGGTACAAAAATCCAATATTTGGAACACCTGATGCAGAACAAAGCTAAATTTATTTGCATAAACAACATGGTGTATACAATAAATTATAGTTTAAAAAAATAACTAAAAAACACGCTATAATAGCAAATAGAACTAAAAAAGCTTCTTAAAAGAACAATAAATAGTTTAACAAAATATTGATTGTATTGTAAAAAAATAACCGCGCAGTGCTACTTTTATGCTTACCTGCTATAAGTTAGACGCAATCGTATTATTTATTTACAAAGGTAACGTGGTCTATTTAGTCAGTTTATTATAGACGTGTACGCTAAAATTGAAATGGAACGATTGGTATATATTCGCACAAACCAGAAGAATGCGTGCATTTTGGGACGCTATGTAGCAAGATTTTGTGATGCAAAGTCTTTTAAACAACGAGGGGAAACTGTTTTTCTTAGATGCTTCAGGAGGGACTGGAAAAACATACCTGACGAGAGCAATCATCGCTGAAATCAGGCGCCAAAATAATATCTCACAGCAGCATCGCCAGGTATTGCAGCCATATATTACTTCTAGGCGGAATGACGCAAATACAATGTTCAATATTATACACGATTTATACAGAACGGAAACACATACATGCTTAGTGACACGAAACTGTGACAAAGCGAAAATGTTTCAGGATTGCTGTCTAATCGTTTCAGATGAATGCGAAAAAAAACAATAAGGCAGTAGAAGCTGTAGATAGAACTTTACGTGCCCAAGAGTTTTCAAAAATATTATTAAAATTTGGGGAAGATCTCCTTCCTGAAGTAAAGTCAATGTTTAGCAGCGAAATATGTCTAATTGAAGCTGAGATTCTCACTGGGAGTGGTGCCGATGAAACTGTATTTATTCCGCGTTTACCACTCTTCCTTCTTACGGCCGTGTGGTTTCCGGCAGACTAGAATAGAATCACTCCGTCTCTTCCCGTGGATGTCGTACAAGGCGACTATGGGAATAGTTTTTGTCCCAGAAATTACCTATTATTGTTGTTTATTGTACCTGTAGGGCGGCTCTATGTTCGACTGTATGTATTTTTTTAAATTCAATGATTTCTCCGTCAATTGTACAGCAATTTTAATAATTCTTATTCGTTTGACACTCTCCTGGTGGTCCCATATTAAAATGAATGTTGCTAAGCGCAAAACTCGAGAACGGCTCGACCAATTCTGCTAATTTTTATTTTAATATTTTCGTTAAGGTATAAGGAAGGTTCTTATGTACATAAAAATTGCGAGGAAAAGAAAACAACACTTTCTACCCGTGCGAAGCCGGGGCGGGCAGCTAGTATATATATATAATTCAAAGTCCTGACTGACTGACTAACTGATATATCAACGCACAGCCCAAACCGCTGGGTCTAGAGATCCCAAATCTGGCACGTAGGTTCCTTATGACGTCTAGGGGTACACTAAGAAAGGATTTTTAAAAATTCATCCCCTAAGGGGGTGAAACGGGGGTCCAAAGTTTGTATGGGGAAACGAGATTAGTTGGACTATTTTATCCGAAACTTTACACGAGTACTTCTATAGATAAATGAGTAATCACGTGTTTGCCCCGAATTTCACGCGAGCGAAGCCGCGGGCGAAAGCTAGTTGATAATAAAATCGGTCCGGGCTGTTGTCACCAAATAACAGTTGTTAAGCCAAAGTCAGTGGCCTTTGCGTGGCCTGAAAACACTAGCCTCCGCCAACCCACAATTGAGCAGCATGGTGGAGTATGCTCTAACTAAACCTCTTCGATTGAGGGGAGATCCGTATCCAACAGTGGAATGATTATAGGTTGATGCCGCAGTGTTTTTTTTTTATATACTACTACGTCGGGTGGCAGACAAGCATACGGCCCGCCTGATGTGAAGCGGTTACCGAAGCCATATTAACGCTCGCAACATATAACGATCGCAGCATCTCCTTCCTATTTGGTGACATCACTCACTCGCAGGAACACAACAACCCTCAAGGGTTATTTAGCTGCGGTATTCTGTGAGGTGGAGGTACATTCCCCAGTCGGGTAGCTTACAAATTACGCTCCCTACCTCTCTTTTCGCCAGAGCTTTGTTTGCCAGTCAGCAGGGTGCACCGCGTGTAGGTGAAGATGGCTTTGGTTCAAAGATGTTGATGAACCACTTACACCCCAGAGTATAGATCTCTATATTTATTTCAAATACAATGTGCTACGAAAAAAGTTTACCACTAAAACTAGGGTTGCCATACGTCTGGGTTTTCCCGGATTTGTCCTAGTTTGGAAGGCGTCCGGCGAGCGTTCAGCCCCCTTACCACCATCTCTTCTTGCGATTCAATAACTGAATAGAATGCTTATCGTACCAATGAATAAGCGACACTATTTCAAATGGAATAGCGCCGCTTATTCATAGGTATGAATAAGCAATCTATTCAATTATTGAATCGCAATAAGAGATGGTGGTAAAGAGGCTGGTGGGGTTTCATTTGTAGTCCACGGTTAAAAGTTTTAAATCACTACCGCCCGCTCCATGCTGCGAATAACCGTCTTGTCACAGATTAAAAATAGTACTAGTAGTAAAAACACTGATGACATGTCGGGGTTTTAAGATTCAAAATCCGGAGATTTCACGCATCTTGTCCTGGGTGCTAGTTAAGAGATGGCAACCCTAACTAAAACGCATATCTCTGAACAAGATATCGCAAAAGTCCGTTTATATTTCCAATAAATACATAATGCATTGAATCGAAACAAACAATGTTCGATAAATTGGCCCTTAAGTCGTGTGCAGACTCCTCTATCTCGATAGCACAATAACACTTTTAGGGGTCCGTAGTCGAATAAAAGCGGGTTTATAGCTTCTCTAAACGTGGCGGTATTTTATTACAATTTAACATATGAGATTTCAGACGTGCTTATAGAAATGGGAAGGGAGAAAACGGAAGCATGTGGAACAAACTTAAGTAATTATGTTCCAAAATATTATTATAATTTTGGGGTGTAAGTGGTTCATCAACATCTTTGAACCAAAGCCAACTTCACCTGCACGCGGTGCACCCTGCTGATTGACAAACGAAGCTCTGGCGAAAAGAGAGGTAGGGAGCGTAATTGTAAGCTACCCGACTGGGGAATGTACCTCCACCTCACAGAATACCGCAGCCAAATAACAATTTCCTTGAGGGTTGTTGTGTCCTTCGAGTGAGTGAGGTCACCAGAAAGAAAGGAAGGAAGGAGTATTGGCTGGCAACGGATCGGCGACCCCTTGGTGGTGCTGATCTCCAAGGTTGGTGGTGATTGCTTTTCATCAGGTGACCCACATGCTCTTTTCCCCCCCTCACATATAAAAAAAAGTTGGTCAGTGGCCTTATGGCTGCTGAAGACACCTGGCTCTGCGAACCAGCAGTTGAGCAACATGGTGTAGTATGCTGTAAAACCCAGCAGTGGGATGAATATATATTTTTTTTAATATTACGTCGATGGCAGACAAGCATATGATGTGAAGCGGTTACCGTAGCCATATTAACGCTTGCAACATAAAATATTGCTCGCGCGCCGCCACCCCCGCTGCCAACGCAGCATCTCCTTCCATTCTTTCTGGTGACCTCACTCACTTGCAGGAACAACAACCCTCAAGGGAATTGTTATTTGGCTGCGGTATTCCGTGAGGTGGATGTACATTCCCCAGTCGGGTAGCTTACAATTACGCTCCCCCTACCTCTCTTTTCGCCAGAGCTTTGTTTGTCAGTCAGCAGGGTGCACCACGTGCAGTTGAAGTTGGCTTTGGTTCAAAGACCTTGATAAACCACTTACCCCACTTGAATATGATAAGGGTTGTCAACTATATGGAACCCTTACATGTAGTTTTAAATGTATTGAGTTTTTTCATGAAAACTCTCGACCTCTGCAGGACGAAAGAGTAATAAATTCAGTGCAAATGCTTTCCACTGTTGAAAGTATCCAATTTTATTTCTCTTTTCAACGAATGCTCTCTTCGTAGATTTTTATTGTAAGAAACAATTTACATAAATTTGGATGATCGAAACCGATATATTTGACGAGCTCGGTGGCGTAGCGGTCAATGACGCCCCAACTAGCAAAAAGTGGTTTTTAAACTATCCCAGGAGGATCATTTCTCTAGGACTATATGAGAATTATATCCGCATATAAGTCCGGAAAAGGGCCCACTTTATAAGTCTACTTTTGCTTATAACGTATTTATAATAGACCGCTTAAATGCCGTTTACGCCTCTATAGCTCCTGTAATAGAATTACGTCAATGCAGTTATTCCTGCAAATCTCAATATAAGTAAGTTATAGTCAAAAGTGAGACTAATACGCGCCTCGCAATGCTTCTATAAACTCTTTGTAAACTGTCAAAGTGTACCTGCGTTGTGCTCTGTCAAGATTTTTTTATACGTCCTGAATATGGGCAGTGTACTATTTATCTTAATCAGAATTTATTATTGTCAACCATAGTAGAAAATCAAAATCTTATTGTTGTTAGTCTTAATGTTACATTACATTGTTGTTATTCGTAGGGGAATGTGAATTTTCTGTGAAAGTTATCATAGTTTTTTAATAAAATTTTAAAGCGCCTCTTCAAATTGACTTATTTACATTTAAAAATTTATTAATTTATCAAGAAAATACAACAAAGGGCTGCCATTTTTTCGGGGAGCATTTCCAAGTGTGACATAGTGCCATTATAAGTATAATTGGTTCTATATTGGCGAGTGTCAAAACCGAAGATTCGCCATATTGTTACCAATTAGGGTTACACATTGATATGTGGGAAAACGAAATCGATTGATGTTTCAAGTTGAAAACTAGTAATCCATCAATATTTATGTTTAGAGAAATGTCATTTGGTAGACAGGAAACATTTTCAAAAATTATTTTCAAACATTTTGATCGGACTATTGTGCCAATAGTGCGCTGGGGATGAAATAGTAATGTGTCCGTTTTCTCTATTTGTTTCTAGTAGTGTTCGTGCATCTTGAGGCAAAACATCGTTTAGTCTCATATTTATAATTTCAAGTAAGGAGTTTAATGCAGTAAAGCCCAGTTTTTTATACAATAACGCAGTTCTAAATTTTAGTTGTAATCTGAAAGTTCTTCCCCATCATCACTTAATGATTTTTCATTATTGCTTTCGTAGTCCGGACCTGTTCTACCTAAAGTAGTACCTACTACAGATCTTGTCCGGAACCCTCAACAAAATTCGCTATACGGTCTTTACCAATTAAATTTATGACAAATCCTATAATAGGATATGCAACACTGTATAAAGCGTGTTTTTGTCTATATTGGTCGTTTCAAGCAAAAGTGACCTTTTAAGAGATTTAACCAGGATTGTTTGAGACTACTTATACAATAACACTACAGTGGAATGCCAATATAAATATGTCTAGGCTTATAATGGCATACGATAAATCTATGTAGAGAACATTTTATCCTATTGAGTGCTGTTATAATCTTAGTGATTTATCATTTTTGAAACGCGGATAAGAAATCTGCCTAATCCTTAATTTTAAGCTAATATAAAACCAGACAAGAAATATAAATACTATTTAGTAGTTTAACTGGAATTTACTAATATTAGCTATAAAATATTAGCTTATATCAGGTTATAAGTAAAAATAACTAGAGTGATTGGTCCTCAGTGTATCCTATCCTGGTAGATGCTCCTAGAGGAGTCTTAAGATTTAAATGCCTTTAAGATGTTATCTTATAGGCGCATATAAGCCTGGGTAACCGGAGTAATTACTCCTGAAAGCAATTACTCCTGTCCCATGCTTTTATAAGAGTCTTAATCTAGTAATAGCTACGAAATATGATCCTATATACCGATATAAGTCCAAATTATAGGATTAAACGTACTTAAGTAAAAACAGCACTTATTTATGCTGTTAAAAGCGCTGTAGCAAATACCAAAACTATCATGGGAGCTTTATAAGTCCATATAGCATTAACAAATTGCAGTCCAGGACGATTTTGCTAGTTGGGGCGGCTTCGATACCAACGCTCGTGGTTTCGATTCCCACATAGGACAAACATTTGTGTACATGTCTGTTTGTCTTAGTCTAGGTGTTTTCTATGTATCATATGTATTTACAAAAAAAAAATGTATTTACGTATGTTTATCAATTGTCTAGTTAATACATAAATTGTAGAAAATTGTGTCCAGTTTCATTTTGTATAATAATAATAATGAATATTGAAAGACAAATTACACAGCGCCATCTAGCCCCAAAGTAAGCGAAGCTTGTGTTATGGGTATAACACAAGCTTCGCTAACTTTGGGGCTAGTGTCAGACAAATTACACAGCGCCATCCTGTGTAATTTGTCTGACAATATTTATATTTGTAGAATAAAGAAAATACTAAAAAGAAAGTATAGAAAATACAAGTTTGAAGGCTCAGTTTCGTGGGTCAATAACTATGTCGATATCATAGCATGGGGGCATCCTCGCATGCGAGACCACGACTAGTGAAGTTACATGGTACGATGGTACACAGTTTGGTCGATATAACATGTGGGTTAATACCGTAGGTGTATTTGGGGTGTAAGTGGTTCATCAACAACAGACGAGCCCGGTGGTCGAATGGTTAGCAATGGCCACTTTGACTCCGAGGTCGCGGGTTCGAACCCCGCACAAGACAAATATTTGTGTGCATGAACTGTTTGTCTTGGTCTGGGTATTTTCTATGTATTATTACAAAAAAAATGTATTTAAGTATTATATTAGTTATCTAGTAGTCACAGTACAGGCTTTGCTTAGTTTGAGATTAGATGGCCGTGTGTAATTTGTCCAGGAATATTTATTATTATTATTATTATGTATCTCTTTTTAATCACGGGTCAAGCCCGGTCATTTGATAGGCATGCGCGGGGATATGGATCCAACGCGTAGAGGCCCCTTTGAGAAGTTTGATGTAATGTTGTACGCCCGCCGTGACCCGCTCCAGGATATGTCAATAGAACGACATACCCATGAGCAGGTCTCGGCAGGCGTTGAGACTATTGCGAAGTGTGATGGAAAATAAATGGGCTATGGAGATGAGGTCTGGGTGAACTTAATACCGGGCTATTACAGAAGAGGGACGGACGCCTGCCATAACTGCTTTTATTGCTAGTTATTTGCGGCAGGCGGTGGCTTGCCACTCACTAGATGGGCCCCCGAAATGCCAGGAATACGGCCGGGGGCAACACCGGTGTGAGTGACTCAGGGATGTCGAGAGGTGTGCTGCGCTTTCTCCGAAGTTACTCGCGGCGTGATGCCCTTTAACACTTCCACCCCTGGAGCATATAGCTCTAGCGGCTCCTCTCTGGACGGCCAATGAAGGCAAGCCAGAGCTGAGAGTCCTGCGGGCCTTCTTGTGTTTACACTCCGACCGATGAAGACACGCCGGAGACGAAGGCCCTGACCGACTCTCTGGAGACTCGGGTCCGTGGTGTCGCTACTCACACAACAGCTCGCCACACAAGCTGCCCTGCGGACTTATTATTATTTATTATTATCTTCTAACCAAAGCAACCTCGCCTGCACTTGGTACACCCTGATGACTGACAAACGAGGCTCTGGCGAAAAGAGATGTAGGGCATACCGTATTTTTTAAACTGCTTAACCGGGGAAGTACCTCCACCTCACAGAACACACTTGTGCTCCTGCGAGTGAGTGAAGTTACCAGAAAGAAAGGAAAAAGTTGCTGCGCTATGCAGCAGGGGTGGCGGCGCGCGAGCGATATTTCGAGTTGCGAGCTTCACATTATGCTTGTCTGCCAAGTGCTTGTCTGCCTGTGAAGCGGTTACCGCAGCCATATTAACGCTCGCAACATAAAGTATTGATCGCGCGCCGCCACCCCCGCTGCCATCGCAGCATCTCCGTCCTTCCTGGTAACCTCACTCACTCGCAGGAAAGGAGTTGTTATTTGGCTGCGATATTCTGTGAGGTGGAGGTATATTTCCAGGTCGGATAGCTTACAATTACCTCTCTTTTCGCCAGAGCTTTGTCAGTCAGCAGGGTATACGCGTGCAGGTGAAGTTAGCTTTGGTTCAAAGATGTTGATGAACCACTTACGCCCCAAAAAAAATAGACGAGCAAGAAAATTCCCAAAAGCACTGTATTCGCATTGGTTACTTCACCAATACACGTGAAATGACCAGCACAAAGGCAGCTGTCAGTTATGATTCATAGTAAAGACAACAATAGTAATATTGAGATGTACGGTGGGAGCGCTGCCAGCCGCCTGTAAACAACGCGCCCGGAGAATGGCTCCATTCAGTTTTATGGGTGATTCGCCTGAAGTTTTGATGTATTACGATAGTTGCCTGCTCGAAATTGTTTAAAATAGATCGACTTATCGATGACTGGAAAATTACTTTTTTTACATGTTACCTAGCACTTGCTTTGTGTTCACTTTAACTTGCATTTCTAAGGTATATCTTGCGGTGGCGGCTTGAAAACACTGGCCACTGCCAACCCGATATTTACTACCGCATGGTGGAGTGAGCCCTAAAGCCTTTCGATCGTAGTTCGATCCATATACCAGCAGTGGTATCAATATGGGTTGACACCAAATGCCGAAGTTTTTTTTAATATGAGAAGGGGCAAACCAGCATGTGGGTCACCTGGAAAGCAAGCAACACCTAGGCGTCGCCGATCCGTTGTCAGCTTATACTACTCCTTCTTTTCTGGTGACCTCACTCACTCGCAGGAACATAACAAGCCTCAAGGGAATTGTATTTGGCTGCGGTATTCTGTGAGTTGAAGGTACTTCCCCAGTCACGACAGCTTAAAAAATACGCTATGCCCTATTTCTCTTTTATCCAGAGCCTCGTTTGTCTGTCAGCAAGGTGCACCACGTGCAGGTGAGGTTGGCTTTTGTTTAAACATATCGATGATCCACTTACACCCCAGTATTCCAGTGTAACATAGTGTACAAAGATAAACAGTAATACGTCTTCATACAAAACGGTCGGAATGCTACCTACGTGGTGCACACGTGCAGGTTCAAAGATGTTGATGAATCTCTTACACCCCAAACGTGGCAGAAAGATACCAGCTTACCTCCAAAATCTCATCTCCAACTTTAACAGGTGGTGTAGACCTGGCAGCGGCACCGGCGGGATGCAGTCCACACACGAAAACAGCCATTCTGCTCCGATCCCGGTGTCCAGCCAAGCTCAGACCTAGTCCACCTTTTGGAGACCTCTCGAGCTTCACAGCTACCACGCTGTCTCCCAGCGACGCGTACTTTTTGCGGATTTTATCTGTAACAATATAAATTTATTTTTATTTTGTATCCTGTATTCTATTATACTATTGCTGTATTAAATAATAAATAAATAAATATTTCTGGACAATTTACACAGCGCCATCTAGTCCCAAATTATCACACAACTGATAAATGTACTTAAATACATTTTTTGTTTTGTAAATACATACTTATAATATAATACATAGAAAACACCCAGACCAAGACAAACAGACATGTTCATGCACATAAATGTTTGTCTTGTGCGGCAATCGAACCCGCGACCTCGGAGTCAAAGTAATCATTGCTAACCACGACCAACGAGCTCGTCAAATATACGTATATAATATCACAACGATCTGGCAAACGTCTCAATAATTTTAGATGAATTCTATATTATAAAAGGAAACTGCCCCCTTACCACTATCTCATAATGCGATTCAATAATTGAATAGATTGCTTATTCATACCAATGAATAAGCGACTCTATTCCATTTGAAATAGGGTCGCTTATTCATTGGTATGAATAAGCATTATATTCAGTTATTGAATCGCAAGAAGTGATGGTGGTACGGGGGCTGGGTACTTAGTGCGAGTTTTTTGTTCGCGTTCTATCATGTCAACGTAAACAAATCGACCAAATAGAGAAGAACTGTCATGTTGTGAATTTATAAGGCGCGTATTACATATCAGAATTATGTGGCTTACTTGCTCACATTTTGAAGTGAGCAACCCGGATAATAGGTTAGTTGCCCATGTTACAAAGTTATAAAAACTCTATAACAGTAACGTAAAATACATAAAACTAGAACGATCTCTGATCTTAAAATTTTAATAACTTATGTCCGACGTGTTCTATGTTCGGTCAAAGTTTGGTGGGAAAGTCCATTTTAAAGGTTTGAAATTATAAAAAATAAATATTACCATTCTAAAAACAATTAAAAATACTATAACTTTTGTTACGGCACTGGCTACATAAACGCAATATTTAACATAGCTGTCGTACAAATTTCTGATTTAATGCATATAAAATAGCACTGTGTGACGTCATAACGTGGTGGCCTTTTGTATGGAGCGTTTTCGGGATAGTCCAAAATTGTGATCTTCAAGTTATCATATCTCGAGAAGTTTTTATGCAATCGAAGTAATTATTTCACCTATATTTATATTATTGTGACGTCTTTAAATAACAAATCGAAAACTAAAAATGGGATACAAGCCTATTGTTATTTGGTTGCGCTATTCTGTGAGGTGGAGGTACATTCCCCAGTTGGGTCAGCTTACAATTACGCTCCCTACCTCTCTTTTCGCCAGAGCTTCGTTTGTCAGTCAGCAGGGTGCACCGCGTGCAGGTGAAGTTGGCTTTGGTTCAAAGATCTTGATGAACCACTTACACGCCAAAATAAAAATATTTTTTTTCTCAATTTAATAGACGAGCTCGGTGGCGTAGCGGTCAATGACGCGGCCTCGACACCAACGCTCGTGGGTTCGATTCCCACACAGGACTAACATTTGTGTGCATGAACATGTCTGTTTGTCTTGGTCTGGGTGTTTTCTATGTATCATAAGTATGTATTTACAAAAAAAAATGTATTTACGTATGTTTGCCAGTTGTCTAGTACCCATAACACAAGCTTCGCTTACTTTGGGGCTAGATGGCGCTGTGTAATTTGTCTGACAATATAACAATATAACAATATAAATCGGCTTGTACACGTTAACACGTGACTGTGACCAAAAAATTTGCACTAAGCACTCTGTTACTAATTGATCTACAAACGCACATCTAAAAGCACTGGACTTATGGGTAAAATTCCCACACAGGTAGCTATTATGACGTAGGCATCTACTAAGAAATAATTTATGAAAACTATCGCGGGTAACTATCGGGATACGCATGGAGTCGCGGGCGCAAGCCATATTACGATATAGAGGTTTAGGGGATCGAAAAATTGATCTGGCTACGGTCAAAATTTTGGGAAAATTCATTTTCTTCAATAAACTGGCATAAGATTAATTGTGTTATAAATCAACATTATGCTTAATAGAATTATTCATATCGGCCGTAGGATAAGACCAGGAAATTGTATTCTGGCAGAGATACGTATTTTTAACAGCGTTTAGGAAAATAAATCAAAATAAATCAATCGTCATTTAATTGTAATTTGTCCAGTAAAATAATAAAAAAAATTAAAAAAAAAAATTCTATCGTACTATGAAGTTGTGGAATGAATTGCCTGACGAGGTTTTCCCAGGAGACTACTGCATAGGGTTCTTGGCGTGATGAGGTTTTTACAGGTTATGCAACGCAATGCCTATGCAATGGTCTATAGGCTGTGGTGACTGCTATCCATCAGATGGGCTGTTTATTTATTTTCTTAGTTTAGTGGTACCTAAAGACAATAATATTGTTTTAAATTGTTAAATTCAATGCTACTCGATAACAGATGGCGTTAGTAGTATATCATAATATAGTGCGTGGTGTGGCGTACTTTACCTTAAGTTATATCTAATGCTAATATTAATGTATATATACAGTTGTAGGAACGGCAAGTCAATACGTAATAAAGTAGGTCAAGCATCGGAGCAGCTGTTTCTATTGAAAGATGGGAGATAGAGCATAAATGCGACGGCTCAAGACAGAGCTCAATATTACGTTGAACAGCAAAGAGTTTATTATACACATGTTTTTATACACCCCGTCGTTTTTGCGTCGGGGGTTAAACATAAAAAGTGGCTCTTGTTCTAGTACAAGCAAAATGTACTAGTGTATCATCATCATCAGGTCATTTTAGCCTCCACTACAGGAGCACGACCCTCTCTCGTCCGTCCCAGAGAGAAGGAGGATTTGGCCTACACTCCCCACGCTGGCCAGACGGGTTGGGGAGGCCTGATCGATGTTTTATAATGTATTTCCCTTAGTCGCCTTGTACGACATCCACGGGAAGAGACGGGGTGATTCTATTCTAGTCTGCCAGAAACCACACGGCCTATATATTGTATACTCACCTTTAAATAACAAATGACAGTCATTTCAGAAAAAATGTACAGTGTGCGAGCGAACTTATATAGTTACGGATACGACCGACAAAATTGAGACCCTAACAAAAGTGGGATAATGCGTTCCCGGGATCCCGATGACCCATGAATGGGCGGAAATTTAATATTGTTCTTGTTGCTGCACTGTAATGAATAGAGCCATCGAGATATCAAAGTTTTTTGACGTGACAACGTCTTATAAATTGGTTAGCCGGGTGACACTTCAAGAAACGCGCTCACGTTATGCGCTCACAATGAGAGCGAGTGAGAGGCACGCGTCCCTTCTAAGAGCGAGAGAGACAGACATAAAAAGTGAAAGGCATGCGTCCCTTCCACTCGAAAACATTTTACCACTCAAAGTCGTTGTCACGTAAAACTTTCGCCCGTATACCGACTTTACAGGCAACCAATTTTTTTTTTATAATATAAAGTTTAGTTTGTGTAAAGTATTACTTTACGATAGACTTACTATTTTTTTTTTATGAGACGACGACAATGCAAACGAGCATGTGTGTGGGACCTGGTGGAAAGCAATCATCTCCGCCCATGGAGATCAGCAACACCAAGGGGTCGCCGATCCGTTGCCAGCCTCTTAAGGGACATAAAGACTCTGTTTTTGAAAGCTCCCATATTATTATTTTGGGGTGGAAGTGGTTCATCAACATCTTTGAACCAAAGCCAACTTCACCTGCACGCGGTGCACCCTGCTGACTGACAAACGAAGCTCTGGCGAAAAGAGAGGTAGGGAGCGTAATTGTAAGCTACCCGACTGGGGAATGTACATCCACCTCACAGAATACCGCAGCCAAATAACAATTCCCTTGAGGGTTGTTGTGTTCCTGCGAGTGAGTGAGGTCACCAGAAAGGAAGGAGATGCTGCGTTGGCAGCGGGGGTGGTGGCGCGCGAGCGATATTTTATGTTGCAAGCGTTGATATGGCTACGGTAACCGCTTCCCATCAGGCGGGCCGTATGCTTGTCTGCCCGACGTAGTATAAAAAAAATCTATATAGGTACACCAGGGGCGTAGCTACGGTA
The DNA here is from genome assembly GCA_937001555.2 of Hypsopygia costalis. Classification (NCBI taxonomy): domain Eukaryota; kingdom Metazoa; phylum Arthropoda; class Insecta; order Lepidoptera; family Pyralidae; genus Hypsopygia; species Hypsopygia costalis. The sequence goes on along the minus strand of OW443349.2, from coordinate 19,110,471 downwards.
GCGTAGTATCAGCCGTTTCAATGATATATAATGATATGGGGCCCCGGACTACAGTGGCCCGCGGGATACAGGGGCCCCCGGGATACAGCGGCCACCAGCGGGTTCGGTTCGAGTAGATAGAGCACCCTTAGCGCTGAAGTGTTTGTGTAAAAGCACCACCGCTACCACTAGCGGTGGTAGCGTTGCCTCCACGCCACACTGGTGGCGTTATCAGGACGCCGTTCAACTCGATGATGTCAACACGGCGATTTGCGTAAGTGATCACTACGTTCTTTTCTGGCCAAACAGTTCAGATTCAGTGCGCGTCTCGTGTCGAAATATCCTCGATAAAGACTATGATGGACTTGGTTACTATGTAACAATAAATATGTAATATTCAATTTCATCGTCAGGTCATTTTAGTCTCCACTACAGGAGCACGAACCTCTCTCGTCCGTCCCAGACAGAAGGAGGATTTGGCCTACACTCCCCACGCTGGCCAGACGGGTTGGGGAGGCCTGATCGATGTTTTATAATGTATTTCCCTTAGTCGCCTTGTACGACATCCACGGGAAGAGACGGAGTGATTCTATTCTAGTCTGCCGGAAACCACACGGCCATATTCAATTTACTTTATTTAATTATAAACCTTGAAACGGATCTAGCAACCTTGAGTAGTATACACGGCACGGCCCTTGAACCAAAGGTCCGATGTCCTCTTCGAGAGTCTATCCGAAGGCACTCTCTATTCATATACATCTTGTTCGTATGATAAAATTAAACATATACACGACTATGTGACATAAAATATATATACGAAAATGGCGGCGATAAGTAGCGGTAGGCGGTGGTAGAGGAATAATGAAGTCCACTACAGTTCCGGGGGTAAAACTACGGCTGACTTGGAACTCACAACGAATTTAATCAGAAGAAATTAGTAGAAGTAGGAAGTTTTTGTAATTTGACATCAGATTTAAATAAATAAATACTCCTAGGCAAATTAGATACCGCCATCTAGTCCGAAACTAAGCAAAGTGTGTACTGTTGGTGCTGGATAACATATATATGTTACAGTTTGTTAGTTTCGGTATCATTTTGTAATGTTTAATTTAAGTTAGTTGCACTGGCAACACATTCTTTCAAGTTAATGACTACGCTGGTCTGACATTGGCTAAACGATATTTGGTCATTCTGATTGGTAGTGATTAGTACCGATTAGAATACTTGATTTTTACCGCGGAAATGAGACGATAATTAGGAACCGAAGCGGCCTTTTGAACATTCTTCGTTGGACTGTGGAACTGGAAGGTTATAACAGAAATTAAAAGTAATACATCTTCAGTGTTTTTTTATACTTCACGTTTAATAGCTGTGTCGGAGGTAAGGTAACGATACTACAAGCAAGGCTGAAGAACCGTCTTTTAACATATATTATACTTAAATACATCTTCTTTACGCACGCTTGAGTTTAGTAAGGGTGAATGCGTGACGAGAACGTTACGAAAAGTGTGATCAGGCGAGGCGAACGGAAGTTGACATGGAGATATAATTTAGTAGAGCTAAATTTAGATTTGTAGCTGCAACACCAAACTGTATCTTCCGATGTTCTTATCCATATTTTTTTTGAATTGCCTCCCTATGGAAGCAATTTTATCCGAAACGAAGAAATTCGACGGAGAACTAAAGCTGTCGACATAGTCTTCAGAGTTTGCAAGCTGAAGTGGCAATGGGCCGGCCACATCTGCCCAGTAACTAATGGCAGATGGGGGAGGAAGGTATTGGAGTGGAGGCCGCGCGTAAGACGACGAAGTGTTAGGCGCCCTCCTTCTAGATGGTCCGATGGCCTTAAGAAAGTGGCTGGGAGCGGCTGGATGCGGAAGGCAGAGGATCGTATCTGGTGGAAAGTATTGGGGAAGGCTTTTATCCAACAGTGGGTAGATACAGGCTGATGATGATGATGATGGAAGCAATTTTAAAGACGTATTAACGTCAAAAACATACATCTAGGTATGTCAAATACATAACCCTTATTTTAAGCTCCGCCGTCGGTTAAAAAAAGCAAGCATTAGTAAATAGGGCGGTCCTCATACGGCGCGGTGTTAAGGGCGCCCGCTCACTTGACCCGCGAACAAAGAACTGCACTTACAACTTTGTTGGCCGTGTTCTTGGGTTTCATTTCAGTTTCGGGCAGTTGGACACACACATAGTTGGACTAATAGATGGAAAACTCCGACCAATATTGCTTTATGAAATATTAGTTTGCGCCCGCGGCTTCGCCTGCTTAAATGTCACTTGACGTGCGAAATATTTGACTGTGACTTGGGAATTTATTTTGGAATTCTATTAGGGTGTACGAAAAAATTCATGGCAAATCGTTCAGGAGATAAAGCGTGAAAGCGAAACAAATACACTCTCTTTTGACGAGCTCGGTGGCGTAGCGGTCAATGACGCGGCTTCGACACCAACGCTCGTGGATTCGATTCCCACATAGGACAAACATTTGTGTGCATGAACATGTCTGTTTGTTTTAGTCTGGGTGTTTTCTATGTATCATAAGTATGTATTTACAAAAAAAAATGTATTTACGTATGTTTATCAGTTGTCTAGTACCCATAACACAAGCTTCGCTTACTTTGGGGCTGGATGGCGCTGTGTAATTTGTCTGACAATACTTATTTATATTTATATATTTCATCAGACAAATGCCTCTTCACACTTTGGAACTAACGTGGCGTCGTGGCATAACTTCCTGTCGAGGTTTTCACAAGAAACTATAGCACGAGGTTCTTTAAATAGGGCGCGAAGAGGTTTATTAGTTATCCATAAAAAAGTTACGAGTACACCAGACAAGCTGACTGCCCGCCTATGAAGCGGTTACCGTAACCATATTAACGCTTGCAACATGAAATAAAATAAAAAGTAGTATAAAAAAAAAGAAATATCGCTCGCAGACCGCTACCCCCGCTGTCAACTCCTTCCTTTCGGGTAAACTCACTCACTCGCAGAAACACATCTTTTTAAGTATAATATTACTTATCCAGTCCATCTAGTATCCCATAGTACAAGCTTTCCTTAGTTTGGAACTAGATGGCCGTGTGTAATTTGTCCAGGAATATTTATTTATTTATTATTTATTTTGCCAATGATTTAAGTTGTCAGTTGATATACGAGTCAGTCGTCAACCACCTTTTCCTTCTACGTGGCTAGCTTTCATCGAATCATCACTTTTAATCTCACTGCAATCTTAAACTCTATGCGTAGCCATATAGGGTTAATTATCCAAGGATGAGCCTTCAGACAATGCCGCTGCAGTACGTTGGAGCCATTTAATCTCCATATCCGTACGATATCATTTAATAGCCTCTAAAAGCGACATAACGGGGCATATCTTAACCTTGGAGACCCGCCCTGCACGCCATTACATCTATAAGTACTTTTCATGCCAGGGCCATGCCTTTTTAACTCAAGTTCCAATAAAGACAATGATATTATGGATATTTTAAGAAGAATAAAGGGTTTTCATAAGTTTTTAATTCTGTGTCCGTGGATTTGTAATAGACCTGCATCGACTATTTTTCGGTAGATGGGGCTATGTCAATTTCATACTAAATTAAGTTGACGAGCTCGGTGGTCGAATGGTTAGCAATGGCCACTTTGACTCCGAGGTCGCGGGTTCGATTCCCGCACAAGACAAACATTTGTGTGCATGAACATGTCTGTTTGTCTTGGCCTGGGTGTTTTCTATGTATTATAAGTATGTATTTACAAAAAAAAAATATTTAAGTAAATTTATTAGTGGTCTAGTACCCATAACACAAGCTTTGCGCTTAATTTGGGACTAGATGGCGTTGTGTAAATTGTCCAGAAATAATTATTTATTTATCTAACATTGTCGAAAACGAATCTCAGTTTACCTCTACTCGAAAACAAATCTAAGTTTAGCTGGCTAAAGGTTTTCTTCCATGGACTGTCAGGTCGTGGAATTAATTACCTGGCAATCTCAAATCAAAGCAAAAAAAGAGAGTGAGTGAGATCACCAGGAAAGAAAAAGTTCCTGCGTTAACAGCAGGGAAGTTGCGTGACAGCTATTTTTCATGTTACGAGCATTTATATGGTTACGGTAACCGCTTCACATCATGTGCACCGTACGCTTATTTACCACCCGATGTAGTATGAAAAAACAAATTGTGGATTTTGATTCAAAATCGATTTAAAAAACAAATAAATATAAGTAAGCATAAGTTCTACCGCGGTTGCGCGGGCCGACTTCAGCGTTTTTCTTTGAGAAGCCAGTAAATTCATTTATTTAGTTAAGTGTGACAAATGCGAGTGTGGCAGTTAGGATCACTCTGCACGAGCTCGTTAGTTCTCGTCCAGATGGTGACGCGTCAGTGCTGGAAGATAGATTTGGAATAAAAGTTAAAACCTAGTAACAAACTCCCGGTAGTCGAATGGCTAGCAATGGCTTCTTTGAGTCCGTTGTCTGATTGTATTTGCCTGGGTGTTTTCTATGTAAATAATATATAAGTATTATTAATAGTACATTATGGTACAAGTAATGTTAGTGATTACCGCTGAGGCGTCATTGAAAACAATGCAATTAATAAAATAAAATAAAATAAAAACTCTATAACTCACTTGTGAATAATAGCAATGAAAAAGTCACAGTTTGATTACAGGTGTCATTATGTGCCTAATTGCGGTGAAATATATAATAATATATAATAGCCATAAAGTAGAGCCACTTTATGAGCAAGTGGTTGAAAACTATATTTATTATAATAGTACCTACCTATTTTACAAACTTGGTAAATGGTCCAAAAATATTTATTTATTATTTATTCAAAGACCTTGGCTTCACAGCTGTAATTTAATGACGACATCTGGGACAGAGGTACTCGAAATAAACCCATCCATAGACAGGCTACAGTGGCGTTGCTTAGCTTGCATAATCCTCATTTGTAAATAAACCCCTTAAAAATATAACTTGGAACACGGGAAGAAAGTTTACCTGCGATGTTGACTTTCGGCAAATATTTACTTTGTCAATTTGGGCTGGAGTCAGCGGGTAGTAAAAATGTCTCCCGTTTCTCGTAAAAGCAAAATTCTTTGAAAATTCCTTGAAGTATTATTGCAATAGATGTTAGGGTTATGTTATTTTTTGCAATTGACTTTCGCAACTTGTACACGAGGCTGGGTGTACTACGAGCAGGTAAAGTTAACTTTGGTTGTAAATAAATTGGTTAGCTACTTACACCCTAAAAATCTACATACAAATATATATATTTGAATATAGATTTTAGCATATAATAACCAAAGCTGGCCAAATAAAACGTGTTTAAATGACCGAAAGGACCCAATGACAGAATAAATAATTTCATTTGATTATACCTATTTCATTAACCTACTATTGTCCTGTCCTGAATATGCTACTGCGATATCTAATCATGATGGCGTAATCTATCCCTTATCACAGGCTATTATCGATTTGATGTTCATAACGATGCTGTTATTTCGTAACTGAGTGCTTAGTGCGCGTTTTTTATGTATTCATTTTCGGCAAAGTTAACTACATTTTGTATGAAATTTACATAACGCCATCTATCGACAAACAGTCGAAGTAGTAGCAATCCCATACTAATGTTGTTTGATATTTTTTCTGACACCAGATGTCGCTAGGTAGGCGTCGGGTCCAGATTGTCAAATTGTACTGAATTTTTGACAGTGAAACATTTGACAAGATGCTATGAATTGACAGATGATTGGACCCTACGCTACAGTGCTGTTAAAAGACCCTAAAAAAAACTTAAAAAGTTGTTGTAATCGATTTGCACTAAACCTCTGACCATTAGATTTTATGCGAGCTAGGGGAAGAGAGAATATAGCTCAATCAAGTTGTGAGAAAGGATTGTCACATAACCACCTTATTATGTAGTAATAGTGCCACGTGCAGTATAGCCGCTGCGCTCCCTGCCGCTATCACAAGGCGAGCTCACCTCCCCTTCTGACTCGAATGTTGAACGCACGCCGTGATCACGAAAGTTCGTTCGTAGTACATTATCTATTCTTAACTGAACTTTTATTTATTTATTTTTATTTATTCATTTATTGCATCACATTCATTAACAAATTCGAGATCTTATAGTAGTGTCATATAAGCATAATACACCTTGATAGGTATAGCAATGTATGGAATGGTATGGAAGAGTTTAAGTACTAATACCAGTATATATTCAAGTTAAAGACTTACGTCTTGTCAAAAGGAAAATTGCCTAAAAAGGATCTGAATTCGCAAAAAATAGTTGGCTGAAGAACCTCGTTTTTCGAAGTTAAAGATATAGTTTGAAGGTAGGTAAGTCAATAATCCACGCGAGTGTAGGTCGTGATTGGTGGAGCGTCGCGGCGGCGGCGGCGGCGGCGGCGGCGGAGTTATCTCAATTCCATTACCAGATGTAAATGGCACAGCCGAACACACAAGTGTCTTATCCATTTATAACCGACTTTATATAGGAATATTCTTCTATATTTTTTTTATGTAGTCGGCCTTGCCTAATGGAGAGCACAGGTGAAGACTACCTTTCCTTACACTTCCCAGTGTGAGACTGAACTGAAATTAGACACACACGTTTTGTTCTCGTGACAATGCACAATTACTTAAACGCCACCGTTTTTAATCGAAAGCGAATGTCATTAAGCATATTTTTACTTTATAAATAGTTTATTTTTTAAATAAATTATATACTATTATTAACTTAATTTTCACATAATCAAGGTCACCAGGAAGGAATTAGCTGCGGCGTTGGCAGTGGCGGTGGCGGCGCGCGAGTAATATATCATGTTGCGTGCGTTTATAAGGCTACGGTAACCGCTGCACATAAGGTGGACCGTATGCTTGTTTGCCTACCGACGTAGTATAAAAAACCTACTTTCACCAAGGCGCGATATCGAATCCTATAAATAAATATTAAATAAATAAATATTTCTGCACAATTTACACAGCGCCATCTAGTCCCAAATTAAGCGCAAAGCTCGTACTAGGGTACTAGACAATTAATAAATGTACTTAAATACATTTTTTTTGTAAATATATACTTATAATACATAGAAAACACCCAGATCAAGACAAACAGACATGTTCATGCCCTAAAATGTTTGTCTTGTGCTGGGATCGAACCCGTGACCTCGGAGCCAAAGTAGGCCATTGCTAACCATACGACCACGCCCGGGTTCGTCCTTATGGTCCAATACACAACGTAAAATTTGGTACAAACGCTGTTATCAAATATGAAACAAAGATTAAATCCTTTGATATGAAAACCGTCACATTTATCACGGGCCGTGAAAAATTATAAATATTCTTTTGGCACGTGCTCCGTTGGCCGTACAATCACGTGTACGTATTTATAGACATCGTTGATAGGGATTATTTTGGAACATTCCATTTTGCAAGAATGCGATTTAACATTTTTAGATACTTATAGATATCGAATTCTTTGAAGAAGAATTCTTGAAAGTTTTTACTTGATTCGAGAATTTTTTATTCTATGCTGGGTGGCAAACAGCCTGCCTGATGTGAAGAGTAACAGTAGCAAAATTAACGCTCGCAACATGAAATATCCAACGTTGTATAAATAAACTTAATGCAAAACCATTGGAACATTTTACGAATAAACGAAGGATTTTCAAATGTGGCACTTTTAATCAACCCATAATCATCCCACTGTTGGGATACGGGTTTGCCATCGTCGAAAGGGGTTTAGCCTGCGGGTTGGCGGAGGTCAGTGTTTTCAAGCCACGTAAAAGCTTAACGACTGTTATCTGGTAACAATAACTGGGACCGACAGTTTAACGTGCCCTCCGAAGCACAGAGGAGCTCGAAATAAATAAACCCATCCATAGACAGGCTACGGTCGACGTTGCTTAACTTACATGATCGATTAGACTGACACGCGCAACGACGCCATCGACCTCCTCGGGCATTTTTAATCCAAGTATTAATGTTTTCAACATCTCGGTTGGTGAACGATTTGCGTCTTGTAACTGTAATAATTCATACCCGCCATGTTCCAGAGTACGCCTCTCTACAAATGTGCTCGATATTTTATTATGATCGGCCATCTATGACGTCCGATAGGTTCACTGAAAAATCTTCTCAATCTATCGCAGTAGTCTAAAATATTATTTCCATTACATTCATCTATAGAATAACTGAATTTTTAGAAAAAATATGTCAATAAAAAAAATCACCATCTCTACGTTTTGGGGTGTAAGTGGTTCATCAACATCTTTGAACCAAAGCCATCTTCACCTGCACGCGGACTGACAAACGAAGCTCTGGCGAAAAGAGAGGTACGGAGCGTAATTGTAAGCTACCCGACTGGGGAATGTACCTCCACCTCACAGAATACCGCAGCCAAATAACAATTCCCTTGATGGTTGTTGTGTTCCTGCGAGTGAGTGAGGTCACCAGAAGAGAAGGAGATGCTGCGTTGACAGCGGGGGTGGCGGCGCGCAAGTGATATATTATGTTGCGAGCGTTAATACGGTTACGGTAATCGCTTCACATCAGGCGGGCCGTATGCTTGTCTGCCACCCGACGTAGTATATAAAAAAAAAACATTCATCTATAGAATAACAATTTTTTCAGAAAAAATACCAATTTAAAAAAAAATATTCACCAACTCCCACGTTTTAGTAACTATATAATTATGCAGATTTTTTAAAATCACCCAGTAAATTTGTTTAGAAAAAAAAAACGTTATTTTTGAAAATTTTTCATAATGTATATGTAGTGTTTATGCACGAATATTGGATTAATTTATCTAATAATATATAAAATTCTCGTATCGCAATGTTAGTTACCATACTCCTATGAAACGGCTGGACCGATTTTGATAAAATTTTATATGTATATTCAGTAAATCTGAGAACAGGTTGTTAACTATTTTTTATGGCAAACCAACGTTTGCGGGGACAGCTAGTGTATATGTGTATATTTATATTGTGTGTAGTACTTATAGATTCCCCCACAATCCATCAATCCACCAATATGAACTCTTCAAACATGCGTTTTTGGAATTTTCTTATCTCATCAATCAAATAACGTTTAATCTGACATTAGCACCCCATAATAACGCACCAAAATGAACTACAAACAATACAGATTGGATTTTATTCAACAGATGAGTCGAGATCCATCGTACAGATCTATCTGACTTATTTCTCGTGTTCCATTTCGATCCATTGAGCTGATCCGCGCTGACAGATTGAGCCCTCTGTCCGGTGAGGTCCCTCGTTAGAAACTAATCAGTCGAATGAAATCACTGGCCATTCGGTTATAAATTAAAATTCTTAATCACTTGTATAAGATATAATGTCTTTAAATGTACAACGAAGTGATTAATGTTCTCTTAGATCTTAGTATTAAAGTTTTTAATGAGAATTTAATGGATAAAAAAGTGGAGAAATACGATTCGGATCGCCGTCATTGATATCCAACAATAGTACATATGCACACACACACTCATATATATATACATTTATATAGATCGGCAGAATGAGGTTGGCTTTGGCTCGAAGATGACAATGAACCACTTAAACCCCAACTACAACTTTACGAGATAACATCGATTAGCACATTAATAAGAAAAATAAAAACTGACAGGCTGTACTTGAACTTTCTCACACCACGGACGATCCATAATTTTGAACGTACACCATCGAGGAGGGAAGTAATTCCCATTCTACGTTTATATGGAAAGGTAACCGGACAGGATAGTCTTAACTGGTTTTAATAAAATTTTGCACATTTTGTGTAAGTGTTGGTCCAACTTAAGAGCTAGGATAGTTTTTTTTAATACATTCCCTAGGGCTTAAAAAGGGCACGAAAGTTAATTCACGCCGACAACAGTACATAAAAATAAAATAAAAATTCCTGGACAAAAATATACACTGCCATCTAGTCCCACACTAAGCTTGTACTAGATAACTGATATATATTATACTTAAATACATTTTTTTTTGCTGTAAATGCATGCTTAAAATACATAGAAAACTTACAGATCAAGACAAACATACATGTTCATGCACATAAATATTTGTCTTTAGCGAGGATCGAACCCGCGACCTCGGAGTCAAAGTGGACATTACTACCCATTCGACCACCAGGCTCATGTTATTTTATATCTACACCACAGAGCTATAAGTACTATTTACTTGAATTTCAAGAGTCTAACTTTAACTCCGAGAGCTTTCGATTGAACTGTGAAAGCACATTGTGGTGTAGTCACAGATGTTTTTCGAATTTCGATCCGAAACACTAAAAAGCTCAAAGCTCTTTTGATCCATCGTTTGCGGGCAACTCGATACTCTTGCCTTCATTAAAAGTTCCCGTGCCGGTTCATTATTTAACAAAAACAACGTTCATTATTACATTATAACTCCATTTCAGTTTGTAACTTTTCATTTTATTTCGTTAATTTGGGTTTGCTATAACTTTAATTTTGGGATAATTAAGTTATGTTACGTAACTAGGGTTTCGGCACGTGTGATAGTCGAGTGTACGTTAAGTGGTCATTTATATTTGGTGTTTCTGAGTTGAAGATACGATCCCATATTATTGAACGAGAGACTCTTGCAGGTATACATATAATTTAAATGAAAAGGGGAGCAAGCGAGTATGTATATCCCCCACTTTTTATTTATGTGTTCAATATATACATAGTTTACAGAAAGTGTTTGCTTAACAAGTATCACCAAACTGTGTAACAGTTAATTTGGGGTGTAAGCGGTTCATCAACATCTTTGAACTAAAGCCAACTTCACCTGCACGCTGCTGACTGACAAACGAAGCTCTGACGAAAAGAGAGGTAGGGAACGTAATTGTAAGCTACCCGACTGGTGAATGTATTAGTGATGTAACGAATGTCAATTTCTAGACATTCGCGAATGCGAATACGAATATCTGCCGTCGATATTCGCGAATGCGAATACGAATATTGACTTTTGTATTTGGCGCCTTTGGTCTATGGCTTTATTTTGACAGCTTAGTTGGCGCGCAAGTTACACGCACACATTTGTAATTATTTGCATCTACTTCCGAGCATTGTCGAGCTGATCCGAAGAAGGTCGATTGCTGTTTGATTTACGAGTGATGTTTATAGTTTAGTTAACAAAAAATCCTAACAGAAGATAAGGTTTATTTCTCTATTTAATTTACCTTTTTGTAATTGAAATTCTTAATTATTTTTAGGACGTTCATATTCGCAAAACATTCGCATAAAATTGCGAATGCGAATGCGAATGTGAATGTCGAGAAATATGCGAATATTCGCGAATGCGAATATTCGTTACATCACTAGAATGTACCTCCACCTAACAGAATACCGCAGCGAAATAACGGTTCCCTTGAGGGCTGTTGTGTTCCTGCGAGTGAGTGAGGTCACCAGAAAGGAAGGAGATGCTGCGGTGGCAGCGGGGGCGGCGGCGCGCGAGCGATATTTTATGTTGTGAGGGTTAATATGGCTACGGTAACCGCTTCACATCAGGCGGGCCGTATGCTTGTCTGCCAATGCTTTTTTAATCTCGTCAATAACTCTTATACACCCCACTGCTGGGATACGGGTCTGCCTTCAATCGATGGGGTATAGATCATACTCCACCACGCTGCTGAACTGCGGGTTGGCGGAGGCCAGTGTTTTCAACCCGTCCAAAGGCTACTGACGTGGCTTAACGACTATCAAATAATGACAACAGCCGGGACCCTTCACGTGCCCTCCGAAGCATGGAGGAACGGGAGATAAATAAGCCCACCCATGGACAGGCTGCGGTCAACGTTATTTAACTATTCGATTAGACTGAGACGCGTAACGACAACATCCAGCTCTTAAGGTCTACTATTTAATTGTAATATTATTTAATATTAATATTACAGAGGAGCTAGCATCGAAGAAACTCAGTATGCTCAACAGAACAAAGCAGTGCTTCGCAAAACACTACATACGAAGCACAAGTGCCACCTCACATGGAGAACTGTTATCACCTTTGTCACTAATACCTATTTATCTTATCTATAAATTTATTGTCTAACTAACACATTAAATCTTGAGCCACAGCCAGCCAAAATAATAAAAACTAAACACTCCCGTTGTCGATTGTACGCACTGTAAATGCATCACTGAGCACACCTTTTAAGCTGTATTGCATCGAGTCAGTGTTGTCCCATTCAATAGCAATGCTCAACACTCAACACTGAGCACACAGGTCATTGGACTGACCTGAGTTTCGCTTCAATGCTTGCAGGTAATTTATATGAACTATTGAATTAAATATCAAGTATTATTTTCGTCGTAATAGATACTAGGCCGTGTGGTTTCCGGCAGACTAGAATAGAATCACTCCGTCTCTTCCCGTGGATGTCGTACAAGGCGACTAAGGGAAATACATTAGAAAACATCGATCAGGCCTCCCCAACCCGTATGGCCAGCGAGGGGAGTGTAGGCCAAATCCTCCTTCTGTCTGAGACGGACGAGAGAGGGTCGTGCTCCTGTAGTGGAAACTAAATGACCTGATGATGATGATGATGAGATACTAAAAAAAGTCAATGGACATTACTCTTAGACTTATTAGCCCGTAAGCCAGATCGTAATATATGTTTATAGTATGATTAATCGTTAAAAAATAAAAGGAACTTAATATTATTATTACTTAGTTAATATAATGTAGATGTTAGTAAAATATTTACAAGTAAAGTTACCAAGCTCCAGTTCAGCCTCAGCATCCTCGGATATGGTCTCCATGACCTGGTCAGCGCATGGCTCCGGACGCGCACTGAGCGCGCGCCCGCACCGCCCACCAGGCTTGCTGCACGATGATTGCACGTAGCTACACGATTTTTGCACGTAGCTTGTTACACTACTGCGGCACGTAAATCGCTACGCGATATTTTCCACACTGTTTACACGTAGCCCGTTACAGGACTGCGGCACGTAGCTCGCTACGAGATACTTATCGTAGCTAGGTACACAACGCTTCCACCTTGCTACGCGGTACTTAGCTGTAGCTACCACAACTACACTTAGCTCGTAGACATTTGCACGTAGCTTGCTACACAGTAGTTGTCTGTGCTTAACTACAACAGAGCGTTTGCACGTAGTTCACACAACACGGACACGGATTTTATAACAAATCACTTACACTGTTGTTTCACACAGTTTTGAAACCAGTTTTTTTAACATATAAATAACGTTAATATATTAACGTATACTTTTGGACAGTTATTAATATTACTAGGCAATACCTATTTACATTTATTTGTCAAGATAGATATTTATTTTATATAAATTTATTCAAAAGCTCTAAAGAGCCTTCAGTAAAAGTATTAACTGCAGATAAAAGAATAGATACGTTTATACTATATACATACAGAAATCCGCAGTTGAGCGGTGGAGTATGCACTAAACCGTTTCGATTGAGGGGAGATCCGTATCCAAGCAGTGGGATGGATAAGGGAAAAATATATAAAAGAAGATAAATTTGATACCGGCCTTAATAATTTTAATTATGTGGAACAATACAAATTATTTTATTCACAACAAAACATATTATCTATTCGCGCACGTTATATGTTTAGCAAAGCAGAGAAGTATCAAAGCAGAGAAGAATACGAAAACTTATATGAGTATTCCATCTCCTTTACGTTGTTGAATATGTTCTTGATCGAATATTCAAATGTACTGGTAGAAACTTATAATGGTATGGAGCTGACCACTATCTTTGATCCAAAGCCAACCTCACCAGCACGTGGTGCATCCTGCTGACTGACTAACGAGGCTCTGGCGAAAGAGAAATCCTCCTCCTCGCGTCGTATACCTCATTACGGAGGGTCGTGACTCCCACGCAGAAACATCTTCCTTCTAACAATTTTTCTCCAACTATTGCGATCTTTCGCAACGTGGAGGGCACTGTGGAGATTTGAGTCCAGAGATATGCGGATCTGGTCAGACATCTTGTCGGGCTGCGGCCTCTTGGTCGTTTGCCGTCAACCTTGCTAGTTGCCATAAGTTGTTCGAGGTTATGACCATCCTTTCGAGCGATGTGACCGAAAAATTCAAGTATTCTGCGGAGGCAGGTGGTAGATAATCTTGTTTTTATATTTAGCTCTCGCAGAATAGACGCGTTGGTGCGGAAGGCGGTCCAAGGAATATGAAGCATTTTCCTCCAGCACCACAAGAAAGAGAAGTAGGGCGAGCGTAATTGTAAGCTAGAACACAGTAGTACATAGTAGCACAGAAGACCGCAGCTAAATAACAATTCCCTTGAGGGTTATTGTGTTTCTGCGAGTGACTGAGGTCATCGGGAAGGAGCCTTATCTTCATTAGGTATATTTCTTCTGATTAAATTCGTTGTGAGTTCCAAGGCAGTCGTAGTTTTACCCCCGGGACTGCAATGGACTTCACTGTTCTTTGCCTTTTTTGGCGGTTGTCGCATCCTGGCTACACAGGAGATACAGTGGTGAGAATGTGTGGGGGCCCCCGTCCTAACACGCATTTATAAGCTGTTTTCAAGGGTTATCACTACTCGTCCTTCTTGAAGGCTTGGTGACTAACAGCCGGAACAGGCTCAGTTTCATAAAGGCTACAGTACCGTAGACCACATACATTGCGGCAGATTGTACAGGAAACCACAGAGTACATTTTGCCTTTCTGTATGGCGTTTAAATATAGATAAATATTCCTGGACAAATTACACACTGCCATCTAGTCCAAAACTAAGCCAAGCTTGTACTATGGCTAAATTACTCATATTATACTTAAATATACATATAGAAAACACCCAAACAAAGACAAACAGACATGTCCATGCACACTAATGTTTGTCTTGCGCTGGGATCGAACCCGCTCGGAATCAAGGTAGGTATTGCTAGCCATTCAACTACCGGACTCGACATTTGTGGATTATTTTCAGTCATATGACTGAAAATAATTACCTTCAGTCACGTAATTCAAGGCTAAACCTTGGCATTCAAATAGCCTGTAACAAATCGCTGCTATATGTTTAATGGATTGTTAAATGTATGATCATTTGTAAAATGCTATGTTAATTATTTCGACTTCAATTACTGAAAACTAATTCTAGCTCGGAAATGAGTTTGACGTATTAATTTGTACAAGCGGTCGCCCATTGGTGGGAATTCTACCATAAATAGTATGTATGCTTGTTGTGTATGACAATTAATATAATGATTTTTTTCTGTGTATACGTATTTTAGTTTTCAATTTATATTTTGTTTTTAATTTAATTTTAAGTTATTTATTTGTGATTTTAGTTTTTTTTATGGGACGGGGGCCACCACACACTCCCACCACTGTGTCTCCTGTGTAGCCAGAATTAACAGCGGCGACCGCCAAAAAAGGCAATGAACAGTGAAGTTCATTGCAGTCCCGGGGGTAAGACTACAGCTGCCTTGGAACTCACGGAATGTAATTATAGTTTATTTAGTTTTTTTACTAATATAAATAATATTGTTTATCAATTCGTTAGTTAATTATAATTTCATTTTTGTGGCTAGTTCAAGTGCCAGAGAGGGTCCAACGACAAATATTTTACTACGTCGCATACTACGTCGGGTAACAGACAAGCATACGGCCCGCCTGGTATGGAGCGGTAACAGTAGCCATATTAACGCTCGCAACATAAAATACCAATCGCGCACCGCCACCCCCGCTGCCAACGCAGCATCTCCTTTCTTTCTGGTGACTTCACTCACAGGAACACAACAACCCTCAAGGGTATTGATATTTGGCTGCGGTATTCTGTGAGGTGGAGGTACATTCCCCAGTCGGGTAGCTTACAATTACGCTCACTAACTCTCTTAAAAATTAGTTTATTAAGAAAATATTGATTCAATTGCCAAGTCATTGATCGGCCGCCGCGAGAGGTATCGATTGTGGAATCGATACAGATTTAGATCGTGACTAATGATTGTTACGTAGCGGCGGCATCCGTGATGCAACACGAGTACTCTCTATAAATATAAATCCAACTGAGTGGATATCTCTGGAACGCATTCGATAAAGGCGAAACCTTTTGACTTCTCGTCAAAAGGTTACCTTTATCGAAATCGGGGTGTAAGTGGTTCATAAACATCTTTGAACCAAAGCCAACTTAAAAAGCGGTGCACCCTGCTGACTGACAAACGAAGCTCTGGCGAAAAGAGAGGTAGGGAGCGTAATTGTAAGCTACCCGACTGGGGAATGTACCTCCACCTCACAGAATACCGCAGCCAAATAACAATTCCTTTGAGGGTTGTTGTGTTCCTGCGAGTGAGTGAGGTCACCAGAAAAGAAAGGAGATGCTGCGTTAATATGGCTACCGTAACCGTTTCACATCAGGCGGGCCGTATTTTTTTTTATGTGAGAGGGGGGCAAACGAGCATGTGGGTCACCTGGTGGAAAGCAATCACCACCGCCCATGGAGACCAGCGACACCAAGGGGTCGCCGTTCCTTTGCAGCCTTTTAAGGAAAATGAAAACTCTGTTCTTGAAGGCACCCATGTCGTAGCTGTTCGGAAATACCGCTGAGGGAAGTTGATTCCACAGTTTCACTGTTCGTGGCATAAAATGTTTTAGTAAACGTACATATATCGCCAATTATCAAGATGATATGGATGGAATTTTAATTTATGGCGAGTTGTCCGATAGTGGATCTCAGCGGCAGGTATCAAATCAAACAGCTCATCCGAGCACTCCCTGTGATTTATTGTATAGAACGCAAAGAGACGCTACATCTCTGCGTGTAGAGAGAGAGTCCAATCGATCCGAGATCATTGGGTCACCGACGATTCGAGCTGCTCTTCGTTGTATGCGGTCAAATGGAGCAAGCAAGTACTGGGGCGCACCGGCCCAGAGATGCGAACAGTACTCCATGTGAGGTCGAACCTGGGCTTTGTATAGTTGAAGGCGGTGTCGGGGTGTAAAATACCGCCTGGCTTTACTAATCACACCAATCCGAGACGTGTCCAAGGGACGTCTCAATCTCAGACATATGCTTGTCTACCACCCGACATAGTATAAACACAATACACCGTGTCCATGACACAACCGCGCCCCATTTTTACCCGACTGCGACAGAAGGAGGGTTATGTTTTTCGAGAGTATGTATGTATGTATGTATAATTGTTTGGCACGCTCTGCAGCCCGAACGGCTGGATCGATTTTAGCTTGAGAGGTGTCGTTAGATTCGTATTTGCTGTGAGAGTGACAATGGGTACGTCAAAATAAAAAAAAAATCAAAATGGCGGATTTTTGGCGCCAAGTTCAAATGCAAATGCGCGCTGCAGTCTGGACGGCTCGATGGATTTTAGCTTGAGGAGTGTCAGTAGATATGTATTTACTGTGAGAGCGACATTGCATATATCAAAATAAATAAAACTAAAAAACATGAAATAAAAACGGTAATTTTAAAAACTAAAAAACCCGACTGCTTTTCTGTGTAATTTGGAAATGAAAAACCTCTAAAACAATAAAACATGTAGCAGTTGGGACTCTACATGTGCTCTAAATTCACTAAGCCTCCATTTCTAGAATGGCTACCCGTAACTGCCCAATAACTAGGCATTTATTGGGCATTTACGGCATATATACATTTTGGGCATAAATAGGGAATTTATAAGTACTTTTTGAGCATTTATCAAAAATGTTCGGCATTTTGCCCATGTCTATTTGTAACACTACGGGAAAAAGCATATAAAATTGTGACATTGTGAAGGGAGCCGTAGGCAACAGCAATTATAGCGTTTTCATATATCGAAAGTAATTTTACGATATTCAACAAATTGGCGCTAATCGATTTGTAACGAGTGACACAACTCCATGGCCGCTGTCTAAACGTCGTTAGCGATGTATCGATATTTCGTAGTTCGCGGTTGTTACTTTGATGTGAAAGTTTTCATATTTATGTGTTAAGGACTATGACAAACAAAGTTACAAATTTTACAATATTCTGAAAACATTAATGGAAAAACTGGACTCGCCTATGCTGCTCTGTTAGTTGATAAATGCTACTATCATCATCATCATCATCAGGTCATTTTAGGCTCCACTACAGGAGCACGATCCTCTCGTCCGTCCAAAAGACAGAAGGAGGTTTTGGCCTACACTCCCCACGCTGGCCAGACGGGTTGGGGAGACCTGATCGATATTTGATAATGTATTTCCCTTAGTCGCCTTGTACGACATCCACGGGAAGAGATGGAGTGATTCTATTCTAGTCTGCCGGAAACTACACGGCCAGCACCAATGCTACTATAGCATTAGTGATTATCAGAATGACAGAAATCTGTATAGTACATGATTAGTGTTTAGTTAAAGTTAATAATTATTGTATGCCTAAGTGGCGGAACACAGAATTTATTTATTTATTGCATTTCATGTTGTTATAATACAAGGTTCTTACATAATTAAAATGGTCACAAACATGAACCCTGTTTATAGGGCACAGCAAGGTATAAACAATTGAGGCTAAAATTTATGATTAAATTATATTAGAATTTAAATTAATTATATTAAATTATATATTTATAAACTAGCTGATGCCCACGACTTCGTTCGCGCGGACTTTATGATTCCGGCGTATTAATACAAATACGAACTAATGTAGATACATAAGAAAATACTTGTTATACGTTAAAAGTCAATAAGTTATATTTTTTTTTTTATTTAACATGGTTACAATGTTTAAAAAAATATAAAATAAATTAAGGGAGTCTTTGTTTGTTTGTATTATCTTTATTGTTCAGATTACAACGAATGAGTACATGTAAAATAAAGAGATACAAAGGCAGACTTATCCCACACGGGGATCTCTTCCAGTCAACATTAAGTCTTTCCTTCGGGAAGTAATATGAAATGACCTGAAGCATTACTAACTCTCGAGAAAGCCACGTAAAGTTGGCCATGCGAAAAACAACCAGTCCTAAGCTTGACCAGCGAATTTTAGTGATTTCTTTATTATCATAGCCAAGCAACTGGTCACAGAGAACTGTGTACGTTTAAAATTAAAATGTATTTTAATATATACAGCTTCTAGTGCCTTACTGTTGGCCATTTCGCATTCATCTCAAACGATTAGACAGCAGTCCTGAAACACCTTCGCTTTGTCACAGTTTCGTGTCACAGAGCATGTCCGTGTTTCAGTTCTGTTTAAATCGAGTAGGATATTGAACAATGTATTTGCGTCCTTCCGCCTAGAAGTAATGTGAGCATCTAAGAAAAACAGTTTCCACTCGTTGCTTAAAACACTTTCTACATAGCGTCCCGCAAATGCACGTATTCTTACTGGTTTGTGCGAATATATACCAATCGTTGCATTTCAATTTTAGCGTACACGTCTATAATAAACTGACTAAATATACCACGTTACCTTTGTAAATAAAATAAAACGATTGCGTCTAACTTGTAGCAGGTAAGAATAAAAGTAGCACCTCGCGGTTTTTTTTTATACAATACATTCGATATTTTGTTAATGTTATTTTAAGTAACTTTTTTAGTTCTATTTGCTATTATAGCGTGTTATTTTTACTTTTTTAAACTATAATTTATTGTAAACACATGTTGTTTATGCAAATAAATTTAACTTTGTTCTGCATCAGGTATTCCAAATCTTGGATTTTTATACATCAACAGAAAATGCTCATCAGGTTGAATAACTTTTGCTAAGGCGTCATTTTTATATCTCTTATAATTTACCTGAACCATTATGGTTCTGCATCAGGTGTTCCAAATCTTGGATTTTTGTACCTCAACAAAATGCTCATCAGATTGAACAAATTTTGCTAAGGCATAATTTTTATATTTCTTATAGTTTACCTGAACCATTATGGTTCTGTTTACCTGAACCATTATGGTTCTGCATCAGGTGTTCCAAATCTTGGATTTTTATACCTCAATAGAAAATGCTCATCAGGTTGAATAACTTTTGCTAAGGCGTCATTTTTGTATTTCTTATAGTTTACCTGAACCATTATGGTTCTGCATCAGGTGTTCCACTTTCCAAAATCAATTATACCCTATATGTTGCCCAGGCTTAACAGCTATATAACAAAAAAAGTTTCATTCGAATCCGTCCAGTACTTCCAGAGATTAGCGTGTACAAACAGACAAACAGACATACAGACAAACAGACAAACAGACAAACAGACAAACAGACAGACATTTTTTTTTAAATTCTTACTCTATTAGTATATCTCCATCGCCTCCAATTGTTTTTTTTTTAAAACGGTTTTATATAGCTCACCCCGTTTGTTTTATTTATTATTTATTCTTGGGTCAAATTTAGTAATTCAAATTTCACCCTCTTCCTGTCAACCGATTAATTTGAAATTTTGTATACACTTTGGATTTTGGTGACAATACAATTATGTTTATTCATTATCATTATAAATTCAAGATGGCCGCCGCTACAAAATGGCGGATAATTTATGTTTTATTAATCCCATCAATATGGGTATCAAATGAAGGGGCTCAACAAGCAGAATACAATATACTATAAAAAATTGAAATCCAAGATGGCGGCCGCTACAAAATGGCGGATAACGTAGGTTTTATCAATCCCATCAATATGGGTATCAAATGAAAGGGCTCAACAAGCAGAATACAATATACTATAAAAAATTGAAATCCAAGATGGCGGCCGCTACAAAATGGCGGATAACGTAGGTTTTATCAATCCCATCAATATGGGTATCAAATGAAAGTGCTCAACCAGTAGAATACAATGTACTATATAAAATTAAAATCCAAGATGGCGGCCTCTACAAAATGGCGGATAACTTAGGTTTTATTAGTCCCATCAACATGGGTATCAAATGAAAGGTCTCTACAAGTAGAATACAATTTACTATGCAAAATTGAAATCTAAGATGGCCGCCGCTACCAAATGGCTGATAACAATTTTTTATCAATCCCACCAATATGGGTATCAAATAAAAGGGCTTGACAAGAAGAATACAGTGCACTATACAACCTCAATACTTAAGATGGGCGCAGCCACTAAATGGCGTATAATAATAAGATTTAAATTTAGAAATTGAATCTGTAATTTAGGTATCTGATTAATCCAGCCTGAATCCACCACCCAAGTCAAGATTTTGTATCGTGTTGAGGACTGTGTGGCGTTAGGGTGGCTAAAAATTATCTTCAAGACACGAGTGATGAGTTTGCAATAGACAAAGCGTTAAGGGTATATCCCACAAATCAACAAGTTAACGACCACAACTCTGCTGTATTGAATTTGTACAGAAATAATGGTGCTCGTATTTACAAAATAAAAGCGCAGGATCAGCTAGTACACGCCACACGAAATGCAGACAATGTGGATATAGCTACTATAATACCAGCTGATATCAACAAAACTGGGGGTTTACCAGCGGAACTGGAAATATTTGTGGGGGCAAAAGTCATGCTACGGTCCAATATTGACGTTTCAAAGGGATTAGTAAATGGCGCTATAGGCTACATCAACGAAATCGTTTGGCCTCAATTTCGTCGAACTCAGATGTATGCAACAGATGTACCTTCCGTCCGAATTGATTTCGCAAGAGACGGAGTACATCTTATACACCCGAAAGCCATACAGTTTCCAGCTAAGTACAATTACGGGACGGCTGAAAGAAGAATGTTGCCTTTAATACTATCATGGGCTTCTACAATACATAAAATGCAGGGCAGCACTGTGGATCACGCAGTCGTATACTTAGGTGCGAAACTGTTTGAAGAAGGTCAAGCCTACGTGGCTCTTAGTAGAGTAAGATCTTTGCAGGGACTACGTATAGAGGAGTTGGACTGCAATAAACTAACGGGCAAGAAACCTTGCAATAATGAAGCACTAAATGAATTAAACAGAATGCGAAATAAAAACTAAAAACTAGAAAATAAAAATAGGTAAAAAAACTTTTTAAGTTAAACGGTTTTATGTTAAACATACATTGCATTGTTTAAGATAAATGTACTAAAAACCAAAAAATAATAAAATAGATACAGTCGTGGGAATTATAAACATATGCATAGACTAGCCTAAAATAAAACCGTGGGGCACGTCAATTGTCTACAAATTATCGACTTAATGTGCGATAGAAGAATCGTTTAATTCGTCGTTAGGCAGTTGGCCCGCAGACGGTGAGGAAATTACTTACTATTTTCTTGCTCATGGAAATTCCAATAGTTATACACTCCATGTAAATAAAAGAGATGTTTCAACTAGTTTATCGTTGGACATTCACACTGCTGGCTGGCGAGGAATCGTTTCACTGCTCGTAGTTTGTCTTTAATCGACAAAACATATGATAAAAGTACTACTCGCTCACCACTATGAAACCCTAAAACTCGCTTATAATCGAGCTTGCTAGCTTGTTTCCACATTCTAGCCCTACTTATCACACGTCCATCGTTGTCGGTTGAACAACTGCCTAATTATAGTGTAACATTACAAAACAAACATTTTAATCAACGATTGTAGACAATCGACGTGCCCCACGGTTTTATTTTAGTCTAGTCTATGCATATGTTTATAATTCCCACGACTGTATCTATTTTATTATTTTTTGGTTTTTAGTACATTTATCTTAAACAATGCAATGTATGTTTAACATAAAACCGTTTAACTTAAAAAGTTTTTTTACCTATTTTTATTTGTAAATATATTCAATGTACA
The DNA here is from genome assembly GCA_937001555.2 of Hypsopygia costalis. Taxonomy (NCBI): domain Eukaryota; kingdom Metazoa; phylum Arthropoda; class Insecta; order Lepidoptera; family Pyralidae; genus Hypsopygia; species Hypsopygia costalis. The sequence goes on along the minus strand of OW443349.2, from coordinate 19,087,785 downwards.
GACACATTATTTTTACTGTTTTATTATATGTATAGATGAATGGATCGATATAAACTTGTAACATCTGTAAAACCTGTTGTTCACAATAAAGACAATTTGTATTTGTAACACTTTATTAGTGTGCTTGTTAGACAGAGGTACCTATAAATAAATAAATATTGTCAGACAAATTACACAGCGCCATCTAGCCCCAAAGCTTGTGCTATGGGTACTAGACAACTGATAAACATAAGTAAATACATTTGTTTTCGTAAATACATACTTATGATACATACAAAACACCCAGACTAAGACAAACAGACATGTTCATGCACACAAATGTTTGTCCTATGGGAATTGAACCCACGAGCGTTGGTGTCGAAGCCGCGTCATTGACCGCTACGCCACCGAGCTCGTCAAACTAGCTGGCTGTACTTGTGATACCACTGGAACATAGTTAAAATCGATCATACAATCTATTTTTTTATGTTTACTAATATTAGCATGTAGGACAAATTGTTACTAACAAATGGGCCCTTGTTGCCAAAATTTTATAAAAAAACAAATATTTTATATTATTTTATTTATTTTTACTTTTTTTTTACCCTGCCGGGTGGCATACTACCCTATACATCATCATCATCATCATCAGCTCATTTTAGTCTCCACTACAGGAGCACGACCCTCTCTCGTCCGTCCCAGACAGGAGGATTTGGCCTACACTCCCCACACTGGCCAGACCAGATGACCGTGTGGTTTCCGGCAGACTAGAATAGAATCACTCCGTCTCTTCCCGTGGATGTCGTACAAGGCGACTAAGGGAAATACAGGCCTCCCCAACTCTATACGTATATATGGCATACTTTATGGTCTGTATTCTATATCTGTTCATTTGATGTCTCAGCATTTATAATATTCTTCAGTTAAGGGTATAAAAGTAAATGTGAAAATTTGGTGATTCTATTGATTTGCAAAATATAAAGTGATTTTTTAATTTACAAGTAAGTGGTTCATCAACATCTTTAAATTGCTCGCTGACTGACAAACGAGGCTCTGGCGAAAAGAGAGGCGCGTAGCGTATTTTTTAAGCTGCCCGACTGGGGAAGTACCTCCACCTCACAGAATACCGCAGCCAAAGAACAATTCCCTTGAGGTTTGTTTTGTTGCTGGTAGTGAGTGGGGTCACCAGAAAGAAAGAAAGGAAGAAACATAGGATGGTAAAGGATTGGCGAACCCTTTTTGTTGCTGATCTCCATGGGCGGTGGTGATTGCTTTCCATCAGGTGACCCACATGCTCGTTTGCCCCCCTCTCACATAAAAAGAAATATATTAAGACAGCACCACTGTAGGCCAACTATTTGTATAGTGATTGTTAAAAGCTTGGTATACACGGTTAGAGTAAAAACCGGCCAAGTGCGAGTCGGACTCGCGCACGAAGGGTTCCGTACCATTATCTATAAAAATTGCAAAAAAAAAATTGGTTGCCTGTAAAGTCGGTATACGGGCGAAAGTTTTACGTGACAACGACTTTGAGTGGTAAAATGTTTTCGAGTGGAAGGGACGCATGCCTTTCACTTTTTATGTCTGTCTCTCTCGCTCTTAGAAGGGACACGCGTCCACGACACGCCTACAATGAGAGCGAGTGAAAGGCACGCGCCTTTCACTCGCTCTCATTGTAAGCGCATAACGTGACCCAGTTTCTTGAAGTGTCACCCGGCTAACCAATTTATAAGACGTTGTCACGTCAAAAATCACTTTTGTTGTATGGGACCCTTAAATATTTGTTTTATTTTTATTTAATTATTTATTTTTAAAGTGAATATATAACTAAATATTATGTGAGTATTACAAGCGTCTACCTATTACCGTTATCAATTGCGAGCAAAAACGAGCAAAAATATTACGTTTGTTGTATGGGAGCCCCTTAAATATTTATTTTATTCTATTTTTCAGTCTTTGTTGTTATAGCGGCAATAGAAATACATAATCTGTGAAAATTTCAACTATCTAATTATCACGGTTCATGAGATACAGCCTGGTGACAGACGGACGGACGGACGGACAGCGGAGCCTTAGTGATAGGGTTCCGTTTTACCCCTTGGGTACGGAACACTAAAAACGGGTGAATAGAAGTACATTGCGGAGTTATCAGCACGCTAAGAACAATAACAATGAAACAAGTACTCAATGTAACATTGCTCTATCGATTTCAGTCTACCCGAGTCGAAGAGGCTTGTGGGGTTGTTATTTTTCTGCCAGTGTGCAAAAAGGGTGAAGAGAGGTTTTTACAAAGTCCTCAATTCGCAAGTAAAACTACTTTCCATCACGTGGGTCATGTACTTATTTGCCCTATTTATGGTATAAAAAAGCAAGGAAAAAATGTTTAAATAAAATTAAAAAGGAATAAAATTTATATCGATACACGATGATTCTTTCTGTACCCATTAGTTCTGTTTGTGGTCTACTGTAAGAGGAAGGCACAATCGGCTTTCTATCATGAGGACCAAATACTTGCTTGTCATCCGACGTAAATAAAAATCATTCAGTTGTTCAGTGTTTTTTGAAATAGTTTCTAAAATATATGTAACATACAATTAATTATAACAAAAAACACGACTGAATAACACCGACAAAATTATACAACATATCCAACCGTCCGTCCGTCTGTCTGGACGTCAATTTGCGCCCACGGAGCGGGATAATTGGACACACACAAAAGTGGGTGTTCCAGTATTCTGAAATATGTACTTAGCTCGTCTAAATTCTAGATATTTTTATAAAAACTTTATTATTTCTAAATCTTTTATAACTACTCGATCTTACTCGTGGCTTTGCTTGTGTGAAAACGAAAAATTTTTTTCGTTACATGTTCGTGTTTGAATGTATATATTAATATAAAATTTCAATATAATCAGTTGTCGTTACAGACAGTCGTTAAGTCGAACCTGCAGTTGAGCAGCGTGGTGGAGTATGCTCTAAACCCCTTTGATTGAGGGGAGACCCGTATCCCAGCAGTGGGATGAATAAGGTTTGACGACGAGTGAGGAACTCAGCGGCTGGAATTAAATTGAACAGCTCTTTCGAACACTCCTCATGGTAGGTATATTGTTTTTTTTATTGTAATGACTCGTAGAGAATACTTGTATAGCATAAAATCCGCGTGAGTACAATTTTGTGCATGAAATTTAAATAATTTAAATAATTTGTACAGACTATTTTTTTATTTTTTATGTGAGAGGGGGGCAAACGAGCATGTGGGTCACCTGGTGGAAAGCAATCACCACCGCCCATGGAGACCGATGGGTCGCCGATCCGTTGCCTGCCTTTTAAGGAAAATGAAATCTCTGTTCTATTAATAATAAACAAGCACATCATTGCAATATTAGCTTCCGTTTTAATAATTGATCTATTAAAAATCGCGGTGTTTTTGTTTTTAAGTACTACAACAAAATTTAAACACAAAATATAATTTACACAACACATTTAAACAATACATTTTTCAACAACAATATTGGTGAGTATTTTAATTTATCATTTATTTTATTTATAAATTCAAACTTTGCTCAACCATGCCATGGTAATAGCGGGAAGTTCTAAGCGCATTCGCTCTTTAACCACCGTGGAAAACGGACGTGAAATAGGAATGTGATTATACTGTAAAATAGAGTGATATTGTAGTAGATAAAAGAAGTAATATACAGTGACGAGCTCGGTGGTCGAATGGTTAGCAATGCCCACTTTGACTCCGAGATCGCGGGTTCGATTCCCGCACAAGACAAACATTTGTGTGCATGAACATGTTTGTTTGTCTTGGTCTGGGTGTTTTCTATGTATTATAAGTATTTATTTACAAAAAAAAATGTATTTAAGTACATTTATCAGTTGTCTAGTACCCATAACACAAGTTTTGTGCTTAATTTGGGACTAGATGGCGCTGTGTAAACTATCCAGAAATAGTTATTATTTATATACAGTATATTTTTCGAAACCTTTTTGGACGTTGGAATGTGACTCTATAACAAAATAAATATAGTATTATACTTGACCGGTTTTTTACATTTAGACGTACGGAACCCTAAAAGCAGAGTCATACGAGTAATAAAATGAATATAATATTGTAAGTGCATGCATTAAAGTAATGTTCGTGGATATTTGCAAACGGTGCGGCATGATATCCTCGTGGGACGGCCGTAGGAGCGCGGTCATCAACTTTACTGCTTTTGAGAATGGGTGGGACGAGTGAGTCTGTACATTTGTTTTAAAAAAGCGGCCGATTGTTTATGTGCAACTCTTTTTTTTGGCAAACGTGCATGTGAATCACCTGATGGAATACAATCACCAGCGCCGATGGAGATCAGAAACAACAAAGGGTCGCCAATCCGTTGCCAGCCTATTCTCCTTCTTTTTTTTCTTTCTTTCTGGTAACCTCACTCACTAACAGGAACACAACAACCCTGAATTGTTATTTGGCTGCGGTATTCTGTGAGGTAGCGGTACTTCCCCAGTCAGGCAGCTTAAAAAATACGCAATGCCCTATCTTTCTTTTCGCCAGAGCCTCGTTTGTTAGTCAGAAGGGTGTACCGCGTGCAGGTGAGGTTGGCTTTGGTTCAAAGATGTTGATGAACCACTTAAATATTTTGACAGTTGACATAAATATTTTGCACGCCTGCTTGCGGGCTGATTATTGTACCTGACTTTATATACCCGAGTAATAACTTATGCAACTGTATTTAGCAAATAAAGATGATTTGATTTAAACCCCAAACTTACGCGATATGTTTTAGATTCGTGGTCTTCTATCATTAATACTAATTAGTCTAGTATGAATAATGATCGAAGTTCATGGCGTATATAAATCACATGAGTCAAAATAATATGAAGAAATCTGTCAAACAATTGGGGCTGCAATTTTATTTAAACATTTGTAGTTTAAATAAAATTGCATTTAGACTAGATGACGCTGCGTAATTTGTCCAGGAATATTTATTTATAGATACGCACCCAAAACATTACCTTTCTTCAGCATATGGGATAAAAATATCATCATCATCAGGTCATTTTAGACTCCACTACAGGAGCACGACCCTCTCTCGTCCGTCCCAGACAGACAGAGGGTTTGGCCTACACTCCCCACGCTGGCCAGACGGGTTGGGGAGGCCTGATCGATGTTTTATAATGTATTTCCCTTAGTCGCCTTGTACGACATCCACGGGAAGAGACGGAGTGATTCTATTCTAGTTTGCCGGAAACCACACGGCGATAAAAATATATTTCTTAGAATTTATGAGGCGCGAGTGAAACCGCAGGAAACTGACTGTAGATAATAAAGGCAATTTATAACTAATTGATGGACTCGGTTTACGATACGTGAACTAAACGATTTCAGTGCTAATACAGAGTAATGCCTTACGATAGCCATAAGAACGCCATAGTATATTTTACGGCACCATAGACATACAATATACAACTATATATAGACCGCGGTTTGATGTGGCAACATGAGATAGAAAATGTCGTAGATTTGTATACAGCGCTTTCATAACGTCAAAGTCTTATGGACAAATGATATTGCGTGCACTTTACCGATATTAAAAATCCTCTCCACGCATTTTTAAAATCTCATGGGAAAACCTGAACGTGTCGGCGTTTAAGCTAGTGTCGCCAGTCGCCACCCTTTGCGAATGTTCTACTGCAAATCATGAATTCAAACAAACAGTACACTATGTTCTCTAGGAGTGTGATCTTTGGCGATGAGAGCGGGACATATGGAATTTCTTGAATGTCGCATCCGGGGTAGTATACTATTCTGGATTGTTAGAAACTAGGAAGAATTACCAAGCGTTCAGAGGATTTTGTAATTCATATTATTAGAATCGATGTGTTATGTAACAACTCACTGTTTTAGGACCCTCATCATCATCAGGTCATTTTAGTCTCCACTACAGGAGCACGACCCTCTCTCGTCCGTCCCAGACAGAAGGAGGATTTGGCCTACACTCCCCACGTTGGCCAGACGGGTTGGTGAGGCCTGATCGATGTTTTATAATGTATTTCCCTTAGTCGCCTTGTACGACATCCACGGGAAGAGACGGAGTGATTCTATTCTGGTCTGCCGGAAACCACACGGCCATTTTAGGTCCCTAACTGTTACGTATTTAAAATTCCTGATGAGCAATTGAGCTTCACTTGATTCGCCATCTCTTTATGTTTTTAATACCATTTTTGTCACATTGTTGTCGCTCGCATTATGAATAGGGGAAGTCAAATTCCAAAAGCTTCCTACTTCTACTAATTTCGTCTGATTAAATTCGTTGTGAGTACCAAGCCAGCCGTAGTTTTAACACCGGGACTGGAGTGGACCACAGTTCATTGCTTTTTTGGTCAATTTGGTCGCCGCTGTTAATCCTGGCTACACAGGAGACACCTCGCCAACTCGCAGTTGAGCAATGTGGTAGAGTATGCTCTATACTCCTTGGATTGAGGGGAGACCCGTATCCCAGCAGTGGGATGAATAAGGGTTGATGACGGTGACACAGTAGACACAGTTGTACAGTAGTGTGTACTGGGCACCCGTATTGGACCTCAACCTGAACAGACAGTTACAGATGAGCTACAAATTTCCACAATCACATGACGCGAGTGAGTAATCGCCTTAATCCAGAGAGCACCGTGACCCGTATCGTTTGATACCCCGACCGGGCATAACTCGATTGGGGTCAATTGTCGCGGGGACCGCCGCGTCGTATAAGTAAGGATATAGCGAGCGAGTTGCACTTCTCTTGAGAAATAGTAAAATCTAACTGTATTTTTAAACCGACTTAGAAAAATGAGGAGGTTTGCCAAAACGGCACGTTGTAGCGCAACAGTTATTAATTTTAAGATCATTATGTACATTACCTATAATAAATGAATTTGATTGATGGATTTTTGGACATTTTTTGGTAAACTTTTATTTAGTATGTGCAATTTAACTTATTTCGTTTCGTTTAGTATCATCACTCCGGATCTAAACTATTGTTGAGGAGAGGCAGGATTTTCTAAGGGGCCATCCATAAATTACGTCACACGTTAAGGGGGAGGGAGGGGGTCGATGAAGTGTGACATAGTGTGACAAGGGGGTGGAAGGGGTCCTAAATTTCGTGACGTCACATTTCAAAATATATTATAATCTAAGTGTTAACACGAACTTTGAACTATTAACGAAAAACTCAGAAACATTTGCAACTCTAGATGTAAATTTGCAAAATATGTGACGTCACACTAGGGAGGGGGGGAGTCTCACAAATGTGACCAGCTGTGACAAGGACGGGGGGAGGGGTCAAAAAATCATGAAACTCGTGTGACGTAATTTATGGATGGCCCCTAACACTAATATATTTTTAAATAAAAGAAGTCCTAAATCGCGGAACCGTAATAATCAGATACTAAATAAAGAATTACTTGTCTATTTTTTTATTCCATAGACAGGTAACGGTCGACGTTGCTTAACTTGGGGGTTCCACTAGTTAGACTGACACGCACAACGACGCCATCGAGCTCCTCATTCAGCAAATTTAACTTGCAAGATTTAATTACCGACACCGCGGTCCGTGCCAGCAGCGAAAGTCGGGCAATTAACCTTACTTTCCTCTTGCCATAAAGGAAGGCAGGTAGAACGTATCTATAGGTAAAACATATTAACATACTGTATTTTAGTATTATCATTACATCAATGCTTCGGATCGTAAAGCTTTATGGCATGAATGCCTTTTTATATGAGAGGGGGGCAAACGAGCATGTGAGTCGCCAGATGGAAAGCACTCACAACCGCCCATGAAGATCAGCTAGAACAGCTACCTCAACGGAATTGTTATTTGGCTTCGGTATTCTGTGAGGTGGACCTGTACTTCCCCAGTCGGGCAGCTAAAAAATACGCTATGCCCTACCTCTCTTTTCGCCAGAACCTCGTTTGTCAATCAGCAGGGTGTACCATGTGCAGGTGAGGTTAGCTTTGGTTCAAAGATATTGATGAACCATCAACACCCCAAAATATTATCATTACTCTATACTTTGGATTGTATAGCCGTACGGTATGAATGAGTCGATTTTATACCTACGTTTGTACATAACTTGTTTACTGTTCTATACATCTACTGTGCGATTGTGCGGTAATAAGTAAGCAATTAACAGATAGGACAGTCCCTTCGCTCCCGTCTATAAACCTATCCGGGTCACTGTCATACTGTAATCAATTTTATTCGCCTTATCTAGTTAATTGCCAGCCTTTATTTTTCTACATCTAATTGTTGTACAGAATGTAGTTATTATCGGAAACTATTGTGATACTAAATCCTCTGTATTGATCAAACAAATTTAGTATATACTATTAATAAATACTTCCATACTAATATTCCTGGACAAATTACAAACCGTCATATTATTATAGTGTCAACTGATATTATACGTAAATATATTTTTTGTAAGAACATATACATAATACATAGAAAATACGCAGACCAAGACAAACAGACATGTTCATGTCCACAAATATTTGTCTTGTGCGGATCGAACCAGCGACCTCGGAGTCAACGTATCCGGTGCTAACCATTCTACCACCGAGTTCGTCACTACTCCTCGTCAATATTGTACAAAGCATCTTTTCTTTCTGGTGCCCGAATATTGTCTTCGTCAACCCTAATTCGTCCCACTGCTGGGACATGGGTCTCCCCTCAATTGAAGGAGTTTAGAGCATATTCCACGATGCTGCTCAATTTAGGGTTAGCGGAGGACAGTGTTTTCTAGCCGCTTAAAGGCTAGCTTAACGATTGTCATCTATAATGATAACAGCCGCGACCGACGGCTTAACGTGCTCTCTGAAGCAGGGAGGAGCACGAGATAAATAAGCCCATCCATGGACAGGCTACGGTCAACATTGCTTAACTTGCGTATTCGATTACACTGAAGCAACGATGCCATCGAGCTCGTCGTCAGTGTAGGAATATATTCATTTTAAATCATCAGTGAAAGAAATATTGAAATTCAAATGTCATTTTTTTATATGTGAGGGGGGGCAAACGACCCTGTGGGTCATCTGATGGAAAGCAATCACCACCGCCCATGGAGACCACCAACACCAAGGGCTCGCCGATCCCATGCCAGCATTTTAAGGGAAATAAAAACTATGTTCTTGAAAGGTCCCATGTCCTAATTGTTTGGAAATACCGCTGATTGCAATTGCACATTGCATTGACATTTTAGCGGTATAAAATGTCCTAGGAAACGTACTGTTATAGATTGCCAATTACCAACATGATTTTGATGGAATTTTAGGTTATGTCGAGTGGTACGATAGTGGAACTCAGCGGCAGCAATCAAATCTACAGCTCATCTAAACAATCCCCGTGATATAATTAGTATAGAACGCAAAGAGACGATACATCTCTGCGTGTAGAGAGAGAGTCCAATCGATCCGAGATCATTGGGTCACCGACGATTCGAAATGCTCTTCGTTGTATGCGGTCAAATGGAGCAAGCAAGCGATGGGGCCCATACAGCCTTTTGTACTCTTATTTTGTAAATAATAAGATTTAAATAAATATTGGGATATATATTTGAAATTGTGACGTCAGATGAAAGTCAACTGGCTTAAGTAAAGCACGAAGATGACCGAGCTTTGCTCGGCTTTATTTTACGATAAAATTAGTTTTCCCAAAATTAAGACCAAATTTCATCAATTAAAACCTTGATAGCATTTTTGATACCACACGTTGTGCCAAACAAGTACGCCTGATGTCAAGCGATTTACTCAGCCTATAGACGCTGATACGATACAAGTTATATTACTCGCGCGGTAGCACTTCCAGTAGCAATGCATTTCCTTACCTCACTCACTCGCAGGAACACAACAATCCAATAACAATAAAGTTCTTGTTATTTGGCTGCGGTCTTCAGAGAGATGGGGGTCCCCAATTGGGCTCTACACGCCCTACCTCTCTTGCAATAGCCACTTTGACTCCGAGGTCGCGGGTTCGATCCTCGCACAAGATCAACATTTGTGTGCATGAACATGTGTTTTTGTCTTGGTCTGGGTGTTTTCTATGTATTATATGTATGTTCTTACAAAAAATATATTTACGTATAATATCAGTTGACACTATATGACGGTTTGTAATTTGTCCAGGAATATTCATCATCATCACCATCATCAGGTCATTATAGTCTCCCCTACAGGATTACGATCCTCTCTCGTCCATCCCAGACAGAAGGAGGATTTGGCCTACACTCCCCACGCTGGCCAGACGGGTTGGGGAGGCCTGATCGATGTTTTATAATGCATTTCCCTTAGTCGCCTTGTACGACATCCACGGGAAGAGACGGAGTGATTTTATTCTAGTCTGCCGGAAACCACACGGCCTAGGCCAGGAATATTAGTATGGAAGTATTGATTAATAGTATATACTAAATTTGTTTGATCAATACACAGGATTTAGTATCACAATAGTTTCCGATAACAACTACATTCTGTACTATAATTAGATGTAGAAAGATAAAGGCCGCCAATTATATATCTATCTAAATATCAGTTATCTATGTATCATAAGTATGTATTTACAAAAAAAAAATGTATTTACGTATGTTTATCAGTTGTCCAGTACCCATAACACAAGCCTCGCTTACTTTGGGGCTAGATGGCGCTGTGTAATTTGTCTGAGAATATTTATTATTATTTATTTTATCTAGTACCCTTAGTACAAGCTTTGCTTTGTTTGGAATTAGATGGCCGTGTGTAATTTGCCAAGAAATAATTTTATTTTTATTCATTGCGTTATTTAAACAATAAACTAAGCCCCACAAGATGAAAAGTTCACATTCAACGAGACAAAAAAATTAACATCGTATTTGAAAAATTCCGAACTTTCATCCGAAATTTTCAATTCGAAATGGAGACTGAGGTCGTTAAGATCAGCTACTGTCCTAGTAAATATTATAAATGTGAATGTGAGTTTGTTTGTGACGCTATCCCGCCGAAATTACTCAACCGAGCATCATGAAACTTTGTACACGTATTCGCAAATGTATTAGGAAGGACGTAGGATACTATTTATTAAAAAAAAAGAAGTAAACGCGGGCGGAGCCGCAGGTGGATACTAGTATTTTATATTTGTAAGTCACTACACGGAATCACGGCTGAACTTTGAAACTTTTTTAATTTGAGGTCAAGTATTTTATATCTGTTAATTTTATTTTCGTGATTTTAAAACAAATAAAATACTAAAATTTTTAATTAAATATTTCACTATAACTATTTTTATTTTATTCTTTTTTATATAAACCGTCCTGATTGTAGCATAGAGATTAACTAAGTACCTGTCGATAAAATTGTCCATTCGATTCCCAAATTTTTAAAGATTTCTTTTTTTTTTTTTTTTTTTTTTTTTTTTTTTAACGATGATTTTTTGAAAAGATGATTTTTTGAAAAGATGATTTTTTTTAACGATACTTTCGTTTAAAAATTAAAGAATGGAAGAGATCTTATTATATTTAAGATTTTTGACCTTACAGTATGGTTAACCATCAGACGAAAGATATTACAATCAATATTTTGTAAGTAAAATAGGTATTAGTTATGTATTAACCAAATTTTCATAATCATTTAACTGCACGCTTATTTATCTTAAGATCAAAAAACACATTTAATTATCACTTCACTAAATTGACTTTTGGACCCTAATCATCACATCACTATTTCACACTAATAAAACTTATTCCTTTTTCAAAAAATCGTTCGCAAACTCGCGCGAAATTGGAATACGCCGTCGCCGACCAACCGGTCGCCATTCCATCTCGCTACTGAAAATGAAAGCACGTGGCAAGAAACATTTTACCCGACCAATAAAAGAATGACATTAACACCATCTACTACACAATGAAAACCCAACCTTACACAAACGACTTAAGGTCAACATTAATTTTCTCACAATCAAAGAAATAGAGTCAATATAGAAGCAAAGGAATTCGGACTTTAAAAACGTAAATCAAAGTAAGATAATTGAGTGACAAGAAATTGAGTGTTTTTCGAATATGGAAACCAGGAGATCGTGAAAATTCGCAGTCCGTCGGCAGTTTTCGCCCTCATTACCAAGCTTTCAAATACAAACATACGTTTGCAGTCCTTTATAAATAATTTAAGTGTTGGGCCAAAGAATTTTTCCTTTTATTCCTAAGTAAATAAGGGTCGGCGATGTTGAAATATTTTTTTTTGGAAAAGGTAACTCTATCTTTGTAGTTTCGTGTGCGATGGAATTATTAAGGTAATGACCGATGAAAATATTCATGCATTCCAAATGGAAAGGTACCTTTCGTTGTTGGAAATATGAATAAGAGAGATTCGTGACAATTACGAAACGGGACTGGAAACGTGACCGAAAGGGCGCTCCGTTTCAATATGGAATTATTTCGAAACGTTTTTAAGCAACCTTAGAGGTACAAAAATGTAAAAGGGAATATTCATAACTTGACTTTATGTACTTTTTCGTCAGAACTTTTTTCACGTGAATAGGTACTTCTCTGAAATTACTTCCACAGGGAGGCAGTTCAAAAAAACGAATGATAACAAAATCGGGGGATACAGTTTTGTGTTGCAGCTACAGATCTATCATCTCCATCCAAAATTCAATCATACCACTGGATAGATGAAGGATCAAAGAATTTATTACGCTAAGTAAGGGCTATGGAACATACCGTGTGGGGGAGGGGAAAACGCTGCCTTTTTGATATAATTTTAGTTCATATAACGTATTCACATACAACACACGACGTCCGTGTCCATGACACCACCACACACCATTTTTAATATGAAAATGGTAGAGATTTGTTAGTCATTAAATAGTTTAGGTACCTACCATATAAGCAAAATCATTTTCTTTTTATATTTTTTTCAAGACAGGAGCATTTGACGAGCTCGGTGGCGTAGCGGTCAATGACGCGGCTTCGACACCAACGCTCGTGGGTTCGATTCCCACATAGGACAAACATTTGTGCGCATGAACATGTATGTTTGTCTTAGTCTGGGTGTTCGATGTATCATAAGTATGTATTTACAAAAAAAAAATGTATTTACGTATGTTTATCAGTTGTCTAGTACCCATAACACAAGCTTCGCTTGCTTAGGGGCTAGATGGCGTCGTTGCGTATATGTATGGGAAACTTTCAAAGCAAACCAAGTTTGGAAGTAAAACAAACACCTATATACTCGTACCTACTTGTATCACTCACGTGCTCATCGACTTGAGCCCCAGGTAAGAGTAATTTCATATTCTTTTAATTATAAATGATGTTTATGAAGTCGTTTTCAGTGTATGCCAAACTCTGGAATTCTTCATCTCTGGATGGAGTGTTATTTATTTAACTAATAAATAATTATTTAAAGTTTGTTGTTGTAAAACACTGTACATACTTTAAATACAAATTTAAAGTACAGTGTACCAATAAATTATAACAGACTTGTATATATGTGCAACAAGGCAGCCTTATTGCTGGGAGCAATCTTTTCAAGGCAACCTTTTTCGTAACAAATTTGAGCAGGCACTGGGCAGGATTCGCAAATCAAATGGTATAAATGAGTATTAGAAGAATAGTAATATAAGAATCATTATTATGTATAGACGAAAATGTGTAATCTATTACTGATAAATAACTGAATAATAAATAAAATATATACCTAATAAAAACTATTGAAATAAATATTAATAGTACCTATAAATCGTTCGTTTACTAAATTTGGAATTGAAGAGCAAGGAAATGATTTTTTACTTGTTTTTTGAAAACATCAAAAGACTTTGCAGTGCTTGATAGCTACAGGTAAGGTGCTTCAAAGCCTCATAGCTTGAACGTTTTGCACTTTTTATTCAAAATGAAAAAAAAAAGTGATACTTTTATTATAAAACTTTATACATAATATCTATTATTTATAACAAAAACAAATCGTTTATAAATAAAATTATATATTATTCGGAAGAAAATAACCAATGACAAGATCTCACATGTGAGACATGTGTGAGACTGAAAAAAAAACTAAAACAAATTTCAGTTGCCAAAATTCACATCAAGCGTTCACCATCCACGACATATTCGCTGACATATTCGTTGACAGGCTGACATGTCGTGAGAATATAGGTAACACATGCAAATGTCATTAACTTTTCTGACAGATTATGTTCTCTACTACATATATACAATGGATAGGATAGGACTAAATAGGATATTTTCGGTTGTAAGTGGTCCATCAACATCTTTGAACCAAAGCCAATTTCACCTGCACGTGGTGCACCCTACTGACTGACAAACGAAGCTCTGGCGAAAAGAGAGGTAGGGAGCGTAATTGTAAGCTACCCGACTGGGGAATGTACCTCCACCTCTCAGAATACCGCAGCCAACCGCAGCGAATAAACATTCCTGGTAGCACAGTTGGTAAGAGCACTCAATTGGTAATCGAGAGGTACCAGTTTCAAATCCGAGCTAGGCGCAGGAGGTGAGTTATTTCATTTTAAAAAATAAGTATAAATAAAAAAAAATAAAAAAAATCCCTTGGTCACAGCCCACGCGTGAACGGCTGGACCGATTTCGGTATTTCTTTGACGAGCTCGGTGGCGTAGCGGTCGATGACGCGGCTTCGACACCAACGCTCGTGGGTCCGATTCCCACATAGGACAAACATTTGTGTGCATGAACATGTCTGTTTGTCTTAGTCTGGGTGTTTTCTATGTATCATAATGTATGTATTTACAAAAAAAGAAATGTATTTACGTATGTTTATCAGTTGTCTAGTACCCATAACACAAGCTTCGCTTACTTTGGGGCTAGATGGCGCTGTGTAATTTGTCTGACAATATTTATTTATTTATCTTTTTATGTTGTATTTCATATTGTCAGAAGGTTCTTATGAAATAATAAAATAAGAAAGTTACTCGGAAGATCAAAAAAATTAAGAAGACTGAACGACCATTATTAACTTTTCTAATGTATCTTTATGATGTTTGATAAAACTGTCAGTCATTTGACAGATTGCGCGAAACTAATTCGAATTCAATATTCATTGTTAAGAAGACTAGGCAAAGTTTGTCGGGTCAGCAAGTAAAAACGTTAATAGTCTAAACGAAGCTTTATAGAGAGATGCCTAATTAAATGAAGCTCGATTAAAGCTCTGCATAGTTTATTCGAATACATAATGAATGAAAGAATTAAAGAATTATTTGCTATATATTATTAATATATAGCAAATAAAATTCATATTTCAATTATATAAAGTTGATACTGTTGATTGTAGGCACTTGGTGGAACATTATTATCATAATGTTATAATAAAGCACTTGTACTATTCCACGTTATTATATTTAATATTACCGACCGGTTTCGTAGAAACACAAACACCATCTGTTTGCCTTGATAATGCCTTAGCGGCGAAACCGGTCGGTAATATTAAATATAATAACGTGGAATAGTACAAGTGCTTTAATATAACATTATTTCAATTATATATTTCATAAAAGCACGTTAGTAAAAAAAAGCTTGTCGAATTTTCTTTACTTATATAAAATTCTCTTTTCCTTTAACAGAATACCACCCTGAATAAGTCGTGTCATCGCAACCATTTGTCATCGGTTATGTCATGAAATTGAAATTTCAGCGGGTATATTTTTTTCATAATAAAGTTAGCATTTGGTATTCTAACTTTATTTTGGTCACATCAAAGAGGAGCTCAACGGCGTCGTTGTGCGTGTCAGTCTAACCGAACACGCAAGTTAAGCAACGTCGACTGTAGCCTGTCCATGGATGGGTTTATTTATCAGGAGTTTCTCCATGTTCCGGAGGTGTAGGCAGTTGACAGTCGTTAAGTCAAGTCAATGGCCTTCCGGAGAAGGCCAATCCGCAGTTGAGTAGTGTGGTGGAGTATACTCTAAGCCTTTTAGATTGAGGGGAGGCCCGTATCTCAGCAGTGGAATGAATAAGGATTGTCATCGATTACATTTAGGGTTTTTATAGACTTAATACTATAATTAAATTAAATTAAAATGAGGTTTTATTATTGATATTTATTAGTAAGAAGAAGAAGAAGAAGAAGAAGAAACATTTATTGTAACATAAAATTTAAGTATAGTGCTACAAACTTATCTGACCCGGTGGCCAAATTTAGAACTAAAGCCGCCATCTTGAAATGTAGCATTGCCTGGTACAATTAATTTACTTACCGAGTATGCACATTCCATTGAGGTGTATTTTTTTAAATACGTATTATCATTTTCTACACATATTTCATTTCTTATAATAAAAAAATCGCCAACGAGTTGTTTCTGTGCAATATTATAACTCTTTAATATTATATAATAGCTATGATCGCGACTTAACGTGGTGCATTTTTGAAACTAATTAACAAAAAATAGAAGGCAAATGATATTTAATTGAAACACCACACAACACAATTAATAAGTATATCAATATTATTTTAACAGTGTATATATTTCTTTGATTTTTATGTTTCCTCTAAAACGGGCGGCATTTCGGTTAATGGCAACACTTAAGTCGATCGTACCGCCCCCGCCACCGGGTCAGATAAGTTTGTGGCACTATAACTAACCGCTATATCAACAGACGAATGTAATTCATATGTTTATTAATTTTAGAAATATTTGTAATATTCCAGATACTTAGCCGAAATCAACAATAAAAAAATAACGAATCCAATTCAGCTGGGCAGCATTCAGGAAGCAAACGAGGCTCTCGCGGAAAGAGAAGTAGGGCATAGCATATTTTTTAAACTGCCCGAAAGGAGAAGTACCTCCACTTCACAGAATACCGCAGCCAAATAACAACCCAATTGAGGGTTGTTGTCTTCCTGCGAGTGAGTGAGTTCACCAGAAAGAAAGAAAGGAAGGAGTATAGGCTGACAACGGATCGGCGAGCCCTTGGTTGCCTTGGTGCTGCTGATCTCCATGGGCGCTGGTGATTGCTTTCCATCAGGTGACCCACATGCTCGTTTGCCCCTCTCATATAAAAATAAAATCATATAATACGAACTCTAAGAAGAACATCTACATAAACATCAGTTTTAAGAATGGAAAAAAGATAAAATATCATATGCATATAGATAAGCTTGTTTGAAAATAATTGGGCTGCCAGTAAAAATGCAGCTAAGACAGACGAACGTAAAACAGTGCATACAGTATGTTGTCTCTGCATAGTAGCAGGGATTGACACACTGTTGAGTACATTTGCCAACTAAAATGACATTCTAACACGCTTCACTAACTATCAGCAAGGACTCTCACTCTCAGCATTGTGGACCGAGAAAACTATAGACAAATTGGTAGATTCCATCTCATTCACACAGGAAAATGTAGTTACTTACGTTTACACTTAAGAACTATTATGTAAGGAAATGAGATCTCGATTGCACTCCAATACAGAGCGAAGATCTATCATTAATTGAAATAAGCTATCGATTTTATTATTAAGAACGAGGAATCTATAGACAAATTGATAGTTTTTGCATTTATACAAAAAAAGAGCGACTTTCGCCATCATCATGTAAGGAAATCATACGGTTTTTTGTTTCGTGTTGGGTGCTAGTTTTTTTCAAAGAAAGCACATCATTGTGCTGTTATATGACAAGATTATATATAATCTACGACATTCTCTATCTCATGTGGTCTCAGCAAACCGGGGTCTATAAAACGCAGTATAAGTTGAAGCGGTCATGCCCGGTCACAGTTGGGCTTAAGAAAAAAAAATATTTTTTGAAGCTTTCCAAAAACTGCCCAGCCCAGTCGAATACGTCTGTCTATCTCTTTATTGAAATTACCCCTGCCCAGCTGTATGGTCTGAGCGATGTAGACTTAGTCTTTAACCGCTTCAATTACTGCGTTCTCTACGATAACTGGGCTAGGGATGATGAAGTCGTTGTACATAACTTTCGTTTTGTCAGAATTCATCCTCAACCCCACGAATCGAGAAGCCACATTGAAATTTTTTAGCATTCGAAAGAGATCCTCCAGCGATTCAGCCATTACACCTTTCTACTTTTCTGACGTACCCCCGCTGCAGTTGAATATGATTAGATCGCTATTTATGGATGCGGGTAATCATTATCGTAGTGTTGTATAGACAATTCAGCACCTCGACATAGCGCTGGTCTACTTGACAGCGCAGTAAGGATTACAGGACAGACCAAGTTGCAAAGGAGTCTAAGGTTTTCTCGTAATTCACAAAAGCCATACAGAACGTCAGACTGTTGTGTATATTATATTATTATTTACTGACTATTCTTGATGTTCGTGTGTCTCATGTAAAGATAGTTTTCATAACAACATCTCAGTTTTACGACGTATTATCTTTACGTTGCCATGCAAGTAATGTAGAGTTTTATTTATTCCTCGAACTTTATGAACAATATTTTATTCTGCAGATTTCGTATTACAAAAATTGAACAACACATGTAAAACTGATGCTATACAAATTTCTATAAGAAACAATAGGTATATAAATTTTATGTCATGTACAGTCAGGTAGAGCAACTGCATTTGCCTATGAATAACGAGATAATAATTCCTCATTATTCTTTACCTATCTGTTCCCGCGGCTTCGTCCGTGAAGTCATTATTTACGTCATCAACCCTTTTTCATCCTACTGCTGGTATGCCGGTCTCTCTTCAATCGAATCGTAGTGTTGTCTTCAGATGGTAGTCGTTAAGTCAAGTCAGTATAGCCTTTAGGCGGCTTGAAAACACTGGCCTTCACCACCCGCAGTTGAGCAGCGTGGTGAAGTATGCTCTAAACCCTCGTTTGAAAGAAGACCCGTATCCCGACAGTGGGACTAGTAAGTTGATATCGAAAGCTGGGGCGGGACGCTAGCCATTTCATAAAATTACACAAGACAGACAAACAAATTACAAAAATAAAAAAACACTATTTCTACTACTATTCTAATCTAGTCAAGCTCTTTTATTTGATAACCATGTAGAGGGAGTTATTAAAAAAATATGTAATCCGCCATTTTGTGTCAGCGGCCATCTTGGACCGATTTACATCAAACATAGCTAAGAACACTCCGGACTAATTCACCTTTCAAATAAAAAAAAATCAAGTTCGGAATATCCGTTCGGGAGCTACGATACCACAGACAGAGACACGTCAAACTTATAACACTCCGTCGTTTTTGCATCGTAGGTTAAAAGCGATTGCTCTCGAACATCACAAAATTTCTAATGTTGACTATCCTACCCGCTCGTGTGTCGCATACAAAAATAGCGCGCCTGTTTACATCTCGTTTGGAACGTTTTACGACATAATAAACTATGTGTATGTACGTTGATATATACTGGCAGTTCGCGAGCGTTGTTCGCATAGTTCATTGATTTGTGAGAACATTCGACGTTTATAATAAATGGGGCAAGATGTTTCGCGTATTGTTTCATTTCCAAAATAAGATTAGGTTACCTACACGTTGTGTTTACAGTTTTTCTTATTGCGTATCATTTTTGAGTTGGGCTATTTCGAATCGCTTAATTTACACTAAGCAAGAGTAAATATAGATATTTTATGTAAATAAACTTTTATTGTTAACCAATGTGTCTCGCTCATCGAGGGTTTCTTTAGGCCAATTTACGCTTAATTTGGGACTCGATAGTCCCAAATTAAGGGCAAAGCTTTTATTATGGGTACTAGACTACTGAAAAATGTACTTAAATACATTTTTTTTTTGTAAATATATAGAAAACAACCAGACCAAGATAAACAGACTTGTTCATTTGCACATTACACAGAAATCTTTACATGAACCCATTTGCTTGTGCGGGGTTCGAACCCGCGACCTCGGAGTCAAAGTGGCCATTGCTAGCCATTCGACCACCGCGCTCGTCTTTCTTTTTATACTCATGTTATACAGAATTTAATTCTTAATAAGTTTTGAATGTTCTAATATATTGTTCATATCACTAGTAAGCTAACATAGTGCTATATGTGAGGACCTGTAAATTGCTATTGAAAAATTATATTATGATAAGTTCAGCTGTTGATCTTCCGAATAAAATAAAATAATTTTTTTTTTATAAAGTTTAAAGTGGAAAATATAATACACTAGCTTCCAATCGCGGCTTCGCCTGCGTTTTCTTTTTTTGTAATAAAAAGTATCCTATGTCTTTCCTAATATACCTTTGAGAATATGTCTACAAAGTTGCATGATGATCAGTTGAGTAGTTTCGGCGTTAAAGCTAACAAACAAACTCACATTCACATTAATAATACTAAGCCGGATTCTAGCCCACGGGGCCGAAATCGAGGTTGAATAGAGCGAGTAGATTCGCTGAGTGTATGTTTTCCATTGTTTCAATCGAAAATGTATTTGATGATCATACCTCAAGGACATGATCGATCTCAATTTTTTTTCGACACAAACCTCAAGCATGTCGAGGTCTTTAATTATGACAAGTTTCATTAAAATCGATTCAGTGGTTTTGGAGCCTATTCATTTCTAAGAGTGATTTTTCGGCGTATAAAAAGCGTTCCAGTCGCTACGCTCGCTCCACTCAATTAAGTCATCATCATCATCATCATCAGGTCCATTTTAGTCTCCACTACAGGAGCACGACCCTCTCTCGTCCGTCCAAGACGGAAGGAGGATTTGGCCTACACTCCCCACGTTGGCCAAACGGGTTGGGGAGGCCTGATCGATATTTGATAATGTATTTCCCTTAGTCGCCTTGTACGACATCCAAGGGAAGAAACGGAGTGATTATATTCTAGTCTGCCGGAAACCACACGGCCAATTAAGTATATATGGATATTATATTATAGGTACATAGTATTATACCTGAATATTATATTATACCGATTGAAACGAAAAATCCATTGTAAATATTTGACAGACTAGACGGTTGTAAATATTTGCGATTCGATTTTACGATTAATTCGTTATGAACATTCTTTGGTACTAAAATTCGGTTCCATGATTTATAGTTGTGCATGTCTAAATATCAGTATTTGATGTCTTAAACATAAGGCTTGTCTATACAGCATAAGAGTAAGAAAATTATAATTATTACTAACGTGGATATTCAAACCATTTATAATAATATTTAGAAACATTACTGGACAAATTTCTCAGAGCGTAGTTTCAAACAAAGTAAAGCAAAACAATGGATACTGGATAACTGCCCCCTACCCACAACTCTTATTGCGATTCAATAACTGAATAGAATGCTTATTCATACCAATGAATAAGCGACTCTATTCCATTTGAAATAGAGTCGCTTATTCATTGGTATGAATAAGAAGCTATGAAAAGGAAGAACTATGGTTTAGCCATTATGGTTGGTTTAGTTATGGGTGGCAGCCAAGCATATGGCTTGCCTGATGTGAAGCGGTAACCGTAGCCATATTAACGCTCGCAACATAAAATATCGCTCGCGCGCCGCCACCCCCGCTGCCAACGCAGCATCTCCTTCCTTTCTGGTGACCTCACTCGCAAGAACACAACAACACTCAAGGGAATTGTTATTTGGCTGCGGTATTCTGTGAGGTGGAGGTACATTCCGCAGTTGGGTAGCTTACAATTACACTCCCTACCTCTCTTCGTTTGTCAGTCAGCAGGGTGTACCGCGTGCAGATATAGTTGGCTTAGGTTCAAAGATATTGATGAACAAATCGTCGTTTTCTCGTTAATAATCCTGTATCAGAGTAGTGTAGTCTACTATATAAAAATAAGTCGGGTTTTCCTTCCTGACGCTATAACTCCAGAACGCACGAACCGATTTCCACGGTTTTGCATTCGTTGGAAAGGTCTCGAGCTCCATGAGGTTTATAGCAAAGAAAATTATGGAAAAATTTGAAAAGAAAAGCGGGAAAATCTTTTTTCACATACAGCATAAAACGAAGCCATCTGGTGGCGAAACGGAGTTCGCCGGGTTTGCAAGTAACTAGTAAAATTATTCCAATGCTCGATAGCAAGGCGTGTTAGGGATCGATGCGTCCGCATTCTATTTGTGTGCTGAAGGCCGCCTTCGATAAACAATGCTCCAACAGGTGTCCGGATTACACCGATGCATTATAACTATACAGTGGAACTTAAAGGAGTGGAAAGGGAACAAAATTTATTAATAATTACACCGATGCATTATAACTATACAGTGGAACTTAAAAGAGTGGAAAGGGAACAAAATTTATTAATAATTACACCGATGCATTATAACTATACAGTGGAACTTAAAGGAGTGGAAAGGGAACAAAATTTATTAATAATTACACCGATGCATTATAACTATACAGTGGAACTTAAAGGAGTGGAAAGGGAACAAAATTTATTAATAATTACACCGATGCATTATAACTATACAGTGGAACTTAAAGGAGTGGAAAGGGAACAAAATTTATTAATAATTACACC
Source organism: Hypsopygia costalis (assembly GCA_937001555.2). Lineage (NCBI taxonomy): Eukaryota > Metazoa > Arthropoda > Insecta > Lepidoptera > Pyralidae > Hypsopygia > Hypsopygia costalis. Next base: position 19,065,392 of record OW443349.2, on the reverse strand, counting down.
GATGCATTATAACTATACAGTGGAACTTAAAGGAGTGGAAAGGGAACAAAATTTATTAATAATTACACCGATGCATTATAACTATACAGTGGAACTTAAAGGAGTGGAAAGGGGACAAAATTTATTAATAATAGCAACATTGTCTTTTTTTTTTACACAAAAGTGCTCAAGAGTTACCATGTTGCCATTATGGAGTGTAAGTGGTTCATCAAGATCTTTGAACCAAAGCCAACTTCACCTGCACGTGGTGCACCCTGCTGATTGACAAACGAAGCTCTGGCGAAAAGAGAGGTAGGGAGCGTAATTGTAAGCTACCCGACTGGGGAATGTACCTCCACCTCACAGAATACCGCAGCCAAATAACAATTCCCTTGTGGGTTGTTGTGTTCCTGCGAGTGAGTGAGGTCACCAGAAAGAAAGGAAGGAGATGCTGCGTTGGCAGCGGGGGTGGCGGCGCGCGAGCAATATTTTATGTTGCAAGCGTTAATATGGCTACGGTAACCGCTTCACATCAGGCGGGCCGTATGCTTGTCTGCCACCCGGTGTAGTATAAAAAAAAAAAAAAGTAAGAACTGTTCTTACGAAGAAAGTGGCGCCCCTATTTATGTCTATTTTTTTGCGTCGCACTGTACGCACAAACACGTATTTCATCTTTTACCAGCTGACACGACAGACGTATAGGACAACGTCTTCTTAACAATGAATATTGAATTCGAATTGGTTTCGCACAATCTGTCAAAATATTATAAAAAAAGCAAAAAATACGTGTGGCACTCGGGGACTGGCGCGGTAAAGCTATTGCATAGCATTTTATAATTAGGTTTTATTTTCGTTACGGAATTTCTTAATCGGTCGCCACGCTCAAAGCTCGCGATAAAAGCTATTTCATTAAATTAAAATTTTATGCCATCGTATGTATTTTTTATTAAATTAAAATTTTATCCCAAAATCAGTAATAATGTCAAAAAAAAAATGATGTCAAAATCGAATGTTAAAAATAATAATAGCGAAAAAGTCATTAGGCATTCACCAACATTGAATAAAGTTACAAAAAGAGTAATGACCACACCGAGGCGCGAACGTAGAAACGATAGTACAAATTGTTCACACATTTACAACTGCGCCATTGACTCGATAATACTAACTGGCGAAATACTAGTATGTATTGTATAAGGAAATGTTCTTAAGCCAGGTCGAGTCCAAAGGTCTTATTAGGTGGAGACATAATAGACAGATATGTTGCCATATCGTCGCAGACCCTTATTCATCCTACTGCTGGGATATGGGTCTCCTCTCAATCGAAGGTGTTTAGAGCATAATCCACCACGCTACTCAACTGCGGGTTGGCGGAGGTCAGTGCTTTCAAGCCGCCCAAAAAGCTGAACAACTGTCATATAACGACAACAGCCGTGGCCGACGGCTTAACGTGCCCTCCAGAGCACGAAGGAGCACGAGATAAGTAAACCCATCCATAGACAGGCTACGGTCGACGTTGCTTGACTTGCGTGTTCAATTGGACTGCCACGCGCAACGACGCCATCGAGCTCTTCAACTCTTGCCACATGAGTAGTATAAAAACAAAACATGAATAATAAAATAAAAAAAAAATGTATTAAAATATTTCACAGAACACATTTACAGAAACAATATTCGTGAAAAGATACATTATAAAAGTAAATGAAAAAAAAAAATAGCAAAGAATTCATACGATATAAAAAAATGAACAAGAAATTACCGAAAAACTACGAATTATTTTCATTCGAATTTTATGTGAGTTATTCGAATAGTATTTGAATATTTGCAAGCCCTAATAAGGAAACTCCATTCGCCTCTGTCGAACTTTTTGGCGCGAATATGGTGAGTGCAGTTGTGCTTCTAAATTCATAATTTAATGTATAATGATATAGATTCATAATAAATATAGTGTATTGTGGTGCACGTAATAATTTGAGAGCATAAAATTAGTAGAATCTCTGATTAGATGTATTTGAATAAGGGCTGCCGACTCATTCCAAGAAGTCGTGCAAAACAACAGAAACATTGCACTATCGGTTTTACTGTTGACTTATTACAAGTAATGGAGGAACAATTAGATTCCTGACGATATTTTTCGGCATGTGCCTGAAGCCGGGAAAAAAATAAAAAAATAATACAAAGACCGGCTCAAAGGACTTTTATTCCAGAGCCGTAAAACTATTTAAAAATTCCGCCTCCGTAAAAAAAGTAAGGGCCTGTCTATGCAGACGACATATTATAAACGAGCCTACTGTTCGGATAATATCGGATGAAAATTCGAACTTTGGGCCGTAAGTTTAGTTTTAGTGTGTAATAGTAATTGGTTCATGAACATCTTTGAACAATGCCAACCTTATTTGCACTTAGTGCTCCCTGCTGACTGACAAACGAGGCTCTGGTGAAAAGAGAGGTAGGGCATAGCGTATTTTGTAAGCTGTCCGACTGGGGAAGTACCTCCACCTCACAGAATACCGCAGCCAAATAACAATTCCCTAGAGGCTTGTTGTGGTCCTGCGGGTGAACGAAATTACCAGGAAAAGCATGTAAAAATATACTAATTTCAGAACTAAGGTGTCGACAAGTAAAAATAAGTTAACCGCTCTTATGAACTACTTAGTTAACACACAGGGCAAGTAGTGGGTAAAGTTTGGTGCTGATAAGTCGCCAACTCGCAACTTGCCAACTAAGCTCTCGAAGTCAGAACTGTGTCACAGGTGTGGCAAACATTCTCCTGTCCACTCGAATTAATCTTACAGAAAATATTATGAGACTGAAAAACATTGATACTAAAAATTCAGGTTTCTAGTTTTATCCACAACGAAGTTATACGGGGTCGAAAATAACCTGAATTGCTTCGAGAAAAGGATGTGCCGCTTTTTGCTCGATTTGGCGGGGGCACTACCGTGCCCCCAAATGAGCTCGTTGGTGGAATGGCTAGCAATGGCACTTTGACTCTGCGGTCGCGGGCTCGATCCCCACACATGACAAATATTTGTGGGCATGAACATGTCTATTTGTTTTGGTCTGGGAGATTTCTATGTATTATTTTTAAAGATAAAGATATATTTATTTGCAAAAAATATGAGTAATATACATACAATCGCATGCAGTTCTGATGTTTAAAATAATAATACAATTGTCTTTCATATTTTGCCTTGCCGGCGTACAAATTTAGTGAAAAAAGGAGCACATGTCGCAAAAAATAGTTTTGATGTCAAATACTAATAGGTCAATAAGTAACTTATCTAATTTACAAACATATGTCATCTAAAAAATCACGAATACAGTAGTAACATTTTTCAGTCAATTGTTTCTTTAAATGGTTTTTTGATTGTGTATGTATTTACAAAAAAAAAATGTATTTAAGTACCTATAATATCAGTATATAGTACCCATAGTACAAGCTTCGGTTATTGCTTTGGGACAGGGTGACACTGTGTAATTCGTCGAAGAATATTTATTTATTTATTATTGGTGGCGGAAGCACGCAAAGTAATGTAACGTCTGTCTGTTTGTCTTTTCAGAACTAAACGGCTGAATCGATTTATATGTAATTTGGCATAAATTATATCTCGAGGAAGACTACCTTCTGGAAGTAAGTTAGTACATTCACGCGGACGAAGCTACGGACAGTCCACTTCCACGTCGGGATATTATAATAAGCATAGGGCTCACCTTATGCGAAGCAGTTACAGTAGTCTATAGACGCTTGTAATTAATAATAATAATAAATGTTCTTTGACATATTACACAGCGCCATCTAGTCCCAAACTAAGCAAAGCTTGTACTATGGGTACTAGATAACTGATATATGTACATAAATACATATTTTTTTTAATAAATACATATAATACATAGAAAACACCCAGACTATGACTTTGTCATGGTCAGACATGTTCATGCACACAAATATGTTTCACGTGCGGGGATCGAACCCGCGGCCAAGTAGCCATTGCTTGCCATTCGACCACCGGGCTCGTCAATATATGAAGCATATCTCACGAGCTGTCACTAACTCCTCCTTGCTTCGGAGAGTACGTCCAGCCGTTGGTCCCGGTCCCGGCTGTTGTCTATAGGCCGGAGCCAGTTGGCGGAACAACATGCACTTGGGCAACGTAATGTAATACGCTCTAAACCCTTTGGATTGACAGGAGACTTGTATACCAGCAACGAAATAAATATAGTCTGATGATTTTACAGTGTAAAAGTATATTTTATAGAAATAGGTTCCGATTTAACTAAGGAAATAAGGGAATAAGAAACCTCGATTTTCTTAATAAAATCAGTTCAAAACGCAGTTGTCATTTTCTTACCAGTTGCTATGATAGGCGGTGGTGAGATAGCAATATGCCATACCTAAGTACTATATGAACTAGAATTTCCTTTTAAAGGTTAGATCACACTAGGTGGCACAGCACCACAACAGAGCGTGTTGCTCTGTTGTGGTGTGTGGTGCACGTAAAATTATTTGTATTGTAAAGTATTTGTATTGTATTGAGCCTACTCTTCGGAGAACTTCGGACCGTAAGTTCGGATCAAAATTCGAACTTACGGTCGAAAGTTTACTTTTAGGGTGGTTCATCAACATCTTTGAACCAAAGCCAACCTCACCTGCAGGAGCACCCTGTTGCCTGACAAACGAGCCTCTGGCGAAAAGAGAGGTCGGGCGTTATTTTTAAGCTGCGCGACTGGGGAAAACCTCCACCTCACAGAATACCGCAGCCAAATAACAATTCCCTTGAGGGTTGTTGTGTTCCTGCGAGTGAGTGAGTCACCAGAAAGAAAGAAAGAAACCAAGGAGTAAAGCTGGCAACGGATCGGCGACCCCTTGGTATTGCTGATATCCATGGGTGATGGTGAGTGTTTTCCATCAGGTGACCCACATACTCGTTTGCCCCGATATATAAAAAATTGCAACCAGAGTTTAAGTTGAAGCTTTTTACATGCTATGTCATAAGGTGAAAAAAGCGCCAACTTGAACTCTGACCGTTGGGCTGATCCATAATCTAAAAGACCCACAGCGACCGGTGGAGAGAGGTTTCTCTAAGGGACCCTGATCTGAAACGAGAAAATTCGACGGAGAACCAAAGTTATCGACATAGCTCTTAGAATCAGCAAACTTAAGTGTAAATGGCCACATCTGCCAAGTTAGTGATGATAGTTGAAGAGGAAGGTCTTACAGAGGAAGTATAATTGACGAGCTCGGTGACGTAGCGGTCAATGACGCGGCTTCGACACCAACGCTCGTGGGTTCGATTCCCACATAGGACAAACATTTGTGTGCATGAACATGTCTGTTTGTCTTAGTCTGGGTGTTTTCTATGTATCATGTGGTATCATAAATAAGTATGTATTTACAAAAAAAAATGTATTTACGTATGTTTATCAGTTGTCTAGTGCCCATAACACAAGCTTCGCTTACTTTGGGGCTAGATGGCGCTGTGTAATTTGTCTAACAATATTTATTTATTATTTATTATTATTATTATATGTATGGTGTATGTGATGAAGAATTGAGCACTTTCGCTCCATGAACCATTGACTTCAAATGAGCCTACGTAGGGTTGGACATGGAAAGTGGAGGATCGTATACGTTGATGAGTGTGGTGGGGGAAGGGCTGTATCCAGCAGTAATAATAATAAGCATCAGCTTATTCTATTTACTTATTATCTTCATTATCAAATAACGTGGAACTACGCACGACAGAATCTGACGAGCTAACCAATGCAGAATCTCGAGCCGCGTCGCGCAGTGTCGCCTAAACAAATCGGCTCGGAGAGGAGAGCAGATTTTGGTGGCGTTTAAAATAGAGTTTTGGATCGTTGGTATAAGGTTTATTTTTTAAATTCACGTCTTTTGTTATATGAGAATGCACGAGAGCCGATGTGGGTTTTAAAGTAAACCTTATGCCAATGATACAAAGTTCTATTTTAAACGCATTCCAAAATCTGCTCTGCTCTCCGAGCCGGTTTGTTTGAACGGACCTTAATGCGCTCGTACCTTTAGTGCCATTTCAAAAAGAAATTTCAATTAAAATAAAACATTTCATTTCACATAGCTAGTTAAGTTTTGACCGTAAAACATTACGAGATAGTTTAAACTGTAAAGATTCAATAAAATGTTATAAAATCGTTCAACGTCCCGAGATGAAAGACACCGGATGTTGTAAATTGTGTACGGAGTAATAATGGAGTCGATAAATTTACATCGTGTAATAACATATTCGCGTTTTTATGACGTCGAGTCACGTATGATTTATGTGTTAAGTAAATAAATGTTTATTTTCCATTTAAAATTCATTTGATAGCAATATTTTACCTTATCTTTTATCAGTACAAATTTTATATAACAAAGTTTTCCACCGCGTCTGTGTGTTTGAACCTGTATATTCCAAAAACTATTGAACGTATTTTCATACGATTTTCACCAATGTGGATTTATTCATGAGGAAGGTTTATGTATTTAATTCATTAAGGTTTTTTTGTATTTAATTCATTAAATTGGCTGGAATATGATTGTTGAAGATTTTGGAAAAAGTCATATTGAGTGGGAGCTTTACTGGCGTGCGCCAATGAAGTTCTACATGTGCATAGCCGGGACGTATCGCTAGTATAATTATTTTATGTGTTTTTAGGCAGGACCATCTTTTACTCACTTACACATGGTTGAACTTGGCTCAGTTTATTAAATCAGTTATAAAGAGTAAAAATAACACAAGCCAAACACAAAGGACTTGTGCATCGAAGTCAAACTTTACATAATAATACTAGCTTCCACCCGCGGCTTCTTCCCCGTTTACTTTTTTTTTAAACTCACATTCACATTTCTAATATTAGTAGGGACTTATCGGATATAACAGTTGGTGATCAAGCAGCAAGTACGGGAATCGATCGCAGCACCCTGGCGATAGAGAAGAGGAGCCTAGGTATAAATGATCCACTTACACCATACTTCAGTACCAAAGCCAACCGCGCCTGCACGTCGTGCATCCTGCTGGCTAGGAGATCGGGCTATGGCGAAAGAGATGTAGGGTAAGTCAAACTAAAGAGATGTAGGAAATACCTGCTGATAAACATGGATTTTTGTGTTTAAGCGAGTGAATTAGATCACCAGACTAGAGAAGATTGCCAGCGCGCAAGCAATTTGTATTGCTAGCATCTATATGCTAGGGTAACTGCTTTGCGTCAGGCGGGGCGGGTGATTGTTTGGCATAAAAATTGTCATGTCAGTGGACAATGTAAATTTTGAAGTCATCGATAACATTTCGTCGTAGTTATGGCATCCTTGCGCGTGGCAGTCTCATCGAAAATGCAAGTTAAGCAACGTTTTTACGTTGCTTAACTTGCATTTTCAATAATTCGATCGATTTAAAGTTTATCAAATATCGTTCAAAAGAGTATAAAATTGGATCAAACTTCTTCTTCACCAATGGATAATACCGAAATGCTAGTAGATAAAAAATTACAAAAAATATAAGAATATTATTAATTTATAATTTATGTAAAAATCAATTGCTGTTCGTTAGCGTACTAAAACTCGAGAACGGCTGGGCCGATTTAGCTGATTTTGGTTTTGAAATGTTTGTCGTAGTCCAGGGAAGATTTAAACGGAGAAATTATGAAAAAATTAAATAAAGATAATAAAAGCAACAATTTCATTTTCCCATACAAAGCGTTCCTATCTTAGGCGAACATGGCAGCAAAAATTGGCTAACTTATCTATCAACAGTGTCACTGTCACAAAAGGTTTGACATATTTGTTGGTTGTCAAATATTATATTCTCAGAAGAAATTCTTTAATCCTTCATCTAATCTATGGTGTGATTGAATTTTGGATGGTAGATATAGATTTGTAGCTGCAACACCAAACTGTTTACCCCGATTTTGTTATCATTCGTTTTCTGAATTGCCTCCTATGGGAGCAATTTTAAGGACGCATTCATGTCAAAACACAAACATTGCTCTCCTTCATTAAGCAGTCGGGTAAAAAAATCTTAAATGTTCAACCTTGAGACGTCAACTTCAAAGATGGATTTGCTCAGAGTTGTTGTTCGCCGCTGTTTTAGAACCGATCAAACATATCAATATGTAAACATGTGAAATACCACATCCGTTGCTAATGGAGCTTGGTACGTGGATAACATTTTTATGAACAAGAGGAGTAAATATTTTTTTTTAAACCACGGCAGGTACAAACTAGCATACGGCCCGCCTCATGTAAATGTAGGGTTGCCATCTCTAAATGCTAGCAACCAGGGCCCTACCGCGTAAGCTGAAGCCAATTACGATCAGATTTGTTGTTTGCGAAAATCTAACTCCATGTTATACTTTGTGTTAATAGCAATAACCAATAGCTTACCCGGTTGTGAAGGGGGCGCTCTACCGATTAAACTGAAGATGATTATCATAAACTTTATATTATTATTTTTAAAATTATTGACATTAAATAATTTCAAAAATAAGCTAACACTATTTCCATACTTAGTAAAAATAGAGAAGTAAGACGACTCAAACTCAAGCCCCGAGCGGGCGATAATAGCCTAAACACGTAGGGCTGTCGCTTAATAGTTTAATTAACCGTCAGATATACTTTGTCAATTTATATATCTCTCAGACGTCTCCAGAACTTTCTTCCTCTCGCTACTAAAGTTATGCTTAGTAACACTCTGCTTCTTCCTATTCTCGATTATGCCGACGTATGCTGTGTCGACGCGAATGAGGAAATCTTAAATAAAATTAAACGACTCCAAAATCTAGCCATTAGGTTTATCTTTGGCCTAAAAAAATTTGATCATGTTACTGAGTATCGTAACCAACTCAAATGGCTCCCTATTCGCTTTCGACGTAATGTTCATATTCTTTCGTTCCTCTACAAGATCCTTAAAGATCCAACTTCCCCTGCTTATCTTCGTTCCCGCTTCCAAGTCCTTCCCGCTAGACCTCGTCCTCTTCGCCAGTGCATTACCAAAACGCTAGTTCTTCCTACTGCGCGTACTATTTTCTTCTATAATTATTTTTCTTATCGTGCTGCACAATTATGGAACCAACTACCCTCTCATATCCGTGAGAGTCCGTCTGTCACTTCATTTAAAAAAAGATTAAAAGGCCACTATTTATCGATCATCACGTAGCTACCTATGTATGTTTATGAGTATGCATAAGTACATTTGTGTGTATGTATGTATGTGTAGCTATTTGTATGTATGTAGGTATAAATATATGTGGATATATGTATGTGTATACGTATATGTGTGTGTGTGTGTGTATGTATGTATGTGTATGTATGTATATAGATATAATGTATTATTTTTTGTATATATTTATAGATTTGTGGATTGTGTATGTTGTGTAGACTATGCAACAGTGTGTATGGTAGTAATGTTCTTCTTAAAATATGTATACTTTGCTATCCGTTATTTTACAAACCATTCCACAGCACAGGTTAGCTGGAAGAGATCTCTTAAAGAGATAAGCTCGCCTTTGCATAACTATATTATGTATACTGCCTGTACTGTATAATTTATATGCAATAAAGAATAAAGAATAAACTATATACAAAATTTTGTAAGGTACAAAATACAAAATTAAGTAGAGTAAGTATTAGGGATCTGTAACAAAAAGCCGGTCAAGTGCGAGTCGGACTCGGTCACGAAGGGTTACGTACCAAAAACGACAAACAATCATGTTTGTTGTATGGGAGCCCCCTTAAATATTTATTTTATTCTGTTTTTAGTATTTGTTGTTATAGCGCCAACAGAAATACATCCTTTGTGAAAATTTTAACTGTCTAGCTATCACGGTTCATGAGATACCTACAGTCTCTGGTGACAGTCGGACAGACAGGTGGACACCGGAGTCTTAGTAATAGGGTCCCATTTTTACCCTTTGGGTGTGGAAATCTAAAAAAAGAAAGATAATTCTGGATTTGACAAAATGTTATTGAGACATCCATGAACACTGCAATGTTTTTATGGCAAGTCGACTTTGTAGCAATCTTTAACGTATTTGTAGTTATATACGACGTAGGTAGGTACCTATTATGTTCAAATTATTAACGAACGTCAGCGCAAGCGCGAATCTTGCGTGGGAGCGGGCGGTTTTGCGTACGGCGGCGCACTCCTGACTGGCGCCATACGTACGGGCGCGCTGACATACAAACCGCGCTCAGTGCGTTTGTATGAAGTTACCTTACTTCTCTATTTATACTATGCTATTTCTAACCGAAATATGTTATTTATTATTCAATTAATCATTTTTTAAATGGCGTTCTTTGACACATACTTTTTAATTGTCATTCTTAGATTTATATTGCTATTATTATACCTAATATTGCATGTATGTATGTATATATTAATTATTTTAATTGATTACAAAATTTTAAATGTTGGTAATTATATAAAAGACTATTATGTTTGCATGTCTTATACAAGACAAAATGTATATGGGAAATTGTCTAATGCCATCTTTATATGTACCTATACATTTTGTGCAAATAAATAAGTATTGATTTTTTTTTTTTTTTATACTACGTTGGGTGGCAGACAAGCATACGGCCCGCCTGATGTGAAGCGGTTACCGTAGCCATATTAACGCCTGCAACATAAAATATTGCTGGCGCGCCGCCACCCCCGCTGCCAACGCAGCATCTCCTTCCTTTCTTTCTGGTGACCTCACTCACTCGCAGGAACACAACAATCCTCAAGGTAATTGTTATTTGGCTGCAGTATTCTGTGAGATGGAGGTACATTCCCCAGTCGGGTAGCTTACAATTACGCTCCCTACCTCTCTTTTCGCCAGAGCTTCGTTTGTCAGTCAGCAGGGTGCACCACGTGCAGGTGAAGTTGGCTTTGGTTCAAATATGTTGATGAACCACTTACACCCCAAAATTGATTGATTGATATTGATTGATTGACAAATTTAAACAGAAGTCCTATTTTCTCTCGATGGGAATAGGCTTCAGCTTAGGCGGTACCCCTGGGGCAAGAAGCGTGAAAACTCCAGATTTTGAATCTTAAAACACGGACATGTCATCAGTGTTGTTAGTACTAGTACATCAGTTGGGCGGTATACTTGCTTGTCACCCGACGTGGTATAAAAAAAAGTAAAAATAAATGCAAAAATTCGTCATCGTCGCAAACCTTCCTGTAGCTCAGCTGGAAACAGCACTCGAGCGGTAATCGAGAAGTCGTGGTTTTAAATCCGATCGAGGCGGGCGATGTGAATTTTTTTTTTTTTTTTAATTTATAATATTCTGGCGAGTTGGCCAAAATAAACTATTTAAATAATAAAGTCATAGACAATAGTGGTTTCCGGCAGACTAGAATAGAATAACTTCGTTTCACCTGTGGATGTCGTACAAGGCGACTAAGGGAAATACATTATGAAATATCAATCAGGCCTCCTCAACCCATTTGGTCAGCGTGAGGAGTGTAGGCCAAATCCTCCTTCCGTCTAGGACGGACGAGAGAGGGTCGTGCTCCTGTAGTGGAGACTAAAATGGATCTGATAATGATGAGACAATAGCTGACTATATCATCAAAAATGCTAAAGTTTGGATGGATGGATGGATATTTGTTTTCAACCACGCCATTCAGATGAAATTTGGCAAAGAGATAGATGCTACGAGATATGCTACGAGAGAGAACTTCACGCGTATAAAAGCTAGTAACTCATAAAGTTGGGAACATGTCTCCAGACAGTCAGGGGAGAGTGACTAAAGGATTTGGGAGAGCACAAAAGATCCATGAGGGTCGACGTGTCACCGGTGCTGCAGCACTGGACCCACTCTAAGATAAGATAAGATAAACTCATAAAGTTAACTCATAAAGGTGTTGTTAGCTAGTAACTCATACAATTTTATAATATTACATTCTGTAGTTGTTAAAGCTAAATTTTTAAAAACGGCTATTTTTCGACAACTATAACTTTAACAACTATAGTGAAGTTTCATCAATTAGTAGCATAGTAATATTAATTATCATATAATTTATCTTTTAGATTAACGGGCTTAGACCTGGTCATTTAGGTACGCGGGGATAATGGATCCAACGGATAGAGGCCCCTTAGAGAAGTTGTACATCTCGACAGGGATTGGAACTATTGCTAATGTGTGTTAGAAAATAAATGGGCTATGTGGATTATCCGGGTGGACTAAATACTGGGCTATTGCGGAAGAGACAGACGCCATCGGTATTGTTTGTTATTTGCGGCAGGTAGTGGCTCGCCACTCACTAGATGGGCCCCCGAAATACCAGGAAAAATCGGCCGAGGGCACCACCAGTATGAATGACTCAAGGGTGTCGAGAGGTATACTGCGCTTTCTCCGAAGTTACTCGTAGCCTTATGCCCTTTAACACTTCCACCCCCGAAGCATTCACATTATTTATTATTAGTTACAAGTAGATAACATACTCGTAGTTACAAGAAAGTAACATGTTACAAGAAGGTACCATAATTACAAATAAGTAACAAAGTTATAAGTAGGTAACAGGTCACAAGAAAGTAACATGTTACAAGAAGGTAACATAGTTACAAATAAGTAACACAGTTACAAGTAGGTAACAAGGCTACAAATAGGTAGGTACTATTGTACAGTTTAAATATCAATAACCTTTTAAAAAGTTTCCTGAAGACGCCTGAAATCACCTGTTATGTTCAATAAGGCACGCGTAAAAATAGACATGTACGAAATAGAAAGAGAAGTTGATAAGAGTGAATAATGTATCTTTCCACTCACTTGTCGTGTAGCCGAAGTCGTCTTCTTCTTCTGGGTCTGCCTCCTTCTCTTCTTTGCTGCGTTTGATGGCGCCGGCTGAAGCTCGGTCGATCTGAAAATAATTGTATTTTTATAAATTGACCTTTTTTTTTTACGAATATTTTTTTAATTTATAGTGTGGCGTTTGTAATGAAGTTGGGAGTGGCATCGTGCAAATGATACTTTTTGTGTTGCAAGCGGCTCATAGATTCCACTTTACATCGGATGGCTCATTATGTTTGTGTGCCTTCCAACAAAAAATAGAATGTAACAGAAACTATTGTTCATTGATTTTTTTTTGTACCCGGTCGCGGTGGTCGAATGGCAAGCAATGGCTACCTTGACTCCAAGGTCGCGGGTTCGATCCCCGCACAAGACAAACATTTGTGCGCATGAACATGTCTGCTTGTCTTGACCTGGATGTTTTCTATGTATGTATACTTATAATACATAAGTATGTATTTACAAAAAAAAAATGTATTTAAGTACATTTATCAGTTGTCTAGTACCCATAGTACAAGCTTGGCGCTAAATTTGGGACTAGATGGCGCTGTGTAAATTGTACAGAAATATTTATTTATGTGTTGAGTTTTGATATATAATAATTTGGCCAATATATACAGTCAATATAATAATTTGGCCATTATTTATAATGGCCGGTCAATATATTAAATTGTTAATTATTGATAATAATTAAGCATACAACCCTCAACCTAGTTGATGAACGATGTGGTGCCACATATCAACTAGGTTGACGGCGCCCTGCTTCGGGGACGCGCTATTATTACAGGTTACAGGGCATAAGAGAATCTTATCCAAAAATCAAGTCAAATCTTTTATTATTTACGGTTTATTAATTTTACGGCCGGTATGAATAATGACTAATTTATTATATTGTCTATAACATAAGATGTATCTCTGTATATTATTTAATGTTTCTATAGAGCTGGTACACAGCTACGAGTATATATGTATTCGCTATGTGCAAAGTGTATGGTGAGATAGTAAAGCGATCGCAGCGCACGCTGTGGCAGAAATTTGCAACAATTTGAGAAAGACAAACAAATCGACTCATTCGCAGAACAGAGTCCGATGTGACCATGGAACAAAAACGTGTTAAGCTACCTAGACTAGATAAGGAATATGAATTCTCAAACATAATATATGTTTTCAGAATTTTCTTATCTCTTTAGGTTCCGATATTTATTTAGAATCAACGTTCAATCTGACATTAGCTCCCCATGAAAACACACGAAAGTGAACTACCAACCACAACTACACTATACCCTACCTCTATTTCACTAGAGCCTCTCTCGCTAGTAGGCAGGCTGTACTACGTGCAGGTAAGGTTGGCTTTGGCTCTAAAGATCGTGGCTACTTACACTTCAAAATATAAATTATGTTTGTAATAACTTTCGCCCTAACTCAATATGGAGCCATGAAATGGTGTTTTGCGGTTAGTTTTGGGGTGTAAGTGGTTCATCAACACCTTTGAACCAAAGCCAACTTCACCTGCACGCGTTGCACCCTGCAGACTGACAAACGAAGCTCTGGCGAAAAGAGAGGTAGGGAGCGTAATTGTAAGTTACCCGACTGGGGAATTACCTCCATCTCACAGAATACTGAAGTCAAATTAACAATTCCCTTGAAGGTTTTTGTGTTCCTGCGAGTGAGTGATGCGAGAGCTTACCATGCTAATAAATTATCTTTATCTTTATCACCAGAAAAAATGCATTGGCAGTGAGGGTGGCGGCGCGCGAGCGATTCATGTCGCGAGCGTTAATGCTTCACATTAAGCGAGCCGTATGCTTGACTGCCACTCGACGTAGTATAAAAACAGCAAGCCCTTCCTGGGCTTGCTGCGTTGGCAGCTGTGGTGGGTACGCACGAGCGATATTTCATTTTGAGAGCGTTAATATGGCTATGGTAACCGCTTCACTTCAGCCAGGCAGTATGCTTGACTGCCACCCGACATGGTAGGTATAAAAAAAATGTATGTCTGTAAAGGACGATAATTTTACGTGATAACGTAATAAGAAAACATCAGCCGATGGAGTGCAAGAAAGATAGATGCGTTACAAACCGCGCTCTCGCTTGCACGCTCGGTTCAGGCGGAACGTGACAATGAGTCATGCGTCATGCGTGCAGCCGGCGTTCACCGATTTATAAGATGTTAATTACGTCAAAATAAATTGGTATTTACCTCAACTCCTTTCTCTGAACAGGTCCTGCCTGCCAGTTCCCTCTCATCCTCTTCGTCACTGCTCTCCGAGTCCGAGTACACCGGCGCCTTGGGGGGCAAATCTTCTGACGTTGATTCCTTCGATTCTTCTTTTTCAGTCTCTATCTCAGCCTCCTTTTCATTTTCAGTGTCGTTTTCAGAAGTCACTGTTATCTGAAAGACAATAAAAATAAAAACTTTACATGTTACTAGTTGATCCGGCAAACGTTGTTTTCCATATAAATTATTCCTAGGATTATTTTAATAGAAAAAAATAGATAACAACCTATTCTCAGACCTACTGGATATACATATAAAATTTCATCAAAATCGGTCAAGCCGTTTCGGATGAGTATGGTAACTAAAACTGTGATACGATAATTTTATATATCTACTATATAAAAATAAGTCGGGTTTTCCTTCCTGACGCTATAACTCCAGAACGCACGAACCGATTTCCACGGTTTTGCATTCGTTGGAAAGGTCTCGGGCTCCGTGAGGTTTATAGCAAAGAAAATTCTGGAAAAATTTGAAAAGAAAAGCTGGAAAATCTTTTTTCACATACAGCGCCATCTCTAAGGAAATGGATGGAAACGAAAAGATTGAGCCACAGCGAAGCGTGGTCGGGCCGCTAGTATTGTATAAATATCATGAAATCGTCATAGCGCTGTTTGTAAGATCACCTGTTTGTATCCCATCAAGTTAGAATATGGTATGTTTGTTTGTAAACTATTTATTGCTCTATAACAGCTAGTACCGGTCGGCGCCTACCCACTTTTTTTATATGAGAGAGGGGCAAACGAGCATGCGGGTCACCTGGTGGAAAGCAATCACCACCACCCATGGAGACCAGCAACACCAAAGGGTCGCCGATCCGTTGCCAGCCTTTACTTTACATATAATATATACATATAATACATAGAAAACACCCAGACCAAGACACACAGACTTTTCATGCACACAAATATTTGTCTTGTGCGGGGATCGAACCCGCGACCTCGGAGTCAAAGTGGCCATTGCTGACTATTTGACCACCGAGCTCGTCAGCGTCGTGTTTTATGTTTTATAGTTGTTTGTTTTACGAGTTTTTATGTAAATTGGAATCCCAGCAGCATATGAGTTAAAGCCAATCGGTACCTTTATTTCATGTTGAGGAGTCCTGTTGACCAGCGGTGGCGCCGGAGACCTCCTGGAGTGGACAGACTGAGCTGGAGATATTGGCGGAGATGCTGCTTCTGAAGAATCAGTATTCTGTGCAAATACAAAAGTTTTCATTAGATATACTACGCATTAAGTAAAAGTATAATAAATATTCTGGGGTGTAAGAGGTTCATCAACATCATTGAACCAAAGCCAAGTTCACCTGCACGCGGTACGCCCTGCTACCTGACATACGAAGCTTTGGCGAAAAGAGAGGTAGGCAGCGTAATCGTAAGCTACTCGACTGGGGAATGTACCTCCACCTCACAGAATACCGCAGCCAAATAGCAATTCACTTGACTGTTGTTATGTTCCTGCGAGTGAGTGAGGTCACCAGAAAGGAAGGAGATGCTGCGTTGGCAGTCGGGGGGTAGGGTGGCGGCGCGCGAACGATATTTTATGTTGCGAAAGTTACGCTAATGGCTACGGTAACCGCGTCGCATTAGGCGGGCCGTATGCTTATGTGCCACTCGACGTAGTATAAAAAAAAGAAACAGTAAGTACAATGTAGCATACGGCCATGATGCTAATATAAAGCGCTTACCATATATGCGGCGTAGCATACCTTTTTTTTTATATACCACGACGGGTGGCAAACAAGCATACGGCCCGCTTGATATGAAGTGGTTACCGTCGCCTATAGACGCTTGCGACAATGAGTGTCGCTCGCGCGTTGCCACCCCCGCTGCTAACGCAGCAACTCCTTCTTCTGGTGACCTCACTCACTTGCAGGAACACAACAACACTCCAGGGAGTTGTTATTTGGCTGCGGTATTCTGTGAGGTGGAGGTCCGTCCCCAGTCGGGCTAACGTTGTGCCCTACTTCTCTTTCGCCAGAGCCTCGTTTGCTTATTGGCTGGGTGCACCACGTGCAGGTGAGGTTGGCTTTGGCTCTTAAGGTGTTGGTGAGCCACTTACACCCTTACACCTTCGTTAACTCTTACTCATCCTACTGCTGGGATACGATTCGCCCCTCAATTGAAGTTGTTTAGAGCATACTCCACCACGCTGCTCAACTGCAGGTTGGCGGAGGTCAGTGTTTTCAAGCCGCCTTGAAGCCACTGACTTGGCTTAACGACTGTCATGTACTGACAACAGCCGGGAGTTTAACTTGCCCTCTAAAGCATGGAGGAGCTCGAGATGAATAAATCCATCAATGGACAGGCTACGGCTACTACTAGCTTTTCGCTTGAGCCTAGTCTGTCAGTCAGCAGGGTGCACCACG
Organism: Hypsopygia costalis; assembly: GCA_937001555.2. Classification (NCBI taxonomy): domain Eukaryota; kingdom Metazoa; phylum Arthropoda; class Insecta; order Lepidoptera; family Pyralidae; genus Hypsopygia; species Hypsopygia costalis. The sequence continues at coordinate 19,047,977 of OW443349.2, read as the reverse complement.
TGCAGGTGAGGTTAGCTTTAGTTCAAAGATGTTGATGAACCACTTACACCCTAATAATTCTGATGGTGCGGCTACGTACCCAGGCCAGCAGGCTCTGCACGGTGAGCGTGACGGCGTCTCCAGCAGCCTTGATCAGCTGCACGGCCCGCTCGTGCTGCGCGGTGCGCACGCATACTCCATCCACCTCCAAGATCCTGTCCCCAGTCTGCCGTGCAATTGTGATGATGATTAGAAATTATGGTAGAAAACATAGCTAGATAGCATATGCTTCATTTGTACTACACAATCAACAGAGACAAGTTACTCCTACAAAAAACTTTAAAAGCTCCACGCCACAGTCACAGTATGGCGCCATGTAGATGGCGCCGCACAGTGACTTACGCAGTAAAATATAAAATGCAAAAACTAACTCTACTCTACTAACTCCGCCTACAAAATTGATAAGAACTTGTTCAGGCTTAGCCTAAACCTGGCAAGTCCATCATAAAACATCTATTATTTTGGAACCATCATCATCATCAGGTCATTTTTTTTAGCCTCCACTACAGGAGCACGACCCTCTCTCATCCGTCCCAGACAGAAGGAGAATTTGGCCAACACTCCCCACGCTGGCCTGACGGGTTGGGGAGGCCTGATCGATGTTTTATAATGTATTTTCCTTAGTCGCCTTGTACGACATCCACGGGAAGAAACGCAGTGATTATATTCTAGTCTGCCGGAAACCACACGGCACTTTTTTGGAACCATCTGTTTACCTACCACAATGGCTGCTTTCTATTGCGCCATGACATTGGTAGTTAATTGACGTCGAGACGTTACAGAATTGGCCACGTGACGTGAATCCTCCATCGCCAAGTCTAACCTGAACCAACCTGTAAATCTCCGCTGTTCCCTGCCGGACTTCCAGGGACGACGTTTTTGATGAAGATCCCAAATATAGCCTTCTCCTCTCCATCATCACCATCTTCAGTAGATATGATGTCAACCTGCAAAAAAATGATAAGTTATTTAGTTTATAAGATCCGGAAGAAGGTTGAAGACGTAGGGTGGAAAAGGTGGCTAAGAAAGTACCTCCAGCTGACGGAATACCGCAGCCAAATAACAATTCCCTTCAGGGTTGTTTAGGTCCTGCGAGTGAGTCAGGTTACCAGGAAGAAAAGAGTTGCAGCTTGTTTGCAGCGGGGGTGGCAGCGCGCGAGCGATGTTTTATGTTGTGAGTGTTTATATGGCTACGATAACCGCTTCACATCAAGCGGGTCGTATGCGTGTTTGTTATCCGACGTAGTATAAAAAAAGCTGAAGTCGATTTAGATCAAATATTTTGATTCCAAAAATAGGTCTTAAGTTTATATAAGACGAGCTCAGTAGTCGAATGGTTAGCAATGGTCACTTTGACTTCGTGGTCGCGGGTTCTATCCCCGCATAATACAAATATGTGTGTGCAATAACATGTGCTTTTTAAAAAAAAAATCTACAACTACACTTTCAATCAATTTTACGGACCAAGAGTCCTTGGTCCGTGGTTTCTTAAAATTGATTGAAATTTTTGTTTGTTTGTTTATTTAATCTAGTAAATGTCCGCGCTTAAACATCTCCATTCTTATTTCTATTAGTCTTATTATGTTAGTTAGGTGTACATGTATAATTATTTTGTTATGCTTTTGCATGCCTCTTTTTATTTTTTATTAAAAAAAAAATGTCTGTTTATCTTCGTCTGGGTGTTTTCTATGTATTACATGTTAGTATTTACAAAAAAAAATGTATTTAAGTATTATTGCCCATAGCACAAGATTTGCTTTAGACTAGACTAGACGGACATGACTGTGTAATTTGTCCAGGAATATTTATTTATAGAGAGACGAACTTCTTAGCTTCCATGAATTCACCGTGCGGGTGCCGGGTCCATCGTGTGGCAGAGAGAGAAACCCAAGTAGATCCCGAGACTTGTGACACGGGTGTAGGTTTAAGGGGCCCTTTCCGACGTACATTAACACTCACCTTCACTACTTGTGTTTCTCTCTATGCCCTGCCAAATCTATCTATGACCATATACAAATAACGAATGTAAATACATACAGTCAGTAATTTGCAGTCACCTAGATCGTAGACGCTAATAGAACACTGTTATTGATATTATGTTAATTTATCACAAAATATAACAGGTCCGGCCCACTGTTACTTATCACCTAGTTACGCAGCCTTGTGCCACACCTCTATACTGCACATAAACATATCCTATTTGGTTATTATACGGATTTATACTCTACTATAGTCGCTAACTATATCTAAAGAGGATTTTCTTCTCACATTTTGAACGTAATAAAAAAAAACCGGCCAAGTGCGAGCCGGCCTCACGCGCGAAGGGTTCCGTACCATTATCTCAACAAACGTGATTTTTTGCTGTTTTTATAAAACGGCAAAAAATCACGTTTGTTGTATGGGAGCCCCCTTAAATATTTATTTTATTCTGTTTTTTAGTATTTGTTGTTATAGCGGCAACAGAAATACATCATCTGTGAAAATTTCAACTGTCTAACTATTACGGTTCATGAGATACAGCCTGGTGATAGACGGACGGACAGACGGACGGACGGACGAGCCTTAGTAATAGGGTTCCTTTTTACCCTTTGGGTACGGTACCCTAAAAAGAGCACAACGTCGCTAAAGAAATTTTCATATAAAAAAAACGGGTTGCATTCCGGGAGTGCCGACAGAAATGAAAACTTGAACATTAACGTTGTGCATTTTTGAATATTTTGGAATGGTCAGGAAATAATTTCGCACGAATTGCTTTATTTATCAGTATTAAAGTACTATCATTTATGTGGTAAAAAACAATATTCATTTATTGCGTACACAAACATGACAATGTAAATTACATTAAAAATAAACAGCAGGAGCAGGCATATATCACATACGCGCGGTAGAAAGAGAGGGGAATATTTAGGGAGGCAATTAAAAAAAACAAAATTAGGGATACAGTTTGGTGTTGCTGCTACATATCTATATCATCTTCATCCAAAATTCAATCACACCACTGGATAGATCAAGGATCAAAGAATTTATTAACGCTAAGTAAGGTGTACGCGTGCGGGGGAGGTGGAAGCGCTGCCATTTTGAGATATTTTAGTGCCGGCCGTGTCGAACTGTTCATGGCACAGCCACATTCCATTTTTTTTATTTCAGTTTTATTTATATAATTCAATTATTAAGATACCAGACGTTTCTCACCTTGCCTCCAACAATGCTGACGCCCAACGGAGCGCCAGTGCTCCGTTTGATGGTAACCCGTCGCGGCGGGCCCCATCTCTTCGCCACCAGGGTCTCCCCGCGGCGCTCCGTTGACACTGTCACTGTCATGTTAGTCTGAGGAATCCAGCTGAAACAAATGGATTTATTTATTGAGTATCGAGAATATCAAGAAGCTCCGTCGCCGGAACTGGCACTTAAATTCACTTTCACATTCAAGAAACGATGAAAGTGAATCTAAGCTCTGCGGATTTAGAGTAGTAATGATTTAGATACATGTTCTTATATTTAATTTGTATGACGTTTCTAAGTGCTTTATAAAGTCCTAGGAATAAAGATATTTTGATTTGTTTTGATTTGAGTCATCATCATCGTTCCATCTAGTAGTGAACATATGCGTCCCCTAATTACTTCCGTATAGTTCTGCTTTTGGTCTAATTCATTGTTAAAATCTGATAATTTTATTAAGGTTTAAATTTAACTAGCTGACTCGGCGAATTTCGTACCGCTTTTTTTTAATTGTCAGACAAATTAGACGGCGCCATCTAGCCCCAAAGTAAGCGAAGCTTGTGTTATGGGTACTAGACAACTGAAAAACATACGTAAATACATTTTTTTTTTGTAAATACATACTTATGATACATAGGAAACACCCAGACTAAGACAAACAGACATGTTCATGCACACAAATGTTTGTCCTATGTGGGAATCGAACCCACGAGCGTTGGTGTCGAAGCCGCGCCATTGACCGCTACGCCACCGAGCTCGTCATATAATTAAGTCAATTAAGGCATATAATTAAGGCAATTAAGTAATTTGTTTATTTATCATTTGTTCTTGAGCTTGATATAAACTTCTGAACGCACGTACCATTGATGGTACTAGAGATACAAAGTTGTGTCACTTGTACCATCAATGGTACTACTGATCCGGAGGGACAAATATTTGAATCCATTTTCAACTGACACTATTTGTATGGGAAAATATTTTTTTTTTTCTTTTATTTTTTTTGTGAGGTAAAGGGGGCTTACAAGTACTCTATACCCTACCTCTATTTCACTAGAGCCTCTCTCGCTAGTCAGCAGGGTGTACTACATGCAGGAAAGGTTGGCTTTGGCTCTAAAGATCGTGGCTACTTACACTTCAAAATATATGTTTGTAATAACTTTCGCCCTAACTCAATATGGAGCCATCAAATGGTGTTTTGCAGTTAGTTTTGGGGTGTAAGTGGTTCAACAACACCTTTGAACCAAAGCCACCTGCACTTGGTGCACCATGCTGACTGACAAACGAAGCTCTGGCGAAAAGAGAGGTAGGGAGCGTAATTGTAAGCTACCCGACTGGGGAATGTACCTCCACCTCGCAGAATACCGCAGCCAAATAACAATTCCCTTGAGGGTTGTTGTATTCCTGCGAGTGAGTGAGGTCACCAGAAAGGAAGGAGATGCTGCGTTGGCAGCGGAGGTGGCGGCGCGCGAGCGATATTTTATGTTGCGAGCGTTAATATGGCTACGGCAATCGCTTCACATCAGGCGGGGCCGTATGCTTGTCTGCCACCCGACGTAGTATAAAAAAAAAAGTCTGATATTTGGTTTCTGTGCGACTTGCGAGATCGTGACCAGTTAACTAGTTAATGTAAGTGGGTGTAATGGTACTAATGATGTCGATCATCTAAATGGTTTAACACGGGATGATGGTGGCGACGTCCGCTTCGGCGTAAACACTCTCGATGTCTCACTCAGACAACTCTTTTCTTTTTTTTATATTTATTTTGACGAGCTCGGTGGTCGAATGGTTAGCAATGGCCACTTTGACTGCGAGGTCGTGGGTTCGATCCCCGCACAATACAAACATTTGTGGGCGTGAATGTCTGTTTGTCTTGATCTGGACGTTTTCTATGTATTATATGTATGTATTTACAAAAAAAATGTATTTAAGTATTATATCAGTTATCTAGTATCCATAGTACAAGCTTTGCTTAGTTTGAGTTTCTTGCCAGTTCTTCTCAAGAAGCCCCGTCGCCGGAACTGGCACTTAAATTCACTTTCACATTCAAGATAGTGTGATGAAAGTGAATCTAAGCTCTGCGGATTTAGAGTAGTAATGATTTATACATATTCTTATATTTAATTTGTATGACGTTTCTAAGTGCTTTATAAAGTCCAAGGAATAAAGATATTTTGAATTTGAATTTAGATGGCCGTGTGCAATTTGTCCAGGAATATTTAAAATATGAGAGGGGGCAAACGAGTATGTGGGTCACCTGTTGGAAAGCAATTACCACCGCCCATTGAGATCAGCAACACCAAAGGTTCGCTATCCGTTGCCAGCCTATACCTATCCTTTCTTATTTCTGGGGACTTCACTCACTCGCAGAAACACAACAACCCTCAAGGTAATTGTTATTTTGGCTGCGGTATTCTGGGAGGTGGAGGTACTTCCCCAGTCGGGCAGCTTCAAAATACGCTATGCTCTACATCTCTTTTCGCCAAAGCTTCGTTTGTCAATCAGTCAGTCAGGTCCGGGGGTCCACCACACATTCCCATCAATGTCGGGAGGGGTCTCGATATAAAAAAACATAATCTAAAACAAGATTTTACCTAGAGTACAAAGTACAAGTATACAAATACTCAGTGACAAATACGGGATGCGCGTAACGTACTCAATCAATTGGTTGATACGCATATTAGGTACCGACATGATAACTAGTTTTTGCCCGTGACTTTGTCTGCATGCACTGTAATATTTCATAATTTATGTAATAGTTACATTTATTGCTATATTACAATTCAATTAGCACAATCTATGCAAAAATCTACTCTTTATTTCATAACTACAGATTGTCGACATTGGAACTTACATTAATTAAATAATGACGAGCTCGGTGGTCGAATGGTTAGCAATGGCCACTTTGACTCCAAGGTCGCGGGTTCGATCCCCGCACAAGACAAATATTTGTGTGCATGAACATATCTGTTTGTCTTGGTCTGGTGTTTTCTATGTATTATGTGTATGTATTTACAAAAATGTATTTATGTATTATATCAGGTATGTACTACCCATAGTACAAGCTTTGCTAAGTTTGGACTAGATGGCAGTGTGTATTAGTCCAGGAAGGACGGAATAAAGGAATATTTATATATTAAATTGCATTTATACTACATCAATGTTTGACGAGCTCGGTGGCGTAGCGGTCAATGACGCGGCTTCGACACCAACGCTCGTGGGTTCGATTCCCACATAGGACAAACATTTGTGTGCATGAACATGTCTGTTTGTCTTAGTCTGGGTGTTTTCTATGTATCACAAGTATGTATTTACAAAAAAAAATGTATTTACGTATGTTTATCAGTTGTCTAGTACCCATAACACAAGCTTCGCTTACTTTGGGGCTAGATGGCGCTGTGTAATTTGTCAGACAATATTTACAATTTACAATTTACAATGTCAAATTGATATTGTTTAAAACGTAAGTGATTACATACCTATATACATTTTTTGTATTTATATACTACGTTAAACAGTTTGTTTGTCACACGACGTAACATAAACAAAAAAGCTGACTGAAAATTTCTAACAATTCATTATGAAGTCATATTGAAATAATACCCGCCACTCTCACAGCTGAGACGAATCGAATGAAATGTCATATGTTGAAATCCGTCAAGCGCTAAGCGGTCCAAAGAAATTCCAAAGGGGATTACAGTATTGGGTTTTTCAAAAAGTCGTTAAGGAGTTTATCATGGTCGGCAACGCGTGAGTGATGCCTCTGGCATCACAAGCATCCATAGCCTACAATGACTGCTTTTCATCAGATGGATCGTACGCTTATTTGTCACCCTAGTGACAAATAAGCGTACGATCAACAGACAAAAAAAAACTTTCTTTTACGTAAGCTGTACAATAGTAGGGACGACAATGAATGAGTTATAGTTACAATGAATATTTCTTATTTTCGAAAATGCTCCTATGTTAACTTCATTAGGATCATGGACATTTTTTTATATGATGGGGTGCTAACGAGAATGTGGGTCACCTGATGGGAAACAATCACCATCGCCCATGGAGATCAGCAACCCCCAGGGGTCACCGATCCGTTGCCAACCTATGCTCCTTCCTTTCTTTCTTTCTTTCATCATCATGGACTTAAGAAATATCCAGTGAAACTTCTCAACAAACAACCAGCCAAGTAAAAATACAAAGTTTTGCAAATACAAGATGATAAACTAAAATGTTATCAAGTTTATATAAACCAACGTCATTGAATTTTACACTTTTTCATAACATTATTTATCTTCAAAAACTTTCGAAATTTTAATTACAATTCAAAGACATTTTATTGATAAATCTTCTGACATATTTACTCGATTCTTTATATAATTTACGCGCATGGCAACCCCAGTAAGCGGATGGTACCCAATCAGTGCAATTGTCAAAGGTTTGCGTAACGTTTGATCACGAGGAGGTCGCCGCGCTGCGCTGTGCAATTTTCCGCCCAGCCGAGCGCACTAACATCTTCGGTTTTATCTCTAATATACTATCACTAAGGCCACACCGCAGGTGTCACGCTTAGTAGCAAGATGTACACTAGAAGTGGTTCGTTAATCGCTTAAATGACTTGTCCTAGTGAATTACGACGGTGATCTAATGGGTAACCATGTCCATAAAAATATATATACTCTTGGACGTTAGATACGTCACACATACAAAAACAAATAATAGTCTCACTCTTGTTTCTGACTTGAGTCTTTAACCTTTTTCTGTTAATGTTGAATGACTCCTACAAAATTATTAGGTACTTTATACATTAAAAAAATATTTCATGATTGTAAACATGAGTGGGTACTCTTATTAAAGATGAATCGTTACATTTAATTCCAACGATGAGTTTCTAATGATGAGTCTGGGATCACGCACGTCGTCAAAACACATCAAAACATACACAAAACTAGAGTATTGTTCGTCATAGCAGTTCATAGCAGTGTATAGCTCAGCGAATGACCGTCCGTTTCATTTCTCGACCATCGATCCATTGAAACGTTGCAGCGCATAATATGGCATATGACTAAAAATATTATGTAGAACGATGCAGCGTTGACGCTGTGACGACGCAACGCAGCGCATCGCACTAATGAGGCCTCACTCTTACACCGTGTCCTGCGCCGATCTTGACACGATCGAGATCGAGGCGCGGCGAATGCACAGACAGTCGATGCCTATTGAAGTGTCCTACATGACTAAATGCACGGGAGGTGATGCATGGAGAAAACATAAAATGTAGAGTATATATCAAATTCGCCTTCAGTAAACTTCAATATATTATATCAATATCACATCTCATCTCTACATCATCTATTCAACATGTTTGATAACTTGATTAAGTGAAAAAAAATTGAGAATAGTTCTTTCTATATCGAGCAATTTTTTGGACTTTATTATACATTTTATCTCTACCAAATATACAAACACCACGAGCATTATGTATCAGTGTGACTTGAAACATTTTGATCATTCCTTGCTTAATATAACTAGGTTAAAAACGAGACGAGACAAAAGGTAAGAAGGAAAAAAGAGATGATGGAGGCCCAGAGTCACTTTGGGAAGCTGCGCTACAGAAGTAACTTGTCTAAACGTTTGGAGTTGAGGGAAAAGTAGGTTTAGTTAAAGGATAGTGTGCGCTGGCGTGATAAAGAACCAACGCGTCGATTAAAGATGGCTCTCTATTATAAGTATATTGGTTTTGTACAAACAAGGCAATATTTTCTACCAAACGTATCCTAACGCGTTCAGTGGGTCGGAAGTAGCTTTGGTCGTTATACACGGCTCACTGATTTGATACCGTCCTGCTAGTAGCACGAAAGGTGCGCATACCTCCGCAACTATCAACTATGCTCTGGTTCAAACTCTGGTTCAAATTAAAAGTGGTCAACTGAGCCCACGGGCTCAGTGGAGCGTGCGGAATAGATTGACTGCAGAATCCTGAAATGAAACTGCATGATGGGATCTACTAATAAACGCTAGAAAGGAAAGCACCGATTGAATTAGTCGTCGTCAACCCTTATTCATTCCACTGTTGGGATATGGGTCTCCCCTCATTCGAAGGGATTTAGAGCGTACTCCACCAACGCTTAACTGCGGGTTCGCGGAGGTCAGTGTTTTCAAGCAGTCTAAATGCCAATGACTTGACTTAACGACTGTCATCTAATGACAGTAGCCGGGACGGATTAACGTGCCCTCGCAAGCACTGAGGGACTCAAGTGAATAAACCCATCCATGGACAGGCTACGGTCGACGTTGCTTAACTTGCATGTTCGTGACTGACACGCGCAATGACGCCATTAAGCTCCTCAATTGAGTTAGTTTCCATATACAATATATAATGATATACATACATGTCATCATCATCATCATTCCGTATCTGTCCACTGCTGGATATACTGGCCTTCCCCAATGGCCTTTCACCATAGTGCGATCCCCCGTTTTTAACCCCCGACGCAAAAACGACGGGATGTTATAAGTTTGACGTGTCTGGGTGTGTTTCTGTCTGTCGCATCGTAGATACCGAATGGATGAACCGATTTCGATTTTTTTTATTTCAAAGGTAAATTAGTCGGGAGTGTTATTAGCTACGTTTGATGAATGAGGCCAAGATGGCCGCCGCCACTAAATAACGGATTACATATTTTTTCACAATCCCTTCAATATGGGTATCAACTGAAAGTGCTTGACTAGTAAAACACTATACACTATGCTAAATTTCAAATTCTAGATGGCCGCCATCACAAAATAGCCAATTAAATATATTTTTTCACAGCTCCCTCAATAATGTCTAAATACCCATAGGTATTTAGACATTATTATTTAGATACTTAGTACATTTTATTAATTTTAATTAGTTTTTGTTATTTCCGTTTTTTTTTTGTTTGTATATATTACTAGCTGTTACCCGCGGCTTCACCCGCGTGGTTCAGGGGCGCTGCCATTCAATTGTGTATATTTTTTTCTTGTTGCAATTTTTTTTACTTCGTGGGATAAAACGTAGTACCAATATGTACAAATTTTAATCATCATCGTCTGCGGATGTATTTATTTACTTTAACACTTATAATATTAGCACCACATAAATGTTTGCCCTTCTGCGGGGATCGAACCCGCGAATCTCTGACGCTGAAGGATCGAAAAACAACACAAAACATATATATATATATATATATATATATATATATATATATATATATATATATATATATATATATATATAATATAATATATATATATCATGTCGGTAGTTAGGTTCCTTTCGACGTGAAAGAAGGACAAACAAACACACTTTCACATTTATAATATTAGTACCTATGGATAGTATGGAAGTATGGATAACTATATTTAGTTTTTATTTTAATTGTATATTTTAATTTAGAGTAAGTTATTTCATTAGGGATCCGGAGGGTTTCCTTATAATATTGTAAAAAAAAAACTGTATAATGAAAGGGCTTGACTAGAAAGGTCAAGGGTTTTTTAAATTGTAAATTTAAGTGTCTTGTCTATATCCAGATTATCCAGTAACTTTCAGTCGCTACTTTGATGTCACTAATTAGTCAATTTAGAGGATTGACTAATTAATGACATCTTTAAGAACATATTATGTACTTATTGTATTCTCGCAAATAAATAATTTGAATTTGAATTTGCAGTTTAGATCTTTCCTTCCCCATTTTCCATCGCTGACTGACATATGAGTCCAGCTCACCTCCACTTAACTCACTGACAGGTATGTCGACAACTTTGGTTCTCCGTTAAATTTCCAGGTTCCCGATTCGTAAAGAGAGAGAAAGAGATTCACAAAAGAGTCGTAGTAAGTTGATTTTCAGAAATAAACTCTACATGAAGCCATATTTATACAAAAAACCGGACAAGTGCGAGTCGGACTCGCCCACCGAGGGTTCCGTAGGTACGTAGTATCATTATTAAATTTGATATTTTTCATTATAAATAAGAAATAATGCGTCGAAAAAAATAAATAAAATATATTTTGCAATGTGTACATCAAGCCCTTTCATATGATACCCCATTTGAACTAGTAGTTTCAATTTGAAATTTCGACACCCTATAAAAATATAGACCCCCTATTTTTTAAGATCTATTTACAAATGTATAGTTTTGAGATTTATTCCTGTACTTGTAGTCTATAACGATGTTACTTGCCAAATTTCATAGTTCTAGGTCAACGGGAAGTACCCTATAGGTTTTGATTCCCTTGAGTGTGTCGAAATATGCGTTTTTTGCTGAATAAACGGCCGTAACTTTTTTCTATGTAAACTTAGGAGTTTGATTTTTTTTTAACTTCATGGGACCGTAGACCTGAGTATACAGTTCAAATTTCAGCTTTATACCTCCACACATTCTCGAAATAGAAATTCTTGACAGACAGACAGACAGACAGACAGACAGACAGACAGACAGACAGACAGACAGACAGACGGACAACAAAGTGATCTTATAAGGGTTCCGTTTTTCCTTTTGAGGTTCGGAACCCTAAAAATCAAACTCGATTGATCTGTTAAAAATAATATTACCTAAATAAATTTCTTCGTGGCTTTTACTTTACGAGAAACACATACTCGTATAACTAATGCCGGAGTTTGCTTACAGTGATTCTAAAATGGAGTTTCACTTTCAAGAATGTATGGAGTTAATTCAATTATAAGTAACACTCACTCTTGTAATATTCCACGTGTTCACTTAACAACTGGACACTAGCGTTTTCATTTGCATTTTACTTAATCAAATTAAGCTAACTGAAATCCAATGAGTACTTACCGATATTACCATTGAACCAACACTATATTTCTTTAAGAAGAAATAACTAGTGATGCGATTGATCACCGAAAAATTCCAAGTATTGTCGATAAAATTCGAACGCAACGTTGAAAGAGCGCGGTCTGTCAATCCGTAATGGAGCGGTGAGGTCGCCTAACCATAACTCAATTACGCGTATTAGCAATTTTCTAGCAGTGATGTGCGAGTTGAAGGACTGATTTGTCGATATCGATGTTCTTTATTATTATGTTGTTTTAGAACTTACAGTTTCCAATTGACTATTTTTGTATGTCGATACTCATAAACATGATTATACCATACGCTTCCTGATACTAGTTTCAAAGGTTATAATAGCGCAGACAATAAAAACCCATCTAATTGAAAAGATTTACCATCGTGTTAACCCTACTGTAAAAGTAGTACGTTTTTGTGAAAAGAGCTTTTGTGACCTTATGAATTCGCAGAATCACAAGTAAAACTGGGAGTATTAATGAGGGAGGACTTTGCATAGGACACTGTAAGCAATTCTGCAAAGCTTCATTATTTGTTGAAAATAGTGCATACACTATTTTCAACAAATAAGGTATACAGACCAGAATCAACAGCGACACAGGAGTAAAACACCATGAATTGTCAAGCTCAATGCATTTTCTAAAGTAAAAGAAAAATACGTCTGTCTAGAATCTGGAAATTTAATCAGAAAAAAATTCACCCATAAATATTTTGATTTTAAAATCAAAATATTTTTGGGTGAATTTTTTTCTGTCGAGTAGCAAGTAATTTCTACTTTAAAGTATGAGCATGAAAGAAAAATGCAACTTGTCTACCGTTCATGTCAGACTGTTACTATCTTAACGCTAATGGATTCTATATATAACGGCAGTTCATAATAGTGGGCTGTAACCTAATGATTTGCTATTTTCGTATCAGTTAGACACAGTCTAAAATTACTTGCTAGTTCCTCAATAAAAGTGGCTACATTTTCTTAATTAAATTGTTTAATTTCCATTTCCACATGAAGATAAACAGTCGGCTTCAGTCTTTAGGGAAAAGCGAACAAAGCATTGTTAAGTTAATGAAATTTCCGCCACAGTCTAGCGAGATATTGGTTTATTGTGGCATTACTGTGTGCAATCTCATTTATGTGTTACATATTTTTTACTATGCAAGTTAACATTATTGCGATGAAAAGGCTAAACGTCTATTATTAATAATGTTCTCTTTACATTTGATTACTTACGTCTATAGATGTAAAAATAAGCGATATACCGAACATTTACAATAAGTTCCCATTAAGAATATTTAAGTTCTGAATTTATGTCCAAAAACTGGACATTTATTAAACATTTATACGTACTAATTGGGAATTACCACAAAGGCCCGGCATTTTGCCCATGCCTACTCACGTCTATTTGTACGTCTGTTAAGCACATTCTTCTCCAAAGTATTTAATATACGAATTCATACCAACATGATGAGGATAGTATGTAATATGTTGAAAATTAAATAAGAATGTTATTTGACTGGAATCTTCTATAAAGTGAACGTACATACTTCCCTTTTAATCTGCTATTAATCAAACATCGTTGTAATTAATTTTCGCCAGCGCCTGGTTTGCCAGTGGCTTGTTCGTTGGCGTTAGATCTAAAGCATATTTCGGACTATCCTAGTGTTTTAGTCGAGTAGCAAGTAATTTCTACTACAATGAACATTTCTACAGCAATTTAGGAAGTTATTTAATTTAGTCGAATTTATACATTTAGTTCAATGTAATGACTTTATTGAGTAATAGAAAATTCATTTTTTATCGAACGAATAGCAAGGAGAGCGTAGTAATACCCACAATTTTCGGGAATTCTGAAACAATCAATCTGTTTGGTTGTTTTAATTTCTTCACAAAACAATTCGTAACTTCTGCACATCTCATTTATTGATCCAATTTCGTATGTATGGCTTTTTTACTTATCACATAAATTACTTAATCTATCTTTTCTAAATTACCATAATCTTAATCAGCTTATTTATTCCGTTATACTACTAAACGTGTGTACTGTTTGCAAGACTATTTGCAGTCGTAGTGCGGACAATTTGGGGCAGTAACGACTACTATAGCCATTAAATAACTCAGCACTTGATTAAATTACTAGAGTGCCGAACTAGGCGTAAATGATGGTGAACCACTTACTTGGCTACAAATTTATCGATAATCGATACTTTTATTGTGCCACATTCCATCCCTTATTTACGTTTGTGTATTCTTTAATCCCACATAAGCTGTCGGCGGCGGGATTTTGTTTTTATTAATTTTCTTTATGCATACTCTATGTTATTTACTTAAAAAGCAAACAGAGTTTATAAGTAAGCCGACCTAGATTTCAGTAGTTGTTTAACTGCGACATATTAGTTTGTTTAATAAGTCTGTCCGAGAAAGTAAATTGAGTGATTTCCCGAAACTGAGTTCGAGAGAAGTAATAATAATAAGCGGTATGGCCGTGTGGTTTCCGGCAGACTAGAATAGAATCACTCCGTTTCTTCCCGTGGATGTCGTACAAGGCGACTAAGGGAAATACATTATCAAATGTCGATCAGGCCTCCCCAACCTGTTTGGTCAGCGTGGGGAGTGTAGGCCAAATCCTCCTTCCGTCTAGAACGGACGAAAGAGGGTCGTGCTCCTGTAGTGCAGACTAAAATGGACCTAATGATGATGAATAATAATAAGTATAGGATCCTGGACAAAATACACCCTGCCATCTAGTCCCAAACTAAACCAAGCTTGTACTATGGGTATTAGATCTTGGAGAAGAATTTACCTTTTAGAAAGTTTAACAATGCAGTAAGTAATCGTCACCAATCTATGTATTTGATGTATTTATTATATAACTAAAAGATTCAGTATCCCGCAATTGTGGCACGAATACAATAAACCCTCAACGGAATCTTAACTTGGCTGCGGTATTCTGTGAGGTGGAGGTCCTTCCCCAGTAGGACAACTTACATACGCTGTGCCCTACCTCTCTTAAAACCAAATGATTGCCAAACCAAATAAAATCTTATTAGTTACCGAATAATATTTTTGGATCTGTTATTCAATTATATCATTATTCAAATATTCAGCAAAAGAATATTTATATTGTTGCTAGCGTGCCCGATCTACCTAAATCTAATGCATTGTAAACTGTCTAGTAATTTAACAAAGTGGCCGTAACCCATGAGACCGGTAATGTAGGAGCAATTTCGAATATTAATTATCGATTACTTATTCATATGCACAGAAACATGGTATAAGTAATACACTAGCCGGCAAAGAAACCGGGCCAGAACTTAACTAACCATCTCTTAGGGTTTTAATGCCTTAATTGCCATATTTTTCACACTGCATTGGAAGTCAAATTCCAAAAGCTTTTTACTCTTACAATTCTTTTCTGATTAAATTCGTTGTGAGTTCCAAGGCAGCCGTAGTTTTACCTCCGGACTTCACTGTTCATTGTCTTTTTTGCGGTCGCCTTATCCTGGCTACATGGCAGACACAGTGGTGGGAATGTGTGGTGGGCTCCCGTCCCGTATATGCTAAAATGTGTTTGTTTGTCTGTTTTTTTAGGACTAAACAGCTAAACCGATTTTAATGAATTTAAGCAAGGATGTATGATGCGATAGCGGGGCGGGTAAAGATCTTCTTGCCTGGTCGGTTTACTGGGCGAGATACTCGCAATCCTGTGATATAACTGTAAGGTTGGTGCACAGGGGAGCATTAACTGTAGGCATAGGGTCGTTTCTCGAAGATCGTTCCTCCCCAACCCGTCTGGCTAGCGTGAGGAGTGTAGGCCAAATCCTCCTTCTGTCTGGGACGGATGAAAGAGGGTCGTGCTCCTGTAATGGAGACTAAAATGACCTGATGATGATAGAGTCTTTGTCTCCTCCTGTCGTGAACCGGCGGTATTGGAATTACCGCCGGATCGCTCGTAAAAGCCCTCCAAGGCAGATCAATTGATCCGCCTTAAAACTCACAACGAATTTAATCAGAAGAAATTAGTAGGAGTAAGAAGCTTTTGGAATTCGACTTCATCTCTTAGCAATGTTTAACTTCTCCTCTTAGCAATGTAACCCTACATACCTGTAGAGTTTACATTGTTCGTGTTTTAAAGCAGCTTTTGAAAATTGTCCACGAAGGGGTATAAGTGGCTCATCAACATCTTTGAACCAAAGCCAACTTCACCTGCACGCGGTACACCGCGCTTACTTACAAACGAAGCTCTGGCGAAAAGAGAGGTAGGGAACGTAATTATAAGCTACCCGACTGGGTAATGTACCTCCACCTCACAGAATACCGCAGCCAAATAACAATTCCTTGAGGGTTGTTGTTATCCTGCGAGTGAGTGAGGGCACCAGAAAGGAAGGAGATGTTGCATTGGCAGCGGGGGTGGCGGCGCGGGAGCGATATTTTATGTTGCGAGCGTCCATATAGCTACGGTAACCCCTTTTCATCAAGCAGGCCGTATGCTTGTCTGCCACCCGACGTAGTATAAAAAAATAAAATAAAAATAAATAAAAACGAATGTTGTATGAAATATTTAATATTTCGTCCATTAATTAAATTTGTATGATTTTTAATGAAAAATATGGACGGTGAGCCAGTTTCTTTGTGGCCAAGTGTAAGTACGTCTGAAGTTATTATTCTTTATGTTTTGCAACAGCTTTTAAAGGGCGATATCACCTCCTTGTGGGCGTTTCAAGGTTTCAGGAAGGCGATAGTAAGACCACACTCAATGTATAATGTCACAGCTAATTCGTTGAATCCGCTGCATTACGTAATGGCTAGCTCTTTTATTATAATTATCATTCAAGTGAATTACCATCTGATCCCACATCACCAAGTTTGCGAAGCCTTGCTTTACAATCCTCCTTTTTCTGTTCAAAAAGCAAACTTAACCTAACCGAAATATAATTTAAAGGCAAATCGGCTAAAACTAGCCATTATATAATGTGGCGGCTCTACAATACGACTGCAACGTTTAAATCTATCTCTTTACTGAAACTTCCTTGAAATGATGAAAATATTCTGTGAAAACTTCTGTGTAGCAATCTGCTACGGTAAAATCAATATATCATTTACAACTCTAACTCCCATTGTTAAAGTTCAAAGTCAAATGTAAAACTTTCAACAATGAACTTCTTCACACCAACTTGAACTTGAAGAATTGATATAAAAACACTTGCGACGTGTACAAGATCGCCCTCTTTTATACATTTCAAACAAAACTCTGCCATATATCATTAATATTATAGTTTTATTTACTTTAAACTACTGTGACCATGTAAAAGGTCATAAATTATACGGGAATTTAAACTTTATTCCAATGCCATGAAGTGGTATTTGGAGTGGTGTGTACTTTTCAAAGCGTAAACCTATCAAGTAAGTCTGCCCTCATTGCAAAGGCTTCATCGCGTTAGCATTCACGTGTTTCAGGAAATCTTTTGTAAATGCATATGCTGTCAGTTTCAGTTTTATATATTTTATGTTATGTATCTTTATATATGGCCGTGTGGTTTCCGGCATACTAGAATAGAATCACTCCGTCTCTTCCCGTGGATGTCGTAGAAGGCGACTAAGGGAAATACATTATCAAATATCGATCAGCCCCCTTACCACCATCTCTTATTGCGACTCAATAATTGAATAGATTGCTTGTTCATAGCAATGAATAAGCGACTCTATTGCATTTGAAATAGAGTCGCTTATTCATTGGCATAAATAAACAATCTATTCAGTTATTGAGTCGCAATAAGAGATGGTGGTAAGGGGGCAGGCCTCCCCAACCCGTCTGGCCAGCGTGGGGAGTGTAGGCCAAATCCTCCTTTCGTCTAGGACGGACGAGAGAGGGTCGTGCTCTTGTAGTGGTGACTAAAATGGACTTGATGATGATGATATTTATATAAACTAGTTTTTATATGTAAAACTCTCGTGTCCCTTATTCGTTGATGTACTCCTCCGAATTGGCTTGACCGATTTTTATTTTATTTTTATGTATATTAAGTAGATTATTATTATTCCCATTTATTTATTTAGTTTTCTTTTTTATAAAAATTTGTATTTACAACATAAATATAAAAAACATAACATTATAAATACAAATGAATATAAAAAGTATTACCGCCGGCGCGGGATATATACCAGCGGCGCCGGTGGTCAGGGCGACAGACTGAAGAACCTCCGCACAATACGTGCAGTTCCCAAAATTGCTGCCTTCTGTATCCGGCCCTTGACCCAGTAGCCTAGCGAAAGTCTCCTGAGGTGTGAATTGAGACTTTTCGCTATGAGACCGTTTACCGACACGACTATCGGGACAGTTATTGTTGAATCAACGTCCCACATGGCGGTAACCTCGTGAGCTAAGTCCAAGTACTTCGACAACTTGTCATTCTCAGCTTTCACGAGGTTCTCGTCGCATGGCACGGTGATATCAACAAGAAATGCCCTTCGCTCTAACCGGTCTACCAACACGATATCAGGCTTATTAGCTATAATAGTCCTGTCCGTGATGATAGACCGGTCCCAGTAGAGCTTGGCACGACTGTTTTCGAGAACAGGCACAGGTACATACTTGTAATATGGCACTTCAGAACTCACAAGACCATATCGAAGAGCAAGTTGCTGATGAATTATCCTAGCTACCTGGTTGTGTCTGTACAAATACTCACCATTGGCAAGATAAGAACAACCGGAAATAACATGCCTGATAGATTATTATTATTATTATATGTATCTCTCTTAAATCACGGTTCAAGCCCGGTCATTTGATAGGCATGCGCGGAGATATGGATCTAACGCGTAGAGGCCCCTTTGAGAAGTTTGATGTAATGTTGTACGCCCGCCGTGACCCGCTCCAGGATATGTCAATGGAACGACATACCCATGAGCAGGTCTCGGCAGGCGTTGAGACTATTGCGTAGTGTGATGGAAAATAAATGGGCTATGGAGATGAGATCTGGGTGAACTTAATACCGGGCTATTACAGAAGAGGGACGGACGCCTGCCATAACTGCTTTTATTGCTAGTTATTTGCGGCAGGCGGTGGCTTGCCACTCACTAGATGGGCCCCCGAAATGCCAGGAAAACGGCCGGGGGCAACACCGGTGTGAGTGACTCAGGGATGTCGAGAGGTGTGCTGCGCTTTCTCCGAAGTTACTCGCGGCGTGATGCCCTTTAACACTACCACCCCTGGAGCATATAGCTCTAGCGGCTCCTCTCTGGACGGCCAATGAAGGCAAGCCAGAGCTGAGAGTCCTGCGGGCCTTCTTGTGTTTACACTCCGACCGATGAAGACACGCCGGAGACGAAGGCCCTGACCGACTCTCTGGAGACTCGGGTCGGTGGTGTCGCTACTCACACAACAGCTCGCCACACAAGCTGCCCTGCGGACTTATTATTATTATTATTATTATTTGTATATAGCGGCTAGAGGCAGAAGGCGGAGGATCGTATCTGGTGAAAGGCATTGGGGAAGGCTTATATCCAGCAGTGGGTAGATACAGGCTGATGATGATGATATTTAATAAACACGAGAATAAAAAGAAGAAAAGGTCGTTTCTGAACCTTCGTTCCCGTTTTCCACTTGTACCCTCTCCGACCCCTTCCAAACGCCCCTGTCTCACCAAAACTTTGAACTATCACCACATCGAACGATTGTTTTTTTTGTTTTGAACCTTCTAGGCCCAAATCCGGCCAGGGTCTATGACTAATAGCATAGGCATCAGCTAAAACAGGATTTTTGAAAATATCCACGAGATACCGGGATACACGCGTACGAAATCGCGGCGGAATAAAGTCGAAGTACCAAATAGCCGCTATCGCATTATAGTTATCAGCTTGACTATTTAAATGATCTTTTTGTCTATTATTAGCATAGTTTCTGTACAGTCACATAGAGAAATATGTAAAGCCGGGAATTTGAATAAATACATCTTTGGTAACATTTGTATTGTCTCTTTGCCTATTAACATTTTGATTCCTGTATTTTCTTGGCTATTGTTAAGGCTGTACATATGTACCAAATTAATTAATTATTAATTTATTTATTTATCAATATACAGCTACCATTACAGGCATATAACACTTAATGCGACAGTGTAGCAAAAATTTTTTAATTTAATTTTAAAATACAATGTCATAAAATAAATCTAATATGATAATGTGATCATAATACAAATATGATATTATTATGTCATTTGTAACAATAAATTAGGAATACAAGAATTATACATTAGAACTAATCAGTAAATGTCAATTATAGATTAAAATATCAATCATATAATTTCTGTGAAACTTGCATAGCTTATGTAGTCAATGTTATGCATAGCTTGCTTGCCTTCCTGCAATGTAAAATTTCTTTATGGACAGTCGGGTTGGCTCGAAGAAATCTCTTGAAGAGACAAAAGCTCACCTTTGTATACTCGTCTGTTCACTAATTTCTGTATTTGTTGTTATGCAATAAATAATATATAAAAACTTTGTTATTTATACAAATACACTAAGCACACTAGAGATTAAAAAAAAAATCGTTTCAAATCGTAGACGGATTTCGAATTCAGATCCAATAGGTGATAGATAAATTGATCACACCACTTAGTTCTTACTCAATGGTTTGGAATGTAAGGCGTTCATCCGAATCTTTGAACCCAAGACATGAGCTGCATGTGGTGCACCCTGATGAGAAGATAAACGAGGCCCTGGCAAAAAGAGACGTAGAGTAAAAGAGCTTATTTTGTAAGCACTCTGATTGGGAAAATGCCTCCACTTCACAGAATACCGCAACCAAATAACAATTCCCTTGAGAGTTGGTGCGAGTGAGTAAAGTCACCTAGAAAAAGGGAGTTGCTTCATTGGCAGCGGGAGTGGCAGCGAGCGAGCAGTATTTAATTATACGAGCGTTTATATGACTTCAGTCGCACCGCTGGTTGTTTGCCGCCCTACTTAGTAAAAAAAAAGTTACCACTGGATACCTGGGCGACTGTGTTCGAATCCTATGAGGTTTGCGGCCGCAGTAATCTAGTGCGCGGAGATCATTATATATTTGACTGACTGTACCAGTACGTATAGCATACAGAAACCGGGTCATGTTATTGTACATTTTTCACGGAAATAAACCCAGTTGGGGCTCTTCCAAATTCTGATAGGGCAGACAATTCCATTTTATAGCAGCGTTGTGGTGCTATTTTTGAAAGTTTCAAGGTTAGCTGAATTATCTTGGTATTTAGAAGACGTAAGATTCAAGAGCGAGGTTCTTTTCATTTTGATGTGATAACGACTTATAATTCGATGAACGCCGGCCGCAGGCACGAAAAAGCATGAATCATTGTCACGTTCCGCCTGAGCCGTGCGTGCAAGCGAGGGCGCGGAACAAGCGATAGGAAGGCACGATCGGCCTAAGCGTTCGGTTTGTGACGTATCTATCTCTCTTCCACTCGATCGGCCGATGTTTTCTTATGACCTTATTACGTAAAATTATAGTCCGTAAACCGACTTCACATACAACCATTTTTTTTATTATTATTGATAATAATTACAATCTACAGACCCCGGGTATGCCCCGGGATCCGTACGTTTTACTATATTATTATACTATATTATTGTCAGACAAATTACACAGCGCCATCTAGCCCCAAAGTAAGCGAAGCTTGTGTTATGGGTACTAGACAACTTCATTTTAATAATAACACCTGAATCAATTAACTACTAGACAACTGATAAAAATACGTAAATACATTTTTTTTTTTGTAAATACATACTTATGATACATAGAAAACACCCAGACTAAGACAAACAGACATGTTCATGCACACAAATGTTTGTCCTATATCGGAATCGAACTCACGAACGTTGGTGTAGAAGCCGCGTCATTGACCGCTACTCCACCGAGTCGTCTTTTGTTAACATATTCTATTTTTATGTCACAATTTCCTAACAATTTATTAATTACGAGCTAGGGCGAGGTTCATGTAGCTAATGGGCTTGATGCCTATTTTTAAAGGATATCATTTAAGCTATCCCCAGTTTAATTAGTTTTGTGTTTCTTAACTTAGTTAAGAAACAAATCTATTATTTTGCGGCCAAACAATATAAAATCGATTCCACCATAAATCACCTAAAATCATGGAGATATAGGGTCTAGTACCAAATAAATGTTTTTGTATGTATTATATTGTCAATTATTAATAATTAAGCTTACTTGGCACCACATCATTCATCATCTAGGTTGACGGAGCTCCGTTTCACGGAGCTCCTATTTCCGATGACAGGACACAAGAAAACCCTAACCTAACCAAAAATCAACTCAAATCTAACCAAAACATGATTTATTACATTGACCAAGTATTGGTAAGACTCGTCAGTGAATATGACGCCAATTTGACTTCGCCCCTCTTAGCCATTTTTTCATTAAATTAAGGAGCTGATCTATTTATTTGGTGACAGATCTATTATTTTGATGATCAAACGAATTAAATTATACTAATAGTTTGTTCAGCTGATGATTTATATTTAGCGACAGTTTTGATTAAAATGATGACTAATATATTTCTTTGGGATATATATTATTACTGCAGATTAGTGACACATCTAAACTTAGGTGACAGAAAATATTGTTCCCATTTTTAAATAGTTAAAAAAATCTATATCGTACAATATACAAAACTAGAACGATCTGCGATCTTAAAATCTCAATATATATCCGACTTTAATATTGCAGCCAAATAACAATTAACTTAAGGCCTGTGGTGTTCCTGCGAGTGAGTGAGGTCACCAGAATAGAAGGAGTTGCTGCGTTGGCAGCGGAGGTGGCACCACGCTGGCGATATATCATGTTGCGAGCGTTTATATGGCTGTTGTAGATACTTCATATCAGGCGGACTAACCGCATGCTTGTTTGCAAACCGACGTAGTACAAAAAAGCGGTGCCTGTGTCTTATAGACACTTGCAACATAAAATATCGGTGGAGCTTCGACATCCTCGCTGGCAACGCAGCAACTTGTTCGTTTCTGGTAACCTCACTCACTCACAGTTACAGAAAAAAAAAACACCAGATCTTTAGGAAATTGTTAATTGACAACGGTAGTCTAAAAATAAATATATGTATATAAATATATCCCTGAACAAATTACACATTACCATCTAGTCTCAAACTAAGCAAAGCTATGGGTACTATGGGTATTAGGTAACTAATATAATAATACATAGAAAACATCAATCGTTTACCGTTTATCGTTTACCCATAGAAAACAAACATGTGGTGGAGATACTTCCTCAATCGAGCAGTTTACAAACGATACAGAACCCTTGGCACGAATTGTATTGGCACTTGGCTAGTTTTTTTAAGCGATACCTAGTTTAAATGAGGTTATAATAAGAGTTAATTATCATTACTTTAAATTAACTACTATTATACTAAACTGCTGACAAAAACTGAATAACCTAAATTATTACCGCTTTATATCGACTGGTCTGGTAATTTTGGTATTATTTATTAACTTGATTCGTCAAAACCAAAACTAAAAATACTACTTCGTAAAATACTAAAAATGCATTGACGGAAAAATAAAAATATAACTTACCTAGGTCTTCTCGAAGGCACAAGAAACTTCAGCGGCCCCGCTGACTGTCTCCGGTCTTTCACCACCGGCACCATTAAAAGGTCCTCGTCATCACTCTCGGACCCACCACTGTCCAAGTTCACTAACGCAGGCGCAGACAACCGCCTTTCCGGAATGGTTTTAGGGGGTTCTAACATATCCCTAATCACTTCACAATATTTGCACGCATTCGCTTCAGCCATATACGCTTTCGTTATAGCATACGCATAGTTCTCCAAAAAACACTTATGACAACCCGGCACATAATTCGGCTCCGCATCAGTCGATTCTTCGCTTGGATTTTTCTTTTTCAATTGTAGTTTTTTTTCCATACTCGCCAAATTATTCTGCAATATCTTCTTCTGTTCGTCCTTATGTCTCTGTTCCTCTTCTTCTAACTTCTTCTGTCGAATCTCTTTCAAACATTCCGCTTGGTCGTTGTAATATTCCACGCATTTTCTCTCATTTTTGGACGGTTTGGTAGGACTGCGTTTCTTCAGTTTATTACTGCCGATGTTTACATTTATCGGTTCTATCCTTAATGATTTCATTTGTTTTATTATGTGCTCCTGCACGTAAGGGTGGCCGTAAGACGACACATCGTCGACGGCATTGGCAGTGTTCTGTGCATTCACAGTTTTGGCACTTACATCGTTGTCTTTGTTTCTAATAGCTATTTTATCGTGTTTACTTTTTTCTTTGATGTGATCTCCGCTGCTTTTACGACCGTTTTTAACTGTACACTTGACGGACGAGGAATCTTCGTCGAGACACGTTTCGTAGCCATCTATTTGATCAATATACAAAAGAGAATTGTTTTCTTCCTGGACGGAAATTCTTGTGGTCGCGTCATAAAAACTAAACGTTTCGTCTGTTGGCGAATTTAAACATTCTTTCCAACTTTCATCGCTTTTCACCTTTTCTAATGGCGTTTTCTCGATTTTATCTTCATCGCATTCCTTCCAATACTTGTCGAAGCTAATTCTTTCTAATCCTGTAGGTGTTACAGCGAATACCATCTCATCAGATGTTGAAATATCTTTACTCTGTTGTTTTGATAAACATCTCTCCGGGTCAGTATCTTTTCTATCCGCTGATTTACTCCTTATATTAAATTCTCTAGGCGTTGCTAGAACATCGTCCTCTGTTATCGTCATATCATCATCTTGTTCATCTAAAGATTCATCAGATTTCGATGATTTCATATCAGTTATACCGTTAACCCGTTTTTCTAAATTCTTTGAAAGACTTTCACTTTTCTTGCAATCTTCAAAGCTAAGATCGCAGAGAGCTGATATTTCCTCATCTTTTATCGAAGCTTCTTCTGGTTCCAGGCATATTTGGACTACTTCCAGACCCTCGCCGTATTCTTGAAGGCATTCATGAAAGGAATCCATTCCTGTTTGATCGTCTGACGCCAAAGAGTTTATGCATTCCTGTGAAAAGAAAAAAGTCTTATTAAATATATATGATATTGCATAGTGTTAAATAAATAAATATCAGTACCTTCTATTTTAACGACATTATTGCAAATTTTGACAATCTCTATCCCTTATTGTTTCATCATCTAGCCATAAGGGCAGTGATATCTTTCTTTTTATCTCATTATTTTATGCCCATTTTGATAAAAAAAAAAGTCTAAAGTTGCAACAATAACCGTTCTATTGTTCTATAGAAATGAATGAGCTACCGCATGATGTCAGTTGTGATTTTGTATTCCTTCTTCAATAACAGGATTGGTATAAAAAATAATGACTTAATTGTTTTTATGAACAAATATTATATAAACAAAATATCTTTAGTCTCATCCAGTAACGATAATTCTCGGGATATCTAAAAATGTATGTTCTATATTTAATAAACAGCGTTTTGTTTCTGTTTTACATAAACACTGCTTTACGCGGGCGTCATACTAAAGTCAAGTCACTGGCATACACTGGACACTTCGTGTAAACGCCGCTTTATAAATACCCGCACATAAATAGATAACGTTTGTCCTACACGCAAGCTCCAGCTGAGGAGCTTGCCCCAACTAACAAAACGACCGCAAATATAGCTTTATGTATGTATGTGTAACACAAACAGCCGTATACACATATACGGCTGTTTGTGTTACACATACATACTTGTAACGACATGGAAATGCAATAAATAAATAAATAAACTACATACATAAAGCTAGTTAGAAACGTTGCTACAACGCCAATTCGATACCTCCAAGGAACACTACGCCAACTAAAATTTCGATAGTTTTCTTTTTTTATCTAAATCGATTCATTACTTCAGTACATAACATTATGCAACCTGAATTTTATAAAAGACTCACAGACACAACAAAATCGACAAATACAAATTGCTAAGTAAATATATAACTCATATTAGCGGTGTGTATGTTTTGAGTTGGCGTGGTGTTCATTGGAGGTATCGAAATAGCCCCACCTTTAGCACTTTAAGTAATATAGTGTATCTATTGTAGCTCTACTTAGGGCTACTCAGATATTATATTAATGATATACGTGTTTTGCCAACTTTTTGGTGTTATAAAGTAGCAAAAGGCTATACTGTTATCAAGCTATTTCATGATATATCTGTGTTAGTGATTCTATATTAACACTTTTTATCATGTCCTGTACAATTTAAGCATTCTTAGAATTTAATAAATATCCCAATCCTTTTTCAACTGACACTATTTTATTTTTACATTATGGGAAAATGTTTTTTCTTTTTTTTAATTTTATCCTATTCCCGATCAAGACAAATCCAAAAACAAAAAAAAAATTGGGGTGTAAGTGGTTAATCAACATATTTGAACCAAAATCAACTTCACCTGCAAGCGGTGCATCCTGCTGACTGACAAACGAAGCTCTGGCGAAGAGAGGTAGGAAGCGTAATCTTAGGCTACCCGACTGTGGAATGTACCTCCACCTCACAGAACACCGCAGCCAATAACAATCCCATTGAGAGTTGTTGTGTTCCTGCGTGTGAAGTGAGGTCACCAGGAAGGAAGGAGATGCTGCGATGGCAGCAGGGATTACGACGCGCGAGCGATATTTTATGTTGCGAACGTAAATATGGCTACGGTAACCACTTCACATTAGGCGGGCCGTATGCTTGTCTGCCACCCGACGTAGAATAAAAAAAAACATGTTTAAAGTTACAAGCGTGTTGCTATATTTTAACAATCAATTTTATGTGTGTAAAAAGTCCTAAATCAGGCAATGTCACATGCGTTTGCAATTTTACTGACAAATTAGTATATTTGTTTTTGATTCCCCCTTCGGATTTATAGTATTTAATAAAAATACAAATTCTTAAATACTATAACACGGTCAGAAAGAGCCAAACTATTTCTATCTCTCTCCACTTCGTCCATCATCATCATCACCTGTATCTATCCACTGCTGGATATAGGTCTTCCCCAATGCTTTCCACCATATGCGATCCTCCGCTTTCAACATCCAATAGCTATTACTTTGTCCATGCTTATCTTTAAACCGTCAAAGCTAATTTCACTTATTAATTAGCAAACAAGATTCTAGTCAAAGAAGAAGGTTGTCCAAAGATATCCTAGCCAGGAGCAGAAAGCAAAAAGCCAAACTTCTCCGAACGCATAGACATTAATTAATATTCTCGCCAACAGCCTTATACTACAGCGATGAATTTATTTGTTGTAAGAATCGCCTACGGTACAGCGCCATCTAGTGGCCATTGGTGAGAACTACACATATATGTATATATTTTTTTCTTACAATTTCTGATTTTAACCAATGGGAATGTTTGAAATTTTTTCTGACATTAGATGTCGCTAGGTAGGCGTCGGGTCCCGATTGTCAAAATGTACTGAATTTTTTGACAGTGAAACACAAAAGAAAAGACAACACAAGACGTCAACAAGACATTGGACAAGATGCTATGAATCGACAAATGATTGGAGCCTACGCTACAGTGCTGCCAAAAGACCCTCATTGAACATAAGAGATTAGACAGCCATATTTATTAATTAAGAGTAGAGTACGTGCTTGACTGGGTTATTCTTTCCAATTTACAAAAGACCGCACCCTAATAGTATATAGTTGGATTGTAGTAAAACTAATCTACAAGGTATGTGAAATAAAATATCGCATTAATTTGGCAACGTTTATTTCAGCAACTCACAACAAAGCAACAACATTTACTTAACACAGACTCTTTAAAGCATTGACATCGATCTATCGCTAAATTCACAACGATTTTGGTAAACTCTAGACGACTATGTAGAGTTTGGATTCGTACGACCACGACATACAATCACGACCTGAAGGAAGATCATACATACATACATAATAGGCTATTTGACCAACTTTTTTTATGTAGCTACGTCTCAGTAATATAACCATGGGCGGAAGAATTGCTTCGATAGCACAAAAATCTCATTATGTTAATTTGAAAATCACAAATTTTGACTTCCCCGAAAACGCTCCATACAAAAGGCTACTGAGTTATGACGTCACAGGTTTGTATTTTGTATGCATCAAATCAGAAATTTATACGACAGCTATGTTAAATATTACGTTTATGTAATTAGTATCATAATAAAAGTTATGGTATATTTTATTGCTTCTCCAATGGAAATATATTTTTTTAATAATTTCATACTTTTAAAATGGACTTTCCCGCCAAACTTTGGTCGACCCTAAAATAAGTCGGACGGAAGATATTAGAATGAAAGTTTGCAGATCTTTATAATTTTGTGTATTTTACGATATTGTTAAATAATTTATACAAATTTTGAACATTGTCAAATAGCCTATTCAGGTTTAAGAATCTTTATTCCCACAAAAAATAATTAACTTACTGAGAAATTCAAAATGCAACTAAGATAACAAACAACAACACGATGCTCGAGACATATCTCTAATGCACCGTACCTTCTATCGAAGTTGCCTGTATATGAACTCTCGGGAAGTACACATATTGGTAACTTCCAAAGAAGACTACTGTATCAGACCCCATCAAACGCTTTAGCAATATTCAGGCTAACCAATACCTCATCTTGACTCTTCGCGAACGAAGTCTAGTGTAAGATGCACTATAAGATCATAACGTCTTTCAACGGCGATCTTCTAGTGTATCTTACACTTACTTGGATTATTGGATGCTAATCAAATTTCTTAGATTTCCCAGACCCCAGTGTTTGTTACGCGCTCCGATATCTTGGAGAGTAGGACGGTAACAGTGTAGGGCTGTAAATCCTGTATTCTGTCTTTTTGGGCACAGGTTGCACTTTCACAGTCTTCTTAGAATGTGATGGTGCTCGGTGCAGCCATAGAAGGACGCAGGGAAGATCATTTACAACATATGTACATAGTTATCGTGAAATTATAAAGAAAATTGTCTAAAACCCACAAAAGTCATCGTACGAATCCAGAATCTACTTTCAGTTTACTCTTGTTTCAAAACATAAGAACTTGGAGGTACTTTAAAATATAATCTATAATAATTAGGTAATTTGTTATTGAAAGACTATATTATAAGTTTTAATAAATTAAAAAGCTCCAGTATCGAGAACACGTGAAAAACCATGAACATATTAGGAAGTCGCAATAGTAAAGTTGGTTTAAATATATGAGGAAATAGTGCCTGTGTCATCAACTTATTTTCTTTAGATGTACTTTAGATTTCGCAATCGAAAAATCCTTCAGCTTCGACGGTATGAACCCTGGGTGCCTACTGCCTAGGTGCAGTGATTTGACCATCGATTATTTTGATTTGAGAAATAAGCTTTACGTTTTGACAAACATCTTTAGCTTATTCCATAGATAGTCTAAGGTTTCTATCGGTTAAGATAAACATATGTATCATAAATCTAACCTAAAGTTTAATTATCGCAATAAAAAAATCCGATGGGAATCGGCTTCAGCTTAGCCGGTAGGGCCCCAGCTCAGGAATAAAAAAAAAAAATCCTGCTCTAGATGATCGTGTAACATACTTTAAAGAAGGGACGGTAAGTCTAACAAAGTAAGCAAACATAGAGGCGCCACTTTCTTCGTAGGATAAGTTTTCACATGGCAACACTTGAGCACTTTTGTGTCAAAAAGGTCAAAATCTTTATTACAAAAAAAAATGATACGTTTCTTTTTACAAGCCTTTATTTAGTTTCACGGTGTCTGTAATGAAAACTTGCACGTAAAATTTGGCACGCATCATAAAATCACATAAAAATAATCCGGTTGACAATTTAAATTTAGAAATCATTTGAATTCTTATTTTTCACACTATCAGTTTCATAATAAATTGACATACTACAATAAATTATTATTGTAACGTATTAATTACAAAAGTACTTAAATGAAATGGGCAATTTAATTTTATTTCATTTTTATTCTTATTTTTGACATTGCTATTTTATTTGACATGATATTTATTACATTGGCACTCTATTTTAATATAATTTTGATAATAATTATGACATGTTAAATAATTAATTCATACATATACAAATGATAATGTTTTATATGGATACTCAAATCTGAAATAATTATGTTATTTAATTTAAAGCTAGATGAATTTCTTCTTTTATTTATTCTTGTTAATGCATTTTTCCGATGTTTTACTATTTAATTTATTTTTAACAAGAGTAAACCTAATTCAATAGTAACGGCAACACATTAGAAAATATATTCAATTCACATTTTTTTACCAGTTGGATGAATGTATGTAAAACGTAGATACAAATCTACGTTTTACATACATTAATCCAACTCTAAAATAAATCTAACTATAATCTAAATATCTAGTTATGCACCTTTCTTTTCTCTATATATTTTTTGTTAAAATGATGGCTCAAAAATAATAATAATAAATAATTTATTCACTTCTCACAAAGTTTCCAGTTACATTAGTTATAATTTTACGATTTGTTATGAAATGACCTTGTGAGATGAGTACATAGGAAAAATCTGGAGTCCATGCTAGGCTTGTAGCCTGTATATAATATCCGATTTTCATCTGAAATATCTAAACAACGTCAAAATACAATCCAGCATAGAATTTATATCTTGTAATCGTGTATTAGCTTGATTTACCTTATTAATTGATAATTAATTAAAAAATTGTAATATACCAAAATAAATATTAAGTAGCATATCAAAATAAAAATAAAAATATATTAATTAAAAATTAAGCGACATATCGAAGACTTGATGATGATGAAGTACCATAGTCAAGCCATATATTGTACTATATAGTAAGTACCATAGATTGACTTTCTACCAAAAGCAACTTTCGCGTCAAAATTGAATGGTTTATTTTATATATATATATCCGTATACAAACACATATATATTTGTTTAAGTTTGGGTGCTTTCTGTATTTTTCAAGAACGTTTTACAAATAGTAATTAGTTTCCTACCTTAGTAGGTACTAAGGTAGGAAACTGATTACTATTTGTATTATATTGCATTATCCTATGTAGGTACATAGGAAAATGCAAGATAATTTATTTCAGAAAATAATATACAAGCTAAACGTATACATAGTATGTACATTAAAAAAAAACGACCAAGTTTCACTATCTATAAAAACGGCAAAAAAAATAATCAAATGTATGGAAGCCCCCTTAAATATTTATTTTAGTATTTGTTGTTATAGCGGCAACAGAAATGCATCAGCTGTAAAAATTTCCACTGTCTAGCTATCACGGTTCATGAGACAGACCTGAGCCTGAACCTGGTGACAGACGGACAGCGGAGTCTCAGTACTAGGATCCGATTTACCCTTTGGGTATGGAACCCTAAAAAGACCCATATTGGCAAGTTTCTTTCAAGCATTTCTTCCCAATGGTCAATTCTGAAATGCTAGTAGATAAAAATAATGACAAAAAATAAGAATATTATTAATAAAAATGTGTAAGACATGTCTAAGTGGTCACAAGGTCATAATTTTATTTTATTAAAACAATAATAATATAAAAGCCATCATAATAACAATATTTATATTTAAATTACAATCTTATTATTGTTTAAATTGAGATCGTACATAATTCAGACTATTATTTTATTTCGACGGCTTTAAGATTTATTTTCTACTAAATTTATATCACTATATTAATTTTTTATAGTTGTTGCTGGGGCACTGTCAAAGTGTCGATACGTGATCAATTTCTCATATTATGTTCCACTAATCACATACAATGCAATATAACATATTGCGGTACAAAAGATATTCAAATTTGTCTTTGTAGCAATTTTTCCGCTTAAAATAATTGAGATTACCTTTTAGGGTCCGCGCAGACATGCAACTTTTAGCATCAGCGATAAGCGTTTTTGCAATTGCATCGATGCTGCATTGCGTTTTGTCTGTTGTGATCACAATAATGAGCATCCAAAGTATCTAAAAGTAGTATGTCGTCTGGGGTTCTTAAAAACTATTTTTATGACGAAGATATATGTTTATTTTGTATCGCACTTTATTTTTACTTTCTTGGAACTAATTTAATATTTGCATTGGATATTACAAGTTATCATTTTCGACAGTATTTATTTAATAATAATTATGTAAATATTTTATTCATATTAAAATCTTTCGCATTGCAACTTACACGCTATGATATGTTCACAAACCTGTAAGCGGATCTTAATTAAGTTCCCTTACTGTTTACATAGGTAGTTTAAAAATTACATATCAGAAAACTTGATAAATTATAATAAATTACAAAAAAAGAGGAAAATAATATAAGTTACGACTAAAATACACGACAAGCAACTAAAATACTAAATTACCAACTATAATCTACATCTTTTTATAAAACCTTTTATGCCGCCACAGGAACAAGTAATAGTGCTATTGTAATGCCGCTCCATTCTGCCCCGTTTTGATAATTGCCTACAGTGACTAACTTGTGGAGTCTTGCTGGTTCCAGTAGAATAGCCAGAGGATACTCTTAAAAATTTCCACGTCAGACTGAAGTAAAAGTATATTATTTGAAATCTGTCTCGAGAATCATCAAATGTGATACACGTCTTCAATCCCATCGTATTCAGTGCAATTAAGCGACTTTTAAACATTTAGTCAGTAATTTAGTATATTAGTCGGTAAATTAATAATTAGTCGTTTAATAAGGTACAATTTGAGATACTCGGAGACGTGCTAGAGCAACATGAGTACCGTTACAATTATACTAGAGATATTTCTACAATACCCTGAAGAAAGGTTTTTTTCACAGTAACGAAAATTTTGATATCTTTCAACTTATACCATTTTTGTGCATTTTTTTAAATTAAACAATATAATTTAAAAACATAAAAATTCAAATAAAAAGGTAGAGACAATTCCTATCACATATAAAATTGACAATAATTATTTATCATAATTGCTAAGTTCCGTCTACACAACCGGATATAAATAGACATCAATTTCTTATCCAATAATCTTATTTTAATAATTAACAAGCCATGCTATTTTATAATTTTTATAATTCCTTTAAAATTCTAGGCCTTAAAGCGAGGCTAACACAATTTCTCAAAACTTTAAATGCAATGGAATATGTAATTCAAAAATGCAATGTGCCATTTAATTCATAATTATTTAAAAAATATTTGAAGGATGGATTTCATTCTTAATTAATTAATTATTATATAATTTAATATAAATTAAATGGGCAAGTGCGAGTCGAATCTCGCATAGTGATTTTATGGAAGTACCTTTCAAGCATTAGCTAGTAGATTGTAGCTTGTTTCGTTTTGCTCAGTGATCGTCCAGGTTATAAACTGACGGACGGATAGTTGGACACCAAGCTGAGGTAAAATCAGTGTTTATATATATATTTTACTCCGCCAACCCGCAGTCGAGCAGCGTGGTGGAGTATGCTCTAAACCCATTCGATAGGGGAGAGACCCATATAACAGCGAGCTGATTATGAGTCGATTACATTAGGTTTTTTTATCGATTTTTATACGACTAGGGTGACAAACAAACGTACGACTTGCTTGATGGTAAGCAGGCATAGCAGCCCATAGAATAAGTATAGGAATAGATAACATATTTTTCTTACTTTTAAAATGTATATTTAATTATAGGTATGTTTTGTAAATGCTGGTTCTATATTTTGAATGGAAATCCAAAATAGATAATTTAAATTTTTAACTCAGCACATTTCAGTACACCCTCATCTATACAATTTCCATTTTCAGGTATTTCAACAGTAACAGTATATTTCAGTTTGTCTGCTTGTCATTTCATCGTGATTTCAGCTTTTATCTTCGGGGGAACCCTGAAAGGGGATGGAATCGGGGGCGGAGGATCCATGACATCTTGAGCACATCGCAGCTGAAGTTCCATTATGTCTCTATGCAGAGACATTATCAGACGGAGAATTTTTGTAAAATATTCCAATTTCTGAAAATAAAAAAATATTTTTTTTACTTTTTTTATTTTAAAAAATCCTATTTTTTATGCAAAAAGCATGCGTCAATATTGTACACTAAAGGGAAATGTGAAAGACTACAAAAAAGCAATAAAAAAATAAATTAAAATTTGAGAAATCTTAGAGCGGTAATTCCCTTTACTGTACAAAAATATTTTTAATAAAAAAAAAACTTTACATCGCATGCTATTATTTTTAATAATTATTAATAATAGGTTAAAAATACTGCTCTAAGCGTAAGGTAAGCTTTAATAACATGAATGCCAACTTACTTCAATATTCCCCTGAGTGTACAATATCACACTTAATTTGACAGAAAAAAATGATTTTGTACAAAAATAAAACACATTTTTATTTACAAATTAAAAAAATATATCTTGGGTTTATGTCAAAGCATGGCAATGTGCAGTATTGGTACATTTTTGTATGATTTTCAATTATACGAAAGTGTCTGAAATGTTTTCAGTGTGGTTAATTGAATTATTATTCAGTAAAAAAAACTGTTGATCAATATGTGAGCACTCGTAATATTAATTTGACGTAATAGGCGAGTAGCTCACCACGATCTCTGCAGCCAAAACCAACCTTACCTGCACGTGGTGCACGGTTGTCGACTAGTGAAAGAGGTTCTGGCGAAATAGGCGGTACAGCGTATTTGTAAGCTGCTGACTGGGGATGTACCTCCACAGAATTTCGCAGCCAAGCAACAATTCCCTTGAGGGTTGTTATGTTTCTGCGAGTGAGAGAGGTCATCTGCCACTCGACGTGGTATAAAAAAGTAAGTATATATTATGTGATTAATATCTGTATTCAACCACATTCATAGCAAATAAATAAATCATTCATTCATAAATCATTCATTCATTCATTCAATATAAAGTCACAAATAAATTAATTAAGTAAAAAATAACGTAACTATTCTTCTTTCGTTAAAATATAAGTCGTCTTATTTTTCTATGTAATAAAATTATTTTAGTTAAGTTTCCCTTTCACTTGTTTTTGATATTATTAGAAATCTAAATAACGAAATGGACAAAATTACAATATAATTTGTGTCAGTGGTTACGTGAATTATTAACACCAAGACTTGTAGTTTCGATTCGCAAGAAGAAGAAGAAGAGAAACAATTACATCCACGAGCAAATAATACGTCTTGCTTAATTTGCAATTAGATTGTACTTATTTTATGATGTTACATATTTTTAGCAATGTATTTAAAAGAGATAAAAAAGTATTTTATATTTATTAAATGTTATTATGGAGAACCGACATTATAAATCTATAAGAATACTAATAAATGCAAGTTAATATAATGTCATGTCATGAGATTATGGCCAAAATATTACATTAAATTATACATTAAATTAAATTTCAATATTAAAGGTCAATCAATTAATCATCAAAAAATCAATATTAAAATTTCAAAACATAAAAGGGATATCTACTTGTTCACTTGTTGATCAAGTTGTGACTACGAATTGACATTCAATTCCAATAGTTTCTAATATATAAATTTCATGCGTCATGATCACGACCCATTATATACAACAAGTTCTGATTTATTTTTAGTCACGGTAATTATTTTGATTTCATGCCTCATGATACTGGATACGACGAGAACAAAATTTGCCTGAAGTCATGGACAAGTCAAAGTTTGCCTAATTATCTCAATTTCATGCGTCATGAGTTTATCTCAAGTAATGGATTTTCGATTTCATACATCATTTTAAATGACGGATCAAATGAATTGAAATGAAAATCTTTATTCTGTAATTAGGTACATACGCACATATAGACTAAGTTTATGAAGTCCCGCTAAATATCTCCAATTCATGCGTCATGATAATCAATACAATTAGTTAAGTACAATATCTCGTTTATATTTTTAAAATTCTAGAAAATCAGATGTGTGTAAAGAGGAAAGTTATATAATAAATATAATTAACATATTACCTGACTGCTTTGGACACTGTGACCATTAGCTTTCTCGCCGCCCACCACTGTGCTGCAAGGCAGGGGTTTCGCCACGCCTATCGTCACTATTCCTGGAACAATAAATTGATTTAATTTATTATAATTTTAGTTTTTAATTTAGTTATATTAATTTTAAGTTATTTATGTGTAATTTTAGTTTTCTAACGTAATTAAATATAATTACATGAAAAACATAAATTTGAATATCTTACACTGTATTTGAGTATATATTAAGAAAGACTATTTAATTAAAGGTTTCTTTTAAATGACATTTAGCCTTTACCTAAGTTTATTAACTTCGCTTGATAAGTGTTGGATATAAGTACAGTAAGATGTTTTTAAACGACTAGGGTGACAAACAAGAGTACGACCTGCCTGATGGTAACAAGTCATCCGAACCTTACTTACACTTACGCCACCGGAGGCATCAGTCACGCGTTGCCGACCCTGTAAAAAACCCCATTACACCTTTCTTAAAGAACCCCAGACAGAAAATCTAGGCAGGGAGTTCATTCCGCAACTTGAGAATTCGAGGTAGAAAACTGCTCTGGAACTATTATACAGTACACGCCTAAGGCTCCAATATGTGAATGCACAAAATTTATATTTTTTTCCGTAAAACATTCTATATATTCTATATAGTCTGTGGATCTTTACTAAGTATTAGGTACCTTAATTATTTCCTAAAGGTTTGTTTATAGATATATATGTATGTGTGTATTTATGTATAGATATGTATATGTATATAAATATATATGTTTGGTTATGTTTGATTATATATATATATTTATTTATATTTGGTATATTTATTTGTATTAAACCTATTGTAAAATTTTTAACAATTAATAATGCACCACCTACCTAATTTTATCATTGTTTCTCTTCTAAGGGTTGTCTGGAAGAGATTGCGTTTAGCGATAAGACCGCCTTTTGTACTTAAAATTTTTGCAAGTTTCTTGTAATGTATCTTTGTTATATTGGTGCAATAAAGTGTATTCTATTCTATTCTATTCTAGGTAAATACCTACGTAATTTCAGCGATATAGTTATCTGTTTTACTCCATCAACCCGCAAATGAGCAGCGTTGATGGAGTAAATGAGATGAGCTATATATATATGACTAGATGAGCTCTAAATGCCTTCGATTGAGGAAAGACCCGTATCCCAGCAGTGGGATGAATAAGAGTTGACGAGTTATCTGTTTACGAGAAGTTCGAAGATTCGTAATTATTAAATGAGTACGCGTAATTAATTCAGTTTCGAGCGTTTATTTGTCACTGAGAAACTGTTATACAGTTTGGCGAATAATAATCAATGTAATTGGGTATTTGACTAACATTTTTTTCTGTTTGATATGTAGGGACGTCTCCATAATATAACCATAGGTGAAAGAATTACTTCGATAGCACAAAAATCTCTCGAGATATGGTAATTTGAAAATCACAATTTTTAGACTGCCCCAAAACGCTCCATACAAAAGACTACTGAATTATGACGTCACAGATCTGTATTTTGTATGCATCAAATCAGAAATTTGTACGACAGCTATGTTAAATATTACGTTTATGTGATTAGTATCATAATAAAAGTTATAGCATTTTTTATTGCTTCTCCAATGGAAATATTATTTTTTAATAATTTCATACTTTTAAAATGGACTTTCCCGCCAAACTTTGATCGACGCTAAAAAAAGTCTGACTGAAGATATTAGAATGAAAGTTTGCAGATCTTTATAGTTTTGTGTATTTTACGATATTGTTAATTTATTTGTACAATTTTTAAACATTGGAAACAACCCAATTAGAGTATTAAGCTATAAATAAATAAATATAATTATGTATACATAATTTTTATAAGCTTTTATTTAGTACAATCATACGGCCCGCTTGTAGGAAAACAGACGATGATGGAGTCTTTAAAAAAAAAGTCAACATTTCCCTAAAAAGGCTGGCAATGGATCGGTGACCACTTAGTGCTACTGATGTCTATGATCTGTTGTATGGACTGACTTGCTTACCATCAGGTGACTCACATGCTCATTTTCCACGTCTTATATAGAAAACCTACACAGCAGAAAATATAAAATGCAAAATTCGTCACCATCACAAACCTTCCTAATATCTAAGTTGGAAGAGCACTCGACCGGTCATGTAGAGGTCGTGGGTTCAAATCCCACCTATGGCGGGGAAGGAGATTTTATCTATTTTTTTTTTAAATATTTTTAACTAACTTTCACTGTTATTATTTTTTTCTATATTTTCAACAAATATTACTTTAAAAAATATAACGAGTGATGACGACGTGATATCAACTTGTGAATATCATAACACTCTATTTGAGTGTTGGATAATAAATGTATTTATTTAGATGGATAGAGGAGTTACTAAACTAAGTAGCGCCGATATTTTTACGTATATTTTTGAAGTGAAAACTTGTAAAAAATGTTAAACTCACGTCAGGATCACTTATCCTGGTATTCCTGATTAATAATTAAAAATTAGTAACACAAAGCTGCGAGATTACTAAATCCAACTTTAAGCAAAGACGATACGATTGAGAATTCTTTGAATATTTTAATGATTCGAAACAGTTTCGAAATGACAGTTTGTAAGACAAAGCTGCGAGACTACAAAATCCAACTTAAAGAAAAGACGATACGATTGAGATTGCTTTGAATAGTTTATGTTTGTGTACATACGATAGCGCAATAAATTAATATTTTATTTTACCACATAAATTATATACTGATAAATAAAGCAATTCGTGCGAAATTATTTCCTAATCATTCCAAAATATTCAAAATGCACAACGTTAATGTTCAAGTTTTCACTTCTACCGGCACTCCCGGAGTGCAACCCGTTGTTATATTTATATATTTCTAAGATAAACATACGACCCTGCGAATCTGCAGACGACTACCATCGAATATTTTAATTCTAAAAATAGCGTAAGACCTATTGTAGTTATTGACAAACATCTTCAGCTTAGTCGGTAGAGCTCCTGAGTTTATATCAGCTAAGGCCGTATTCAGAAAGTCATCATCATCATCAGGTAATTTCAGTTTCCACTACAGACGCACGACCCTCTCTCGTCCGTCACGGACAGGAGGATTTGGCCTACACTCCCCATGCTGGCCAGACGGGTTGGGGAGGCCTGATCGATGTTTGACAATGTATTTCCCCCAGTCACCTTGTACGACATCCATGGAAAGAGACGGAGTGATTCTATTCTAGTCTGCCGGAAACCACACGGTTGAATTCAGAAAGTATGCAGGCATAAAACCTCTTTACGTACTCTTGACATGGGGAGTAAGCTGGTGAATGAGTGACGAGAGCGTTACGAAAACGGCGAACGGTATTTGAGAGGGAGATATAACTTAGTAGAGCTAAAGAAGTTTTACTTCTGTCGTGTGGTCTATAGCACATTCGATTTCTTTTTTTATATGTGTAGATTCGTACCTCCACGTGTCCACTATCTCTCTGATATATCAATATTTGCCTGTCGGTTTCATTTCCATTGTCACTGACGTCGTCTCATTACACGCTGATAACGTCGTGATCCTCTCCAGTTAAACTGAGATTGTTATCAATGTCATTGATAATGTGTTGGTGTAATTAAAGATTACATATTTTTTCGAATAGTGTAGTAAATATTATTATATTCTGTTCTACTTCTCTTCTCGTCAACCTTATATATCTCTCTGCTGAGATACGGGTTTTCACTCAATCGAAAGGGTTTAGCATACTCCACCACTCAACTCAACTGCGGGTTGGCGGAAATCAGTCTTTTCAAGGCGCTTAAAGGCCACTGACTTGGCTTAACGACTAGAGACAGGACCATATCATAGAGCTCTTCAGTGGTTGAGTATTGTTCAATAATTGTGGGTAGATAGCCACAATTATTGAACAATGCTCAACCATTGTTGAAAATCAACTCTAATTGGTACCCAAGCCTAAAGTTAGTTATACCTTAACTTAGGTACTATTTTGTTATATGTATTTATATTTTCATGGCTGTAGATGAAGTCTCACAAGATTGGGTTATTGGCTACTAGCGTAGAAAATAACATGTATCTTTCAAACGCCCCTGCATTTTTCAATAAAATACTAAAACTTTTGATTTTCGGTGAATCTTTCGCAAGTTTATATTTTTTACATGTATTTTTATGTGTACAGTGTATTTTTCGCATTATGCGCAAACTAGAAGCTTTTTTTAGTTAGCCTTTAATACTCGCCTGAATTTTAGAGCCAAAACAGTCGAAACTCATACATAATCTAAATGATTGTTAAAATGTTGACTTTAAAATACTGTCTTTGAAAATATACCAACCTTATTTTTACCTTTGAGTAAAATAAGGTACTCGTAGGTATGACTGCATTTATGCAGGTGATCGTACATTCATTACAAATTAAAATCAATAATAATTATATTGATAAGCAAGATATTTTTCCCTTTTATTATTAAATAAGAAAAATACACCGTTAAACAAGTATTATTGTATTTTTCAAACGAACTTCAAATTTGTGATTTTCGAAAACTACATGTAATTTACGGGAAAGATACAATGTTTCGAAAGAAAGAAAAAGTATCTTTCGCAATTTTGAACGCTACTCGCTACGCCAGGTTTCCGTGTACTTGAGTAACACTGGTTTAGGCAAAGGGGATGTTTGATATTTTTTCTGACACCAGATGTCGCTAGGTAGGCGTCGGGTCCAGATTGTCAAAATGGGAATTTTTTGACAGTGAAACTTCGAGACGACAAGACAACAACAAGACGTCAACAAGACATTTGACAAGATGCTATGAATTGACAGAGGATTGGACCCTACGCTACAGTGCTGCCAAAAGACCCTCATTGATTATCTTTTTATGTAAATCACAGTTCGAATCGGAGAGAAGTTCGAATCGTAACGTAATCGAAACCCAATGATCTCGGATCTGGACTCTCTCTACACGTAGAGAAGTAGCGTCTGTTTGCGTTCTATACAAATTCTATCACGGAGAGTGCTCGGACGAGATGTTTGATTTGATACCTGCTGCTGAGTTCCACTGTCGTACAACTCGTCATAAATTAAAATTCTATCCATATCATTTCGATAATTGGCGATCTAATATAATACAGTAAATAAATAAATACATTTTCGAAGACATTTTCAAGAGAAAACTTCTTTAGCAGCGTTATGCATTTTTTGGGATTGGTAAAAAATGTTAACCCGTGTCAGGACACGTGACCTAACTGAAAATTCGTAGGACGGAGAGAGAGTAGACCGCCGCGCGCCGGCGCGGCATAGGAGAGGAAGTATCTCCTTTCTACCGCGCGGCGAAAATGTATGCCTGCTCCTGCTGTTTATTTTTAATGTAATATAAATTGCCATGTTTGTGTACAATAACGCAATAAATAAATATTGTATTTTGCCACATAAATGATAGTACTTTTATACAATAAATAAAGCAATTTGTGCGACATTATTCCCTAACCATTCAAAAATATTCAAAAATGCACAATGCGTTAATGTTCAAGTTTTCACTTCTGCCGGCACTCACGGAGTGCAACCCTTTTTTTTTATACAACGAACGGTGAAACTGTGGAATCGATTTCTCTCAGCGGTCTTTCCGAACAAATACGATATGCGAGCCGTCAAGAAGTCTTTATTTCTTTTACATCTCTCATATTCGGTAAGTAGGTCCTTATTACCCCCAAATGGGGCTTGTAGGTGACCAATTAGCGCTCTAGGGTAATAATGTAGCTATAAAAGGCTCTAGGGCGGTAAGTAATTAAAAAAAAAAATACTTTTCTCTTTCAAAAAGTTCGCGTACATCTAACCATCATACTGGCAATAGACATCATGCATTCAGCCCAATGACAAAAGAGGTCGCTTCGCTATTCAGCCTTGTCTTCGTATGAGTATAATAGTAATCAATTTTAAATATCGAACGGCGAAGCTCAATTTCCTTCTAGAAAAAAATAAAAAATAAAAAAAAGAGATGAAAAAAGGCGGGAATAGAAACTTTTACTTTTAATATTGTTTGTTTTCGGGATTTTTTTATAATTACGTGCTAATTAGGAAAAAAACATGAGTTCTGCAAGTGATGAAGATATAAGCTGCACTCCCGATTCAATGAAAATGGAAGCTGAAGCAGCAATTAACAATATTTTGCCTGAAAGTTCTAAAGAGAGATATTTGAAAACTTACGACGAGTTCATGAAGTGGCGAAAAGAAAAACAAGTAAAGTCTTTTATTCTTGTAATCCCGGTTTTTTTCTACTTACCTCACAATCGAGATGTAAAGCAGAGTAGTTAGCTCGGGTGTAAGCATCAATTGCACCCTCGAACTATAGACGCCCTCGCTGCGCTCGTGCGCCTAAATATCTCGGGCTGCAATTGATGCCTTACAGCCCTCGGCTACTAATCTACTATTACA
Organism: Hypsopygia costalis; assembly: GCA_937001555.2. NCBI lineage: Eukaryota > Metazoa > Arthropoda > Insecta > Lepidoptera > Pyralidae > Hypsopygia > Hypsopygia costalis. Next base: position 19,005,487 of record OW443349.2, on the reverse strand, counting down.
TCTCTCATATTCGGTAAGTCGGTCCTTATTACCCCCAAATGGGGCTTGTAGGTGACCAATTAGAGCTCTAGGGTAATAATGTAGCTATAAAAGGCTCTAGGGCGGTAAGTAATAAAAAAAAAACACTTCACTCTTTCAAAAAGTTCGCGTACATCTAACCATCATACTGGCAATAGATATCATGCATTCAGCCCAATGACAAAAGAGGTCGCTTCGCTATTCAGCCTTGTCTTCGTATGAGTATAATAGTCATCAATTTAAATATCGAACGGCGAAGCTCAATTTCCTTCTAGAAAAAAATAAAATAAAAAAAAGAGATGAAAAAAGGCGGGAATAGAAACTTTTACTTTTAATATTTTTTGTTTTCGGGATTTTTTTATAATTACGTGCTAATTAGGAAAAAAACATGAGTTCTGCAAGTGATGAAGATATAAGCTGCACTCCCGATTCAATGAAAATGGAAGCTGAAGCAGCAATTAGTTAACAATATTTTGCCTGAAAGTTCTAAAGAGAGATATTTGAAAACTTACGACGAGTTCATGAAGTGGCGAAAAGAAAAACAAGTAAAGTCTTTTATTCTTGTAATCCGGGTTTTTTTCTACTTACCTCACAATCGAGATGTAAAGCAGAGTAGTTAGCTCGGGTGTAAGCATCAATTGCACCCTCGAACTATAGGCGCCCTCGCTGCGCTCGTGCGCCTAAATATCTCGGGCTGCAATTGATGCCTTACAGCCCTTGGCTACTAATTTATTATTAAAAGGCTAGAAACTGATCGGCGACTCCTCGGTGTTGCCGACCTTCGCATGCAGTGGATATTGTGACACGAGCCGGTCGCCGGTCGCCGGGCGCGAGCCGGCCGTCGGCCGCGGCGAGAGTGTGGCGCGTGTGTTACCTCTGGGCGCGGCCTTGATGGCGGCGACGGCGGCGGCGAGCGGGCTGCGCGCGACGTCCCGCCCGTTGACGGACACGAGCCGGTCGCCGGGCGCGAGCCGGCCGTCGGCCGCGGCGAGAGTGTGGCGCGTGTGTTACCTCTGGGCGCGGCCTTGATGGCGGCGACGGCGGCGGCGAGCGGGCTGCGCGCGACGTCCCGCCCGTTGACGGACACGAGCCGGTCGCCGGGCGCGAGCCGGCCGTCGGCCGCGGCGAGAGTGTGGCGCGTGTGTTACCTCTGGGCGCGGCCTTGATGGCGGCGACGGCGGCGGCGAGCGGGCTGCGCGCGACGTCCCGCCCGTTGACGGACACGAGCCGGTCGCCGGGCGCGAGCCGGCCGTCGGCCGCGGCCGCGCCGCCCCGCACCACCGCGCGGACCACGATCACCGAGCTGCCCGCCTCCACCGGGTCCTGCGACAACACACCGCCCGCTGCATCAACCCGCCGACCTCTCCCTTACCGGTCGACTACTCTTCCCTCTGACGAACGGCCGCTTGAAAGAGCACTCGACCGGCGTTCGAGAGTTCGTGGTTTATGAATTGTGCATCCCACTAAGCGGTGATAGTGAGTTTTTAAAGTCGGCCAAAATCATCAATTAAAATAATGAACACTTTCCTGTTGGGCTCCAATATGTTAGTTTTTAATGACATTTCAATATATTCTATTGACATATATATAAAGAAAAGTGACATTTCACAAAACATCAAAAGCGTCGGCCTCGTAGTCATTCTTACACAATCTACGTACATGATATGCTCGGCTGTCAAAAGAAAACTCCGTCACTCACCAGGTAATCGAGTATTGAGAAGCCGAGACCTCGGTCCTCTTTTTGCAGTTGGATGTATGTCACGCGATCGCTCCACATAGCGAGTCCACTCAGCGGCTCTAAAGACCGTGATCTTTGTCTCTCGAGGTCTTCATGACAGAACTCTGAAATAGTAATCGTTTATGATCATCTCACATTTCATCTGAGATATGGATCACAATTCAATAATAAAGGTTACAACTCTAATAGAAGATTTAAGGAAATGGCACTAGATTGCCGACTTCTTTGATGTTGCTGATGTCGTCCCGCTATCATGCCTCGTAAACCAACCAGACACTCAAGCGGATCGGTAACAGATTTTACTCCCCTTTCGCCTGCAATGCTAACTGATGTCCATGGTACCAGAGCTGTAAGACACGCTCACTTATGGATGCTCGAGAACGCCTAACCATGGTATTTGAAGGTTGACAGAGTAAACTAAATAAAAGTTTGTAAAAAGTATAAGAATATCTAGAAGAACTCTATCTGTACGTGCATTTAAGCATCGGGTCAGCTCCACCATACTAGGGTTTGGGAATTCCCGACAAGTTCAAAGTCCCGGGACACGAGACAGCCTACAGTCAAAGTCCCGGGAATTTCCGGGACTTCGAGACTTTTTGTTTTTTTAGTGGGGCTTTCGTAAAATTGTAATTAAATTAGTTTTTTGTTTAAAATTGTACCTATTAAAAAAAAGCCAATTCTTTGTAAAAAAACAACATTTATTATACAGAAAATTAAATGTTTACTTAAAGTTATTTAACGTATTCCGTTAAAAGTGAGCTGTTTGAGTAGTTGGGTATCAACAGTTGTTTACTAGCTTAAAACTTATAAACGAAGTAAATATTTACAATTTTATTCTTATTAATAATGTTAATTTATTTGTAACAATTGAAAATATATTTTGAGTATTATTTATGGGAGTAAATAATTTATAAAATAAGTAATTAATATTTTGAGGCTATACTCTATATTTGAGGTTATTAATTAGACAAATGTAAATGCTGAATTGAATATGTTTAGTAGTTTTTATCATAAAGGAAATGTTTAATATGAGACAATATATAAAAGATTTATGATATTTACAGAGTCAAAAATGCAATTAAGAATAAATAATGTGCCAGTGGACCAAACAGTTGACAAGGGGAAATGGCTAAATATCTTAAACACACCCAATGAAAGTTCAAATGTATTGCACAGTCAAAAAGTCAATTATAGGATAATTTCTTTTTTTTTTTTTCACTTTTTCCAAAAAATAAATCGGTTTTAATTAATATTTTAATTTTTGACACGGGTAGCGGGTACTTTAGTATGAATGTTTACAAAAAACAGTACGAAAAAGATGATGCTAACAAATGCATAAAAAATTAGCGATGAAAAGCCCTATTAGTTAACCGGTAGTTACTTAGCAGACCACGTAGTTATTCAATAAACTTACAGATGGCGCTATGCTTCTTCAATTATTTGAGAATAAAAATGAATTTCGATAATCTTGTCTCGTCTCGAGTCTCGAGTCCCGGGACTCGAGACAACTATAATTACGAAAAGTCCCGGGGACTTCGAGACCCGAGACGTCCCGGGACCCAAACCCTACACCATACATTCCCACCACAGTGTCTGCACGTAACGAGTATTAACAGTGGGACAAACACAGGCAATACACAGCAAAGTCCACTGCAGTCTCGGGAGTAAAACTATAACTGCCTTGGAACTAACAACCAATATCACCAGAAGTAATTAGTTGGAGTGGGAAACTTTTGGAATTTAGACTTCCCCCTCTTGGTAATGTGAAAGACCGCAATATGACAAATAAGGCATTAAAAGCCTACAGAGATGGCTAATCAAGTGAAAGTCAACGACATGCACCACGGATTTCAAATATCTATAAACAATATTTGGGACCTGAAGTTGTGAGTACCTAACACTTCGATTTCAGTAGTATTCCATTAATCTAGTCCATTTCACCAGTTGAAGCGGAAAGCACATTAATCCATCAGGTGAGACGGTCGTTAAGTCAGCGGCTTTTGGGCGACTTGAAAGCACTAACTTCCGCCAACTCGTAGCGTGAAGTAGCGTGAACGACTATCTTTTGAATCAACCCATATTCATCCCACTGAATACGAATCTCCCTTTTATACCAAAACACGTACTCCATCACTTAGCTTAACTATAACCGGGACGGACAACCCAATGTGTTCTCCGAATCATGATGGATTACATTATTTAAATTCCTTGAATTAAAAAGAAATTCATGTCAAAGTACACCCCGGTCAGTCCATACAAATGTCGCGTCGTGAACTACATAAACCATGCCGTCTGTGCAGGGCATGAATAAGCGTGTGTGCGTGCGGTGCCATACAAACTGTTCCAGATTTGTCTCAGAGGAGTGGTGAGGTCAATATAACAGAGCGGCTGTACTGTAGGTACGTAGTACTACTAGGCCAGATTCTAGCCTACGGGGCCGAAATCAAGATTGAATGAAGCGAGTAGGTTCGCTGAGTGTAAGTTTTCCATTGATTCCAATAGAAAATGTATTTGATAATCATTCCTCAAAAACACAATCGATCTCAATTTTTTTCGACACAAACCTCATATCGTTATCAAATAGCATATCGTGGTCTTTAATTGTGACAAGTTTCATGAAAATTGGTTTAGTGGTTATGGAGTCTATTCATTTCCAAGAGTGACTTCTCGGCGTATGTAAGCGTTCCGTTCACTCCGCTCACTCCATTCAATTAGTTATACAGTGGTCAAAGCAAAAAGATGTATATGAAATATAAGAACGGGAATTAACGCGATCATGCATAAGGGTATTTCATCATCATCATCAGGTCCATTTTAGTCTCCACTACAGGAGCACGACCCTCTCTCGTCCGTCCTAGACGGAAGGATTTGGCCTACACTCCCCACGCTGGCCAAACGGGTTGGGGAGGCCTGTTCGATATTTGATAATGTATTTCCCTTAGTCGCCTTGTACAACATCCACGGGAAGAAACGGAGTGATTCTATTCTAGTCTGCCGGAAACCACACGGCCAAAAAATAAGGGTATTTATGTACCTTTATTATGTCAGCCTGTGACCATGGCCGGTGCAACCTGGTCGAAACGTCAGGCGATAATAAAGGTATGTAAATACCCTTATGCGTGATCGTGTTAATTCCCGTTCTTATATTTCATAAATTATGTAACGCGAAAGTTTAAAAGTTATTATAGAGACGTATTATCGAAAACCTGATACGTGGTCAAAGGTGGTAGAAGAGAGTCGGTTGAGCTGGACGATAATGATTAATTTAGAGCACGAACTAACCATCGTGATCATGGCCAGCCGACATGACAGTGGTGGCGCTGCACAACGAAGCTACTGAACTCTCCGATTTGGCTTTGATCAGTCTCTGAGGAGGTGCCAGCAGGTCTTGTAAGCTGCCGCCCAATATCTGGTTCTGGAAGAAATATCTTCGTTTAATATACTATGATAGACAATGTATCTGCTTTGAGGCCAACATCACCAGTGGCTTTGATAAAGTAACAATGTCGGGCTCGGTAGTCGAATGGTTAACAATGGCCGCATTGACTCCGAGGTCGCGGGTTCGATCCCCGTTTAGTTACTGTCATGTAAAGTGTTAAGTATAATATCACCTATAGTACAAGATTTGCTTAATTTGGGACTAAATGGCAGTGTGTAATTTGTCCAGGAATATTTATTTAATGAACATCGAAGCCCCGGGGCACAGTATAAGTACTTAATAGTCTCAGGGTTAAAAATACGGATATCATTTTTTTATACTACGTCGGATGGCAAACAAGCATACGACCTGCCTTCATGTGAAGCGGTTACCGTAGCCATATTAACACTCGCAACGTGAAATATCGCTCGCGCACCACCTCCGCTGCTAAACAATTTCTTCTTTTCTGACTTTTCTTTACTAAGGAACACAACAACCCACAAAGGAATTGTTATTTGGCTGTGGTAATGTGTAAGGTGGAGGTACTTCCCCAGTCGAGCAGCCTGCAAATACGCTGTGCCTTACCTCTCTTTCGCCACAACCGAACCACATGCAGGCGAGGTTGGCTTTGGCTCTAAAGGTCGTGGTAAGTCACTTACACTCCAAACTATCTCACCCCAAATATATCTCTAAAATCCCATTTACTCGGTGCCTTCTACTCCTCGCACATCATTTATTAGAAAGTTGTTCTTACTCTTGGAGGAGAACTTTGGAGTGGAAACCACGCGCCAACACACGCAGTAGTTGAAGATCTCCTAGGAGATGGACGGAGGTATCCGCCAACAGGCCGGCATAAACTGGATGAAGGTGGCAAAGGACAGAGACTCGTGGAGGATGCGACAGGAGGCCTACGTACGAAGACGGACGCAACAAGGGCTGTTATGGGTAGAGATAGATGTTCTTACTCTAGCATAAGTGGTATCTAGTTTGATCTTGACTCGTTCGTCTCGCTTCCTCACACAAATAAGCGCCACCGGGGACTTCACCGCGCGCAGTCTCGTCACTACCTCCACGTGATGAGCGCCTAGTACCCTCCAACCGTTTACCTGCAAAGGTACCAGAGTGTTTATTGCAAGTTTATTGGTCACATTCGAACGTCTTTATAAGCCGCCAAAATTGAGAAAAAGTGGCATATTGTGAATTTACCAGACGCGTTTTACATATCCAAATTAGCCGGATTTCTCACAGTTTGCACAGTGAACGACTTTGTATAATATTGGGACGAGAGGCTGATCTTCAAAGTAAAATGTGTTGCATAAACAGAGGCGGATTTGTACTCTTGGTCGCCCAAGGCCGTGTCTTCGACGCCCTAGGTCATACGACCTAGTGCGTGGTGTTAGTATCTTGGTTCTTATTAGCACACTCCTTATACCTTATTACATAGCATCTTGGTTCTTATTTATAAGCTTTATACCTATTTATATAATTCTTCTCCGCAAAACCGCTATGGCAGACCGTAATTTGCAAGAATTACCCTTCCTGATTACTCTACTCCGGCAGCCCTTAACATTTGGCCGCCCTAAGCCCGGGCCTAGTTGGCCTAAAGGAAAATCCGTCATTGTGTATAAACGAATTATTTCAAGAAAAGAAACGTCCCTGGCCGCGTATTCAAACAGTTTATATTGAAATGTGGCGGGTAAGTCTCTTGACGACAGTGTGGCAACGTACCCATTTGGGCATAGGTTAGGTTAGGTAGGGCATAGGTATCGAACAATTCCTCACATCTACTCCTCACTCTTACTGGAACGACCTTGCTTTTTTTATACTACGTCGGATGACAGGCAAGCCTGATGTGAAGCGGTTACCGTAGCCATATTAACCATATTAACGCTCGCAACATAAAATATCGCTCGCGCGCCACCACCCCCGCTGCCAACGCAGCATCTCCTTCCTTTCTGGTGACCTCACTCACACGCAGGAACACAACAACCCTCAAGGGAATTGTTATTTGGCTGTGGTATTCTGTGAGGTGGAGGTACATTCCCCAGTCGGGTTACAATTACGCTCCCTACCTCTCTTTTCGCCAGAGCTTCGTTTGTCAGTCAGCAGGGTGCACCGCTTGCAGGTGAAGTTGGCTTTGGTTCAAAGATGTTTATAAACCACTTACACCCCAAAACCCCTCGACCTCAATCCATTTTATGTTTTTTTTTTATACCACTAAGGTGACAAACAAGCAGACGGTCCGCCTGATGGAATGTAGTTACAGTAGCTTATAGATGCCTGTAACACCAGAGACATCACATGCGCGTTGCCTGAAAAAACCTCTTTACGTCCTTATTGAAGAACTCCATGCTGTAGTCTCCTGGGAAAACCTCAACAGGCAGTTCATTCCACAGCTTGATAGGACGTGGAAGAAAACTTCTCTGGAACCGCACAGTACGCGACCACTTCGGTTCTAATATGAATTCCCTGTCGATGGCGAGCGATGCGACAGTAGAGAAATTATGACAAACCAAAAGATTCTAATAACATACCTCTAGTAGTTCATCTCCAACTTTGTAGATGCCCAGCCTGGCGACAGGGCCGTTCGGTGCTATCGCTCGGATGTAATGCCTCGCTTGCACCTCCTTCCCCGCCACCACTCTCACCGTACCCTCCAAGGATATTCCTAACCCACTGTCCTTCTCCTTTATTATTGTCCCTACCTGAAATTTGAAAGAGTTTTTTTAATTAAGACTAAGGCGTTTTATAAAAAGGATAATGGTTTATTAGTCCGAAGTATCACCATGCTCAAATTAAAGAAAAGCAATAAATACTTCTTGTTTTTTTATGTGAGAGGGGAGCAAACGAGCATGAGGGTCACCTGATGGAAAGCAATCACCACCGCGCATGGAGATCAGCAACAACATGGGTCCGCCGATCCGTTGCCAGCCTTATATATACCACTTTCCTTCTTTAAACTTTTTTCGTTGTTTAATGTTTTCACAATTAAAAACTAAGTTGGTTTTTTTTTTAACTTTATGAATATAACTAATTTGTATGTGAGGGCACATACTTAATATTTTTATTTTGAAATTAATCAATACACCCCGTTGTATATGGTCCGATTTGTAACAGCCCAGCTTTTAAAGTTCAATTACTGGCAGATCGCGCGTAATATTATTTTTACCGCGTGCGCCCTTCAGACGACTGGTGAAAATCAGCGTTATTTCACTATGTGCATAAAATCACATTTACTTGTTGCAGCACACACTCGCATCTTTTATACGGCATCTTTTTATATATTATCTGCCGGGCTGATTTGGGAATCTAAACCATCCAGGGCGCCACCCAAACGCACAAAAAATTCATTCAAATCTGTCAAGTCGTTTAGAAGGAGTTCAGTGACATACACACGTACGTATGTAGAATTATACATATAAAGAAGATAAGTAGGTACAACGATTATTACATACTCACTTATTGTAGGATAAACCAGTGTGACAGGTATCATTTTGGTGCAATAAAGAATATTGTAAAGCATACTCACAATAATATCATACTGGTACTGGTTTCCCGGCCAGTCAGGACTCTGCTCTAGTATGTCCCGCCACTTATCCTGAATCCTACGCGCTTCTCTCTGAGGGGTGTCCCCCTCTCTCCCGATCACGATCTCCGCTTCTTCCGATGGCGAAGTCGGCGAAGGGAGATGAGGTTGGATCTCTGAATCAGGTTCAGCTTCTATTACTGTTGATTCATCGTACTGGAAAAGAGGTAAACACTTTTGAGAGAGAGAAAGGACGAGCCCGGTGCTCGAATGGCAATGGGTACTTCGTCTCCGAGGTCGCTGGTCTCGATCCTCGCACAAGACAAACATATGTGTGCATGAACATGTCTGTTTGCCTTGGTCTAGGTGTTTTCTTTATATATAAAGTATATTAAGTATTTACACAAAAAAAGGAATATATTTAAGTACATTTATCCGTTGTCTAATACCCATAATAGTGCAAACTTTGCGCTTAATTTGGAACTAGATAGCGCTGTGTACATTGCATTTGAGGTGTAAGAGGTTCATTATCATCTTTGAACCAAACCCAACTTCACCTGCATGCGATGCACCCTGCTGACTGACAAACGAAGCTGTGGCGAAAGGAGAGGTAGGGAGGGTAATTGTAAGTGGCGGCGCGAGCGATATTTTAACTTGCGAGCGTTAATATGGCTACGGTACTCGCTTCACATCAGTCGGGCCGTATGCTTTTCTGCCACCCAACGTAGTATAAAAGAAAAGAAAAAGAGAAAGGTGGGCCATGGTACATAGTTCTGTTCTTTTTACTACAACATTGACCGTAGCCTATCTATTGGATGGACCTATCTGTATCGAGTTTTGCAGACAATTCGTTAAGTTTTAGCACACACCGGCCACTCCATACAAATGTCGCGTCTTGAACTAATACATAAATAAAGATGTTTGTGCAGAGCTTAAATGAGCGTGTGTGCGTGCGGCACCATACAAACTGTTCCAGATTCGTCACAGAGGGGAGGTGAGGTCGACACGAGAGAGCGGCAGGGAATGGCCTTACTGCACGTAGTGCTATTATTTATACTGTGGTTTTAGTGACTCATTATCTATGAGCTACTTTTAACTTCGAGTGCACGTGATGTACCGTGCTGACTAACTTAATATGCTCTGACAAAAGAAAGGCATAGCTAATAAGACGCCCGATCGGGAAAATGCCTACATTTTACAAAATACCTCAGTCGAATATCAATTTTCTAGAGACTTGGAGGGTTGTTGTATTTCTGTAAGTGAGTGTAATCACCTGGAAGGAAGGAACTGCTGTGTTTTATGCTGCAAGTATATATTGGCTATAGTTACCGCTTCACATCAGGTGGACTGTGTTTATTTGCCATCCAACGTAGTATAAAAAAGTGGCGTTTAGTAACACTTCGTATTTTCCAGAATACTATTGTGCGAAGAGCGCATTTTTTTTTCATATGAGAGGGGGTCAAATGAGCATGTAAGTCACCTGATGGCAAGCAATCACCAACGCCAATGGAGATCACCAAGGCGTCGCGTATCCGTTATTTGGCTGCGGTATTCTGTGAGGTAGAGGTACCACCCCGGTCGAGCAGCTTAAGAAATACGCTAAACCCCACCTCTCTTGTCGCCAGAGGCCCGTTTGTCAGTCAGCAGAGTGCAGGTGAACTTGGCTTTGGTTCAAAGATGTTGATGAACCACTTAAACCCCAAACACAGTTTTCCATCCGACATTTATTGATAATCGATTTCTTTGATCTATTAATGCAATGTAATAACTCACCACACTAAAACTGTATTTGGCAAGCGACGTAACAGACGGACTAGGCGGCGCGATGGGTGACCGGCGGCCATCTTGTGCGGCAAGTGCTCGTTGCAGTTTCTCGAACCCCGCACCCCGCAAATACCTGAAAACGCACATTTATTTATTATATATTTATCTATATTATGAATAGGTTTAACTACTTTTTGCCTGCTAGTTCGTCTATACATCTATAGTCTATCTTTATGGTAAATTACATGTCCATCTGCGTAACATGTAAGTCGAAAACCCTTATTAATCTCACTGCTGGGATACGGGTCTCCCCTCAATCGAAGGAGTTTAGAGCATAGTCCACCACGTTGCTCAACTGCGGGTTGGCGGAGGCCAGTGTTTTCAAACTGCCTAAAGGCCCGTGGCATGACTTAACGACTATCTTCTAATGACAACAGCCGGAACCGATGGTTTGACGTGCCCTCCAAAGCACGGAGGAACTCGAAATAAACAAACCACATTGACCACTGGCAATGACAATGGCCACATTGACTCCGGGGTCGCGGGTTCGATTCCCGCACAAGACAAACATTTGTGTGCATGAACATGTCTGTTTGTCTTGGTCTGGGCGTTTTCTATGTATTATAATGTATATATATTATTTACAAAAAAATATTAAAGTATTATACCAGTTATCTAGTACCCATAGTACAAGCTTTTCGCTTAATTTGGGATTAGATGGCGCTGTATAAATTGTCCAGGAAAAAAAAACCATCCATCGACAGGGTACGGTTGACGTTGCTTAACTTGCGTGTTCGATTAGCAACGACGCATATCGAGCTTCTCATTTAATGTGAGAGTCAATATTATCTGTAATACAAATGTACCTCTCGGGAGCTTATATTAATAGATTGGTTACAGTACGTTATGAAATAATGTGGTTTTCTCCGACCTTAATGATATACAGTAATACTATTTTTTTTTACCTCATCGCGTGGCAGAAAAACATACGGCCCGCCTGATGAAGCGGTTACCGTAACCATATAAACGCTCGCAACATGAAATATTGCTTACGCGCCGGCATGCCCACTGCCGCAACGCAGCAACTCCTTTCTTTCTGGTCACCTCACTCACTCGTAGAAACACAACAACCCTCAAGGCAATTCTTATTTGGCTGCGGTATTCTGTGAGGTACTTCGCCAGTCGGCAGCTTATAAATATGCTGTACCATACCTCTCTTTCGCCGGAGCCCCTTTCGCTAGTCGATAGGGTAGACCACGTGCAGGTGAGTTTGGCTTTGGCTCTAAAGACTTAAAAACTACTGGGGTGTAAGTGGCTCAAATTACACCCCAGTAGTTTTTAAGTCTAATTAAAGAGGCAAATAAAAGTCAGTTCAGTTTATATTTAGGAAACATTTGTTAGCAGTTACAAATATAGTCAACGCCATGTGGTGTAAACCGGCAGAGTATACTCTAAACTGATTCAGATTGAAGGTAAGTATCCCAGTATGAGAAATTATGAATACTATTTCAAATTTAAAAACGCTCTAACAGGCTCGAGGCTGGGCATAATAAAAGTCTATGAGTTGCCCAACATTTACCTTATAGGATACCGCAGACAAATAACAATTCCCTTGAATGTGGTTGTGTTCAGGAGAGTAAATAAAGAGACCTGGAAGGAAAGAGTTGCTGCGCTGACAGCGCGGGTCGCGTCTTGCGAACGGGTGTTTCACATGGAGAGCGTTTTTATAGCTTGCTGTAATGAGTACATTAAATAATACGAAAGTAAAATAGTTACCTCAACGCCTTCAGTCTCACAACAGGCCCCTTGGCGTCTCGCAACAACGCCACCGCTCTATGATTGGTGACTCCATGCAGAGGTACACCGTCCACCTGAAATAGATATGGATAGTGATAGATAAATTTATCGTTTTAAGGGTTCCGTACCCAAAGGGTAAAACGGGCCCTATTACTGAGACTCCGCTGTCCGTCCGTCTGTCACCAGGCTGTATCTCAGGAACCGTGATAGTTAGACAGTTGAAATTTTCACAGATGATGTATTTCTGTTGCCGCTATAACAACAAATACTAAAAATCATAATAAAATAATATTTAAGGAGGCTCCCATACAATAAACGTGATTTTATTTTGCTCGTTTTTGCTCGATATTGATAACGACAACAAGTAGTTTGAAATATTCACAGAATAGTGTATGTAATGTTTTTTAATAGTAGTGTGTGTAATTTTTTTTAAATAGATTTAATGTTTTTTTATGCATAATTAAAAAAAAATATTAGCATTCTGCACTCGTTCTCTATATAAACTATAAGTATGCAGAATTATATACTTCTCCGTCTGCGCAATCGTAAAAAATAGTAAAAAGGGGTACAAAGATTTTGCTTCACATATTAATATTTATATATATATATATTAGTAGTAATGTTCTTCACATAATATTATATATAATTTGCTATCCGTTATTTTACAAACCATTTCATAGCACTGCCCACTTACCACCAACTCTTATTGCGATTCAATAACTGAATAGAATGCTTATTCATACCAATGAATAAGCGACTCTATTTCAAATTGAATATAATCTATTTCAAATTGAATAGAGTCGCTTATTCATTGGTATAAATCTATTCAGTTATTGAATCGCAATAAGAGTTGGTGGTAGGGGGGCAGGTTAGCTGGAAGAGATCTCTTAAAGGGATAAGCTCGCCTTTGCATAACTATATTATGTATACTACCTGTACTGTACTGTATAATTTATAAAAAAGAATAAAGTATATAGATTTTAGTAACCGTCAATACTAATAATTTTTGCCACTGTAGGTATAAATAACCTACCTCCTCCGTCTAGATATCATACACAGAGGGAATTGAACTCAGTCAATTATGTATACAGGCCAAATACAGCCTCTTTAAATTTAGGCAAGCGAGCTAGACCTAAATTGGACCTTACTGTTGCGTTAACAGAGTTGCAATTTAATTAACTATCACTTCAAAGTAGAATTTCTATCTTTAGTGGTTTATAGAGAAATTGCGATTAAAAATCAGCTGTTTATATCAGTCATATAGGTGAAGTACTGATTTACTCTGTTCAGCACACCCAGTTTCTACAATTTTTCACTCCATATACATATATATACTCGTACATACTCAATTAGAAAATAATAATAAGCAAATACACAGTTTAATATATGCACTGCAATAATGAACAACAAGGTCGTCGATGCGATGTCGGCGACATGTCACCGCTTCACATCACAACGTTTGTACCGACTGCAAAATAGTTCATTTAGCGGTATTTAGAAATAACGAACGGACTACTAACGTTGCGCCGTACTAGGTGGTATTATTATACGGAATAGTACTACATACGGTATAGCCACTCCCTGTCGCTCTCACAAGGCGACCTCACGTCTCCTCTGAGTCAAATGTGGAACCGATAGCAAGGGCTGCCACGCGGCGCCGCGTATTACGAAAGTTCGTTCGTAGAATAAAATCTATTCTAAACAGAACTTTTAAATGGTAAAATGATTTTTTTTTATTATTTAATCATTACCATGAAAATATTTATTTTTTTCAATTTCAAAATCAATTTATTTTTCCAGTTTTAACACTGAATTTTATATAATGTATCGGCGAAATCGTTGATTCGACAGTTCGACGTTTTTGGATTTTTTGATAAATCGAGGATTAATTGATATTTATTTCATATTTTCTATATGTTACCCCAACAATAGATTGTATAATAACCAATTACAACCAGTGTAAATATTCAGTCTACCACGGCAACGTAACTGGACTTAATGCAGTCTCATTATCACGTTCAATCAAAATAAACGTTTAAAGATATTTATTATTAATATATACTATCCAGCGAGTATTGTAAGTTTTTATTTAATTTCATCACTGTGTCTGTAATTAATGGCCGTGTGGTTTCCGGCAGACTAGAATAGAATCACTCCGTCTCTTCCCGTGGATGTCGTACAAGGCGACTAAGAGAAATACATTTAAAACATCGATCAGACCTCTCCAATCCGTCTGGCCAGCGTGGGGAGTGTAGGCCAAATCCTCTTTCTGTTTGGGACGGACGAGAGAGGGTCGTGCTCCTGTAGTGGAGACTAAAATGACCTGATGATGATGATGATGATGATGTGGCACACTCATGTGATTCTCATGACAATACAATTATTTTTTTATAAACCGCCGCCATGTTTAATCAAACATAGCGGCCACCGCAAAATGACAATTTTTTATTTCCACATTATCCCGTACTAGGGCTAAAGTAAAGGTACTACCGTAAAAGGGCTTAATGAGTGAAACTCAACTTAAATAACTTTTGAGTTCTTTTTTTATTAACAACTAATAAAAGCCTGTTAAAAAAATAGGTGTAGCTGTGTCACGGACACGGCCTTGTGTTCTACGTGAATACGTTATATGCACTAAAATTATCTCAAAATACCAGCGCTTCGTCCTTCCTTAGCGTAACAAATTCTTTGATTCTCCATTTATCCAGTAGTGTGATTAAATTTTGGATGGAGATGATAGATATGTAGCTGCAACACCAAACTGTATCCCTCTATTTTGTTATCATTCGTTTTTAGAGTTCCGTAGCTCAAAAGGAAAAACGGAACCCTTGTAAGATCACTTTGTTGTCCGTCTGTCTGTCTGTAAAGAATTTCTATGTCGAGAATGCGTGGAGGTATCAAGCTGAAATTTGTACTGTATGCTCAGGTCTACGGTCCCATGAAGTTGTAAAAAAATCAAACTGCTAAGATTACGTAAAAAAAAGTTACGGCCGTTTATTCAGCAAAAAACGCATATTTCGAAAAATTCTCAAGGGAATCAAAACCTATAGGGTACTTCCCGTTGACCTAGAACTATGAAATTTGGCAAGTAACATCGTTATAGACTAAAAGTACAGGAATAAATCTCAAAACTATACATTTGTAAATAGATCTTAAAAAATAGGGGGTCTATATTTTTTATAGGGTGTCGAAATTTCAAATTGAAACTACAAGTTCAAATGGGGTATCATATGAAAGGGCTTGATGTATTTTTCATTGAAAATTATATTTTTCGACGCATTATATCTTATTTATAATAAAAAATATCAAATTTAATATTGATACTACGTACGACTCGCACTTGTCCAGTTTTTTTTTAATCGACTCCCTATGAAAGCAATTTTAAAGACAAATTCACGTCACAAAAACCTTGCTGCGAATATAGACATAACGTAGAGGTGCTTCGTCAGTCAAGTACGTTATGCCATACCTCACTTTCACCAGAGCTTCCTTTGCTAGTCGAATCAAATCAAATCAAATCAATTCAAAAATTATTTATTCCTTGGACTTTATAAAGCACTTAGAAACGTCATACAAATTAAATATAAGAACATGTATAAATCATTACTACTCTAAATCCGCAGAGCTTAGATTCACTTTCATCACACTATCTTGAATGTGAAAGTGAATTTAAGTCGATAGGGTGAAATACATTCAGGTTAGGTGAGGTTGGCTTTGACTCTAACGGTCATGGTGAGCCACTTATACTCTGAAAATATCAAACTTCTATGTATACGGTACTATTATTCGATTGAAAGGGCTACCTATGATGTCGATGAACTATCGATCAAGCCGAGACAGTAAAAATTCATAAGAAAACATCGCATGGGGAATTCTGCAACTATAACTGCTTAGTCTGAAAAGCAATACGTATAATAAAAATGTGCAATATCAATATTAGAATATATGTGCCTATGTAATTATACCTGTATTGTGGTAAATATTTTGTGACCTATGAAATTCTGAAATTTAACTTTCTCGCTATTATTATTGTTATTTTTTTATTTATTAGGTAGTGTTATTTTTTTTTTAATGCAACATTTATGCTGTTACACGTTTTCCTGTTCACATTATTTGTATGTGTTCCAACCGTTACACTTACAGTTTGGCTGGAAGAGATCTCTAAAAGAGATAAGCCCGCCTTTATACATAACATTTCTTTACAATATTGTAATTATGGTTTTATTACAAACATTACAATAAAGACAATACACCAGCAAACAAAAAAAAGCGGTAGGGTTCCGTACCATTATTTATAAGAACGGCAAAAAAAAACACATTCTTGTATGGAGAGCCCCCCCCCCCCCCCTTAAATATTTTGTTAAACTTAAACTATCTCCAAAAAAAAATCATGTCAATCCGTTTTTTGCTTTCGACGTGGACAAACAAACAAACACACTTTCGTATTTATAATATTAGTATGGATTTAGAAGATTATGTTTCTGCATCCAGTACCATACTGTGATTCTGCACTACTTATATATACAGCTCGTGATTACGAATTCATCGCCTGCCGCTCTTGTTATACTGCCCCGGAGATGTTCACTAAACTGGACGGTATTATGCGACATGTAGCCAGTCGCTGCATTTATAAATTGAAATAACTATTACTGTCCATGGATGGGTTTATGTATCTCGAGCTCACCCGTGCTTTGTAGAGCACGTTAAGGCGTCGGTCCCGGCTGCTATTAGATGAAGTCTGTGGCCTTCAGGCGCTTTGAAAACACTGGCCTCCATAAACCTGCAGTTGAGGAGTGAAGGTAGAGTATGCTCTATGCCCCTTCGATTGTGGGGTGACCTACGGGTCACGGTGGGATACGTCCCAACAGTGGGATAATTATGGGTTGATGCCACCACTATTGTATTTGGTTCCAATATTCCTTATTTAAAAAGATATACTTTAAAGAAGATATTGTCACAAAACCAAGTCGCAACAAAGACATTTAGTAAATTGTGAACAGTCAGGCGGAATTGTACTATTTGCCAGTAATCAAATACATCCGAAGTCCCGCCCTTAGATTTGTTGAAGGGCTGGACGTGACTCCACTACAAAATGGTCTCCGAACTACATGTTTGCGTCAAAGCCGGCCCTGTAGGCTACCGTAGAATAAATGAATCACGTTTTTAAGACATCAACAATCTATTTTCTTTTTCTGCCTTATTATTACTTAATAGTAAAATGGGTTGTTCCCACTATTACTACCATGACGAGCTCACGACGTGACGAGACGACGTGGCAGACAACAATACGGCCCGCCTGATGTGAAGCGATTACTGCCCCCTTACCACCATCTCTTATTTCGATTCGATAACTGAATAGATTGCTTATTCATACTAATGAATAAGCGACTTTATTCCATTAGAAATAGAGTCGCCGTATAAACGCTTGCAACTATCGCTCGCGTGCTGAGTCGCAGCAACTCCTTCCTGTCTGGTGATCTCACTCACTCGCAGAAACACAACATTCTGTGAGGTGGAGGTACTTCTCCAGTCGGGCAGCTTACAAATACGCAATTCCCTACCTCTCTTTTCTCCAAAACCTCATTTGTCAGCCGCAGTTTTATTTTATAAAGTAACAATAATTAATAATGATAATAATTGTTTATTATATATTGTATTACACATAATATAAATATTGTGTTACACATAATATAATAAGTAGGCATAAAGATTGTTAAGTCTAACAATTGGAACATAATAAAAATTATGGTATCTACTGGGTTGCCCGCTCGAAAGTCAAAACTGACACCTATTGTAGGATTAACCTGTGTACAGCTGTCACTGCTCAACCCTCGGAAGGTTATATTGGATGTCCCAAAATTAACGCAAGTTTTGAATTAATAGAAAACACAGTTTTTAGTGTGCACTTTGTGATTTTTTTATTGAATCATAAAATACATAGGATAGGGTTATTTATGGAATAACACATCGGGCAAATGGTCTCCACTGCTTTGCTGGCACATACGCACTCTTTTATTGAAATTTTCTATGACCATTTTGCATAAATGTGGCTGAATTTCGTTGACCCAGCGTTTAATTTCCTCCTGTAATGCAAGGGTCGTTGTGGGCTTGTTGACATAGACCTTTGACGTCAAATAACACCATAATAAGAAATCTAATGGTGTAAAATCACAAGATCTAGGCGGCAAATTGTGATCACCGAAACGAGAGAGTACACGACTAGGAAATGTCTCATATGCAGTAAGTGATTGAATAGTTTCACTGGCTGTATGCCATGTGGCACCATCTTGTTGAAAGTGGGTTCTTCAGACCCCAAATGCGGCAATTTTGGCGATTAGCAAAGCCATCAAGGTAAAAATGTGCTTCATGACTTAGGATGATTTTGCATGAACAATCAGTACTTATCCACTTGTTGATGCTCAATAATCAATTAGCCGTGGAGGCCATTTGCCTGATGTGTTATTGCATAAATAACCATATCTTATGAATTTTATGATTAAATAAAAAAAATCGCAAGCTGAAGACTAAAAACTGTTTTCTATTAATTTCAAATCTTGCGTTAAATTTGGGGCAACCTTTACTATAACATTACTTTTGATAAAGAACTTACTAGTATCCACCCTGTATATGGACGACAATGGAATCTCTATACAATCTCAACTAGAACTAGCAGTTAAGTACTTTAGTTAGTGCGATGTAAGTTTAAGCTAACCAAACATAAAGCTAAGTTGGCTAACTTATGGCGCAACTTTAATCAATATCAGAGCTAAGTTCATACAGTTCAGTGAGGCAAAGTTGCTCCGGTTAGGGCGATGTGGCGAACGAACGAAGAGATATTGGCACCATTGAACACTGGACACATAGCATCGTTGATTGGCACTGTAGTGTATAATTTATTTTTATATTAGAGGGGGGCAAACAAACATGTTTGGTTTCCGGCAGACTAGAATAGAATCACTCCGTCTCTTCCCGTGGATGTCGTACAAGGCGACTAAGGGAAATACATAATCAAATATTGATCAGGCCTCCCCAACCCGTTTGGCCAGCGTGGGGAGTGTAGGCCAAATCCTCCTTCCGTCTAGGACGGACGAGAGAGGGTCGTGCTCCTGTAGTGGAGACTAAAATAAACCTGATGATGATGATGAAACAAACATGTGGGTCACTTGGTGGAAATCAATCATCAACGGAAATGGAGATCAGCCACTCCAAGGGGTCGCCGATTCGTTGCCAGCCTTTTAAGGGAAATAATGATTCTATTCCTGAAGGCTCCCATGACGTAATGGAAGAAAAGGAAGTTGATTCCACAGTTGCACCGTTCGTGGTATAAAATGTCATAGGGAACGAACGTCATACTATGGTAGGTCGCCAATTATTATGATGATATGGATGGAATTTTAATTATTGGCTAGTTATACGATTTACAAGGATATTAGTCGTTCAGGTTACATAGACGTTCCTGGCAGGGTCGCCATGTAAGGGTGGGGAGCGCCCTCTATCTGTCCAGATAAAATCTATTAAATATACGCTTCCGAGGTGGATGCTAGTTGAGTTTCACTTGACTCGTCATCTCTTTAGGCTTTTAATGCCTTATTTGCTACATTGCTGTCTCTCACATCGCCAAGAGGAAAGCCAAATTCCAAAAGCTTTCTATTCCTACTAATTTCTTCTGATTAAATATAAAATTATAAGTTCCAGGCAGCTGTAGTGTTACCGCCGGGACTGCAATGGACTTCACTGTTCATTGCCTTTTTGGTCAATTTGGTCGCCGCTTAAAACCTGGCTACACAGGAGACACATTTAAAATCGTTTGGGATAACTGAAATTACAAAAAAACTATTCAACGTATTTCGCAAAATGAAGTTATTGAAACTTTCGAATACGATATTATGCTTATAACTTGATTCTTCTTCTTCTCAGTCAGTGCATGAACAAGTCTGTTTGTCTTAGTCTGGTTTTCTATGTCTTATAAGTATGTATTTACAAAAAAAACGTGTTTAAGTACATTGATAAGTTGTCTAGTACCTATGGGTACTAGACAATATATATAAGTAAAAGCGCTTTGCGCTTAATTTGGGTGTAGATCGCGATATGTAAATTATCCAGAAATATTTATCTATATGGATTTTTCGAGGCTTATAATTATTGAAAAGATAGTAATTTAACTATGAAATGTAGTAATTATCCTTGATTATATCGGGACAAATCGACATCATGTTTTATTTTATATCTAAACCTGTTTATAAAAGGAAGGTAATCGAAGTTCCCAACTCTCTGTAAATTGTAAAATTACTCTTTGCAATTTATACTGTTTATTCGGTATAAAATATAGATTTACATATTTATATGTGGATAACGGTGTTGCCGTACCGTAATAACCTAATATTTTATAACAACACAATGTTAATTAACATTCCATTGTACTCTCTGTTTATTGTCCTGAATAAAATAAAATAAAAATTTTGGACGTACGACTTCAAAGTAATAATGCTTCCACGTTTGTATGGAAATCAACTGGCACGAGCAACCTTAATAGCGCAATTTCACTGTAAACGTTGATTATTTGCAATACTGTTGTTGCATGGGTATTATTGTTTACCACAGACGTGGCTGGGTGGCGTCTACTCAGATTTAATTAACCGGGACGTCATACAATATTCTAATTAATTCTTGCTCGCTCGCATACTTGAATATTTAACAACTTAAAGGGTTTCGAGTAACCATTATACATTAATTATGGGGTATATGTGGTTTTTAAAACATTAATAATTTATATTAAGATATTGAGTGTTATATATGATATATACATTATTATCTCATAATAATGTATCAATATATCAATAATCGCGCAGGCGCGGCGGCTGAAGCGGCTGAGCGATTTAAGATCAACAAATACAGTGTTATCGGCCCCGAATGTTCATTTGTTCCATTCGGGGACGAAACCCTTGGTCCTTGGTCCCAGTACAAAAAGGTTTGTAGAAGAATTAGGAAAAAGATTGATCGACGTAACCGGTGACCCAAGATCTGGCACATTCCTCGCCCAAAGGATAAGTTTAGCCATCCAGCGAGGTAATGCTGCTAGCATCTTGGGAACGATGCCACATGGGCCAAACTTTTTACATTTATTTTAGTTTTATTTTAGTATTATTTAGTTTTAGGTAATTTGGTTTTATAGTTGTATTTTATGTATTAAGAACAGAAAATGAGAGAAAGCCGCCTACGCTGGTTTGGACACGTAATGCGTAGAAGTGAAGAGCATATGACTCGAAGGGTCTTAACAATGAAGGAGGGCAAAAGAGGCAGAGGCCGCCCACCAACTACCTGGATACGAACCATCCATAATGACATGCTGACGATGGGCCTATCACCGGAAATGACACAAAATCGTCAAGAGTGGCGTAAATGTATCAGGAGGGCTGACCCCAAATAATAATAATAATAATATAAAGTCCGCAGGGCAGCTTGTGTGGCGAGCTGTTGTGTGAGTAGCGACACCACGGACCCGAGTCTCCAGAGAGTCGGTCAGGGCCTTCGTATCCGACGTGTCTTCATCGGTCGGAGTGTAAACACAAGAAGGCCCGCAGGACTCTCAGCTCTGGCTTGCCTTCATTAGCCGTCCAGAGAGGAGCCGCTAGAGCTATATGCTCCAGGGGTGGAAGTGTTAAAGGGCATCACGCCGCGAGTAACTTCGGAGAAAGCGCAGCACACCTCTCGACATCCCTGAGTCACTCACACCGGTGTTGCCCCCGGCCGATTTCCTGGCATTTCGGGGGCCCATCTAGTGAGTGGCAAGCCACCGCCTGCCGGAAATAACTAGCAATAAAAGCAGTTATGGCAGGCGTCCGTCCCTCTTCTGTAATAGCCCGGTATTAATATCACCCAGATCTCATCTCCATAGCCCATTTATTTTCCATCACAGTTCGCAATAGTCTCAACGCCTGCCGAGACCTGCTCATGGGTATATCGTTCCATTGACATATCTTGGAGCGGGTCACGGCGGGCGTACAACATTACATCAAACTTCTCAAAGGGGCCTCTGCGCGTTGGATCCATATCCCCGCGCACGCCTATCAAATGACCGGGCTTGACCCGTGATTTGAGAGAGAATAATAATAATATATTTATTTTCAAAGAACTTTACACAAAATGTACGAAGTCCCTGATCTATGTGCTAGGCTCGACTGAGCCTGTATTACATAAATCAGTGTCTTCTCCCAGACCGTGTGTTAACAACAAAAAAAATATATATATAATAATCCTAAAACTAAGTACCTAACGATACATAATATGTATTTTAACAAAAAAATATTTCCCACGGTTATTTATGTGTGTGAGTGAGTGAGATTAAGTGTGAAAGTCTATATGTGAGTGTGTGTGAGTAAAGGTGTTTGTATATGTGTAGAGGAAGTACATACAAGACACAGGTGTAAAATAACAATACGTTTCTAATGATATGCGAGCAATCAGTTTGATTTGTCTGACATACGCAAAAGATATATATGTACATATATATATATATATACGAGTATATACATATATTATATTATAAATACAACCAACAATCCTATTCACTTGAATAATTTTTCAGTCTCATCATAATCCAATGTCATAAGCCATGTTTTAATTTTACTTTTTATATCTCGAGAAGTTAGCGAATATATGTTAAGGGATTTATTTACTTTGTTATATAAATACTTAGATAGATAGATATGCTGCCGTCTAGCAGCTGCTGTACTACAACGAGGTAGCTGACAAATGCTGGGCATTGTGCGCCTACCATGGATCCTGTCCTGACTGTAGGGAGTCATCCTGTGTTGCGAACAGATTATTTGTAGCACATACAGTTGTCTCACCGAAAGTAGTTGACAGTTTTCATAAAGTAATTTAGTTGGGTACCTAAAAGGCCTAAATGTCATGACCTTGAGCAGAGACCTTTGAGCTCGTTCGATTACCAACATAAAAGTTTTACATGTGCCACCCCATACACCAAGACAATATCCCAGAATAGACTGTGCCAGAGCATAATAGACTGTACGAATAAGTTCAAAATTAGCAACATGTCTTAAATTTTTGAAAGCCCACACAAGCTTTCTGACTCGAGTAGAAATGAGATCAATATGTGGTCGCCAACTCAGTTTATAATCTAATACTACTCCTAAATATTTAACTGACCCTGAACTGGAGATTGGCAGGCACGCACATTGTCTGGCGGATGCTAAATCACATGAGTGAACTTTGAGGTCTATTTTTGGCTGTTTAATGTTGGCAAAAGTATGTTGGAGAAACATTGTCTTTGAAAGATTCAGGCTGAGAAGATTCCTTTCAAGCCAGCAGCTAATCCTATGCATACCTGTTTCAGCATGACACCTAACCTCGTCCCAAGTTCCTCCATAAAAGATTAGAGCAGTATCATGTGCATATGCAACTATGTAGCCATTTTCCAATTTTTGTTGGCATAAATCATTCACATATATTAAGAAGAGACTTGGGCCAAGAATACTGCCTTGTGGGACACCATAGGTTATGGCAGTGTCGTTACTTAAGAACTCACCAATCCGGACTTGTTGCAACCGGTCAGTTAAAAAATCCTTCAAAATCAACAGAGCGTTACCTCGAAGTCCAACGCGATCCAGTTTGTCCACAAGAATTGGAACAGAAACAGTGTCAAAGGCTTTAGCCAAGTCTAGAAAAACACTCAGACATTTTTGTTTTGCATCAACTTGGGACAATAAGGAACAAGCCAGGAGATTGATTGAGTTGTATTTTATGTATTTATAAACTACTAGCTGTCCCGGCGAACTTCGTACCGCCTTACAGTCAATGAATGTCGTGATGTACATATATATATGAACAAAATTTATGATTTCTTGAAATTAATACAATGAATAATAGAAAATAATAGAGAAGCACGATGGCGTGAGGCACGTGTCAGTCTAATTGTACACGCAAGTTAAGCAACGTCAACCGTAGCCTGTTCATGGATGAGTTTATGTTATCTCGAGCTCGTCCGTGCTTCGGAAGGCACGTTAAGCCGTCGGTCCTGGTGTTTATCATTAGATAGCAGTCCTTAAGCCAAGTTAGTGGCCCAACCCGTAGTTGAGCATGAATTGGTACCAATTCACAACAATAAATATTTCAATCCACAAAACAAATCACAGACAACATTCGCGACGTAAAAGTGAGACCAATCGATTTGTCATTTACATAACAATCAATAAATATTCCAATCCTTTTTAACTGGCACTATTTGTATGGGAAAACGTTTTTTCTTTTATTTAATTCTTTCGTCAATTTTTCAATGTTTTTAATACTTTCCCGACCAAGACACGACATTATTTTATATATTATATAGATTTATGGAGCTTGATTTAAATTTCTGAACGCACGCATAAATATTTTAGAACCAATAAATCAGCCTGGCGCAACTCAAAGTAAAAAAACGACTCTATGAATCGGAAGCGAATTTGGTACAAATTCTGATTGTTTTCGCTTCCATTTCATACATATTAGAATTACGCTATTTGTATGGCACATCCGTCTCTTAAAACGTAGTGGTTACATTCTCTTTGCAATAAATATTTAAATTCACAAAACTGTTTTCAAAACAAATCACAGCCAACTTTCAAGACATAAAAATGAGACCAATAGAGTTAACATTTGTTTTAATTAATAACATTTGTTAATCTATGACATTTGTTCTATAATGAGCTTAATATACATTTCTGAACGCACGCATACATTTGGCGTACGCACGTACGACAACGTCACATTTGACAGCTACGACAACCACGAACATTTTGTATGGGAAAATGTTTTTTCTTTTATTTTATTTTTTTCGAGAATTTTCCAATGTTTTTAAGAGTTATTCTGCTATTCGGGACGGAAACAAATCCAACAAATCAAAAACCATGGCAATCGGTCCAGCCGTTCTCGAGTTATAAGTGTTGTAACAAACACGACTTTCTTTTATATATATAGATGTGTAAAATAAATTATTATCTCATTATCTCCATATTTCTTTCATTTGTTCGGAAGTATAAGATAAAAGTTTTTTATCGGTATAACTGATCGTTTTAAAACTGCCCGTTAACCACATTATAAAACTTGTCATCAATTTAAACAACATATTTTCGTATAAATTTAACGAGCCGCGATCGCGTGATACCGACAGTTTAAACAGGCTTTTGTACGAAATTGGCGACTAATTTATTAACCTTCCCCGTTAACACGTCGTCCGAACGGAAAATAAAGTAAAATTTTATTTATAAAATTCAGAATTACGGGTTAAAACTGACATTTTACAAAGAGGTGTTACTTTGATTTAGCAACGTGTCAAAATCCTTATAAAATGAGAATATATCACAAATATACCTATTTTGTTAAACGGGTCGAGTCGAAGGCCCGCCACACATTCCCACCTCTGTGTCTCCTGTGTAGCCAGGATTAACAACGTCGACCATCAAAAAATGTAATGAACAGTGAAGTCCATTGCAGTCCCAGGGGTAAAACTACGGCGGCCTTAGAACACGTGATTGCTTTTCACCAGGTGCTCGTTTTCCCCCCTCATAAATAAAAAAAAAACGATTGAACATTACGGGAATTGGACTATGGAGCATAAAGGAGCGTGTGTGCGTGCGACGTCAGACAAACTTCCAAATTCGTCTCAGAGGGCAAGTGAGATCGATACGAGAGACCGACGAGGATTAGTCATACTGCAAGTTTTTTTTTTTATGTGAGAGGGTGGCAAAGGAGCATGTGGGTCACCTGGTGGAAAGCAATCACCACCGCCCATGGAGACCAGCCACACCAAGGGGTCGCCGATCCGTTGCCAGCCTTTTAAGGAAAATGAAAACTCTGTTCTTGAAGGCACCCATGTCGTAGTTGTTCGGAAATACCGCTGAGGGAAGTTGATTCCACAGTTTCACTGTTCGTGGTATAAATTGTCGTAGGAAACGTACTGTAGTAGATCGCCAATTATCAAGATGATATGGATGGAATTTTAAGTTATGGCGAGTTGTACGATAGTGGAATTCAGCGGCAGGTATCAAACAGCTCATCCGAGCACTCCCGTGATATAATTTGTATAGAACGCAAAGAGACGCTACATCTCTGCGTGTAGAGAGAGAGTCCAATCGATCCGAGATCATTGGGTCACCGACGATTCGAGCTGCTCTTCGTTGTATGCGGTCAAAGGGAGCAAACAAGTACTGGGGCGCACCGACCCAGAGATGCGAACAGTACTCCATGTGAGGTCGAACCTGGGCTTTGTATAGTTGAAGGTGGTGTCAGGGTGTAAAATACCGCCTGGCTTTACTAATGACACCAATCTTCCTGGAAGCCAGTTTGGCCTTGCATTCCAAGTGACCGCGAAACTGAACATCACTCGATATGTCGACACCCAAGATGGCAATGCTAGTTCTAACACTAAGGGGAGTACCTTTCAAACTAGGAGCTAGAAGTAGTAGTATTATTTATACTGTTGCCTTACCTCCACGATCCTGTCGTTGACTTGTATCTTCGCGCACAGGTCTGCAGAGCTGCCTTCGCTGATACTCTTCACGAAGATGCCGCTCAATTCCTCTGTGGACAAACGACATGACTAGGTTATGATTTAAGCGAATTTTTCAAACTTATGATATACAGGTATACGTACAAAATGAATGGGAGAAGGCTAGTGTGTCGTTTCTATAATTTTAAAAGGCAAACGTTACCGACTGATCTATTAGCGCACAGCTCAACTAGTAAAACGGGATTTTTGAAAATTCATATTCAAACAAAGAATATTCGTCGTTTACTGTGAATTCGTGGAATCACTAGGGATTTCGCGAAATCCCTGGTTTTCTCATTTTACTGCGTGGCGATTTTGTAAATTCGGAGAGCCGCATTTGGTGGAAAACATTCAAGAAGGACTAAATACAGCAGTACATATAGATACAGGGTAAATATGATGATGTTGACTCACAAAGAACTTTTGGAAATTTTCATACAATTGCGGTAAAGTCGCAAACGAAGTCGCGCGCGAAGATATATAACAGTGTAAAACTATCTACTAACGTAATCGACCAAGATTTCATCGGAACACTCGTATATCTACAAGAATAAATGCCCGACCCGAACAAGTCGATATTGGAAAAGTTGAACACCTTAGTGACTTCCCGAAACACGCTGGGAGGATGAGAGGACTACACACACAGTCGTAGTTGGCAGTATACCACCAAAAACATATGTACGTAGGGAGGGGGGGGGGGGGGTGAATTTTTCCATTTTTCAAAAAAATATATAGGTCAATCATTGGCCTTTGAACCTTTCTTATCTCGTCGGACTAGAGATGATTTTTGCAGTGGATCTGTAGCGGTCCGCTATACTATTTTTAACCCTCATTTATATTTATTATTATCTAACCAATCCGTTATTTTCTTGTTTCATGTAATAACTTTTTTGTTCGGATACGGAACCCTAAACTAGCTACCAACGGCAAGAAGAAGCAGCATTGCGTTATGAGTCATTTGTTCCACCACCCTCGTCGTCCAAGTTATGTCAACACATCAGGAGCCTGCGATACTTATTGCTTTACTAGTGCCGTAGACTAAGGATATGTTAGATATCACTTTCTTTTATACTGCTACCTCGATTGGCCCATGAAACAATCTGTTGCCGTAATAAACGTTTACAATACCACAAAATAGATTTATCCGTTGGTATTGCTGCTGTTGACGTAGCAACTTTACTGGAATTTACTCGCGCATTCATACGCATCTCAGTCTTTTAGTGTTTGAATGTGCGTACCCTAGCAGTTGTCCTCAACTCGATTATAATAAACAATTTTTAATTATTTTCATATTATTGTTTATTTCTAAAAGCGTGAACTTCAATGAAATTGGCTTGTCTTTTTATTTAAAAGATGTTATATACTCAGTCAGAAGTCGAGTAAGCTCACGGCCCGACTGATGTCATAAAGCAGAACACACTCTGAACTGCTTCAAGAGATCTTCTAATCTAGAGTATTGTTTGTCTTCAACCTGCTACTAACGCACTTTCTCCTCACTCATTAACAGGAACACAAAATTTACTACCCAGGGGTTCGGCAAGTTTATGCTCACTATATGTGTGTAAATACATTATAAAACATCGATCAGGCCTTCCCAACCAGTCTGGCCAGCGTGGGTAGTGGAGGCCAAATCCTCCTTCTGTCTGGGACGGACGAGAGAGGGTCGTGCTCCTGTAGTAATGCCCCGATGATGATGACTGATATTGGACTTGCACACATCTATTATTTTCTAAGTCTGTAGTTATTATAGCCGTCATTACATTGTATTGTTGACACCGATTAATATCTTCCCGTACGTGTAATATTATTTAACGATAGCTATTTCTTCGTTCAAGCATTGTTTTTATTGAATCACTAGTTAAGCTTTCTTCGAGTAGGTTGTTAACAACGATCAAATATCGTCTCCGATTTATAAGAGATCTCATAATAAAGAGTGGTCAATTTTCCATGGATCTTTTTATGATTATGTCGAACGGCAAGTAATTATAGTGTTAATGTAATCTGAAGATATTTAGTTATAAATGAACTACGAATTGTAACGAAAGGATACGAAATATTTCAAGAACTGCTATATCGATTACACACGTCTTGTTTGTATAAGACAGCCAAGCCAAGTTTTGACGTGAAACCTCTTTAAAATCATTCCAATACATACGTGTACCAGGAAAACTGTATTATAACAAATTGGTTGCTATGCCTTGTTTAGTAGTGTAATACTTAATAGGCAGATGGCGCCACATTGCGACTTGACAGCAGTAAAATATAAAATGCAAAAATTCGTCATCGTCACAAACCTTCCTAGTAGCTCAGTTGGAAGAGCAATCGACATCGAGAGGTCGTGAGTTCAAATCCCACCTGGGCAGGGAGGTGAAGTTTTCCATTTTTAAAGTATTTATATTATTCTGGCAAGTTGGTCAAAATAAATAATATTTAAATAATAAATAATATTTAAATAATAATGAAATTGTCTATATGGCCTTACCATAATAATTACAAGACTATAAGTCATAGAAACATGAATCGCTTGTCATTATTTAGCGTATATAGTCAGCTCGCTGGTAAGACCTTAAGTTTGCATCGGGGCCGGGCGGGGCGGCGGGGAGAGCATTTTTTCTTTCAATGTTTAACACTAAAAGCGAGTCGCTGATATAGACGTTTCACGTTAACCAACGGCCGTGAGCGCCGACATAGACCCACCCGATTTCTTTTACATGACACTGAATAAACGCGACTAATGTAAAGCAGTTACCGTGACCTATAGGCTTGTAGCTTCCTTACGTCAAGTTCCCTCACTCACTCACAGAAGCACAACAATTTGCAAAGATATTGTTATTTGATTGCTTCCTTTTGTAAGCAGGAAATGCTTTCACAGTCGCGCTCGACCTACCCTAGTTCTCTTACGCTAGCCCTGCTAGTCGGCAGGGTGTGCCACGTGCATATGAGATTGACTTTGACTCTAAAATGGGAATGAAAATATGTGTTGAGCTGTATAATGGACTGACCGTCCATTATACAGCTCAACACATATTTTTCATTCCCTGAGAAGTTTTCAAAATTTCTTACCTTCGGGCAGCTTACAAATACGCCATATCCTACGTCTCTTTTGCAAGAGTCTCTTTCGTTAATCGGCAGGGTGCACCACGTGCAGGTCAGGTTGGATTTGGCTCTAAAGATTGGTGAGCCACTTATACCACCAGTTGTACGCTACGTATAACTGTGCATTCCATGTTCACATCGACCCTATAAAGTTATTTTATATTAAAGAGTCAAACCCTATAAGTTCGGGCGTAGGACGGGACGACCCGAGATCCGCCAATTTGACCCGGGTCGAGTAATTTTAGAAGCCTATTAGGCTTAATATGCTGTGGGTCTCCAACGATGAGCTATGAACTTGAATATTGTATTGACATAATATTACGGCGTATCACTTTCATAATAATTAACTTTATCTATCTCAAGAAGATCGGCAATTAGCATATCCATGTTGTGACAGTAAATAAAAGATTCTAAAGTCTCTATGAAGTTATAGTAAAAAAAGAAAACAAATAGCCCTGAAGTACAAATTCACCTGCACGCGGTGCACCCTGCCATCTAGTGAAAAAGGCTCTGGCATACGAGAGCTAGTGTACAGTATATTGGTAAGCTGCTGGACAGGGGATGTACCTTCACCTCACAGAACACTGCAGCCAAATAACAATTCCCTCGAGGGTTGTTGTGTTCCTGCGAGTGAGTAAAGTCACCAGAAAGGAAGGAGTAGCTGTGTTGGCAGCGGGGGAGCGATATTTCATGTTGCAATCGTTAATATATCTACGGGAACCGCTTCACGTCAGGCGGGCCGTATCCTTGTCTGTCTTCCGGCGTAGTATAAAAAAAATATTGTTAGTTTTGGAGCGTAAGAATCTTGCTAAATTATTTAGATGCCAAGTCATACTCATCTACTACTAAAAGTAGCGGCACGCTATGATGGCCGTTTTGACATATTACAATAGTGATGTGAAATGTCAATTTATTCTCGAAAAAAATATTACTGATTAAAAAGGTTTAATAAAACAAAAATATAAATGTTTACTTATTATATTTGAACGAAATGAATATTGCAATGAAAATGAATATACATACTTTATACGCACACAAAAAACAAATTAATACAAAAAGAGACCAAAGAAAAAGTCCCACAAAAGGCTATATTTAATCGGATTCGTCCATACTGCTATTTTCACTGTCTTCACTGCTATCATCCTACATTAATCATAAGTTCGTTTTCTAAAATATTATCTATTTTAACATCTCTTTCATAATCTTCCCTTATTAATTTAACAGTTCTATTCACAACCTTTTCCCAGTATTCTTTAGTCACATGTTCACAAGCTTCTTCTAATATTTTTAGCATTTTCGAGGGACCCTAATATATATAGTTTAGAAATCAACGTAATAATGAAATTTTGTGTACTAAAATTATACATTCGATAAATTTTATGACTAACTGAACGTCACTATTGACAATAATGAACAGCAATTTGCTCCTTTAAATGTAATTATTAATTAATACGAAACTTCATGAGTGGACAAACGTCAAAACGGCCATCATAGCGTGCCGCTAGTGTAATCGTGTGTCATATCGTAACTTTTTTAAATACGACAAATAACAAGCGCGATATGGGGCTAACCATGCTTCCCATAACCGCGATATGGCGTGCCATGATGTCATTCAATGAAATAAGAAAAATCACTCGCTTGCTATAGCAAAGCTGCAAAGCTGTAGAAAGCATTTGATGACACGTACTTGAGCGAGCGCCTACGATGTAGCTAACGTCATAGCTGCCTACGACAGCTACGTGATCGTAGCAAATCCCCATGTGCTACGCCAAATACGAACATTTCAGTACATTGTATGCTCAACGTCATAGCTGTCTACGACAGCTCCATGATCGTAGCAAATCGCCATGTGCTACACCATATACGAACATGCCAGTGCATCACATGGTATGCTCAATGTCATAGCGGCCTACGACAGCTACGTGTACGTAGCAAATCCCCATGTGCTACGCTATATACGAACATGCCAGTGCATCACATGGTATGCTCAATGTCATAGCGGCCTACAACAGCTACGTGATCGTAGCAAATCCCCATGTGCTACGCCATATACGAACATGCCCGTGCATGGTATGCTCTGGCAAATTTGTACATACATGGCATATTATTTCAATTCCATGCGCAATAAAATTCTGACCACAAAAAGTAGTTTTACATAACAACTTGATGATTGGCGATTTGCCGCTTCGTGGTTTTTAACATTTTCTAACACATAGGGTACAGTTAGAAGAAACTTATCTTAATCCTGCCTGATGTGAAGAGATTAGCGTAGCCATAAAGACTTCTCCCACCCCTGGCTGCCTACGCAATGTATCCTCACGTCTTTTGACCGTATTCGCTCTCAAAAACACAACAATTCTTAAGGGTAGGCTATAAGGTGGTTGTTGCCAAGTCGGGTTGACTTGTAGAGCGGAAATATACACGTAAATGACATTTAATAATTTGATTGCAATTATATAATACGCACAGATTTTAATTAACATTTCCCAATTATGGTTTTGACATTTTCCTTGTATTTTTGACATTTTAGAATATTTTCATATTGACATTTTTAGAATATTATTAATTTTATTATATCCAGAATGATGTGTATTTAATCAATGAATATTGTTACTACTCCAATATATTGTTAATTTGGTAATTAGTTAATTTAATTTAAAAAGAAATCAATGCCCAATATTTGCATGCCTATGAGAAAGAGGCGAACATTTTGTATCGTTTTATAAACCACAACACCTGTTATTGTAACCTAATGTTCTAGCAAATAAATAAATATTCTATTCTAATATTCTATTCTATTCTTGATCTACACATCTTTCAACACAACATCGATTAGTTTAGTGACTTTTCTTTGCTTAAGTCTTTAAGAAAAGATTCCTGACTGGCAAGCAACGAATCCGTGATCGGTGACTGAAGTCCATGGGCGATGGGAATTACTTACCATCAGGTGATCCACGTGCTCGTTTACCCTCTTATATTCTGCATTTACATCAACCCATATTGATCCTATTGTTGGGACACGGGTCTCCACTGAATTGAAGGGGGATTTAGAGTATTCTCCACCACACTGCTCAACTGCAGCCAGTATTTTTAAGCTGCCCAAATGCCATTGACTTGCTTTAACGACTGGCAGGACAACCGGAACCGATTACTTTATTTGCCCTCCGAAGCACGAAGGAGCTTGAGATAAATAAACCCATCCATGGGCAGGCTACGGCCGCTCGTTTACCCTCTTATATATAAAGAAATAATTATTCAAATCCAATGATCTTTACTTCCATCAATACCTCCGATATTATTCCACGCCCCAGGGCAGGTCGCATCAAATGGCTGGATTCCAAAATTAGCATTGCCTCCCGGGAACAAAATTACATCACGCAGTAACGAAATTTTTCCAGCATATGATTCATTAGCAATTTCTTATTTATCACGAGTCCAGCATGGTCATTTGATAGGCGTACGAGGGGATGTGGATCCAACACGTAGAGGCCCATTTGAAAAATTTGATGTAATGTTGTACGCCCGCCGTAACCCGCTCCAGGATATATGAATAATGGAACGATATACCCATGAGCAGGTCTCGGCAGGCGTTGAGATTATTACAAAGTATAGTGTGATGGAAAATTAATGGGCTATGGGGTGTAAGCGGTTTATCAACATCTTTGAACCAAAGCCAACTTCACCTGCACGTGGTGCTGACTGACAATCAGCAGGGTGCACCACGTGCAGGTGAAGTTGGCTTTGGTTCAAAGATGTTGATAAACCACTTACATCCCAAAAGGTAAGATAGTGTTTATGTTTCTACCAACACAAACACTTTCTGTTTACCTTGATAATGCCTTAGCGGCGAAACCGGTCGATACCAAGTACCAACAACCAACAGTATCAACTTTAACTTTACATACTGTTTTATAACTTTGATTATTCCGTCGGAGTCCGGGTCTGGTTTCCAGTGAGACATACACCCATTATAGCCACTCTATTTACTAAACGAGCTCTCTGAACAAACTAATTATCATCATGTCCTTGCCATTTCACATAGCCATTTCACATGTTTCAATTGGACTGCCTCGGACTAGTACTTGCGAAATGATTTTGTTGCCTAGCAAGTATGGTACAGTGCAGAAAGTATCAAATCAAAATCTGGCCGTGTGGTTTCCGGCAGACTAGAATAGAATCACTCCGTCTCTTCCCGTGGATGTCGTACAAGGCAACTAAGGGAAATACATTATCAAACATCTATCAGGCCTCCCCAACCCGTTTGGCCAGCGTGGGGAGTGTAGGCCAAATCCTCCTTCTGTCTGGGACGGATGAGAGAGGGTCTTGCTCCTGTAGTGGAGACTAAAATGACCTGATGATGATAAGTATGGTACAGTGTAGAAAGTATCAAACGGCTGATAATTTTGTTCATCACTTTTTCAGCTAAGGACGTCCACTGCTGCATTTTATATGCCACTAAAGCATGCATACATTTTACAGTAATTAAGGCTATAAATAGCAGGGCGAAATCTAGGCAGAAGGTTGAATGGAAGGAGATGAGTGGAATATTACACTCCAAGGAAACCATTGGCGAAGGTACAACGAATTGGTACAGACATATATATAAATATGACAGAAAACGGATGCGTCTCATGTTTGGTGCACTGACAGGTCACTATGCCTGTCAAGGACATCTGTACAAAATATGCAAAATATGCAAAGGGTCTAACGAGAGCATGAAACACTTGATGTGTCAATGTGACGCCCTAGCCGGCAAACGAATGGAAATCCTAGGAAAGACATACACGAACCTGGAGGACTACAGGCTCTTTCCATTAAGTGGCATACTGAAGTACATGGAACATGTCTCCAGACAGGGGAGAGTGATTAAAGGAGCACTGGACCCAAACTAAGATAAGATAAGATGGATACATTTCAGAAGAGAGGGTATAGCGTAATGGAAAGCTGCCGGACAGGGGCAAAATCTGCACGTCGCAGAATACAGTAACTAAATAGAAAGGAAATTGTTACCTTAAGATTTGATGTGTTCCTACAAGTAAGGGAGGTCACCAAGAAGGAAGGGAAGAGAAGTTCTCTCCGACACTGGTTGAAGACTTTAGTGTTCAAGCATTGGGGTATTTGCATGCAGTGAAAAGAAAGCGGCAAACACTTCTGCTTTACAAAGCTCAAGCACGTATGCATATGGAGTACTGTTGTCGTCTGTGGGAGCGGATACCTTGCATAGCTTGTGGATAGCTTGCACATTGTGATTCAATTCAAAGGCGTGCTGTGAGGATTGTTGACGATCCCAAACTGACAGATGGTTCAGAACTATTGAGTTTGAGAAGAGATTTTGGGTTCCTTTGTGTGTTCTACCGATTGCAATGTGGAGTGCTCAGAGGAGGTGTTTGATATGATAGTATCGCCCTCGCGCTATCGGGCCTGTCGAGGTTTTCTCAGGAGACTACAGCATGGGTTCTTCAAAAAGGACGTGAAGAGGTTTTTACAGGGTCTGCAATGAGTAACTGCTTTCCATCAGGCAGGCCGTATGTTTTGTTTTCCACTTTAGTGGTACAAAAAAAAAGTGAAGATGTGCCGATGCTTTCCAAAAGATGTCCGGCCTAATCGAATAATAATAACTACCCAAAAGAAAACATTTTGCAAAATGTCTTTAAAACTACTGTTAGGAATTAGCACCGTTTCTTCGTTCTTACTCATTACATAAAAGTTGAATTTTCTCACTGTTCATCTTTCCCATAGCACCACACACGAGACATGGCTTAATAAAGACTATGTTAATTTGTCTCCCACGCTGTAATTACACTGTCGTCCAAACGACATTTCCATTACAAAAACTCAATTTCCACTTACGTCCACATTTGCCATAGTGCCAACGCCATAGAGTTAAAAATATAATAGATACCGCTTGTACAGTTAAATATTATGAAAAGCGAGCATTATATTTATTTCGTCACGTACACTATTTTGCATTTCTTTTACAATTATATACATTGCAATACAACTAGAATTCAATTAGAATCTGAGTTAATTTATTCAAGTGTAATTTTGCAGAAATCTGATTATATAACAACTTTGTCGTTGGCACGGAATACGTCGTAAGAATAAGCTACCTGACTGGAGAAGTACCTTAACTTCCTTCTATGAGAGAAGACCGCTGCGGTCTCCCACCTCAACAATAATTTCCTAGAACCCTATATTATGTTTCTGTGATAGAGTAAGGTTATCAATAGGTGAGGTTATCGCATACCTTGACCTTGAAATCTAAAAACATCGCCTAAAGCCACATGTGAACTGACCCTACATAGCCTATAGACGCCTTACAAAATAAAGCCGTTACCCCCGTTGTTGTAGCCACTTTTTCCCTTTCTCTATTATTACTACACTAGTTTATTTATGCTGTGCTAACACAGTTTGCGGTATCTAATCTTGCTGTAAGTCTATGGCCATCACGCGACGGATATGAAGGGTGTCCATCGAGTTATGTCCGAGACGGATACTCTCCGGGATTACATTGATCCAGTTTCCCGGCCATCATCAATCTTTCGTATAGGCATTTTTACTGATATTGACGTATTTTTCTTGCAGGAAATAATTGATCATTTGAACTTGGCTTGGCGCGTGATGCTATGAGGAATCGAACTGATTTTTTTTTTTTAATTAAATTATTTTAATTATTGTAAATCCCAATGTCCTTGGAATTTGTGAAACGATTTTGATGAAATAAACACTGAATGTCGTATTGTTGAATTGACGCTTCGTATTTTTCAATTAGATTGTAAATTCCATTAGCGTATTCAAGCGAAAAAAAAAACCAGACAAGTGCGAGTCGGACTCGCCCACCGAGGGTTCCGTACGTAGTATCATTATTAAATTTGATATTTTTCATTATAAATAAGAAATAATGCGTCGAAAAAAATAAATAAAATATATTTTGCAATGTGTACATCAAGCCCTTTCATATGATACCCCATTTGAACTAGTAGTTTCAATTTGAAATTTCGACACCCTATAAAAAATATAGACACCCTAGTCAAAGTCAAAGTCAAAGTCAAAATATCTTTATTCCTTGGACTTTATAAAGCACTTAGAAACATCATACAAATTAAATATAAGACATGTATCTAAATCATTACTATCTACTTAAATCCGCAGAGCTTAGATGCACTTTCATCACACTATCTGTGAAAGTGAATTTAAGTGCCAGTTCCGGCGACGGGGCTTCTTGAGAAGAACTGGCAAGAAACTCAAGGCCGACTCTTTTAATTGCCAATATCGTTACATTAAACACAAATACAATCATTAACATAACAAGAGCAATTCATTTCCAAATACTTTTATCATTTATGTAATCTGAGATACAATAGTAAGCCTTTTGACATAGTCTAGTTTTGATAAATCTTTTAAATTTACCCATGGATAATTTAAACGCGTCATTTGGAAGTTTATTGTAGAAGCGTATACATTGACATGGGAACGAGTTCGAGATTTTATGGAGCCTAGTAATATGCACAGCGAGTTTGTTTTTATTTCTTAAATTTAATTGATGGAGATTACTGTTTTTCCTAAATTTAGTTTGATTTTTATGAACGTAAATAAGATTTTCATAAATATATTGAGAATGTAATGTCATAATATTTATCTCTTTAAATTTATTACTCAGTGTCTCCCTGGGACTCATCATATAAATAGCACGGATAGCTCGCTTCTGGAGCACAAAAATTGAGTCTACATCCGCAGCACTACCCCAAAGCAATAAACCATATGACATAATGCTGTGAAAATAGCTAAAATAAACTAAACGCGCAGTGTCAACATCAGTCAGTTGACGTATTTTCCTTACGGCGTAAGCTGCTGAGCTGAGTCTACCTGATAACGTTTCTATATGTGGGCCCCATTGTAATTTAGAGATCCTATTTTTTAAGATCTATTTACAAATGTATAGTTTTGAGATTTATTCCTGTACTTGTAGTCTATAACGATGTTACTTGCCAAATTTCATAGTTCTAGGTCAACGGGAAATACCCTATAGGTTTTGATTCCCTTGAGAATGTATCGAAATATGCGTTTTTTGCTGAATAAACGGCCGTAACTTTTTTTACGTAAACTTAGCAGTTTGATTTTTTTACAACTTCATGGGACCGTAGATCTGAGTATACAGTTCAAATTTCAGCTTGATACCTCCACGCATTCTCGACATAGAAATTCTTGACAGACAGACGGACAGACAGACGGAACCCTAAAAACAAGCAAACAGACAAAAAATTGTCGCATGCATCTACTAACGGTAGTGGGTGGGTGCTGGCCGGCAGTAGTTTACATGAAGTAATTGGTGATAGAATTACGCAAAGCAGTGTAGATCAAATTACCCAAAAAAACCTCACTTATCCCACATATTTTTTTCCATTTTAGATTTTTTTTAAATATAATGTCTTTGCTTAACATTAAAATTCACGTATCACAACAAAAACTTCATGCCAGTTTAAATTAAATTGAAACAAAGCTTACAAATTATTAGTAAGCTGCTACTTTTCCATAAAGCTCTTTTCCTTTAGCGGGGGAGACCCTGGTGCACTGAGATAAAGGTCTAGGCTTAGTTCAGGTACCAGTCTCTCTCTCTCTTTATCCTGCAATTGTTTTCAATGTTCTGTTTGTAAATACCTATATGTATACTCGTTCCTTTACCACCTAAGCCTAAGATTGTAGAGAGAAAATAAACGATTTTATTATTTTATTATTACATATCCTTAAAATTATCCTACACTGTACTGTAGCTGCCAACATACTATATATTGCTACCGGCTTTAGTTACTTTTTAATCCCAAAATCGGATAATTTGTCGCCGCGTTAAATACTCCGTTTTCGATATATTTTTTATACTACGTCGAGTGGCTGACAAGCATACGACCGCCTGATGTGGAGCGGTTACAATATCAACGCTATCAATATGAAATATCGCGCACGCGCCGCGACTCCCGCTGCCAACGCAGCAACTCCTTCCTTTCCGTTGACCTCACTCACTCGCAAGAACACAACGACCCTTAAGGAAATCGTTTTTGGCTGCGGTAATCTGTGAGATGGAGGTACTTCCCCAATCCTGCTCGTAAGCTGCCCAGCTTACAAATACGCTGTACCCTACCTCTCTTTTACCAGAGCTTCTTCCGCTCGTCGGCAGGGTGCACGACCTGCAGGTGAGATTGGCTTTGTCTCTAAAGATCGTAGTGACCCACTTACGCCCCCGACCGGCTGCTTACAAATACGCAAATATTCGTTATAACCACATTCGTAGTAACCACATATAGGATAGAGCAGAACAAAATTTCTACCCTGGGAAATAACTCCGTCTGACAAAAGACGCCGCCAAATAATAGCAACATATTGAAGCAATCCGCCGAGGTGTTCTCAAGAGAATACAGCATAGATGGGGTTGTTTAAATTTTTTTGATTAGTATTTGTAAGCAGAAGCTTTTATCAAAGCTTACTATCGTAAGCAGTTACCGCAGCCTATGGAAGCCTGTGAAAATCTATTCACGCCATTTTTTTAAGAACCCTATGTTGCAGTCTCCTGGGAAAACCTCGACAGGCAACTGCCTGTCGAGGTTTTCCCAAGCAGGAGCAGGCAATATTGCGTAAAAAGGTTTTCTCCCACGTACTATCAAGCTGTGAAATAAACTTATTTCACAGCTTGATAGTAGAAGCTGTGAAATAAACTTATTTCACAACTTGATAGTACTATCAAGCTGTGAAATAAACTTATTTCACAGCTTGATAGTAGAAGCTGTGAAATAAACTTATTTCACAGCTTGATAGTACGTGGGAGAAAACCTTTTTATAACCGCATATCGTAGTGCAAGCGGAAAAGCGATATTTCCATCGCTTCGTCAACGCATCGTCGACCTTAGCCTATTCATAAATGAGTTTACTAATCTCGAGCTCCTATACTCGTATCTTGCAGTGGGTAAATACTGGCTCAAGACAATAAATAAATATTCCTGAAAAAAATACACAGAACCGAGCCAAGTTTAGTCGCGAGCCAAGCAAAGGCTATTATGGATACTAGATAACTGATAATTTACTTAAATACATTTTTTATGTAAACACATACATATTACACATAGAAAACGCCCCGGCCAAGACAATCAGATATGCACGCAAATGTTTGTCTAGTATGGGGATCGAACTCGCGACCTCGGAGACAAAGTGGACATTCCTAGCCATTCGAATTCAGTACATAAATAAAAATGAACGAATTTGATATGTGTAATATTATAAATACATACAGGTTAGGTACCTTGGAGGGTCGTAAAAGATTTCTACATACTATGGGACCCCCTTAGTAAGTAGAAATCTTTGGAAAAGAAAGGGCGGGACGCCCCTCTCTGTCCAAAGATTTCTACTTATCGTCGCCCATACGCGTCCTCCACTCTAGGACCTTCGGGCCCTATCTGCCATCATTGATACGGCAGATATGAATTCTAATCCCCCCCCCCCCCCATGCCCCATGCTAGGCCAGAAATACATAGTTTGTATTACATGGTAGTTTAAACGCACGTACAAAGTCACGCTGAAAAGCATTATTTAGAACGGGTTCTCAACCAACTAGATACCGCCCGGGATTACCGACCGTGTTCCCAGGACTTACAGATGTTCTCATCCCCTTAACTGATGTTTATATCAGCAAATATTGAACTTTAAGCCGTCGGCAGCTGGAGAGGTTTACCGACCTACTTTGTACATTAATTTTACAATACTAATAAAGTTAT
The DNA here is from genome assembly GCA_937001555.2 of Hypsopygia costalis. Lineage (NCBI taxonomy): Eukaryota > Metazoa > Arthropoda > Insecta > Lepidoptera > Pyralidae > Hypsopygia > Hypsopygia costalis. The sequence continues at coordinate 18,964,825 of OW443349.2, read as the reverse complement.
TAACTAGGTGTCACCCGCGACTTCGTCCATTACAATTTTTTTTCAGTTAGAAATAATATTATTTTTATTTTTCATGCAGTGACTGAATTCTTTAAAAAAAAATGGTAATATAAATTTATTTGCCTGGAGCTCGATGGCCGATGGCGTTGTTCTGCGTGTATCTGTCTAATTGAACACGCAAGTTGAGCAACGACGACCGCAGCATGTCTACGGATCGGTTTATTTATCTTGAGCTCCTATATCATACAGTGGGTGACAGTGGGTAGCTATAGGTTCATGGCAATAGATATTCCTGAACAAATTACACAACGCCATCTAGTTGCGAGCCAAACGAAGCTTATGGGTACTAGATAACTGGTAAATTACTTAAACACATTTTTTTTGTAAACACATAAATAGAAAACACCCAGGCCAAGACAAATAGATATGCACGCAAATGTTTGTCTTGTCTGGGTATCGAACCCGCGACCTCGGAGTCAAAGTGGCCATTCCTAGCCATTCGACCACCAGGGTCGTCAATTTATAAATTTCCTTTACTATTTACAGTTTTCAACACGTCATTATAGAAATATATTATTAGACTCATTCATATCTTTTGCCTATGCATACCATTGTATGTTGTTTCCGCTACAAAGGAGCCAAACAAAGGCTTACCTATTGTTAAGCAGTTACACGCACCGGCGCGGCCGCGTAAAAACCTTTTTATATCCTTTTTGAGGAATCCCATGTTGTACCCTCCTGGGAATGCTTCAAATAAATACAAACTCTCTCTCGATTTTCAATAACATTCCGTATTATTCTTTAGTAAATACGATGCCTCTGGGCTATGGAGTAGGATATACTTAAAGTTGACTCAATGATGGAGCTTAATATCGCTTCCATTCTTATTCTAAATTGATTGAAGATTGCCATTAAGAAATACTTGTTTCATTGATAACAATTGTTGTAATAGTTAAGTTTATTGCAAACATTTGCACGTAACGTACGTGTTTAAGTTTATATGTTATGCAATTGACATAAAGTTCATTATGTTATGTACAATTTCCTTGCAAAAAGTCGCTTCCATACCATTATACGGCGGTGTAAATTAAGCCTTACCAATCGATAGCGTCAGTTAAAGGATCAAAATTTTAAAATAAACATGGTGTCGTAAATGAAAGGAAGACCATTACTTTAGTATTAAGAGCTTATAAACAATTTATCCAATATTCACTAAGTCTATTTTGGACTCTAGTGTAAACAAATCACTACTAATTCGGTAAATTAACTGCCTGTTGACTTATCTTATTTTCAACGTTGAAATTTGGAAATAAAATCCTTTTCTCCTCTGAGTGAACTCAAACATAAAACCTACCTATGTAAATTACATAGGTAGGGTTTGAGGTGTAAGAGTTCATCAACGTCTTTGAACCAAAGCCAACCTCACCAGCACGTGGTGCACCTTACTGACTGACAAACGAGGCTCTGGCGAAAAGAGAGGTAGGGCATAGACCTCACAGAATACCGCAGCCAAATAATAATTCTCTTGAGGGTTGTTGTATTCCAGCGAGTGAGTGAGGTCACGAGAAAGAAAGAAAGGAAGGAGTATAGGCTGGCAACGTATCGGAAACTCGTTGGTGTTGCTGATCTTCATAGGCGGTGGTGATTGCTTTCCATCAGATGACCATGTGGATCTCGTCGACTATGTGCTCGACGTCGTGCTCGTTTTCCCCCCTCTCACATAAAAAAAACAAAAAGGTAGTAAACAAAAAAGTTGGTTACTAGGTGTGATCTCTTTTAATAGACTGTGCGGTTCCAGAGAAGTTTCTTCCACGTATTATCAAGCTGTGGAATGTGGAATGCCTGTTGAGGTTTTCCCAGGAGATAATAGCAAGGGGTTCTTCAAAAAGGGCGTGAAGATGTTTTTACACTGTCGGCAACGCGTATGTGATCTGGTATCACAGGCGTCCATAGGCTATGTGGTAACTGCTTTCCATAAGGCGGGCCATTATGAGGCACCCTAATGGTACAAAAAAATATTAAAAAAGATTATAACACATGCCTGTGACAGTATTACTATGACATAATTTAATATTATTTCGAATTATGCTGCACTACCTTCCTTATAGGGAGAAATCCCTTATAGGGATAAGTCCGCCCTTGTACACTCTGTCTTATCAATATAGTATGTGTTATGTCATATTTACTGTAATAAAGATTTTACAAACAAACCTCCAAGCCTGACCAGTAATTATAATTTTAAGTATACAGGGTCATTTCAAAAATAGTGACAACTTCTTACAGGTTGCTTCCGACAACTACACTGAACTAGTTTTGTTCTACAACTATTTGGAATTAATAAGTCATTGCTATAAAAATCCATATGTAAATTAAAATATAGATATTGAGCATGCGAACAATCGTTTACTACAAACATCTATAGGATACGATAGGCATCAAGTATACTGGAAAAATATCCAAAATGTCGGTTGGCGCTCCGGGCTTTTATTTCTCAGTGGCAACCCTATTTACGCGAAGCACCTATCTAGTCCTATTTATATCTAAGTTATTTTTGGCCCAATTGTTTTATCACTCAAGTTTTTCAATAAAGGAATCATAAATCCATTTTCCCAAGCAAACGTATCAGCGAGCTCAAGTCCAGGAAATATCTAAGCCCGGGATTACATTGATCGTGTTTCCCGGCATGCCCCGAGCCTTTTGGTGAGCTGACGACTATTTATGTGAGAAAAAATATACAGTCATATTGAGTTGGACTGTTAAACTCGTAGATTTAGGTTGGCTGGTAGAGAATCCTTTTAGCGTTAAGTCCTTTCGGACCCTTATGTTATTTGTGGTATATAAAATTTCTTTAAATTAGCGTTACGAAGGTTCTATTGTTTTAACGCTATGACGATAACTTTTTACCCGACTACAGCAAAGAGAAAAGGGGATAATGCTTTTAGCAGTCTATGTTATATACATAGATGTGTATCATCATCATCATCATCATCATCAGGTCATTTTAGTCTCCACTACAGGAGCACGACCCTCTCTCGTCCGTCCTAGACGGAAGGAGGATTTGGCCTACACTCCCCACGGAGGCCAAACGGGTTGGGGAGGTCTGATCGATATTTGATAATGTATTTCCCTTAGTCACCTTGTACGACATCCACGGGAAGGAACGGATTGATTCTATTCTAGTCTGCCGGAAACCACACTGCTAGATGTGTATGTATGTTTGTAATTACTTATGTGTCTGCACTGAGGAGCTCGGTGGCGGCGTTGCGCGAGTCTAATCGAAAACGCAAGTTAAGCAACGTCTATCATAGCCTGTCCATCGATAGGATGATGATGGGTCTCGAGCTCCGCCATTCTTCGGAGGCCACGTTAAGCCGTCGGTCCCGACTGTTGTCATTAGGTGACAGTCCTTAAGCTAAATTAGTGGCCTTAAAGCGGCTTGAAAACACTGGCCTCCGCCAACCCGCAGAGGAGACCCTCATCACAGTGGGATGAGTAAGGGTTAATGACGATGTATCTATATGTCCTTATAAAGTTGATACTGTTGATTGTTGGCACTTGGTGGAACATTATTATCATAATGTTTTAATAAAACAACCGACCGGTTGCGCCGCTAAGGCACGTAGAAACACATAAACCATCTGTTTACCTTGATAATGACTTAGCGGCGAAACCGGTCGGTAAAATTAAATATAATTAAGTGGAACAGTACAAGTGTTTTATTATAACATTATATGTCCCTAGTGATAGGCATTAAGGACATATAGATGTTCACTATTCATCCAATTTTGATGTCAATGTGTACATTTGAGAAATTAAGTGATTTCCTTCTTACTTGCGTACATTAAAATGCATCTGTGTGAGTACTGTATTCACCTCAACTCTCGCTGCACGACCTGTAAGCTGAAATGGACTGCAAGAAGTACCGAATAGAGCTCATTTTTCCAAATACTCACCGGATACGTGATGTCACGAATTGAATCTAATAATATACATACCTTGTTCGCAGACGTATCCCGCGACGGTGATGCCGAGACCGAGAGCTGAGTCCTTGTTCAGCTCCACCTCGTAGCTCAATGTCTCCGGCTCACCAGAACCGCGCACAGCCATGTCCAGTGGTAACCTAAACATTGCTAATATCAGTATCATCATCCTCGACAGCTTGTATCTACCCACTGCTGGATATAGGCCAACCCCATAGCTTTACATCAAATTTAATCATCCGCCTATCCCATCCAGGCGCTTCCTTGAGGTTATCCTGCCATCTAGAGTGGGGATGTCCAATTCTTCGTTGTCCCACTCAAGGCCTTCACTGTACCTTCCTCTCCCATCTGCCATTACTGAATCGGGAGCTGTGGCCTGCTCACTGCTACTTCAGCTTGCTAAATTTGAAGGCTATGTCGACAACTTTGGTTCTCTGTCGAATTTCAACGTGCTTGATTTGATCACTTACGAGAAACGCCTAGCATAAACCTCTCCATCGCTCGCTACGCTATCTAGCCCGTGAACCAGCCCGATTATTAGTATAACTTATATCAAATGGGGTGGCTCACCATTATCTTGAACTAAAGCCAACCTCACCAGTGTGTGGTGCACCCTGGCGAATAGCAAAAATGCTCTGACAAAAGAGAAGTAGTACATATCGAACTCTACCTCTATCAAGAAGACCACAGCCTTGAGGAGGATCTTGTTCCTGCATGAGAGATTACCAGATACGAAGAGATGTTCCGTCTCCGTGCGTATTGTACAAATTTTACCACGGGAAGTATTCGGATGAGCAGTTTAGTTTGAAATCTGCCGATAACTTCCACTGTAGTGCTATCAATTATTTCATCCAAATCCAAATAATGACTCAGTACGCTACGAGTCTATATTTCTAAAGGCTGGCAATGGATCGACGGCACCTTGATGTTAAATTTCTATGGATGGTGGTTTTTCAGCAGGTGACCACATGCTCGTTTACCCCCTCTTATATAACCGTATGACCAAACGATAGAAGTGAAAACTTCATCTTTCGCTGCGCCTTTCTCCTTCCCAGCCGACTTTCATCGAACGAGCGTTACATAGCCGACCGCGACGGCTCAGTCAATAGCCACAAAATTTGTGCTCAGCGTGCTTTAAGAAGGTTTCACTTCAATAATGTATAATAAAGTGTACCTCATTGGGGCGGGCGGTGGTTCACTGGGCGCCAGTATGAGGGGCGGCGGGCGCGGCGCCGGTGCCAGGGCGCCGCGCGGGACAACTGCTACGATAGACGCCACGGGCTGTGGGAATACCATTCATATTAAATTTATATTGTACACTAACAGCCTCAATTATTTAATCGAATATTTAACACAATGGGGGACCTAAAACAGTGAGTTGTTATCTAACACATCGGTTATAATAATATGTATTGTGAAATCGTTTACACGCTTGATAAATCTTCCTTGTTGCTACCAAATTAGTTGATATTAAGCTTGTCAACTTCAAAATACGAATTTGCTGGAAATGTTGATTTCAAATGCGGGACAAGGATGGATCTAATGAATTTTGTTTAGAATACAAAAAAGTGAACATTTTTGAAAATTAGGATAAGAAGTAAAATAAGACACCTTGTTAGTTAAATAATAGTCAATATTTATTTTAAAAAAAGACAATTATAGACTATAATTTATATATTATATTCTATTATGGTATAGTTTACATTTTACCGTGAAAACTATAAGTTACTTTTAAACGAGTATTTGTCTTGAGATTGCGCATTTGATGTATGTGCGTGCGCAGCTAATTCCGAAAAGTGGGATATTTAGCATCCCGCTCACACGCTGAGCGGACGTCTTGTTAAGGGTCTCAGAAACGGGACATCCCGCGTATAGCGGGACGGTTGGCAACCCTAGTTAGTACCAACTTAATATATGAAATGAAATATCTGATCATCACTGACGACGAGCCCGTAAGAATGGCTAACCGTGTCCACTTTGACTCCGGGGTCGTGGGTTCCATCCCCGCAGAAGACAAACATTTGTGTGCATGAACATGTCTGTTTGTTTTGGTCTGGATATTTTCTAATAGACTACAAGCCCATGGAAAAAAATTACCTGTGAAATGAACCAACGTGAATAACGCTTAGAAGGATGTTACTATATCAGAAAATAACTCTGAGCCCTATGCCGTCATTTCTCACCTTTACCGCTCAGAAATGACGGCATAGGGCTCAGAGTTATTTTCTGATATAGTAACATCCTTCTAAGCGTTATTCACGTTGGTTCATTTCACAGGTAATTTTTTTCCATGGGCTTGTAGTCTATAAGTAGTATATGCATGCATTTAAAAAAAAGTATTTAAGTATAATATCAGTTATATAATACCTATAGTAAAAGCTTTCCGCTTAATTTGGGACTAGATGCCGCTGTGTAAGTTGTCCACAAATATTTATTTATTTATTTTATTGGGGACCTAAAACAGTGAGTTGTTATCTAACACATCGATTCCAATAATATGTATTGCTAAATAATCTGAACGCTTGGTAAATCTCTCTTGTTGCTACCAAATCGGAATAGTATGTATATTACCCCAGATTCATTTCTGAATACTCTGTATATGAAATGACACATCTGTTCATCACTTACTCTGTGATGCAGCCGTTCTTCAATGATGGTAGGTGGTGGAGACGGCGGCGTGGTGTCCTCGCACAGAGCCCCGAAGCCGTCGTGGCCTGCCTCCGCCAGCCGGCGCTCCAGCTCGATGGGGTCGGCCAGGAGTCGGGACGGAACCACTGGCGCTTGGGAGGCGCCCAGCGACTGGAGAAAAGAGATCATTTTAACTTATAGAGCTTCATTCTAACACAGTCTTTTAAAATAAATGTGGATTGGTCATCAACATCTCTGAACCAAAGCCAACATCACACGTACGTGATCCACCCTGCCGACTGTCTAACGAGGCCCCTGGAGGAGAGATATCATTTTAACTTATAGTTCTTCATTCTAACGCCGTCTTTGAAAATAAAACTGTTCATCAACATCTTTCAACGAAAGCCAACATCACATGCACGTGGTGTATCCTGCTAATTGACGACCTAGGCTCTTGTTAAAGAGAGGTAGGGCGAGCTTAGTTGTAACCTGCCCGACTGGGGATGTACCAGAATGGGGTTGCTGCGTTGGTAGCGGGAGCGGCAGTGCGCGAGCGATATTTTATGTTGCGACTGCATATAGGCGACGGTTTCACATCAGGCGGGTCGTATGCTTGTTTGCCATCCGACGTACTTTTGCACGCCGGGAGTGCCGACAGAAGTGAAAACTTGAACATTACGTATGTATTTTTGAAATCGTCAGGAAATATTTTGCACTATTGCAAGCCGTGGCCGTGACCCGCCCGCTCTACTACCTACCGCACCAAATAGACAGGTGTCGGTTACGGTAACGGTATCGCAAGTTCAATGGTTTTTTCACATCTCAAAAAATGCCCAACTCGCGTAAAGAAGTTTTCACTTCAAAAACGCTAAGCTCGCCTGGTATTTTAATATAAATGATGATGATATATGTATTTTTAGTCACATCAGTCACTTTTGGTTATTTTTATTCAAGTTAGCATAAATAAAATTGCTTTTCGGATTTCCACAACGGCGACATGTGCAGTCACACGAATGAAGTGAATATTTGGGGCTTCAAACTTTAAAATTCTCTCAAATAAAGCTCGAAATTGAACATATTTCGCGACACTGGCATTTCAAACGGAAAAAAGCTCCAAAAGTTTCCAAAGCTCTGGACGCGAATTTTACACCCGTTATTTTCATTCCAATTGTAGAATACTTTTTGGAAATTTAGAAAATGTCTACTTGGCTGTGTGGCAGCTATTACAAATATGAAAGATATATATCATCATCATCATCAACCTGTATCTTGTTAGCTGTACCTGTATTGACGAGCTCGGTGGCATAGCGGTCAATGACGCGGCTTCAACACCAACGCTCAACGTGGGTTCGATTCCCATATAGGACAAACATTTGTGTGCATGAACATGTCTGTTTGTCTTTTTCTGGGTGTTTTCTATGTTTCATAAGTATGTATTTACAAAAAAAAATGTATTTACGTATGTTTATCAATTGTCTAATACCCATAACACAAGCTTCGCTTACTTTGGGGCTAGGCTTGTCTGACAATATGGTAGATATTGTCAGGCAATATAGTCACACTACCCACTTCAGTATAATATATGCTGAGTTGGAAACAATTTGCGACATCGCACAACACTGTTCTCTTTTCTTTCTTGTTTATTTCATTGTGCTGTTTTACTTATTACGCTATTGCATAGCTTTTATCGCAGGCTTTGAGCGCGGCGACCGAATCAAGAAATTCCATAACGAAAATAAAACCTAACCTAATATGACCTTTGGACTCGACCTGGCTTAAGAACATTTCCTTATACAATACATACTCGTATTTCGCCAGTGAGTATCATCGAGTCAATGGCGCAGTTGTAAATGTGTGACCAATTTGAACTATTGTTTCTACGTTCGCGCCTCGATGTGGTCATTACTCTTTTTGTAACTTTATTCGATGTTGGTGGATGACTAAAGACTTTTTTTGAACTTTTTCGCTATTATTATTTTTGACATTCGATTTTGACATAGGTATTTTTTTCTTATCGGTCACCTCGCTCAAAAAGTGTAACTTGAATTAATATCAAAGAAAAAAAAATACTGCATAAATGTCTGACAGACATTCTCTCAGATGTCTGTCAGACAAATTACACAGCGCCATCTAGCCCCAAAGTAAGCGAAGCTTGTGTTATGGGTACTAGACAACTGATAAATATACGTAATTTTTTTTTGTATATACGTACTTATGATACATAGAAAACACCCAGACTAAAACAAACAGACATGTTCATGCACACAAATGTTTGTCCTATGTGGGAATCGAACCCACGAGCGTTGGGGTCGAAGCCGCGTCATTGACCGCTACGCCACCGAGCTATGAAATTGCACGTTACTTTCAGATTACTATATCGAGAAATGATCTTCCCACACTCCCAATGTTTCTAAAGGACCTATCCAACGACACTCCACACCATGGGGTAGGTGCAGAAAAAAAATCATCCCCATTTTACGTGTAGGGGAGGTACCCCAAAAAAAAATATTTTTCAAAATTTTATTCTACCACTTTGTCAGCATAGTTAATATGTGTCTACATGCCAAACTACAGCTTTCTAGTATCAAGCGTCTATAAGCTAGGCGCGGACTGACGGACGGACGGACAGATGGACATGGCGAAACTATAAGGGTTCCTTGTTTACTACGGAACCCTAATGACCGCATTTCGGTAAACTTGTTCACGGGAACCAATCGAGTATGCGAAATTTCATCTCAATCGGACACTGGAAACTGAGTCTTTTAACTTGTAAGAATCGATAACAGAAAGTAAATAAATAAAGACAGGAAGTGGTATAGGCTGGGAACGACCCCATCGTGTTGCTGATCTCCATGGGCAGTGCTTTCCATGAGGTCACCATCCCACATGCTCGATTGCCCCCCTCCCCCTTCCTCATATAAAAATAATAATATTTTCGATATTACAAAAGAATCAAAAGAATTTTTAGATAACCTATTTAAATATTTTCAGAAACTATTCAAAATTCTTTACAAAACAGAATTTACGAGTATGAACCCTAAATTCAGTTCATAATTCTCTTGCGGTTATTACTTTGATCTATTTAGTACCATGGACACAAAATTGGGCTAGACTGATCGATGGACAGCAGCTAGACTGAGACCCGATTTATAGCTAACTGTAGACAGGTTCAGAGAATAACTAGGTTATAGACGATTCCTCAGCATAAAATATCTATACCGCTTACTAGAGTAAGATGCTTTATCGATAGATGCGCTCTACTTGCATAAATTGTGGCAAGAAGAAAGCAAGGTAATTGCCCGGCATTTATTCAGGCCCGCGCCATTAACAGTCAAAAACAATCATTGGAACTTTAAAATGCCTGCCTGTATGTTGACGTTCGTTCCGTTTCTTTGCTTACTGCATGTATAAATGATTCATAATGCATTTATTTGTTCATAACGCGGGTAAGATATGAAAATTATGTTAAAAATTTAATAAAACAGCAGGAACAACCATTATTCTCCTTCTTGGCATATGAACATAAACACTTGAATCTAACTTATCATTCAAAATTTTATATTAATTAGGTACTGAGTGTCATTTGCATATCAAAATTGAATTCGACCACGAAACAACGAGAATTAGATTAAAAAGAATCAATATTTAAACAATGTCATGAAATCATAAGAAAATGACGAAGTACAGGTTAGCGAAGGTAGAGTAAACTTTTTGTAGCCAATTTTTATAATATATAATATTCTTTATTGCACATAAATTATTATAACATAGTTACATCAAAAGTGTACAAAGGCATAGTAAAGGTGAGATTATCTCTACAAGAGATCTCTTCCAGCCGACTCTACAGGCAGTAAAAGCAATAGCCACTTGACGGATAATTACAGTATGTGCGTACATATAAATAAAGAAATAGAGAATGAAAGAAAAAACAGCAGAATCAAACGATATTTTACTGCCCTGAAGGCCAATTCTAGTAATTATTTTACGATCTCAGAATGAAAGTTGACCGAATCGAGATTGAATTATGAATTGAATGAAAATTATATACTTGATTTCAATCATTAATTATTATCAATTGTATTGCTAACAAAATATCATGCTAAATTTGTTTAATTTTCGGTCAAAATTCGATATACATATTCCTATAATCCCACTTTAAACAAACTTTGCAATTCCATGTTGTGATACGAGAATACCATATTTGACATTTGTGAGATCGAGATTGGATCGGAACTACAAAATACAAATACAAAAATACAAAAAATGATGTTCGCCTATAGCCTGTCTGTAAATACAATGTCATAGATAATAGTAGCTCGCACGCCTCTGCCTCAATTCCGAGACGAGTTGTAAGGATTGTGGACGATTCCAAGCTCACGGCATTGAGCCATTAAGTCTGATGGTGGGTCTGAAGTGGTCTGAGGAGACTTTACCCCTTTTTGTGTGTTCTACAGATTGTATTTGTTTGTTTGTACTATCTTTATTGTACATGAAATAAATTTCCAACATAGTAAGTTAATGGAAAAGTACACAGGCGGACTTATCCTTCACAGGGATCTCTTCCAGCCAACCTTAGAGTGTCTGAGAGGATTTCATGATTAGGCAAGTGGAGTACCTACCAAAAAATTGTGGGATAGAATTATGTTAATTAAAAAATACTTGTTTACATATACAACGTGTAACTCCAAGTACGCAAATCTCAAACGCCTCAACTGAGTTTAATTGTTATAAATTTTAAGTAATAATTTCGAAAAAAAAAAATTCTCGTAGATATGGACACTTTTTTGTTTTCCTAATAATTCTAATAGTTTCTGAGCGTTCGTTTCGAGCGAGCGTTTCGCGTCAATGACGCATAAGCGTCCCATCTCTACACGGCGCTTAAGACTTTTTGGACGCGGCGGTATTACGTTTGTTTACCTACTTACATTTTCTCGCTTGATTGTCGAGCGCAATTTAGTAAATATACACGGGAATTAAAAATAATATTTATTATTTTTCAAAACCAGTTACTTAAAAATGGATGAACATTATGGAATTGATTCTACTCATGATTCTGAACAAACTATTTTTAGGTTTTGCGTACTTGAAGTTACACGTTGTATATCATACTAGCTTTTGCTCGCTCGCGTAAAATACTTTTTTTTAATAAAAAATATCCTATGCTACTTCTGATACCTCCAAGAATATGTGTACAAAGTTTCATGATGATCGGTTGAGTAGATTTCGCGTGAAATCGTAACAAACAAACGGACATTCACATTTATAATATTAGTAGGGATTGTACAATAGGTTATTCAGAGAAGTTATTTGACAAGATGGCTACAGCCTCTCAAATTGATTCTTATATATAAACGACATTCACGCAGGCGAAGTTGCGGGCAAGACTCAAGACACTATCTTGCAAAAGGATGAGTAAATTAATTTTACCCATTAGCTAGCGAAGCTCCCAACCTGTGTGAAAACGTAGGTTACACCTAAATGCGTGTTTATAACTCCCGTGTTCCGTCACATAGCCAATCACACAGTCAATTACTCTTATAAATTTCCCATAATCATCAGCACTAATCCTGATTAACCGTTACCCCATAAATCTAGCTTTAGGGTTAGATTTATGGTCCATAATTTGAACAAGTAAGGATGTCGGTCGATGTCCGCTCACTTGCCCCTCCAGATTCTAATTAAGAGCCATATTACATTTTGACTGTGATGTTCTTGATCTCGGAAACAAAAATACATTAACAATGTTGACTTATTGAATAGTACAGAATAGCTATTGGCATAGTACGTAGCGGCCTCGCTTTTTGTAAATTTTGCGTAACTTTTTAAATAAACCCGAAATTGCAGAGAAAGATTTTCATAAAATGCGCGCATTCACTATTTTGAGCTCCTGGATTGTACTACTGTTCCAAACAAAATAAAAAAAATAGAATGTTATTTGTTATATAGTCGTATAGTACGTAGCGGCCTCGGAATTTTGAAATATCATTGATTTAATATAGAAAAAAAACATTCTTTTAACCAAAAAAACTTCGAAAATCGCTTTAATTAAACTGTTAATTTCTCGAATAAACGATAATATTATTGAGCAAAATTTATACGAGAATAATTGTTACTTCATGATGAATAAACTTTGTAGCATGAATTTATTATCTTATTTCAATAAAAACGATAAATATAACTTCAAAATTACTACAAAAAACGATGCACCGGCGGCCTTCGCGGGTTTAGTACTGCGCGAGAGCTCGTCAGCGTGCAAATGTAATAGGATAGGTAATCTTAATACATTATGTATTAATTGTATGATCGATAAACTTCGTATTTGAGTTCGAAATAACTATCGACGTCACGGGCTCGATGGCTCGACGTCTGTATTAAGGGGATCCACGTTGTATAAATGGAGAAAAACATATATTATTTACAAATTGTTGAAACATAGAGCCCTGTAGTTGTTGAAACGACATTTGTGGAAAATGATCGTTTTTGACACATTATACTTAACCCTTAAAAGATAATCATATTACATATCTTATGACATTAAAGATAATCAAACGTCCCAGAGACGTTATACCACAATAATAAAAGATATTGTAGAAATATATCCTAATTCTTAGAGTAAACATTAAAAATAAGCATAAAATACGTTTACTTTTTGATCAGCACTTTTTATGTGACAGTCAGTTTTCTATATTATTAAAGTATTAATCAATATTTGTGATATGTAGGATAACTGCCTTGAATAATAAATACATTTAGTTACATTTTTTTTAATGCAATGCTCTTAGGGTTTTTTTTTAAATACAAAACATAGGTATATTTTAAATTTTTATTACCTAACTCGTCACATATGATATTTTGGTCGAAGTGAAGATCCCCTAGTGTACCCTTTGGCTAAGCAATATCTATACTATTTTCTGACAGGACCTCATTTTTTATTCAAGTGAGTACAGGGTTTCTTGTAATTTGTATATTAATAACATACGTACCAAATATTGAACATACATAAGCGTTAAAATTAATTACGACGTGAAACAAAAAAGTAAGGTCTTGTAAAAATGACACAACAGAAAATCTCTAGGACGTATATTATTATCATACATTATATTTAGGTACTGAAAACATTTACCGTTGCATTACACACGTCTCTTATTAACACCAATCGACTACAAAGCTGATTGACATAGGCAGAATGCTGTGTGTTATAGCTATAAAGATGTGGCGATATTTAAGCGCATTCTATGTCTTGCAGACGTAGATTATTTTCCTAAAGTTATAAAAAAAATGGAGAATGTAATGTTATATCAATTTAAGAAGATATTAAATACTTTAGCACTTTACAAATCGTATTACACAATTTTTGGGTAGGTTGTGTATTCAGGGAGTAAATAACTTTCATTCGAGAGGCGCTAGCTACAACAAGGACGTCCTTAACAAATGCCAATAATCCACTACTTAATAAGAAAGTTTGTGACGAACTTTGGATGTTTGCAAGATTGTGGATGTGGATTGACGGATGTATGTGGCTAATCTATCTTGCCACTTAAAGCCAATCCAACTTCACTTGCACGTGAGGCACCCGGTCGATAAGCAAATGGCGTTTTAGCGGTAGTAACTGAGGAAGTACCTCTATTGCAAATAATAGTGCCAAATTAGAATGCCCTTGGGGATTATCTTCTTCCTGCGAGTGAGTAATACATCAGGATGGAAGGAATTGCTTCATTAGCAGCGGGGGTGGCAGCGCGCGAGGGATATTTTATATTGCGAGCGTTGTTATACAGTACGGCCGTTACCGTTCTAACTGCTTCACATCAGGCGGGTCGTATGGTTGTTTACCACGTAGTATAAAAAATACACTTTAACAATGTAGTGACTATGGTAAACATGGGCGAAATCACATGCTGAAGCTAAAGTCGTAAATATTTACCTTACGGTTATAGGTAAGGTAACCGTTTCATATCACGTGAATCGGGTGGCAAACAAGGTGTACTTGTTTGTAGTAGTACCGAGCTTTTATTTTTTACTAGTTTGCGCCTGACACATCGTACACGCGTATCCCGGTATCCTGTGGCAATTTTCACAAATCCTTCCTTAATTTGTATATTCCTTATAAGGTCTAGGGTTGCCCATAGAGATTGAAAGAAAAAAAGAAACTACAACTTTTTAATCTCTATTAATAAACCTAGCGGTTTGGTCTGTGCAGTAATATATCAGTCAGGCAATGTCGCAGAGATGACCACTTATGTTTCAGATGTAGGAGATTCGCCGAGACGAAAGCAGCAGCTGAAGCAGACGCGTCCAAAGCAGCCGCGGCAGTCGCATGCATCTACTAACGATAGTGGGACGGTCCCGGCCGGCAGTAGTTTGCATGAACTAATTGGTGGTGAAAGCACGCAAAGTAGTGTAGATCAAATTGCCTGTAAATTTGACTTCCGCAAAATAACACCTGAATCAATTAACTATATATCAGTCAGTCTCTCAGTCAGCTCCTTTTATAGACATAGAGTTTTATAAAAATAGAGTAACAAAATCAGGCGTGTCCACTTCTAACCGGCCGTAACCAGTTAACACGTCCCAACACGTCATTAATAACTGTCACGCCCGCGGAATATTGACACAAATTGCCTACGAAATTCTGACATTGATAAAATGATTTTGCGACTCACTATTTTAAAATATATATGTATCACTCTCGCGAGTTTATGTAGTATATGTTTTTTTTTGTAAATACATACTTATAATACATAGAAAACACCCACACCAAGACAAACAGACATGTTCATGCACACAAATATTTGTCTTGTGCGGGGATCGAACCCGCGACCTCGGAGACAAAGTAGCCATTGCTAGCCATTCGACCACCGAGGTCGTCTGGAGAAAGAAATGGATCAATGACCTGATGAAGATCACTGGATGTAAACAACGCGAAAACCACTGTTGTGAAAGTCTAGAGGAAGGCCTAAGTTCTGCAGTGGACGCCCTTCTCCTGAAATGATGATATTGATGAAATATCATTAAAGTATTAGAAATGGATATTAGGACTATGTCTATTGCACTTTTCACTTTATGTATGGGACTATATCTATTGCACATTTTACTTTTTCACGGTAATTAAATATTTAAGTAAAACGGTATCTAGATGCCTCTCATGGTTGCTGTGCCTATACTGGGCGTCACTTGTACCATATTATTGTTATGTAACATCTTTGTAATAACTTGTGACTTGCAATAAAAATCTGAAATATGAAATTCCAAACATATCCGTTACCAACTACATAATTAACTCTTGAACAATCTTAAAAAAACAAAAAAAATGTGTTTTAAAATATATAATAATAATAATAATAATAATAATAATAATTTATTTGCACAAAACACGGTGTGAAAGTTGACAAATAATTAGTAGAGCATACATGTTTTGCCAAGTCAGTGGCATGCAAATACATTGTTTGTGATTTTAAATTAGAGGCAAAATATAGTGTACTAAATTATTAAAATAATTATCCATTAGGTCTATTCGATAGAAATACAATGTCAATATTAATATTAGAATAATAGGTTGTAATGTCAAGTAATATGAGAACAACTGAACCTACCTCTGGGTTCATAGATTGTAAAATAAAACAAAAAAAGACACTTTTTAAACGAAAAGAAAAAATACCGAAATGTATGCAGAAGCTGAAATATCACAAATTCTCTGAAGCAAATATATAATTATGTCATGGTCAATATAATAAATCAGTTATTATTCATACTGACCGATACTACAATGTGATTAAACATGTTTTGGTTAGATTTGAGTTGATTTTTGGTTAGGTTAGGGTTTTCCTGTGTCCTGTCACGGGAAATAGGTGCGGAAAGCGGAGCTCCGTCAACTTAGATGATGAATGATGTAGTGTCAAGTAAGATTAATTATTAATAAGTGACAATTTATTACTTTGGCCAGCCATTATAAATAATGTCCAATTTATTATATTAACCGTAACATATACATACATGCATTTAAATAACATATACCTACATGAAATAGTAAAAACTTTCTGAAAGAGAAAATAAACCAACGTCAAAAAGTTTAACGTTCAGATTTAAAGTGCGAAGAAACTAAACGAATAATTAACGTCTTCAGCGCAGGGTTATTTAAACGGAGCCGAGTTTTTAGATGATTTGAATTTAATCAGGTCACGTAGTTAAACCGAGGAAACTCAGTAATTCGAGTAATTAGTGACTTTTGCAGGTGAAATTACTTGTAGTTATTGAGGTTTAGTGAAGGCAGTAGGGGTAAGAAAAAAAATACATTACAAGGTACAAGGCAGGTACAAATTCGTACAAACAATTGGTGAGGAGCTCTAGGGCATCGTTGCGTGTGTCAGTCTAATCGAACACGCAAGTTAAGCAACGTCGGAGGTAGCCTGTCCATGGATGGGTTTATTTATTTCGAGCTCCTTCGTGCTTCAGAGGGCATGTTAGGCCGTCGGTCCCAGCTGTTATCATTATAGACAACTAGCGAACGCCCGCGGTTTCACCCGCGAAATGCGTAAATGACGTAAAAGGTAGATTGTTTACTAAAGGAACAAAGACCTATTTTAAAGGCGATGGCGTTTTTTGAATCCACAGCAGAGCGAAGTATTGTAGAGTGGAATCCCGAGCGAGGAATCCGAATATATAATCCTGAGCGCAGCGAGGGATTCAAAGTACGTTACTCGAGCTTTAAAATAGTGTTGTTCCCGAGGTGGACACTGTACTTTTTATCACCCTCTATGACAAAATAAGTAAAATCCGAATTTATGTAAACAATTATGAGAAGGAAGGGGGAATATATTACCACAATATTACTCGCGTTTCTTTTAAAAAAATCCCAACCTTTTTTTTTATTTGACAAGCGTGCAGTTAGTTTATTATACAGCATGTTACTTGTTCATACAGTTTAAATAGACTTTTGCTAACAATATTCTAATATAAATCACTTTTAGTCCCTAGTTCCTTTTTATGGTTCCGTATCGAAAGGGTAAAAAGGAACCCTATTACTAAGGCTCCGCTGTCCGTCCGTCCGTCCGTCTGTCACCAGGCTGTATCTCATGAACTGTGATAGTTTAGACAGTTGAAATTTTCACAGATGATGTATTTCTATTGCCGCTATAACAACAAATACTAAAACACTGAATACAATTAATATTTAAGGGGGCTCCCATACAACAAACGTGATTTTTTTTTTGCTCGTTTTTGCTCGCAATTGATAACGATAATAGGTAGACGCTTGAAATACTCACATTATATTTAGTTTTATATTCTCTTTATAAATAAATAATTAAATAAAAATAAAACAAATATTTAAGGGGGTTCCCACACAACAAACGTGATTTTTTTTGCCGTTTTTATAGATAATGGTACGGTACTCTTCGTGCGCGAGTCCGACTCACACTTGGCCGGTTTTATTAATATTTATCTTCTACGCGATGCGCCACGATTTTTTGACCAAATAGGCGCTACCTTTACAGATAGTTTACGAATAAGAGTTAAGTGACTTGCGCACCAGGTGTGCTTAAAAACAATTATTGCAATTAACCGCAATCACTCGCAAGAAACACAACAATAATTGTCAATGACATTTATATTTGGCTGTAGTTTTCTATGAGGTGGAAGTATTTCCCCAGTCAGACTCGACATTCCTTATTTGTGCATCGTCACATTTGTGAAGAGAGTGCACCACGGACGGATGGACTGGACTTTTGGCTCTATAGGTGGATCCATTTACAAGCCATTGTAAAAGTTATCCATCATCATCATCAGATCCATTTTAGTCTCCAATAGAGGAACACGACCCTCTCTCGTCCGTCCCAGACAGAAGGAGGATTTGGCCTACACTTCCCACGCTGGCCAGACGGGTTGGGGAGGTACCAATCATCAAAATCGGCTTCAATTATTTTCTAGACTGCACCGGGTAAACAGACGAGACAAAAAAGTGTTTGTTCATATTTTAATGACCTGTGAACAGCCATGAATTGAGGAGATCGATGCCGTTGTTGCGCGTGTCAGTCTAATCTCGATCTCCTCCGTGCTCCCGGGTGTTGTCTTTAGACGACAGTCGTTAAGGCCTTTGGGCGGTTTTAAAACACTGGCCTTCGCCAACCCGCAGTTAAGCAGCGTGGAGGAGTATACTCTAAAAACCCCTTCGATTGAGGAGAGGCCCGTATCTCAGCAGTGGAGTGATTAAGAGCTAACGACGACATTGGTACAATCAAGATTTTGCAATATTTTTGCGAATTTGAAGTTTTATTTTGACATTTAAAAATTCTTGACGGAGTAATAGACATTGTATTATTAATTTAAATGTAATTATTAATTGTATAATGATACTGAATTTTATTGACTTATATTAGAATTGACATAACGTATTATATTTAATAAAATCAAAATTATATTGTTTGTAATATTTTAACTGGTTGCATATAGTTTAATTGTAATAATTATATTTTTATTGAGACATCTAATTTTGTAAAAATATTTGTACGCCGGAATGGCAGAATTCAGTCCAGAACTACATATATACTTATAAGATCTTATTGTATTCATACCTGTTTTCATACAAATAAAAAAACTGATTGATTGAATAATAATTCTAGTAATAATAACCAAGGATGACTTCAGAAAACAGCTAGTTCAATATTACAGACAGATATTTCATTTTACATGGATATAGACTTGCTTCAGCAAGCTTCTATAGTCCCAAACTTTGAACAATAACCCATCAAATAGTTCCTCCAACATTTCGGCATATCACGGCACTAATTAGTACTCAGTAATTATACGTTAATAAAAGCCACGAATTCCTCAGCCGGCTATTAATCACACGCCGCTTGGCAGTGTAATTCAAATGAAGCCAAGTCTGTGCACAATTAAGGGAAGGCTTTGAATTAAGGAAAGTTTCTAACCCGTCCAATTAGCGCGGCGCACTCGCTGGCTGTAGCTAGAAGTGACTTTTAAAACTACTTTTAGCTTTACACAATGAATTTCTTCTTTCGCACGTTATGCTTCAGAGTACTTTAGATAGTTTGCGAATAAGTGTCAAGTCGAAAGTGTAGGATTTCGACCAGAGATCAGAGAAATAGACTGACATGAAATTAATTGATTCAGGTGATATTTTGCGGAAGTCAAATTTACAGGCAATTTGATCTACACTACTTTGCGTGAATCCGCCACCAATTAGTTCATGCAAATTACTGCCGGTCGACACCCACCCACTACTGTTAGTAGTTGCATGCAACTGCCGTGGCTGCTTTGGTCGTCTCTGCTCCAACTGCTGTGGTCGTCTCGGCGAATCTCCAACATCTGAAACAGAAGATACATGCGACCACCACTGCCCCGACTGCCTGGAGGTGACGCGTGCTGGACGACTGGAGGGTGCACGAAGATCCGCGGCCGACAGGGAGTTGAGCAGGCGAAATCGCGAAATTTGGGTCGCTACACTGCAGGAGTGGCAGGATCGTTGGGCTGATGAAACGAAGGAGAGGGATCTACATCGATTTTTCCCGGAAGTGGCCGGCCGGCTCAGGGCAACTTGTGTCGAACCGGATTATCAGACCTCACAGATCCTCACGGGTCACGGGGTTTTCGGGAAGCGCTTGCGCGACATGGGGTTATATGAGGTGGGTGCTTATCTGTGTGGGGCAGGGGACGACGATAGAGACCATATTCTATGGTCATGTAGCAGGTACTCCGATATCAGACAGGAACTACTGGACGGGATCCGGCGCGATGAAAACAATCCGGGTCCGGTGTACCACACCGACCTTGTTTCCTCGGCCTTCGCCGCTCTGCGCAGGATCGCCCACAAATGGCACGCGCGCAGGAGTGCTGAAGAGAGGGAGCTGAAGACAGGAAGAAGGATATCTTCGGACGGCAGCGAAGGCGTAAATGTGAATGTAGCCGCCTCAGAAGGGGGAGAGGGCTTATAGGGACAAAGGACGAAGAATAAAAAACTTGTAGGGAGTCAAGCATTGCCCCCGGCACGAAAGATCCTTAGAGCAAAGTGCCGTGCGCATCTCCCGCGATTCGGCTCATATGACCGCGAGGTCGGTGGAGCCATGGTAAGGTGGAGGGTTTGCCCCGACTGCCGTGGTCGTCTCTGCGACACGTGTTTCGCCTCTACACGATGCATCCTCAGGCGATCTGTAGATGTTGACGGTTAGAACAACAACCTACAAAAATGTTTTTTTTTTTTTTGCAATCCTGTGATATAACCGGAAGGTTGGCACACAGGGGCGCATTAGCTGTTAGGTATAGAATATGTGTTCTAAGCATATTCGTATACGTAGTCATTGTTGTTGAAGTAATAAGTGCAACGTGTCTTTTTCTTATTTCGATATAAACCCTTGTGTACAACATGGACAACGATGCGCTCACAGTCGAGAGGAATAGATAGATAGATAGATAGATTCGTTTATTACAAACTACAGTCACACACATACAATAATTAAATTAAAAAATAACAAGGAAAGATCTTATACGTTATGTAGCAGAACACAGAATAAAAGATGTGTGTGTGTGCTGCAGCAAGCAAATGGCCACAGCTCAGTGCGACTTTTTGCACATTGTGCAAAAAACACTGATTTTCAGCTTTCGCCTGATGGGCATGCGCGCCTAGTAATAACTATAGAGAAACATGTGTTTTGCTTGTGTGCGTGTGTTTGAGTGCACAGTGTAAGTGGATTAACTGTGAGTCAGTGGTATCCGATCATCTCTCTCATGCGACATATAAAAGACAAGTATTCCTTCATTCGCATGCTCGCCGATTTGTATGCATAAGCGTCCAATGTTCATTGTCTCTTGCTTTCTAATAAGCGAATCTTACGCTGGTTTATCATCAGCTATATTTAAACCTATACATTATATACCATATTAATATATCTATACAGTAACTTGTTAATATATCCGGCATGTTTACAAACATCAACTGCCTTAGTAGTTACTAAATCATTAGTGTGAAAAGCCATTGACGGCTATAATCTCATATCCTTCGCATCGAGGTCGGATATCCGGATACCCGGCGCGGACGAAGCCTAATCTTAACTTACTCGGTGTCATTACGAGATTGCGGCATGAACGTGTCGGTAGGTAAGTCATTACTAATGCATCATTTACTTACTTCTAACTTCAACCAGTACAACTTTGCCTGTTTAATTATACATGAATACCTTCTTGAAGAATTCTCACTTAATAAACGCCTGAGGAAAAGTTAGCGGCAATGCGTTATTTATGCTGTAATGCCGTGACTTATATTTCAGAGAACTCCTTTAATAAATAATTTTATAAGGTTTTATATACCTAATATTTTCTCCGCGGTGAGATTTGGTACACTGGTTTGTTTATCGTGACAATGCATGATTACTTAAATGCTGCCATTTTTTACAATACGGCGGCTGTCACTAAATAACGACTTATATTTACCACTTTGACCCCTTTGATATGGATATCAAATGAAAGGGTTTGATAAGCACAAAAAGGAATTAAAAATTTACTTAATGTAAATTTTTAGCCAATGGCCACTTTGACTCCGAGGTCGCGGGTTCAATTCCCGCAAAAGACAAACATTTGTATGTGCATGAACATGTCTGTTTGTCTTGGTCTGGGTGTTTTCTATGTATTATAAGTATGCATTTACAAAAACAAATTAATTTAAGTACATTTATCAGTTGTCTAGTACGCATAACACAAGCTTTGCGTTTAATTTGGGACTAGATGGCGCTGTGTAAATTTATTATTTAGTATTGGCCTATTGAATTGACTAGAATAGAATCACTCCGTCTCTTCCCGTGGATGTCGTACAAAGCGACTAAGGGAAATACATTATCAAACATCGATCAGGCCTCCCCAACCCGTTTGGCCGGCGTGGGGACTGTAGGCCAAATCCTCCTTCCGTCTGGGATGGACGAGAGAGGGTCGTGCTCATGTAGTGGGGACTAAAATGACCAGATGATGATGATGATTATTATTATTGATACCTGCAGCGAAGGCATCGCGTTGCTCGGTGCTGGCCGTGCGACCAATAGCCGCACACACACGCCGCACTGGCGCAGCACTGCGGCCGCTTGCCGCGCGCACATGCCGACAACCGACACAGCACCGATGCGGAGCAGCATGTCCCCGCTGCGGAGGCGGCCATCCTGGTAAACAAACACATTGCTTTAAGTAATAATCCTTAATCGTGTGGTTTCCGGCAGACTAGAATAGAATCACTCCGTCTCTTCCCGTGGATGTCGTACAAGGCGACTAAGGGAAATACACTATAAAATATCGATCAGGCCTCTCCAACCCGTCTGGCCAGCGTGGGGAGTGTAGGCCAAACCCTCCTACTGTCTGGGACGGACGAGAGAGGGCCGTGCTCCTGTACTGTAGACTAAATTGACCTGATGATGATGAATAATCCTTAATTGCACATCGATTATAACGAATTAGGTTTTAGCATGGACACATCTCGGCCACTCCATACAAATGTCGTGTCGGTAACTACAACGTAAACAATGACGTCTGTGTAGAGTTTGAATATACGCGTGTGCGTGCAGCGCCATAAAATCTGTTCCAGACGTTCCAGTTTTGTCTCAGAGGGGAGGTGAGGTCGACACGAGAGAGCGGCAGGGATTGGCCATACTGTACGTAGTACTATTTATATTGTGGCATGGGTAAAGTGTTTGATGGCGTCGTTACGCGTATGAGTCTAATCGAACACGCAAGTTAAGCAAAGTCGACCGTAGCTTGTATAAATAATAGTACTACTGATGTATTAATTAATTAATATTATTAATTAATTAATACATCAGTTGTAATTAATTAATATTACGGTCATTATATTATAATAGGGATAACATAAGTAATGTATTGCTCATTTGATTTTTTTTCTTTTGTGACATTTTTTATATATTGTGACCTATGTACATTTACTATAATTATTTGATACAAAAATTATGCATGGAATTTTGTGACATTTCTATGTATATATTAATTTGTATGAAAATTTAATTAATAATGACGATATTATATCCACAAATAAATATTGTCAGACAAATTACACAGCGCCATCTAGCCCCAAAGTAAGCGAAGCTTGTGTTATGGGTACTAGACAACTGATAAACATACGTAAATACATTTTTTTTGTAAATACATACTTATGATACATAGAAAACACCCAGACTAAGACAAACAGACATGTTCATGTACACAAATGTTTGTCCTATGTGGGAATCGAACCCACGAGCGTTGGTGTCGAAGCCGCGTCATTGACCGCTACGCCACCGAGCTCGTCAAACAGTATGCTATAAACCTCTTCGATTGAGGACGACGACAGATGTATAAAGATGAGTTTATCTCTACAAATGATTTCTTACAGCCGATTGACAATTTTACTGGTTGTAATACAGTACATGGGGCACACGAAAGTTTTGCACTAATCGGAACTATTTTAATTTCGAATGTTATATTTTTTTAAACGACTTGCAACCTTCTTAGTAATAAAAAAAAATTGGTGGGAAATCATTTGTCAACTGTTTTTTAACACACAACAAAGTTCTACGTACGCAACGAAAATGGAATTAAGTAGAAAAGATTTTAGAGTGATGACTTTTTATGATTTTAAAAGTTCTCTCTCTCCGCAAGACTGTGCCGCTCGTCTTCAAAATACTTTTGGGAGAGAAGCACCTTGTTTAAACACCGTGAGGCGATGGTTCGCTGAATTTGAGAGAGGTCGGGTTTCTTTACATGTCGAATTTCGTGAAGGGCGGCCTTCAACTGCCGTCAACGAAAATAATGTGGATACTATTATGCGGCTAATTGAAGAAAACCCGCGGATGTACCTATGAGACAATTCGAGGACTATTGGGGATTGGTATCAGCCAAATACAGAAATTTTTACTGGTTGTAATACAGTATCATACGCATTGTATTATAATTATAACAATAAATAGACGAGCTCGGTGGCGTAGCGGTCAATGACGCGGCTTCGACACCGACGCTCGTGGGTTCGATTCCCACACAGGACAAACATTTGTGTGCATGAACATGTCTGTTTGTCTTGGTCTGGGTGTTTTCTATGTATCATAAGTATGTATTTACAAAAAAAAAATGTTTTTACGTATGTTTATCTGTTGTCTAGTACCCATAACACAAGCTTCGCTTACTTTGGGGCTAGATGGCGCTGTGTAATTTGTCTGACAATATTTATTGTATTATAACTAGAGATGGGCAAAATGACAGGCGTTAACAATTAGTGTCCAGTAAGTGCCTGTAAATGCCCAATAAACGCCTAGTTTTGGGCATAAATAGGGAGTTTATAAGTACTTTTTGGGCAATTATCGTAAATGCCCGGCATTTTGCCTATCTCTAATTACAACCATTGTTTGTTGGAGTATTGAAAATTAACCAATTCAATTAAATTTTCATTGTCTTACCTACTTCTCGAATTTTTGTCCATAGCTCTGGTTTCTTATAATATAGAATCATAATGGAATACGGTTATTATGACTCCGCCTATTATGTCCAACAATTTAATATGAAGTAATTACAGTGCTAACTTTGATATGAAATTCTTCATAAAAAGTTGGATGTAATGACTGCCGAAAAACACTGAAAATTACATGGCGCTTATTCAATAATTATGTCCAGTTAAAGTAACCGACCGATGACGACCGGTTTTAGGGTTCCGTACCCAAAGGGTAAAAAGGAACCCTATTACTAAGGCTCCGCTGTCAGTCCGTCCGTCCGTCCGCCCGTCTGTCATGATATTATCATCATGATAGTTAGACAGTTGAAATTTTTACAGATGATGTATTTCCGTTGCAGGTTTATTTGTGAAGAAACATCCGGAGCTGTTTAGGAAAGCAAACGACTATAAAAAATATTTGTCCAGGGATCCATCGAAACTATTTATACCGTTTTCAAGGACAACACTTTACCAAAAAAACTGTCATTTTATGGTGATTAAATTGTTTAACAAGATTCCCAGATCAATTCGTGAACTGCCATTAAATCGATTCAAAATAAACTTAAATAAATGGCTTTTGGATAAATGTTTTTACACTGTGCAGAATTTTTTAAATAATAAACATTACTAATAACTAGGAATCAATTCACCTAATTAAAATTTATATTGTATGTCAGAAAAAGTTTGGACGTGAATATTTAGTGGCAATTTATTACTTCTAAATCAAAGTTTAAATTTTTAATCAATTACATTTTATTTACATTTATAATTAAGTTTAATCTACTTCCAATGACATTTGAATGCAATTGTACAATAATTTAATTAATAGACTGGTGATGTATAATTACTGACAAATTTAATGTTAAATTATCAATTTTAAATGTATTGAAACAAATATTTAATTAGATTAAAATTCAATTCAATTTGCATGCTATTATAAAATGGCTAAATAGGCTGGTGATGTATTTTACAATAACATCTGTTTAAATGTTACCCTGTTTATTGCAAATAAATTATTTTGTATTTGTATTGTATTTGTTATAACAACAAATACTAAAAAGCAGAATAAAATAAATATTTAAGGGGGCTCCCATACAACAAACGAGATTTTTTGCTCGTTTTTGCTGGCAATTGATAACGGTAATAGGTAAACGCTTGAAATACTCACATAATATTTAGTTATATATTCACTTTAAAAATAAATAATTGAATAAAAATAAAACAAATATTTAAGAGGGGCTCCCATACAACAAAACGTGTTTTTTTTGCCG
Organism: Hypsopygia costalis; assembly: GCA_937001555.2. Taxonomy (NCBI): domain Eukaryota; kingdom Metazoa; phylum Arthropoda; class Insecta; order Lepidoptera; family Pyralidae; genus Hypsopygia; species Hypsopygia costalis. The sequence continues at coordinate 18,938,483 of OW443349.2, read as the reverse complement.
TCTTCATAGATGGTACGGAACCCTTCGTGCGCGAGTCCGACTCGCACTTGGGCGGTTTTATTTTTTTACTGCGCTGGGTGGCAGACAAGCATACGGCCCGCATGATGTGAAGCGGTTACCGTAGCCACACTAACGCTCGCAACATAAAATATGGCTCGCGCGCCGCCACCCCTGCTGCCAACGCAGCATCTCCTTCCTTTCTGGAGACCTCACTCACTCGCAGGAACACAACAACCCTCAAGGGAAGTGTTATTTGGCTCTCCAGTCGGGTAGCTTACAATGACGCTCACTACCACAGAATAATATACACTATCCCTACCTCTCTTTTCGCCAGAGCTTTGTTTGTCAGTCAGCAGGGTGCACCGCGTGCAGGTGAAGTTGGCTTTGGTTCAAAAATGTTGATGAATCGCTTACATCCCAAAATTATTGATTGATGATTAAGATCAGAGGCCCTTCCGCCAAAGCTGAAGCACATCACCATCAGTTTTTTTAATTCCAAAAAAATTGGTCCTATGGTAACGTTATTGGCAAATATCTTTAGCTTAGTGGGTAGAGCTTTTGGTTTTCTTCCAGCTGAGTAAAACATAATTAGAAACATTACCTTTTGACGGCGATGCGGAAGAATATTTTGACGTCATTTAGTTTAGGTACTAAGTATATTTTATTACTTTTAATTAGTTTTTGTCATTTCTGTTTTGTTTGTATATATAGTTTGTCATATTTAGTTTTTAATTTCATTGTATATTTTTAATTATTGGTGAGTAGTTTAATTAGAAACAATCTAAGCGATAGTTTCATTTTCGCATTCAAAAATTGTGATGGTAATCGGCTTCAGCTTCAGTTTCGGTTTCAGCGGTAAAGGCCCAGCTCCCCTAGCCAAGTGTAATTCGTAGCGTAACGAACATTAGATAGATCACGTGACATTTGTCAATTCTCATAACTAAAATGTTCGATTTTGACAAATGTCACGTGATCTATCTAACGTTCGTTACGCTACGAATTACACTTGGCTAGGAGGGCTGCGGCCCTACCGCCAAAGCTGAAGCCGATTACCATTGAATTTTTTGAGTCGAAAAATAGGTCTTACGTTTTAGTTATTGACAAACATCTTCAGCTCATTCGGTAGAGCTCCGGGGTTTCTACTAGCTAAGCTAAACACAATTACCACCGATCTAAGTTGAAGAACGTTGAAGTTTGATATTTGCATTCAAAAAATCCGACGGTAATCGGCTTCAGCTTCGGCGGCAGAGGCCCAGGTATAGGTAACCATGGGAAGACCTAGGGATGTAAGTGGTTCATCAACATCTTTGAACCAAAGCCAACTTCACCTGCACGCGGTACACCCTGCTGACTGACAAACGAAGCTCTGGCGAAAAGAGAGGTAGGGAGCGTAATTGTAAGCTACCCGACTGGGGAATGTACCTCCACCTCACAGAATACCGCAGCCAAATAGCAATTCCCTTGAGGGTTGTTGTGTTCCTGCGAGTGAGTGAGGTCACCAGAAATGAAGGAGATGCTGCGTTGGCAGCGGGGGTGGCGGCGTGCGAGCGATGTTTTATGTTGCGAGCGTTAATATGGCTGCGGTAACCGCTTTACATAGGCGGGCCGTATGCTTGTCTGCCACCCGACGTAGTATAAAAAAAAAAAAAAAAAAAAAAAAAAAAAAGACCCATCCATCACCAAGCAGGCCAACTTAGTGCAGATAGAAATACTAATACGACTGTTCTACATAGATATGTACACTCATAATACACAAAGCTTCATGTAATTTAAAAAAAGTTCTATATTTTATACAAAAGCGAATTAAATTTGTTGTTCAACCCCCAAGTGAGTTGAAATAACATTTTATTTTTGGTACTGAATGTAAATAAGTCGCATTGTGCCCTCGGGGAGGGAGAGCGGAGGGCCAGAGGGTTGGCGATGAATAGATAACGGCGTGCTGTGAATACTTGATACCTCTTTATACCGACTGTGTTTCATTGTATCGACAAGTACGTGTCGACAGTAGGCTATGTACAATATGGAGATTTACAAATTTATTTACTGTAAGACTTCCATCAGTGGTATTTCCGAACAACTACGACATGGGAGCCTTCAAGAAGAGTCTTTATTTCCCTTAAAAGGCTGGCAATGGTGCTGTGACCCTTTGGTGTTGTTGATATCCATGCTGATCTCCATGATATACATGCTCGTTAGCCCCGTTAGTCACATATACAAAAAAAAAGTGTTTTTCAAAGTGTGGGTCACGACCTCATAGGCGGTCCCCTAGCCTTATACCAAGGAGTTGCGAAAGCTCCCGAAGCTGTAAAATAGAGTGTTCATTATATATACTTTAAAAAAAAACACGCTTTTAAAGCGCATGAAACTAAAAAGTGAAAAATAATTCTTATTACAAGCTGAAAATAATAATGAGTAAAAAATACTAGCACTATTATGAAAAAAGCGTGGGACGCTTTGTGTCATATTTTACTTCTCTTTTAAGCACCCCATTTATTACAATACAATCACAATATTTTGTTAGTTTATTGTTATTTTAAGTTGCACACTTCCTTACCACCTTATATATGGCACAAAGCGCCCCACGCTTTTTTCACAATAATGCTAGTATATTTTACTCATTATTATTTTCAACTTGTATTAAGAATTATTTTTCACTTTTTAGTTTGATGTGCTTTAAAAGCGTGTTTTTTTAGTTTTTTTAAATTATATTTATTTTTCACTTTTTGTTCTATGAAAGCGCCCAAGAGGTCGCCGATCCATTGCCAGCCTATACTCGTTCCTTGCTTTCTTTCTTGTGGCCTCACTCACTCGCAGGAATACAACAACCCTCAAGGGAACTGTTATTTGGATGCGGAATTCTGTGAAGTGGAGGTCCTTCCCCAGTCGAGCACCTTAAAAAATACGCTATGCCCTACATCTTTTTTCGCCAGAGCCTCGTTTGTCAGTCAGCAGGGTGCACCACGTGCAGGTGAGGTTGTACTGTTCCCGATAAGTTTGTTATAACCTTGAAACCTGATCGTGTTCAAAGTCCATTGTGGCCAAAGTGGCCTTTCTCACAAGTGCAAACACGACTATGATACGATATTCCAATATGGAATGCCAGTGCCTATCTTCCGGCTTCATCATCAGACCTTGAAACCTAATTGTGGTCAAAGTTCATTACAAGACTTTTCTAAGAAATCCAAAAACAGCTGTGATACGATGTTCCAACATTCCAGTTCATATCTTCCGGCTCCATCATCAGATCAGTTCGACTGTAACATATTATTGTATTGTCTTCAGAACTACATACAGCTGCCAATTGTCATTACGCTACGATCCTTGGAAGATGGTTAAATTAGTTACCTTATATTCCATTACATAGTTAGTTACATACAGGTCGACCTAACAAAAGCGTATCAAAAAGGCATTTTTATTAAGAAAATGTTTATTTCGGAACGGCTGTGTTAGATACTCGTACTTCATTATTAATTATAGTAACCGATATCTAACGACGACAATAAATAAATATGTATGAATTTGATATTTGTAATTAAATAAAATACATATACAAGTCGGAATCTGGGAGGGTAAAGGGTCGCAAAAGATTTCTACATTCTAAGGGGGTCGCGTCATGAGATAGTTTGAAATCTACTACTGTAAGAAAATATCATATACCAAAATAAGTAATGATTTTGTTTTTAACGTCCCCATTTACTTCGTATTACAACCCTCGTCTTCACTTTCTGTATCTATAAAAGGCAACCGTTATGGTTATCGTGTGGTTATTTCGCAATATGATACTTTTTCTCAATTTGGCCTGCTTGTAAACGTTAACATGTGTGAATATGACCAAAAAACTTGCACTTGGTACTCGGAACATTTCAAAATATTGGACCATCTTGGGAATGCATATTTCAAACAGAAAATATTCAAATTTAGTTAATTAATTATGCAAGTCAATTGAGGACTCCTTCTATTTTTAACTTGATTTAAATATTTCCTTTACATTATCATTTTCAGAAAGATTAGCTCTTGTACAGACTGTAAATGTAGATATTGTATTTAGACTCTTTATCTTCTTGTTTTTTTTTTATACTACGTCGGTTGGCAGACAAGCACACGGCCCGCCCGATGTGAAGCGGTTACAGTAGCCATATTAACGCTCGCAACATAAAATATCGCTCGCGCGCCGCCACCCCCGCTGCCAACGCAGCATCTCCTTCCTTTCTTACTACCCGACTTTTAATTTCATTTATAAATTGGTATTTTAAACTTATCTTCTTTATTCTTCGCTTGGGTTACCTTCTATAATTAGAATAGAAATGTCCCTCTGTTCTTTTTGCCCAAATTTCTCTATTGCCAGCATTTTCACTGGCTGAACACCATCTTGAAAGTCACAACTATCCTCACCTGCTCATCGTACCCTGACATACATTAGAAGGCTCTGGCGAATGAAAGTTATAATTAGTTAGTATACCGCAACCAGCAGTCTAAGCCTATCCAGCTGCAGCGGGGAGTACGTCAAGGGGATGTCATTTTCCCGAAACTATTCACCGCTGCTCTGGAAGACGTATTTAAAACGCTGGACTGGAAAAAACGGGGCATCAGTGTAAATGGCGATTACATCTCACACCTTCGGTTTGCCGACGACGTGGTCATAATGGCTGAATCGCTGGAGGATCTCAGTCGAATGTTGATCGATCTCAATGTTGCATCTCGATCCGTAGGGCTGGGGATGAATTTCGACAAGACGAAAGTCATGTACAATGATGTTGTCATCCCTAGCCCGGTTATGATAGAGAATACACAGATTGAAGTGGTTAAAGACTATGTCTACCTCGGACATTCCATACAGCTTGGCCGGGGTAACTTCAACAAAGAGATCGATAGACGCATTCGATTGGGCTGGGTAGCTTTTGAAAAACTTCGGCACATCTTCACCGCAAAGATACCCCAATGTTTGAAGACTAAAGTCTTCAACCAGTGCGTCCTCCTTGCAATGACCTATGGTGCAGAGACTTGGACACTGACCGTCGGACTGGTCCACAGGCTAAAGGTCGCGCAGCGAGCGATGGAGAGGGCTATGCTCGGGGTTTCTCTGAGGGATCGAATCCGGAACGAAGAAATACGACGGAGAACTAAAGTTGTCGACATAGCCTTTCGAGTTTGCAAGCTGAAGTGGCAATGGGCGGGTCACATCTGCCGAGTAAGTGATGGCAGATGGGGGAGGAAGGTATTAGAGTGGAGGCCGCGCGTAGGACGACGAAGCGTTGGACGCCCTCCTTCTAGATGGTCCGATGACCTTAAGAAAACGGCTGGAAGCGGCTGGATGCGGAAGGCGGAGGATCGTATTTGGTGGAAAGCATTGGGGAAGGCTTATATCCAGCAGTGGATAGATACAGGCTGATGATGATGATGATGATGATACCGCAAACCAAACTTCATCAGAAAACTATAGAAATGACCATAATTGTCTTGCGGTCAGACCAGATAAATACTATGGGACGATATCGTGATAGGTCGACCACACATTCCCACCACTGTGTCTAATATGTAGCCAGAATTAACAGCGGCGACCACCAAAAAGGCAATGAACAGTGAAGTCCATTACCGTCCCGGGGGCTAGACCAGTGCCGTAACTACAGGGTGGCAGTGCGGGCAAAATGCCACGGGCCCCCGGATCAACGGGCCCCAGGCTCGAGAGCTTAGTACAAATAAGATAGGGCTATAAATATACAACATACAAAATTTTAATAGGTAGGTACATTATCATATTTCTTGAAAATAAAATTTATTAACCAAAAATGTACAAAATACTTCTTTAGTGTTAGTTACCTACTTAGATGATTTATTAGAGAGGGCCCCATCCCCTGAGGGATTTGCCACGGGCCCTGATGGTGTAGTTACGCCACTGGGCAAGACTACGGCTGCCTTGGAACTCACAACGAATTTAATCAGAAGAAATTTGTAGGAGTAGGAAGTTTTTGGAATATGACTTCCCCTCTTAGCAATGTGAGAGACAGCAATATGGCAAATAAGGCATTAAAAGCCTAAATAGACGGCTAGTCAAGTGAAGCTCAACCTGTGGCTCAACTGCCACGGATTTTAAGTATCTAAACCAATTGGGGACCTAAAACATCGATTCCAATAATATGAATTGCAAAATCGTCTGATCGCTTGGTAATTCTCCCTTGTTGCTACCAAAACGGAATAGTATCACCGATCAGACATTAACTGTAAACAACAGTGAGTTTTTGATGATTAGTGAGTCACTAATGGCTCGCGTGTCACGAACAACGCATAAACGTTTACGACTTATTACTGTAACTGCGGGGCGCTCGTAGGGTTGCCAGATGATCGGGAACCGTCTGGATTCTCCCGACATTTCATGTGATGTTCAGACAAATAACAAAATCTCACGACAAATATACGTATCTTATCGTCATATTCTACCGCAATAATAATTTGAAAATGGCACACGCACTGCTCGGATCTCGGACTCGTAGCGCGCGTAAAATTTTGACTCATCAATTTCAGGCGCGTATTTTTTTTAATATTTCATTTCTCCAGACAACAACCCCAAAATCCCGACATTTAAATATGTTATCCAGATATTTCGATTTTTAGATCTGGCAACCCTAGGTGCTCTCGGCGGGACACTGTCCGCATTTGTTGGGATATTTATTGTTCTAATAGGGGTTAATATTGGTTTTCAATGTCAAAGAACATGAAAGATAAATAATAAATAAATATTTCTGGACAATTTACACAGCGACATCTAGTCCCAAATTAAGCGCAAAGGTACTAGACAACTGATAGATGTACTTAAATACTTTTTTTTTGTAAATATATACTTATAATATATAGAAAACACCGAGACCAAGACAAACAGACATGTTCATGCACACAAATGTTTGTTTTGTGCGGGAATCGAACCCGCAACCTCAGAGTCCAAGTGGCCATTGATAACCATTCGACCACCGAACTCGTACAGTCAAGCGCCAAGATCATAACGAGCTCGGTGATCGAATGGTTAGCAATGGCCACTTTGACTCTGAGGTTGCGGGCTCGATCCCAGCACACGGTTAATATTTGTGTGCATGAACATGTCTGTTTGTCTTAGTCTGGGTATTTTCTATGTATTATATTGTAGTTACAAAAAAAAATGGCGTGCGGCTGTGTCATGGACGCAGTCGTTTGTTGTACGCGAATACATTATATGCACTAAAATTATCTCAAAATGCAGCACTTCCCCTTCCCCCGCACGCGATGTTCTACAGTCCTTACATAGGTAGCGTAATTATTCATCAAATCAAATCAAATCATCTTTATTTGCAGAATACAGTTACATAAGTTGTTACTCGGGTATACAAAGTCAGGTATTTAAGTCAACTTGTACTAATAATACTTAATAACAATTATTATTATTACAATGAATATTGCCTTACAGAAAATGATAAAAAATTACAATTATAAAAAAAAAATGTCATATATATTAATTTACTATTTAAATTTCATGAATTCTGAGACACTGTAAAAGCATCTATCCAGTGGTGTGATTAAATTTTGGATATAGATGATAGATTCGTAGCTGCATCACCAAATTGTTTCCCCCGATTTTGTTATCGTTAGTTTTTTTTATTGCCTCCATAAGTAAGCAATTTTAAAGACATACGTATTCATATCAAAATGTATTTATGTAAAATATCAGTTAGGTACCTATCTAGTACCCATAGTACAAGCTTTGCTTAGTTTGGGACTAGATGGCAGTGTGTAAATTTGTCCAGGAATAATTATTTATTTTATTTAAAGAATACCTACTACCAATACAGGAATAGAGTCGTTTATTCATTGGCATGAATAAGCATTCTATTCAGTTATTGAATAGCAATAAGAGATGGTGGTAAGGGGGCAGGCCTTCTTTTAACTTTCTCATCTGAAAGTTTTGTACGGGTCAATCTGTCAGGGGACCATTCGGCGCCGCCATTTCTTCACTTCCTTCAATAGATGTTTTAACGTGTACGGGATTCTAGTCATCTTATGGAGATAAAGCCAATCTCATCTGCACGTGGTACACCCTACCGATAAACATTAATGTGGCTCTTGCGAAAAGTAAATCGAGCCCAACAGGGAAGTACTATGTATCGATACTATATTTAGATAGATAGATAGGTAGGTAGATATCATTTTAGATAGATACTAGAATATTACATTCAAATAACAATACTTCTGTGGATAGTTGTATTCTAGCGAGTGAGCGAAGTCGTCAGACTTATATATATATACATAGGACGCGATGACTGTTTACCATCAAGCGGTTCTTATGCTTGTTTGCCATCTTAGTTCTATATAAAAAAAACTTAAGGACATACTGTATATACATATAGGCTACGTTTACTTTTTCACATCAAGCGGGCCGTATTCTTGCTGTTTGGCGTCACACGACGTAGTGACTCCGTGTTTCGGAGGGCACGTTAAGCCGTCGGTCCCGACTGTTGTCATAAAATGACAGTCGTTAAGCCAAATCAGTGGCTTTATGGCGACTTGAAAACACTGACCTCCGCCAACCCGCAGTTGAGCAGCGTGGTGGAGCATGCGCTAAACCCCTACGACTGAGGGGAGATCCGTATCCCAACAGTGCGATGATTTTTGGGTGTAAGTGATACATCAACATCTTTGAAAAAAAGCCAACTTCACCTGCCCGCGGTGCACCCTGCAGACTGACAAACGAAGTTCTGGCGAAAAGAGAGGTAGGGGGCGTAATTGTAAGCTACCCAACTGGGGAATGTACCCCCACCTCACAGAATATCGCAGCCAAATAATAATTCCCTTGAGGGTTGTTGTATGAGTGATGCGAGTGAGTGAAGTCACTAGAAACGAAGGAGATGCTGCGTTGGCAATGGAGGTGGCGGCACGCGAGCGATATTTTATGTTGCGAGTTGATGATGTTGCTTAATATGGCTACGGTAACCGCTTATGTTGCGAGCCTTTCACCAGAAAGGAAGGAGATGCTGCGTTGGCAATGAAGGTGGCGGCACGCGAGCGATATTTTATGTTGCGAGCCTTAATATGGCTTCGGTAACCGCTTCACATCAGGCGGGCCGTACGCTTGACTTCCACTGACGCAGTATAAAAAAATGATTACGTATTGATGCCAAACGACATAGTAAAAGAAGTTAAATAGTAAATTATGCATTGAAATCGGTTCATTTGTGTTATTTTATAAAGTTATTTTATTTATGTCTTTTGTTTTACGATGCATCACAGATAAATTGCTGGTTTAGGTACCATTAAACTTGTCTTATCAATACTTTGATTCATTGAGTAGATCCCAGTAACTGGATCGCTAGACTTAAAAATTAAGTCTCATTCGTAGCAAAATAACCCCAACAACGAACTGGAGCTTTCCCTAGACAATAAAGAATGCAGCTGCATGTAATCCGCAAGCAAACAAAGAGCTATTCAAGCTCGTATCGCCTCCGTCATCAGTCGTCTCAAATTGCAACTCTACGCGACTGCATTGTAGTGTTCGCCCTATTTACGTGAATAAGACAATAAGTAAATATTCATATATTTACTTTCGAAGATATCTTTTCATCATCATCAGGTCATTTTAGTCTCCACTACAGGAGCACGACCCTCTCTCATTCGTCTCAGACATTAGGAGGATTTGGCCTACACTCCCCACGCTGGCGGCTGGGTTGGGGAGGCCTGATCGATGTTTGATAATACATTTCCCTTAGTCGCCTTGTACGACATCCACGAGAAGAGATGGAGTGATTCTATTCTAGTCTGCCGGAAACCACACGGTAAATTCACAATATGAAACTCTTTCTCAATTTGGTCGGTCTGTAAACGTTCACGTGTGACCAAGAAAGTCGCAATAAGCACTCAATTCAACTTAACAAGTACCTTTAAGTGAGGATTAGCATGTGTATGCAAAATGAATGAGGTCACCAAACGTGAGGAGGTGTTGTGTTAGCAGCGGGAATACCAGCACATGAGCAATACTTGTTTATTGCCAGCGTTTATAGGCTACGGAATTGCTTTACATCAGGCAATATGCTTGTTTAATACCAGGCGTAGTATTAAAAATGATTGTTGAGTTCAATTATAAACATTGACAGTGACTAATCAGAAAATCTTGGTAATCGAGCGAGAATCGATCAATCGAATGTTTCTGAACATTGAATTGCCAATTAATCGATTGGAATATTTTCAGCGAAATTCATTGAGCTTATGAAATCGTCTGGTTGTTCTGTCTGTCCGTTGCATGAAACTCAAAATTTAGAAATTCTGACTTCGGATTCGTGTAGAGCATCAAAAAGTAGTACTGTAAAGTGACCTTGGTTTTCCGAAAAAAAGTCGTTCTGTCTGTCCGTCCGTTGCCATGAAACTCAAAATTTCGAAATTCTGACTTTGGATTCGTGTAGAGCATCAAAAAGTAGTAATGTAAAGTGACCTTGGTTTTCGGATATCAATTCGGGATTTCGAAAAAAAAAATTCGCTATGGTGGCGCATGCTGCGCGTCCGATGTTTTTAAAATCGAGTCAATATAATATTCGACCACTTATTACGAGAAAACAATTCTAACCAATGTTCTAACCTCTTTGAAACTTTTTTAATAAAAGGTCGCATTTTCTGAACTCAAGGACGTTTATATAACAGAGAAGTCCAGTCCGGCGAAACTATCAACTCCCAATGCCGCATTGTTTAGCTATGGATCGATTATTAGAATTCAGACGCGTAGGTATTTCGCTAAATCTGACTGCATTATGATGTCATTAGCCATTTTATCATACGACTTAACATTGGCATAGCTTCAAGGACAGTAGTTATATGATGATAGTTACCACAGCATAGCGAAATATTCTAGGTCAATTATTACGACAGTATGCTTACATTAAGGTTCGGCTGCCCTATGCAGAAGTCAAAGACCTCAATTATTTTCAAAAAACAAAATATTTCATTTTCGGTTTAAGGAAAAAAAAACGCATCTACCAATCCAGAGAAACATTACCTTTACCAGCGTATCTTACGTCCATGGTACTGTCATCTGCATAGCAATTTATGTTGCGTACATGCAGCAAGTCATTAATATGCAGAAGAAACAGTGTGGGGGATAATATACAGCCTTGTGGTATACCAGCATTCAGGAGTAATGGATCCAAGCATGCTTCGTCACCTCCAGCTTTGATGCTCCGCATTAAACACGAAAACTACACAAAATATATATAGAAAGGAAGGAGTAGCGGTGGTGGCGGCGCGCCGGCGATATTACGTGTTGCGAGCGTTAATATGGCTACGGTAACCGCTTCACATCAGGTGTGCCGTATGCTTGTCTGTCACCCGACGGGGTATAAAATATATACATATATAGTAGTTTCTGAACTTTTTTATTAATGTCATTTAATGAGAATAATTCGTTATAAGAATAATATTCAATACGGAGACTGAATATTTTCGAGTTGCACGAAAATTTACCTATTTTGGAGTGTTTTTTTTTTTATGTTTGGATTGGACAATATTTTAACGACTTTCTTTTTATACTGGTTTACAATCTATTTGTTACAATTCAAATTTAATAATTATTTTTTATTTAACAGTTCCATACATAACCAATTGATAATTACATAATTTTTAATTAGAATGAATTAAATTTAGTACAAAGCTCAGTGCTAATTTAATATATATAGTGCTAATTTAATAAATATAGACATATATAAATATCTTTATATACATATGTAAATGTAGGCTATATACAATCTATGAACTTTATTAAAATTCTTGTGCTAATATTTTCTAACGGCAACATTGCCTAGGCTCTGGGCAGATTTACGTCGCCGTCGCCAAATTTATTATTATGCAAATTGTTCATTATCATTTTTATCTCGGAATTACCCTTCAGCGAGATGAAATTCTTGAATGAATATTCTTTTATACACTTTATCATGTTAGAAGTACCTAAAAGTAATTAAATTGTTAGGTACTTAATTGTATCGTCGAAAGCAAGGTGTAGGTAATTGCGAGGGAAACAAGTTTGCCAAGATTTGTAGGTAATATATTTAAAAGTACGTATTTTAACTACACTATTTACACTTCTATAATAATAATTTAAGAGAAAGTACAAAATCACATTTGTCGCTAAAAAACATACCACATGTCTATTTAACATGCGATCGGGGAAGGAACAACCTCCCCATGTGGTTGCATTGATATGGGGTGTAAGAGGTTCATCAACATCTTTGAACCAAAGCCAACATCACCTGCACGGGGTGCAATCTGCTGACTAACAAACGAAACTCTGGCGAAAAGAGAGTTAGGGAGCGTAATTGTAAGCTACCGGACTGGGGAATGTACTTCCACCTCACAGAATACCGCAGCCAAATAACGGTTGCCTTGAGGGCTGTCGTGTTCCTGCGACCTGTGAGTGAGGTGACCAGAAAGGAAGGAGATGCTGCGATGGCAGCGGGGGTGGCGGCGCGCGAGCGATATTTTATGTTGCAAACGTTAATATGGCTACGGTAACTGCTTCACATCAGGCGGGCCGTATGCTTGTCTGCCAACCGACGTAGAAAAAAAAATTGAATATTTACAACTTTTTCGAACCTCATCAACCCAACCAAGCTCCGCTTCACAGAATAATACAACCAAATAATGAGAATGTTTTTAAGCATTGTTGTGTTCTTGCGAGTGAGTGATGTCACTAGACATATGAAGATTTTTTTATGAGAGGGGGCAAACGGGCATGTGGTTCACCTGATGGAAAGCAATCACCACTGCCCATGGAAATCATCAACACCAAGGGATCGCCGATCCGTCGCTAGCCTATACTCCTTCCTTTTTTTCTTTCTTGTCGACCTCACTCACTTGCAGGAGCACAACAACCCTCAAGGGAATTGTTATTTGTCTGCGGTATCCTGTGAGGTGGAAGTACTTCCCCAGTCGTGCAGCTCAACAAATAATCTATAACCTACCTGCCTCTCTTTTCGCTAGGGCCTTGTTGGCTTTAGTTCAAAGATACAACCAAGCACTTACAGCCCAAAAGATGCTGTGTTAGCAGCAAAGGAATCTGGGAGCAACCTGGGAGCTGGTGATGGACGAGTAAACCGACGGACACACACGGTTTCGTCATAGTAGTAGCGTATTTTACCGCCTATACCACGGAGAGTGCTCTGAAGAACTGTTCTCCCTTATCCCTTCCTCCCCTTTCCGTCATCGAACAACACGTACTGGCTTGCGGTACCACAAATTCACCGTTGGTATCATTCCGTCGCGTACTAAAAAGTTTGGCAACTTCTATCTATGTCGCACTATTGAAAAGTGGAACGCGTTGCCGGCATATGTATTTCCTCAATCATACAATATGGGATCCTTCAAGCGAAGCGTGAAGAAGTATCTTGTAGGCCAACATGGCAGCGTCAACTGACAAGACATCTAGGTATTTTAGTACGGATCACTTTGAGAGCACAAAGAGAAGCTTTATGCCAAACTGTAGCATTCCTTTTTAAAATTCAATTTAAATTATTACCTACATCCTCGGCAACTGAACGTAATCGGATTGCGAGCTGAGACGGCGAGCTGGGACGAACCTTTACACTGCTTTTATCCGCAGAAACGAAACTGTTTCTTTTTATCTGTATTCCCAAGCTTTTTACTCGTCGATGAAATGATCAGTTCTGGGTTTGTTCGCCCAATGCAATATTATTCATTGTATAGAGGATTTTGCAAAATTGTATGCTACATCTTGCATTATTCGATCCCAATGGAATTCAAATATATTTATTTGCCACTAGTTAGCTCGTTACTTTATACGAGAGTACACGGTGTTCCAATGTATCAAGTACTTGATAATGCTGTAAAAACGAAACCGGTCGATAAAAATAAATCTAATTAAGTGGCAATTTGTTATTAATAAAACACTTGTACTACTACTTAATTAAATTTATTTTTACCGACCGGTTTCGCCTTAAGGCATTCAAGGTAAACATGACAAACATGGTGTTTGCGTTACAAAACATTTTGTACCGTGTAAGTTCAGTCATAAATATAAATATTTAAATAATAAATATTGTCATAAAAATTACACAGCGCCATCTAGCCCCAAAGTAAGCGAAGCTTGTGTTATGGGTACTAGACAACTGATAAACATACGTAAATATATTTTTTTTTTTTGTAAATACATACTAATGATACATAGAAAACACCCAGACCAAGACAAACAGACATGTTCATGCACACAAATGTTAGTCCTGTGTGGGAATCGAACCCACGAGCGTTGGTGTCGAAGCCGCGTCATTGACCGCTACGCCACCGAGCTCGTCATTGAGACTGAATGTCGCAAAATGCTTTGTAGAACACAATCTGTTTACCTTAATAATGCAAAAAATAATAATTACTTAGTGGAACAGTACGGCAGCAACCCATAATCATCCCACTGTTAGGATAGAGGTTTCCTCTCAATCGAAGGGGTTTTAGAGCATACTCACCACGCTGACTTGGCTTAACAACTGTCGTCTAAAGACAACAACCCAGACCGACGGCCTAACGTGCCCTCCGAAACATGGAGAAGCTCGAGATGTTATAGACCCATTCATGGACAGGCGTCGGTCGACATTGCCTAACTTGCGTGCTCAATTAGACTGACACGCACAACGATAGTAAACAATAATAAATACTTAATTTCAAAAACCACAATATTTTAAAAAGCAATTACACAATAAAACCCACAAACCAGCGGCTGAAGCCGCCGCCTGAATTAAATATGAGCGTTGGAAAATGGCGGCATTAATTATAATCTGTCGTGTGCATGAGAGATTATTCCCGAAGCAATGGCCGGTGAAATCGGTCGGGCCGTTATTTAAAATTATATTATGACATGTGAGCTACTACCGTCCGTGGTACAAGGTAATTTTTACCCGACTGCGACAGAAGGAGGGTTATGTTTTTCGAGAGTATGTATGTATGTATGTATGTATAATTGTTTGACACGCTCTGCAGCCTGAACGGCTGAATAGATTTTAGCTTGAGAGGTGTCGTTAGATTCGTATTTGCTGTGAGAGTGACATAGGCTACATCAAATATAAAAAAAATCAATATGGCGGCTGTGAGCCGCAAAATTGTCTTTGCAGTAATTTTTTTTTTCTTCTAAATATATCGATATGGGTATCAAAATAAAGGTCGCGATGACCTGATTTCAAATATATATTTGATAATATATTACTTTTTGCCTGCGGCTTTGCTTGTATGGACTTATATTATTGTTACGCGTGATTAATAAATCTGTTGTTGGTGCAGTCGGGTTTTTGATTTTTTTAATTAACTTAACTTGTTGAAGTGAAAACTTCTTTAGCGGCGTTGTTGCGATTTTTGGGACGGGTAAAAAATGTTAAACTCGTCGAGAGTAGACGCTGGCGCGGCGTAGGAGAGGAAGTAATATCCCCCTCTCTTTCTACCGCGCTGCGAAAATGTATGCCTGTTGTTTATTTTTAATGTAAAATTGTAAACTACCCGACTGGGGAATACAATTTGTATTCCCCAGTCGGGTAGTTTACAATTACGCTCCCTACCTACCTCTCTTTTCGCCAGAGCTTCGTTTGTCAGTCAGCATGGTGCACCGCGTGCAGGTGAAGTTGGCTTTGGTTCAAAGATGTTGATGAACCACTTACACACCAATTGTTGTAATCAAGGCATTACGACATCAAAATGAAACTAATTATTACAACATTATTACATACACCATACATTGACGAGCTCGGTGGCGTAGCGGTCAATGACGCGGCTTCGACACCAACGCTCGTGGGTTCGATTCCCACATAGGACAAACATTTGTGTGTATGAACGTGTCTGTTTGTCTTGGTCCGGGTGTTTTCTATGTATCATAAGTATGTATTTACAAAAAAAAATGTATTTACGTATATTTATCAGTTGTCTAGTACCCATAACACAAGCTTCGCTTACTTTGGGGTTAGATGGCGCTGTGTAATATGTCTGACAATATTTATTTATTTATTTTTACAACACCATTTATTGAAAAATTAATTTTGTTATTTTATTTAATTGTAAGAAAAATTTTTTAATAGAAGCAATTTTAGATTTAAGTATCACAATTTTTTATGTTTTGTGTTTACTACGCCATATCCCTTAAAAAAAAGTTAAAGACATGAATAAAAAATTTTATTACCTTTTGGTCTTTTTCAATAAATAGACGTTTTAATACTATGGTAATTTTGAATACACGGACGTTTTAAACTGGTCATTATGAATTAATAGACATTTTGATAATATGGACATTTTAATACTTTAGACCATATGAACCCAAAGGGCTCAGACTCTTACAAATGTGTCGGACACTTTAAATCTATCTATCTATTTTTTATTATTATTATTTATACCTATAAAAGAGAAAGTATGTATGTATGTTCCGTATATACTCCGATTGTCTAAAAATTTCGTTGAAATCGGTCCAGCCGTTGGACCGATCGGAGCATTTTTTTTTGGCTACGCGGGCGAAGCCGCGGTTAACAGCTGGTCTCTAATGAAAGTTACTCACCCTATCGGCGACTCCTCCGGGCAGCACGCTCTTGACGACGACCCCAGAGGAGCGGCCTCCCACGATGCCGAATGCGAGGCCCGACCCATCGTTTACTAGTTCCACCACCTCCACTTGCGCCCATTCGCCGAACACCTGCTGTGAAGGTAACAGCACGTTGTGATTATTTGTAATACAAGGGTGGCAAATAAGAGCGAAATCGGTCGGTGACCCAATGATCTCTGAACGCCTGAACTCAATTTCTACTCGTAGAGATGCGACGTTTCTTTACGTGCTGTACAAATTATACCACGGGGAGTGTTCGGATGAGGTGTTTAATTTGATACCTGACGCGGAGACTATCGTACAAAACGTCATAAATTAAAATAATAATAAATTATACATATTTTAAAGTATATTATTTAAATTAAATTAAAACATTAGTTTTAGTTAAATATATAGGTTTTTAGATTACTAAAAACCTATATATTTTATCTATAAAGAAAAGAAAAAGTTACGCGATTAAAAACGAAAAGAATAACAAAAATTATAATAATGTAGGCTCTTAAACATAAACGCGATTCGACGTCGCATCGTATAGCGACGCGATGTCGTATCATGGAAATCTACAGCACGACGATACCTTTAGGCAATTCACGCAACACCGTAACGACTTACGGTGTTGCGTGAACTACCGCAGTTAATCATTAATTAAGTATTAGTTAATTATGCAAGACGCTCCTTGACTCTTTGGATAATGAAACTAAATGCGGCGATGATGACGGGGCGTGCGGTAAGTGTCTACTATCGTAAACGTCGTTGGACGTTGCGATGTCGTGTCGTGAATTTATACGTTGCTCGTCGTAGATTTCTACTATAAGTCGTCGCATTGTGCAACAATGCCGCGTTGCATGACTCGACGTCGTATAATGTTTATGTGTGAGAGCCGTTATCCTTATATTTATATTTAATTTATTTATATTATAATTTATATTTGTGTCTCTTCTCAGTCGTACTAGGCAGAGTGGTCATGGTCAGGGCCAGGTGATCACTAGTGGTGGCTGTTGATATATGCCTCTATTTGTTTCTGTTGGAGGCATTGTGGCAGCAGTCAGATATGGAAGATTATTGACGAGCTCGGTGGCGTAGCGGTCAATGACGCGGCTTCGACGCCAACGCTCAAGGGTTCGATTCCCACACAGGACAAACATTTGTGTGCATGTATCTTGTTTTCTATGTATCATAAGTATGTATTTACAAAAAAAATACATATGTTTATCAGTTGTCTAGTACCCATAACACAAGCTTCGCTTACTTTGGGGCTAGGTGGCGCTGTGTAATTTGTCCGACAATATTTATTTATTATTTAATATTGACAGATTTAATTAAGTCTGTCCATCTGGTTGGAGAGCGACCACTGGGTATCTTGCCCTCCATTTTACCGTGGATTACAGGACGACGGACCTGTGCAGAGCGTAAATGAGCGTGTGTACGTGCGGCGCCATACAAACTGTTCCAGATTCGTCTCAGAGGGGAGGTGAGGTCGACACGAGAGAGGGGGCAGGCCATACTGTACATAGTACTATTATTTATACTGTGCTTTTTTTATACTACGTCGGGTGGCAGACAAGCATACGGCCCGCCTGATGTGAAGCGGTTACCGTAGCCACAATAACGCTCGCAACATAAAATATCGCTCGCGCGCCGCCACCCCCGCTGCCAATGCAGCATCTCCTTCCTTTCTGGTAACCTCATTCACCCACAGAAACACAACAACCCTCAAGAGTATTGTTATTTAGCTGTGGTATTCTGTGAGGTGAAGTTGGCTTTGGTTCAAAAATTGTAGTTGCGCTTGTAGTCAATACAGTAATATTTTACTATTCTATTTGGTGTGGTGGGCCCCCGTCCCATTATTCTATTTGGTTCAATTATTTGATAGACCATGCGAATTAAAGAGCACTACTACTATTACAGTGTTATATAGTCTGTGGCGGTATTGAAGTGCCCTCCGGCGCCGCGGCCGAGACGAGAGACTCAGCGAATTTTAATGCTGCCGCTTGGCCTCGTTAGAACAATACACTTCTATGAATACATTTACATTGGGTAATTTTAGAACTATTTCTCATACCCTCGTATATAAATAAATAAAATTACAAGTGTTACTAGCTGTTACCCGTGGCTTTGCGCGCTAAGGTCAATTATTCCCATTATAAATATTATTGAAAAGTGGAATAATTCACCGGACCCCCTAGGTGGGATTTGAACCCACGATCTTTCGATGACCGGTCGAGTGCTCTTCCAACTGAGCTACCAGGAAGGTTTGTGTTGCTGACGAATTTTTGCATCTTATATTCTACTGCGTGAGTCACAGTGTGGCGTCATCAACCTATTAACACACTATTAACAGACAACTATTTAAATAATAACAACTATTCCCATGTCTGATGCTCTCTCTGGATAATTTTTTTTTATATGAGAGGGGGGCAAACGAGCATGTGGGTCACCTGATTGAAAGCAGCACTGCCCATGGAGATCAGAAACACCGAGAGGCCGCTGATGCGTTGCCAGTCTATGCTCTATACTCCTTCCTTGGTTTCTGGTGAGCTCACTCACTCGCAGAAACACAACAACTTCAAAGGAATTGTTATTTGGCTGTGGTATTGTGGTAGGCTCCCCAGGCGGGCAGCTTAAAAATACTGTATGCCCTACCTCATTAAGCTGATGCCAATTTCGATCAAATATTTTGATTAAAATAATTTTTAAGAAAAAATAAAAACCGACTTCAGCTGGCAACAGGGCAAATTTAAGGGTTTTCATCAATTTTTCTGGGATCCCTCACCAGACCCTGACTTGGTGAATATGGGACCACCTCGCAATCATACCCTTTCAAATAAAAAAAAATAATTGACCATACGTGCTTATAAAATTTAAGAGTTTCCCTTGATTTCCCTGGGATTCCATTATCAGATCCTGACTTGGTGAATATGGGGCCACCTTGCAATCATACCCTTTCAAATAAAAAAAGAAATTTTAAAATCGGTTCACAATTCGCGAAGATATCAAATAACATACACACAAAAAAATTCAGTCGAATTGAGAACCTCCTCCTTTTTTGAAGTCGGTTAAAAATAGCCGCTCTTAAAAAAACAGCTATTAATTATTGCATATAACATGTTTTTTTTTATTCATTATACAACATAAACTTTAACCTTTATGCAAATAAACTTAAGCTATAAATAATACTAAAATAAAACTAACCTACAACTAAAATAAATGTAAAAAGTTTGGCCCATGTGTAATCGTTCCCAAGATGCTAGCAGCAGTACCTCGCTGGATGGCTAAACTGATCCTTTGGGCGAGGAATGTGCCAGATCTTGGGTCACCAGTACGAGTTTAAAATAAAACAGTGTAACCAAGAAGGTGTACAAGGGCGAGCTTATCTCTTTAAGAGATTTTTTCCAGCCAACCTTAATAATCATCATCATCATCATCAGGTTATTTTAGTCTCCACTGCACGACCCTCTCTCGTCCGTCCTAGACGGAAGGAGGATTTGGCATACACTCCTCACGCTGGCCAAACGGGTTGGGGAGGCCTGATCGATGTTTGGTAATGTAATTCCCTTAGCCGCCTTTTACGACATCCACGGGAAGAGACGGAGTGATTTTATTCTAGTCTGCCGGAAACCACACGGCTAACCTTAACAATAGTGAAGACTTATTTGGCTGGTAGGTTGGTAGGTAGCATGTTCATAATCGGCACTTGTTATTCTTATATTCTACGTCTTATAGATAATGCAATTAATTAGTGACCTGGCTGCATCAACCATAACTTATTAAATTAACGTGCACTTAACTGAGAGGTAGTGGAGGGGGGTAGCAACATACGGCCCGTCTGACGTCTAAGAGATTTTGATACATATCTACCTCTCATCACCATCATTATCATCATATATATCAGCCTGTATCTACCCTACTGCTCGATATAGGTTGTTGGATGTAAAATCGACTCTGGAAACTAATCGATTGATAGTTAGGGCGTAATCGAGCTTGTTGGTTGGCAGCGTCGTGCGCGCCGTCAGGGGGCGCGCGCGAGCAGTCTCTAATAGTCTCTCACGGTCGCCCGTAGTTCGCTGGATGGACTCAGGGCTGACAAAAAATATAACCTAACAACGTGGCGGCGCGCGGCGCGCTTCTGGGACGCTGGTTGTTTTGCTGCATGATGGCTTCCGGAAAAGCCACGCAGCATATACGGGAATTCTCGCGACCTGGAGTTTCGCGTTATAACTTCTGGAACCGCGCTGGACCGCGGATAGACGCCGGGACGCGTCGAAATTTTGGACAGTGTTAACAATGAGTGATTGATCGCTGGGCGACCTTGGTACACTGAACTGTTCAACTGGTGAACGTATTCCTATTATTATTATATATATATTCATGTCCTTAAACCCTTATTCCTGTCTGCGTGAGCCCGTCTGGATTATGGTGCACTCGCGTCGGGAATCGGGTGAGTTTAGAATTAAGTGTTAATTTTAAATGAGTAACAAATATAAAACTTTTGGTGGCAGACACAATTAATCAACATAGGTCTTCCTCAATGCTTTGCATCAGACACGATGCTCGACTTTCTGCGAAAATGCCTCTATCGATTTCTTTGTTGATGTTACCCCGGCCAAGCTATAGGGACTACGGATCCTATGCCTACAGCAAATGCATCCCTGCAAGGGCGTCGCCAGGCAGGGGCAGCTGCATAGAGAGATTCTATTTATTTATAAGTTTTATGAGCTTTCGAATTTACACCCAACAACAATTCATACTTTTCTCAGTCTCCATATCAACTTGCCCCCCCTGGGCCATCAGCTGGCGTCGACCTTGCACCCCTGTGCACCAACCTTCCGGTTATATTACTCGATTGCGAGTCTCTCGCCCAGTATACCAACCAGGCGAGAGGACCTTTACCCGCAACGCCATCGCGCTCGGTAAACCAACCAAGCACTCTTGGACAACGGAACCTATGCCTACAGCAAATGCGCCCCTGTGCATCAATCTTCCGGTTACATCACAGGATTGCGAGTCTCTCGTCTAGTAAACCAACCAGACGAGAGGACCTTTACCCGCACCGCTCTCGCGTTCGGTAGCAGGTCTTACTCCCATTTCACCTGCAAGCAGGCACTCTTAAGTCGAGCAGCTCGTAGCGAACCGATACTCAGTTTACCAAGCATCGGGGCCCTACCATCAGTCTCCAATCTACATGATGGGTACCGGAGCTGTCCGCACGCTCACTTCCCGAAGCACTCCGTACGTCTAATGTAACTGTACCCACACTTGGGCGCCAGATAGCTAACTTCCTGATTTCCATGACAGGTACCGGAGCGGTAAGCTCACTTCCTGCCGCCCAGAGAACGCCTATCCCAGACTTATGGTAGAATGACCGACCGGGCTCACGTAAGCGATTGACCGTCATCCTCTTGTTTAGCAGGCAAGTACGCGAGCTACGAAGCCGGCTTGGGGAAGCTTGCAACGCTAATGCCGCTCCAAGCTCCGTGGGCAACCACTGTGGCGGCCCTACGCCTTAGGCCAGTAGCCAGCCACTTGTTATGCGCAAGGACGAACGCCCGGCCTACAACTAAGCCAAGGCCTAAACATACGTAACCTCTGTGTCAGCTGAACCACATCATCATCATCATCATCATCAGGTCCATTTTAGTCTCCCCTACAGGAGCACGACCCTCTCTCGTCCGTCCTAGACGGAAGGAGGATTTGGCCTACCCTCCACACGCTGGCCTGATCGGTATTTGATAATGTATATTTCCCTTAGTCGCCTTGTACTACATCCACGGGAAGAAACGGAGTGATTCTATGCTAGTCTGCCGGAAACCACACAGCCGTGAGCTGAACCACATGCATGTGAGTAATTACACGCACATAAAGCCACCTCGAATCCGGACCCACGACTGGCAAATTATGGGCTTGCCACCAGTCCTCGAGGTACCCTGATCAAAACAGCCGGATGGATCCGTAGTTGCAGCTGCGAAAACTTCCCACACTTGGGTGGAGGACCCGTCGGGAGTAAGCTGTATGGATTATTCGAGATAGGTAGACGAGGTAGGTGTGGGATAGAATGATAACTATATAATAATATATTAAAGTATTTACCATGATGCGCTTGATCCGCCGTTTGCTGTGTGGCCTGCGCGCGCGACTTTCCGATCAGCTGATTTTGTCCGCCATTTTGTTCCTCACTGACTGCCTCGCCTCGCGCACGCACACAACGACCGACAGAGCACACTGAACGCCGCGACGCACATCGTTTGTGTGTGTATTTGTACTAATAGTTTCACATTCGTTGTATTGGATGGAGCTGAAACATAGGAAAAATATATAAATTTATTTGATCTCGACTCGCTATTTCGGGAACATAGCCTATGTCTGGGGTTCCCAAAAATTTTCAGCACGCGGTGTTCTTACAGGTTTAGTTATTGTATTTCGGTGCCAAAAAAAATTACGTTTGTTCTATGGGAGCCCCCGTTAAATATTTATTTTATTCTATTTTTTAGTATTTGTTGTTATAGCGGCAACAGAAATACATCATCTGTGAAAATTTCAACTGTCTAACTTTCACGGTTCATGAGATACAGCCTGGTGGCAGATGGACGGACGGACCTTCGATCAGGGACGGACTGACGGACGGATAGCGAAGCCTTAGTAATAGGGTTCCTTTTTACCCTTTGGGTACGGAACCCTAAAAACAGAAATATGAATGTTCCGTTCACTTCGCTTGTATTTTAAATTAAAAGTTTAGTTGTATTCACGAACTTTGCGATCCTTTTCTCCCTTTCATCCATAACCAAGAAGTCAAAACGTAATAAAAAATATTTTCAACTCGTATTGTACAGTTTTAATTCCATTTTGTAACAGAAATTCCGAGATTTACAAAGCAAAAAGTGTGGAGTAAAAAGTTCCCAGTCCGGGAAGTTAGTAATAAAAGCTCTGCGATCCCGAGGGCAGCGGCAGTCCGGGAATTGCGTTTCGGGATATTTATTGCAATGCATACATACTTCTGCTGATTTATTTTTTATTTTATACTAGGTCGGGTGGCAGTGAAGCATACGGCCCACCTGATATGAAGCGGTTGCCGTAGCCATATTAATGCTCGCAACATGAAATATCGCTCGCGAGCTGCCACCCCGGCCAACGCAGCAACTCCTCCCTTTCTCGTGACCTCACTCACTCGCAGGAACACAACTCCCCTCAAGGGAATTGTTATTTGGCTGCGGTATTCTGTGAGGTGGAGGTACCAGTCTTTCACAACAAGCTTACAATTATGCTCACTACCTCTCTTTTCGCCAGAGCTTCGTTTGTCAGTCAGCAGGGTGCACCGCGTGCAGATGAAGTTTGATTTGGTACAAAGATGTTGATGACTCACACCCCAAAATATTAATAGCTTTTACATCCAGGCGCGGATCCAGCCCTCAAAAAAAGTTGTGGTCACAGCGACCCGAAAACCCGAAATTGTGTTTTTTTTATCGACGCATAGCGTTTATTATCATCGGCTTGTAAAAACTGTGATAACTTTAGATGTTCTCTATAAACCACTGTTGTAGGTTAGTTACACTGTAAACTGCCTGACCTTAGATTATCAATTGGTCTCCGCTCCGCTTCGACTAGATGCCGCGGCGCACTTGTAAAATGCGGCAACAAATACTACGCCGAACTCGGCGTACCCGAGCCTGTTGCAATACAATTCTTCACGCACACTAGCATCTCGGCACATCAGTTGCAATACAATTCTTCACGCACACTAGCATCTCTGCACATTGTTTTACGCACACTACAATATTGAGTTGCCGCAATCACGGACCTGTTGTTTTTAGATAGTGCGGCATCTAGTCGAAGCGGAGCGGCGACCAATTGTTAATCTATGTGTCTGACTATCGAAGGTGCTATCGTTGTGAAAGAATGAAAGTTATTTCTCAAAAAACTAATAATTAGAACCAATAATCTTAACCAATAACTTGACCAATACGAGTGTGTACTTAGCACGGAAACCCGGGGACGACTCGTGCGCCGGATCGCTACGGCAAAAACGCTGATCCGGCATAATGTGTCCCTACAAGCCTATCGATCTCAATAGACCGTGAAAGTGTGACGTTACAAATATATTAGGGTTGTGGACAAGCCCACCGTGCACACAACCGTTGTGGGCACGGTGGACATGTCCAATGGATCCGCCTTATTATTTTCGGTGGATCCGCCGATTTAGAGTGGCGAAAGCCCTTCTTCTAGATTAGGGATTCCCAACCGGTGGTCCGCGGACCACTGGTGGTCCGTGAGAGATAAAATGGTCCGTGATACAAACTTATAAGGAAAGAGATTGAGCACTATTATACAAAATACTATTATATAATAATGGCCGTGTGGTTTCCGGCAGACTAGAATAGAATCACTCCGTCTTCTATTCTATTCTGCCGGAAACCACACTCACGTCAAATATCGATCAGGCCTCCCCAACCCGTTTGGCCAGCGTGGGGAGTGTAGGCCAAATCCTCCTTCCGACTAGGGCGGACGGGAGAGGGTCGTGCTCCTGTAGTGGAGACTAAAATGGACCTGATGATGATGATGATGATACAAAACACTAACAACTCGAGTTATAGAATAATGGATTTATATGACACTTGGGGACTCTACACGCAACAAGTCCTCGTAATGGTCCGCGAACAAAAAAAGGTTGGGAACCACTGTTCAAGATGGCCTGACGACCTCAAGATAGCGGCTGGAAGCGGCTGAAAGCGGATCGTATTTGGTGGCAAGCATTGGGAAAGACCTACATTCAGCAGTGGGTAGATACATGCTGATGATGATGATGATAAAATATATTAGAAAATCCTAAACTCACTACCGCTACTCTACCGAGGGTCTTTATAGGCCTGTTATTAGAGATGGACAAAGTATCGGCCGTTAACGACAAATGCCAATAAGTACGTATAAATTGTTGGCAATAATTTTTTGGGGTGTAAGTGCTTCATCAACATCTTTAAACCAAAGCCAACTTCGCCTGCACGCGGTGCACCCTGCTAACTGACAAACGAAGTTCTGGCGAAAAGAGAGGTAGGGAGCGTAATTGTAAGCTCGGGTAGTTTACAATTATGCTCCCTACCTCCTACTGGGGAAAGTACCTCCACCTCACAGAATACTGCAGCCAAATGACGGTTCCCTTGTTGTGTTGCTGCAATAGCAGCGGGGGTGGCGGCGCGCGAGCGATATATTATGTTGCGAGCGTTAATATGGCTACGGTAACCGCTTCACATCGGGCGGGCCGTATGCTTGTCTGCCACCCGACGTAGTATAAAAAAAATAGGGAATTTATACGTCATCATCGTCATCCTCAACCCTTATTCATCCCACGGCTGGGATACGATACGAATCTCCCTTCAATGGAAGGGGTTTAGAGCATACTCTACCACGCTGCTCAACTGAGCGGAGGAGAGGCGGAGGTCAGTGTTTTCAAGCCGCCCAAGGCCCACTGACTTGGCTTAACGACTGTCATCTAACGACCACAGTCGGGACCGATGGCTTAACGTGCCCTCCGAAGCACGGAATTTATACGTACTTATTTTATTTTTTTATAGCACTACTAACAAACAAACAAGTGGCAAACAAGCATACGGGCCGCATGATGAAAAGCAGTTACCGTAGCCTATGAACGCATGTAACACCAGGGGCATCACACGCGCGTTGCCGACCCTGTAAACACCTCTTCACGCCCTTTTTGAAGAACCCCATGCTTTATGTTCATTCCACAGTTTCACAGTACGCGGGTTAAAACTTCAATGACTTATTGGGAATTAAACGTAAATGCCCGACATTTTGCCCAGCGAGAAAACTTCTCTGACTTATTGGGAATTAAACGTAAATGCCCGACATTTTGCCCATCCCTAGACGTTATTTATAATTATTTCTCAGTCATGAGATAATATTTTTATAAACGAGTGGCGCTAGTACACGTTGTATGATACCCTCTTAATAAGTAATCATTCCCCCTCGTAGCACAATGTAATGAAGCTTGAATAGTAAGCTCTGCAAACAACAGTGAAACGTGAGCCTGTCAGCAGCAGGTTTTATTGCAAAGCTCCGAGCTTTTACTGCGATGAAAGCTGTACGACAAAACAGATACCTACCACTGAATAAGCTCATTTGTCGAGTAGATTTATTAATGCCTTCTTCAGTTTTGTTTTGATATGAGTATAATTATATTAAAACCAGGTTCAATTAATTAGAAGGTTGTTTTTCTACGACAACGCTGGGTGCCAAGCAAGCGTACGACTCGCCTGATGTGTACGGTATCGTAGCCATAGAGACTTATATAACAATAAACAAGAAAAAAAATCCTGGAGAAATTACACAGCGCCATCTAGTCCCAAACTATCCAAACCTGATGATGTTAATCAATGTAAGGGTTCTCTCTGGAGACGATGGTCTACCTTCACCGGTTACAAATACATTCAAATATACATGAAAACACCCAGACCAGGACAAACACACATGTTCATGTACACAAATATTCGTATTGTGGGGGGATCGAACCCGCAACCTCGGAGTCAAAGTGGCCTTTGCTAACCCTTCGACCACCGAGCTCGTTGAATGATGTAGATGGTGAATACACGCCTGATTATCACGTGCGTTCATTGATATAATTTTATCACCGATTTGCGCAAAGGAAGCATTTCAGTTACAAGCTCCCTTTGTACATCAAACACGGAGAGCCTCCAATCTGCTTTGATTATCCAGCGAAGTGTTTCCAAGTACATTGGAAGGCCACCAACGATATAGATAGTATTTTATATCTATTTGGGGTGTAAGAAGCTTATCACGATGTTTAGAGCCAAAGCCGACGAGCTCAATCAATGGCTACTTTAACTCCGAGGGTTCAATTCCCGCGTAAGACATGTTCATGCACACAAATATTTATTTGTGTGCATGAACATGTCTGTTTGTCTTCGTCTGGGTATTTTCTATGTTTTATATGTATGTATTTACAAAAAAAAATATATAAGTATAATATCAATTACCTAGTACCCATAGCACAAGCTTTGCTTAGTTTGGAACTAGATGGCCGTGTGTTGTCCTGGAATATTTATTATATTATTATTAAGACTAATTTTGATGCATCACTCGTGCGTCTAGCCTAAAGTATTTTATATAATACTTCCGTACCCTACCTTTAAGTCGGTGGTTAGTCTCATTTTATGTTCATACATAAAATGAGGGTTGTCCAAGAGCAGAGAGACAAAGTATTGTTGATAGTCTTCAACGACCACTAATTTGTGTAATGGTGTAGTTTCCGTGATGGCGACGGAAATGAGGCAAGGCTTGACGATAAATGGACAAGATTAAATAAGAGTATTAGGCCGTGTGGTTTCCGGCTAGGGTTTGGGAATTCCCGACCAGTTCAAAGTCCCGGGACACGAGACAGCCTACAGTCAAAGTCCCGGGAATTCCCGGGATTTGAGACTTTTTGTTTTTTTTTTAGTGGGGCTTTCGTAAAATTGTAATTAAGTTAGTTTTTTGTTTTAAATTGTACCTGTTAAAAAATGTATTCTTTGTAAAAAATCTACATTTATTATACAGAAAATTAAATATTTACTTAAAGTTATTAAACGAATTCTGTTAAAAGTGAGCTGTTTGAGTAGTTGGGCATCAACAGTTGTTTATTAGCTTAAAACTTATAAACGAAATTAATATTTTTATTCTTATTAATAATGTTAATTTATTTGTAAGAATTGAAAATATATTTTGAGTATTATTTATGGGAGTAAATAGTTTATAAAATAAGTAATTAATATTTTGGGGCTATACTCTATATTTGAGGTTATTAATTAGACAAATGTAAATGCTGAATTGAATATGTTTAGTAGTTTTTATCATAAAGGAAATGTTTAATATGAGATAATATATAAAAGATTTATGATATTTACAGAGTCAAAAATGCAATTAAGAATAATGTGCCAGTGGACCAAACAGTTGACAAGGGGAAATGGCTAAATATCTTAGACACACCCAATGAAAGTTCAAATGTATTGCAGAGTCAAAAAGTCAATTATCCTAATATTCCTTTTTTTTTTCACTTTCTCCAAAAAATAAATCGGTTTTAATTAATATTTTAATTTTTGATACGGGTAGCCGGGTACTTTAGTATGGTTGTTTACAAAAAAACAGTACGAAAAAGATGGCTGATGCTTATCTGATGCATAAAAAAAAATTGTGATGAAAAGGCCTATTAGTTAATCGGTAGTTACTTAGCAGACCACGTAGTTATTCAATAAACTTACAGATGGCGCTATGCTCCTTCAATTATTTGAGAATAAAAATTAATTTCGATAATCTTGTCTCGAGTCTCTAGTCCGGGACTCGCGACAACTAAAATTACGAAAAGTCCCGGGACTTCGAGACCCGAGACGTCCCGGGACACAAACCCTATTTCGGGCAGACTAAAATATAATCACTCCGTCTCTTCCCGTGGATGTCGTACAAGGAGACTAATGGAAATACATTATCAAACATCGATGGGGCCTACCGGGGAAATCAGTGAATTTCATTCAATTTCTTGGTATTTATGTCCATTCCCACCCATGGAATTTCATCCAATTGGTACCGGGGAAACGTTGGACAACTGGGTGGTAATCACTGGGTATCGCCATAGACAAAATTCTAGACGTATTAGTGCGGACAGTTCTTAAACGAATGATTTATCTAGTTTTAAGACCTGCGTTTCGTAATAATGTTGTAGCTTGTCTAGAATTTGAGAAATACTTATAATATATAATTTTTAAGAAAATATAGTTTTTATTTTTACTGTAAATTATTATTTTAAATTGTGATTATTACTTTGATAAAAAAAATAAAACAAATTAAACACAACTAAACGCAAAACTACAATGTAGTGGGGTATAATTTATAATCTGTGGTAAACGAAGTATTTTTAGACTGTGTGTCTTTGTCAAAGAGTAAAGTAAGTATAGTGGTCTTTGTTTACATAACCTACATTTAAATTCTTATTTTTATTTGAAATTATTTGAAGAAGGTGATATTTCACGGCTTTTTTTAAACATCTATCTGTAATTAAATAACATAAGAGGTGAAGTGTACAAGTGACTGACTACGGTCGACTTATATTTTTCTAGATGCCAGCGCTTATGGTTGTATCAAATGCCCAAGAGCGTTTGCTCTTGGATTATATGCACGCGAATCCTGCGCTGGCAACTGGGCGTGTTTCCTCGCATGCGGCACCCTTGTCCAAACGACAAGTGGGTGTCACTTGCAGCTAGGCTGAACGCGGTGGGGTCTGGAACCACCAAACCCCCCATAAAATGGAGAGACGTAAGTATAATACTTTTCTGATGTTTTGTTATGAATTTGCATTATGTAAACAACATACAGTCAACAAAAGAGATATATAATCAGGAGCCGAGAATCAGACGTACAGATATCTTAGTAAATAATTTGTGTTTGATACTGTAGGTATACCTACAAAACAATAGGTGGACTACCTATTGAAATGGTTTAATCCATGTCATTAGGCAGTTCATACGTATCTCCTAGAAGTGTCTGTACCTACTATAGGTATGTATCTAGTCAAAACTAAAAATACTGACAAGTTACATCTATTAATGACTGCCAGGGTTATGGTATAACAAGGCTAACGCATGTTTTTGTTACTTTCTTCCTGTCTTTGTTTATGTGCTAATAATCTTATGACAATAATTTCTACTTTGGTTCATTCCCTATAACACCACCAATATGACAGCACTGACTATCTGATGTAACAAGGCATATTATTATCATACAATACATTATTTCAAAAATACACCGGGGAAGGAGAGGGTAGGCCAAATGTCATCATTACTTCAATACTAATGAAAAAATATACAACGGTATGTGTTATGTTTCAGGATGCACCAATAAAGTTTATACAATTTAATTTTTTTTTTTCAGGCAACCGTTTTAATGTTGGTGCCCCGGAAGGATGAAAATAGATTGGCGAATGCAATTGACCGGTTAGCAACAGCAGCCGAAGAGAACAACAGGGTAGCTCAAGCTACTGCTTCGACACTGGAGCGGCTAGCTGTAGCCGCCGAAGACCTCGCAGATGCTGCTGTTGCCAACAACCAAATGTTGCAGCGACTGGTGAACGCCTTCGCAAGTCCGCGGCCGCAAGTTCGCCAATCCTTTAACTTGTGATTCGTACTATACGTAGTACTGTGACAGCGTGCCCAAGTAGTTTGTTTACCTATTTTAGTTTATAAATCGCAATTTACCTTTTTTATTTATTTTAGTATTTTATAAGCATACATGACAGAGGAATTCCTCTAATTATTTTATGTAAATTGAGCGTATTATATTTGTAATAAAAAAGATACAATTGTCATTCTGAAATGTATGGTTATCGTCAGCTTAGAATGTTGTTTAGCATAATACGAATTGTTAATAAATACATTAATTTTGAAATAAAAACGGAGATGGGTGCAAACGTATGTTGTAACACACACACACCCCGGTCACTCCATACGAGAAACAGACCGCGTCTGCATTTGTGCAAATGTGTGTGAAGAAGCCTTAGGGTTGACTGCATATGCACCTTGCGCTGTAACGTAAGATGTTATACTTTTGATAATATTGTATTAATAAATATCTCTAAACGTTTATTTTGAATGATTGTGATTATGAGACTGCATTAAATACAGTTACCCTGATACAACAAATATTTCACACATTTTGTAATTGGTTATTGTACAATCTAATGTCAGTTCTTTCTTCCCTTTGATTTGTTTTGCAAACTGCTATATGTACGTATCTTATATTTTATAGTGCCTGTCTATACTTAAAGTTCCGTGATTTATGTATGGTATGTAAATTGTTCCGTCTTGACCGAGAGGTGAGCACTGGTGCGCTGAGATACAGGCTTATGCCTAGTTCATAGGCTCCAGTCTCACGCAGTCGATACTACCAATGTTTATTGTCGCATTGGTGTATTTACCTGATTGTTTAATTGCACGTACAGATTGTGTTTGTATTGATTAGTGAGAAAATAAAACATTTTATTATTTTATTATTATTATTAGTTATCTATAAAAATTGTGGAATATAAAAATCCAAAAATGTTGACCTGTCAAATCAACGATTACATTGATATAATGTGTAAAATTCGTTGTTAAAACTGGAAAAAAATAATTTAAAAACAAATAGTTTAATTGTATTGATTAAAAATAAGAAATAAATCATTTTACCATTTAAGTTTAGTTGAGGATAGATTATATACTACGAACGAATTTTCGTAATACGCGGCGCAGTTCCACATTCGACTCGAGGTGGGGTCGCCATACTGTTTGTAGTACTATTATAACTTATGCTGTGGTTTAAAACTAACTCTGTGATTTACGTACATTCTTGTTTTTATATATGTACTTACTGTTAAATAAATGATTTAATTCTTTATAAATGTATGTTATTACGAACGAACTATTTATTTTCCTTGAGTTATTTAAATTATAGTGTTTGCGACCGTGCCGTTTTGGGGTGTTCATCAAGATCTTCGAACCAAAGCCAACTTCACTTGCACGTGGTGCACCCTGCTGACTGACAAACGAAGCTCTGGCGAAAAGAGAGGTAGGGAGCGTAATTGTAAGCTACCCGACTGGGGAATGTACCTCCACCTCACAGAATACCGCAGCCAAATAACAATTCCCTTGAGGGTTGTTGTGTTCCTGTGAGTGAGTGAGGTCACCAGAAAAAAAGGAAGGAGATACTGAGTTGGCAGCGTGGGTGGCGGCGCGCAAGCAATACTTTATGTTGCAATCGTTAATATGGCTACGATAACCGCTTCACATCAGGCGGGCCGTATGCTTGTCTGCCACCCGAAGTAGTATAAAAAAAAATAGAAGCTCGCTGATTTGTATTACTATAGGCTACAGTGATTACTTTCCATCGACCATCAGGTTTTTTATAGCTCTCGTGATAAATCAACCTACTTTGATTTCTGGGTGCACTGCTGATGAGCGTTGGGCCGTTGACAAAAACGGAGCCAAATCGTTGCACAAAGTCAGAAAATGCGACTTTGATAACCTAAAATTATCAATAAAACTGCTCTCTGACAAGAGCATAGGCTAGCTGCTATCACGTAGCATCCTGCGCTCTAAGGTCTCGAGCTTCTTGAGCCGTTCCTCTTCCGCTGCAGCAGATAATGCCGCTAACGCCATAGTTCGTGTAAAACACAGATTACAAGACACAAACATTCAATATTGCACTAACACACTATAGTAATAATAAAAGCCTTTATTCAGACATATTACATGAAATAAAAATAAAAATAACTTCTTCAACACATTTGTTGCATGTTTCCATTTAAATTGGCAGTATCAAGTCCACTTGTTTTTTTCCATCGATAACCATGCCTGTTTGCCTTTTATAGGCAAAGGCCTCCCCCAACTTTTTCCATTTTTGTCTATCCATTGCCGTTGTTGTCCAGCCTACACCTGCTGTAACCCTTATTTCATCGGCCCATCTTCGAAATGGCCTGCCTCTTTTCCTTTTCCTGTGTCCAGTAAACCAGTGCATTATTGTCTTTGACCATTTGTCTTTACCTCTAATGGTATGGCCTGCCCATTTCCATTTTAGTTTTCTTATTATTACTGTAACGTTGTTTGTTCTTTTCGTTTGTTCTATTATGGTTGAGTTCCTGATTCTATCTGATAGCTTTTTTCCCATCATGCTCCTTTCCATAGCGTTCTGGCAAGTATCCAGTTTCCTGTCATGGGTTTTATTAGTTGCCCACACACACAATACACTATAGTAGAAGGGTTTAAAGAGAGACGAACTTCTTAGCTTCCATGGATTCACCGTGCGGGTGCCAGGTCCATCGTGTGGCAGAGAGAGAAACCCCAAGTAGATCCCGAGACTTATGACACGGGTGTAGGTTTAAGGGGCCCCTTTCCGACGTACATCAACACTCACCTTCACTTCACTTGTGTTTCTCTCCCTGCCCTGCCAAATCTGGTATAAACCTGCTAATGCAGCTTTAGATACTCGTTCTAGTATAGAACTTACTGCACTTCTGGGCAAGCCAAGGTCTTTCAGCAGGTTATAGAGAGATTTTGCTGGTATACCTCTCGCTCCTACTTTTACAGCGTATAGATTAACTACATAGCCGCTTTTTGTTAATTCGTTTAGGAGGTCATAATATTTGTACAAATAGAAACAAAAAATAAGTAATAACTAGCAAAAGTTGGTAGAAATACGAATATTCAGTTCAAACTGACCACAGTAAGGTAGACTGTTTCAACTGACAGTTCTCATTACCGGTGGATCTTCACCCATTGATATTCGTTTTTTCGGCGGTAACTACAAATGTCAAAGTCTAAGCATATCATTCATTCAAAGATCCCTCGAACACGTGTCACTGGTAAAGGAATTGAAGACCGGCGGACATCGTTTCACCGGTGCGACGATATCCGTTTAGTGGACGAACGGTGTCATTTTAGCCAAATGGTAATCGTATTCACGTTGCGCGGTAGACTCCCAGGCCTCCCCGACCCGTCTGGCCAGCGTGGGGAGTGTAGGTCAAATCCTCCTTTCGTCTGGGACGAACGAGAGAGGGTCGTGCTCCTGTAGTGGAGACTAAAATGACCTGATGATGAAGATGAAGAGTATTAGGAGCCCGGTGGTCGTGTGGCTAACAATGACCACTTTGACACCGAGGTGGCGGGTTCGATCCCCGCACAAGACATTTTTTTATGTGTGTGAACATATCTGTTTGTATTGATCTGGGTGTTTTCTATAATAGTAAGTATTTACAAAAAAAATGTATTTAACTATAATATCAGTTATCTAGTACCCACTGTACAGCTTTACTTCGTTTGGGACTAGATGGCGCTGTGTAAAATTGTCTAGAAATATAAATATTTAAACACATATTTAATCCCTGTGCTCGAACGGCTGACAATGGTTATTACGGTACAAAGGTCGCGGGTTTGGTCATGTTGCAGCAGCTAGTCAGAAAGACCTAACCCTTTAACAATCCACGATGTCTATACTAGCTGAAATGTCCGACCTTGCGCCGATTGTGCCCCGCCGAAGTCCGCCAAACGAGCTCCGATGAAGGTCGGGATTGGAGCTGAGAATTACTTATGCGACCCGGTTTTATTTGGTTTCAAAATAGGACTTCGGAGAAAAATACTGAATCCGTAAATGGACAATGCGGTGCTGTTAACCTACATATCGATACCTCCAATGTACACTACGCCAACTCAAAACAAACACATCCAGATACACACCGCTAATATGAGTTATACATTTACTTAGCAGTTTGTATTTGTCGATTTTGTTGTGTCTGTGTGTCTTTTATAAATAAAATTCAGATAGCATAATGTTACTGAAGTAATGAATCGATTTAGATAAAAAAAGAAAGATATCGATATTTTAGTTGGCGTAGTGTTCTTTGGGGGCATCGATATGAGAAGGTCGAAACCAAAGACAAAATTGTGCAATAGATAACTGGTGGTCTCCACCAGAGAAAAGTTTTCTGTTCTGTAGTCTCCACAGTATATCAGTGCTGTAGCATAGCATACACCCCGGCCACTCCATACAAATGTCGCGTCGTATACAACTACATAAACAATGACGTCTACATAGACGTCATTGTATATAGTAGATTCAGAGAGCGTGAATGAGCGTGCGGCGCCATACAAATTGTTCCAAATTTGTCTCAGAGGGGAGGTGAGGTCGACACGAGAGAGCGGCAGGGAGTGTCCATACTGTACGTAGTACTATTACTTATACTGTGGTATAGTTAATTAATCGACTCATCCGTAGAATAGAGCCCGATGTGATCATGGAAATATTTGAATTCTTCCAACGAACGTTTTTAGAATTTTTTACTCATTTATGGTTCGGTCGAATGGTTAGCAATGGCCACTTTGACTCCGTGGTCGCGGGTTGAATCCTTATTCATGACAAACATTTGTGTGCATGGACATGTCTGTTTGTCTTGGTCTGGGTATTTTCTATTTATTATATGTATATATTAACCAAAAAAATGTATTTAAGTACATTATCAGTTATCTAGCAAACATAGTACATGCTGGTTTCTATAGGCAGTGATGATTAGTTTCCATCAGGTGGTCCCAAATTCTTCTTTGCCTCCTCTCATAAAAAAAACCCCGCTAACAGAAAACACCAAGCACTTTACATACATACAAATATGTGTCTCGTACGGAAATCAAACCTGCTACACATAACACAAAAGTAACGACAGTCGCGATGCGACTGTGGTTACTTTTGTGATGTGATGATGCAAATGGATTTTTAAGTAAGAAATGAAACTGTTAAATTAACTACATGGTTTTATTTAAAATATTATTATCATCTATTTCATGAGATTAGATAAAGTAGTGTATGAAACTGCACATAATTAGGTTCATGTGATAAACTCACACTCGTATTTTAAGAACCCTTATTATGCAACATTTCATAAACTACTATTTTAGAAGAGGTAAGTATGAGAACTGGCCGTGTGGTTTCCGGCATAATAGAATAGAATCACTCCGTCTCTTCCCGTGGATGTCGTACAAGGCTAATAAGGGAAATACATTATAAAACATCGATCGGGCCTCCCCAACCCGTCTGGCCAGCGTGGGGAGTGTAGGCCAAATCCTCCAGAAGGAGGTACAGACAGAAGTCTGGGATGGAAGAGACAGGGTCACGCTCCTGTAGCGGAGACTAAAATGACCTGGTGATGATGAACCACAGTCGGCTAATCCACCACCGACTATAAAAATAAAGTCTATAAAAATAGAAGGCTCACCGAAACATAAGATAGAATAAGTTAATACCCAAGTAGCGAAATTGGCAAGTGGCAAAACTACTTGTCGGAAATACCCGCCCTCCGCCGATAAAGGAACCCTCAAACGTCGTCAGGAAAAGGTCGGCGGAATAACCGGGAATTACTTATACGACCTGATTCCGAACAGTTTCAGTGTTATTGCCGTGGATTTATAGTCTACTAGATACGGCAAGCTGTCTGTTCGAATGTATCAGTGTAGATTATGATTATGTTGCTACGCTGTACGCTGTACCCTATGTATCTTTTGCCAGAGCCTCTTTTGCTAGTCAACAAGGTGTATCATATGCAGGTAAGTTTAGATTTAGCTCTAAGATGTTGTGTGGTGTTGTGAAGGAGTTGCTGTCATGGCAGAGGGGGTGGCGGCGAGCAAGCGATATTCCATGTTGTGATATTTAATATGGCTATGGTAATCGCTTCACATAAGTTTGTTTGCCACCCGGCGTAGTATAAAAACCAAATGGACCAGAGGAGAAAAAAATCCGTGTTTTTAAGATTTGAAAAGCAGCTATTCAAAAAGCGATTTGTCGCGAATGGAAAAAATTAAAGGTACAAAATATTTCACAATACGCAAGACAAACTGATTGTTTTTTTTTTTATATGTATGAAATGATACTTTGAATACTTTGAAGACGTTACGAATATGTCACACAATTATTGCACAATTTATTCAGGAAATGTATTTCGATATTTGCTAATATCTGCATCATCATCAGGTCATTTTAGTCTCCACTACAGGAGCACGACCCTCTCTCGTCCGTTCCAGACAGAAGGAGGATTTGGCCTATACTCCCCACGCTGGCCAGACGGGTTGGGGAGAATATCTGCATATCTATGACAAACCACTCTCTGGATACGTCATAAACACACTATGTCTAGCCGTCTTTAAGTCCGTGGTTATGCTAGAGTTTTAAGATTCCGAAAGAAGATATTTTTAACCTATATAAACGCAAAAATATTGAGAACGTTTTTAACGAACAGGTTTCTTCGAATTCGATCACTCATTGTTGAGGATCTTGACTCCCACGCTTTCTGGTCACAATTTCTCACTACCTTATATTAAGAGAGGTAGGAAGCGTAATTGTAAGCTACCCGACTGGGGAATGTACCTCCACCTCACAGAATACCGCAGACAAATAACAATTACCTTGAGGGTTGTTGTGTTCCTGCGAGTGAGTGAGGTCAAGGGAATTGTTATTTGGCTGCGGTATTCTGTGAGGTGGAGGTACTTACCCAGTCGGGCAGCTTAAGAAATACGCTAGGCCCTACCTCTCTTTTCGCCAGAGCCTCTTCTGTCAGTCAGCAGGGTGCACCACGTGCAGGTGAGATTGACTATGGTTCAAAGATGTTGATGAACCACTTACACCCCAAAATGATGGCTATACGCGATCAAACTAAAATAATACAAATTGGTCGATTATTATTACATTTTCTTTATTGAAGTGAATAACAAGTAAAAATAGTGACGTACAGTTAGAAAAGTAAAATTTAAAAAAAGAGTGTGCTAAGGGTTTCTGCACACTGGCCAAGGTAATGTTTGGATGGGTACCGAACAAAACTTGTGTCTGAGATTGAGACGTCCCTTGGACACGTCTCGGATTGGGGTAGATTAAATTTGGTGCAGCGAAAATTCCTCAAAGACACAGGTTTGTGCGTTTACCGCTAATAAGTCCCCGTTTGTCGTAGCTCCTAGATTGGAAGTCCCCTTAGCGTTAGTCCTAGCATTGCCATCTTGGGTGTCGACATATCGAGTGATGTTCAGTTTCGCGGCCACTTGGAACGCAAGGCCAGACTGGCTTCTAGGAAGATTGGCGTCATCAATAAAACCAGGCTGTATTTTACACCCCGACATCGCCTTCAACTATACAAAGCCCAGGTTCGACCTCACATGGAGTACTGTTCGCATCTCTGGGCCGGTGCGCCCCAGTACTTGCTTGCTCCATTTGACCGCATACAACGAAGAGCAGTTCCAATCGTCTGTGACCCAATGATCTCGGATCGATTGGACTATCTCTCTCTCTCTCTGCACGCAGAGATGTAGCGTCTCTTTCCGTTCTGTACAAATTATATCACGGGGAGTGTTCGGATGAGCTGTTTGATTTGTTACCTGCTACTGAATTTCACTATCGTACAACTCGCCATAAATTAACATTCCATACATATCATCTTGATAATTGGCGATCCACTACAGTACGTTTCCTAAGACATTTTATACCGCGAACGGTGGAGCTGGAGTGGAATCAACGGGATTTTCGGACAATTACGACATGCTTTCCACCAGGTGACCGACGTGCTCGTTTATTTTTTTGTATACTACGTCGGATGGCAGACAAGCATACGGCCCGCCCGATGTGAAGCGGTTACCGTAGCCATAAAATATCGCTCGCGCACCGCCACCCCCGCTGCCAACGCAGCATCTCCTTCCTCGCAGGAACACAACAACCCTCAAGGGAATTGTTATTTAGCTGCGGTTCTGTGAGGTGGAGGTACATTCCCCAGTCGGGTAGCCTATAATTACGCTCACTATCTCTCTTAAGATTTAAGAGAAAAGAAGCTCATTTGTCCCCCCTCTTGTTTAAAAAAAATCCCATAAAGTTTCTGAATTCCGTGATGGATTCCGGCTGTGCAAGGCGGCCTGGAGTGATTTGTTGTCCGCGTAAGTAACACTCATGAAATCGATATCGGGAACACTGATACCGTTGTTACGAACTAGGAGGTCGTAAAATCAAACGTTAAAATTACGTACAAAGACAATTAATTGATAAACACTAATCCTAGTAAACTTATTTAGCGGCGTTGTGCACTTTTTAGGATGGGTAAAAATGTTAAACTCGCGTCAGGACACGTGACCTGATCGAAAATTCGTAAGACGGAGGGAGCGTAGACCGCCGCGCGGCGTAGAAGAGGAAGTGATATCCCCCTCTCTACCGCGCAGCGAAAATGTATGCCTACTCCTGTTGTTTATTTTTAATGTAATATAAATTGTCATGTTTGTGTACGATGGCGCAATAAATGAATATCGTATTTTACCAAATAAATGATAGTACTTGTATACTGATAAATAAACCAATTCTTGCGAAATTATTTCCTAACCATTCCAAAATATTAAAAAATGCACCACGTGCAAGTTTTCACTTGTGCCGGCACTCTCGGAGTGCAACCCGTATTTTTTTTAATAAAGGCTTTTTTTATGTACATTTTAAAAATATTTATAATAATCCAGCAAGTTGGCTGTAATCAACTATTAAATAATAACGATAAACGTTGACTTGAGTATACAGGTCGTCATGTAAAAAGAACGCTGGAAGAAAGAGGAAAGGGTGTGTTTGCACATTGGCACACTCGCGCACAAAAGTACTAGGTCTAGTGTTATTTTTGAACAAACCTTTCGCTGGCGGCTTCGTATATTAGTTATTGGTAGATACATCTCATCTCATACCACCAAATATACCGATAAATCGCCTAATGCGCAGCTTGACATCAGCGTTCTTTTTACGTGACGCGACCTGTACATTATTATTATTACTGACCATGACATTCCTGACATAACTTTTGATGTTATTAAGCTATTGCATAGCTTCTATCGCGGGCCTTGAGCGCGGAGACCGAATCCAGAAATTCCGTAACGAAAAAACCTCACGCTCCCCACTCCGACGGGCAAGGAGGTGTGGCTTGAAGGCCGTGCATTGTTTAACGTCGTTTCAGTTCGGCAGTCTTCGACACGGCGTTGTGTGCGTGCGATTAGACGTATTGTACGACTCTACGAAACTCGTTTTATTTATTTAATAATAGAAAAATTTGTTTTCTTATCGGTCACCACGCTCAAAAAGTGTAACTTGAATTAATATCAAAGAAAAAGCAATACTGCATGAATAAAATAAATAAATAAAATTATAATTGCATAAGTTGATACAAAATGCTATGCAATAGCTTTACCGCGGCAGTCCCCGAGTGCCACACGTCTTTTTTTTTTATTGACAATAGTGTGTTGTGGAACAATTAGACCTAGAGGATTGTTGTGTTCATGTTAGTGAGTGAGAATGAAAGGAAGAAGCTTGGCGGCGCGCAAGAGATGTTTCATGTTGCGAGGATTTATATGGCTACGGTAATAGCGGCCATAATTATACATAATCGGTGAAAATTTAAAATGTCCAGCAATCCCGAGTAGAGCACTGTGATAGACGTACTGACAGACAGACAGTCGGTGATAGAGTCCCATTGACACCCTTTAGGTACGGAACTCTAAAAACCCAATGGGTAAAAACCTTAAATATGTATTAAAAATATATATTCCGCTACGGCGTAAACGTAAACAAATTGTTTGTTTGTTTGTTTGCACAATTCCAGCCAACCGTTGCCTTTGAGTTATTGAATGGAATCATGAACGGCGGTCAGGAGAATAGTCTAGCTGCAAGGAATATAATCTATTTGATGTGGCATCAACACTGTTGGGATACGGGTCTCACCTATATCAACCTTAAAAACCGTAGCTAACAATTCCTACAAAGTCTCTGAAGGGTAAAGACTTTCGGATCCATACAATCTAAAATTCCAAAAATAAAATTATGCATTTACTCTACTACTATTGTAAAAACGTTTCGCACTGCAAATTGCGTTGTAGGTAAAAAACAGTTGATTCCATTACCACGAAATAAGATCCTGGCAGATTTCCCCCGGGAATCCCGGCCCTAAAGGGATTATACTCATTTCAAGGTCAGTGAAAGAGCGAATGATAAGTGAAGAATATTACCTAGGAGGGGTATCTTTGGTCGGGTCGTTGGAAGGTTCAAAGTTTGTCTAAATAAAGATCAATTCTATAATTAATAGTTATGTACAGCAACTAGATAGAGGAGCTCGATGGCGTCGTTGCGCGTGTCAATCGCATCGATCACACAAGTTAAGCAACGTCGACCGTAGCCTGTCCAAGGATGGGTTTGTTTATCTTGAAGACTTGGCTTAACAACTGTAATCTAAAGACCGCCGGGACCGACGAAGGTGAAATTGTGGAATCAACTTCCCTCAACAGTGTTTCTTCGAGAGAGAGTTCGATAGCGTCGTTGCACTTGTCAGTATAATCGAACCTCGACCGTATCCTGTCCAACATCATCATCAGATCATTTTAGTCTCCACTACAGGAGCACGACCCTCTCTCGTCCATCCAAAAGACAGAAGGAGGTTTTGGCCTACACTCCCCACGCATCGATGTTTGATAATGTATTTCCCTTAGTCGCCTTGTACGACATCCACTGGAAGAGACGGAGTGATTCTATTCTAGTCTGCCGGAAACCACACGGCCATCCTGGCCATGGATGGGTTTAATTATCTCGTGCTCCTCAGTGCTTCAGATTCGTGATTCAGCTTAACATGCCCATGTTAAGCTGTCGGTCTCGGCTGTTGTCCACAGTCGTTAGGCTAAGTCAGAGACCTTTTTATGGCTTGAAAACACTGGCCTCCGCCAGCCCGCAGTTGAGCAACGTGGTGGATTATGCTTTAAATCCCTTCGATTGAGGATGACCTTCCTTCTTCTTTTTTGGGGTGTAAGTGGTTCATCAACATCTCTGAACCAAAGCCAACTTCACCTGCACGCGGTGCACCCTGCTGACTGACCAACGAAGCTCTGGCGAAAAGAGAGGTAGGGAGCGTAATTGTAAGCTACCCGACTGGGGAATTTAACCTCCACCTCACAGAATACCGCAGCCAAATAACAATTCCCTTGAGGGTTGTTGTGTTCCTGCGAGTGAGTGAGGTCACCAGAAAGGAAGGAGATGCTGCGTTGGCAGCGGGGGTGGCGGCGCACGAGCAATACTTTATGTTGCTAGAGTTAATATGGCTATGGTAACCGCTTCACATCAAGCGCGCCGTATGCTTGTCTGCCATCTGCCGTAGTATAAAAATAAAATGAGGAAAGCGGAGAATCGCATATGGTGGAAAGCTTTGGGAAAGGCCTAGGTATATCCAGCAGGGGGTAGGTGCAGATCGTACCGACTGCTGGATACAGGCCTTTCCTACTGATGATGATTATGGTATACGCTGCCGGCCTTACCCATGGCGGTAGCTGATATTGTTTAGATATAAATAGGCCTTAATAAGAGCAAAGGAATAAACAAAAGTTCCATAAACGGCCACGCATTTTCCTTCATCATCATCAGGTACATTTTAGTCTCCACTACAGGAGGAGCACGACCCTCTCTCGTCCGTCCTAGACGGAAGGAGGATTTGGCCTACACTCCCCACGCTGGCCAAACGGGTTGGGGAGGCCTAATCGATATTTGATAATGTATTTCCCTTAGTCGCCTTGTACGACATCCACGGGAAGAAACTGAGTGATTATATTCTAGTCTGCCGGAAACCACACAGCCGGCATTTTCCTTACCCTGTGTTAATAATACTTGAAACGACCATTTGCATTTTAGTTATCGTGTGTTATATTTGAAACGTTCAGTAAATGACATCAACCATCATCATCATGAAAATCGAATTCAGATCCTTCTTCTTTTTTGAGTCGATTAATAATCCTAATTCCACTTTTTGACTTAGTAAGTACAAGGCCAAAACGTTCAACCCTTAATTAGTCTAATAGGGTAGCAAATATCATCATTATAAACGGTGGTAGCCGCTCGGCAGCGCCCCCTGTCGCCTTGTACCTACGCAGACAGTGTGCAAACAATTTTGAGCGAGTGGCCGTGGTGTCACGCCCGCGACCGCCCAGGGGACATCTTACAAAGCTTGTCGCTTTTAGTGAGATTAGCGACATAGTTAATTAACGTGATTGCTTAGTTTATGAAATACAAAAACAAAAGTAGAAACAAGTTCTGAATTTTAAAATGCTCTGAAAAGGAGTTGACGTTATCAGTCCTGTATGAGTTTTGGGGTGTAAGTGGTTCATCAACATCTTTGAACCAAAGCCAACCTCACCTGCACGTGGTGCACCCTGCTGACTGACAAACGAGGCTCTGGCGAAAAGAGAAGTAGGGCATAGCGTATTTTGTATGCCGCCCGACTGGGGAAGCACCTTCACCTCACAGAATGCCGCAGTCAAATAACAATTACCTTGAGGGTTATTGTGTCCCTGCGAGTGAGTGAGGTCACCAGATGGAATGAAAGGAAGGAGTATGGGCTGGCAACGGATCGGCGACCCTTTGGTGTTGCTGATCTCCATGGGCGG
Organism: Hypsopygia costalis; assembly: GCA_937001555.2. Lineage (NCBI taxonomy): Eukaryota > Metazoa > Arthropoda > Insecta > Lepidoptera > Pyralidae > Hypsopygia > Hypsopygia costalis. Next base: position 18,894,917 of record OW443349.2, on the reverse strand, counting down.
TGGCAACTCTGGCAACAGATAGATAGAGCATGCTGTGTGGAAGTGCAGTAAGTATACCGCAGCCAAATAGTAATGCTCTTGAGCGTTGATATGTTCCTGCGAGTGAGTGAGGTCAGCAAACGTGAGGTGAGATACTGCGGGTGCCAACGCGTGCGAACGTCTATATTGATGCGGTAATCGTTTCACTTAGGGCGGAGCGTACGCTTGTTTGGCAACAGGCAAAAACTAACATTTTGACAAACAAAATATATGTTCCAACCCAGACATCATTGTAAAAAGTCTTAATATACTTTGACCTTGGTTATAAATAACGCAAGCCGCCCCTGGGGCACGCGCCGAGGGCGGGCCGGGGCGGGGCGGGCGGCTTTCATTTGGCGGACTCCTCGAGTGTTTGTAAACAGCCAGTTTCGCCAACAACGCGACAGAGGGCGTGCCGGGAGCCAAGCTACTCTTCAATGCAATCAGGCTGAATATATGGTACAATTTCAGGGAAAAGTATAAAGGATATTTGAGGAGTTCCATATTGGCGTGCCATTCTTAATCGATCACGCAAGTTAAGCAACGTTGGCTGTAGCCTGTCCACGGATGGGTTTATTTAACTCGAGATTTTCGTTCTTCGGAGAACCCTGGCTGTTGTCATTAGATGACAGCCCAGTGGACTTCGACCGGTTTGAAAACACAGAGCTCCGCCAACCTGCAGTTGAGAAGCGTGATGGGGTATGCTTTAAACCGTTTAGATTGAGTCCCATCCTATCCCAACTGCGACTTAAGAGTGCCTAAGTAGCATGCTTCCATGAGTCCATGAAACACTTGATGTGTCAATGTGACGCCCTAGCCGGCAAACGAATGGAAATCCTTGGAAAGGCATACCCGGACCTGGAGGACTACAGGCTCTTCCCAATAAGCGGCATACTGAAGTACATGGAACATGTTTGCAGACAGTCAGGGGAGAGTGACTAAAGGATTACGGAGAGCACAAAAGATCCATGACGTGTCACCGGTGCTGCAGCACTGGACCCACTCTAAGATAAGATAAAGTAGCATGCTAGCAGGTGAAAGGGGAATAAGACCTGCTACCAATCTGCTTGAGTGGGTTAGTTTACCGAGCGCGATAGCGGTGCGGGGTGCGGGTAAAGGTCCTCTCGTCTGGTTGGTTTACTGGGCGAGAGACTCGCAATACTGTGATATAATGTGATATAACCAGAAGATTGGTGCACAGGGGCGCATTAGCTGTAGGCAAAGGGTCATTATAGCCGAGCAGTGGGATGAATGAGGTTTGACGATAAATATTAATAGGATAGTAGAAATTTTGGGGTGTAAGTGGTTCATCACCATCTTTGAACCAAAGCCAACTTCACCTGCACGCGGTGCACCCTGCTAACTGACAAACGAAGCTCTGGCGAAAAGAGAGGTAGGGAGCGTAATTGTAAGCTACCCGCCTGGGGAATGTACCTCCACCTCACAGAATACCGCAGCCAAATAACAATTCCCTTGAGAGTTGTTGTGTTCCTGCGAGTGAGTGAGGTCACCAGAAAGATAGGGGATGCTGCGTTGGCAGCGGGGGTGGCGGCGCGTGAGGGATATTTTATATTGTGAGTAACCGCTTCACATCAAGCGGGCCGTGTGCTTGTCTACCGCCCGACGTAGTATAAAAAAAAAAGAACCATCTACTCGCAAGTTCAACTCGCACCTATCCAGTTTTTTGTCGAATCGTTCCAATAATAAAAAGTCTCTATGAAAATGGATCGTTAGCTTATTCAGGCAATAAACCTCCATTCATACTTATACAGTTTTTTCTCATGAGATCAAAGAAAACATAATCCAACGAAAACAGTCAAGTCAGCATTGACGTAAACCGGTTGATGACTGTCATATAATATATCAAAACAGACAGCTATTGTAAGTGGCAATAGAATATATCAAGGCGAAGTCTAGATAAAGTGCCAGAAAGGGGCCAAGCCAAGAATTACATGGAGCGATGCCAAGGAGGCTGCGGAATGTTGCTGGGGGTATTAGTGGCATAGCAGTGTTCGGTGTTGCCATCTCGCTTTTTATGAATATTTGGAATTTATCGATCTCAAAGTATATGCCAAGTAGATGGGAAAGCTAGTAGTAAGTCAATATAAAGCAAACATTTAAAAAAAAAATTGGGTGTGTCTGTGTCACGGACACGGACGTGTGTTGTACGTGAATACGTTATATGCACTAAAATTATCTCAAAATGGCAGCGCCTTCCCCTCCCTTCTGATTGAATTTTGGATGAAGATGATAGATATGTAGCTGCAACACCAAACTGTATCCCCGATTTTGTTATCATTAGTTTTTAGGGTTCCGTACACAAAGAGTAAAACGAACCCTATTACTGAGACTTCGCTGTCCATCCGTCCATCCGTCCGTTCGTCCGTCCGTCTGTCACCAGGCTGTATTTCATGAACCGTGATAGGTAGACAGTTGAAATTTTCACAGATGATGTATTTCTGTTGTCGCTATAACAACAAATACTATAGAAGAGAATAAAATAAATATTTAGGGGGTTTCCATAGATCAAACGTGATTTTTTTTTTGCCGTTTTTATAGAGAATCGTACGGAACCCTTCGAGGGCGAGTCCGACTCGCACTTGGCCGGTTTTTTTAATTGTCTATATTCACATCAAAACCGGACATCAAAAGAGTATCGTACATAATATATAGAGCAGACGTCTCTTAATATAAACAAGCTCGTACTAAATTACTTAATAATTAGGGAAATATTTAGGGACAAACACGTCGGGCATAAGTTACAAAAATTTTAAACCCGTTCTAGATTTGTGTATTTTACTGTACTGATAAATAGTTTTTATAATTTTAGGGCATTGGTAACTGGCCTATTATAGATCATTGAAATTATTATAATGTTTCTTAGGAACTACGAGTAACTTTAGGTATAGTGTTAGTGTACTGGTACTGCAGCCTGTGCCCTGAGCAAACGATGAATATTCGCGGCGTGCAAGGGATATTTTATGTTGCTAGCTTTAAAAATAGGCAGGCAAACAGGCTTTAAAAATAGAAGCAAGCATACATAGCTTCTACAGACCAAGTATCTAGACATGGGACATCCCATACATATGCGTGGCGCGTGCGTCAACAGTAATCGTTCAATCGGTTAACGTAGAATGGATTTCTGTCAATCGCATGACTATTAAATAGTGGTAAATTGATGGTTTATGCATTATAATCTGCTATAAGCTCGTAGAGTCACGTTGCTGACGATGCAATAAGCTATCAAGTAGCGTCGCCGACCGGATAACCTACCCGACCGCTTGACATCATAATTCAGTAATATATATAATATTAATAACTTTTGTATTGTGGTGGTTAACAATACTTCGTCAATCCGTAATAATCCGTAATAACATAAAAGCAATTATTATAACTGTTACATTGATTATAGCAATTATTGTGCGTTTCGTTTGTGTCAGCAGATAGCAGATATTGCATTTCTTGAAATTTGTATTTCTCCGTAAGTGAATACTGTAATTCTTTGTGAGAAATAAAAAGATCCTTAAACGGTATAAGAATACCATGGGATGAGTAAGGACTCATCCCACTGTATCATACGAGTCTCCCCTCAATCGAAAGGTGTTTAGAGCATAGGTACTCCACTCAATTAGAATAGGAAACAATTCACTTCACTTATTTAATAGAACATCCTTCATATGTTATTCTAATACACAGTAACTGAACGTTCACAGATTTCCGTGATAGGTTGCCAATCGCAACCTACAATAGGCTAGATGACATTTTTTTTTTTCGATGTGGTATTGTTAAGGACGTCATTATAATATAGCTATAGGTGAAAGAATAAGGGTGTAGACTATTTTTTGGAAATATTTTTTTTTACAGATGTACATTTATTACACCTAAAAAAATATATAAAAAATAAATGCACTCTTACTTAAATTAAAAATCCACTTATTAAATTTCGTTTTAAAATTTCCCGGTAAAACGCTAAAGTTCTGTCATGGCGTCGCTATGACGTCACGATCCTCTAAACAACAACATTGTTTCATAGTAAGCGGATGCAGTTCATTGTATATTTTATGCGTATACTAATAAAAACTGTATAGAAATGGATTCCAAGTTCTACAAGTATTGTGCAGTGCCTTTGTGTCAAAATACTACAAATCACCAAAAAACTGTCTGTGCACGTGCCAAAACAAAAAGCAATACGAAAAAAGTGGTTTCAACTTGATAGGAGAGATAAACCACTAACAGCGCAAAATGTTTATTATTGCGAAGATCATTTTGATGTAAGTAATATTTTGTTACAATTCTATTACATAATGTCTTGAAGTTCCGTACAAAAATATTGATAACTTGGTGAAGAAGACACAGTCATAGGTTATTTTCCTATAAAGGTCTAAAAATCTAGTTATGAACAATGTACTTTGTTATTTCAGATGCCAAATGATATGGAAAACTTTACAAATGTGACAAATGTTCACTTAATTTCTTCTTTTTATCAAATCAAAAGTAAAATGTTCAAGCTAATCTTTATGTTTACATCAAAATGTCACTGTCACACACAATGTTTAGAAGATCGTGACGTCACACGCTGTGATCGGTGTTTGCGATCACGTGATATTACGGATTAAATATTTACTTTTTATTAATTAAAATAAAAAAGATAATAAACTTAATGAGTAAAAATATGTAATTTTCGGTAATTCTATAATATAAACTCTCAGAAAAACAATAATTTGTATTATATTTCGTTTACTGTCTACACCCCTATTACTGCAATAGCATAATAACTTTTTATATCACGTCGATATTACTATTACTTATACTGTGATCACGTATAAAATATAATGATACTCATATTTCAAAATCTGTATAATCAAACTGCATACCATTTCAGTTTCATTTCAATGCTTGCTTAAATCCTAACTTGTATAATAAAAATTATATTTGACAAATTATACTATTTAGATATCCTCGTCACATCCGCAGGCAGATCAGTTTTACGACAGCCTTTGACGGCGTTCCGCTGGGCGGATCCCCGCGCATAATTACCGACCTCAAACTCCTCGGCAGGAGGTTAAAGACTGCGGATAAAAAGAAATTTATGACTTCTGAGTTTTCGCCAACTGCGATTATGCCGTTTTTTGTACACTTGAAGTTTTTATAATACCCTTCACTGGAGAAATACTGTTTCTAAAGAATAAATTTCTTTCACTCTGCCATTGCGCTAAATTTGTTTGACGTGATAACGGCTTATAAGTCGATGAACGCCGGCACGAAAAAGCATGACTCATTGTCACGTTCCGCCTGAGCCGAGCGGGCAAGCGAGAACGCGGAACAAGAGATAGAGAGCGTGCCTCTCAGCCTATGTTTCTTATGACGTTATCACGTAAAATTATCGTCCGTAAACCGACTTTACAGATAACCAATTTTTTTTTATAATGAGAGGGCGACAAACGACCATGTGATTCACCTGATGGAAATCGCCACCACCTAAAGAGATCAGCAACACCAAGGGGTCGCCGATCCGTTGCTAGCCTCCTCCTTCTTTTCTTTCTGGTGACATCACTCAATCGCTGGAACACGACAACCCCCAAGTGGAGGTACTTCCCCAGTCGGGCAGCTTAATGCCCTACCTCTCTTTTCGCCAGTCTCGTTTGTCAGTTAGCCGGGTGCACCGCGTGCAGGTGAGGTTGTCTTTGGTTCAAAGATGTTAATACACTACTTACATCCCAAAATAAGAAATTGGTACATGTTGGAGAAATAATTATTGCATAAATTCAATAAATTTTGCAGTATAACAATCCAAAATCCATTTTTGGATGTTATTGAGGTCGCCACCGCGCTGTAGTGCATCCAGGATGTTCGCCTGAGCGCAAACAAACGATTTTTATGCGATTTGTCGTAAAGAAGTCACTCTCTAATGAGCCGTTTGCGACAACAGCATCCTAAAGGTCATAGCTGCTAGTTCTGACTGCCCCGATCCAGTATCACTGAACAATAATGGTGGAACGTTGCCTCCGACATCAGATTACGCACGCTTTCCGTCCTGGATCAGCTCTTCATCGTCGTCGTTGTTAACCCTTACTCATCCCCAGTTTGGGGTGTAAGTGGTTCATCAACATCTTTGAACCAAAGCCATCTTCACCTGCACGCGGTACACCCTGCTGACTGACAAACGAAGCTCTGGCGAAAAGAGAGGTAGGGCGCGTAATTGTAAGCTACCCGACTGGGGAATGTACCTCCACCTCACAGAAAACCGCAGCCAAATAACAATTCCCTTAAGAATTGTGGTGTTCCTGCGCGTGAGTGAGGTCACCAGAAAGGAAGGAGATGTTGCGTTGGCAGCAGGGGTGCCGGCGCGCGAGCGATATTTTATGTTGCGAGCGTTAATATGGCTACGGTAACCGCTTTACATCAGGCGGGCCGTATGCTTGTCTGCCACCCGACGTAGTATAAAAAAAAATCCCCTGCTAGTATACGGGTCTCCCCTTAAACCAAGGGGTTTAGAATATACTCCACCACGATGGGGTTTGGAGTGTTTTCTAACCACTTAAAGACCACCGACTTGGCTTAACGAATGTCATCTAATGACAACAGGGACCGAGGGCTTAACGTGCCCTCCGAAGCATGGAAGAGCTCGAGATATATAAACACATCCATGGACAGGCTACGGTTGACGTTGCTTAACTTGCGTTTTCGATTAGGCTGACACGCGCAACGACGCCATCGTGCTCCTCAGCCCCCCTAACAAAGTGTAATTCGTAGCGTACCGACTGTTAGATAGATCACGTGACATTTGTCAATTCTCTTTATGTTCGATTTTGACAAATGACACGTGATCTATGTAACGTTCGTTACGCTACGAATTACAATTGGCTAGGGGAGCTGGTCAGCTATTGCCAATTGTTAACTCCGAGATACCGCAGGTCCTTCAGGACCTGTCCACTCCAGCGGTATCTTGGAGGCCGAATCAGTCGACTACCTCTTGGTCATCCCATGGCTTTTTTTATGGCACGATCCTCCCCCATTTTTTCTACGTCTACGAGCCAACTTAAATTTTTCTGGTTGGCAAAGAATCGGCGACCCCATGGTGTTGCCGATTTTTATGGGCGATGCTGATTACTTGATGGAACAACAAGCATGATCGATTGCTCATATATAAAAAAGTGGCCAAGTGCGAGTCGGACTCGCCCATGAAAGGTTCCGTAGCAGCAAGCAATCAACTCAAATATAAAAATATTTGAGTTGGTTGAATGAAAGGTAAATTGCGGTTTACAATTTATGACGTATTAAAAAAAACTACTTACTAGACCAATTTTCGGTGGAAGTTTGCATGGTAATGTACATCATATATTTTTTTTAGTTATTATCATTCTCTTACTTTAGAAGTTACAGGTGGGGGGGGGGGGGGGGGATTACATTTTACCACTTTAGAAGTCTCTCGCGCAAACTGTTTAGAAAAAAAATATATTAGAAAACTCAATATCATTTTTGAAGACCTACCCATAGATATGGGTTTGATGAAAACAAAAATTCGAGTTTCAGTTCTAAGTATGGGGAAGCCCCAAAATTTATTGTTTTTTTTCTATTTTTGTGTGAAAATCTTAATGCGGTTCACAGAATACATCTACTTACCAAGTTTCAACAGTATAGTTCTTACAGTTTCGGGAAAAAGTGGCTGTGACATACGGACGGACAGGTCATGACGAATCCATAAGGGTTTCGTTTTTTGCCATTTGGCTACGGAACCCTAAAAATAACTTCTTCTGAATACCTTTCGTAACTCGACGGAGCCCGTTACTAATATCAAAAAAAAATTTTTGTTCAGAAATCACATCACTTTGTTATTCCACGTGTGCCGCGGAGCGAGAACACCCCCTCGCATGTAATTACAGAGATGCGGAAGGTAGCGTGTGCCGCACATAATGTGGAGATGGCTAATCAAAGGGAACGTGATATCACCCTTGCTTTCACAGAAAATATCTTTTGGGAAAAGCCTGAGTAACCCTTATGTTGTTATACGTAAGTTATTTACCTACGTGAAATTATGTAAGCTCTCCGCCAAGACTTGTTTTTGAGACGATTCGGGAATATTCTCGACGATCTGAAGGTTACCTATCTGTATATTATCTTGTACAAAGATTTCATGAAATTCAAATAGATATTTGTAGGAAATTAGCAACTGGTGATCCTGCTGGCAGCTTTTTTGCATGACGCAAGTTCACGAAATAGTTCTTCAAAAATACATATATATTTCAGATAACGAGGGAGATAACTGATGATCCCGCAGGCAGCTTTTTACACATAGGCATGAATGTACGGAAATTAGCAAAGGATATAAGAGACCCTTTATGAGATGTAGGTTCAGGAAAGAAGTTCTTCAAAAATACATAGATATTTCCGATAATGAGGGAGGTGACTGGTGATCCCACAGGCAATTTTTTTTTATACTACGTCAGCTGGCAGACAAACATACCGCATGCCTCTTACACCCCGAAACCCTTTCTTGCGCAGAGACTGCCCTTAGCAATTCACTGCCTCCGTTATGGGCACTATTATGTATATATATATCATCATCATTATCAGCCTGTATCCGGGTGTTTTCTTTGTATTATATGTATGCATTTACAAAAAAAAATGTATTTTAGTACTAGCTGTGCCCGCGGTTTCACCCGCGTGAAATTAGATTTATTACACAGTTTTTAAATCGCGCGCCCACCGAAATCAGTTTTAGCCAACTTCTAAAAAAGGAGGAGGGTCTCAATTCGACTGTATATACTTTTTGAAGTGAAAACTTCTTTAGCGGCGTTGTGCACTTTTTGGGATGAATAAAAAATGTTAAACTCGCGTCAGGACACGTGGCCTGATCGAAAATTCGTAAGACGGAGGGAGAGTAGACTGCAGGCCCGGCGTAGGAGGGGAAGTACCCTGTATTTTGGGGTGTAAGTGGCTCATCAACAGCTTTGAACCAAAGTCAACCTCAACTGCACGTGGTGCACCCTGCTGACTGACAGAAGAGGCTTTGGCCAAAAGAGGTGTAGGGCATAGCGTATTTTTAAGCTGCCCGACTGGGGAAGTTCCTCCAACCTTACAGAATACCGCAGCTCAATAACAATTCCCTTGAGGGTTGTTTTGTTCCAGCGAGTGAGTGAGGTCACCAGAAAGGAAGGAGTTGCTGCATTAGCAGCCGGGGTGGCGGCGCGCAAGCGATATTTCATGTTGTGAGCGTTAATATGCCTACGGTAACCGCTTCACATCAGTTGGGCTGTATGCTTGTCTGCCACCCGTCGTAGTATAAAAAAAATCCACTGCTGGATATAGGTCTTTCCCAATGCTTTCCACCATATGCGATCCTCCGCTTTCCGCATATCACACATCCATATATATATATAATATGTCCAAGAATATATATACATATATTTGTTCAGGAGAGACAGGGGCGCCCCCGTCCCATGCGTCATTCGTATAATCTTACAATTTCAACATTTCATACAATTTGATTGAATACCAACAAAACAAAGTCAAGCCATCACCTAAAGTTATTTCTAACACAAAACAGTTATTGTAATGTAAACACGAGCACGTATTGTTATTGAAAAACATTCAACAATGACTGAAACAAATCTAATACAAGGACTGAAACTGAAGCGGGCAATAACGTCATTGCTGCACGTGTGGAAAACAATTTATTTATTATTCGAACGGACGAGATCGGTCGGGTTTCTCAATCGAAAATGAGTAATGGGATAGTACACGGGAAACCTATTAGTCAATACCCGAAATCTAGGCGCTCCATGGTTTTAATTATTTAGTAAATATTCAACAGATACCAATAAAAAATATTAATAATGTTATTAAACTAACTGTTGATAATTGAATTAATGACTGCTGCCTATGTTAGCGGATTTAGATCATACTTTAGTTCACTAGATCGCCGCTGGAGGGCGCGCAAGTTAGTCTTTGGCCATCCCTTGTTTAAGTCACATTATGCTTGGAAACTATCTACTCGTAAGTGCCTTCTGTGTAGTGTCCCAATAAAACTAGCTAACGACTCCGCTCCCTCACGAAGAAAATCAGTAAACACTGCTGTCAGCCTCCATGTGTCCAGGTAAGTGGTGCTAGTTATTAATTCGGGTGACACAGGGAATGTTATAACCATCCCTTTAGAGCCTGCGCACACAGAGAGCGGTCAGAGTTCTGCGTTCTAGTGACCGTTAACCGCCCAAGAGTTCCAACGCACACAAGCGGCGTGCAAATTCTCGCGTTCTACATAGTTTCGTTTGGGTCTTTGCACATGCAACATGTCACTAGAAAGTTCGTCATCCGATGAAGAATTATTGCTCTTGTAGAGCTTAGCAGCTTCTAAAAAGAAAAGGAAGTATTGGGTGCACCCAATTAACACAACGCGAGAAGAACAAGGCGAATTCAGTAATATTTTTCAGGATTTACTTAAAGATGAACAACGTATAATAATAACGTATAAGATGAAATCGTATAATAAACTCCTTTGCCTAACCAATTCAATCAACTTTACCGTGTTTGCTAACTTAGACATCACGGCGTTCCGGCGTTCCCTGTCTCGACGGGAAAAGAACTCTTGGAACGCGACGTTCCGCTTTGACCGCCGCCGCGGTCAGACAGCCCGCTGTGTGCGTTGTTGTTAAGGACTCGGTCGGTACATTCTAATGAACGCCGAACGCGGAACTCGGAACTCCTGACCGCGGCCTGTGTGCGCGCGCTCTTAGCTAGGCTGTTTTGACGTAATTTAAAATATAGCAGTCCATACAGTCCAAACAAATATCAAGTGGCAGTACGCAACAATACCCAATTGGCACTTAGGTATTGGGTATTCTTTGGGAACAAATATTTTTACTATTTTTAAATATTGCTTCGAGTGTCAAACATGCGCACCGCCGTACTGATAGGACGTTATTAATACAATTGAATCGGTCATTTCAAAAACCTCTTAAGTCACTCAATTAGAATTTTTCATGAATCAACAAAAACTGTTTCATGCACAAATAAATGAGTTTTAAATCGCTTAAAAAGTCCTTTAACTTAGTATTGGACTTGATAGTCATATTCATCATTATTCTAATCTGGATTATCTTCAACATTTGCAGTTGACCAGCTAAAAAAGTAGAAATAAAATGGCGCTCTTCCAGAATGTTATCCTGAACTTGCTTTAAATTGTCTATATTTTTTTATTGACGGGCACTTTTAAATCATAAGTTTAAATCATCGTGATTTTTACCCAGAATACGCATCTCCCTTTAAGGAACCATTATCAGCAAAAAAAAGCATGTTGGAAAAAAATGTGACTTAAGAGGTTTTTGAAATGACCGATTCAATTGCTCGCGCAATGGCTCCTCATTTGCTTGCAGAATACTACAATCTTCAAGGGTATGTCGAGGCCACCCGGGGGCCCTACCGCCGGAGCTGAAGCGGATTCCCATCGGATTTTTTGGTTGCGAAAATCTTCGGCTTAGATTTATGGTACTTTTATTTAACTTACCTGGTAGAAACCTACTGATTTAGCTGAAGATGTTTTATTAATAAATTAAACGTTAAGACCTATTTTTCGAATCACTATATTTGATGGTAATTGGCTTCAGCTTCGGCGGTAAGCTCCCAAGACAGTAACCACTTCTCAGAATACCAATATATGCCAAATAAATAAAAAAATATTTCTGGATAAATTACACAGCGCCTTAATTTTTAGATAAATATAGGCTCTTTTCTTGAAGACTCCCAAGTCGTATTTGTTTCGGAACATCGTTGAGAGATGTTGAGTTGATGATGATGATGATAGATGTGAGCTTATATCCCAATAATATTTAATTCATATGAGTGTCACTTATACGAATATAAGTTATTTAAAGACAAAAATAAATCCTATTAAGTAGAAAGTACGGCTGTCATCTCATCGTGCTTATTCCCCTAATGAGCTATCCAATTATTTTTATACTTACTCACAAGTTTAGACGATGGGAAAACTTTGAGCCGTGTTTAAGTACCTTTAGAGACAAAGTTGTTCGGACATGTTTATATACAAAACAACCGTACAAACTAAGAAAAAAGGGTCCGGAAAAATGGCTTTCTTTTTGGCGGAGCCTGATTTTCTTCGCTGAGTCTGATTGTGCTGTCAATTTTCTGTGTCTACGTATCATGCCATACTCACACAAAAGAACAAAGTCTCAGCCGAAATGGCAGCCATTTTGGCTGACATGATTCTGGATGTCATACAATGTCAATATTAGTAATCCATAGTAATATTATAAATGTGAAAGTGTGTTTGTTTGTCCTTCTTTCACGTCGAAAGTAACAAACGGACTGACATGTGTTTTTTTTTATATAGTTTAAGGTCTAGACAGTGACATAGCCTACTCTTTATCCGGGAAAAACATCTTATTCATTCCTTTAATTGATATCCTGGTCCCTATCCTAACGAGAATCCGCAATTTTTTTATCTCATCTGGATACTTTCCCAAATGCTGGAAGGAAGCCCAAATCCTTCCTCTACCCAAAAAGATTCGTCCTTCTTCACTCAGTGACTACCGTCCTATCTCCATATTGCCTTTTCTGTCCAAAGTGTTAGAGCGGCTAGTCCACTGGCAGTTAAGTACCTTCCTTACTTCCAATAGTCTCCATAACCCTTTTCAATCCGGTTTCCATCCTGGTCATAGTACGGCTACTGCTTTGGTCAAGATAACTGATGATATTAGATGTGCTATGGAAAAACAACAGCTCACAGTTTTGACCCTTCTGGACTTTAGCAACGCCTTTAATGCTGTCGATTTTGATATTTTGCTTGGAGTCCTTTCTTCTCTTAACATATCTCCATCAGTGTTTGATTGGTTTCATAATTACCTGTACGGGCGTCGGCAGCGTGTTAAAGTTGATCATTCCTACTCTGACTGGTGTGATACAACTGCTGGCGTGCCGCAGGGTGGCGTGCTTTCTCCTCTACTATTTGCTATTTTTATTAGCTCTATAACTCACAAGCTTTCTTCGTTCTACCACCTTTATGCAAATGATGTACAAATATATTCGCAGGCTTCACCTGACAATATTTTACAGGCTGTTACAGAAACGAATGCCGATTTAGAAGAGATCTCGTGTTGGAGTAGGCGCTTTGGACTCAAAGTTAATCCGTCGAAGACACAATCAATTATTATAGGCAGCCCATCGTTTATTTCTAGGTTGGATGTGTCTCAAATCCCGCCGGTTGTATTCGATGGTATCTGCATCCCTTTCAGTGGTACGGTCAAAAATCTTAGAGTCATTTTTGACTTCACGCTCTCATGGAAGCCTCATGTTGGTGAGGTTAGCAGGAAGATCTTTGCCGCTTCTGCATCACTTAGACGTCTAAGAAATTTCCTACCTACTGCTACTAAAATTGTGTTAGCACAATCCCTCCTTTTTCCCATCCTTGACTATGCCGATGTCTCTTATCCTGACCTTAATGTGGATCTAGTCAATAAACTGGAACGACTTCAGAATCTTTGCATAAGGTTTATCTTTGGCCTGCGTAAATATGACCACATTTCTAGCTACCGAGAACAGTTAAAATGGCTTACCATTCGCCAGCGTAGGGATATGCAAATTCTTTCTTTCCTCTATACCATTCTATTTGATCATAGAGCTCCATCTTACCTTAAAAGCTGCTTCAAGTTTTCCTCTTCTTTCCATAGTTTATCTCTTCGCTCATGTGAAAACCTTACTCTTTCAGTTCCAACTCATTCCACAAAATTTTTCGATCAGTCTTTTACTGTCCAGGCTATTAGGCTCTGGAATACTTTACCTGTCGCCATCAGAAATGCAAAATCTTTGGAGGTTTTTAAACGACAAGTAAAAAAACATAGGACTTTGATATGCTTATATATTATTATTTATGTTTATGTGTTAATATATATTTGTAATTTATGCTAACACTATTTATTGTATAATATTTTATGTGTGTATCAATATGTATACATTGTTATTTATGTATTGTGTATTTATGTATTACTTATATGTATGTATATATTATACATTTTATTTATCAATGATAGTTTACATATCTTCGCATATACTTAATAATGATTGTCATAATATTACTATACTTATAGTTTTCATTAATTTCTTTTGATCTGCGAATCCTGCCCACTCCATGCACAAATTCGTTACCCTAAGGTTGCCTTGAAAAGATTGCTCTCAGCAATAAGGCCGCCTTGTTGCATATATACAAATCTGTAATAATTTATTGATTCACTGTATTTTTATATTGTATTATGCAAATAAAGCATATTCTATCTATCTATCTTATTCCCACAGGAAAAAAATTAAGTTTATCATTTGTCCTTCTTTCACGTCAAAACGAACCTAAGCACGGCCATGATTTTTTTAATGGGAATAGTTTACGATCTGGAGAGTGACATAGGCTACTTTTTATCCCGGAAAAACATATTAATCCCATGGGGAAAAAATAAACTTTGTAATCATTTGTACTTCTTTTCCTCCGAAAGGAACCTACCGTAAAAGTACCGACATGATTTTTTAACGGGGATAGTTTACGGTCTGGAGAGTGACATAAGCTACTTTTTATCCCGGCAAACGTTGTTATTTCTTCACGCTTTAACTATGCAGCCGATCATCAATAAAATTTGTACATATTGGTACTACTTTTTAGGTCTCCCCAACCCGTTTGGCCAGCTGCAGCGTGGGAAGTGTAAGCCAAATCCTTCTTCCGTCTAGGACGGACGAGAGAGGATCGTGCTCCTGTAGTGGAGACTAAAATGGACATGATGATGATGACTATTGTATATATAGCCGACGAGCAAAAGAAGCTTTGGCAAAAGAGAGGTAGCATACAGCGTATTAATAAGCTGCCCGACGGGGGAAGTACCTCTACCTCACAGAATACCGCAATCAAATAACAATTCCCTTGAGGGTTTATGTATTCCTGCAAGTAAGTGAGATCACCGTAAAGCAAGGAGTTGCTACAGCGAGGGTAGCGGCACGCGAGAAATGTTTCATGTTGCGAGCATTAATATGGCTACGGTAACAGCTTCACATCAGGCGGGCCGTATACTTGTCAGCCACCCGACGTAGCATAAAAAGAACCTTCAGGTGGGTCGTATGCTTGTTTACATTTAGCGTGGATTACAAAAAATCAGAGAAATTCCGAACTTAAGTCCGAAATTTCGAATTTTTCACTTCAGCGCGTCCCGGGGAAAGTCTTGCTACGTCGTCTCTACGAATCGTAGCACCTCTATGGCCAATTTAGAATTATCAATTAAGAAAAAAAGAAAGTAAAGGCTGGCAACGGATCGGCGACCCCTTGGTGTTGCTGATCTCCATGGGCGGTGGTGATTGCTTTCCATCAGGTGACCCACATGCTCGTTTGCCACCCTCTCATATAAAACAAAAAAAAAACATTTTTGCTGCAGGCAAGTTTTTTATCCTATCCTCTACTATCCGTTAACCATCCATAATGGTTTTTATATTTAATTTTAGCATTAACCATTCTAACCATTTTAGAATGGTCAATGCCAAAATTAGTAAATAAGTACATACAACGTTGTCAACCAACAGCATACACCGGCCGAGGAACCAGATGACTAGCACATTCATTTTCCTCTTCAGTGACATAGAAATAATGTACTTTTAACAGGGCCTTTATTTTAAAGGAAAAAACTGGCAGTTTGTCTGTGGTAATGTTGTAAACAGCTTCGCATAGATTAAAAATTTACGCACTTTTTATAAATCTAAGTGCTATTTACAATAGTTTTTCACTATGTTATGTAAGAATAAGTTTACGCTGGCAACCAATCGGCGACCCCTTGGTGTTGCTGATCTCCATGGGCGGTGGTGATTGCTTTCCACCAGAAGATCCACATGCTCGTTTGCCCCGCTCTTAAATTAAAAAAAAATAATGGGAAATTAAATTTACAATATTATTTCACTATGGAATAAAAGAAAAAATAATCGGAAACAAATACTGAGTAAAATATGTAGCCGTGTACTAAAAACCTGTCAAAATCATGTACGTT
The DNA here is from genome assembly GCA_937001555.2 of Hypsopygia costalis. Classification (NCBI taxonomy): domain Eukaryota; kingdom Metazoa; phylum Arthropoda; class Insecta; order Lepidoptera; family Pyralidae; genus Hypsopygia; species Hypsopygia costalis. Next base: position 18,878,877 of record OW443349.2, on the reverse strand, counting down.
TTGAAAACTCACAAACATACTTATATATACGACGTCGGGTGGCAGACAAGCATACGGCCCGCTTGATCGGAAGCGGTTACCATAGCTATATTAACGCTTGCAACATGAAATGTCGCTAGCGCGCCGCCGCTCCTGCTGTCAATGCAGCATCTCCTTCCTTCAATTGTATACATCATGAATGAGGCAGTTAAAAATAGGACAGCGAATATTTTTATGTACCTACCTATGTATTTTAAAATGTTGCTAATTATCAGTTTGTATATACCAGGAAAACATAGGTATGTATATAATATATTTGTCCTTGGTAAATTAATATTATAGTTGGTTTATTATATACAAGCGGAAACTTTACATATCAGATACCGAAAGATCATTAAATATTCAATTGACAGGGTGTCGAAGACCCAAAATAAAATAATAAATAAAATCTTCAATTTTCGTAAAACGAATAAAGATATTCGTAGATAAAATCGTACCAACCGATGAAAAACTACCAATAGAAGTATTCTTCACCTGTAAACAACTTAATCTATGTACATACAGCCTCACGCACATAATTATATCGATCTACAATAATCAGAAAAACGCACCCAAAGACAAGTAGCCGAATCCAGTCCGCAGATCCAATGTAAAATGCACAGAAAAATAATTACAATTGTAATTTAAAGTTACTTTATACTGTTAAATTTCACTTTTTGTTTTAATATATTTTTTTTATGTCAGCATTTGGCTGTATACGCGTGTTTCCTTCGAGCGACGTCCGCCCGGTAAAATGTTCGCGCGGTACTGCCGAATGTTGCCGAAATGGCGGGAAAACTGACATGCGCTTTGAGAAATCGATGGGGTCGTGGCGAAAATGGGTTTTATGGTAAGACAAAACGCGGCGCCTTCGAAAATAATCAAACTTGAATTGGATTAAAAGACAATCCTGCTAATGCATTGTTCACTGTCTGTTCTCCATTTATTATTACTAGTCGTCGCCCATTGGTCGAAATTCGACCAAAGTAATGATGAATAAGCCAGTATAAGGTTCTCAATAGGCTATTTTCCAATGTTTAAAAATTGTATAAATTATTTAACAATATCGTAAAATACACAAAACTATAAAGATCTGCTAACTTTCATTCTAATATCTTCAGTCAGACTTTTTTTTAGCGACGATCAAAGTTAGGCGGGAAAGTCCATTTTAAAAGTATGAAATTATTAAAAAATAATATTTCCATTGGAGAAGCAATAAAAAATACTATAACTTTTATTATGATACTAATCACATAAACGTAATATTTAACATAGCTGTCGTACAAATTTCTGATTTGATGCATACAAAATACAAACCTGTGACGTCATAATTCGGTAGTCTTTTGTATGCGCTCCATACAAAAGGGGGTTTTAGGGCAGTCTAAAAATTGTGATTTTCAAATTGACATATCTCGAGAGATTTTTGTGCTATCGAAGTAATTCTTTCACCTATGGTTATATTATAGAAACGTCCCTTTTTTTTTTTTTTTTTTTTTTTGTTATATCAGCTCAGCATATTGGATCCACTTCGCCTGATGGTAAGCGAAAAGAAGAGCCCCAATCGCAACGGCAACGGACAAGAGACCTTGATGTCCTGTCAGTTGACGCTGCCATGCTGGCCCACAAGATGCTTCTTCACGCTTCGCTTGAAGGATCCCATATTGTATGATTGAGGAAATACATATGCCGGCAACGCGTTCCACTTTTTAATAGTGCGACATAGATAGGAGTTGCCAAACTTTTTAGTACGCGACGGAATGATACCAACGGTGAAATTGTGGCATCGCAAGCCTGTACGTGTTGTTCGGTGACGGAAAGGGGAGGAAGGGATAAGGGAAAACAGTTCTTCAGAGCACTCTCCGTGGTATAGGCGATAAAATACGCTAAGTGAGCCAATATCTCTCCGGAGCTGAAGAGGTTCAAGATTCTTGGTGACCTCTTCGTCACCAATTATACGGACCGCTCGTCGCTGCAACCTGTCGAGAGCCTCGAGGAGGTACTGGGCGGAACCATCCCAGAGATGCGAGCAGTACTCCACGCAGGCCCGAACTTGAGTCTTGTACAAAAGACAAAGCTGGTCCGGCGTGAAGAACCGCCGCACCCTGTTCAGGATCCCGAGTTTCTTTGAGGCTGTTGAAATGAGGCTCTCAATATATTCCCTTTGGTTAAGGTTGCAGCGAATATCCATGCCTAGCATGTTCAAGCTCTCTCGTAAATTAAGCGAAGTGCTCTGAAGGCTGGGGGTAGGATGGAATGGAGATGTTTTTGTGGTAAACGCGCACACTTGGGTTTTCTTAGCATTGAACTCGACCAGATTGCTGGAACCCCATTTATTTATGAGATCCAACACCCGATCCAGTTCAACGACAAGAGTCTCCCGTTTCTCACCAATCTCTGTCCTACCAGCACCAGGTCGACCGAAATATCGCCCATGAACCGTACTGTCGTCAGCATAGCAATGAATGTTTCCTAGAGGTAGCATGTCATTGATATGAAGCAGAAAGAGGGTGGGCGATAGAACGGAACCCTGGGGGACGCCAGCATTCACTGGCATGAACCGCGAAGCGCAACCATCTGCAAGGACGCGGATTCTACGTTCATGTAGGAAGCTAGCAATCCAGTCACAAAGCTGGACAGGCAGACCGTATGCCGGAAGTTTGGAGAGAAGTGCTTTGTGCCAGACCCGATCAAACGCCTTGGCAATATCTAGGCTGATTGCCATAGATTCACCATGTTTATCGATTGCCTCACCCCAGAGGTGCGTCACATACGCTAGAAGATCACCCGTTGATCGTTTCGGCCTAAATCCATATTGTCGGTCATTAATTAGGGAACGATCTTCTAGGTAGCGGATCAGTTGGTTATTGAGGATCCTCTCCATGATCTTGCACAGTACTGAGGTTACGGCTATGGGGCGGTAATTTGATGGATCCGAACGGTCTCCCTTTTTTGGGACCGGTTGCACATTAGCTTCTCTCCAAGCTTCCGGAACACAACCGGTTGAGTACGAGAGACGATAGAGGCGCGTTAACACCGGAGACTCTGCTGCACATTTTTTTAGTACTATCGCCGGAATACCGTCTGGACCACTGGCTTTTCGGACATCGAGTGATTGTAGTTCTAATCGCACATCACACTGCCTGATACGAATATCAGGCATGTTAGAACCACAGGAGGGTATAGTTGGTGGTTGTGTGCCACAATCATCGATCCGGGAGTTAGCCGCAAAGAGGCTAGCCATGAGGTCGGCTTTCTCCTGCGGCCGATGTGCCAGTGAGCCATCGGGGCATCTCAGCGGTGGCAGCGACGGTTCACAAAAGTTGGCCTGCACAGTTTTAGCTAGTCGCCAGTAGCTGCGTGACCCAGTGGGATGCGACACCAACTCCTGTCCCACTCGTGCAACGCGCTGTGCGTCCGCTCTGATGTATGCCCTCTTGCATACCTTGGTGGCAGCGTTGTAGGCTGATTTCAGCGAGTTGATGTTGGGATCATTGTGGGCGCGGCCCCTGGTCCAAGCACGGTACGCCGCCTGCTTGTTACTAACGGCATCGGCGCACTCGCGATTAAACCACGGGCGTCTCCGGCTCTTGATGGCGACATCGGAGTAAGGGATGTAATACTCCATCCCAATGCCAATCTCGCCAACAATAGCCGCAGCACTCGCCGTAGCATCCTTCTCACTGAAACAGCACTGCCCCCATGGGACGGAAGCAAAGTAGTCGCGCATACCGTCCCAATCTGCTGACGAGTAGTGCCATACACGGCGCTTGACTGCCGCGGGTTGCGGCAGGACTACGCTTGGCACTATTGTGGACACCAGGCAGTGATCAGAGGTGCCCAGGGGTGCCTCAACAGATACCCGGTATCCTTCAGGGTGTGTGGTCAGCAGTAGGTCGAGCAAAGAGGGCACCTGATCAGCAATGTCAGGTATTCTGGTAGGTTGATCTACCAATTGCGTCAGGCTGTGGGACAGAGCGAACGCATGAGCGGTCCTTCCTGCATGGTTGGTTGTGGAGGAACCCAACCAAGAGTCGTGGTGGCAGTTAAAGTCCCCCAAACACACCATCTCCGCAGTAGGGTACCGCTCCTGCGCTTCATCTGCCGGCCGACTAAGGTACTCGAAGAGTCGAGTTGTCTCCATATCCCCATTGTGAGATCGGTATAGGCACATGTACAGCCGGCTCCGGAGGCCCACAGTCACATGCACCCAAAGGACGGGAAAGGAGGGATCCTCATAACAGCGCAGACGGCGACAACAAACATCCGAACGGACAAACAAACAAACCCCGGCTTTCGCGTGGAAATTCTCCTCAAGTACATAGCCGGGGTACTGCAGGTAAGAAGTGTCCGCTGGACGCTGGATTTGTGTCTCCGTCAGAAACAGCAAGGCAGGCCGGGCCGTCTCGAGGTGCTGATGGACGGCGTTGAGGTTTGCGTGGAGTCCGCGGATGTTAGCAAACTCCACCTTTAACAGGGTGGTGGGGGAGTGCACCGCTGTATGACCAGTTCTCTTTCGTTGCGCTGTCATAAGTGTAGGATGGGAAACGTGAAGATAGGAAATTGCTGTCACGACAGAAGGGAGGGGGGCGGTGGCCCCGTCCCTCCATAAACTTGCCGTTAGAGGAGCTGCACTGACCCGACGGACGGAAGGGCCCCCGCACCCCCTCGGAGGTAGTCGCCGGGTCCCCACCTTCCGGTCACCAACCGGCACGACGATCTACCCCGAGATTATGCGCGGTATGATAGGGCAGCCTCTCGAGGTGGTTAGCCACGATTGGGCCCCTGTACTATACCGCGGGCGGCCAGCGGAACAACCGTTTCAACGGGTCTCCCTGGCCGCCGGGTCAGCTCAGTCCTCCTGGCAATGAACAGATGGGATCCTCCGCCGCTCCCACAATGTCGCCACAGCAATCCCCCAAGCATTTCTATGCTGTCTGTAGACCTCACTCACTCGCAGGAACACAACAACCGCTGCAGACATCGATCACTAATATATGTTAGTGGTCGATGCCCCCAGGGAATGCTATTTGGCTGCGGTCTTCTGTGAGGCGGAGGTACTTCCTAAGCCGGGCACTGAGCCCTACCTCTCTTTCGCCAGAGCCTCGTTCGTTCATCAGCAGGGTGACCACGTGCAGGTGAGGTTGGCTTTGGCTCTAAGGTAGTGGTGAGCCACATACACCCCAAAAATATCAACCCCTACATATCAAACCGAAAAAAATGTTAGTCAAATAGCCTATTCGACTGAATATTTTTTTTGTATGTATGTTCTTCAATATCTTCGCGAATAGGCCTGTGAACCATTTTTTTTTTTCGATTTGTTATTTAAAGACGTCACAATAATATAACTATAGGTGAAAGGATTACTTCGATATCATAAAAACTTTTCGAGATATGATAACTTGAAGATCATAATTTTGGACTATCCCGAAAACGTTCCATACAAAAGGCTACCAGTATTATGACGTCACGATACGCTATTTTATATGCAATAAATCAGAAATTTGGACGGCAGCTATGTTAAATATTGCGTTTATGTAGCTAGTGCCGTAACAAAAGTTATAATATTTTTTATTGTTTCTACAATGGTAATATTTATTTTTTGTAATTTCATTCTTTTAAAATGGACTTTCCCACCAAACTTTGATCGACCATAAAACACGTCAGATATAAGTTATTAAAATTTTGAGATAGCAGATCGTTCTAGTTTTATGTATTTTACGTTACTGATACAGAGTTTTTTATAATTTTATATCTTTTATGCCTATTGTGAACCGATTTTCATAATTCTTTTTTATTTGAATGGGTATGATTGCAAGGTGGTCCCATATTCACCAAGTCAGGATCTGATGATGGGAAATGAAGGGTAACCCTTAAATTTTATAAGCATGTATGGTCAAATTCTATTTTTTTATTTCAAAGGATATGATGGCGAGGTGGTTATATTCACCAAGGCAGGGTATGATGATGGGATCCCAGAAAAATCGAGGGAAACCCTTAAATTTGCCCTGTGGTTGCCGGCAGAATAGAATTGCGCCACTCCATTGCCCTGCGCCAACTGAAGTCAGTTTTTTTTTTAAAATCAACTTTTATTTATGCCTAATTAAAAAAAAAATATTAGCGTTCTGCACTGTTTCTCTAATATAAAATATAAGTGTGCGAAATTTCATACTCCTCCGTCCGAGCAATTTTCATAAAAAAGAGTACAGTTATGGGGTGTAAGTGGTTCATCAAGATCTTTGAACCAAAGCCAACTTCACCTGCACGCGGTGCACCCTGCTGACTGACAAACGAAGCTCTGGCGAAAAGAGAGGTAGGGAGCGTAATTGTAAGCTACCCGACTGGGGAACGTACCTCCACCTCACAGAATACCGCAGCCAAATAACGGTTCCCTTGAGGGCTGTTGTGTTCCTGCGAGTGAGTGAGGTCACCAGAAAGAAAGGAGATGCTGCGATGGCAGCGGGGGTGGCAGCGCGCGAGCGATATTTTATGTTGCGAGCGTTAATATGGCTACGGTAACCGCTTCAGATCAGGCTGGCCGTATGCTTGTCTGCTACCCGATGTAGTATAAAAAAAAAAAAAAGAAAACAAAAACGAAAAAAAAAAAAAAAAACAAAGTTTTTGCTTCACGTATAGCAAAAAAAGTAAAGTAAAGCTTTGTGTAGTATATATTATATACTGAGATTAGGTAGTGTATGATCTTTGATGCTGTTCCGATTGCGCTGTTAATTATGAAAGAAACAAAATTATGACATAAGTATAAAACTTGCATCGATAAAGTTATACCTAGTACAGGCCCACCTGACAGAAAACATCCATCACCACGTGTAACAACACCAGGGACACTCGACTCTATGAAAACCTCTTCAGTCCTTTTTCTTTCCTTCTTGAAACTCCCATGCAGATGTTGTTTGAGCAAATCTCGACAGAGTTCTTTTGACAACTTCACAACGCGCTGGAGGATTGGAAATCCTCTGGAGGCTTACAGTACGGGACCATTTGTTTCTAAAGTGTAAAAATGAACTTCGAGCCGATGGTAAGCAGTGTCATTGTATAAGGAGACCATGGGCATCCAGAAATTCTGCTCAATACACTTTATTATACAAACGCATAAACATTAGATTAGAAGATAGCGACAAAATCTCTCAACGTCTATAAACTTGGGATCGACAATAATCCTCACTGTTCATGTTTTTTTTTCTATACTACATACGTCTGGTGCCAGACAAGCGTACGGCCCACCTAATGTAAAGCGGTCACGGAAGCCATATTAACGCTCGCAACATGAAATATCGCTCGCGCGCTGCCTCCTTCGCTCCAACGCAGCAACTCCTTCCTTTCTGGTGACCTCACTCACTCACAGGAACACAACAGCCCTCAAAGGAATTGTTATTTGGCTGAGGTATTCTATGAGGTGGAGGTACTTCCCCAATGGGGCAGCTTAAAAAATACGCTATGCTCTACCTCTCTTTTCGCCAGAGCCTCGTCTGCCAGTCAGCAGGGTGCACCACGTGCAGGTGAGGTTTACTTTGGTTCAAAGATGTTGATGAACCACATACACCCCAAAATGGTAGAATCAATTCGGAGGATGGCAGCTAATGTCAGGGTGGTCCTATCCGACTGTTACAACAATATTAAATGTTAATCCCTCCGAACCGAAAAGGGGGAGCCCTTTTCGGTATATATATGAGCAGCTCACTGTGCAAAACGCAGGGTAAGATAATTTATTTATTTATCTAAAAATTATAGTTATTACTAATTATATAAGGGTACAAAAGGCGGACATAACGCTAAAAGCATTATCTACTCGTACCTTGGGCTAGCAGAACATCACCAATGCGGTTCTGAAGAACCAAAACAAAACCCCCCTTACCATCAACTCTTATTGCGATTCAATAATTGAATAGAATGCTTATTCATACTGATACTGATCTAAGTAATAAAATATAATACTTACCACAAATAAAATAAACATACATAGAATAATTATATATTGAACTAGCGGCCCGGTACGTGCTTCGCTACGTATAAAGTGAAATACTAAAAAAAAATTAATTTGAAGCTATTTTAAAACTTAATCCAAAACATTTGGATAAACAATATTTTTTGTTTTCCCATTTTGAGCATGAATAAACAAACGGCTGGGGGTACCGGGTCTGGAACAGGCAACATAAAGTTGAAGGCGTTGAAGCACGTCCAAAATGAAATGACCACATGAATGACATAACAAAGCTTGTACTGTCAACACTGAAAAAAGTTTCAATTTGACAGCACAATCCCCATCTGAAAAAAAAAATCAATTTGACAGCAAAATCCCCATTAACAAAATGACTTTTATTGAATTCATTTTTTACAAAAAATGTGATAAATGAAGAACCGCTCTACCGATTTTGTGCAAACTTCACATAAACCATCTACTAAATAGTCCGAACAAATCCTAAACATTTGGTTTGGATAGGTGAGCCCGTTCTTGAGTTATAAAATTACAACGAAAAGTGGCATTGATTTTTATATATATAGATAAACATACATAGAGATACATAAATACTGTGATGATGATGATTTAGTGCTTAGACAAATCGTCTAATATTGAATGGGTTTTCTTTTTGAAATTGAATTTATTCGATATTGCCCTAACAGACTCAAGTAGCGGGTTCCAGAGAGTACAAAAGTACTCCATACAGTGTCGCACATATACTATTCCTACTGCATAGTATACTTACCTATATAATTTTAAACTTTCACAGTTCTTTAAATCACTATTATATGTACGGGAAAATATAAAATTCGATCACGGTAAATCCCGTACATACAATAGCGATGCTTCGCTCTGTTGAGCACACGGAGATTTTTCCAACACCAACTTAATCGTCTTATCCACAAGCTTCAGATTTCAATAACTTATAATAATATATTTGTTTCATTACTTCCTGTTTATTTATTTATGTCCATCTACGGGAATATTCGTGTACCACGACACACTACCCTCATGACGTCCCTATAAATAAATAAATAAATATTGTCAGACAAATTACACAGCACCATCTAGCCCCAAAGTAAGCGAAGCTTGTGTTATGGGTACTAGACAACTGGTAAACATACGTAAATATTTTTTTTTGTAAATACATACTTATGATACATAGAAAACCCCCAGACTAAGACAAACAGACATGTTCATGCACACAAATGTTTGTCCTATGTGGGAATCGAACCCTGATGGTCTATTCTGCGAAACAATAGACGTGTCCTTATTCTGTAAGTTACCCGACTGCAAACCAAAACGAGGTGGAGTGATATTAATCACTGGATTCCATGCTGGGGATAATTGGACCCTGTTAGGAATAAAAATACCACACAGTATATGTTTTTGGAAGCATATTATGACATCAAACTGCTAGAATCTGTTGCGAACAAATAAAACTTGATTTGAAGTTTTTTTTTTTTTTAAACTACGTCGGGTGGCAGACAAGCATACGGCCCGCCTGATGTGAAGCGGTTGCCGTAGCCATATTAACGCTCGCAACATAAAATATCGCTCGCGCGCCGCCACCCCCGCTGCCGACGCAGCATCTCCTTCCTTTCTGGTGACCTCACTCACTCGCAGGAACACAACAACCCTCAAGGGAATTGTTATTTGGCTGCGGTATTCTGTAAGGTGGAGGTACATTCCCCAGTCGGGTAGCTTACAATTACGCTCCCTACCTCTCTTTTCGCCAGAGCTTCGTTTGACAGTCAGCAGGGTGCACCGCGTGCAGGTGAAGTTGGCTTTGGTTCAAAAGTGTTGATGAACCACTTACACCCCAAAACACACATACAGTACAGTACAGTACAGTACAGTTACAGTACAGTACAATACAGTACAGTTTCTATTATATCTCTCAATTTAGCGTAATTTGTCGGTTGGATCTATTCTGCATCACTGGGTCCAATTTATAGTCATCTTCTCTATTGAAATTGGTGAATTTCTTCATTTCAATCCCAGTTGGTCGATTTGTTTACGTTGACACGATTGAACGCAGACAAAACTCTCACTAAGCACTCCAGGACATGGAAGACGTCATAAACAATTGCTAAGTATCTCTTAGTACACGGCAGCAAATAACAATGGGCTATTACGTCGTAGGACAGACGAAAAAGGCTTGTGTAATGATACTAGTAACATAAACACTATTACTTTACACCATTTATATGCGAAGTGGATTATCTACTCAATGATTTATAACTATGTATTAACAGGTAGTTCATCATCATCATCATCATCATCTCAGCCATTGAAAGTCCACTGCTGGACATAGGCCTCTCCTCTAGATCTCCAATAACACCGGTTGGAAGCGGCTTGCATCCAGCGCGATCCTACGGTCTTAATGAGGTCGTCTGTCCACCTTGTGGGTGGACGTCCTACGCTGAGCTTGCCGGTACGTGGTCTCCACTCGAGAACCTTTCGACCCCATCGGTCATCCGTCCTCCGTGCTATGTGCCCTGACCACTGCCACTTCAACTTGCTAATCCGCTGGGCTATGTCGGTAACCTTGGTTCTTCTACGGATCTCCTCAATTCTGATTCGATCTCGCAGAGAGACTCCGAGCATAGCTCCATAGCTCGTTGGTATTTAGTATTTGCCACAGGTAGTTCAGTGTTAATAAATTAAGTAGGTATTAAATATTTTGGACTGGAAATTTTTTGTAAAGCTTTTGACGAACTCAGTGGTAGAATGGTTAGCAATATTTATAGTACAAACAGACATATTGATGCACACAAATGTTTGTCTTGTGCGGGAATCGAACCCGCGACCTCGGTGTCAAAGTAGCCATCGACCACTGGGCTCGTGCAAGTAATAAGTGCATGTTCGTTCATTACCTACGTCATCTTTCCCATCCACGTTTTTTATAATTATAAGTCGGATGGCCGACAAACATGCAGCCCGTTTGATGGAAATCACTACAGCATGGGGTTCTTCAAAAAGGGCGTGAAGAGGTTTTTACAGGGTCGGCAACGCGCGTGTGATGCCTCTGGTGTTACAGGCGTTCATAGGCTACGGTAACTGCTTTCCTTCAGGCGGGCCGTATGCTTGTTTGCCACACTGGTGGTATTAAAAAAAAAAAAATCACTTACCCTAGCCTTATATAATAGACGCATGCAACATTTTTGAGCATCATTAGAGCCAAAGTCAATCTCACGTGCACGTTGAGCACTTTGGCAACTAGCGAAAGAGGCAAGAGACGGGTTAAAAGCTTTAGGACTACTTCTGGATAAGACTAGATGCACTAAATTGCTTTATGACTAAGTCTGGATATGAATAAATCGTTTTATGACTAAATCTCGATATGACTAGATCGCCAGTGGACTAGTTCGCGTTTGAACTAAATCGCCTTAAGACCAGATATCGTAAAGACTAATTTTTATAAAGTAACTTACAGCGTATTTGTAAGGAGAACTACCACCTCACAGAATATCGCAGAGAAATAACAATTACCTTGAGAGTTGTTGTGTTCCTGCGAGTGAGTGAGGTCACCAGAATGTAAGGGGTTGATGCGTTGGCAGCGGGGCAGCGTTAGCGTGCGAGCGATATTTCATTTTGCGAACGTTAATGTGGCTACCGTAACCGCTTTATATCAGGCGGACCGTATGCTTGTTTCCCTACCAACATAGTATAAAAAAAATGAAAATTTAATTATTTTGCTAAATCATGTGTTTTAAGTTTTGTTTTCTTTTATAGGTCTTTACCTATGAAATTGCCGTTCTGCAGTACTGGCCATTTCAAATAAAAATAATTTTTGTTTGGCTACGAATTCTAATTTCAAATTAATTTTATTTTAAACTAGCTGATGCCCGCGACTTCGTTCGCGTGGACTTTATGATTCCGGTGTATTAATACAAATACGAACTAATGTAGATACATAAGAAAATATTTGTTATACGTTAAAAGTCATTTTTTTTTTGTTTAACCCATTGTAACCATAGTTTAAAAAAAAAATTAAGGGAGTCTTTCCTTCGGGAGCTAATATGAACAGACGTGAAGCGTCACTAACTCTCGAGAAAGCCACGTAAAGTTGGCCATGCGAAAAACAACCAGTCCTTAGCTTGTCACCAGCGAATTTTAGTATTTTTTTTATTGTCATAGCAAAGCAAGTGGTCACAGACAACTGCGTACGTATAAATTAAAATGGATTTTTTTTTTGAGAAGAGTGGTATACGCGGAATAAATACAGTTTCACCGGCACCACTCCCAGTGAGAATCTCAGCGTCAATTATATTGCGCTGCCATTGACTTTACTTCGGAAAGGAGATCTTCCCCAAATTTTAATAATATTCTTGAAAACTCTTGGGCACGTAAAGTTCTACCTACAGCTTCTAGTGCCTTACTGTTAGCCATTTCGCATTCATCTCAAACGATTAGACAGCAATCCTGAAACACCTTCGCTTTGTCACAGTTTCGTGTCACAGAGCATGTCGGTGTTTCAATTCTGTTTAAATCGAGTAGGATATTGAAAATTGTATTTGCGTCCTTCCGCCTAGTAGTAATGTGGCTGCAATACCTGGCGATGCTGCTGCGAGATCTTATTTTGGCGCCTGATTCAGCGTGGATTGTTCTCGTCAGGTATGTTTTTCCAGTCCCTCCTGGAGCAGTTAAGAAAAACAGTTTCCCCACGTTGCTTAAAACACTTTCCACCACCAAATCAAATAAACTCTGATCTTGCTACATAGCGTCCCGCAAATGCACGTATTCTTCTGGTTTGTGCGAATATATACCAATCGTTCCATTTAAATTTTAGCGTACACGTCTATAATAAACTGACTAAATAGACCACGTTACCTTTGTAAATAAAATAAAACGATTGCGTCTAACTTGTAGCAGGTAAGAATAAAAGTAGCACCCCGCGGTTTTTTTTACAATACATTCAATATTTTGTTAATTTATTTATTGTAATCTATGTATTGTAATAAATAGATTTAAAAAAGTAAAAAAACACGCTATAATAGCAAATAGAACTAAAAAGTTACTTAAAAACTTTTTTAGTTCTATTGGCTTATTATAGCGTGTTTTTTTTACTTTTTTTTTAAACTATAATTTATTGTAAACACGTGTTTTTATGCAAATAAATTTAACTTTGTTCTGCATCAAGTGTTTCAAATCTTGGATATTTATACCTCAACAAAAAATGCTGATCAGGCTGAACAACTTTCGCTAAGGCGTCATTTTTATATTTCTTATAGTTTACCTGAACCATTATGGTTCTGCATCAGGTGTTCCAAATCTTGGATTTTCCAAATCTCAACAAAATATGCTCATCAGGTTGAACAACTTTTGCTAAGGCGTCATTTTTATATTTCTTATAGTTTACCTGAACCATTAAGGTTCTGCATCAGGTGTTCCAAATCTTGGATTTTTATACCTCAACAGAAAATGCTCATCAGGCTGAACAACTTTTGCTAAGGCGTCATTTTTATATTTCTTATAGTTTACCTGAACCATTATTGTTCTGCATCAGGTGTTCCAAATCTTGGATTTTTATACCTCAACAGAAAATGCTCATCAGGCTGAACAACTTTTGCTAAGGCGTCATTTTTATATTTCTTATAGTTTACCTGAACCATTATTGTTCTGCATCAGGTGTTCCAAATCTTGGATTTTTATACCTCAACAGAAAATGCTCATCAAGCTGAATAACTTTTGCTAAGGTGTCATTTTTATATTTCTTATAGTTTACCTGAACCATTATGGTTCTGCATCAGGTGTTCCAAATCTTGGATTTTTATACCTCAACAGAAAATGCTCATCAGGCTGAACAACTTTTGCTAAGGCATCATTTTTATATTTCTTATAGTTTACCTGAACCATTATGGTGCTGCATCAGGTGTTCCACTTTCCAAAATCAATTATACCCTATATTTTGCCCAGGCTTAACAGCTATATAACAAAAAATGTTTCATTCCAATCCGTCCAGTACTTCCAGAGATTAGCGTGTACAAACAGACATACAGAAAAATGAACCTCGCGGTCGTCCGAAGACTTTGGTCGACAATGACGAATTAAAGGCGATTGTGGAAGCTGATGATCTACGGCTGAATTAGCAGCAGCTTTCAACGTTAGCGTCAAAACAATATTGGTCCATTTGCGTCAAATTGGCAAGGTAAAAAAGCTTGACAAATGGGTGCCCCACGAACTCAATGATCGCCAGCGCGAAGTACGCGTCGAGACGTGCCTTGCACTACTCAACAGACACACAAATGAAGGAATTTTGAACAGCATTGTTACCTGCGATGAAAAATGGATTCTGTTTGATAACCGCAAGCGCTCAGCAAGTTGGTTGGATCCTGGTTCAGCACCTAAACAATGCCCTAAACGAAAACTTACCCCTAGAAAAGTGATGGTCACTGTTTGGTGGTCTAGCGCCGGTGTGATTCATCACAGCTTCTTAGCAAACGGGGTGAGCATTACTGCAGATGTGTACTGTGAAGAACTGAACACAATGATGGAGAAGCTGGCACGTCTCCAACCAGCATTGGTCAATCGCTCGTCTCCGCTGCTCCTGCACCACAACGCGCGACCTCATACTGCACAGCAGACGTTCTCCAAGTTGCAAGAACTGGGGTTGGAAGCTCTCAGTCATCCGCCCTACTCGCCAGACCTTGCGCCTACAGACTACTACTTTTTCCAGAATTTGGATAACTTCTTGGCGGGAAAAAAATTCAATACCCGAGAGGCAGTACAAAATGCTTTTGAAGAATTTGTTGCCTCCCGTCCAGCTGATTTCTTTATGGGCATTAATAAACTGCCACTGCGTTGGCAAAGATGCATTGATTGCATGGGTGATTGATTACTTCGATTAATACAAATAAAAAATACATGAAAAAAATTGTTTAAATTTTTTCATACAAAACGACCATTTCATAGGTAAAGACCTAATATCATATCTGATTCTTTTATGTCACGTTGGCAGCGAGGGTGGCAGCGCGCGAACGATATTTCATGTTGCGAACGTTAACACGACTACGGTAAATGCTTTACATCAGGCGGGTCGTATGCTTGTTTGGCACCCGATATTGTAGTATAAAAAAAGCATTGGTATGACCCACCTGTAGACGCTTGTAATAAAAGGTGTAGATACTGCTCGTGTACTAGCACCCCCGCTACGAATGCAGCATCTTTAGAGATGGGCAAAATGCCGGGCATTTACGATAAATGCCCAAAAAGTACTTATAAATTCCTTATTTATGGCCAAAACTAGGCATTTACAGATATGTACTTACTGGGCACTCGAAGGAACAATCCTCAAGGATGTGGTTTTGACCGCGGTCTTCTGTAAGGTGGAGGTACTTCCCCCGTCGGGTGTATCAGGCCCTGCGTCTTTCGCCAGTCTTGCTTACAGCACAATCACGATATTTATGCGGTGCGTTTTCATTTAGTTAAATTCTTCGGGTTGGCGGAGTCCATTGTTTTCAAGCCGCCTTAAGGCCACCGACTTGGCTTAACGACTATCGTCTAAAGACAACACCCGGGACCGACAGCTTAAGGTACCCTCCGAAGCACGGAAGAGCTCGAGATAAATAAACCCGCCTATGGACAGACTACGGTCGACGTGGCTTAACTTGCGTGATCGGTTAGACTGACACACGCAACAACGTCATCGAGAAACTTCTGATGATAACTTGAAAAATGGTAATTTTAGACTTTCTCGAAAACACTCCATACAAAAGGCTAGTTGGTTATGACGTCACACCTTGTTATTTTCTGTGCATTAAACTTGAAATTTGTACAACAGCCATGTTAACTATTGCGTTTATGTAGCTATGTTAGTTATGTAACAAAAGCTTTTTCTTGCAACGGTAATTTATTTTTATTATTCAATGTGGGGTGTAATTGGTTCATCAACATTATTGAACCAAAGCCAGCCTCACGTGCACGTGGTGCACCCTGCTGACTGACAAAATAAATCCTTTCAAAATGGACTTTCTCACCAAGCTTTGATCGACCATATAACAAGTGAGACACACGTTATTACTATTGTAAGATCGCAGCTCGTTCTAATTTTGTGGATTTTACGATACTGATAACTATTTTTTAATAAAATAAAATTGACAATTATTATATTATATAGGAAGGTTTTTAACATCACTATTAGGAGATAAAATAGCGTGTGAAACCGCAAGCCTCAGCTTAGAAGTATTCCATATGTCTAGTAAGGTGCTGGGATGAGATTGGGTGTTAAAACAAACACACATAAATCCATATTGTATTTATTGTTAATATGCATGGTAGCTCAGCGACTACAATTCTAATGGAAGATATTACGTACACTTACCATAGTCTGCGATGCACTTGCAGTACACTACTGTATTGACAAATGTACAAATTTACGTATATTATTTCAACACTTCAATTATATTAGATAGAATGTATGACAAAGATCGTATTAGGGTAATAGATGCAAACAGCGCCAAAACAATCTTTGCGAAAATAGTGAGACAACGGATATGTTTGCCAAAAAGAAAATTGAAGGATAGAAGAAGAAAATAAGGAATTATTCACACGATAGTTTTAAACGAGCCAGAACGCATATTACAACATGCGCGTTTTAACGTCCTGAGTGCGAGTTTTTTGTTCGAGTTCGATCGTGTCAACGTAAACAAGCCGACCAAATAGAGAAGAACTCTCATATTGTGAATTTATAAGACGCGTGTTACATATCAAAATTACGTGGCGTACTTACTCGCATTTTGAAGTGAGCAACCCGGCTAATTTGGATATGTAACACGCGTCTGATAAATTCACAATATGAAACTTTTCCTCAATTTGGTCAGCTTCTAAACGTTAACACGTCCGAATGTCACCAAAAAAAAATTCGCACTAAGCACTCAGTACAGATTTTTTTGTGTTCGTAACTATATCAAACTCCATGCTACGAAACTAGCGCCACACGCGTAAAAAAAAACTATTAGTGCTTAAATACATAACGAATCAAAAAACTGTGTTCTACGATGGTTTAGTAGCCCCGTATTTTTTTTATATATCTTATAATATAGAAAATATAAATAAATATAGTAAATCGATAAAACAATGGATCCAGTAGTTGTTTTGAAATTTATGGAAGACAGTTTTTGTCACATTTTCCATAAACAATTACTTAGTACAGTATATTATCTTTTTTTTATGAAATTACTTTCCGGCTCTGGAATCAACGTTCTTTTGAGCCCTTTCCTGTGTCATTTCTTTATCTTATTCCCGGCTTCAGGTATATGCCTAAAAATATCGTCAGGAATCTTTTTGTTCCTCCATTACTTCAAGTCAACAGAAAAACTGATAGTACAATTTTTCTGCTGTTTTGACTTCTTGGAATGACTTATAGCAGCACCGATTCAAAAATTTTTAATCAAGTATTCTACTAATTTTACAGACTCAAATGATTAATTGCACCATAATACACTATATTATGAATCAATATCATTATATGTTAAAAAAAATTAAACGTGTTTAAAAGCAAAATCGCGCTTACCAAGTTCGCGCCAAAAAAGTCTCAATTTTGTAAAATTAATCTCAAACGGTCTGAAGCGTAAAAAACTAGCGTGATTAATTTGTCTAACACAGTTTTTTGAATTGTTGGTACTCCTAAGTTTGACTAAGTAGTTAACTTAACACCTCGGGTAGCTCACAACCCTCTCCAAAAGAAAGCTCGACTTTTGTTGGTCATAAGCTTAACCTAATCTAACCAACGTCCTCGGTCAAAACTACTTTTTACTGCATAGGTTAGTTACAAGTGATTTTGGCCAACGTCCTTAGTCAAAACTATTTTCGATCAATTTTGCAGTCAAAAGTGGTTTGGAGGTGAGGTGCTTGACGTTTAACTAGTCAAACCTAGGAGTACCTACATTTCGGGTATTGACTATAAGATATACACGACCGCAATGTCATGTTTCAAATTAACTAGTTGATAATTATATTCTTCGAAATTAATTTATATGCTCAAAAAACAACACTTCTTATGACTTTTAGTAACTTTGTACGTATGATTTTACAAAGCATGAATTTCATTTATATAAAAATAAATTCAGCGATAAACAATATCTAAAGATGTTAAATATATGAGTGACAAAATCAATGACTTTTACTTTGAATATTCACAATTCATTTCCGAAATACTCCGTCGAAAGTACAGTCATATCTACACAAATAGAAAAGTCATTTTACTACTTTTTACTTCATTCTAAAAAGTCACGTATTTTACGCTAACGAAGTCACGTAGATATAGTTATATAATAATACTGTGATGTTTCGAAGAGATTAGCAATATTATGTCATAAGTGTAGTTCATAGTTTTTGAACTATTCGTGCTGTAACAACAGAGTTTAACGCAGGGTTTCTTAATGTTTGATTTAAAGAAGTTTCAATGGTCCGCAATAGCTCAGTTAAACTTTAACATTTATGAAATGTAACTGTCGGTCCGACCGCAAAGTTTTTTTTAAAATAAAGGCTAGTTTTATTTTCGTAAAATATTCTTGGACGTGACGACTCATCCGTAGAACAGTCCGATGTGATCATTGAACAATAACGAGTTAAATAACTAGACAAGAGATGTAAATTCTAGAGATCTTCTTTATCTTCCGATATTTCGAATCAAATAACGTTCAATCTGACATTATCTCCCCATAAACCAATGTGAACTATCATCAATACAGATCGCACTTTATTCTACGGATAAGTCGAGGAGTCCGTTAATTTCAAATCTAAAAAAGTGTATTTATATTTCTCTTTCAGAAAATAAGTACGTTTGAAAATTTAAAAAATTGTCTTAAGCTCCAATAACGAACAAATAACGAAAAAAAATTAAAACTTATGGACACATATTAAGCACACACAAAATATTTATAACAAGAAACTGCTATAAGTGAGACAAGAGAGGTTATATCACCATCTCATACACGCATATAGCAGTGTCTTGCTCTAAATATAATGTATCTATCTAGTGTGTGATTGGCTTAACAACGAGATAGAACGTCACTATTGTAAGTACGATTTACCGCTATTGATTGTGGTGTTAATATACCTCCACATGTCATAAATCCGTGCTAATATCAAAGAAATGACGCACGCTTCCTATCACTACCCGTTAGAGAAGTAATTAATATAAGTAAGCACCCAAACTATAATCCTGAAGTTGGTTTTAAGCTGTCGGGAACGTAGATCCAGTGATTGCTTTATGCAAACATAGTATGCGGGCCAAAATAAAAATCCGCAACAAGACACCGTGAGCTTAGTATGCAAAGTGCTTTTTTTATACATGAGAGGGTGGCAAGCATGTGGGTCACCTGATGGATAGTAATCATCACCACTAGAAATCAGCAACAAAAAGGAGTCACCAATCTGTTGTCAGCCTTTTAAAAGAAATATAGACTCTTGTTGAAGGATCCCATGTCGTATTTGTTTGGGATACTACTGAGGGAAGTTAATTCAACAAAAAAAGTTCATGGCAGGTACACTGCCAAACGATAAACGATGAAGAAAGAGGGTAGACATAAATTTGTCTTAACTACTACCATATATCGCTCCCTGTGTTCAGTCATCCCATAACTATGTCGTCGGCAATGAAAAAATGGGGAAAACATAAAAATCATCATGTTAAGCCTCGTATTTACAATAGTGATGTAAGCAGCCGTGAAAGTTTAATTATACGAGATAGAAGAAGGTAGATCAAAATAATTGGTCTAAAAGTGGCCGTTTATTTAACAAAGCCGAAAGGTTAGTAAGCTAGACATTACACAGTTCATAGAACTGAACTGTTAATGTTGATGAAGTAGCAACCTACTTACTTAAAATTTAGTTTTAAAAGTTTTTAATAAGAGATTAGTAAATGCTCTAAAAGAAAAATGGTTTTATTTAATAAACAAATGCAACGCAGACTACTACATAATATAATGAATAATTACAAACTATAATGCGATTACAATACAACAGTATTAGCCAACGGCGCGGCCCGCGGTACGAAATTTTAAAAAAGTTAATATCGACTGGCACTCTATTCGAGTTCTCGGTGGGCGTATACGTCAGGCCGAAGACGTTGGGACACGTTAAAACTAACCTCGACACTAGCGCCGCCATTGAAAAATAAATATTTCTGGAAATATTACACAGCGCCATCTAGTCCCAAAGCTTGTACTAAGGGTACCAGACAACTAATAAATGTATGTATGTACTTAAATACATTTATATTTGTAAATACGTATATTGTATTACATTAAAAAAACCAGACCAAGATCTGACATGATCATACAAATGTGTCTTGTTTGGGAATCGAACCCACGACTTCTGAGTCAAAAAACCATTGCTATTCGACCGCCGAGCTCGTCAAAAACGAAATGTGTATAAAGCACAGACAGAGAAAAGCTATAGATAAATTGATCATCGCATTCACAAAAGAAAGAGTAACACCGTCATCATGTAAGAATATGATACATCGATGATTTTGAATTTCGCGTCGCGAGTGTATTTTATCAAAGTCAGTACTTTATTACGTCACACTGTAATATGATAGTGCTATATAATAATCTACGACATTATATATCTCATGTGGCTACACCAAGCCGGGGTCTGCGAAACATAGTGTTAAGTCTATGCATTAAAACATTTTTATTGTTATGTAAAATGTTGGTTATCCTTTAGTATTTCTTAATAAACATGATTATATATTTGTTTCAAAAGCGACGCTAGATTCGACGATATACAATTCAAAAAAATGAATCGTTTAATAGAAGAAATAAGCTTTCAATGACACATCCTAGATGGCGCTGTAACTAGAAAATAATTTTAAATATACAAAATAAAATTATTTTGACCATAATATGAAATCTACTTACACGAAGTTTACCTTGATAATTTAAATAATGCTTTACAGCTGCCATTAACAAAGCATTTTACTAACAAATGCAAGAAATACTTAGCTTGCACCTAACGCCATCTATTATGCGGTATAGATAATACCCTACAAGGCTCACGAAAAACCAAAATGTCTCCCAGCCAGACACATTTAAGTCCACATACGTAAACATATCAACATTAACCTAACAATACCTATATTATGTATATATTGTAATCACACTTAACAGCTGTTTACAATGTTATATTGTATCGGAATTAACACTTAAACTATCTCCTATAATCTATATTACACTTTCAAATACCAACAGATCATTCGGTTCCTACTTAATTTTTACTATATATATTAGATTGTGATAAACAGTTTTACATATACAAATAAATAGTGAGACACTATAAAACATTTATTTTTAATTATTTTTCACTAAAGCTATTTATTAATTTACCTATAAAATAAAATTGTTATTATAATGATAGAAATTATAGAGAAATAGCAGCGGTAATTAAATGGGAAATTAGCTTCTATAAATTTGATTACAGTATTGTTCAATTACAAACTACGTACACAGTCCCAGGCACTTAAATTGGCATATCCAGGGCAAGGTCGAGGTGAACGGTAAATATCGACTTACGATCCATTTATACAATATGCACAGTCCATGCGCGTTAGAACGGCACACATTTCGGTGCAAAATTCTAAATTACATGTGACATTTAAACTCGTTTGAGAAAAACAACTCATTTCACATTGTCAGTGTATTATTTTTATAAACATAAATACACTATAAAACTATGCACTGCTGATTAATGTCAATTTCCATACCGTTATATAGAAATGCCATTATTATAATGGTATTCCATTACGCGTAGAAGTATTCAGGATGTAATTTTAAAGACTGGTCAAATTGATAGAGGCGATTGTGTAACTTTTACTGATCACGAAACAATTAAAAAAAACTATACAATAAAAAACATCAAAATCAGTTTAGTTTTTAAAGTATCTGTCATTTTAGCGTAATGTTAATAATATTTTCATTGAAGCGAAAAGGCAAGCGCGGAAAGGACGCATGCTCGACAATCTCACGTGTCTCCTACCTACATAGTAAACATGAATCTCCGAGATAAACAAGAAATCTTTCCATAGCCATACCGCGTTTATGTTTGATAAATTTTTAGGTTATTTTATTGGTTCGTGATTATTACTAACAACATAATCGGCTCCTTGAATTTGACCAGCCTTTAAAAATACAGCCTGTATAAAGAATCAATACAAAAGATAGACTGATAGATAACAACTTTATTTATCTATTTTTAATAACTCGATCTAAGCCCCGCTGTGCCAATATATTTGCCACTTATTGAAGACACATTAAAGGGCGCGAGTACACGCCACTATCAATTTTCGTGTAAAGAACAGACGTTTAAAAAAACGCCGCCTGCCAACCCGACTGTAACTACGAAAATGTACCTTGTTATTCAGTAGACAAGAGTAAAAATCGAATAACAACGTCACTATTCAAAAATACACAACAGTAAATGAAATTACCCTGTTTAGAAGACATTGTATATCTTAAAAATTGTGTCCTCAGCCTTTGTCAATGATATCTTTTGTTATTTTTTTAATTTTATCTCTTATGGCAGGCAATGACTATTTATAACTAGCTGAACCGACAGACGTCCTGTCTTCCTAACTATAAATATTGAATTGGTTTCGCGCTCTCTGTCAAATGACTGACAGTTCTGTCAAACAACATAAAGTTACATTAGAAAAGTTAATATGGTCGTTCAGTTTTCTAAATTTTTCTTATCTTCACGTAACTTTCTTATTGTTTGCTTTCATAATTTCCCCTGACAATAACAAATATAACATAAAAAGAAATAGCGAAATCGGTCCTGCTGTTCACGCGTGATGCCGAGGGAAACAGGGATTAATTTTTATATATATGGATTATTTATTTCATGAATCTATCATACATAGCACACAATAAAATCGCTTTCCGCATCTGTCTGTCTGTTTTTCCGTTAACTCTTCTTTAACCACGCAACCTAGATGCGGTTTTCACTACATTTTCAAGGGCAAATGATAGTGAAATCATTACAGAAGACATTCTCTAAATGTTAGACATTGTCTCTCGGAAGGTTTATAATACATTTATAATATTATCCGATACGAGCAAGGCCGAGACGAGTCGCTAGTACATAACATAAAAACTTACAAAAAAAATACATCACATTTTTTTATACATTTTGATGATGATGATGATGATGATGCTGACAAAAATAATGTGAATTAAAAATAATCGAGACTGCACATTGTTGCATCCAATATCACGTCCATTGGTAAACAAGTATACGATCAGCCTAATGTGAAATGGCCACGAAGACCATGAACTCATACAAGGAGCGTCACTGGCGTGTTACAACCCCAAATTGTTAACGAAACTGCTCCACACTCTTATTTCACTCAGTTGACAAACAATCGTATAGTCCTACTGATTTTACAGATAACAAATTACCTTATGTACTTATTCATATACACTACATTTCAAGCACGACTGCAGAATTACCTCCACCTCACAGAATACCGCAGGCAAATAACAATACGCATGACGAGTATTCTGTTCCTGCAAGGTATCCAGATACTGCGTTAGCAGCGGAGATCTCTACATGCGAGAATTACTCCTTGTATGCTATGTTAACTGTTTTACATCAAGACCGTCTGCTTTTTTTGACACTCGACTATGTATAATAAAAATATAAATAGTAACTGCCTGCCAAATACTAATTTGCTAAGGGTTCTATGAAATACAGGGTTTTAAAACAAAGAAACGCAATAAAAACGCAACTAGAAACGCTTGGGATTTAGTAGACGGATAGAGATGACAATAGTTAACTTACGACTAGGGAATAATTTATACATATTTTTCATTTAAACCAACGTCAACAGTGGATTTTGTTCATAATCAGTTACTGTAATAGGATGTTTGAGGTGTTGAAAATGAAGCGAGTGTAGCGCTGAATGTAGCCTTAAGCGAAGCGAATACTAGTTAACCAGGCAAACGTTGTTTTGCTATGATGGTAGAGGGTGAAAATTTAGGGCTGTATGTATTTTTAATGCCACATTATAAAAAAATAAAAAATTTGTCCAAAAAATTAAAAAAAAAGGTTAGGAGTGTTAACTTTAATATGACATTTTATTCAAGATGGTTTAAATACTTATCAATTTATAATTTGACTTATTAATTTTAAAGAGTATTGGTATTGACTACAGCCCCCTTACCACCATCTCTTATTGCGACTCAATAACTGAATAGATTGCTTATTCATACCAATGAATAAGCGACTCTATTTCAAATGGAATAGAGTCGCTTATTCATTGGTATGAATAAGCAATCTACTCAATTATTGAGTCGCAATAAGAGATGGTGGTAAGGGGGCTGTACTCCTCATTGGCCGTGCACCATTACGCCGGCCAATGAGGTGATAGTTGGACGTGGTGGGGTAGGAAGGGAGAACTGAAGTTGATAAGTACGACTGGAAAAGCCATTGGACTAACGGGCGCCTAGCAGTGAAGACGACTTACAATTTTTACTGTGCAGTAATTTATAATAATTTAATTTAATAAGAAGTACAAGGGATGTTAATCAACTGTCGTGGTTTTATTTTTAATTATCGCCCTGAACACTAAGGTTAAGGCAAGGTATCGCCTACATCTCAGAAGTTGGATTTGAAAACAAAAAAACGCCCACTAAGCGAGGAAAGTGTAAGTACCATTGCGACTTTTAAAATTACCGGCTATTCCGTACCTTAAAAGTTGATGTTTTAACTTGTTTAAAGTGCATAATTTGACCCTTAATGATGAATTATCGCCGATTATGTGACAAGAGAAAGGCTCAAAACCGTCACTGTTGTATAACAGCGACTTGGTGATTGTAATCGATCGGGGCACTCCCCGTATTACTTTCACCTGGTTGTAGATTGCACCCTGTCTTAAATACGTGGCTGGGGCACTCCCTGGTAGTATTTAAGATTATTATATCATCCGTGACGTAGAATTTCCCTGTCGGTACGACTAATTCTACCATTAGAACTTGAAACTGTAGTTGCTTATAGTGTGCATGATCGTTACTGGTGTATTTCAACATCCTAGCGATTGGAATTGATCGGGGAACTCCCCGTATTACTTTCTCTTGGTTGTGAATATTGTCTTGTCTTAAATACGTGGCCAGGGCACTCTCTGGTAGTATCTGAGACAATATAATTATCTCATTAGTAACGTGAAGCTTGATTGATCAACTAACAATTGATTGTTTGACTTAACGTTCTTAAACGAAGCGGTGGTACTTTGATCGGGGCACTCCCCGTATTACTTTCCACTTTGTTATAGAAATTATCATGCCATGCACTCCCTAGTAGATTATGATTAACTTGGAATGTATAGTCAACAGGGAAGAGTTTTTTTCTCCTCTCCCCTCTATGTTAAGTTTCAAGGACAGTAATATTAACACGTATTCTTTTGTTGAGGTTGAATCATCGACAAGAACAAGGCTCAAAGAAGTCGCAGATCAAGGACTAAAGAGGAGACGGCATTTCATTATCATGCTTGTACAGCTAAAACACGCAGTCGTAGCCAGTCACAATGCCGAACGCCACTTTTGTCTCCTGGTAGGCGGTATGGCAGAAAACGATCGTCACGTCTCAGAAGTCGTAGCTCGCGTACAAGGACTTCGAGGTCAACATCGCGGTAACGAAGTTCTCGATGTCATAACAAGGATTCAGGAAGGTCTCTGACGTGGTCGAGATCTAGGATCGGGTGTCGCTCGCCCACTTTTTGGAATGAGCGAAAATCTAGTATTAATGATAGGGATCAGAATTTGTTTAAGGGTTTTCTTGATGCCATTAAGTGTGGGATCTAAGAGTACTAGTGACTAGTAGGTATACTTTGAATGTGGTTCCAGAGTTTGATCCACTGAATAGAACAGACTGTAGGATCTTGAAATCACAAAGTAGACGAATGCGCCCAAATATACGGCTGGGACGACAAACATAGTTCACTATGCAATGGCTAAGCATAATGGTATAGAGAAATCTTGGTACCAAGGTTTTCAGTTTTGTATTCGTGGGCTGAGTGGAAAATAAAGCTGCGTGAACCTTTTCCTACAAGAGAAAATCACGCAGATTTATTTATTTTATTTATTTATTCTTTATTGATTATTTGATTACACAATCCATTAAGTGATTATGTACAAAAGGCGAACTTAATGCTAAAGCATTGTCTACCGATTTACCTTTCGTACATGTATGATTTGTTGTAGGAGTGCCTTAGTTTAAATAACATACACAACATACGCATATATATACATACACATACATATACACATATATATATACACACACATACATACACATATACATACATAGATAGCGAGGAGGTAGCCACTGTTCATGACATCTCCAGGTAATGCAAATGTACCTGATTTTTAAATGATACGCGAGTCTGTGCACGTCTAATGTTCATTTGTCTGAAATGCTGAACAAAAGAGTGCGCTACGGAGAATCATTAGATTTATACTTTTACTCAAAAACGAATCTATTGAGTCATTGCGAAATATTAGGAAAACGCGCAGTAGACTGTCTGTTAGCCGGTATAGATAATAGAAATGTTCGAAGTCTTAAAATTCTTAAAATCTGTAAAAGTAGAGCACGATAGGGGTAATACTGATGTTACTAGAAGTAGAGACAAACGAAATAGTCAACCTAGCAATAATTACGAGAAATTAACTAGTAATTGCAACGAAACGGGACATCCCTTTTTCCGTTGACCAAAACCAAATTTATATTGTACCGACTGTAAGTTACTGGGTCATTTAACAGCAGATTATCCAAAATCAAATCAGGGTGACCTCACAAGAGGACAAAATAAAAAGTAATAAAAGTCGAAACTGGCTATGATACTAGTACCAAATATAGAATTACTGTCAGAGTAAACGGTGATTTATTGTATTGCATAATTGACTTGGGCAGTGAAGGCACTCTGATTGGGCTCAGTGAAGCTAAAAGGATACAGCTACAGTGGCAGGGGATTAGTGGCTCTTTACATAAAGGATACATTGCCGATTCAGCATGTCGCCCTATAGGACTGTCTATGCTACTATCGAAGTGCAGGATATTATTACCGAACATAACGAACATATTCTGATCGTTGATAATCACGTCATTCCTTCTCCCCTTTTATTAGGCCATACATTCACATAAAAACCTAATATTAAACTAGTACAGACATTAAAATATAGTAAAGACATCAACTGACGTAACATTTCAAAAATCAGAACCACTAACACAACTATTGAATGTCCATTAGTTTAAGTGAAATGTCCCTGGGAGTCGATGAATAAAGACAGTACCTGAGAAGTAAAGTTAAAGGAAGGGTTGGGCACTGTTATAATTCAAAATATAAGCTGCCATATATATATGCTCAACAGCTCGACAGTAAAACGAATAATCTAATTACTAGAAGTCACTGTATAGACAGTTTAAGTATTAATTACGCAAATTCTATTAATGCAGAGAGTTTCGATGAAAGTGTTAATTGTGGGGATTCTCGATCGCATACCCAAAGGTGTCAGCTTAAAAATCTTCCGAATAAGTATAAAAACAGTTTTTCATTTAGCTTAAAAGATTTGGGATTCACAACTGGAACTGAAATGGTCATTGAACTGACTGATTCAGAACCAGTGGTATACCGTCCATATAAATTTTCGCATGATGAGCGTGAAACGGTTAAGGGTATGGTTCAGCGATTATGAGGATAGCGATTTAGAGTCTAGCTCTCCTTATGCCAGCTCTGTCGTATTGGTAAATAGGAAATCGGGAAAAGAGGTTATGCGTGGACTATCGCGCAGTGAATCGGAAGACTAAACGCGACCATTACTCGCTACAGAGGATTGAGAATCAACTCTATAGACTCTCTGGTAGTACGCTGTTCATAACGCTTAACCTAGCTTCAGGTTACCTTCAAATCCCAATTGCAGAACAATCTCGAGAGAAATCCGTATCTGTAACTCTAGATGGTTAGTACGAGTATAATGGGATGGATTGGTCAATCCTTTTGGATTGGTCAATCTTTCAGCGCACAACAAATAAAATGATCCAAGGTTCTCCAGTTAAAGTTTAGACCCTCTTATATATGGATGACATACTTATCCCAGCTAGATCATTTGACGAGGGTCTGGAACGTCTGGAGGAAGTATTTTTTTAAACTGATGTCTCAAAATGGTTTAACATTGAAATTAAATAGATGTAACTTTTTCTTTGACAATATATTACTTGGGGTTTGAAGTTAGTGCAAAGGGTGTTAGACAGGGAACATCAAATAATAATATAATAGCAATGCCTAAGAGGCCAGGCGATTCCTGGGGCTGGCAAGTTTTTTGTTTTAGAAGATTCGTTACGGGATTTGCAATTATAGCATGACCTTTGACAGCACTTTTAAGGAAGGAGACCTCGTTAGAATCATTCGAGCATCAATGGGAATTGAGAGACAATCTAAGAAATTAGAGCTAAAATGTAGAGGACCATATCGAATCAAGAAGGTTCTTCCTAATGACCGGTACGTAGTGAAAGACAAGCCAGTTACGCAGAGGGGTAAACGTTACGAAGCTGTTATAGCAGTGGACAAAATCTTTCGGTCGCTTTTGGTTGTTCAATCAGATTCTTCGGAAGATGATTCCTCTGGCAACGAGGAACCTTATCAAAGCTAAACTAATTCTTAGTTAATGTCACATCACTCTTAGACCTCATAACATGTTTTGGTATATATTGAACAGCATAGTTTCTATAAAGTTTTATTATGTAAGAAGTCTTTTATGTATAATGTGTGTAAATATCTTATAAGATTATATTGCATAGGAAGTAAAAATATTTTATAAGTAAAGGTTATGATTATGATGAAAGGATATCTTTGTGCTAATCAACGTCATGGATTGGCACAGGAATCAACATACTATGCCGGTAACGGTCAAGGTCATGGACCGGGCATATTAATGAAAGTTATCCTTGTGCTGATCAAGGTCATGGATTGGCACAAGGATCAACATACCATGCCGGTAACGGTCAAGGTCATGGACCGGGCATATTAATGAAAGTTATCCTTGTGCTAATCAAGGTCATGGATTGGCGCAAGGATCAACATACCATGCCGGTAACGGTCAAGGTCATGGACCGGGCATATTAATGAAAGTTATCCTTGTGCTGATCAAGGTCATGGATTGGCACAAGGATCAACATACCATGCCGGTAACGGTCAAGGTCATGGACCGGGCATATTAATGAAAGTTATCCTTGTGCTAATCAAGGTCATGGATTGGCACAAGGATCAACATACCATGCCGGTAACGGTCAAGGTCATCGACCGGGCATATTAATGAAAGTTATCCTTGTGCTAATCAAGGTCATGGATTGGCACAAGGATCAACATACCATGCCGGTAACGGTCAAGGTCATGGACCGGGCATATTAATGAAAGTTATCCTTGTGCTAATCAGGGTCATGGATTGGCACAAGGATCAACATACCATGCCGGTAACGGTCAAGGTCATGGACCGGGCATATTAATGAAAGTTATCCTTGTGCTGATCAAGGTCATGGATTGGCACAAGGATTAACATACCATGCCGGTAACGGTCAAGGTCATGGACCGGGCATATTAATGAAAGTTGGCACCCTAGTTAGCGTCATGAACTAGCTGGTGCCGTATAGTTGTTAAGATTATATTGAAATATAAATGTATAAAATAACATATTAATGAAAGTTATCCTTGTGCTGATCAAGGTCATGGATTGGCACAAGGATCAACATACCATGCCGGTAACGGTCAAGGTCATGGACCGGGCATACTAATGAAAGTTGGCACCCTAGTTAGCGTCATGAACTAGCTGGTGCAGTATAGTTGTTAAGGTTATATTGAAATGTAAATCTATAAAATAACATATTAATGAAAGTTATCCTTGTGCTGATCAACGTCATGGATTGGCACAAGGATCAACATACCATGCCGGTAACGGTCAAGGTCATGGACCGGGCATATTAATGAAAGTTGGCACCCTAGTTAGCGTCATGAACTAGCTGGTGCCGTATAGTTGTTAAGGCTATATTGAAATGTAAATTTATAAAATTGTTATTTAAGAAAATTTTACTGGCTCTTCTGAGTAATGTCGCGAACGTTTATACCTATGGCTGATTATTGTTAAAGTATGAAAGTAAATGTACATTTAATAGCAAGCACTACATGTATCAAATAACGAAGGGACTCGTTAAAAGTCGGATGGCCGAGTTGTTAACTTTAATATGACATTTTATTCAAGATGGTTTAAATACTTATCAATTTATAATTTGACTTATTAATTTTAAAGAGTATTGGTATTGACTACAGTACTCCTCATTGGCCGTGCACCATTACGCCGGCCAATGAGGTGATAGTTGGACGTGGTGGGGTAGGAAGGGAGAACTGAAGTTGATAAGTACGACTGGAAAAGCCATTGGACTAACGGGCGCCTAGCAGTGAAGACGACTTACAATTTTTACTGTGCAGTAATTTATAATAATTTAATTTAATAAGAAGTACAAGGGATGTTAATCAACTGTCGTGGTTTTATTTTTAATTATCGCCCTGAACACTAAGGTTAAGGCAAGGTATCGCCTACAGGAGTGGACAACCCTTATCACTTAAGGGTATGAAAATTAGATAGTAGCCGATTCTCAGACCTACTGAATATGTGTATAAAATTTCATAAAAATCGGTCAAGCCCTTTCGGAGTATGGTAACTTAACTAACATTGTGACACGAGAATTTTATATATAGTAGATAGAAATTTAGAGCGAGACAGTGCTACGTTCGTGTAAAGGACGCACGCTGATAATGTCTCTCTTGTCTCGCGTATAGCCGTGTCTCACTCTTAATATATTTAGAGATTATCATCACGCTGAGTGGATGCACTATAATTACTTCTTCTTTTTATCGTGTCGATGACAATTATTATCTTATTATTGAAATTATGAAGGACAAGGGGCCCTATCGGCTAAGCAGATGCCGATTCCGATCGAATTTTTTGATTCCAAAAATAGTTAAGTTAAAGGCAAACATCTTTAGTTTAGTTGGTAGAGTCAACTTCTTACACCCGACCCTCAGCGCATAAAAAGGGGGCAGTAAAAAAGGTCAGCAAAGTACATGTTTCCATACGACTATGACGACCCCGGTGGTCGAACGGCTAGCAATGGCTACTTTGACTCCGAGGTCGCGGGTTTGATCCCCGCACAAGACAAACATTTGTGTGCATGAACATGTCTGTTTGTCTTGGTCTGGACGTTTTCTATGTATTTTATGTATGAATTTACAAAAAAAAATGTATTTAAGTATAATATCTGTTATCTAGTACCCATAGCTCAAGCTTTGCGCTTAATTTGGGACTAGATGGCGCTGTGTAAATAATATTAAACATATACATGTTTTCAGTAATACAGTAAAATAGTCTGACCAAATATGGCAAATGAACAAGGAGACTTTTTCAAATAAATATTAATAATACACTAACAAAAATCATTTCTAGTAGATGGACCGACGACTTCAAAAAAGTGACTGGATGGTGGTGGTTGGATGCAGAAAGCGGGACGCATAATGGTGGAAAGCATTGGTAAAGGCATATCCAGCAGTGGGTAGATACAGGCTGATGACGATGACGATGAACAAATATCGACCTTATAAATGGCGATTTAACGACTAAAATCAATCATACGAATAAGTCGCTTGCAAAAATCGCATGTTGATAGTTACTTTCCACTACACTTGCTTCAATTCCCAATCGCTCCCTCTATATTTGAATTCTGTATAATAGAATATCGAAATACCTACACGGTAGGAAAGAACTGAATATTAAAATCTTAATTTACGATTCTAAACTTTGACTATCATAGTGGAGTATGTAAAGAAATGCGAATAGAATAAAAATGCGAATACAGATCGAAAAGAGGTATTACTGACTTCAGTAGACATTGTAAATCTTATATACTACGCCATTATCGCTTTCAATTTTATTTCGAAGCAGTTTTTAAAATCCCTTCGGCGAAATATATAGTATCCTTTCGCTGCGTGAAATGGAACGAATGCGTCTGACTTTAAAAAGCGACGCTGCGTGAAAAGGAGTCTTTAGACGCCCCGAACAGCGAAAGGTCTTAGGGATTCTGGACCATATATTTGCCCTTTAAGACCGCAGCCAATTTTATCTAATACTATAAAACCCCCATTGCCCTTTCAAATTATTTCTAAACTCTTAGAAATTACAATGAAAGAAGTCAAAAACGAATCCAGACGGAATGTCTGGCCCCATTTTCTGGCTGCGGCCTTACAAATTTAGACTTTATACATACTTCGTTAGGGAATAATTTTCAATATACACATACTAAGACATGGCACAGCCTGTCAGTACTAAGTTCAGGCGAAGTTAAACAAAGTTTCGTCTAAAATTTAATTCGGTATTTCACCGTGCAGCACTTATACATACTACTATAAAATATACATTAAAATTTTTGGCATGTCATCGTGGTGGCACGATTATGGAGCTTATTTACATAAGGATAAGGTTGGTTTTGAATTGACTGTTAGATCACCAACCTTAAGCCTCAAAAGTAGAGGTATGGTACAGCACTGGGCAATTAATTTAGCATGTCCGGAACAGAGATGAAAATTCTTGGTCGAAATCTACTTTTAAGAAGATCGTAATAGACCAATATGGCAATATAACGTCTTTCTAATTCCCTCTATGCTAGCTTACAGCCAAGTACTGGTGATATAAAACACCATTAGACAACAAGATGGTATTTTAACTTTACTTAAATCAATGATTATCCATTATGAATCTTAATAGTATATTCGAGACAAAAGTTTCAATTAAATCCACGATTTTGACAGCCCTGAAAACGCTTAATTCCTTTTAAATATTCAAGACACATTACGAAAACAACATTAGGTTTAAACATGACCATGGGTTTTAATTAGAGCACCAATTAATCCTGGTACTTAAGGTGCGGTCACACTTGAGAAACGACAAAATAGGATAATAATGGCACAGCTCTCACAACACACCGCTACAGAGAACACAAACATACACAAATATAACGAACACATCAAACAGCACTAAAAAAAAATCCTGCACAATTAGTACTTTTAGTCAACAACAAAAATGTACAGTACCACCAACTTCGGCAATCGAACTAATTCCAAACAATCGGAATTTTATCTTATTTTAACTTTCGAACAGCGACACTAGCGCCAGATTGGTATTGTTCCATATAATATTGGTGTTCAATAATCACATTCAACACTAATAAAGAATTGCGTTCAAATTGAATTGTATAGTCGAAAACATCACTGATATCGCTATAGTGATAGCTAATGGACCACCTAATGACGTGGTTACGATTGAGTTTTAAATTGTATGTGTACTGAATTTCTGAAATAACAAAAAATTTCGTATTTTTCTAACACAAAATTATACTCAACATTATGAACGCACACCGGCGCATGCACGTCTTTAATTTTTTGTGGAAAAAAAATCTGCGAATCGATGCGATGTCAAAAGCAGTTATTGCCATAATTACAGCAGCGCGTACAGCTCGCCCAGGTGTGCGCTTACCTTAATAATATTAATAATCAGTCAGTTGGTAGTACTGTACACAAATTCCGTTATAGATCTTACGACATTGACTTAAGAACTAAGACATTTATCTGATATGTAATTTAGTTGCTGATTGTACAATTAATTGTCTGCACCAATGAATCGCCATGATCGAGAAAGGCAGGGTTAATTAGATAGCTATGCGATTTTGAGCCTTACCGACCACACAGGTAGTACATATATTTTTCATTATTGTGCCACTTTTCTGCCGTAAATTTAGTATGACCGCAGTTACAGGCGACCTCACACATTAAAAGCATTTAATCTCAGAGAATAAATATTATAATATAGTTTGGTCAACTAGATTCAAAGTTTCCACAATTTTAAA
Source organism: Hypsopygia costalis (assembly GCA_937001555.2). Taxonomy (NCBI): domain Eukaryota; kingdom Metazoa; phylum Arthropoda; class Insecta; order Lepidoptera; family Pyralidae; genus Hypsopygia; species Hypsopygia costalis. Next base: position 18,844,937 of record OW443349.2, on the reverse strand, counting down.
TAATCTGTATATATTATTTCTAAATAATGGAATTATAGGAAAGTAACACACAACTACATAAGTCAAAACGATCTTTTTATTAATCTTTCGCGTGCCGCTCATTTTTACTACGTCCCATGGATACAGCGATATTACAGTGCTTGGAACAGCCAGACTCCGGCCACTTCATACAAATGTCGCGTCGTTTACTACTAAACAAAGACGTCTGTGCACAGCATGAATGAGTGTGTCCGGCGCCATACAAACTGTTCCAGATTTGTCTCAGAGGGGAGGTGAGGTCGACACGATAGAGCGGTAGGGAGTGTCCATACTGTACGTAGTACTATTACTTATACTGTGGTACAGCGCTAAAATCCGCGGCACGCGAGTGTTTTATACTGACACTTTCAACATCATTTTAATGCAATAATTTCATTTATCAAATCATTAAAATTATTATTTTTTACCTCGTATGCAATCTTCATATCGAATTAATGAGAATATAAAAAATATTACATTTAATAATAAAGACAAAACATTGTACTGGGTTAAAATATTAGATAATCCTATTTAATCAATAAAATATATATAAAAACAAAATAGTGACAATTTAAGAATATTCTTTTTTTTAAAGTAGGTAAAAACAGATTTTAATGTGTGAAACCACCTTTACAAGATCACGTTACAATATAAGGTCAATTTGTGATGAATCCAAACTATAATAATTAATTTTTATAACAATAAAATCATTAATTTTATATACAATTAGAGTGGAGCAAATATAGCATAGATTAAAAAATAATATTGCACCAAAGACAAAAGGAGGAGTCGACATTTTTTTTTTTTGTAATTTATATAGATATGAGATAATTTAGACTCATAATAATGTTGGTCTATATATATAACATGGAGTTTAAATAGTCAAATAATTTGAAGATTTTCATGGTTAATCCAAGTATTCGAAGCGCTTAAACTGTGTTTAAGGCAATGATTAGACCAAGAATTTAATCTTCGTCCTAGTTAATCACTTGTTAAGGAACAATATCTGTCAAAATGACTTTAGGGTTACGTCGCTTTTTGTGTTTTATTATCTTCAAAAGCTTGTTCATCGATGTCATATCGGATTTTATTTTTTTCTTTTCTGAAGGTATTGCACAAGATCCGACTCCTCCCTGAAAGGAACTGAACTTAAAAAAATTCATGCACCTTGCGAAATACCGAGAACACTCTTCATTTTTTCGCCTTGACGGTGACGTAGGTGGGTTCTTCGCCGTCGGGGCGGAGGGCGCGGGGCGGGGCGGGGGCGTGGGCGGGGGCGGGGGCGTAGGCGGGGGCGGGGGGCAGGCCGCCGTGCGAGTGAGGCGGGTGCGCGAGCAGCAGCGGCAGCGAGCGGCGCTCCTTGTACACGGCGGCGTAGATCGGCGGCGGGGGCGGCGCCTGGACTAACTCTCATGTTTGCAACGCCGTGTTGATCTCGCGGTGGATCGTGCTCTGCGAGGTCATTAAAGAGGACTTAATATAAATGTCGAGAAGGGAAACTTACTTAAGTCCTGGAGTTTATTAAACCGAATAGACAGACAGACTAAGTCATTCTTCAGATTCCTGCATGAGTTATTCTCTTTATTCATCATTGCATATAAATTATACAGTACAGGTAGTATACATACTCGCAGTTTCCTTTCAGGAACTTACAAGGTTGACTGGAAGAGATCCCTTACAGGGATAAGTCCGCCCTTGTACACTATGTCTTATCACTACAATCTGTTATGTAATATTTAATGCAATAAAGATTTTACAAACAAACATAATATAGTTAAGCAAAGGCGAGCTTATCTCTTTACCTACTACCTAACCTGTGCTGCGGAATGGTTTGTAAAATAACCGATAGCAAAGTAGATAGCCAGTTTAATGTCACTCACCAGGTTCTCTGCACCATGCCATTGGCTCCAGAATCGGTCTAAAGATTACATTCTGAGCTATTTAAACTAATTCCAACTGACTTTGGACTACCTAAGCTTCTGATATGGAAGTAACTATTTCCCAAATTAATAATCGTAAAGTTGAGCGGTGCAATACTGAGCACCTCACACAGTGGTGAGATTGTGTGGTGAATCTCACCACACAATCTCACCACTGTGTCTCTTGTGTAACCAAAATTAACAGATTGACCACCAAAATAAACAATGAAGTCCAGTGTAGTCTCGGGGATAAAACTACGGCTGCCTTGGAACTCACAACGAATAAATAAACAATTGTAGAAGTAGGTAGCTTTGGAATTTGACTTCTATGGGTTTATTTATCTCGAGCTCTTTTTTTTATTTTTTTTATACTACGTCGGGTGGCAGAGAAGCATACGGCTCGCCTAATGTGAAGCGGTTATCGTAGCCATATTAACGCTCGCAACATAAAATATCGCGCGCGCGCCGCCACCTCCGCTGCCATCGCAGCATCTCCTTCCTTTCTGGTGACCTCACTCACTTGCAGGAACACAACAGCCCTCAAGGGAACCGTTTTATGGCTGCGGTATTCTGTGAGGTGGAGGTACATTCCCCAGTCGGGCAGCTTACAATTACGCTCCCTACCTCTCTTTTTGCCAGAGCTTCGTTTGTCAGTCAGCAGGGTGCACCGCGTGCAGGTGAAGTTGGCTTTGGTTCAAAGATGTTGATGAACCAGTTACACCCCAAAAACCGTCGATCCTAGCTGTTATTGTTAGATGAGTCGTTAAGCCAAGTCAGCGGCATTTAGACGGCTTGAAAACACTGGCCTCCACCAACCCGCATTTAAGCGTGGTGGAGTATGCTCTGAGGGGAGGCCCATATCCCAGCAGTGGGACACAAGGGTTTTCGACGATATCGATACATCCAATATAGATAGTGGAATTTTCTAAACGCCTGGTAATACCCCCTTGTTGCCAAAAAATCAGAATAGTCCACTACCCCGGATGCGGCATGCAAGAACGTCAACATGTCGGCCTGCTTCATTCATCATCATGACACACGCCTAGAAAATGCTGTGCCATGTTTTCAAATTCATGTTTTACCGTAGATCACCCAAATTGAATATCTCCTTAAATCCAAGTGCAACTCACCAGCTCATCAAGTTGCCTCGCCAGCTGGTCGTTGAGCGCCTGTATCACCTGTCGCTGACCGTCCTGGGCAGCCAGGGCGAGCTCCAGCTGGCTTTGAGCTAATTTCGCCTCTGCGTCCTAGAATTTCAGTGTTTGATAGAGGTTAGTTTTACGTAACAGCCAGTCGCACGCCTTCATAACCACATATTTCTTTTTATACTACATCGGGTGGTACAGAAGTTTATGGCCCACCTGATGTAAATCGGATAGCATAGACATATTAATGCTCGCAACATAAAATATCGTTCACGCACCTCCACCCCCGCGGCCAACGCATCAACTCTTTCCTTCTTGGAGACCTAATTCACTCGCAGGAATAGGTACAATCATCACTTCACTCGCAGGAATAGGTACAATCCTCACTTCACTCGCAGGAATACGATATTTTGTGAAGGATGTCTTCCCTGGTCTGGAAGCTTATAAATACGCTATGGTCTACCATTGATTTTGCCAGAGCTTTGTCAGTCAGCAGGGTGGAACACGTGCAGGTGAGATTGGCTTCGGTTCGAAAATGTTGATGAACCACTTAAACCAATGCTTGCTACTGATATTGCTTTAACTCCCTACGCACTGATATGGATGACGAGCTCGGTGGCGTAGCGGTCAATACCGCGGCTTCGACACCAACGCTCGTGGGTTCGATTCCCACATAGGACAAACATTTGTGTGCATGAACATGTATGTTTGTCTTAGTCTGGGTGTTTTCTATGTATCATAAGTATGTATTTACAAAAAAAATGTATTTACGTATGTTTATCAGTTGTCTAGTACCCATAACACAAGCTTCGCTTATTTTGGGGCTAGATGGCGCTGTGTAATTTGTCTGACAATATTTATATTTATTTATTTATGATATACTCTCTATCTATATATAATTCTCCCCCATACCTGTTCGCTCTTCCTGGACTTTGTGATCTGCGCGAGTTCTTCGTTCTTCTGCGCCAGTTCAGCCTCCAGCTGAGCGACACGCTGCCTCAGCTGCTCCACCTCATTTGCGTCACCGCCTGGAAACAGCCGTTAAATCGACATCACTCGAAGTTGCCAATAACTGATGTTATGACTTCATTTCTGAATTCAGTTTAACCCCAAACATTATTGGTTTGAATTTATTGCTATGGAATAGTCACATTTTTTAAAGTACCAAACTTCTTATGTCAAGCTGCCATACCCACTTTATAAATGACCGCGGCAGCTGGAGCAGACGACCAAAGCAGCCACGGCAGTCGCATGCATCTACTAACGGCAGTGGGTAAGTGCCGGCTGGCAATAATTTGGATGAACTAATTGGTGGCGGAAGCACGCAAAGTAGTGTAGATTAAATTGCCTGTAAATTTGACTTTCGCAAAATAACACGTGAATCAATTACCAGCCGTTAAAGTTTGAAGACATCACTCGAAGTTGCCAATAACTGCTTTTATGACTTCATTTCTGACTACAGTTGAAACCCCAGAAAATATACCCGTTTGAATTTATTCACAAGGAAGTCACGTTTTTTTCTGCTCCGAGAGTACCAAACATCTTGTGTAACAACCGGCTACAGGCTGCCATAACCACTTTATAATGTGCTATTTCCAGGGCCTGATTAACCCTTAGGCTAATTTAGGCTGCAGCCTAGGGCGCGAGCATCGGGGGGGCGCGCTGAAATCGTGTCTTCCCATGCACTATTAATCTAGCATCATTGCAACTACCCTACATATTTCAACTAAACTGTCACTCGAATCAGTCGGTGGTCTCGTCCTCATAATTAGCCTAGGGCGTCCGTACTGTTGATCAGTCGCTGGCTATTTCCACACCACAAATATACGGCCAACTTGATAGATAGCAGTAACTGCAGGTTGTGGACGCATGCATCACCGGGGGCATTACTTGTTGCCGATCCTATAAACACTTCTTCACGCCTCTTTTTATGAACCCCATGCTATAGTCTCATAAGAAAATCTCAACCGGGAGTTCATTCCACTATTTAATACTGCGTGGGAGAAATCCTCGCTAAAGCCACAGTATAAATAATAGTACTACGTACAGTATGGCCACTCCCAGCTGCTCTCTCGTGTCGACCTGACCTCCCCTCCGGGAAGTCAAATTCCAAAAGCTTCCTACTCATACTAATTTCTTGACTAAATTCGTTGTGAGTTCCAAGGCAGCCGTAGTTTTACCCCCGGGACTGCAATGACTTCATTGTTCATTGCCTTTTTTGGCGGTCGCCGCTGTTAATCCAGACTACACAGGAGACACAGTGGTGGACCCCCGTTCCCCTCCCCTCCTTGACAAATCTGGAACAGTTTGTATATCTCCGCACGCACGCCGCTCATAACCGCTCTGCAGAAACGTCATTGTTTATGTAGTAGTTACCGACGCGACCTTTGTATGGAGTGGCCGGGGTGTGCCACTCCATACATACAAGACAAAACAGGATGCGACCATTTCGGTTCTCAAATTTTCGGATGAATTCCCGATTTGCCGATGAATTGCCGATGGCGAGCGGTGCGATTGAAGAAGAAAGGGGTTGGCATTACATCACAACACATAACACAACTCCTGAAAAAATGCTAAATATAGCGTGTATAAACTGTAGTGCAGAAGGATCTAACCTTTCCCGGCATAGTGTCTAGCGCGAGCCACCTCTTCCCTGTACTGGTGGAGCTGCCTCTTCCACTCGTCCACGTTGGCTGTGCTTTCCTGCAGGGCTGCCGTCAGCCTCAAGTTGTTACTCTTCAGGGTTGCCAGTTCAACCTCCCACTTCTTTGCGTTGGCCGAGCTATGAAAGAAAGAAAAGAAATACAATTACACATACAGTAAAAGTTAAATTTAACTCTGTCTGTCGTACTCGAGAGTATGTGAATAGGTTCAATTCTTATTGTAGTCCATAATAGAATAAATAAATAAATAATAAATAAATATTGTCAGACAAATTACACAGTGCCATCTAGCCCCAAAGTAAGCGAAGCTTGTGTTATGGGTACTAGACAACTGATAAACATACGTAAATACATTTTTTTTTGTAAATACACACTTATGATACATAGAAAACACCCAGACCAAGACAAACAGACATGTTCATGCACACAAATGTTTGTCCTGTGTGGGAATCGAAACCACGAGCGTTGGTGTCGAAGCCGCGTCATTGACCGCTACGCCACCGAGCTCGTCAATAATATATATAAGACTTATTATAATGTAGTCAAGTTTACGACTCGAAGTCCTTTTCGGCTCGAGTCCGCGCTTCGAGGACTCATGTCCGACTCGACTCTAGGGCCCTACCGGCTAAGCTTGAGCCGATTCCCATCGAATTTTTTGATTGGAAATATCAAACTTCAGCCTCTCCGCCAACCCGCAGTTAAGCAGCATGGTGGAGTATGTTTTAAACCCCATCAATTGAGATGAGACCAGTATCCCAGCCGTGGGATCAGTAAGGATTGACGACGATGACGAAACTTCATCTTAGATTTATCCTACTTGTGTTTAGTTTCTTCGACATCATCATCAGGTCCATTTTAGTCTCCACTACAGGAGCACAACCCTCTAGTGTTTAGCTTAGCTGGTAGTAACTCTGAAGCTCTATAACATAGACCTATTTTCCGAATCAATATTTTCGATGGAAATCGGCTTCGGCTTCGGCGGTAGGTCCCCTGGACTCGTGAACGTTTTGGTCAACCCAACACGCAAAATTAACTTTTATTTATTTATTTATCTCTACACTTACAACTATTTTACTGTTAACGCTCAATACAATAGTGTAACTACATGTCAACTCTGTAGATCAGTGTATTTGAAACTTTTTCATGGTGCGACCCCCTTAGTAAGTAAAAATATTTTACGACCCCCTACTCTCCAAATTTTCTAACCTGTATGTATTTTATTATATCATAAATACCGATTTTTTTTATTTAGAATATGCTTTATTTACATAATACAAATTAAAAGTACAGTGAATCAATAAATTAATACAGACTTGTATATATGCAACAAGGCTTATTGCTAAGAGCAATCTTTTCAAGGCAACCTTAGGGTAACGAATTTGTGCATGGAGTGGGCAGGATTCGCAAATCAAAATAAATTAATGAAAGCTTAGTTAAATATAGTAATATTATGAGAATCATCATTATGGATATACGAAGATATGTAACCTATCACTGATAAATAATTGAACAATAAATAAGTAAATAATTACACACGTATATATATATATATATGTATATATATATATATATATATATATATACATATACATTATACATACACATATATACATATACATACATTCCAAATATATATAACACATAAACATATATACGTACAATATATAAGCATATCAAAGGCCTAGGAAATTATTTTTTACTTGTCTTTTAAAAACATCCAAGGATTTTGCATTTCTGATGGCGACAGGTAAAGTATTCCATAGTCTAATTGCATGGACAGTAAAAGACTGATCGAAAAATTTTGTGGAATGAGTTGGAAATGAAAGAGTGAGGTTTTCACATGAGCGAAGAGCTAAATTATGGAAAGAAGAAGAAAACTTGAAGCACATTTTGAGGTAAGATGGAGCTGTACTATCAAATAGTATCAAGTAGTATTTATTTTCATAATTGAGAAAGTCGTCTCTAAACGTCTCTAAAAATTACTTTTTGAACGTTTTCTTTTTTACAATTTCGCGACCTTCCGCGACCCCCTTACAGAGGCTTGGAGACCCATCATGAGGTCGCGACCCACACTTTGAGAAACACTGCTGTACACTAACAATGATTTAACATATCTACTAGAGTGAGAGTTGAGTTAAGAACAGATTTCATCATCATCATCATCATCATCTCAGCCATTGAAAGTCCGCTGCTGGACATAGGCCTCCCCTCTAGATCTCCAATAAGACCGGTTGGAAGCGGCTTGCTTTAATTTTATATAAATACTAGTCTAATATAATGTTAAGTCCTTTACAACACTTACGTATTGTCACCACAAAATTATAAACATGAAGGCTTATAGTAATAAACCCACAAATTCAACCCTTTCCCGAGCCGACCTCCGCTAACAAAGTACACATGCGTTCGGATGCGGGCCTCCTACGTCTAAAATTATAATTAAGCTTACAAGGTTCAGTGGCCAAGACTAAAATTCACTACACTTCTTTGAAACTTCAATCTAAACATATCTTCTAAGATATGAGTGTAAATAAAATATATTAAATAAGGCTTTACTTTTTATAAAATTATAATGAATAATAAATATTGTCAGACAAATTACACAGTGCCATCTAGCCTCAAAGTAAGCGAAGCTTGTGTTATGGCTACTAGACTACTGATAAACATACGTAAATACATTTTTTTTTGTAAATACATACTTATGATACATAGAAAACACACAGACTAAGACAAACATACATGTTCATGCACACAACTGTTTGTCCTATCCTATGTGGGAATCGAATCCACGAGCGTTGGTGTCGAAGCCGCGTCATTGACCGCTACGCCATTGAGCTCGTCATTATTTGTAGAAAGTTCGCAACCAAGCAAGTTATAGAGTGATTTTGGAAGCAATAGTAGCTTAACAATGTGCTCAATAATTAATGATATCCTTGATGTCATTAATTTACTAGCTGAACCTCAGATCACAGCAAACAAAGCTGAACCGCCAGACGTTGTCCTGTCTAATTAACAATTAATATTGAATTCGAATTGGTTTCGCGCATCTGTCAAATGACTGACAGTTCTGTCAAACGTCATAAAGTTACTTCAGAAAAGTTAATATAGTCGTACAGTTTTCTTATCTTTTTTTTTCTGCTCAACTTTCTTTTTTTTTTCTTTCATAAGAACCCTCTCCTGACAATAACAAATGCAAGATAAAAATAAATAGCAAAATCGTTCTAGCCGTTCTATGCCGTGACCAAGGGAAATAGGGAGTAATTTTTATATACATAGATTATAATATTATCAATTCTTATGCAAAAATAATTTTAGAATAAAATAATTATAGAATAAAATTATTTTAGAATAAAATTATTTTAGAATAAAAATATTTTCGGACATATTTAGATATATCTAATCCCTTGAAGTTTCATACAGAATATCAAATTTCACATTTATGAGATCGAGACTGAATTGGAACTGAATTTTCACTCACTTCTATATTTTAATTACAAGAATCGCTCATTAGGTCACATAAGAAACATAGCCTATAGCACAGCATTTGGGGTGTAAGTGGCTCTCTACGATATATAGAGCCAAAGCAAATCTAATGCTGCTGGTGCACCCTGCTGTCTAGCGAAAGAGTCTCTGGCAAAAGAGCGACGTAAGACACAGCAGATTTGTAAACTACCTGACTGGGGAAGTACCTCCACCTCACAGAATACCGCAGCCAAATAACAATTCCCTTGAGGGTTGTTATGTTCCTATGCGTGAGTGAGCCCTCACTGAATACGTCTTTGAAATTGCTTCTGGTGCCCACCAGAAGCAATTTCAAAGAACCAGTATTCACTTCAAAAAACAGCCGGTGGGAAGCGTGACAGTGTGTTTTCCGGCAGACTAGAATAGAATCACTCCGTCTCTTCCCGAGGATGTCGTACAAGGCGACTAAGGGAAATACATTATCAAACATCCATCAGGCTTCCCCAACCCGTCTGGCCAGCGTGGGGAGTGTACGCCAAATCCTCCTTCTGTCTGCGACGGACGAGAGAGGGTCTAGACTATACTGATAATGATGATGATGATGAATGCGTGACGAGTCGTCATTTTATCTGCTTATAGTAGCATCTAGTATCATTGCATAGTAACATATTATGAATAAGTCTACGTTTATGTAACTAATCGATTACACAGTAAAATTATACTGCGCAATATAAATAATAAATGACGGTATGTAGACCACACGCGATCATTCGATACACTTTCGAACATAAAGTGTGATGGGCGGCGAATCGAATAGGGTACAATCGTGTTACAGATTGCTCTGATTTTAAATGTTACCCCAATTTTTACCGAGAAATCTCTTTTCTTCAAGAAATAAAGGAAGGAGTATAAGCTGGCAACGGATCGGCGACCCGTTGGTGTTGCGGATCTAAATAGGCGGTGGTGATTGGATTCCCTCTGATGACCCACATGTTCGTTGGACCCCCTCTCATATATATATAAGAAAAACATATTTTTTTATATATATTATGTGAGAGGGGGACAAGCGAGCATGTGGGTCCCCTGATGGAAAGTAATCACCACCTATAAATATATATATATATATATATATATATATATATATATATATATATATATATATATATATATATATATATATATATATATATATATAATAACCTATATCTCTATAGAGAAAATCTCAGTCATACTCCACCTCCACATAATCCACCACGCTGCTCGGCTGCCGGTTGGCGGAGGCCAGTGTTTTCAGGCCGCCCAAAGGCTTAACGACTATCATCTTATGACAACAACCGTGACCGACGACTTAACGTGCCCTCCGAAGCACGGAGGAGCGCTAGATAAATAAACCCATCCATGGGCAGGCTACGGTCGACGTTGCTTAACTTGTGCGTTTGATTAGATTTGCACGTGTAACGACGCGATCGTCCTCCTCGATGATTAATATCAAGATTAATATCGTAAAATGTCCATAAATTATAACCTTGACCCTCGGAGATAATTCCTATTTCCATTAGAGAAATCCGTAAGTACAGTAGTTTCTGATATTAACCCGAACAAACACAAACAAGATTATATGACCATCCTTCCAATCACATCACCAAAAAGACAGCTAGCTCCAATTATGTTATATTTCTATAGTATATGGCATACCCATACAAAATTGCCTCAGAAAACGCATGGATAGCTAGCTATAATTCAGCTATACTCACGTAGACACGGCCGATGGAGTGGAAGAGAATCAAATCAAAATATCTTTATTCCTTGGACTTTATAAAGCACTTAGTAATATCTAAGTCATTACTACTCTAAATCCGCAGAGCTTAGATTCACTTTCATCCACTATCTTGAATGTGAAAGTTCCTCCGACGACGGGGGGAGAGATGGATGCATCACAAGCCGGACGCTTAGGCCGATCGCGCCTCTCTATCGCTTGTTCCTCACTCTAGTTTGCACGCTCGGCTCAGGCGGAACGTGACAATGAGTCATGCTTTTTCGTGCGTGCAGTCGGCGTTCATCGGTTTATAAGACGTTATCGCCTCAAAAAATAAAAACTGTTTACAATAGTGCATGTGCGACGAGGCTTACACAGGATGCTCTTAAATCAGTTCACATTTCAAAGATTAACTCTGTATTATAAAATTAATTATTATTATCGCAGGTCTTTATGGTAGAATCAACAGCAACTTTGAAATCCGGATATCCCGTTTCATGAAAATCTACAATGTCTGTCTTAATTACTGAATATGATTTTATTACTCTATTATATATTACTAGCTGCACGCCCCGGCTTCGCACGGGTAGAAAGTGTATTTTTCTTTTCCTCGCAATTTTTATGTCTTTTCTCTCCATAAGAACCTCCCTTATACCTTAACGAAAATATTAAAATAAAAATTAGCAGAATTGGTCGAGCCATTCTCGAGTATTGCGCTTAGCAACATTAATTTTAATATGGGACCACCTGGAGAGTGTACCCTCTCAAACAAATAAGAATTATTAAAATTGCTGTACAATTGACGGAGAAATCATTGAATTAAAAAAAATACAGACAGTCGAACATAGAAGCGGTTCTATGTTCGACTGTCTGTATTTTTTTTAATTTATGGTACCTGTAGGGTGGCCTACAGGTACCATAAACAATAATAATAGGTAATTTCTGGGACAAAAACTATCTTATATCCTTTCCCAGGACTCAAGGTATCTCTGAACCAAATTTCATCTAAATCGGTCCAGCTATTTAAGCGTGAAGAGGTAACAGCTAGACACTCTGTCGCATTTAAAATATTAGTATGGATTGGCGTTCCGAAAACCAGAAAAAACGACACATATATTGACATGTAGTATACCTCAACAAAAAATGCTCATCAGGCTGAACAACTTTTGCTAAGGCGTCATTTTTATATGTCTTATAGTTTAGCTGAACATTTATGGTTCTGCATCAGGTGTTCCAAATTTTGGATTTTTATACCTCAACAAAAAATGCTCATCAGGCTGAACAACTTTTGCTAAGGCGTCATTGTTATATTTCTTATAGTATAGCTGAACCATTATGGTTCTGCATCAGGTGTTCTAAATCTTGGATTTTTATACCTCAACAAAAAATACTCATCAGGCTGAACAACTTTTGCTAAGGCATCATTTTTACATTTCTTATAGTTTAGCTGAACCATTATGGTTCTGCATCAGGTGTTCTAAATCTTGGATTTCTATACCTCAACAAAAAATACTCATCAGGCTGAACAACTTTTGCTAAGGCATCATTTTTATATTTCTTATAGTTCAGCTGAACCTTTATGGTTCTGCATCAGGTGTTCCAAATCTTGGATTTTTATACCTCAACAAAAAATGCTCATCAGACTGAACAAATTTGCTAAGGCGTCATTTTTATATTTCTTATAGTTTAGCTGAACCATTATGGTTCTGCATGAGGTGTTCTAAATCTTGGATTTTATACCTCAACAAAAAATGCTCATCAGGCTGAACAACTTTTACTGAACAACTTTTGAAATTACCTATTATTGTTGTTTATGGTACCTGTAGGGTGGCCTACAGGTACCATAAACAACAATAATAGGTAATTTCTGGGACAAAAACTATCTTATATCCTTTCCCAGGACTCAAGGTATCTCTGAACCAAATTTCATCTAAATCGGTCCAGCTATTTAAGCGTGAAGAGGTAACAGCTAGACACTCTGTCGCATTTAAAATATTAGTATGGATTGGCGTTCCGAAAACCAGAAAAAACGACACATATATTGACATGTAGTATACCTCAACAAAAAATGCTCATCAGGCTGAACAACTTTTGCTAAGGCGTCATTTTTATATTTCTTATAGTTTAGCTGAACCATTGTGGTTCTGCATCAGGTGTTCTAAATCTTGGATTTTTATACCTCAACAAAAAATGCTCATCAGGCAGAACCACTTTTGTTAAGGCGTCATTTTTATATTTCTTATAGTTTAGCTGAACCATTATGGTTCTGCATCAGGTGTTCTAAATCTTGGATTTTTATACCTCAACAAAAAATACTCATCAGGCTGAACAACTTTTGCTAAGGCATCATTTTAACAATTCTTATAGTTTAGCTGAACCATTATGGTTCTGCATCAGGTGTTCTAAATCTTGGATTTCTATACCTCAACAAAAAATACTCATCAGGCTGAACAACTTTTGCTAAGGCATCATTTTTATATTTCTTATAGTTTAGCTGAACCATTATGGTTCTGCATCTGGTGTTCCAAATCTTGGATTTTTATACCGAGATGGAAATTTTGTGTCCACGTTTTCAAATCGATGTCATTTTCGTAATTGACGTCTCAGAAAACCATAGAATCAACAACCATATTGATATTATGACATTTCAACCCCATCGCACCCCCACAGGAGTGCTCTTGTGTCACGTCGGTTATGTTAGATTATAAAATAGCTGTTGTTTTCGGAATCAACGACCCGGTAAAACATAAAAACTATACCCATAACGATTTTCAGGCGTTTGCACCTCATTTCACCCCTTTAGGGGTTGAATTTTGAAAAATTCTGAAACACGTGTTTACTCATTTATCTACAGAAGTGCTCATGTAAAGTTTCGTATAAAATAGTTCAACTAATCTTGGTTCCCCATACAAACTTTGGACCCCGGTTTCACCTCCTTAGGGGTTGAATTTTCCAAATTCCCGTCTTAGTGAGCACCTACGTCCTAAAAGGAACCCCTTTGCAAAATTTGAGACTCCTAGCATTTGTAGTTTCTGAGATTTCGTGATGAGTGAGTCAGTGATTTTCTCTTTTATATATATAGATTTTTTGCTGCAGATAATTCCCGTCTTAGTGAGCACCTACGTCCTAAAAGGAACCCTTTTGCAAAATTTGAGACTCCTGGCATTTGTAGTTTCTGAGATTTCGTGATGAGTGAGTCAGTGATTTTCTCTTTTGACGTGACAACGTCTTATAAATTGGTTAGCCGGGTGACACTTCAAGAAACTGGCTCACGTTATGCGCTTACAATGAGAGCGAGTGAAAGGCACGCGTCCCTTCTAAGAGCGAGAGAGACAGACATAAAAAGTGAAAGGCATGCGTCCCTTCCACTCGAAAACATTTTACCACTCAAAGTCGTTGTCACGTAAAACTTTCGCCCGTATACCGACTTTACAGGCAACCAATTTTTATATATATAGATTTTTTGCTGCAGATAAATAAAAGCGTGAAACAAGTATAATGAGGGTCTTTTGGCAGCACTGTAGCGTAGGGTCCAATCATTTGTCAATTCATAGCATCTTGTCTTGTTGACGTCTTGTGTTGTCTTGTCGCCCTAGGGTCCGTTCAAACAAACCGGCTCGGAGAGGAGAGCAGATTTGGAATGCGTTTAAAATAGAGCTTTATATCATTGGCAAAAGGTTTACTTTAAAAATTCACATCGGCTCTCGTGCATTCTCATATAACAAAAGAAGTGAATTTAAACTCAATTTTAGACGCCACCAAAATCTGCTCTTCTCCGAGCCGGTCTGTGTGAACGGACCCTTAAAGTTTCACTGTCAAAAAATTAAGAACATTTTGACAATCTGGACCCGACGCCTACCTAGCGACATCTAATGTCAGAAAAAATATCAAACATCCTCATTCCTATATCTGCATCTGCATTAACTCGTATTCATCCCATTGCTGGGATATGGGTGTCCCCTAAATCCTCTTTGGTTAAGAACGTACTCGACCACACAGTTCAATTGCGGTTTGTTGGAGGCCAGTGTTCGTTTGGAGGAGGCTCTAGTCCGTCACAGACAAGAGGATTTGGCGTACACTCCACACGCTGGCCAGATGGGTTGGGGAGGCCTGATCGATGTTTTATAATGTATTTCCCTTAGTCGCCTTGTACGACATCCACGGGAAGAGACGGAGTGATTCTGTTCTAGTCTGCCGAAAACCACACGGCCATATATATAACTAAGTTTTCCTTAATTTCTTTTGATCTGCGAATCCTGCCCACTCCATGCCCAAATTCGTTACCCTAAGGTTGCCTTGAAAAGATTGCTCTTAGCAATAAGGCCGCCTTGTTGCATATATACAAGTCTGTATTAATTTATTGATTCACTGTACTTTTAATTTGTATTATGTAAATAAAGCATATTCTATCTATCTATCTATCTATATACCTTATGCCTACAGCTAATGCTCCCCTGTGCACCAATCTTTCGGTAAAATCACAGGATTGCGAGTCTCTCGCTCAGTAAACCAACCAGACAAGAGGACCTTTACCCGCCCTGCTATCGCGCCCAGTAAATCTTGTTCAGCTTGGTACAAAATTGACAGGACGCGGCATGCGAGGGGGTTAACACATAGTAAGTAATAATGAATACTAAACAACAGCGGACTAGACAGACGTTGCCCTCTTGGAATCCTAGACTACAGCGCCACCTTACGGGTCCAGTCGTAAATCTAAATCATCCAGAGACTAGAGTTGAGCGCTTAAACGAAAAGCGCTTAAAAAAGTCTGCTTATCAGCGTAAGCAGATAAGCACGCTTATAAAAATAAGCCTTTTTCGTTTAAACTTTTTACAATGTTGTCTGATAATTTGACAAATTTAATATAGCGCCATCTATAATTGATACACATAATTACTGCCACGTCGCGTCGTGCTGTATTAGCTAGCCATATATGCAATAATAAACCTTACTATCAACAAGTTTAGGTTTACTATCGATTAACGTTCGTTTCATTTTCGTTTAAACAAATGCAGCGTTTCGTTGAAATAAGCGTCAGTAATCCTCATTCAATATTGAACCTTATTCGCAGGTGCCTTAGGATTAATTTTGTTTAATTTTCTTTCACTTTAATTTCAAAACTGATTTTCGTTTAAGTGAACAACGCTTACGCTTTTTTAAGCAGTAGGCTTTTTGTTGTCAACTAGTAAGTACGCGTGTGAATGTTTGCGCCAACGCTTTTGCTGTTGTCGTCGGTCGATTAATGCGATTTTTTTTTTTGCTTTGCTGTGTTAAGTATGTTCATGCGTATACGAAACTTTAAATAATTGTAAAAAAGAAATCGGATGCAAATAGATACTGTCTGTGATCGTTAACCATTGCATTGTCATAAAGCTGCGACTTGAATGTTTAAACGTTTTCCTTAAGCGTAGACGCCTCAAGAAGCATCAACGACAAAAAAGCGTTTAAGTAAAAAGCGCGCTTAAAAAGCGCGCTTATGATAAAAAGTACAACGTTTAAACGTTTATTAATTTTAAGCCGTTTTTTCCAACTCTACCAGAGACCCATTCCAACGCACATAAAAAATATTTATTTTTTGTCTGCGTTCGAGATTTGGATCCCAATCTCGAACGCAGACAAAAAATAAATATCATCTATTTCTCCGAAAATTTCGTTCGTGAATTACATTTGGAGATAAATACATTAACAAGAAATGTGTAATACCAATATTGCCGCAAAAATTTTCACACTTCAGTGGCAAACCACACTAAAAGCTTCATATTCAATTCACGTGAAAACTACGCGTGATTTCCAGAAATAAACCCCATTACATAATCTATATTAGAGGAAAAATCTTAGACATGGAAGAGCGTTATATCGGTTAGGGGGAGATATCCCGGCGTCACGGGGACGATCTCCCCAGCGTCTCGGGGGAAGCTTCGATGAGGCAAATTACTATAATGTTCTGATTACAATATTTTTATGTACCTTTGTTTTTATTCTTATAGTGGATTAGGTAGACGAAAAAACCGGCCAAGTGCGAGTCGGACTCGCGCACGAAGTGTTCCGTACCAATATCTATAAAAACGGCAAAAAAAAAAACATGTTTATTGTATGGGAGCCCCCCCTTATATGTTTGTTTTATGTAAATTTAATTAGTTATTTTTAAAGTAAATATATAACTAAATATTATACTATGAATATTTCAAGCGTCCTGTTGCCGTTATTAATTTTGTATGGGAGCCCCTTTAAATATTTATTTTATTCTGTTTTTTAGTATTTGTTGTTATAGCGGCAACAGAAATACATCATCTGTGAAAATTTCAACTGTCTAACTATCACGGTTCATGAGATACAGCCTGGTGACAGACGGACAGCGGAGTCTCAGTAATAGGGTACGCTTTTCCCTTTGGGTACGGAACCATAAAAAGACAAAATATTCCAGTGAGGTTTTTGAGAAACATGACATAATTAACCCAGTACATTTTGTAAGCAAGTTCCGTATACTAAACTTTCTTATAAATATTTTTTCTTACAAATCCCCAGTCCGGCAGCTTAAAAAATACGCTATGCCCTACCTCTCTTTTCGCCAGCGCCTCGTTTGTGAGTGAGGAGGGTGCACAACGTGGAGGTGAGGTTAGCTTTGGTTCAAAGATGTTAATGAACCACTTACACCCCCAACTAAGATTGGCTTTAACTTGAAGATATCATTTACATACATATAAAAAACATAGTCATAGAACTTGTTATTATCTTGCTATTTTAAGACGTCACGTAATTAATTCAAACAGTAACATATTGGGTACCACCTTAAAGTTGGCGGCTTTAGATTCAGTGAAACGAGAGAAAATTAACGTGACATTGTATTTAGGGGCCGACACAGTGTCATAAATATAAATATTTCTGGACAATTTACACACGCCATCTAGTTCCAAAATAAGCGCAAAGCTTGTACTATGGGTACTAAACAACTGACAAATGTACTTAAATTCATTTTTTTTTCTAAATACATACTTATAATATAGAAAACACCCAGACCAATACAAACAAACATGTTCATGCACACAAATGTTTGTCTTGTGCGGAGATTGAACCCGCGATCTCGGTATCTAAGTAGCCATTGCTAGCTACTCGACCACCGGGTTCATCATAACACTTAGTTGTAACTTCTTTTATTAGTAGAAAGAACCAGAAGCTTTACAACAGGAACTGTATGCCCCGTTCAGCCCAGACGCTCTCCGGACGGTCTTCAAACTAGGACAAATTCTGGGAAACTAGGACGGTAAGTAGCAACCCTATCAATGGCCAATGATTTAGTTGCACAATGAACTGATTCTACCCACATCGCGTGTCCATCTCGCGTGTAGATCTTACAAATCTAATACTACAATATCGAGCAACAACAGACATTACAAACATCTAGAACAGTATCTAAACTTCATCTAAATCGTTGCATTTAGTACCAACTACTACACGATTTCGAAGCGCTATGGGTTATTAGATCATCTGCAAACTGGGCTTCGGGTTACTATTTATACTCTTTTTCACGTACTAACGTCTTATAAATCGATGGACGCCGGCTGCACGAAAAAGAATGACTCGTTCGGCCTGAGCCGAGCGTGCAAGCGAGAGCGCTGAACAAGCGATATAGAGACACGATCGGCCTAAGCGTTCGGCTTGTGACGCATTTTTACACTCTATTGGCCGATGTATTCTTATAACGTTATCACGTAAAATTATCGTCCGTAAACCGACTTTACAGACAACCAATTTTTTTTTTATATTAAGTACATCTGCTGGCAGACCAGCATACGGCCCGCCTGATGTGTAGCGGTTACCGTAGCCATATAAACGCTCGCAACATGAAATATCGCTCGCCACCACGTGATGTATGTTGCGTTAACAGAGATGCAAGCGCGCGAGTAATAACGCCTGCCCCCTTACCACCATCTCCTATTGCTATTCAATAATTGAGTAGATTGCTTGCAATGAATAAGCGACTCTATTTCAAATGGAATAGAGTCGCTTATTCATTGGTATGAATAAGCAATCTATTAAGTTATTGAGTCGCAATAAGAGATGGAGGTAAGGGGGCTGATATTGCAAACTAGCCTCAGTCGGGCACGGTACGTTGCCGTGCCTGACTGAGGCTAGTTTGCAATGTATGTCTCGGCATAGCTTCGTGAGTCGTTTTCCGCCGCTAGTATAGCATTGAGGTACTGTTGTATTTATTGTTTACATTAACAAGCGGTGTGTGTTGCCGACGTTTAGGTATCTATACAGAAACCGCTAATTGACGTTCATAATCGATTAACTTTGTAAACGATATTCCAAGAAAATTATCTTGATTAATATCAAAATCTTGTAACATGTGTTTGTTTATTGAAAGTACATGTCAAGACCTTCGACTTGTTATAATATATAGAAGCTAATGCGAAATAAAAAGCCGTAAATTCAGCCGATTTTTATTGCTACAGGGATGTAAGTGTTTCACTATTTATTTATTTAAACTTCATGCACGGCTCAGGCAGGCTTAATGCTATGCAAGCATTCTCTACCAGTCAACCTTAGGGTACGGGAAGCGAAGGATCGTACAATCGTGGAGGCTATGGGGAAAGCCTTTATTCAGAAGTGGGTAGATATTGGCTGATGATTATGAAAGACCTATATGGTTGTTGTGCTCCTGCAACTAAATGAAGTTGCCAGAAAGGAGGGAGTTGCTGCGTTGGCAGTGGAACTCGACTGATATTTTACATTGCAACCGTTTAGTTACCGCTTCAGATCAGGTTATATGCTTACCTGCCACCAGACGTAGGGAAAAGATAAAGACGAAAAAACCAGAATTTAGGATGTAAGTGGTTCATCAACATTTCTGAACCAAAGCCAACCTCATCTGCACGTGGTGCACCCTGCTGACTGACAAACAAGGCACTGGCGAAAAGAGAGGTAAGGCATAGCGTGTTTTTTGCGCGACTGGGGAAGTACCTCCACCTTACAGAATACCGTAGCCAAATAACAATTCCCATGAGGGTCGTCGTGTTCCTGCAAGTGAGTGAAATCACCAAAAAGAAAGGAAGTTGTATAAGGCTGGCAACGGATCGGCGACCCCTTGGTGTTGCTAATCTCCATGGGAAGCGGTGATTGCTATCCATTAGGTGATCTACATGCTTGTTTGCCTCCTTCTCATATAAAAAAATCTTGAAAGCCGTTTAAGAAATAGCTGAAATCTTTATGACCACGTCGGTACACTGCGCAGCTAAAAGTTTCCTCAATCCATCAACGTCAGACTGTTGTTTCCTGTCAATGTTCACATCCCTCACCAACAGTGACTTCATTCATTGGTCAAATTTTCTATATATACTAGTAGTTATATATATACTAGTAGTACAAAGTCGGGTTTGTTCGAACACATAACTCGAGAACGGTTGGACCGATTTTCATGGTTTTTGATTTGTTGAATTGTCTCAATTGTTACAAGTTAGTAATCGCTTCTCATGCCTAGGGAATCAACGAGTCACATAGTCACAAGAGGGACTCGTTAGTTAAGCAGCACGTGCATATACAGGGTGCGCAGTATGCGAAATCTATTAGGACTCCAACACTTTGATATGTAAGTGGCTCTCTACGATTTAGAGCCAAAGCCAACCTCACTTGCACGTTGTGCACCCTGTCGATTAGCGAAAGAGGCTTTGGGAAAAGAAAGGGTACTGGCAATTTGATCTACACTACTTTGCGTGCTTCCGCCACCAATTAGTTCATGCAAACTACTGCCGGCCGGCACCCACCCACTACCGTTAGTAGTTGCATGCGACTGCCGTGGCTGCTTTGGTCGTCTCTGCTCTACCTGCGATCCTGCTAGCGTTAATACGGCTGCGGTAACCGCTTCCCATCAGAAGGGCCGTATGTGTGTCTGCCACACGACGTAATAGAAAAAAAACTCAAACCCACGAGCGGCGCGTAGCGAACGGCAACCTATAGCCGTCAACTTCCAACGGCGCGACGCGACGCTGACCGGCTCCAGTTGCAACGTGCGCCTCGTATGCTGAAGCCCTTACGGGAGATTCAAAACTACGTTTTCCAAACAATTTATAAGCAGTTTATAATATTTTATTAGGTTTTTATTAAAGGAACTCCCCCTCCTACTTATTGCTTCTGATTAAATTCATTGTAAGTTCCAAGGCAGCCTTAGTTTTAGATCTTCACTATACATTGCTCGCCCGTGTTAATCCTGTGTAAGGAGACACAGCGGTGGAAACATGCGGTGTCCTATCCCAAAAAAAAAACAGTTTAGTTGTACATTTCTCGCACAAAAGTGCATATAGGTATCGAGAGCACGTCTTGCATAATATCAATATGCAACGGTGCACGCGTGATGCATATAATTGCACACATTCAGTCTTTCTATGGTTGCCTGTGAAATTAAATAAAATTTAGAAACTTAAGAATAGTTTTTATTATTATTTTTTATTATTCATTAAGTATGATGATAGATCGGTGGTCGAATGGTTAGCAATGGCCACTTTGACGCCGAGGTCGCGAGTTCGATTTCCGCATAAGACTAACATTTGTGTGCATGAATATGACTGTTTGTCTTGCTCTGGGTGTTTTCTATGTATTATTTGTATGTTATTGCAAAAAAAGAATTGTATAATATCGATAGCACAAGCTTTGCTTAGTTTAGGACTAGATGGCAGTGTGTATTTCGTCATGATATCTGTGATATAAGTATATGAAAGATTTGGTAAATCTTGATTATTCAAAATTCTATGAATAGGCAAAGGATCAAAGAATTTATTCTAAGCTTCGCTAAGTAAGGACTATGAAAATTCGCGTGCAGGGAAGGGGGAAGTGCTGCCATTTTGAGATAATTTTAGTGCATATAACGTATTCACGTACAACACACGGCCGTGTCTATAACACAGCCACACCCAATTTTTTTTCTTGATTCATTGGATCAATAGTAATTTAGACATGGCAACCCTAACGCAGTTAGCCAACTGCATAATGATATTGTGATTGATTGCTGCACTTTCCTGATTTCAGCGGCGTGAAGATCAAATGATTTCCCAGCGTTTGCTCCACTTCGTTACGTAACGCGCGGACCGTGCAACGGCCATTACTATATCGTACGGCACATATTGTAATGCTATTTGATCACGCCAGCCCTACAGCATGTAGTGTGAATACCCCTTTATGTACCGTTACTACAGATGTGTCGTTCATTGTAAAAGTGGTGTAACTCCAGAAAAAAAGTTTTATGTTCATTTAATAAATATTTTTGTTTTCCAAGTTACTTAAAATTAATATAATATCTTTGATTAGTAATAAACAATAACAAATAGGAAACATACAATTGAACGCTTTTATTTTTTTTCCTACACTTTAATTTGCAAATAGCTTGTTATTTTAAAATTAATTTGCGTGGAATTAATTCACTTTTACAATGAACGACACTTGATGAAAAGCGAATTACCACTCACTGATTAATCAAGAAATTTCAGAAACTATAACACCTACAAACTTGAAATTTGGAAGGAGGTTCCTTATAGGTGCAAATAACTTATTCCACGCGTACGAAGTCGCGGGAGCCGCTAGTTAATATATAAATTTTATTAATAATAGCTCAACATATTGGCTCCGATTCGCCTGATGGATGGCGAAAAGAGGAGCCCCAATCGCATCTTCTCTTAATAAAATCACTTATACTCGAGACCCAGTGTTGGCATAATCTCTCAACCTTACATGGCGACCCTGCCAGTCGATCACTTACGACATGTCATCATCATCATCATCATCAGGTCATTTTAGTCTCCACTACAGGAGCACGACCCTCTCTCGTCCGTCCTAGACAGAAGGAGGATTTGGCCAACACTCCCCACGGTGGCCAGACGGGTTGGGGAGGCCTGATCGATGTTTGATAATGCATTTCCCTTAGTCGCCTTGTACGACATCCACGGGAAGAGACGAAGTGATTCTATTCTAGTCTGCGGGAAACCGGCTATGCCGGAATTTTTACGACATGTATCAGGTTTCAATAATTTATGTCCAATAGAAGAAAGTTTAAAAGTAATTGATACCTCTTAATACAGTCACATTCTTCTCCTCGTCCACAACCACAACGTTGACGAGCCCGGTGGTCTTTGACTCCGAGGTCGCGGGTTCGATCCCCGCACAAGACAAATATTTGTATGCATGAACATCTCTGATTGCCTTGGTCTGGGGTAGGGATGTGTCGTCGACGGGTTTGCCGTCAACGAAACGAGACCGTTTATCCACAACGTTAAACTAGTTTAAAAAACAGTCTAATTTTCGACTGGTTTACGTTGTCGACTAGTAGTGGATGGGTCGTCGACGATTATACAGTCGACGCAACGAGACCGTTTACCGTCGACGATGAACTAGTTTAAAAATAAACAGTCTAATTTTCGACTAGTTTACGTCGTCGACTAGTGGTGGGTGGGTCGTCGACGATTTTACAGTCGACGCAACGAGACCGTTTACCGTCGACGATGAACTAGTTTAAAAAAAAAAACGTGTGGCACTCGAGGACTGCCGCGATAAAGCTATTGCATTATTTATCAACGTATGCAATTATAATTATTTGTTTGTTCGTTCGTTCGTTCGTTTGTTTGTTTGTTTGCTCGTGGCCGTTTGTTTGTTTGCTCGTGGCCGTTTGCCCGTTTTGCTCGTTTGGCCGTTTGACCGTTTGCTCATTTGGCCGTTTGCCCGTTTGGCCGATTGCCCGTTTGGCCGTTTGAAAGTCATATTTGACATTGGTTGTCAAATCGTGTTAGGTTTTATTTTCGTTACGGAATTTCTTGATTCGGTCGCCGCGCTCAAAGCCCGCGATAAAAGCTAGGCAAAAGCTTAAAAAACAGTCTAATTTTCGACTAGTTTACGTCGTCGTCGATAAGACTATTTGTTCACTTAAACGATTGGTAAACGTAAACGAACGAAAATCTCATTTGTCAAGTCACTAGACGAAACGAGACGATCGCGACGCGACGCAACGGTCTCATCAACCAGTCGAAGGATAAACTAGTTTATCTGTGAACTGTAAACTAGTTTAATCGTTCACGCACAAAAAACAGTTTAAAAAAACGGTTCGTTGATTCAACGCCCATCTCTAGTCTGGGGGCTTTCTATATGTGTTTCTTGTATGTATGTATTTACAAAAAAAAATGTATTTAAGAATAATATCGGTTATCTAGTACCCATCTTACAAGGTTTGCTTAGTTTGGGACTAGATGCCGCTGGGTGAAGTGTCCAGAAATATTTATTTATTTATATAACCACAATCTAATTTAAAAGATTTTTTCTTAGTGTTTGCTCCATATCGTTACGAAACACAAGACTTACAGTAATGTGCCTACGCCGTGGTACCTATCCTAAATTTAAGTATCATATTTAACCGCGCCAATCGTGAGACACATTATCGAAAAAGATTTACAACACTATAATCAGGGATATACCTCCTTATAGGGCCGCATTCTTGTCTGGGCCACAATCTCATCTTTTTTAACAAAATAGATTCCAATGATATTATCATTCATCTCATCGTTTGCATCACGTTACGAAACACATTGTCGTCTGTTATATTATAGAACGGTACACATACGGAATAACGACCGCGGTGGTCGAATGGCTAACCATGTCCACTTTAACTCCGGGGTCGCGGGTTCGATCCCCGATCAAGACAAATATTTGTGTACATGACCATGTCTGTTTTTCAGTCTGTGTGTTTTCTATGTATTATAAAAATGTATTTAAGTATAATAACAGTTATCTAGTACCCATAGCCTAGCTTTGCTTAGTTTGGGACTAGATGGCAGTGTGTAATTTGTCCAGGAATATTTATTTATGTATTTAATTGATCACTTCAAAAATGATTAGAATACAGCCGTATTCATGTCTAAAAGAAGATTCCAATAACTGAAGTAATTTTCCCCACAGTTTTCTTCAATCGTCACCAAACACATGGACTACAGTCTAAAAGGTCTTACATAGGCTCTCATAATGACAAATTAAGTATATGTATCCCAACCCGTCTGGCCAGCGTAGGGAGTGTAGGCCAAATCCTCCTTCCGTCTAGGACGGCCGAGAGAGGGTCGTGCTCCTGTAGTGGAGACTAAAATGGACCTGATGATGATGAATAAAGTACAGCTTCCTTTAAATTCACACGTACCGTCTACCTAAGCAGGTAATCGGACTCTTTATGCCTTATATAGTACTCAATGTGATGTTGTTTAATCACGTAAGCCTCACCACAACACATTAGGTAAAGGATTCAGGGCCATATCAGGAATGATAGGAACAAAAACTGGTGATTTTTTCCCAGTATTTACTCCACATCGTTAATTCGATCTTTTTAAACTAACTTTCTTTTTCCGGTACAGAATTTCTGTCGGAAGATCTCTATGCATTACGTTTAGTTGGCCACGTCGAAGACGGACCACATCACTAGCGCTGTAAGGCTGGATCCACACTCTATGGTCGATCACGATTCGTTCGCGGTCCGATCTCGGTCTGGTAAAACTTCTACAAGACTGATCGCGACTGGAATGGGATTACAGATAGTATGAATACACTCATTGTTTTTCATTTAATAGATAGATATAACGTTTATTTGTATATAGGTGAAATAATTACTTATATAGGTGATATACGTATATAGGTGAAATAATTACTTCGATTGCATAAAAACTTCTCGAGATATGATAACTTGAAGATCACATTTTTGGACTATCCCGAAAACGCTCCATACAAAAGGTCACCACGTTATGACGTCACACCGTGCTATTTTATATGCATTAAATCTGAAATTTGTACGACAGCTATGTTAAATATTGCGTTTATGTAGCCAGTGCCGTAACAAAAGTTATAGTATTTCTACAATGGTAATATTATTTTTTTATAATTTCATACCTTTAATATGGACTTTCCCACCAAACTTTGACCGAACATAAAACACGTCGTACATAAAGGGCGGCCAAGACTACAATTCCGCCTTTGACCACTGCCTAGGGACTGAGTTAGGTACAAATCACATAATTGAATGTTATAGTGTCTGTATAGTATGTGATTTTAATGTATGTGTACTCGTGTAAACAGTGTATTTGTGTAAACATTGTGCATTTTGTATGTAATACCACAGATTACATAATAGTTACTACGTAACAGATACCTCACTCAGTAGAAAATTTCCAATACCTACTGCTATAATAGCCTACTCCGTCGCGTCAGCAACCGCTGTATGCTAAAATGTGCCTAAATGCTCTAGCGTACAGTTGTGATTGCTTCGCACCGCGCGACCCCACAGCAATCGCAGGGCCTGAATTTGGTCCGCAAACGGCCCGAGACCGCTCGGCCGGGCGGTAGGTAACTATAGCGCGCAAGTACATGGAGTGACCTAGGCCTGGTAATACACAGAATGTGTGTATTGTGAAACTTTACATGGCTACCTGATGAGACGATCTATTTCAAAATTATTCAAAGGAGATTGATATAGCATTGATTTTTGTGTTTATTTTGGGTGGGTAATAATATTTCACCAGACTGAGATCAAACCGGGAACGAACCGTGATCGACCTTATAGTGTGCATCCGGCCTTAATGGTAAATAAACCAATGTATTTAATAGTGTGCGAGTGTTAAAATATCGAAAGTGTATTAACGAGGCTAGACGGGCGTTTCCTTGTTGCAAATAAATGTTATTATCTATAGAAAGCGGGCTGCGTGTGCGCCATCCGTGCCAGTTCGCACTGCGCTCGTAAAATGTATAGTTAATGAGTGTAATGGAACATAGTCCTGATTTATTATGATAACTGGGGCATTGGATGGAATGAGAATTGGGGTTTCATGGTAACCTAAGGGGTGTAAGGGGTTCATCAAAATCTTTGAACCAAAGCCAACTTCACCTGCACGCGGTGCACCCTGCTGACTGATAAACGAAGCTCTGGCGAAGAAAGGTAGGGAGGCTACTTGACAACGTTCAAAAATTGTATAAATTATTTAACAATATCGTAAAATACACAAAACTATAAAGATCCGCAAACTTTCATTCTAATATCTTCCGTCCGTCTTATTTTAGGGTCGATCAAAGTTTGGCGGGAAAGACCATTTTAAAAGTATGTAATTATTAAAAAATTATAACTATAACTTTTATTATGATACTACTTACTTAAACGTAATATTTAACATAGCTGTCGTACAAAATTCTGATTTGCTGTATACAAAATACTTGCTTGTGACGTCATAACCTAGCAGACTGCTGTATGGAGCGTTTTCGTGAAAGTCCAAAATTGTAATTTTCAAATTAACATATCTTGAGATATTTTTTTTGTGATATCAATAATTCTTTCACGTGTTTATTTATTATTATGACGTCATTACATATAAAACAGAAAACAAAAAACGTTGGTCAAATAACATAATCCTATTCTAAAAAAACCTTTGTTTGATTAACAAAACTTGTAATCTTCCTTTGACAATGTTTTACTTAAAATAATTTTAATTTCTAGAAGTATTAAAGATATCAGCATCTCTATCCATTTTATGATTTACACAGGATTTCTATATTCTCATTAACATCGACGTGCCCCGTGGTCGAATGGTTAGCAATGGCCACTTTGACTCCGAGGTCGCGGGTTCGATCCCCGCACAAGACAAATATTTGTGTGCATGACCATGTCTGTTTGTCTTGGTCTGGGTATTTTCTATGTATTTACAAAAAAAAATGTATTTAATGTATTATGTCAGTTATCTAGTACCCATAGTACAAGCTTTGCTTAGTTTGGGACTAGATGGCAGTGTGTAATTTGTCCTGGAATGTTTATTTATTTATCTCATAAACATTACAGATTTCACACACTATGAAGCTTTACAGCAGTACTCCATATGCGGCCGTACTTGAGTTTTGTAAAGTAGAAGTCTTGATTAATAAATGAAATCGAGTATACAATTTCCAGTCAATTCATAATTTAATCTCAATTCGATCAACTTTTATTCGGAGATGTACATTAAGTAAGAGAAATACGGCCGTGCCGCTTTTTGCTCGACTTAGCAGGGGCACTGCCGTGCCCCCAGATTACAGAGAGGTTTCCTTCCACGTACTAAAGCTGTGGAATGAATTGCCTGTTGAGGTCTTGTCAGTAGTCTACAGCATGGAGTTCTTCAAAAAGCGCGTAAAGAAGTTTTAACAGGGTCGACTACGCGTTACAGGTGTGAGTAGACTGCGGTAACTGCTCCCAACCGACCCACCTTCGCATTAATTCTTCACAGTGGTGTGAAAGTAGTTAAATTATATTCCCGACCTTCATACTAGTGTTAAGAACGGGAACCCTGTAACCGGTTCACACCAGTATGAAGGTGAAGGTCAGGAAATTAAGACAATACCTGCCTCCTTCGTAAATTGTCGTTACCATCAGGCGGGCCGTATGTTTATTTGTCACTTTAGTGGTATAAAAAAAATACGCGACAGCCGAACTAACTACAACGCAACAGAAACAAGTTGATATAATATACTAAGCCACACCCCGGCCACTCCATACAAATATCGCGTCGTTTACTACTACATAAACAATGGCGTTTGGGCAAAGCGCAAATGAGCGTGTATGCGGTTGGCACCATAAAAACTGTTCCCGATCTGTCTCAGAGGGGAAGTGAGATCGACACGACAGAGCGGCAGGGAGTGGCCATACTGAACGTAGTACTACTCAATACTCAATATCTTTATTGCATTACTATTACTTATACTGTGATGATAGACAAGATTTTTCCAAGAAATGTAATAAGGAACAACAAAAGAAAATGTACTTACATTTAAATAATTCCGCAAAAATCTGATTGATGTATAAAGAATATGAGATCAAAGCCAGTCGAATAAACGAGTAAAAGTTTCAAGAATTGGATTTCTTTGGAGAAAATTGAAGTTTACTTTTGAATTGTATGGAATACGTGTGTGTCACGTTCAATCATCATCATCATTATCTGCTCACACTTTATATTATGCATAATTTTTTAGAACTTTCTTTTTTTACAAGCTTTTATTTAGTTTCACCGCGGGGTCTGTAATCAAATTTTGCAAGTTAAATTTGACCCACTTCTCACGGTCCGGCTGTCCGGCACGCGGTCCGGCACGGCTAAGCTGAATTTTGGCACATTTTGTTAGGTATCATTTTTATTCCAACATGGTAGCCGCCACAACATGACTACAATGCACTCGTCGCCTGGCACTACAAAGCACTCGTGCGTTCTTATAAGAACGGACGAATGCATTGTAGTGCCAGGCACATCACAGGGCGAAAAACATAGGTTCGCCTAAATCAAATTGTCATAAACACGATATTATTCCCGCCGAAAAATCCGTTTCACAGAAAAATATAATTAAAATTAACTTGGTGTTGCTAAAGTAATCAAGTAAAAGTGAATTTTAATTCTTTTACCTTACTATAACCGCACGGCAGGGTAGAAGGCCAAGTTCGGAAAGAGAAATTGTCTCGCCTTACTACGTTTGGTTTCTTTATACTTAACTAGCGACCCGCCCCGGCTTCGCACGGGTGCAATGCTGATACTAAATGTACTACAGAAGGTCTTTGCGCTTTGTCCTATCCAGTCCTTCCCCAGTTATAAGCACACGCCGCCGGCTCCGCGGCCGGTACCGCCACAGCCGTTATGTCCCTGCATTTTAAATGTGTTATATCTTCTAAACTATTCATTTAAATTACATGCTGTGAAGGGCCATATTGATCTATATTAAATGCGCAATGTATTTAAGGTACTTAATTGGATAAGGATTAATTCTGTATTGCTTAAAATCGCTTCGTAAATAAGGCATTATTTCTTGTAAAAAGCAAAGGATAAAATAACGGTTATTGTGTGTTACCACTAAGAGATAGACATATACCATCGCGAACTTTTTTGTAGACCATTTTAAGGTGAACAATACTGTACTACATTATTTTGATCTATCTCGTTGGGTTCAGCCAGCGTTTGCAATGAAAGAGCAAAAAAATGTGTTTATTTACGACATCACATTAGAAACCTCTAAATTATCAGTGTTTTTCTACTATGTTATGCATATATTATACATATAAACTTTCCAGTTGAATCACTCTATCTATTAAAAAAAACCGCATCATAATCCGTTGCGTAGTTTCAAAGATTTAAGCATACATGGGGACATAGGGACAGAGAAAGCGACTTTGTTTTATACTATGTAGTGATTTATAGGTGATTGATCTTAGTAGCTTGTTCATACATTATATTTGTAAGGATTTTTCATTACAACAAACGCTTTTGGCTTAGATGCAATGAAATTATTTCGCATGTAGATGAATTGTTGTCGTAAAATAACAATTAAATTACAACAAATTTGTGTTTATGATTACTTTTTTTTTATACCACTACAGTGGCAAACAAGCATACGGCCCGCCTGATGGAAAGCAGTTACCGTAGCCTATGAACGCCTGTACAACCAGAGGCATCACACGCGCGTTGCCGACCCTGTAAAAACCTCTTCACGCCCTTTTTGAAGAACCCCATGCTGTAGTCTCCTGAGAAAACCTCGACAGGCAGTTCATTCCACAGTTTGACCGTACGCGGTAGAAAACTTCTCTGGAACCGCACGGTACGCGACCACTTAGGCTCCAATGTGTGAGGATGAATTCCCTGTCGATGGCGAATGGTGCGACTGTAGAAGGAGGCCGTGGGCATCATGTCAAACAACTCTTCTGAACACACCCCATTGTACAGACGGCAGAACACACAAAGGGACGCAAAATCTCTCCTCAGACTTAAAGGTTCTAAACCGTCTGTCAGTTTGGGATCGTCAACAATCCTCGCAGCACGCCTCTGAATGGAGTCACAAGGTGCAAGCTGTATCTAGGCGCTCCCGCCAACAGATGGCAACAGTACTCCATATGCGGCCGTACTTGAGCTTTGTAGAGCAGAAGCCGCGGATTGAAGTACTTCTTGGCCCTGTTGAGCACACCTAGTTTCTTCGACGCCAGCTTGACCTTCCCCACCAGGTGACAACGAAACTGGACGTCGCTGGAGACTTCAACTCCAAGAATCCCAATGTTTTTGGCGATGGTAAGGGGTGTGTTTTGGAATTGAGGAGCCACAGCAAAAGAGGTTTTCTTAGCAGTAAACGCGCAGACTTGTGTCTTAGAGGGGTTGAATCGCACTAAGTTCTGTTGCCCCCAATCGGAGCGCGGCCCGTATAAAATGTTTCCCCGGTGCTGTCATCCGCATAGCAATGAATGCTGTCAATAGATAACATATCATTGATATGCAGCAAAAACAGCGTCGGGGACAATACAGAGCCTTGCGGGACGCCAGCATTAATGTCCATGCTATCGGAGCAACTGCCATCAACAACGGCTCCAATGCTTCTGCTGGACAAGAAGCTAGCGACCCATTCGCATAAACCCTCTGGTATACCGTATGCAGGCAACTTCGAAAGAAGACTACGGTGCCAGACCCGATCGAGCGCCTTCGCCATATCCAGACTGACAGCCAATGCCTTGAGTCTCCACGGCTGAAGCCCAGCGATGTGTAAGATACACTAGAAGATCACCAGTCGAGCGACCATGACGGAAGCCGTATTGATGGTCGCTGATTAAATCGTGCTCTTCTAGGTATTTCAGGAGCCGGTTGTTAATGACGCGCTCCATTACTTTGGAGAGAAGGGAGGTAACAGCGATAGGCCTGTAATTCGATGGGTCTGATCTGTCACCCTTTTTGGGCACAGGATGCACAGGTTCGCAGTCTTCCACGATGATGGAACTTGCCTGGTGGAATAAGAGATGCGAAATGGCGCGTAAGTACAGGACACAACTCAGGAGCACACAGCTTTAGTACCACTGCGGGAATGCCATCTGGCCCGCTCGACTTATGAACGTCGAGGGATAATAATGCCCGCCGAACAACTCGTTGAGAAAATGAGATTTCTGACATGAAATCACCACACCGCGGGATGGAGGGCGGTGCGGCGCCCCCGTCGTTTAAAGTCAAGTTTGAGGCAAAGAGATTCCCCAACAGATCGGCTTTCTCTTTAACACTGTGGGCCAGACTACCATCTGGTTTTCGAAGTGGTGGAATGGACGACTGACAAAAATTTCCCTCGGCAGCCTTAGCGAGCGACCAAAACGCACGGCTCCCAGATGGATGCTTAGCTAGGCGCTCACCAATCCTGAAAAAATCCAAAAACCGTAAATTTCGTTATTTCACATAAAAAAATTGATGATTGTAGCTGCACATTTCCATAATTTCGTTTGCATCTAAGCCATAAATGTTTGTTTAATGAAAGATTCTTCCATCCGTAACGTACGAGCAACGTATGAGCAAGGTATTCACAATCAAGTAGATGGGGTATGTTAAAAAAAATGTCCTGAAATATTTATTAATTATTTTAAAATACTCTGAATTTACTGGAAAGAAATACGCAAGAACTTGGCCACTGAATACCAATGTTCTTGATGAGTTTGGAATTAATCTGAGCCCAGTGAGATTAAAATTGTAAATAAATTAAAAGGCTATCAAAGGATTATGGGTATATCCCTTTTTTGAAGACGACCCAGTTAAGTTAAATTTTATGAGCTTGAATACGATGCAGACGTTAAGTTAATTGTGCAATTACTAACTTGGATATCTAGTCGTAGTTAGTTATTAACTAGGTACTTCATTTTACTAACAAGCCACTTAGCTCACAATTAGTTTCGGTGTCAACATAAAGCAAGCCAAAACATTCTCTTCCTTCCTTCAAACCAAACAAAAGATACTTAAAAAAAAATTGTTCATTTTTGCTTCTTTCATTGTAGTGAGGTAGACACAATTTAATCTACACTACTTTGCGTGCTTTCGCCACCAGCTAGCACCTACCCGCTACCGTTAGTATCTGCATACGACTACCGTGGCTGCTGCAGTAGGTGGGGCAGAGACGGCCGAAGCAGCCATGGCAGTCGCATGCATGTAGTGGGCGGGCGTTTGCCGGAACTAGTTTACATGAACTAACAGGCGGTAGAGGCACGCAAAGTAATGTAGATCAAATTGCTGTAAATTTGACTTCCGCAAAATAACACCAGATTTACGAGCGTGACATTATACGAATATGACATTGTACTAGTGTATAATTTAAGTGACATTTTGCGAAAGAGACATTATACGCCGAGAGGGAATTAATTAACCATCTTCGTATATACTTTTTTCGAGGACTCATAACACACACACAACTCATAAATTAAAATTCCATCTATATCACCTTGGTAATTGGCGTACATACTACAGTACAGTACAGTACAGTAAGAACTATACTACTGTAAATTTCCTAAGAAATTTTATACCACGAACGGTGAAACTGTGAATCAACTTCCCCCAGCGGTATTTCCTAACAATTACGTCGTAGGAGCCTTCCAAAACCGATTATATATATGCAACGGATTGGCGACTCCTTGGTGTTGCTGATCTCCATGGGCGGTGGTGATTGCTCTCCACCAGGTGACCCACATGCTCGTTTGCCCTCCTCTTATATACAAAAACAAAGCCGGCCTACTACAAGTTAAGAAACGACAACCGAAGGACTGTGGATGGGTTTACTTCGATGTCCCAGTGCGGGGTCGCGACCGATATTTGGATAAACCCTGCCTTACGACAGCTAAGATCTAGATTTTTTTATACCACTAAGGTGACAAACAAGCATACGGTCCGCCTGATGGAAAGCAGTTACCGTAGCCTATGAACGCCTGTAACACCAGAGACATCACATGCGCGTTGCCTACCCTGAAGATAGAGCTGTTGTTGTTGTTTTTTTTTTTTTATATATACTACGTCGGGCGGGAGACAAGCATACGGCCCGCCCGATGTGAAGCGGCCACCGTAGCCATATCAACGCTCGCAACATAAAATATCACTCGTGCGCCGCCACTCCCGCTACCTACGCAGCATCTCCTTCCCTTCTGGTGACCCACTCACTCGCAGGAGCACAACAACCCTCATAGGAATTGGTATTCTGTGAGGTGGAGGTACATTCCCCAGTCGGGTAGCTTACAATTACGCTCCCTACCTCTCTTTTCGCCAGAGCTCCGTATGTCAGTCAGCAGGGTGCACCATTATATATATGTATCCTATAGATATAATATATTATAGACATTATATGTGTATAATGTCATGTATGTTATATATGTATCTAATGTCCGTAATGTGGGTATATGTGTAGGTACATATGTGTAGGTAAAAAATACCAATAAAGGTATTGTACACCAAGAAACCCATAATTACAATATTATAAAGAAATGTTAAGTACAAAGGTGGGCTATATCTCATTTAGAAATCTCTTCCAGCCTACATTTAAGTGCTGTGAAATTACTCCAAAATATTTATATATGTTTTGCGAATAAAATTCTGAATATATTCAAACAAAAGCACTTTCTTCTTGTACTTTTAGAATGGCAGATAACATCTCTACATCATCTGTGTCAGACAGGAGCGGGTACAAAGCAAAAAATATTGTGCCGTAAAGCGCTTTAGCATGAAAAGGGTTGAATGCGACATTAAACGTTTAGTTGGCATTAGGAAATTAATACTTGCAAACAAAGTACCTGCCCCCTCACCACCAACTCTTATTGCGATTCAATAACTGAATAGAATGCTTATTCATCATTATCATCATCATCATCTCAGTTATTGAAAGTCCACTGCTGGACATAGGCCTCCCCTCTAGATCTCCAATAAGACCGGTTGGAAGCGGCTTGCATCCAGCGCGATCCTACGGTCTTAATGCGGTCGTCTGTCCACCTCGTGGGTGGACGTCCTACGCTGCGCTTGCCGGTACGTGGTCTCCACTCGAGAACCTTTTGACCCCATCGGTCATCCGTCCTCCGTGCTATGTGCCCTGCCCACTGCCACTTCAACTTACTAATCCGCTGGGCTATGTCGGTAACCATGGTTCTTTTACGGAGGAGCATTTCTGATTCGTTTCTGATCATATAAATGAATATTTTTTTTTACATGAGAGGGTGGCAAACGAGCATGTGGGTCACATGATGGAAAGCAATCACCACCGCCCATGGAGTTCAGCAACACCAAGGGGTCGCCGATCCGTTGCCAGCCTTCTCCTTCCTTTCCTTCTTTCTGGTGACCTCACTCACTCGCAGGAACACAACAACCCTCATGGGAATTGGTATTTGGCTGCGGTATTCTATGGTGGAGGTACTTCCCCAGTCGGGCTTAAAAAATATGCTATACCCTACCTCTCTTAAAGTACAGTAGAAATAAGCTACTCTATTTCAAACTCTTATTGCGATTCCATAACGCGACTCTATCCAATTTGAAATAGAGTCGCTTATTCATTGAATAAGCATTCTATTCAGTTATTGAATCGCAATAAGAGTTGGTGGTAAGGGTGGTAAGGGGGCTTGTACGTCCACCCCGCCTTGTCCTACGGGGCAAAAACTTGAAGGCTATGTTGGTATAACTCAATGTAGTACCTTTAAGTTAGCAACAAACAAGTTGCTTAGTCTATTTATTTATTTATTTATTTAAAATCTTTATTGACCACAAATTATTAATATGGGTACAAAAGGCGGACTGGAAATGGTAAGATTGAAATAGGCCTATAGTTGTTTAATACCAAAGGTATGGAAATTTTAGGTAGTGGAATAACAAAAGCCTTGTGCCATTGAAAAGGGAAGTCACCTACTAAAAAGGAGAAGTTGATAATGTGAGCAATAACAGGAAGAATTTGATCAATAATGCAGATAATCATTTGTATGTGTCAAAAGTATTACGTGTATCATTGTGCTTTAAACTACATCTACTCTACTATTATAAAGAGGAAAGATTTGTATTTTTGTGTATGTTTGTAATGATAAAACTCATAAACCGTGTGGTTTCCGGCAGACTAGAATAGAATCACTACGTCTCTTCCCATGGATGTCGTACAAGGCGACTAAGGGAAATACATTATAAAACATCGATCAGGCCTCCCCAACCCGTCTAGCCAGCATGGGGAGTGTAGGCCAAATCCTCCTTCTGTCTGGACGAGAGAGGGTCTTGCTCCTGTAGTGGAGCCTAAAAAAATGACCTGATGATAATAATGATGATGAAACTCAAAAACTTCTGTGCCGATTTCAAAAATTCTTTCACCATTGGAAAGCTACATTCAGCCTGAGTAACATATTATTGCTAAATAAAATATAAAAAAATCTTATGTCCACCCGTGCGAAGCCGGGACGGGCCACTAATTTCTAAATAAAAGTGCAGTTCAAGTCATTAAAAACCTCTTGTTTTATAAGTAAAACAAGATATAGTCTTATATAGATTTATTACCAGAAATAGCTGATAAGTCATCAAGCTATATCTGGTAATATCATATCTATATCGCAGAGTAAATGTTGATCGAATCAAGATTGAATAATAAATTGACTGAAAATTGCGTACTTGATTCAGTTTATTAATTAAAACTAGGGTTACCATCCGTCCGGGTTTCCCCGGATTTGTCCTAGTTTGGCGGGTGTCCGGGGAGCGTCCGGGCGGGGTTACATTTGTAGTCCAGGGTTCAAAGTTTTAAATCACTACCACCCACTCTACGCTGCGAATAACCATCTTGTCACAGATTTAAAATAGCACTAATATAACATTTCATCAAATTTCATCAAACATTTTGACGAGCTCGGTGGTCGAAAGGTTAGCAATGGCCACTTTGACTCCGAGGTCGCGGGTTCGATTCCTGCACAAGACAATCATTTCGTGTGCATGAACATGTCTTGGTCTGGGTGTTTTTTTTTTGTTTGTATAATTATAATACATAGATGTATTATAATTATACAAACAAAAAAAATATTTAAGAACATTTATCAGTTGTCTACTACCCATAACAAAAGCTTTGCGCTTAATTTGGAACTAGATGGCGTTGCGTAAATTGTCCAGAAATATCTATATCTATTTTGAAGTCGGCTGAAAATCGTCAACCATGTACGAGTAATTAATTAACAATTACAATAATTTATGTAAATGTTATTCAAACGCGCCTCCCACTTCCACATCGCCGTGTACACAACAACGTATAGGCCGTAATTTACAAATTACGGAGAAATTCTTTGCAATTATGATATTAATACCGCTAATGAGACTTTGTGGAAATCATGCGACGACGTGGAAACTTACTTCCATGTCATTTATCCGCCCGCCTACTATGACATTATATACCTACATATACACATTTCGGACATTATATACATATATAATGTCATGTGATATATATTATGTATATAATGGTGCACCCTGCTGACTGACATACGGAGGTCTGGCGAAAAGAGAGGTAGGGAGCGTAATTGTAAGCTACCCGACCTCACAGAATACCAATTCCCATGAGGGTTGTTGTGTTCCTGCAAGTGAGTGGATCACCAGAAGGGAGGAGATACTTGCGATGGCAGCGGGGGTGGCGGCGCGCGAGCGATACTTTATGTTGCGAGCGTTATGCGAATATGGCTACGGTAAAGCTTAGGCCGCACTCATCGCGATAACGCGAATATTCGGGTTATCGCGATGTATGTAGCCAAATATTCGCGAATACTTCGACACTTCGGGCGAAGCTTCGGGCACATCGCTCCGCTGTCGGTAAACCCTCGCACAACAAAATGGTTATATCGCGATGAACTTCGCTTGCGTGGCCACACACACTTCAGTCGGCCCGCACCCATCGTTCCTAGCGGACGTGTTAAATGTAATTACAGTATAATATAGCTGAAGTGTATCATGGATTGGAGTAACGATATTTTTTTTCTCCTTTTTCAGCATGAAAAAGGAGAAAAAAAATATATTTAATTTGTTTTTTAGATGACATAAATGTAAAAATAATTATTTGCTGCCATAAAATAGGTACAGAGTAACCGCGGCGTCCATGTTGTTTTTTGCGTTCGTACATCGCGATAAACTTTACAACGTGCATTATGTTGCCACGACGATTCGCCGTAGACCGAATACGAAGTTTATCGTCCGAATGTTATCGCGATGAGTGCGGTGCGGCCCAAGCATAACCGGTTCACGTCAGGCGAGCCGAGAATTGAGGGGAGACATCCCAGCAGTGGGATGAATAAGGGTTGTCGACGATACATTTCGGGGTGTAAGTGGCTCACCACGATCTTTAGAGCCAAGGCCAACCATGTCTGCACGTGTTGCATCCTGCCGACTAGCGAGAGGCTCTGCCAAAAGAGAGGTAGCGTAGTACAACTTATTTGTAAGCTGCCCGACTGGGGAAGTACCTCTTTCGCACAGAATACCGCAGCCAAATAACAATTCTCTAGAGCAGGGGTTCCCAAAGTGTGCGCCGCGGCGCCCTGGTGCGCCGTAGAAAGTACAGAAGGGCGCCGTGAGTCGATCCTCAGTCATTATCCGAAACCACAAATATGTGCGTTCGCGTTCAATCTTCATCATCTGTAATGTGCACGAGGAGGTGACTTGATTGAAACGCTTTGCTGGTCTCCACACTACGCATCATCATCATCATCAGGTCCATTTTACTCTCTCCACTACAGGAGCACGACGCTCTCTCGTCCGTCCTAGACAGAAGGAGGATTTGGCCTACACTCCCCACGCTGGCCAAACGGGTTGGGGAGGCCTGATCGATATTTGATAATGTTAGTTGCCTTGTACGACATTCACGGGAAGAAACGGAGTGATTCTATTCTAGTCTGCCGGAAATCAAACGGCCAATTCAATTCTTATATAATAAAAAAACTCAATTTCATATGATAGATGTTTTTATTTTGTTCCTATCTACCTAACCTTACTACTATTATTGTAGCTACCTATTTCTTTCGACTGTATCTTAGGGTAGGGCGCCGCCGTGTCAAAATTCAAAATTTGTAACTGCGCCGCGGGCTGAAAAAGATTGAGAACCCCTGCTCTAGAGGGTTCGTCTTATAAATAGTAGTGACATATTTTGCATGCCAGTTTCCTGGTGAAGTGTGTATTGTTCCGACAAATAATAACTGAAACAACTCTGTAAACCGCATTTCAGGCAAATAAAATATTCATTCATTCAATATTCATTCATTATGTTCCTGAAAAATCGCTCGCACGCTTTCACCTCTACTGTCGACACAGCAACCCTCAAGGGAATTATTTGACCACGATATTTTGCGAGGAGGAGGTACTTCCCCAGTCGGCCTATAAATACCCTGTGCCCTATCTAACTTTTGTAAGTCGTATTGAAATCTCAAAACAGGCGTCTAAACTTTTGCATTAGAAATATCTCTGACTTGGCATATGAATAATTTATTTTGGTAAGGAGCTTCGCCAATATTGTTTGAATCTTTAATATCGAGCCTATTCTTAGTCAATTTTCATAACATTAGCAAATTAGGTATTTCAATTTCATAATATTAGCAAATTTACATAGAGAAGCTCCATGGCGTCGTTGCCCGTGTAAAATAAATAAATATTTCTGGACAATTTACACAGCGCCATCTAGTCCCAAATTAAGCGACTAGACAACTGATAAATATACTTGAATACATTTTTTTTTTGTAAATACATACTTATAATACATAGAAAACACCCAGACCAAGACAAAGAATGTTCATGCACACAAATGTTTGTCTTGTGCGGAAATCGAACCCACGACCTCGGAGTCAAAGTGGCCATTGCTAACCATTTGATCAGCGAGCTTGTCAAACCGTGTCAGTCTAATCGATCACGCAAGTTAAACAACGTTGACCGTACCCTGTGTATGAATGGTTTTATTTATCTCGACCTCCTCCGTGCTTCGGAGGGCAAGTTAAGCCGCCAGTCTCGGTTGCTCTCTATAGATGACAGTCTTTAAGCCAAGTTAGTTGCCTTTGTGCGGCTTGAAAACACTGGCCTCCGCCAACCCGCAATTGAACAGCGTGGTGGAGTATGCTCTAAGCCCCTTCGATTGAGGGGAGACCCGTGTCCCAACAGTGGGATGATTATGGGTTGATGTCGAGGTATATCAAATAAGAATAAACAAAAATTTGTATTATCCTGATATTTCAGGCGATGTTACAGACGCCATGGTCACGCCGAATTAAAAGTATATATGTACAGACAAACAACCTGCCTGATGGTAAGCAATTATCGTAGCCTATAGACGCTAGCGGCACCAGGGGCACCAGTTGCGTTGTCTACTATGTAAAAACCGCTTTTTTTTATATATATGAGACGGGGGCAAGCGAGCATGTGGGTCACCTGATGGCAAGCAATCACCAACGCCCATAGAAATCAGCAACACCAAGGGGTCGACGATCCTTTCCCAGCCTTTAAGGGAAATATTGACTCTGTTCTTGAAGGCCCCCATGTCGTATTTATTTAGGAATACTGCTGAGGGAAGTTGATTCCACAACTTCACAGTTCGTGGTAGAAAATGTCTTAAAAAGCGTACTGTAGTAGATCGCCAAATATCAAGATGATATGGATGAAATTTTATATTTTGGCGAGTTGTACGATAGTGGAACACAGCGGCAGGTAACAAATCGCTTACGCCTTTTTTAAATAACTCCTCTTTCTTAAATAATCCTACAGTTATCTGGTGAAACCCTAGCATGGCTTCCTAAAACCTAGAAAAACGTATTCACAAAAAACCTACTTACCATCAGGTGAACCGCACAATCATTTACTTACATAAAAAGTACGAAGTCGGTAAACAAAAAAGAACCTAATCAAATAAAACACAAAGCTCGAAATCGAGGCCTCGGCCTATTTACTAAGTCGTGTTTTATCGCAAAAGTGAAAACGCAAAATGGAGACTCATCTTATTACGATGTGCGCCGCCGCGGAGATGTTCAAACATTGTAGGAACGGATTACAGAAGAAAGTGTTACTATGACAAAGCGTTTTACAAATCAAACTTGTCATTTATACTCGTACCGCGGCGGGTGTC
The DNA here is from genome assembly GCA_937001555.2 of Hypsopygia costalis. Lineage (NCBI taxonomy): Eukaryota > Metazoa > Arthropoda > Insecta > Lepidoptera > Pyralidae > Hypsopygia > Hypsopygia costalis. Next base: position 18,804,100 of record OW443349.2, on the reverse strand, counting down.
AATAAGTATACGGCCCACCTGATGTGAAGCGATATGTTAAAATAAGCCACTATTTAAAAAATCAAATATCTTACCTTCCATGTCAAATGTTCAAAAATACCAATATCTGTTTATAAGACACGGTTAGTCTGTATATTCTATGTTGGGGCCACACTAACGAGAAATGGCATTAATTATCGCCATAATGGACGTTAACCGTAGGTGTAGCCACAACTTAACGCGATAATTTGACAACGGCATTAACATTGCCGTTTGCGTTAGGCGATAGCTCAAGTGGCGGTACATCAAAGAGATTAACGCGAGAATTAATGCGATGAAGCGGCCACACTACGCATTGTCAGTGTGCGTCGAGAGCGCGACGGGATCGCACATGTTTGTACGACGTGATTGCCTTTAAATCGCATGGTTTTTGTTTTGAAATACGTACTATGGCTGTGGAGTGGAGTAACGAGAAAATAATTAATTGCTTTTCTTGAGATTCTGCAAAACCATGTTTGTGGGATCCGAAACTCTAAAGTTTCAACTGTCAATGTCCATCTTGCTTGAATTCAAATAAAATTAACGCCGCTTTATCGCCAATGGGCATTCACTTTCAAGTTTAACCACCCATTTTAACGCGCAAAAAATTATCGCAATAATTATCGCGGTAATGGGCATTGACGTTGGTCACTAGTGTGGCCCCACCATTAGAAGTAGACATAAGACACGATTAGTTGTACTTATAGATGAGCAAAATGCCAGGCATTTACGATAAGTGCCCAATAAGTACATTTAAACGCCCAATAAATGCCTAGTTTTGGACATTTAGCGTAAATGCCCGGCATTTTGCAAATCCCTAGTTTACTAAACAGAGGCTAGCATGCATGCATGCATGCTAGCATGCAGTGCACATTATCAGAATACAAAATTCTGATAATGTGCTCTGCATGGCAATAAAAAAAAATGTCTTAATGAGCTGAATATAAGTATTTAAAAACGTTTCAAAAAACGCGCTCTTACGTATTCGAAAAACCGGCCAAGTACGAGTCGGACTCGCGCACGTAGGGTTCCGTAAAATTATTTATAAAAACGGCAAAAAAAAATCAGGTTTGTTGTATGAGAGCCCCCTTAAATATTTATTTTACTCTGTTTTTTAGTATTAATTTGAAATATAATAAAGCCGTCGGTGCCGACTGTTGTCATTATATGACAGTCGTTAAGCCAAGTCAGTGGCCTTCAGGTGGCTTGAAAACATATTTTTTCTTTAGAGCAGAGGGGAGCAAACGAGCATGTGGGTCACCTGGTGAAAAGCAATCACCACCGCCCATGGAGATCAGCAACACCAAGGGGTTGACGATCCGTTGCCAGCCTTTTAAGGGAAATAAATAATTTTAACTACTTTAAATAAATAATATTTATTAAATTCCTAAAAAAAATTTCTAACTATAGTTCTAATTAGCACCAAAACACCCGCATTTCAACCAAAATGGTACATATGTTAATGATGATGATAATGATTATTATTTAGTGAAGTCAATATGAGCACGTGGAAACCCCAAGTTATTTATGAAGTCGGAACACAGCGGACCATATTTCAATAAGTAGTTTCCTGTAGCGCGCCATTTGCAATGGTAATGGTCGCTAATTACTTTCTGCAACACAGTGATGCTCAAACTTTGCGTACAAAAATTCTATCGCCTATTGACCACATGGGACGGGGGTCTACCAGTGTGTCTCTTGTGTAGCCAGAATTAACAGCGGCGACCACCAAAAGGCAACGAACAATGAAGTCCACTGCAGTGACAGGGGTAAAACTATGGCTTTTTTTTCTGTACTACGTACGGTATAAACGTCTATAGCCAGCAGTGGGTGATACAGGCTAATAATTATGCTAATAGTGTAATAATAACTAGATAATTACTATCCGTCCCTCTTCTGTAATAGCCCGATATTAAGTTCAACCAGATCTCATCTCCATAGCCCATTTATTTTCCATCACACTTCGCAATAGTCTCAACGCCTGCCGAGACCTGCTCATGGGTATATCGTTCCATTGACATGTCCTGGAGCGGGTCACGGCGGGCGTACAACATTACATCAAACTTCTCAAAGGGGCCTCTACGCGTTAGATCCATATCCCCGCGCACGCCTATGAAATGACCGGGCTGGACCCGTAAATTAAGTGAGACTAGATAATTATATTAGTGTACGTGTGTTATCTAGTCATTTATTTATCTTGAGTCAACGATTCGAAATTGGCTGTTAACTTTCTGTCTGTCTAGTAGACAGAGTACATGGAGAGCCTCACAGACAGTGTGCCGAAGCCGAAGCCGATTATCATCGGTTTTTTTGGTTCCAAAGTTGGTCTTAGATTGAAGATATTGACAAACATCTTCAGCTCAGCCGTTAGAGCTCCAGGGTTTCTACCAGCCGAACTAAATATAATGAGCAACAATCTAAGCAGTAGTTTCATTTTCACATTCAAAAATTCCGATGGTAATCGGCTTTAGCTTCGGCACACTGTCTGTGAGGCTCTCCATGTACTCTGTCTACTAGACAGACAGAAAGTTAACAGCCAATTTCGCTTCGCGCTATCGCCACTCTACGCGTTCTGCCCTATGGCAGACCAACGTATCGAACTCCGACCTCTTGATCGTTTCAATCGATTTTGTCACTTATTTGAATTTTAGTAAAATGTGTTTTGTTTGAACGTCGTATAATAAAATATTAGGACAATAACAACTTAAATTTCTTTCAGTACACTTTTCTACCTTTATATAGTTCCAGAAAGGATTTCACCCACGCACTATAAAGTACAAGAATGAACCTTTCTCGAATTTTCCCCAAGGGACTACAGGGTAAGTACCTAACTTCAAAAAGGCAATTTTTCAGGGACATATAAAAATGTATTGGAGTATTTTACATGATCCTATTAATGAAATCCTTTCAGATACTTGGCTAGAAGAGATCCCTGTGAGGGATAAGTCCGCCTTTATACTTTCCCTTTAACTTACTGTATTGTAAATTTCTTCTATGTACAATAAAAACATTATAAACAAATAAAGAAACTTCGACTTTAAGATTACCTACTACCTTTTATTGTAAAACGATTTACAATAAAAGGTAGTAGTAATCTTAAAGTCGAAGATTGTTTCGACTTTACCATTATTCTTAAAGTCTTATTCTTTTCGACTTTAAGAATAATCTTATCTAAATCTCAAAAACCGTTATTCATGCCCTTGGGAACCACTGTCCTGGATCACAAAAATCCTGCCACAAAACTTGCACTTTCAGCCCTAATTGCCAGTGATCGTGAAATGTTCCAGTACTGGTTCAATCATGGGAGGTTTCACTTTCAATTAATTACCTATTTACTCTTAGTACTATAATACGATAGACCGGTACCTTTTAATGCGCTTTCTATTAACTTTGTAGTAATTAGTAATTGAGGCTACTCCAGCGTCTTCCGTTCGCGCTAATCCCAGTATTCCGTGGGAAAAGAATATGTCTCCATGGGCTGTGGTGATTACTTCCCACCAGGTGATCCTCATGCTCGTTTGCCCCCCCTCTCCTAAAAAAAAACTAATAAGCCTTAAATCAATAATAAATAGGAAGATGATGATTCAGTTCTTCGTTAAACCGTCTAAAAGATAAGCATTAATTTCCTTTTCAGCGAAATTCATTGAGCTTATGAAATCGTCCGGTCGTTCTGTCTGTCCGTTGCCATGAACTCAAAATTTTGAAATTCTGACTTCGGATTCTTGTAGAGCATCAAAAAGTAGTAATATAAAGTGACCTTAGCTTTTCAAAATCAATTCGGTATTTTAAAAAAAAAAAAAATTCGCTACGGTGGCGCATGCTGCGCGTCCGATGTTTGAAATTAGATTTATTTGAAATCCTTCTAAGTGATTCAGGCAGCGCGTTCCATAGACGTGAAGCTTGCAGTGTGAAGGAATCAGACATGAAGTCAGAAACGTAAAGAAGAATGGAAAGCTGACGAATATAGTCAGAACGTGGGGTGTAAGTGTTTTATCAACATCTTTGAACCAAAGCCAACTTCACCTGCACGCGGTGCACCCTGCTGACTGACAAACGAAGCTCTGGCGAAAAGAGAGGTAGGGAGCGTAATTGTAAGCTAGTCGACTGGGGAATGAACCACCACACAGAATACAGCAGCCAAATAACAATTCCATTGAGGGTTGTTGTGTTCCTGCGAGTCAGATCACCAGAAAGGAAGGAGAAGCTGCGTTGGCAGCGGGGGTGGCGGCGCGCGAGCGATGTATATTTTATGTTGCGAGCGTTAATATGGCTACGGTAACCGCTGCACATCAGGCGGGCCGTATGGTTGTCTGCCACCCGTAGTATAAAAAAAAGAAAAGTCAGAACGATGTGGAAGGCTGAGCGAGTCACAGAAACAGACAAAGTTTTATAAATTCTTTACGAATATTATTTATTTCAAACATACTCCATATAGTTATAATGAGTTGTGTTTACTTATATCTGGCGCGAAGGAGTTCCCCTCGGGAACGACCGACCATCGTTCGGATTAGACAGTAAACGGCGATTTACACAAACTTGGAAAGTGTTTTATTTCAATGTCTGGATATTTCATCATCATCATCATCAGGTCATATTAGTCTCCACTACAGGAGCACGACCCTCTCTCGTCTGTCCCAGACAGAAGGAGGATTTGGCCTACACTCCCCATGCTGGCCAGACGGGTTGGGGAGGCCTGATCGATGTTTCATAATGTATTTCCCTTAGTCGCCTTGTACGACATCCACGGGAAGAGACGGAGTGATTCTATTCTAGTCTGCCGGAAACCACACGTTCACCTGGATATTAATAAGGCTTATATTCCAAGTATGTACAACATATAAAATTTATATAATGTCAAATTCCTAAACTAGATCGCTATACTGATTTAGTGAAATGATAAAAATTAAATTTCAATTACAATATACCTTTAGAAATACTTCAGTTTGGTTAGGGTGAGCTGAGCGAAACAAGTGGGGCTCGATTGCTTTTTTTATACGACTAGGGTGACAAACAAACGTACGTCCTGCGTGATGTTAAGCAGTCATCGCTACTTATGGACTGTTGCTTTGCTTTTTTAACCGACTTCAAAAAAGGAGGAGTCAATTCGACTGAATATTTTTTTGTATGTATGTATGTTCTTCGATATCTTCGCGAATTGACAACCGATTTACAAAATTCTTTTTTTTTTTGCTATTAAAAAGGATCAAATCAAATCAAATCAAATCAAAATATTTTATTTGCGATAGGATGCGTGTAGCTCATCTGTATTTCAAAAATTAAGTCGAGTTTTAATGGTCACAAACATTTTTTTCAAAGTCAAAGTCAGTACTCTTTATTGATTTACCATTACCCCATGAACGAAGCCCTACCTCGCTATGTCGGAGTGGCAACCCTACCGAAATTCCATATGACGTCTATACTTCGATAGCAGTTTTGTTTCATTCATCTAAACTTCTAAACTAATATTATAAAGAGGTAAGATTTGTTTGTTTATTTGTGACGAATAGGCTCCGAAACTACTGGACCGATTTCAAAAATTCTTTCACCAATAGAAAGCTACATTATCAGGGAGTAACATAGGCTATATTTTAATTTCGAAAAAATTGGGGATCCGTAAGAAAATTTCAATATTTTGTCCATCCGTGCAAAGCCGGGACGGGCCGCTAGTTAACTATATTAGACTATCAAATTGTGAAATGAACGACAGGGATGTCGAGGTTTCCCCCGGGGACTACTACAGCATGAGGTTCTTCAAAGAGGCGTGAAGAGGTTCTTACTGGGTCGACAATACGCGAGTAATGCCCCTGGTATTACACGCATCCACAGTAACTGCTTTCCATCAAGCGTGCCGTAAGCATTTTTACCACCTTAGTGGTAAAAAAAAAGAATTATGAGTCAATTTTGATCCGCTAAGTAGATTTCACTTTAACAGTGTATCGTTTCTTTACTCATGTGGTCTTGCTCATACTGTCTAGTCATGATTAGCGAGCTAGACAACTACGCAAAGTCAATAGATATCTAATTTATTATGGCTGTCTGCAGCGCTAAACAAGTATAATTTTGGATTTCCATAACACGTCGAGTGTCAAAGAATCTTACGGGTTGTAATATTCTTTGACACTCGATAGTACAAGTTTTGCGCTTAATTTGGGACTAGATGGCGCTGTGTAAATTCTCCAGAAATATTTATTATTTATTGACTATAAAATAAGGGTACAAAGTGTATTATCTACCAGTCAACCTTTGGGAAAAGAAGATAAAACTCGAACGCGGTTCACAATATAACAGTAATGAACATACACACAAATAAATAAATTAAGATGTACGCTTGTTCTTCGCCCTAATAGTATAACAAAAATATGAAACATATATATACTACATACTATATACATAACTGCCCCCTTACGACCACCTCTTATTGCGATTCAATAACTGAATAGCATGCTTATTCATACCAATGAATAAGCGACTCTATTCAATTAGAAATAGAGTCGCTTATTCATTGCATTTGCAGTCGCGTATTAATAAGCATTCTAATCAGTTATTGAATCGCAATAAGAGGTGGTGGTAAGGGGGCTGTGAATGAACATTTTTGCTTGGATAAATTCTCAAGTAAATGAGCTTGAACATTCTTCTTGAAAATTAACTTACTGGAACATTGAAGAGACGCGATGCTTGCAAAGGAAAGGAGTCCGACCAGACAATCAGATCGAAAAAGTGGAGTATAAAGTACAAGAGTGTCGTTAATACCAAGTTCGCAATCATGGGTGTCACAGTGACACTGAAACTTCAGTAAGATGAAGACACTTCTGTAATCAGGGTGCTTCTAATCGCGCAGAGCTCTACCTTAAATGTACACCACACACATGGAATTCAAATAATAATAAGAATTGTAATAATGAAATAAATTATTATACAGCGGGCGTACAATATTACATCAAACTTCTCAAAGGGGCCTCTACGCGTTGGATCTATATCCCCGCGCACGCCTATCAAATGACCGGGTTTGACCCGTGATTAAAAAGAGATATGAATTATTAATAATAAATATATACATTAATACAACATTACATCAAACTTCTCAAAGAGGCCTCTACGCGTTGGATCCATATCCCCGCGCACGCCCATCAAATGACCGGGCTTGACCCGTGACTCAAGAGAGATAATAATATGAATTGCATGTGGTTGCATTCCAATAGGAATCGATGTGTTAGGTAACAATTCAATGTTTTAGGTCCCCAATAGTGTTAGATACTTAAAATCCTTGGTGCACGGCAGTTGAGCTTCACTTGACTAGCCATCTCTTTAGGCTTTTAATGCATTATTTGCCATATTTCTATCTCTCACTTTGCTAAGAGGGGAAGTCAAATTCCAAAAGCTTCTGATTAAAGTCATTGTGAGCCGCAGTTTATCCCCCGGGACTGCAATGGACTTCATTGTTAATTTCCTTTTTGGTGGTCGCCGCTGTTAATCCTGGCTAAACAGGAGACACAGTGGTGGGAATATGTGGTGGGCCCCGTTCCCGTATACGACACGCATATGAGGTTGGCATTAGGTCTACACCTGATGGTGAGCCCCTTCAACCTCAAAAGCATTACATAAAGTATGTGTAACATAATTCCCACTACGGCTTACGTAGCGGGGAGACAGAATTAACTACTTCTCGGTTATATAGTGGCGGCTGCACGCGAAATTATTCACTATCGTTCGCGACAATCGAACCGGGTACACAAAATGGCGTTGTTTGTGAGTAGTTACAATTTTTGAACCTAAAGGGCGATGGTGCAGTGTTGTGCTTTTTATTTTTTAGTATTGGACTGTAATTTTTTGTGGAATTTTCAGTGATCGGAAAGATTAAGGATTTATAATTTTTGGTTGAAATATTGTTTTTTCACATCGTGAAATATACAGTGTCGAAAGAGCTTCGAAAACGGATTATCACATTTCTTTTATTTGCATGAGTTGATATCTTCTTTTTTTTTTGAAGATAGTATTTTTTTAATTTATTGAAATGAAATTATTTATTCTGTCATTGGGCCCTTGTGGGCACTTAGACACGTCTTACACATTTTTATTAATTTCTTTATATAATTCTTATGTTTGTATTTATTTTTATCAACTAGCATTTCGGTATAGACCATTGGCGAAGAAAAATGCTTGAAAGAAACGTGCCAATATGGGTCTTCTTTTTTAAATAATCAGATAATATAACAGTTACATTTTAATTTGTAATCTTCTAATATATAAAAAATAATCTGAGGAATGTATATACCTTCGAACGGCTCCATGAAATTTGACAAATCTTTTTCAGTTGTGTTCCATAATGTCAGGACAAGTTTGTATGGAAAACCACCGAAATGTAATGGGAACGGGAAGAATGTACCACAGCGCAGCGTGGGCGGGCCGCTAGTACATTCTAATGAATGAATACAATATAAAAAGTTTTTGTATACCTATTACAATATTTATGTAAACTTCTATCAGTTCTTATTTTACTGTTAGTTATTCTACTGTGCCGTCGGAGTGGGATCAAACATTTTGTGTTAATATTTTTTTTGATATTTTTTTTATGTTAACATTCAGCTGTGACAATAAATTATATTCGATAGAATATCCTGTGTCGAAATTAAAAACAAAATCGAAATTATTTTATAAATAAATCTATACTAATATTATAGAGAGGATCTACTAAATCGATTTAGAAAATTTTGTAAACAACAACAAAAAATATTCATTCGTGTAAATAATTTAAAACATGTACAATTAAAATATTACAAACAACAACAAGAACTTGCTTTTGTACATAAAAACATAATAAACGTGCCAATGTTTTTTGAGGTTTGTTGTATATGGACACAGTTTGGCTTATAGCATTGTTATGACATAGACAATAAATGCCCTATTAGATATAATACGCATATAGTAAATATTTCAATTTTTCTAAAAACCCGTCCATACGTCACTTCTGTTTATACGAACTTTTTTTATCTAACACACAAAATGAAGAAATAAAGTATTATGGGGTATAAGTGGTTCATCGACATCTTTGAAGCAAAGCCAACCTCACCTGCACGTGGTGCACCCTGCTGACTGACAGAAGAGGCTCTGGCGAAAAGAGAGTTAGGGCGTAGCGTATTTTTAAGCTGCCCGAATGGGGAAGTGCCTCCACCTCACAGAATACCGCAGCCAAATAACAATTCCCTTGAGGGTTGTTGTGTTCCTGCGAGTGAGTGAGGTCACCAGAAAGGAAGGAGTTGCTGCGTTGGCAGCGGGGATGGCAGCGCGCAAGCGATATTTCATGTTGCGAGCGTTAATATGGCTACGGTAACCGCTTCACATCAGGTGGGCCGTGGCTTGTCTGCCACCCAACGTAGTATACATATATATATTAATTACAGATAATAAGAATCTTCTTTGAGTAAAAAAAATATTCAATAATTTTACAACCAATAAATATCGTAATCCCTTTTTCAACTGACACTTTCATTTGTATGGGAAAATGTTTTTTCTTTTATTTTATTTTTTTGAGAATTTTCCAATGTTTTTAAGAGTTATTCTGCTATTCGGGACGGAAACAAATCCAACAAATCAAAAACCATGGCAATCGGTCCAGCCGTTCTCGAGTTATAAGTGTTGTAACAAACACGACTTTCTTTTATATATATAGATATATTTCTTTTATTTTTCAGACAATTTAAATATAACTAAAAATTATTTTATTTACAAAATATTAAATAAATATGGAGCAGAATATTTACAAATAAAATATTTACAAAGAGGTAGAAAAAAAGGAAGAAAAGAAATAAAACAAATGTAATAAGTTAAAAATTTCCCCCAAATCGTTGCCCGTTGGTAACGTACCAAGAATGCAGGCATAACATTATTTAAAAGGATTAATACTACATATTTAACAGCATTCATTTTAATAAAAAAAAATGTATTTGGTATCTAACGGTCGTTATAATACAAGAATTGATTATGGTTCAAAATACATCCTTGTAGCAGTACCCTTGTTGATACTTTTAATGTGCATTTTTTTTTAATTGAATTCATATTAAAATTACATTAAATGAAAAGCGACATTTCCTGACACCTACCTAACGAAACACGAAGCAATATTTACTTCGTTTAAGTATAATTCGATCGAGCGTCCATTACCTTGGTCTTTGAGGGTGGATAATGTAATATGACCCGCGGCGGCGTGCGACTTCCCGCCCGCCCACGGCTAACGCGTGAAAATTAGGCTAAATCTTATTTTTTTTTCTATACAACGTCGGGTGACAAGCATACGACGACGAGACCGATGGTCGAATGGTTAGCAATGGCCACTTTGAATCCGAGCACGCGGGTTCGATCCCCGCACAAGGCAATCATTTGTGTGCATGAACATGTCTGTTTGTCTTGGTCTGGGTGTTTTCTATGTAGTATAAGTATGTATTTACAAAAAAAAATATGTATTTAAGTACATTTATCAGTTGTCTAGTACCCATAACACAAGCGCTTAATTTGGGACTAGATGGCGCTGTATAAATTGTCCAGAAATATTTATTTATTTATTATTTATTTTCTGATAATAATGATAATAAATATTCCTGCCGCCCGCCTCACAACATAAAATACCGCTTGCGCGCTGCCGATGCAGCAACTTCTTCCTTCCAGATGACCTCACTCACTCGCAGGAACACAACAATCCTACGCTGCCCTACATCTCTTTTACTAGAGCCTCTTTCGTTAGTCGGCAGTGTGCCAAGTGCAGGTGAAGTTGGTTTTTGCTCTAAAGATCGTGAGAGCCCCAATTACACCCCAATTCATGATTCTCGATTCATTAACAGTGGGTCAATTTCCGTAACTAAAACATAGACAAAATGCAGTCCGGGCTTTTCTCGCTTCACAAATGTCACATCTGAAGGCCAATTCTCGTATTTTTTTTAAGAACGCAGATTGAAAGTTGACCGAATCGAGATTGAATTGTGAATTGACTAAAATTATATACTTGATTTCATTAATTCTTTATTATCAATTCTTGTTGTTGGCAAAGTAACATTCTTGGTTTGTTTAATTTTCACTCATATTCCGATATAATCCCGCTTAAATTTAATTTTGAAGTTACATATTGTGTTACGAGAATACCAAATGTGACATTTGTGAGATCGAGACTGGATCGAAACTGAATTTTGAATATATTTTAATTACGAGAATTGCCCCTCTGGTCACGTTCAATATGAAAGTTTAAAATTAAAATTGTAGTGTTGCATCAATTGATATTCATCCCACTATTCGGATACAAGTCTACCCTCAATCAAAGACATTTTAGGATGCAAATTACCACCATTTGCTGGTTGCCGGTGTTTTCAAGCCGCTCAAAGTCCACTAATTAGGCTTAACGACTGTCATCTAATGACAATAGCCAAGACGTTTACGTGCCTTTAAAGCACAGAACAGCTCGAGATAAATAAAAAAATCTATCTATAGACTGGCTACGGTCAACTTTGCTTACATTGCGTGAACGATTAGAGCAGTGTTTTTCAAACTTTTTCATGGCAAGGGGGTAGCCCCTTAGTATGTAGACATCTTTTGCGACCCTCCAAGGTTTCTAACGTATTTTATGTGTTGACGAGCTCGGTGGTCGAATGGTTAGCAATGGCCACTTTGACTCCGAGTTCGCGGGTTCTATCCCCGCACAAGGCAAACATTTGTGTGCATGAACATGTCTGTTTGTCTTGGTCTGGGCGTTTCTATGTATTATTAGTATGTATTTACAAAAAAAAAATGTATTTAAGTACATTTATCAGTTGTCTAGTACCCATAACACAAGCTTTGCGCTTAATTTGGGACCAGATAGCGCTGTGTAAATTGTCCAGAAATATTTATTTATTTATTATTATTTATTTTTTATGTATGTATTTCATTAACTTACAAATATCATTTTTATTTATTTTCATAGTTAGGTATCGGTTAATATAGTAAATAATGAAGTATCTAACAGAGCCGTCGATTCCGAAATGAACGTTTTCTTAATAAAAATATATTTTTTCCCTTTTACAGTTTCGCGACCTTCCGCAACCCCATTGTAGAAGCTCAGAAGAGGTCGCAATCCACACTTTAAAAAACACTGGATTAAAGCCATCTCTCACTTGATAATCCGCCTAATTTAATACTACTGATAAATGTGTTTCATGATTGTTATTTCCGGTATACAACTACATTAACATACATACAATTAAGGAAATTAGGTTGTCAATAAAAAAAAAAAGTGTGAAATTGAAAATCGCGTGACTGACGCAGGGGTTTGGTGTTGGTTGGACGCACACGCGATTTGTATTTGTAAAGCTGAGGCTTTACATTTACATTAAGAAAATATTGTAGACAGCGTTCTGTAGACAATTCTAGAATAGAGTTACTTGAATGGAAGATTTAACTGAAATATAGCCCATGTAGGAATTTATTTTTGACAAATTTATTGGAATAAATGTCAATAAACAATATTAGTACTTGAGGAATGACAAAACAAATACATGTTATTAGGATAAAAAAGATTTAGTCTTAGGTCATATTAGAAAATTGGCCTGCAATTGTATAAGGACTTATTCGTAATTCATAAAATATTAAAGTCGGGAAATACCCTATTCTACTTATTATTAAATACTTACTTACACGAACGAAGAAGCGTTTCTTCGTTCAAAAACTTACTTCTTAATATTCTTATGGCCGAATGACTAATTTTCCTAAGCACTTGCCCAATTACTTTTTTTTTTAATTATTACCCAATTTACTACCTACAGATTTACACAATCATAAACCCACACCTAGTAGGTATGAGTGAAAACAGCACGTGATTATGGAAATACTGCTTATGTATTTTGCTTAAAATTCATTTTTGTAGTCGGGTTTTCAGGTATAGGCTGAGTATGGACCATATTCAAGTATTAAAAAATTAATAAATAGGTCCTTTGTCAAATAACCAACCAAAATCGGTTTACCAGATATAACACAAAACAACGTGAGAATGATAGAGTAGATAGAGAGATCGATAAGATATTGTTTAGTATGTAAAATTGTAAAAAATGCCAAATTAATTAAACACATTAAAAATAGGATAAATTGTTTGGGGACTATGAAACCACAAAACACAACATAGGTACACATAGAAAGACTTTTAATTTAAAAATCGCCTTTCTCAATAGGCTATTTGACTAACATTTTTTCGGTTTAATATGTAGGGACGTCTCCATAATATAACCACAGGTGAAAGAATTACTTCGATAGCACAAAAATCTCTCGAGATATGGTAATTTGAAAATCACAATTTTTAGACTGCCCCAAAACGCTCCATACAAAAGACAACCGAATTATGACGTCACAGGTTTGTATTTTGTATGAATCAAATCAGAAATTTGTACGATAGCTATGTTAAATATTACGTTTATGTGATTAGTATCATAATAAAAGTTATAGCATTTTTTATTGCTTCTCCAATGGAAATATTATTTTTTAATAATTTCATACTTCTAAAATGGACTTTCCCGCCAAACTTGGATCGACGCTAAAAAAAAGTCTGACTGAAGATATTAGAATGAAAGTTTGCAGATCTTTATAGTTTTGTGTATTTTACGATATTGTTAAATAATTTATACAATTTTTAAACATTGGAAAATAGCCTATTAAACGCTTGTAGTGTCACGCCCGTAACATCGCTATCAATAACACCTCAGCTTTTATATCGGTTGTAGGAAACACTAAAGGATAGTGCATATTATACGGAATAAGGAAGCGCCTACATAGTCGAATGCAAATTACTTTCGTGCGATCTATTTAATGATTCGTCGGTACATGTAAAGAGACGCGCGGACTTAATGATAATCCGATATAACTGACTATAATAATTAGAGACGGTAATTAAAGGCACAGGAAATTCAATTGCAAATAATCAAGAGCTCCATGGCGTCATTTTTTATTTTTTATACTATGTCGGGTGGCAGACAAGCATACGGCGCGCCTGATTTGAAGCGGTTACCGTAGCCATATTAACGCTTGCAACATAAAATATCGCACGCGCGCCGTCACCCCCGCTGCCATCGCAGTATCTCCTTCCTTTCTGGTGACCTCGCTCACTCGCAGGAACACAACAGTCCTCAAGGGAACCGTTATTTGGCTGCGGTATTCTGTGAGGTGGAGGTACATTCCACAGTCGGGTAGCTTACAATTACGCTCCCTACCTCTCTTTTCGCCAGAGCTTCGTTTGTCAGTCAGCAGGGCGCACCGCGTGCAGGTGAAGTTGGCTTTGGTTCAAAGATGTTGATGAACCACTTACACCCCAAAACGTCATTGCGCGCGTCAGTGTAATCTAAAACACAAGTTAAGCAACGTCTAATGAAACCTGTCTATGGATGGGGTTACTTGTCCCGATCTACTTCGGCAGGCAAGTTAAGGCATTCCTCCCATCTGTGGTCATTAGAGACCTATGAGCAGTATCGAACCAATGGCCTACGCCAAATCCCTTTCGCTGAGAGAAGACCAGTATCTTGGCAGTGATATGGGTTGATGCCGAATTCATGGTTTTGAAAAACCTCATGCTGTAGTTTTCTGGTAATAATAATAATAAATATTCATGGACAAAGTACACACCGCCATCTAGTCCCAAACTAAGCAAAGCTTGTAGGTACTATGGGTACTAGCGTACTAGGTAACCGATGTAGTACTTATTTTTTTTTTTTTGTAAATACATACATATAATATACCCAGACCAAGAAAAACAGACATGTTCATGCACACAAATACTTGTTTTGTCCGGGGATCAAACCCGCGACCCGGAGGCAAAATGTCTAAAACCTTAACATGCAGTAGACTGCATGGTAATAAGATGGATCTTACGACATTACATGTCGATTAATTCTACGCTATAGCTTAGAATGCGAAAAGATGAAACCACACAGTATGCGAATCTCTCTCCTCTATAGGTACATATCTCATTAGGTTTCAATACCGTCTATAAGCTTGGAATCGTCAATAATTCTCACAGTCACAAGGTGCTAGCACATATTCAAGTGTTCCTGCTCAAAGTACTTACTACATACTTATTTCGAAAATTACATCACACTACTTAATAATCACTTAAACTATATACTTAAAACGAAAGTGACAAAGCAATTACAACAAGTGACTTGCGAGACAAAATAATTCTACATAGATTATGTGCGACTAATGAAAGTCCAGCCTCGCCATGACGTCGACGTAATTTGACAAACATACGCTAATGTTATGTAAAGTTTAAGGCATCGTCCACACCGAACGTATTGGCCGTCCGCTGGCCGTAGCTATGAGCACGCGGCACGCTCGTTGGCGTTCCAGTGTGTACGTAGTCTCAGACTACAGCTTTCGTTACCACCGAGCTGAAAATACGCTATAGCGTAGGTACAAGGAGTCATGGTGTACACAAATGAGTAGACTCGTAATGACTCTTAAAATAAATAAAAGCTATGAGTGCGCGCATCGCTTATATCTCAATGTGCCAAGCGTAAGCAGATGCTTCATACATTGTGATATTTTATATTAGTTTAAACAATGAGGTGATTTTCTATGCATAATAAGAATTTTGTGCTAAAATAGGGTTGACTTGTTAATAATGTAATAAAAATAATGTTTTTTTTTATATATATTAATAAAACACTGTATTGTATTAATCATACCTGTGCCAACGTTCATACTTGATTAGACGCACTTTATTGCTTCTATATGCTCTAATTTAGACGAACTGAATAGCACAATTCTGTAGAATTCAAAACGTTTTTACATTCGGCTACGTAGCCATCCTGCGGAGCGTAAAGGTGTGGTAAAATAATTGGTCGCCGACAACGTACATCAGTCATCTACAACGTACAATGCACAATAAAAAAAAGTATATTCGGTTCGGTGTGAACGAGTATTGAATATGTAAGAAAAAATACTACGTAAGTTACGTGTTTCATATAAATGAACATAAATAGCCTAATGAGTCCTCCATTTGTTTATAACTTAAAATAAAACTTTAATTGGGTAACGTATGTTCAGTAAACGGCGGACAATACGTTGGGTGTCGACAACGCCTTAGGCCGACCTTATACAGAGGGAAACCGTCCCAGAAATCAGAAACTGAAATAAGGATATTAATTCCAGACGTACTGAATTCCACACAAAACACGTATTCACCACACACATTGTTCAGATTCTAATTTGGCGTAAATACGATTGCTATGTAAAAAAACGCGAATTAATGTGTCGCTAGTGATAGGATGGCCGTGTGGTTTCCGGCAGACAAGAATAGAATCACTCCGTCTCTTCCC
Source organism: Hypsopygia costalis (assembly GCA_937001555.2). Lineage (NCBI taxonomy): Eukaryota > Metazoa > Arthropoda > Insecta > Lepidoptera > Pyralidae > Hypsopygia > Hypsopygia costalis. The sequence goes on along the minus strand of OW443349.2, from coordinate 18,787,763 downwards.
ATGGATGTCGTACAAGGCGACTACGCGAAATACATTATAAAACATCGATCAGGCCTCCCAAACCCGTCTGGCCAGCATGGGGAGTGTAGGTCAAATTCTCCTGTTTGGGACGGACGAGAGAGGGTGGGGCTCCTGTAGTGGAGACTAAAATGACTTGAATGTGTAGTGATAGGATAAGTGTCTAAACACACTACACCGAGTATACGCGACCGAAGTTCGGCGTCATTACGCCTACAATACTTTTTCAATTGCTATCGAGACACATTTGACTAAAATTACGTTGCGTTTTTTTATATACCAATCCTAATCACGCGGAATTTCGGCTAGTGTGGTTTGACTTAATGCTTAGTAGCATTGCGGGCGTAATGGCGCCGAATTTCGGTCGCGTATCATCGGCATGGTGTGCTTAGACAAGGACTTTTTTTTTTATACAACTAAGTGGCAAACAAGCATACGGCCCGCCTGATGGAAAGCAGTTACCGTAGCCTATGAACGCCTGTAACACCAGGGGCATCACACGCGTGTTGCCGACCCTGTAAAAACCTCTTCACGCCCTTTTTGAAGAACCCCATGCTGTAGTCTCCTGAGAAAACCTCGACAGGCAGTTCATTCCACAGCTTAACCGTACACGGGAGAAAACTTCTCTGGAACCGCACGATACGCGACCACTTAGGCTCCAATGTGTGAGGATGAATTCCCTGTCGATGGCGAGCGGTGCGACTGTAAAAGGAGGCCGTGGGCATTATGTCAAACAACTCCTCTGAACACACCCCATTGTACAAACGGTAGAACACACAAAGGGACGCAAAATCCCTCCTCAGACTTAAAGGTTCTAAACCGTCTGTCAGTTTGGGATCGTCAACAATCCTCACAGCACGCCTCTGAATCGAGTCACAAGGTGCAAGCTGGTGTCTAGGCGCTCCCGCCCACAGATGGCAACAGTACTCCATATGCGGCCGTACTTGAGCTTTGTAGAGCAGAAGCCTTTGCCGCGGATTGAAGTACTGTTTGGCCCTGTTGAGCACGCCTAGTTTCTTCGACGCCAGCTTGACCTTCCCCTCCAGGTGACATCGAAACTGGACGTCGCTGGAGATTTCAACGCCTAGAATCCCAATACTTTTGGCGACAGTAAGGGGTGTATTCTGGAAGTGAGGAGCCACAGCAAAAGAGGTTTTCTTAGCGGTGAACGCGCAGACTTGTGTCTTAGAGGGGTTGAATCGCACTAAGTTCTGTTGCCCCCAATCGGACACTTCACCTAGTGTGCTCTCGATTTCCGACACAAGTCGTTCGCGGCTCTCCTCCACCAGAGAGCGGGGAATATTAGCGCGGCCCGTATAAAATGTGTCCCCGGTGCTATCATCCGCATAGCAATGAATGCTGTCAATAGTTATCATATCATTGATATGCAGCAAAAACAGCGTCGGGGACAATACAGAGCCTTGCGGGACGCCAGCATTAATGTCCATGCTATTGGAGCAACTGCCATCAACAACGGCTCTAATGCTTCTGCTGGACAAGAAGCTAGCGACCCATTCGCATAAACCCTCTGGTAGACCGTATGCAGGCCTACGAATATTCCTACTCCATTATTTTGCATGCCTACATTTTCAAGGCAATTTACAGTTACTAAACAAAACGAAATTGTTCATAGCATAATGAACTTTATGTCAATTGTATAACATATAAAATACGATCAGTAGCTAGGGGAATTCTCGGGAATGCATGATAATTCCCCGGAAGATGCGCGAGCATTTTTAACTCGTATTTAAGTTATATAATTGACATGTTTTGGTGTGTAAATGGTTCATCAACATCTTTGAACCAAAAGCCAACTTCACGTGCACGCGGTGCTGCTGACTGACAAACGAAACTCTGGCGAAAAGGTAGGAAGCGTAATTGAATGCTACCCGACTAGGGAATGTACCTCCACCTCACAGAATACCGCATCCAAATAACAATTCCCTTGAGGGTTGTGTTCCTCGATTGAGTGAGGTCACCAGAAAGGAAGGAGATTTATTTATTTTTATTTATATTTTATATTATTTGGAATACCAACAGCTGTTACAATTAAATAAATAGCTGAGATTTACATTCTAGAAAGCCAATTAAAGGTATCCGCCGATAGATGCAGCGTTGGCAGCGGGGGTGGCGGCGCACGAGCGACATTTTATGTTGCGAGCATTAATATGGCTACGGTAACCGGTCCACATCAAGCGGGCCGTATGCTTGTCTGCCACCATACGTAGTACAAAAAAAAAATGAGCCATACGCAACAAATCGAAAAAAATTGTTCGCTAGCCTTCTTCCCGTTACCAAACATCATGTCCACACATCAACCGCACCATAAAGTGACCACTTTCACGTAACTGCACATTTGCACCGCACGCGCACGTGACGTCATTATCTCTACTAGATAACGCTTCCTGTTCAATAACTACCTATAATGGTATATGTGGAGAATTTTCAATGAAGGATCCATCAGATTTCTCTGCCGGTCAGATAGAAGTAAATATATAAATATTTTGACGAGCTCGGTGGCGTAGCGGTCAATGACGTGGCTTCGACACCAACGCTCGTGGGTTGATTCCCACACAGGACAAACATTTGTGTGCATGAATATGTCTGTTTGTCTTAGTCTGGGTGTTTTCTATGTATCATAAGTATGTATTTACAAAAAAAAATGTATTTACGTATGTTTATTCAGTTGTCTAGTACCCATAACACAAGCTTCGCTTACTTTGGGGCTAGATGGCGCTGTGTAATTTGTCTGACATTATTTATTTACTATTATTATTATTATTCCTGACACACTGCCATCTAGTCCCAAGCTAAGATAGGCTTGTACTATCGGTACGAGATAACTGATATTATTTTATTATGTATATGTAGTACCTACATAGAAAACACCCAGACCAAGACAAACAAACATATTCATGTACACAAATATTTGTCTTGTGCGGAAGGAAAGTAGGAGATTCATTTTTTTTTATACTACGTGGGGCGACAGACAAACATACGTCCCGCCTGATGTGAAGTGGTTACCGTAGTATTAACGCTCGCAACATGAAATATCGCTCGCGTGGCACCAACCCCGCTGCCAATGCAGTTTTGTTTAGTCTGGGACTGTATAGCAGTGTGTAATTTGTCCAAGAATATTTATTTTATTCTAAAACGAAAGAGAAAGAAGGAAAGGAAAGAGTATAGCCTGACAACGAATCGGCGACCCCTTGGTGTTGCTGATCGCCATGGTAGTGATTGCTTTCCATCAGGTGACCCACATGCACGCTTCACCCTCTAATATATAAAAAAACTTCTACTTCTGGCGCAAAGAGAACCAACAACTCCTCATCATCATCATCAGGTCATTTTAGTGTCCACTACAGAAGCACGACCCTCTCTCGTCCGTCCCAGACAGAAGGTGGATTTGGCCTACACTCTCCACGCTGGCCAGACCGGTTGGGGAGGCCTGATCGATGTTTTATAATGTATTTCCCTTAGTCGCATTGTACGACATCCACGGGAAGAGACGGAGTGTTTCTATTAAATCTAAATATCATCTCATCAAAATATCATCTCCATTTTTCAGAGAGTTCTGCCCATAGCTGTCCTGATCGCATCAGCGGTAGCCCAGTTCGATGAATACGGCAGTCTGGAAGGCCACGAGTTCGAGGGGTTCCACGCCAAGAAACCAGTGCTGCATCACCATCACCAGAGCTTGGATGACCACGAAGACTACTCACTGGATTATCATGTGAGTGTTTTATATTAAAGCGACAAACACGTACATAGACCGGCTGATGATAAACAGTTACTGTTATGTGCCCAAAGCAGACATATTTTTTTTATAAAAATAAACTTTGCAATAAATATTTAGCAACTGAAAATTATTTATTTGCCTTTGGAGCCTTTTGGGCACTTATTTTGTGATTAGATAGTTAATTAATTCAGGTGTTATTTTGCGGAAGTCAAATTTACAGGCAATTTGATCTACACTACTTTGCGTGCTTCCGCCACCAATTAGTTCATGCAAACTACTGCCGGCCGGCACCCGCCCACTACCGTTAGTAGTTGCATGCGACTGCCGTGGCTGCTTTGGTCGTCTCTGCTCCAGCTGCTGTGGTCGTCTCGGCGAATCTCCAACATCTGAAACAGAAGATACATGCGACCGCCGCTGCCCCGACTGCCGTGGTCGTCTCTGCGACACGTGTTTCGCATCGCATGCAACTACTAACGGTAGTGGGCGGGTGCTGGCCGGCAGTAATTTGCATGAACTAATTGGTGGCGGAAGCACGCAAAGTAGTGTAGATCAAATTGCCTGTATTTTGTGATTGTCTTTTTTTACAAGCTTCTATTTGGTTACTCCGCGGTGTATGTAATAAAATCTTGCTAGTAAAATTTGACCTTTCCCAGTGTTTGATTGAGCTGAATATTGGCACACTCGTTTGGTTCTCATGACAATAGAAAAATCGGTGATTTATAACAGCCACATTAACCTCTATGATACTAAATGAAAGAGCTTGGTAAACAAAACGGTAATCAAAGTTTTAGTTCCGCCACCGCTTCAGACCAGGAAGGCCGCTTGTTTGCCAGTCACCAGGCGTAGTATAAAAAATTATAATATTTTTTTTATTAACATCTTTTACAAACGCTTGCTCAAAAAAATGTTTATACTTCCTATTAAAATTTCGGAAACGACCAATGGCGTTTAAATATATAAATATGTGTTATAAATTTATAAATATTTAAAAAATGGAAAAATTCACCTCCACCACCTAGGTGGGATTGGAACCCATGACCTCTCGATGACCAGTCTAGTGCTCTTCCAATCATTGTTCAAATCCCATCTAGGCAGGAGAGGTGATTTTTTTTTAATATTTACAATATTCTGGCAGCTTGGCGGAAATCAACTTCTTTAATAATATGTAATCAAACGATGTAAATTTCCAGGCGCACCCCAAATACGCGTTCGACTATTCCGTGAAGGATCCCCACACAGGAGACGACAAGGAGCACTGGGAGACCAGAGATGGCGACAAAGTTAAAGGTAATTTTAAACATTTTAAAATGGAATAAATCACCTCCCCCGCCTAGGTAGAAAGATATTCAGAAGCTTATTAAAGATATTCAGAAGAATAATGAAGCGTAAAATATGAATATGCTTTATTTGCAGTTTACATCACAACAAACAAATAAAAATATTAATTTGTTACAAAAATGTAAATGCAACAAGCATAGGTAGGACTTGAACCCACGACCTCTCGATGAGCGGTTGAGTGATCTTTCCAACTGAGCTACTAGGAAGGTTTGTAATGGTGTCGAATTTTTGCATTTCTATTTACTGCTGTAAAGTCCCGAGAGTGGCGACATCTACCATAAGTATTACACTACTAACGTTATAGGTAATTATCGACTCATATTTTATATCCCCCCACTGTTTGGATTGAGACCATCGCACCACCCGGAATGGGTGGTGCGATGTGCACTGTTTATTTTCAAAAGACAGTGATCAGTGAAATTAATTGCTGTCCGATTCGAGGGTCGGCGATAAATGATTTTATCCGACTGCCGAAGTAGTCGTGGAAGTGCCACACAAATCAAAAGAGGGATAATTAAGAGGATCCATGCTGCAAATCGAACGCCACTCGAGTAAAAAAAATATTCGCAAAATATTTATCTAGTCAAAAAACTATGCTATATGATAGATTGTTAACCCCTTATTTTTTTTTAAACATATAAATTTGATGAAAGAATGAAACATGGTACAGGTCGCGCAGTGGTTTAAGATCGCTCGGTAAAAATAGTGGGGGCAATTGGCGCATGTGTACAATCGCACACAAAATTACTAAGAAAAAATGTTTTTTTTTTTCTTATTTTCTTTTTTTGATCCTTAGTAACTTAACATAATTATAATAACACTAGTTTTTTCTTGTGATTTATTGCTAGTATATTAAGAAAAATAAAAACAAAAGCAAGTTTTAGTTAATAATATACGTAGGTCACACTAAAAGTTTTGCGTAACTTAAAAAAACAACATGTTATAACCAAAATATTATGTTTATTGCTTTTCAAAATACTCTGCTTTACATTTTAAACATTTTTTCATGAGATCGAACCATTTTTTTTAAAACAGGAGGACCACAGATCTGAAGGCATGTTTTCGTTTCCTTTTTATTATTATAACAATTCACGTCGTAAACCATTTTCCTGGCTTGCCGTGTTAAAACTTTATTTTTAGGCATTTTTTTCACTACGATGTACTAAATACGGAAAACAATTTGTACGCAACAGTACCCAAGAGACACGAGACGCGCGGACGCAGGGCGGGGAGGTAAAGTGCGACTGATCAACCAATTACGCGTCGGTATTGTCGCGCCGGCCCCCCTCACTCCTCTGCCCCGCCAAATAGACCTAGGAACTGAACACTGCGCATACCCCTTCTACTTTTCGCGCGACCTGTAGTTGTTGCGACATTATTAAAAAACTATGGTTGTTAAAGTTGATAAAATAACCTATAGGGTATAATATTATTAATATTATGAGTTAATGAAAAAAAACAATGGTGATTAATAAACAATCATGTAACACAGTTTTTTAATTCGTTGTGTGCTTAGCAAATAATTATTTTATCACTTGAGTGGCGCTGGGTTTGCAGCAGGTACGGCTTCAAACGATATTTTTCGCTTTTTATTGTTGTTTTTTTTTTTTTGATCCAAATCAATAAATTCATACAAATCAGTGCGCTAATGTGCACCGTAAACATTCTTAAAATCTAGAGTACTATACTGTTAGGCATTAAAAACATTAGTACCTAGTAAACCATTATTTTATTCCAATGGACCTAGATGGCGGCCCTGTCGACCTCCTCTGGGATATATTGCACGCGCCGCGAACCCGATTCTGACGTCATAATGACTAACATCGTGTGAGTTTATTGTCTAGGTTTATTGACCAAGTGATTGGTATTGAAATTTATGAGCCCCTTTTTATTATCCTGAAAAGTTTATCTATTTGTCTGAGAGTCAGTCTAGGGCAGTGGCTCCCAAAGTTTTTGTTCGCGGACCACTACGAGGTTTTTGTTGCGTGTAGGATCCCCAACTGTCATATAAATCCATTATTCTATAACTCGAGATTTGAGTATTTTGTATAATAGTGGTCTCAATCTCTTTCATTATAAGTTTGTAACACTGACCATAATTTAGTCATAATAATCTCAAGGACCACTGGTGGTGCGCGAACCACCGGTTTAGAACCGCTGGTCTAAGGCATAGTCATTGTTTGACTTACCACGAAATGAAATAAGAGAGGCAGGGCATAGCGTATTTTTGAAGCTGCCCGACTGAGTAAGTACCTCCACCTCACAGAATACCACAGTCAAATAACAATTCCTTTGAGGGATGTTGTGTTCCTGCGTGTGAGTGAGGTCACCAGAAAGAAATGAAGGAGTATACGCTTGTAGCGGATCGGCGACCCCTTGGTGTTGCTGATCTCCATGGGCGGTAGTGATTGCTTTCCATCATAGGTGACCCATATGCTCGTTTGCCCCCCTCTGATATAAAAAAAAAGAAAATCAAAGCCTCACCTATGTCACACCCCAGCCACTCTATACAAATGTGCGTCGTTCACTATTACACAAACAATGACGTCTGTACAGAGCGAGAATGAGCGTATGTGCGTGCGGCGCCATACCTGTTCCAGAATCGTCTCAGAGGGGAGGTGAAGTCCTTTTTTTGTGACCAGTCTCCATCTCTTTGTACCCATATGTATTTGCTTTTTAGATAGGCTAGCCATCTATCACTGTAAACAGCCTACTTCCGTATGTGGCCAGTCCACCCCTCTTTGTGCCCAGCCTATTTCTTATTTTTTTTATATTAAGTCGGATGTCAGACAAGCATACGGCCCGCCTGATGTGAAACAGTTACAATAACCATATTAACGCTCGCAACTTGAAATATCACTCGCGCGCTTCCACGCCCACTGCCAACGTAGCCACTTCCTCCCTTCTGGCGACCACGAATACTGATACCAAAACTATCTTTTCACCAGCCTATCTTTGTTCTTGTCCAGTCTTTCTTTGTTTGCGCTAAACTCAACCTAGTCTCTTTCGCCAAACCTTCGTTTACTAATCGTTCAACCGTACAATTTGCAGGTGAAGTTGGCTTTACCCCTAACTATGATAGTGAGCCCTCTACATCCCATCTTAATAAAGTAATCCATTGTTGCAGGCACATACACATTGCTCGAGACAGACGGAACAAAACGTGTAGTGGAATACGAAGCTGACGATAAGAACGGCTTCAACGCGGTCGTCCATAAAATAGGCACACCCAAAGAACACCACGAGGTGCCCGCACATAAGCACTTTGAGCCGGTGCATTTCCAGCATGACTACCAGGGCTACGACGAGGGATTTGTGCCAATAGCTGGAGGACTCGAGCACTGAACTATATAGTCGGTTATACACATGCAAATTTGATGATGTTAGCTTTATTTCCGTTAGTACTGATTAAGTTTCTTCACAAGAATTTAATAATTTTAACAAAAAAAAAGCGACTCCAAACTTTACTCTACATTTATGTAGATACAGGCTGATGATGATGATGATGAAAAAAATATGGGACCAATCTGAAAGTATACTCTTTCAAATAAAAAGTTTTTTTCAAATTGGTTTATAAATCACGGAGTAGTTAAGTAACAAAAAAAAATCGGTCAGAGATAGTTAAAACAAAGAAATCGATGAACGACTACACGTATTACTGTATTGCAGTGCTACATGACATTGCTTCTTGCCAAACTTCATGGGTCTAGTTCAAAGAAGTACCCTATAGGTTTTGATTCCCTTTGCGAATGTCAAAATCTTAATATATAAAAATTCCGTGTCACGTTGTTTGTCCGCGATGGAATCCTAAACTACTGAACCGATTTTCATAAAATTTTGCACAATGTGTGCAGTTTGATCCAACTTGAGAGATAGGATAGTTTAACTCATGGTAAGATTAACGTAAAAATATTTAAAGGCGATACGAAATTCGCCGGGCTAGCTTGTATGCGATATAAATGGAACATAAACAGCCGTATCTTTTGATTGCGTCGATTTAAAAGCTTGATATTTTCACTGCTTTAAGATATTGCAGACCTGAGTGTGAGATATTAATTTCAACTCGATATCTCCATGCGTTACTAAGAAAAAAGATCTTAACAGACGGAAGGGCGGACAACGAAATGATCCTATAAGGGTTTCGTTTTTTTCCTACGGAGGTACGAAATCCTAGGAAGCAAGTTCGTCTAAGGTTTTCAGTATATTAAAACCCATAACAATCAATTTTAATTAGTACATTAATTTTAAGCCACCGAGCTATGACAAGAAGTCTATATTTTCCAAACGTTTGAGTCCCTTCGTTAAACCTGACAGTGATAGACCGCATCTATTAATTTCCCGTCTATAAAACTATTGATCATTTTGTCTTCTAATGATCTATCTATTAATAATCGGTAAAATATTCCGCTATACATCATTTTAATGACGATAACACGACACCCAAGGTATAGGTAATATAACTTATACATTTATCGTGGCTTTCATTGCTCTTCCACGTAACAAACTAGAAGAAATGGGTAATTTTTCGTACGTACAGATTTTTCTATTATTACAAATAAAAAAATATTACAGAAACAAACTAATAAAAAAAAATGAAATTAATAAATGTTACTACTGTTCGATTAAATTTAAACATTTTTTTCATATATAATTCTATTTGATAATTGTCTTACAAGGAAGCTAATTCCTTGTTAGGCATTTTACGCGTTTTTTACGCAAGTTTTATTCGAAACTCCAATACTATGACATTTTACGGTTCGGTACTGAGTAAATGCCGGGCAATTACCATACTTTCTTCTTGCCATAACGGAGGCAGGTGGAACGCAAAAAACATCACAGGTCCATATATTCATTATCTGTCTGTGGCTTAGAAATAGAAGCTCCAAGTCCATTTCCAAATACACATCTTGAAACTTGTACTTAAAAAGAATTAAAAAGTTATTGCAACGTGTATAACCGAAACTTAATACGTTTAAAGGTATGTGGATTTTACTCTAAGTCTTATGAAGTTATAGATCTCGCCTTGCACCTATGTTCACGACTGTTACAGCTCCAGAAGATTAGTTACTATCGCCGGGCAAGATTTAGTAATATATATGAAAATAAATCCCTACTTCTGTTGGTCACGGAATCACGCGTGATGGACTCGATCGATTTCGATAATTCATTTTTTGTTGTGTTTCTTATTGTCAGGAGAAGGTTCTTATGAAAGAAAGAATAGGAAAGTTGAGTGGAATATTACAAATAAGTAAATGAGGGTCTTTTAGCAGCACTGTAGCGTAGGGTCCAATGATTTGTCAATTCATAGCACGTTGTCAAATGTCTTGTTGACGTCTTGTGTTGTCTTGTCGTCTTAAAGTTTCACTGTCAAAAAATTCAGTATATTTTGACAATCTGGACCCGACGCCTACCTAGCGACATCTAATGTCGGAAAAAATATCAAACATCCCCATTGAACGACCATATTTACTTTTTAATGTTTGGCAGAACTGTCAGTCATGTGACAGATTGACATTGAACGACCATATTTACTTTTTAATGTTTGGCAGAACTGTCAGTCATGTGACAGATTGACATTGAACGACCATATTTACTTTTTAATGTTTGGCAGAACTGTCAGTCATGTGACAGATTGACATTGAACGACCATATTTACTTTTTAATGTTTGGCAGAACTGTCAGTCATGTGACAGATTGAGCAAAACTAATTCGAATTCAATATTCATAGATAAGAAGACAAGATTACATCTATCGGGTCCGCTAGTGGAATAATAAATAATGTGTGCCGCCGAAGTTGAAGCCGATTGCCATAGGATTTTTTGATTGAGAAAATAGATCTTAGGTTTAAGTTAATGACAATCATCTTCAGCTTAGTGGGTAGAGCTATGGTTTCTACCAATTAAGCTAACAACAATTACCGCCAATCGAGCTAAAGCTTGATTTTCGTAGTCAAAAAATTTCGATGGTAACTTCACCTTCGGCGGTAGGGCTCCAGAAGGCCAATTCTCGTAATTTTTCTACGAACGCAGATTGAAAGTTGACCGAATCGAGATTGAATTGTGAATTGACTAAAATTATATACTTGCTTTCATTAATTAATTATTATCAATTCTTGTTGTTGGCAAAGTAACATATTCTTAGTTTGTTTAATTTTCACTCATATTTCGATATAATCCCGCTTAAATTTAATTTTGAGGTTACATATTGTGTTACGAGAATACCAAATGTGACATTTGTGAGATCGAGACTGGATCGAAACTGAATTTTGACTATTTTTAATTACGAGAATTGCCCCTCAGATGTCACTTTATTCGATCACACGACGATATGATTTTTTCGGAAAGTAACTAATCAGTCCGGGGTTTTATAATTACTGCTTATTTTATTTGTTTTCTTATCTTTAGCTATAAGTGGAGATTGTTGAATTTATTTTAAATGACTAAAATATTTTGTATATATTTAAAAGTATTCTGTATATATTTGTAATTGTTGTTGTTGTTTCGTCCTTATTATCAAATGGATTAGTTTATTTATACCAACTTCTCCTATGACCAAGTTTCCTTAATGAAATTAAGTGATATTTTCGAAGTAGACTCATAAGTAGGTTGTACTGTGAGTAATGCTGGCGAAATTGTTATTATTTATTGTAAAATCGAGTCAATAAGACTTCGATTTCTGTAGCTTTAAGTGTTGTACAAAATTCTTGCGATTGAATAAACTTTTATCGTTACTTGTACTGTTTTATTTATTAACGAAAATAGGGACTAAATTATTCACAACCACTAACCTTATAGAGGAGCTCGATGGCGTCGTTGCGCGTGTCCAGTCCAATCAAACACGTAAGTTAAGCATCGTCGACCGTAGCCTGTCCATGGATGGGATTAGATGGTAGTCGTTAAGCCAATTCGGTGGCCTTTAGGCGGCTTGAAAACACTGGCCTTCGCCAACCTGCAGTTGAGGAGCGTGGTGTAAATTGCTCTAAATACCTCTTCGATTGAGGGGAAGCCCGTATCCCAGCAGTGTGATGACTGACCTCTGCGCCAGCGCCAGCTTGAGGCGGTCGTTCTCGTAGCGCAGCTGGTGGTCCCCGTCGGGCTGTAAGGAGGTGACTGACCTCTGCGCCAGCGCCAGCTTGAGGCGGTCGTTCTCGTAGCGCAGCTGGTGGTCCCCGTCGGGCTGTAAGGAGGTGACTGACCTCTGCGCCAGCGCCAGCTTGAGGCGGTCGTTCTCGTAGCGCAGCTGGTGGTCCCCGTCGGGCTGTAAGGAGGTGACTGACCTCTGCGCCAGCGCCAGCTTGAGGCGGTCGTTCTCGTAGCGCAGCTGGTGGTCCCCGTCGGGCTGTAAGGAGGTGACTGACCTCTGCGCCAGCGCCAGCTTGAGGCGGTCGTTCTCGTAGCGCAGCTGGTGGTCCCCGTCGGGCTGTAAGGAGGTGACTGACCTCTGCGCCAGCGCCAGCTTGAGGCGGTCGTTCTCGTAGCGCAGCTGGTGGTCCCCGTCGGGCTGTAAGGAGGTGACTGACCTCTGCGCCAGCGCCAGCTTGAGGCGGTCGTTCTCGTAGCGCAGCTGGTGGTCCCCGTCGGGCTGTAAGGAGGTGACTGACCTCTGCGCCAGCGCCAGCTTGAGGCGGTCGTTCTCGTAGCGCAGCTGGTGGTCCCCGTCGGGCTGTAAGGAGGTGACTGACCTCTGCGCCAGCGCCAGCTTGAGGCGGTCGTTCTCGTAGCGCAGCTGGTGGTCCCCGTCGGGCTGTAAGGAGGTGACTGACCTCTGCGCCAGCGCCAGCTTGAGGCGGTCGTTCTCGTAGCGCAGCTGGTGGTCCCCGTCGGGCTGTAAGGAGGTGACTGACCTCTGCGCCAGCGCCAGCTTGAGGCGGTCGTTCTCGTAGCGCAGCTGGTGGTCCCCGTCGGGCTGTAAGGAGGTGACTGACCTCTGCGCCAGCGCCAGCTTGAGGCGGTCGTTCTCGTAGCGCAGCTGGTGGTCCCCGTCGGGCTGTAAGGAGGTGACTGACCTCTGCGCCAGCGCCAGCTTGAGGCGGTCGTTCTCGTAGCGCAGCCGGTGGTCCCCGTCGGGCTGTAAGGAGGTGACTGACCTCTGCGCCAGCGCCAGCTTGAGGCGGTCGTTCTCGTAGCGCAGCTGGTGGTCCCCGTCGGGCTGTAAGGAGGTGACTGACCTCTGCGCCAGCGCCAGCTTGAGGCGGTCGTTCTCGTAGCGCAGCTGGTGGTCCCCGTCGGGCTGTAAGGAGGTGACTGACCTCTGCGCCAGCGCCAGCTTGAGGCGGTCGTTCTCGTAGCGCAGCTGGTGGTCCCCGTCGGGCTGTAAGGAGGTGACTGACCTCTGCGCCAGCGCCAGCTTGAGGCGGTCGTTCTCGTAGCGCAGCTGGTGGTCCCCGTCGGGCTGTAAGGAGGTGACTGACCTCTGCGCCAGCGCCAGCTTGAGGCGGTCGTTCTCGTAGCGCAGCTGGTGGTCCCCGTCGGGCTGTAAGGAGGTGACTGACCTCTGCGCCAGCGCCAGCTTGAGGCGGTCGTTCTCGTAGCGCAGCTGGTGGTCCCCGTCGGGCTGTAAGGAGGTGACTGACCTCTGCGCCAGCGCCAGCTTGAGGCGGTCGTTCTCGTAGCGCAGCTGGTGGTCCCCGTCGGGCTGTAAGGAGGTGACTGACCTCTGCGCCAGCGCCAGCTTGAGGCGGTCGTTCTCGTAGCGCAGCCGGTGGTCCCCGTCGGGCTGTAAGGAGGTGACTGACCTCTGCGCCAGCGCCAGCTTGAGGCGGTCGTTCTCGTAGCGCAGCTGGTGGTCCCCGTCGGGCTGTAAGGAGGTGACTGACCTCTGCGCCAGCGCCAGCTTGAGGCGGTCGTTCTCGTAGCGCAGCTGGTGGTCCCCGTCGGGCTGTAAGGAGGTGACTGACCTCTGCGCCAGCGCCAGCTTGAGGCGGTCGTTCTCGTAGCGCAGCTGGTGGTCCCCGTCGGGCTGTAAGGAGGTGACTGACCTCTGCGCCAGCGCCAGCTTGAGGCGGTCGTTCTCGTAGCGCAGCTGGTGGTCCCCGTCGGGCTGTAAGGAGGTGACTGACCTCTGCGCCAGCGCCAGCTTGAGGCGGTCGTTCTCGTAGCGCAGCTGGTGGTCCCCGTCGGGCTGTAAGGAGGTGACTGACCTCTGCGCCAGCGCCAGCTTGAGGCGGTCGTTCTCGTAGCGCAGCCGGTGGTCCCCGTCGGGCTGTAAGGAGGTGACTGACCTCTGCGCCAGCGCCAGCTTGAGGCGGTCGTTCTCGTAGCGCAGCTGGTGGTCCCCGTCGGGCTGTAAGGAGGTGACTGACCTCTGCGCCAGCGCCAGCTTGAGGCGGTCGTTCTCGTAGCGCAGCTGGTGGTCCCCGTCGGGCTGTAAGGAGGTGACTGACCTCTGCGCCAGCGCCAGCTTGAGGCGGTCGTTCTCGTAGCGCAGCTGGTGGTCCCCGTCGGGCTGTAAGGAGGTGACTGACCTCTGCGCCAGCGCCAGCTTGAGGCGGTCGTTCTCGTAGCGCAGCTGGTGGTCCCCGTCGGGCTGTAAGGAGGTGACTGACCTCTGCGCCAGCGCCAGCTTGAGGCGGTCGTTCTCGTAGCGCAGCTGGTGGTCCCCGTCGGGCTGTAAGGAGGTGACTGACCTCTGCGCCAGCGCCAGCTTGAGGCGGTCGTTCTCGTAGCGCAGCTGGTGGTCCCCGTCGGGCTGTAAGGAGGTGACTGACCTCTGCGCCAGCGCCAGCTTGAGGCGGTCGTTCTCGTAGCGCAGCTGGTGGTCCCCGTCGGGCTGTAAGGAGGTGACTGACCTCTGCGCCAGCGCCAGCTTGAGGCGGTCGTTCTCGTAGCGCAGCTGGTGGTCCCCGTCGGGCTGTAAGGAGGTGACTGACCTCTGCGCCAGCGCCAGCTTGAGGCGGTCGTTCTCGTAGCGCAGCTGGTGGTCCCCGTCGGGCTGTAAGGAGGTGACTGACCTCTGCGCCAGCGCCAGCTTGAGGCGGTCGTTCTCGTAGCGCAGCCGGTGGTCCCCGTCGGGCTGTAAGGAGGTGACTGACCTCTGCGCCAGCGCCAGCTTGAGGCGGTCGTTCTCGTAGCGCAGCTGGTGGTCCCCGTCGGGCTGTAAGGAGGTGACTGACCTCTGCGCCAGCGCCAGCTTGAGGCGGTCGTTCTCGTAGCGCAGCCGGTGGTCCCCGTCGGGCTGTAAGGAGGTGACTGACCTCTGCGCCAGCGCCAGCTTGAGGCGGTCGTTCTCGTAGCGCAGCTGGTGGTCCCCGTCGGGCTGTAAGGAGGTGACTGACCTCTGCGCCAGCGCCAGCTTGAGGCGGTCGTTCTCGTAGCGCAGCCGGTGGTCCCCGTCGGGCTGTAAGGAGGTGACTGACCTCTGCGCCAGCGCCAGCTTGAGGCGGTCGTTCTCGTAGCGCAGCTGGTGGTCCCCGTCGGGCGGCGCGTCCCCGGCCAGCGAGGCCAGCGGCCCGCGCCCCGCCCGCCCCACCGTCGCGTACCCGCCCTGGACCACATCCGCATACTTTTAAAACCACTCACTCAAATTAACTTGACAGTTGGCGCGGAGGAAAAATCTAATAACATTATCGTTTGGTCATTTTATGTATTGTTGAAATCCGTCAAGCGGCTTACGCCGACTGTATTTGCTTTCCATCGGGTAGACCGTATGCTTATTTGCCAGCTTAGTGGTATAAAAAGGCTGTAGAGCCTGACAATGCGATATACATACACACGTTCGAAAACAATTACCCTCCCTTATTCGGCAGTCGAGTAAAAACTTGACAAACTATGGTATGAAGAATTACCTGTAGCGTAGAAGACACTGAATGTGCTCTTTGGTGTACCATCATCTCGTCATTGTCAGCTTTTGGCTGGAACAAACGTGTCTAAATTAGCATCATGGAGCTTATATCAAGACCGTACAGGAAAAAAATATTTAGAGGAAAAAGTTATCCATACAAATAATACCGATGCATCACATCTGCCAGTAGAGGCATTGTAGTCGCGTATGGGGTGACGAAATGTTATCCAAAATACACTGATTGGTGGACGTCGGACTGTCCAGACATAGGTGGTTGACCCAGTACCGGCGATAAAAAGAATCAACGTGGTTGCATCTTTTTATAGCATTCAGAAATTTTAATGACTAATGAAGTACTTCCCCTAGTTCGAATTGGGCCTGCCCGCTAGTAGCAGGGTGGCAGTGACCAAAGCTATTTTACTGTTCACCCCCCCCCCCCCCCCCCCCTCTCGTTACCTGTCCGGGCGAGATGACAAGCACTGACTAGTCGTTAGCGTTGGCCAGCTAGAAACGAGCTGACAGTGACCAAGGCGATGTTACCATTCATCACACATGCCGCACAGGTAACGAGGGAGAGAGTGCTCTCTCGTTAGCTGTGCCGGCGGGTCAATAAACTCTGGATCGTCGCTAGCGTAGGCTAGCTACTAACAGGCAGGAAGTAGCTAAGGAATTGTTGCCGTTCATCTTTCTTTCTCTCTCGTTACTTATGCGGGCTAGACTGCAGGCTATGGCTCGTGGCTAGCGTTGCTCAGCCAGTACCGGGGTGGCGGTGACCAAGACTATTTTATCGTTCATCTCTCTGTCTCTCTCTCTCTCCTTACCTGAGCGGGTGAAACGACAACCTGTGGGTCGTTGCTAGCTATGGCCAACTAGTAGCAGGCTGGCAGTGGCTAAGGAATTGTTGCCGTTCATCTTTCTCTCTCTCTTGTTACCTGTGCGGGCGAGACGGCAGGCTCAGGCTCGTCGGTAGCGTTGGCCCGGCCAGCCAGTAGCGGGCTAGCAGTAGCCGAGGCGACTGGTGTAGCGGCCGCACTGTTGCCGTTCGTCACGCTCGTAGTCTTGCCTCCAGTGCATTGTTGCGCTTGAATCGCCTCCTTAACCTCTTGGAATTTTTCTATGAACTGTAGACAACGAAGTTTGAGTTAGAATGCTAGGCCACTAAGGACGCGAACGCGAATGATTGTTCACCACCCAAACTGTTCAGTTGGTGGGTTACAATAGCCATCTAGACCCAAACTGAGCAAAGCTTGTAGTAGGTAGGTACTGTAGGAGTACTAGGTAACTGATATAATACTTATTTTTTTTAATACATTCCACTTCCGTGTCTTTACATTTATGAGTTATGTGTTTTTGTTAAAAAAAATCTAAGTATTTTTACTAAACATGGACAAATACGACTAAAAATAGACTAATTACACCCAAACAACGTCTGACGCAATTTAAAAGAAACGTATATTGCATGTCAATAAAAATTTATAATCATCTTCCTGACAATCTTAAAGAGCTGAAATTATTGACATTTAAGAAAAAATTGCATGACATTCTATTAAATAAATGTTATTATTCTATTGACGAGTACTTGCGACATAAATTGTAATTTATTTCAATAATAATGATATGTATGTTGGCTATTCAAACTGTATTAATTTTAATTTTAATAATAATGATAATTTTAGTTCACACGCCCAAAACCGGGCAGAATAAGTGAAACTCTGCTTGTAAATCCGACATCTGTATCACCTTACTTTCGTGAATAAAGAAATTTTATCTTTATCTTTATACGTATAATACATAGAAAACACCCAGACCACGACAAACAGACTTGTTCATGCACTAAAATATTTGTCTTGTGCGGGGATCGAACCCGCGACCGCAGAGTCAAAGTGGCCATTGCTAACCATTCGACTACCAAGCTCGACGTCAAACAATGGCGCGCACACGGGAACCAACTCAAAAGTAGGTTGCCAGTTGGTCGGTTACTTGCGTATCCTATCGGTTTGGTTGGTAAACTATGGTTCGTGAAGTACCGCCCAAAGATGAGAGAGAATTTGACGGAACCAAAAATGTTCAGTTGTAGATAGTGATGATATATTTTTCCGGTCCTTCCCTCTCCGCTTCAATGGAGTGTCAACCTAAATGTCAAGTTGTCTCCTCAGTTCCATTAAGTATTTCGACAATAGTCCAAGAAGCAAAATTTATTCTTTTTCATCAAAAATAATAAATTCTGCTTTCCACACAGATTCATTTCAACCCAGCTGAAGACTGGAAAGCATTTGGGAAGTGTCCCGGTGATCTAACCCCTAACAATATTGTTTGCAGCAGCAGTTTTGGAATAAATTATAATCATAAAATTATTATTGTACTACGAGGGGAGGCCAATAAGTTCGCGGAATGGAGGGGTTGATGGGGATAAATTTACCCGTCCAGGTAGGCACTAGTTAAGCACCTCATTAAGAGTATATATACCAAGTTTGAACCTAATCGTGTCATTAACTTTTGAGTTATCGACCTGCAAACAACTAAATCGGGAAGAAGTCAGCCAGTATGGAGAAAATTGAACACCGTGCCGTTATTAAGTTTCTTACCAAGCAAGGAAAATCCGCTCAGACGATTTTTCAAGAGCTGTTAGCGGTTTACGCGGACTCTGCCCCTGGTAAAACCATGGTTTACAAGTGGCATGGTCTTTTCAAACAAGGAAGGGAGTCCATTGAAGACGACCCCCGCTCCGGACGGCCAATTGAGGCCACCACACCGGAAATCGTCGAAAAAGTAGAAAAACTTGTATTGGAAGATGCCCGACTGAAGAAGAAGCAACTTGCAGCAATGGTTGGAGTATCCGAATCAAGTATTTTAAATATCCTACATCATCATCTTGGGATGACTAAAGTCAGTGCAAGATGGGTTCCGAGAATGCTCACGCCACTTCAAAAACGCGAGCGTGTCGAGTGCTCTCACCAGTTTCTGGAGCTCTGTGGAGAGAGAAAGGAAGAAGTTATGGCCCGGATTGTTACTGGAGATGAAACCTGGGTTCACCACTATGAACCTGAGTCGAAGCAAGAGTCGATGCAGTGGCATAAAAAAGGCACACCTCCTCCAAAGAAGTTCAAAGTGTCACAATCGGCCGGAAAGATCATGGCGACTATCTTTTGGGATACAGAAGGTATTTTACTGATCGATTATAAAGAACGTGGTGCGACTATAACGGGACAGTACAACGCTTCTTTACTGGAAAGATTGAAAGAAGCCATTAAGAAAAAAAGAAGAGGAAAACTGTCAAAAGGTGTGCTCCTTTTGCACGACAATGCACCCGTCCACACGTGCCATGTTGCGACGGCTGCCATTCACCGATGCGGCTTTGAACAATTAAACCACCCACCATACAGTCCAGACTTGGCCCCCAGTGACTATTATTTATTTCCAAAAATGAAGAAAGAGCTGCGTGGAAAGAAATTTGACGACGATGATGAAGTCAAGTCGGCAATTTCGGCCTATTTTGACACCAAAGACAAATCATTTTTTTTCGATGGTATAAACAAGCTATTTGAGAGATCCGAAAAATGTATTAGGGTTAAAGGAGAATATATTGAAAAGGAAAAATAATTTGGTGTTTAATTTCAACCTCCTTCTCTCTCATTCCGCGAACTTATTGACCTCCCCTCGTAGCTGTCCCGGCGAACTTCGTACCGCCTAACAATCAATGAATGTCGTGGTACATATTAGCTGAACTAAATTTATGATTTTATGGAATTAAAACAATGAATAGTAGAAAATAATAGAGAAGCTCGATGGCGTCATTGCGCGTGCCAGTGTAATTGAACACGCAAGTTAAGCAACGTCGACCGTAGCCTGTACACGGATGGGTTTATATTACCTCGAGCTCCCTCCGTGATTCGAAAGACACGTTAAGCCGTCGGTCCCGGTTGTTATCATTAGCTCATCTTGAGCTCCTCCGTGCTTCGGAAGGCACGTTAAGCCGTCGGTCCCGGTTGTTATCATTAGCTCATCTTGAGCTCCTCCGTGCTCCGGAAGGCACGTTAAGCCGTCGGTCCCGGTTGTTATCATTAGCTCATCTTGAGCTCCTCCGTGCTTCGGAAGGCACGTTAAGCCGTCGGTCCCGGTTGTTATCATTAGCTCATCTTGAGCTCCTCCGTGCTTCGGAAGACACGTTAAGCCGTCGGTCTCGGTAGTTATCATTAGCTCATCTTGAGCTCCTCCGTGCTTCGGAAGGCACGTTAAGCTGTCGGTCCCGGTTGTTATCATTTAATGACAGTCGTTAAGTTAAGTCAGTGGCCTTTAGGCGGTTCGAAAACACTGGCCTCCGCCAATCCGCAGTTGAGCAGCGTGTTGGAGTACGCTCTAAACCCCTTCGGTTGAGGGAAGACCCGTATCCATAAAAACTGAAGACTTCATAAAAATAAAGATTTCCTTATTGTTAAATATTTTTTAAAAAAACGTTTTGTTTTATTTTTTTTAGTTTTGAAATAGGTTTTATCATTTTGGTAATTTGTAATTGTCATTTCTTTTGATGTTTACTCTGATTTGATTCTTGCGCTCGAACCCCATGGGAAAAGCGTTTTCACCCCTATCGATTTGACATTTTTAAATTTTCATAACAAATCACAGACAACTTTCAATATTTTTAAAATATTCAATAATATATTAATAAATATTCCAATCCTTTTTAACTGGCACTATTTGTATGGGGAAACGTTTTTTCTTTTATTTAATTCTTTCGTCAATTTTTCAATGTTTTTAATACTTTCCCGACCAAGACACGACATTATTTTATATATTATATAGATTTATGGAGCTTGATTTAAATTTCTGAACGCACGCATAAATATTTTAGAACCATTAAATATTTAAATCCACAAAACTGTTTTCAAAACAAATCACAGCCAACTTTCAAGAAGTAAAAATGAGACCAATAGAGTTAACATTTGTTTTTAATCTATGACATTTGTTCTATAATGAGCTTAATATACATTTCTGAATGCACGCATACATTTGGCGTACGCACGTACGACAACGTCACATTTGACAGCTACGACAACCAAAGAGACTGAAAGAGAATGTAACCACTACGTTATAAGAGACGGATGTGCCATACAAATAGCGTAAATTCTAAATGTATGAAATGGGAGCGAAAACAATCAGAATTTGTACCAAATTCGCTTCCGATTCCTAGAGTCGTTTTTTTACCTTGAGTTGCGCCAGGCTGATGACAACCACGAACATTTTGTATGGGAAAATGTTTTTTCTTTTATTTTATTTTTTCGAGAATTTTCCAATGTTTTTAAGAGTTATTCTGCTATTCGGGATGGAAACAAATCCAACAAATCAAAAACCATGGCGATCGGTCCAGCCGTTCTCGAGTTATAAGTGTTGTAACAAACACGACTTTCTTTTATATATATAGATTAAATATTACATTAGTAAAATAAACAAATAAAAAAACTACACAAATATCCGAAAAACTTAAAATATAAATCCAACTTTTCTATTAAAATTTTCCATAAGCTACTGACGCAAGCTGGTAATATTAATCTAGACGGATCTCTTTAGTTATAAAACTGTCAAGTAAAATGGATGATCTCCAACAATCTCTAAATAACAAAGATGAATATTTTTCCAGTTCTGCGTTTTTCGTGGTATTATTCATAACAGTAAGTAGGTACGAAACTACGAATAGTGTACGAAGTAAACATGTTTAATGCGCAGTAATGCGTCATGATCCGCCGAAGCTGAAACCGATGACCATTAGAGATGGGCGTTGAATAAACGAACCGTTTTTTTAAACTGTTTTTTGAGCGTGCACGATTAAACTAGTTTACAGTTCACAGATAAACTAGTTTATTCTTCGACTGGTTGATGAGTCCGTTGCGTCGCGTCGCGATCGTCTCGTCTCGTCTAGTGACTTGACAAATGAGATTTTCGTTCGTTTACGTTTACCAATCCTTTATGTGAAGAAATAGTCTTATCGACGACGACGTAAACTAGTCGAAAATTAGACTGTTTTTATTTAAACTAGTTCATCGTCGACGGTAAACGGTCTCGTTGCGTCGACTGTAAAATTGTCGACGACCCACCCACCACTAGTCGACGACGACGTAAACTAGTCGAAAATTAGACTGTTTTTTTTCAAACTAGTTCATCGTCGACGGTAAACAGTCTCGTTGCGTCAACTGTAAAATCGTCGACGGACGATTTTACAGTCGACGCAACGAGACCCACCACTAGTCGACGACGTAAACTAGTCGAATTTTTGACTGTTTTTTAAACTAGTTTAACGTTGAGGATAAACGGTCTCGTTTCGTTGACGGCAAACCCGTCGACGACACATCACTAATGACCAGCTTAGTTGGCTGAGCTCTCGGGTTTCCACTAAGGGAACTAAACACAGTTAGGTACCACCAATCTAAGCTGAAGTTTGTTATTCAAAAAATCCGATGGTAATTGATTTCAGCTTCCGGCGGTTGGGCACCAGGTCCGTCAATAACTCTTACTACGAACAGTGTATGAAGTAAACATGTTTAATGCGCAGTAATGCGTCATGATCGGCTCCGTCAATAACTCTTATCGGATTTTTTAATGCTGTTTTCGAAATCAGAGCTTCATACAAATTTCTACCATATTTCTTTGGTAATGGTAATCGGCTTCATTCGAGAATATTTTACATATAAATTTTATTTAATGAACTCTGAACACAAGATACAATAAATTAAATTTATTTTTTCTTCACCTATTTCAAAATTCTTCCTCGTTGTGGAGTGTTTTCTCTATAACCCATTCGATATTTTTTTTATACTACGACGATTGGCAGACAAGCATACGCCCGCCTGATGTGAAGCGGTTACCGTAGCCATATTAACGCTCGCAACATAAAATATCGCTCGCGCGCCGCAACCCCCGCTGCCAACGCAGCATGAACACAACGACCCTCAAGAGAATTGTTATTTGGCTGCGGTATTCTGTGAGGTGGAGGTACATTCTCCAGTCGGGTAGCTTACAATTACGCTCCCTACCTCTTTTTTCGCCTGAGCTTCGTTTGTCAGTCAGCAGGGTGCACCGCGTGAAGTTGGCTTTGGTTCAAAGATGTTGATGAACCACTTACACCCCAAAATTAAGGGGATTGAGGGGAGCACAAGTTTAAATGTATAATTTATGATGAGGGCCATAACTTTAATAGCTATAACATAAATGAGTTTGTCATGTAGTTCGCAAACATAAATTGCACGTGAATTATACATCGATCTTGGGCAGAGTTACGCACAGACAATAAATCACTTCGTCTGTTGTTCATTTATCAATGCATATTATGGACTATCCAACGGAGGAAATTGATGGCGTATTTACGGATATTTGCTAAGTAAAAAAGGAATTTTTATAACGTTCAAATTACTTGTCACTAGCGGCCGCCCCGGCTTAGCATGGGTACAGCATCTTAATTTACACGGTACACGAACTATCGTGTACCTACCGTGTAAATTAACCTTTCGCGCGCAAAATGTCATGCCGATTGATAACTTTAGGTACTAACCTAAAGTTATCAATCGGCATTCCCACAGTACACGATGTATCGTGTACCGTGTAAATTAATAAACCTTTCACTACTTTGCGTGCTTTCGGATCATACATGTGACATTTGTAGGTTGTTGTTTTAACCCTCAACATCTACAGATCGCCTGATGATGCCTCGCGTAGAGGCGAAACACGTGTCGCAAAGACGACCACTGCATTCCAGTCGACGTTTCTTCTGTTTCAGATGTTGGAGAGCCACAGTGACAACCGCAGCAGCTGGAGCAGAGACGACTAAAGCAGCCACGGCAGTCGCATGCATCTACTAACGGTAGTGGGTGGGTGCCGGCCGGCAGTAGTTTGCATGGTGGCGGAAGCGCACAAAGTAGTATAGAACAAATTGCCAACCGTAAATGCTTCACATGAAGCTGGTTACATTCTTATTTACCATCCGATATAATATATGTATTATATCGGATTGCCGTGTGGTTTCCGGCAGACTAGAATAGAATCATTCCATCTCTTCCCGTGGATGTCGTACAAGGCGACTAAGGGAAATACATTATAAAACATCAATCAGGCCTCCCCAACCGGTCTGGCCAGCGTGGAGAGTGTAGGCCAAATCCTCCTTCTCTCTGGGACGGAAGAGAAAGGGTCGTGCTCCTGAAGTGAAGACTAAAATAACCTGATGATCATGATGATAATATATGTATAAAGTGATACCTTTCCAAGTTCAGCCTCTGAAGCGAACCCGAGTCCGTAGACGGTGTTCGCCCGCACGTCGCTCCACTGGCCGAACTTCTGTGAGGTCTTCGTGAACGTCATGTTCGCTGTGATGGTACTGTTGATCACCGCCTGGGAAAGAACATATGGTGATCAATGGCGTGCGGAGAAACACTACATCATCATACAAAAACTTTTTTTTTATATGAGAGAGGGGCAAACGAGCATGTGGGTCACCTGATGGAAAGCAATCACCACTGCCCATGGAGATCAGCACCACCAAACTGTTCCAGATTTGCCTCAGAGGGGAGGTGAGGTCGACACGAGAGAGCGGCAGGGAGCGGCCATACTGTACTTAGTACTATTACTTATACTGTGGTAGTAGGAAACAGAACGCAGGATAAAAATGCATGTATGTGTTGCAGCAAGCAAATGGCCATACACAGCTCAGACTTAGACATTTTTGCACATTGTGAAAAAAAACGCAGATTTTCAGCTGTCGCCTAATGAGCGCACGCGCGACCGACTAAAAATTGAGAACGAAACATTTTTACCTATATTTGTGTATTGTGTACCATGTGTTTTTTTTTATACTACGTCGGGTGGCAGACAAGCATACGGCCCGCCGAAGCGGTTACCGTAGCCATATTAACGCTCGCAACATAAAATATCGCTCGCGCGCCGCCACCCCCGCTGCCATCGCAGCATCTCTTTCCTTTCTGGTGACCTCACTCACTCGCAGGAACACAACAGCCCTCAAGGGAACCGTTATTTGGCTGCGGTATTCTGTGAGGTGGAGGTACATTCCCCAGTCGGGTAGCTTACAATTACGCTTCCTACCTCTTTTTTCGCCGGAACTTCATTTGTCAGTCAGCAGGGTGCACCGCGTGCAGGTGAAGTTGGCTTTGGTTCAAAGATGTTGATGAACCACTTACACCCCAAAATGTGTATAAAATGTTTCGTTAGTTCAGTCAACTGAACTGGTCAGCTGAACAAGTGGGAACAGAGGAGTGTGAAGTGGTCACGGTGGACTTCGTATGCGCGTATTTTTAAAAATTCTTTCTTCGCGGATGCCTACTTCTTAACAGCTAACTGTACACCAAATTTCAACCAGGGACTCTATCGCTTACGCTGAAGCCGCATCCCAACGGATTTTTTAATTGCGAAATCCAACTTCAGCTTAAATTAGCGGCAATTGTGTTTACCTCAGCTGACAGAAACGATAAAGCTCTACCGACAAACTTAAATCTAGATCTATTTTTGGGAATCAAAATATTCGATGGTAATCGGCTTTAACTTAGGCGGTAGGGCAACCAGTGGTTTGATCCGTGCATTGATAGACCAGTCAGTAACGGTTGCCTTTTATAGATACAGAAAAATTACCACAATTCATAAAGTTGATACGATTGATTGTTGGCACTCAGTGGCGGACTGAGGCATAAGGCTGAAACGGGCCCTAGGCAGCATTGTATTTCCGGGCCTATTAACACTTTACAGGACAGTAACGTGCTCTGATGCTGCGGCTACACTACCTTACCGTCTACCGGGCTGTTACCGCCATAATTGTGGCATTATATTACCGTTTAAATTACTGCGTGAAGTGGTGTGGTTACACTAGAGTTTACCTAGATATGTCAATAAATTAGGCGGTAAAAATATCCTTTTTCAAGATGGAGGTTGACGCTGCAGCTGTTATATTTATTTAGATGGTTTCGGTCTTTTTTCTTCTTCAAATCATCATTGTACACTGCGATTTTTATTGGGGGATACCCGACTGAAAGCCCATAAAAAGATACGGTTCGCATTGGAATAATTCCAAAACTAAAGCTTTTTTCATTTGACCACTCAATGTCGGTCGATACGTGCGTCGCCGTTGAGCTCATGTTGCACACTGGACAAACGGTAGTGTGGCCACAAACGCATTAATTACCGCGGTAATTCTCTTTGATGTGCGAAAAAAGACCGCCGCCGGAGCTATTGTCTACCGCCATTTGCCATATTGATTGGCATTGTAAAATTATGGCCATAAATCGTGGTTACACCTAGGCGTTGTTGAAATTATGGCAATAATTATTGGCATATCACGGTACTGTAGCCGCAGCATGACAAAACAGGACTTCGGGCATCGCAGTAACTACGAAAAAACCTGCCACGTGCGAGTCGGACTCGCGCACGAAGGGTTCCGTACATTTCCGTTCATTATCTATAACCAGTTTAAGAATATCCTTGAAAGTAAATCCCCAACGTTCCTAAAAACTTATGAGGTCGTGAGCGATATGTACCATTTCAACTTCATTGTTTTTGGACCTTATCTCTGCGTCGTCGTAAGGTTCAATAGCGAACGGCGTGTTTCGTTACGAGCGCCATCTAGCCTCTGGTAATGTACTACACAATTCTATTCGTCTTACATTACATTTTATAAGTTCGTCGGCTATTACTCAGTAACTTGTAAAGTCGACTTAGGCGTGTAGTTTTCCTTTTAAAATCACTATATAACTAACTAGGACTACTTCCATGTTTTTTTTCACATTTCTAAATATAACAGTTTCCTTGATACAGGGGTGGGGACACTTGCGTCTAACAAAAATTTGCACGTTAAATGTAAATAATTCGCAAACAGATTACTATATCGAAAAATGATCTTCCCACACTCCCAATGTTTCTAAAACGACACCTGAAGACCTATCCAACGACACCCCACACCATGGGGTAGGTGCAGAAAAAAAAATCATCCCCATTTTACGTGTAGGGTAAAAGGTACCCCGAAAAAAAATATTTTTCAAAATTTTATTCTACTACTTTGTCAGCATAGTTAATATGTGTCTACATGCCAAACTACAGCTTTCTAGTATCAAGCGTCTCTGAGCTAGGCCGCGGACGGACGGACGGACGGACGGACAGACGGACATGGCGAAACTATAAGGGTTCCTTGTCTACTACGGAACCCTAAAAATGGTGTATAATGCACACCGGTGCTTACCGTGTTATGCTCATATTCATTGTAAACAACAAGATTTACTGTCAACCTACAAGTTAATCAATTCTTTGTACTGTCAAATCTAAGATCTAAAATATATACATTTACTAAATTAATTAGATAAATTAAACGGGTCACTCACGTCTTTTTGTCGGGAAAGCAACGCACCAACCCCCCACCACCCTTTCCAGTCGTGCGGCGCGCGCATTGGCGCGCAGAGTCCGGCGCGAGAGACAAAGGGTGGACGTGTCTGGACATTCGCCCTGATGAAGGTCTCCTTTTGAGATCGAAACTAGTCGGCTTCCCCGACAAAAAGACGTGAGTGACCCGTTTAATTTATCTAATTAATTTAGTATAATGTCTCACGTGAGTTTTAATAATATTATATATACATTTCTTGACGGCTTAACTTTGCTACTTATAATAACAGTGCCGTTGTATCCGTACAGCGGTAATGCCCGCGGTTACTGACGTAGTTTGGTATGATATTGTTTATTATGATAAGTACGGCTATAAATGTTGTGGTTTTTTGTATGGAAAGTCCTAGTGACAACCTCTGAAATTTGAATTCAGCCTTCTGTCCCGTAAAGTGTTAAAGAATTTTTCACTTCAAACAAAAATTATAAACCTAATTTTCGGGCCCCAATAATTACGGCCTAATGCCTAGGCGTTAGTCCGCCCCTGTTGGCACTCGGTGGAACATTATTATCATAATGTTGGTAGAACAACAAACACCATCTGTTTACCTTGATAATGCCTTAGCGGTGAAACCAGTCGGTAAAATTACGTGGAACGGTACAAGTGATTTTTGATTTATGATTTTAACATTATACAAACAGAGCTCGTTTTGAATTATTATTAGCTGTATACAGAACAATAAAAGGATCCTATTTGTAGTGGAGAACTCCCTAACGGGCCATGAATGTTTCAAACGGCCCGCCGAGGTCTCGACCCACGCTTCATATTCAGGGAGTTAGGACGGGACCATTTCAAATTCCTGTACACTATGCCCCAAAGGGTTTCTTTCTTAAACGGTACTAATGCAAAGATTTAAATCGTTACATTTGTCCGGGACCCCGGGAACAGATCATCGCATTTCGTCCATTTCGCATTTTGTCACTAGACAAAAGCATGTCTTTTTCGCATTAGGTCATATTCACATGTATCCACTTAACATTTAGTCCATTTGCAGTTTAATTATTTTGTCATATGGAATAATAATATAGAATCTATATTACTATTTATAGGGTCCACTAGACGAAAGCATGTCCATTTCCCGCTAAGTCGTATTCGCATGTGGTCCATTTAGCATTTAGTCCACATGCAGTTTAATGTTTTTCTCATATAGTCCTCTTATAGTATCTATATTACTATTTATTTCTTTTCTTTTTTTTCTAGTTTACATTATTTGTCACTATTTTGTTTAGTAAAACTGTGAAAATTTTAGAAGTTGACCAATTACTAAGTAGACAAAATGCGACGAAAGGCCCGTAAACAAGCCCAAAGCTCAGCGTTCAAGTCACTGCGTTCTAAGTTTTTTTTTTATATAGTTTCATGGCCCTGGAAACAACCATATCATAGTTGTTGTAAAACATACAAAACACAGTAGTGTTTTTATGTTCGATGAGAGTTACATTTTGTATATGTTCTTATTTCGTTGCTGTGTTAGAAAGTGTGCTCGTCTGTGCTGTCACTAGCTAGTCTTACCTGAAAATCAAATGGCACAATGCTGAGATGGAATGGAACCAATTTTGTGGCATCATGCAGCACTATTTATTTTTATTTTTGTCAGTTATAGTGTTGTGTAGTGTAACAATAAATGTATTCTATTTATATCATTTATTCATTATCTTTCTCCAATTTTTACATTTTCAAATATAAATCATATAAAAAAATACATTTAAAAATATAAAAAAGGGGCACCCATCGATAGCGGGGCAAAGACCCAAGCTACCGGTGGTTAGGGCTCCAGAGTGAGGAACCTTCTCACGATGCGGGCCGTGTCCAGGAGAACCGCCTTCTGTATCTGGTTCTTGACCCAACTGCCTAGCGAGAGCCTCTCGAGGTGATGGTCGAGGCTCTTAGCTATAAGTCCGTTTACTGACATGACTATCGGAACAATAATCGTTGAGTCCACATGCCACATGTTGGTAACCTCGTGGGCCAAGTCCAAGTACTTAGAAAGTTTCTCTTTCTCGGCCTTAACGAGGTTCTCATCATGGGGAATGGTGACGTCAACGAGAATTGCACGGTTCGTCACCCGGTCTAATACCACAATATCAGGTCTATTTGCGAGAATAGTCCTGTCAGTGATAATAGACCGGTCCCAGTAGAGCGTGACACTACCGTTCTCGAGAACTGGCGCAGGTGCATACCTGTAGTATGGTACTTCAGAGCTCACAAGGCGATATTTAAGAGCAAGTTGCTGGTGTATAATCCTAGCTACTTGATTGTGTCTATGTAAGTACTCGCCGTTAGCAAGATGAGAACAACCGGAAACAATATGCCTGAGTGACTCACCGGGACGGTGGCATGCTCGACAGATGTCGACCGTACCGTCCTTCAGGATATATTTCCAGTAGTTATTCGTCTTGATAACTTCGTCCGTAATTGCATAGACAAAACCTTCGGTTTCCCCAAAGAGGTCACCGAAACGTAGCCAGGCCACTGGCGCGAGCGAGTCTACATCAGGCCCATTATGAGCCCGGTAGAATCGCCCATGTAGCTCCTTGCTCTTCCATATATCCTTGCGGCCCTGAGTGGTAAGCACAGATGGTTTACGCCAATTCTCGTTTGCTAAGGATAGTGGTGTAAGGCCCTTATCAACTGCTACAACGTCGCGATGCATCCCACTATCACAGTTTAGGAAATATTCCCTGAGATTGCACACCTCACGGTTGTGTAGGTTTTTGGCATTTAAAAAGCCACGACCCCCACACTTCCGTGGGATGTACAATCTCATCACTGATGATCGTGGGTGATGCATGAGATACATCGTAAGCAGTTTTCGGACCTTTACATCCAGGGCGTCCAGCTCAGTCTGAGTCCATCTTAGTATGCCGAAGGTGTATATCAGCAGGGGCATAACCCAACCGTTGAAGGCCCGAACCTTATTACCACCTGACAACAGACTTTTTAGGACTTTTGTCAGGCGGCCAAAGAATCGGTCCATCACAGATTGTTTTATGTCTCCGCCGGCTATACCTAAAGACTCCGACATACCAAGATATTTGTAAGTTTCGGCTTCAGAGAGAGATCTGAGGGACATTGTCTCTGAGAGTTGCAAACTCTCCGAATTTGCACTCTACCCCGCTGTACACTAATGACCGCACATTTGTCGACACCAAACTCCATACCGATGGCGCTGCTGAAAGTTTCGGTTACTTTCAGCAACTCCAAGAGGTCTGGTTTGTTTGGTGCAAACAACTTGAGGTCATCTATGTACAGCAGATGAGAAATGATCTCACCCCCTCTATGAAGTCGGATGCCAAACCCTGAATCCCTTAACACAGTGCTAAGTGGGTTGAGGGCTAGGCAAAACCACAACGGACTGAGGCTGTCACCCTGGAAGATACCACGTTGTATCCTTATAGGGTTCGCCAATGCAGGAGAAACTCCACTCCCCGGTTGACAAAGGACTGTGGTCCACTGCCCCATGCATGAACCAAGAAAGGCGCATAAAGTTGTATCTACTTTATACAACTCCAGTACCCGTCTTAGCTATGAATGAGGCACCGAATCATAGGCCTTTTTGTAGTCAATCCAGGCGGCGGACAGGTTTTTCCTGTTTCGGCGAACCTGTTGGCAAATGGTCATGTCAATGAGGAGAAGCTCTTTAGTACCACGGGACCCAGCCCTACATCCATTCTGAGCAGTGGCCAAAACATTATTGCAGTCAATATGTTTAGCAATTTTTGATGTCAGAATGGATGTAAGGAGCTTGTATAATGTTGGCAAGCACGTAATGGGTCTGTAGTTTTTTGCCTCCGTGGTACTGCCGTTCTTATAGAGCAGGAAAGTAATACCAGTCGTCATAAAACTTGGTAGAGAACCCGTTTCGAGAGCTTCTTGGAACTGAGTTGCTAAGAGGGCATGTGAGTGACGGAACCACTTAAGCCCAAAGTTGTGCAATCCGTCTGGTCCTGGAGCTTTCCAGTTATGTGCAGGTCGGATTGCACAACTAACGTCCTGAGGGCTAATGCATATAGCCTCCATGTTTCCAATCGACTCACACGCCCGTTCAACAGCCTCAATCCATGTTCCCTCGGTGTGGTTGACAGGCAACGACCAAATGTTTTGCCAGAATTGTGTCATGGCATCAGCATTTGGGAGCTGTCCATCAACCACACAACTGGTGGGTCTCTCCCAAGTCCGGTATACTTTCCTTTGGTCACATTGGAAGAGGCGATTCTGATGGTATCTATCTACCCGCTGCCTGTACCTTCGAATACGATTTGCCCATGCATACACTTTCTGCTTTAGGTAGTCTATGCTCTCTGTGATCCAGTGCATATAGTCTTGGGGCCTAATATTGGTCCCAGCGAATGCCTGGTGCACAAAGCGCATAATTCTCGGGCGATTATTGCCCGACCTAAAGCAGATTAGCTTGCCAATGAGGGCCCTATTTATATTATTACTAGCTGTCCCGGCGAACTTCGTACCGCCTAACAATCAATGAATGTCGTGGTACATATTAGCTGAACTAAATTTATGATTTTATGGAATTAAAACAATGAATAGTAGAAAATAATAGAGAAGCTCGATGGCGTCATTGCGCGTGTCAGTCTAATTGAACACGCAAGTTAAGCAACGTCGACCGTAGCCTGTACACGGATGGATTTATATTACCTCGAGCTCCTCCGTGATTCGAAAGACACGTTAAGCCGTCGGTCCCGGTTGTTATCATTAGCTCATCTTGAGCTCCTCCGTGCTTCGGAAGGCACGTTAAGCCGTCGGTCCCGGTTGTTATCGTTAGCTCATCTTGAGCTCCTCCGTGCTTCGGAAGGCACGTTAAGCCATCGGTCCCGGTTGTTATCATTAGCTCATCTTGAGCTCCTCCGTGCTTCGGAAGGCACGTTAAGCCGTCGGTCCCGGTTGTTATCATTAGCTCATCTTGAGCTCCTCCGTGCTTCGGAAGGCACGTTAAGCCGTCGGTCCCGGTTGTTATCATTAGCTCATCTTGAGCTCCTCCGTGCTTCGGAAGGCACGTTAAGCCGTCGGTCCCGGTTGTTATCATTAGCTCATCTTGAGCTCCTCCGTGCTTCGGAAGGTACGTTAAGCTGTCGGTCCCGGTTGTTATCATTTAATGACAGTCGTTAAGTTAAGTCAGTGGCCTTTAGGCGGTTCGAAAACACTGGCCTCCGCCAACCCGCAGTTGAGCAGCGTGTTGGAGTACGCTCTAAACCCCTTCGGTTGAGGGAAGACCCGTATCCATAAAAACTGAAGATTACATAAAAATAAAGATTTCCTTATTGTTAAATTTTAAAAAAAAAAACGTTTTGTTTTATTTTTTTTAGTTTTGAAATAGGTTTTATCATTTTGGTGATTTGTAATTGTCATTTCTTTTGATGTTTACTCTGATTTGATTCTTGTGCTCGAACCCCATGGGAAAAGCGTTTTCACCCCTATCGATTTGACATTTTTAAATTTTCATAACAAATCACAGACAACTTTCGCGACATAAAAGTGACACCAATCGATTTGACGTTTTGATATTTGACAACCAATAAATATCGTAATCCCTTTTTCAACTGACACTTTCATTTGTATGGGAAAATGTTTTTTCTTTTATTTTATTTTTTCGAGAATTTTCCAATGTTTTTAAGAGTTATTCTGCTATTCGGGACGGAAACAAATCCAACAAATCAAAAACCATGGCAATCGGTCCAGCCGTTCTCGAGTTATAAGTGTTGTAACAAACACGACTTTCTTTTATTTATTTATTTATTTATATTTGGGATAACAACAGCCACATTACATAAAATACTTAACTTAATTACTTAATCTTAGGCCAATTACAGTTATCCACGAATATTTATAATAACAAATGAAGGGAAAAAGCAAAAAACGGGGATAGTTCACACGAATACATTAAAAGAAAAAAAACAGCAATTTAGAAACTCAACAAATTACCAAACTTATACTTTTATGCCTGTTTTTATTTCATTACACGTCTACACAACAATGCAAACGTGCAACGAAAAATGAAAGAAAAGAAACAACGTAACATTCCCCATTCCCCGCCGGTACCCCCTAATTGACAAACAAACGTGTGATAAATAATTTAGTTTAGAATTTATATTTTTTTTAGTTTAGAATATATAATATATTTGTAATACATAAGTATTACAAATATATTTTATAATCAGTGTTACGTTATGATGTGAGATTAGGTATCTACTGTTGAGATATTAAATGATAAATTATTTAATAGTTACAGTTTTTATATATATAGATTAGTCTTCTTCTACACCATATAACCATAACATTGAAAACTTTCGTCTTCAAGTTTTTTTTTTATTGGAACTCGGAATTTGATAGCCAGTGCCTACTTACTGGGCTACAGGACATATTATTTTTGAAGGACCCAATAACGTACACATTTGGAGCAGGAAAAACTCGTACATCGCCTTTTTCCACCTATCAGCGGTTCGGTAGAGAAAAGATTACTTGATCCTTTTAGTGCGAAGTACCGGGAAGATACTTTCGACAGCGTTTGAATGTGCACGCTGAGATGGACGGTAGTTCCGGTACTTAAACGGGGAAGGAATAAGGTCGTACCCTTAAGCATCGGGATAAATGATAGGAAATTAATTGGGTTTTATGTTCATCAAACTCGACCGAATTTTTACCTCTTACACGACTTTTCAATTGTCAGTTTTTGGCGAACTGACGGAAAAAAAGTGAAAATTTGTTCAAACTATACTAATTTTCAATGACAAATGTCCACGCAACCAGGGGCCCGCCGAAGCTGAAGCCGATTACCATCGAATTGTTTGAATGCGAAATTGAAAGTAACGCTTGAATTGTTGGTAATTATGTTTAGCTTTACTGGTAGAGACCATAGAGCTTTACTAAGCTGAAGATATTCATCAATAACACGCGTACACAGCATGTAAACAAACTCAGTGCGCCAATTTGTAAAACAAGTCTATTTAAAAAAAACCGGACAAGTGCGAGTCGGACTCGCCCACCGAGGGTTCCGTAGGTACGTAGTATCATTATTAAATTTGATATTTTTCATTATAAATAAGAAATAATTCGTCGAAAAAAATAAATAAAATATATTTTGCAATGTGTACATCAAGCCCTTTCATATGATACCCCATTTGAACTAGTAGTTTCAATTTGAAATTTCGACACCCTATAAAAAATATAGACCCCCTATTTTTTTAGATCTATTTACAAATGTATAGTTTTGAGATTTATTCCTGTACTTGTAGTCTATAACGATGTTACTTGCCAAATTTCATAGTTCTAGGTCAACGGGAAGTACCCTATAGGTTTTGATTCCTTTGAGTGTGTCGAAATATGCGTTTTTTGCTGAATAAACGGCCGTTACTTTTTTCTACGTAAACTTAGCAGTTTGATTTTTTTTTAACTTCATGGGACCGTAGACCTGTGTATACAGTTCAAATTTCAGCTTGATACCTCCACGCATTCTCGACATAGAAATGTTTGACAGACAGACAGACAGACAGACAGACAGACAGACAGACAGACGGACAACAAAGTGATCTTATAAGGGTTCCGTTTTTCCTTTTGAGGTTCGGAACCCTAAAAAGCATCCTGGGCATGGCAAGCAGGATTTATAATAGAATACCCAATCAACTGACATTGTTACCATTACAAATATTTAAGAATAGATTGTCTGCTATACTTATCGACAAATGTTATTACTCCATTAATGATTTTCTAAATGATACAACAATGTGATAATTGGTTATTAATTAATTACTATAATTTTTTATTTTTGACATCTTTTATATATTGTGACATACATTTATTATAATTATTTGATACAAAGATTATTATGCATGGAATTTTGTGACATTTATGTGTATAAATTAATTTTGTATGAAAATTTAATTAATAATGACGATATTATATCCACAAAGCCTGACTTTTGTAAAGTATTATGTGTATGAACATTTGTATGCCTGTGGGCAAAACATAGAGATCTGTTAATAATATAAACCAACACCATTGTGAATATCAAACACCTATGTTTAACAAATAAATTATTCTTATTCTTATTCTTATTCTCATAACTTTAAGCTAAGACCAATAGGCTTGTATACCATATTTTTTTTTTCGATTTGTTATTTAAAGACGTCACAATAATATAAATATAGGTGAAATAATTACTTCGATTGCATAAAAACTTCTCGAGATATGATAACTTGAAGATCACAATTTTGGACTATCCCGAAAACGCTCCATACAAAAGGCCACCACCTTGCTATTATTAAATCAGAAATTTGTACGACAGCTATGTTCATACAAAAGGCCACCACCTTGCTATTATTAAATCAGAAATTTGTACGACAGCTATGTTAAATATTGCGTTTATGTAGCCAGTGCCGTAACAAAAGTTAGGTATAGCATTTTTTATTGTTTCTACAATGGTAATATTTATTTTTTATAATTTCATACCTTTAAAATGGACTTTCCCACCAAACTTTGATCGAATATAAAACACGTCGGACATAAGTTATTAAAATTTTAAGATCGCAGATCGTTCTAGTTTTATGTATTTTACGTTACTGATAGAGTTTTTATAATTTTGTAACATTGGCAACTAGCCTATTTATGGAATCAAAAACTCCGGTGGTAACCAGCTTCAGCTTCGGCAAAAGGGCCCCAGGTTACCATAGAACCAACTTCAGAAATCGATAATGGATTTCCTTCGGTTGAAATTATAGACGATTCCATAGATATTATCTACAATCCACAACCCCTATAAAGTTCTGAAACATTGTAATAACATTTCCGAACTTTACGGAGTATCTGTAACATTTTCCGATATAACTGTTGGCGAATAAGGCCACATCCAAAGTCATCGGAGCGTAAACGCCGAGTCTGTTCGCTTTTGTTATTTTAATGTTAGCCAGTCAGCAGTCTAGTTGCGGGGAATAACAAGTTATGTACCACTGTCTCTTACTGACCCGAACAGGCGTACGGTTGCCAAATGCCCGGGATTACCGGGATTGTCCGGGAATTTAGGATCTTGTCTCGTATACAATTACACTGTCCCGGAATTCCAAAATACTAGTTTTTTTTCTATAAAATTACGAAATCACGCAAGCTAGAAGTCAAATAAATCACAAAATGAGCATAGACAGGAGGTGGAGAGCTATTGCCAAAGTTTTTTAGTTGAATGTAGTTGGAACTGAAATTCGATTAAAGTTGACATTAACACAAACAACATTCATCATCATTATCAGCCTGTACCCACTGCTCGATATAGGCCGTTCCCAATACTTTCCACCATATGCGATGCTCCGCTTTCCGTATCGAACCGCTACCACCGCTACCCTACGCTTCGTCGCCCCCATACGTGGCCTCCACTCTAGGACTTACCTCCCCCCATCTGCCATCGCTGACTCGGCAGATGTGGCCAGCCCACTGCCACTTCAACTCTCTGACTCTGAGAGCTATGGCGACCACTTTGGTTCTCCGTCGAATTTCTTCGTCCCGGATTCGATCCCTTACATTAGAGAAACGCAATGCTTGGACATTGCTCTCTCCATCGCTCGCTGTGCGACTTTTAGTCTATGAACCAACCCAACGGTCAGCGTTCAAGTCTCTGCACCGTAGGTCACATCGAGGAGGACGCAACAAACATTATTATTATATTGTTTTTAGTTTTTTTAATACTGCTTATTATTGAATAGATAAAAAAGTAGAACCTCTGAACCCTGGAACTATTTTACTGTACAAACATTCATGTAAATAAACGCGTGTGTTTTATTGGAAAATTTGGGGTTTGGGGTGTAAGGGGTTCATCAACATCTTTGAGCCAAAGCCAACTTCACCTGCACGTGGTGCACCCTGCTGACAAACAAACGAGGCTCTGGCGACAAGAGAGGTAGGGCATAGCATATTTTTTAAGCTGCCCGACTGGGGAAGTACCTCCACCTCATAGAATACCGCAGCCAAATAACAATTCCCTTGAGGGTGGTTGTGTTCCTGCGAGTGAGTGAGGTCACTAGAACGAAGGAAAGGAAGGAAGGAGAATTAGGCTGGCAACGGATCGGCGACCCCTTGGTGTTGCTGAACTCCATGGGCGGTGGTGATTGCTTTCCATCAGGTGACCCACATGCTCGTTTCCACACTCTCATATTAAAAAAAATCTAATAAGTCACATTTTGACAACTTGTAATCAAAACTGTAAAGTAAAACCCCTCGATTGAGGGCCAGACTCGTATCCCAACAGTGGGATGAATAAGGATTGATGACTACATTTGAACACTACATATCAGGAACTTGTTTCCTGCAGGCAAGTCTCTCTTATCTGCCAAAAACAAGGTTAAACATCTGATTCCCATTCCGTTATCAGCAACTAATCTAGAAGATATATTTGACTATAAAAATAACATCCAGCGCCCCGCTGTCTCCGTGTAAATAAGCCTTAATTGGTTCGCGGCAACAACTCCATTTGCACAAATTGAATTTTTCCATCGAACGGCGAAAAGCTTGTAATTTCAATTCGAAGAAGCTCAGCTGGTTCTATGATTTGACTCTCGTCTCTCGTCCGTCGGTCGAGTGGCTATGCAATGTCTACTTTGACTCCGGGGTCGCGGGTTCGGTCCACGCGCAAGACAAACATTTGTGTGAATGAGCATGTCTGATTATCTTGGTCTGAGTGTTGTCTATGTATTATATGTATATATCTATTTAAAAGAAATTTATTTACGTACTTATTCTAGTATGCATAGTACAAGCTTTGCGCTTTATTTGGGACTAGAGTGCGCTGTATAAATTGTCCAGGAATATTTATTTATGTATTTTCATTATTTGACCGATGTTCTTTTTTTATACATCGACAGGCGGCAGACTAGCATACGGCTCGCCTGATGTAAAGCGATTATTAGTTTTATGGTAAAATTGGTTAGTTGTCTATATCATACATCGACGTGAACCCTTATTCATCAACTGCTGGAATATAGGTCACCCCTCAATCAAAAGAGTATAGAGCATACTCCACCACGTTGCTCAACTGCGGGTTGGCGGAGGCCAGTGTTTTCTTCCTAAAGGCAACTCAATGACTTGGCTTAACAACGGTAATGTAATGACAACAGCACGGAGCTCTTTAGGAGAGCTTTCCAATTATCGGTTCAGGCAAATCCTTATTTTTTTAAATTAGCTCAGGATATTGGCACCTCTTCGCCTAATGGAAAGCGAAAAGAGAAGCCCCAATCGCATTGGCAACGGACAAGAGACCTTGATGTCTTGTCAGTTGACGCCGCCATGCTGGCCTACAAGATGCTTCTTCACGCATCGCTTGAAGGATCCTATATTGTATGAATGAGGAAATACATATGCCGGCAACGCGTTCTACTTTTTAATGGTGCGACATAAATAGGAGTTGCCAAACTTTTTAGTAGCTTTTAGAAGGAACTCCGCAGGACATATTGCGAGCCTTTATATGGCTACGGTAAACGCTTCACATCAGGTAGCCCACCCGTAGTATAATAAAAATAAAAATGGCGCCAGAGTTAATCAGTTCAATTGTAGCTTGCGAGACACACCTTATTTGCTTGTCTGTATCAAACATATTTCTGTCAGTAGGTAACGTTATCTAATAGCTCGAACATCTATTCGAACCCCATGCGTGACCTGTTTCCAATAATAAAATGCGTGTTGTCTCGATTCTCTAGTGTCTAGGTCACGCACGCACTAAACGAATACCTACCTCCAGTGTATCAAAGTAGCTTTAGTAAAGTACCTTTAGGTTGACATTCCTTCGTATTTTTCAAGTTCAATAGGTCTATTTTCGGTCTCAAACATAATAGAAGCAACATTTACGACTGTTAGGAAGTTTGGTCCAAATTGATAGACCATTTTGTTGGCAATGATGACAAAGCTTCATTAGATACCCAGTTACGAATCTCAACACTAGCTTTCCGATGCGCGATAACAACATCAACTGATAGACGAGCAACGGTCGTATTCCTACAGCTAATGCGCCCCTGTGCACCATCATTTCGGTCATATCACAGGATTGCCAGCCTCTCGCCCAGTAAACCATCCAGCCCCCCTAGCCAAGTGTAATTCGTAGCGTAAAGAACGTTAGATAGGTCACGTGTCATTTGTCAATTCTCATACTAAAATGTTAGATTTTGACAAATGTCACGTGATTTATCTAACGTTCGTTACGCGATGAATTACACTTGGCTAGGGGGGCTGGCAAGAGGATCTTACCGCCACGCTATCGCGCAGCTACTTCCTAACCTTCCTACTATTCGGCGCATATATTATAAAGGTTAGTGATATTATTTTCTATTTCGATTTTACAAGCTTTAGTTTTTTCACGTGCTAACGTCTTATAAATCTATGAACGTCGGCTGCACGCACGAAAAAGCATGACTCATTGTCACGTTCCAGAGCCGAGCGTGCAAACGAGAGCGCGGCTTGTGACGCATCTATCTCTCTTCCTCTCCATCGGCCGACTTTACAGACAACCAAATGTTTTTTATTTGGTTGGTCAAAATGTCTTCGCCTGATGGAAAGCACAAGTGAAGACTAAATGTGAGGATGACGACTGCCATCACTGTCATTACCGCAGCGCTGGCGGTCCATCCCTTGACGACCCATGTAAGTATTTCTTAACGCTTCGTCTAAACGACCCTGGGTTACAGGTAGCGTAACCCAAGGTCGGGTCGGCGGAAAGGAAATAAGTGTGCCGGCAGTGAATTCCACAACATTATGGTTCGGCAGAGAAATGAGTTGCAGAGAAAGAGTTCCCGAAAGTTGTAGAGAGTTTCACCAGTTAATTTGACCCACTTCCCAATGTCGTAACGTAACCAAACGAGTAAGTCAAATTTCATCTAGATCAATCTAGATGAATATTGACTCGTTTGGTTCTTGTGCAACAATGCACGATTATCCAAATGGCACCATTTTAATCCAATATGGCGCCCGGCACAAAATGGCGATTTTCAATTTCAACACTAATACCTATGATATGGATATCAAAACGAAAGGCGCGAAGCAGAGTAAATAATTTTTTGACGTAAGTACGTCTTTGAAATTGCTTCCCTAGGGAGGGAATTATAACAAAAACACGAATGATAACAAAATCGGGGGATACAGTTTGGTGTTGCAGCTACAAATCTATCATCTCCATCCAAAATTCAATCACGCCACTGGATAGATGAAGGATCAAAGGATTTATTACGCCAAGTAAGGACCATGGAATCGTGTGCGGGGGAGGGGGAAGCGCTGCCATTTTGAGATAATTTTAGCGCATATAACGTATTCACGTACAACACATGACCATGTCCATTACACAGACATACCTCATTTATTGGTTCTTTTGTATCATCAACTAATACAACTAAAAGCTTGTTTGAAAAAATATATATTTTATCTATTCTTGTTATTCTATATATATTTTTTTTTCGTTAAGGAAAACCATCAGCTTTTAGCTGGCGCCTGCAACTTCGTTCGCGTCAAATTTCCTTTTAGTGATTTCTGCTATGCATTTTTTAACAGGCAAAGTTGCTACTATAAATGGCAATTAACTTTCTTCACTGAGGTCCGATTTCAATTAAATAACGCCTATACCTAGCTTCTAGTTGGTTTTTGGGGTGTAAGTGGTTCCTCAAGTTCTATGAACCAAAGCCAACTTTACCTGCACGCGGTGCACTCTGCTGACTGACAAACGAAGCTCTGGCGAAGAGAGGTAGGGAGCGGAATTGTAAGCTATCCAAAATAACAATTCCCATGAGGGTTGTTGTGTTCCTGCGAGTGAGTGAGGTCACCAGAACACCAGAAAGGAAGGAGACGCTGCGTTGGCAGCGGAGGTGGCGGCGCGCGAGCAATATTTTTAAAGTTGCGAGCGTTAATATGGCTAAGGTAACCGCTTCACATCAGGCGGGCCGTATGCTTGTCTGCCACCCGACGTAGTAAAAAAATAAAAAAAATTGAGCATAATCTATATGTGAAAACGACGATGACGACGACACGAGCAAAAAGGAAAGATTTTATACTATGTCTTCCTATGCATCGTAACTGCCAAACGAATGAACCGATTATGATCAATTTTTCTGTTAGATTTGTGTTTTTACCCAAGTAACGAAATCAGGGTTGTTTTTACCCGACTGCGACAGAAGGAGAGTTATGTTTTTCGAGAGTATGTATGTATGTATGTATGTATGTATAATTGTTTGGCACGCTCTGCAGCCTGAACGACTGGATGGATTTTAGCTTGAG
Source organism: Hypsopygia costalis (assembly GCA_937001555.2). NCBI lineage: Eukaryota > Metazoa > Arthropoda > Insecta > Lepidoptera > Pyralidae > Hypsopygia > Hypsopygia costalis. Next base: position 18,746,232 of record OW443349.2, on the reverse strand, counting down.
AGGTCGTCGTTAGATTCGTATTTGCTGTGAGCGTGACATAGGCTACATCAAATATAAAAAAAAATCAATATGGCGGCTGTGAGCCGCAAAATTGTCGTTGCAGTAATTTTTCTTCTAAATATATTGATATGGGTATCAAAATAAAGGGTCTCGATGACCTAATTTCAATTTGTTATATTAGTTTTTGCCTGCGGCTTTGCTTGTATGGAATTATATTATTGTTACGCGTGATTAATAAATCTGCCGTAGGTGCAGTCGGGTTTTTGATTTTTTTAATTAACTTATAACTTGTTGGAGTCTATGTATGTGTATTTCTTTGGCACGCTCTACAACATATCATCATCATCATCAGGTCCATTTTAGTTTCCACTACAGGAGCACGACCCTCTCTCGTCCGTCCTAGACGGAACGAGGATTTGGCCTACAACTCCCCACGCTGGCCAAACGGGTTGGGGAGGCCTGATCGATATTTGATAATGTATTTCCCTTAGTCGCCTTGTACGACATCCACGGGAAGAAACGGAGTGATTCTATTCTAGTCTGCCGGAAACCACACGACTAACAACCTATACATTGATGGATTTCAACATATGAATTGTAATTAAATTCCTCTGTTATGTATGAGTAACATAGGATGTATTATTTTAATATGGCGTTCGAAAAAAAAAAGGAAAATAATAACAAAAACAATATTAGAATTTTGCAGTCAAGTTTTTCGTTTCAGCATTTTTTTTAAAGGTGACTTGATAGTGTGTTCTTCAAGAGAATAAGTCCATCCATTTGACAGTCATCAGCTCATTGCTGTTTGCCTTATCTTCGTATTCAAAATAAAGAAGTTCCCAATTCTGAAGCGTGCTATAACGACCCTTACCTTGGTGCCTTCAACGCTGATAATCCTGTAGAGGTTCCTCGAGGAGTCGTAGAAGAAGGAGACGGAGACGGCGGCGGTGCTCGCAGACATCCACGACCGCTTCGTCTTCGGGTCTATGTGGAACACGTGCGCCTTGCACGTGAAGATCGGCTGCTCACTACTGTGCAAAATTAGTACAATTACACATCAGAAATTTTAGGGTTATTTTGGGGTGTAAGTCGCTCACCGTGATCTTTAGAGCCAATCTCAAAAAAGGGAAAAGATAGATAGGTTAATTTTGCATGCCATAAGGTAAAATGTATACGGAACATGTAAACCTTATTACTTAAGATCTTTTTTAATGTACCTACATTTTAAGCAAAATAAATGATTCTAATTCTGATTCTGATTCTGAGGTTTATAGGGTATATTGCAGTGTTGGCAGGATTAAAACAGATGATTTAAATAGTGTTTAAAACAGTTTGAATTAAAACCGTGTTGTTTATTAGCTTATTTATTACATGCCTACCTGGTTAGTAATGAAATATTAGAAAAAACACACGTTATTATTTTATTTTTTTTATACTTCGTCGGGTAACAGACAAGCATACGGCCCGCCTGATGTGAAGCGGTTACCGTAGCCATATTAACGCTCCCAACATAAGATATCGCTCGCGCGCCGCCACCCCAGCTGCCAACGCAGCATCTCCTTCCTTTCTGGTGACCTCACTCACTAGCAGGAATACAACAACCCTCAAGGGAATTGTTATTTGGCTGCGGTTTCTGTGAGGTGGAGGTACATTCCCCAGTCGGGTAGCTTACAATTACGCTCCCCACCTCTCTTTTCGCCAGAGCTTCGTTTGTCAGTCAGCAGGGTGCACCGCGTGCAGGTGAAGTTGACTTTGGTTCAAAGATGTTGATGAACCCCTTACACCCCAAAACACACTAGTATTATGTATCTCTTTTTAATTATAAATATTTTGGGCAATTCCTTATTAAATATTAATATTAGAACGTACAGGGCGAATGTAAAGCGTTCGGTATTGATTAGAGACCGATAGGCGACATAAAAGCAATGTTTATCCATTGATCGATTTTTGTAAATGATTACTATGGCGAATGGGAAAATAGTCTGAAGAATTAAATGAAATATTATAAGGTTAATTGATTTGAAATGAATGGTCTTAGTATTAATACTTAGGGTTAATATTAAAGAAAAGAACCCAAAAAAAAAAAAAAAAATAAGTCTTGCTTAAAACAATTCGACTTGTTTAATTAAAAAAAACTAATTTTAACTGGACTGGGGAAGACCTCCACTTCAAATAACAATTTCCTTGAGGGTTGTTGTGTTCGTGCGAGTGAGTGAAGTTAGCAGAAAGGAAGGAGTAGTTGCGTTGGCAACGGGAGTGACGGCCCGCAAGCTACATTTCTATCTGCGAGCATTAATATGGCTACTATAACCGCTTCACAGCTGGATGCTTATGGGTCAAAATCACCAAGGTGGAGAATTTGCTTTAGCAGCAAATAAACGTCTAAATTTAGTCTATTTAAAGAAATAGTTATTGTAAATATTACTTAACTGTGTTCATATTAACTGTACATAATATTTTATACTGAAAAAGTGCTTTACTTTTATTATTATTTGAAGAAATAACTACAAAAAATCATTTCGAGAACGCGTCCGAATGTAGCAATCATCAGAAACTATCTTTGGAAATATTCATAAAATAAAATAAATTGAAAACTTTTTCTTACTTAATGGCCTACAATTTTATCATAGATTAATTAATTACTGTTATTACTAAAGAAAGAATAGAAATTTAAGAAAAGCAATCCAACATATTGTGTCCGGCAATGTAAGCGTCATTTTAGTGAACGCAATTTTGATTCTCAGTCAAAATTCAGTTTTTGAACGCAACCTTTAGTTGTCTATGGTACAGTGATGTGAACGATGTAAACAAACGGTTGTCGTCTCTCATTTTCGGCAAAACAATTGAAAATAAGTGGTAAGTATCTTTCAATTCATTGTTTATAGAGCGTACATCAATACGTCATCATACCGGGAATGCGTTTCTCAACTTGGAATATTGAAAGATAAGTTTTGTAGCGTTTTATAACAAATAGTAACCTCAAATATTTTACAATAACAAAGCCGAACATGATGTCAAAGATGGCTGCCGTCTAAAAAGCGCGCGTTGTTTTAAAAGAGTCATTTCGGGAACGGTCATTTCGGGACCGTTCCCGGACTTGACGGAGCGTTCTCGAAATGATGATGACGTTCCCGGAATGACTTTCTCAAATAAACGCGCTCTGTTATTATAACTATTGATTAATTAATATAGTGTATGTTGTGCTAACATATTTTTTAATATATATTTAATATTTTTTAGCAATATGGAGTCTCATGTAGCTGTAAAAAATAAAAAACATCCGAAAAAGCAAGTTAAAAAGAATAGTTCGGCTTACTTGCAACAACGAGAGAAAGCCAATGCTAGGAAACGGAAATTTTTAGATAAGATGACGGAGGAAGAGAGAGAAATAAAAAGGGCAAAGGATAGAGCGTACTATCAGAAAAAAAAAGCTGAAAAGAAAGTTAAAAACATTGATGAGATGACTGAGAGAGAAAAGCGAAAGCAGAGAAAAATTTGGAAAGAAGCATCAAAAAAATACAGAGAAAAAAAGAAGGCAATATCAAGTATAGTAAATAATACTCCGCCCCAGTCTGATGATGAATTAGCTGCAGAACGGTCTTTAGTGAGAAGAACAGTGGGAAGAAAAATTGTTCGGAAGGATAGAGCCAAAGCATACCGTAAAATAAAACAACAAGAGAAAACAATTGCTAACATTAAACGTAAATATGAAACTTTAAAGAAAAGACTAAGAAGAAAAGAAAAAAGAGAACAGGTACCAATAACTCCTAACAGCAAAGTTGACGCATTGATTAAAAATGTCGACGTGCCTCCTGAAGTGCGCAAATCTCTCTTATTCAACGAAGTACTGACTGCGCAATTAAAAGAAAAGGCATGTACTTTAAGAAAAAATTCCAAAGAGAGGGAAGTCTTCCAAAAATGTGTTAGCGGTAACATGGTACGGAAATATAAATTGCTTCATATGGCTAAGATTTTTTTGCCAAAAGAGAGAACCAGTACATCGATTCTGAAGTCTGATACCAAAATTCGTGAGGTAGTTTTGAAGGAGGAAGTACGTAAAAAAGTAGAAGATTTCTTCGAAAGAGATGATGTCAGCAGGATGTGCCCAGCCAAGAGAGATTTTGTGAAGAAGAACGGTATTAAGAAGCAAAAACGCCTCCTTTTATTCACAGTTAAAGAACTGACGTCAAAATTCGTTAAAGAAACTGGAATAAATTTACCTTATGCAACATTATTAAGAGCAAAACCGTTTTGGGTGGTAGCTCCAACATTCAGAGACAGAGAAACTTGTTTATGTGTCAAACACGAAAATTTCGAATTTAAACTGAACAAATTAAAAAACTTACAACAAATTAATCACGGGAGTGTAGAGAAAAACATCGAGGATTATAGTTGCGACATAACTTCTTATGACTGCATGAATGGTTTGTGTGATATATGTAAAAATCCGAAGCTTGAGTCAGCTGATAATGCAGATTCTGTGACATATTTCCAATGGAAGTCTGTTATTGAAGAAAAAAATATAAAAGGCGAGAATAAGAAGTTCAAAATCACAAAAAAGGTTGTTATTTCAAGTACAGTGAATGAATTAAAAACGGCTTTTATTGAAGATATTCCAGTTATGAAAAAACATCTGTATGGCATTTATAATTACAACAAACTGAAAAAAGAGCTGAAAGAAAATTTAACTGAAGAAGAGGTAATGATACAGATAGACTTTTCAGAGAATTACACAACTAGATATGCAAATGAAATCCAATCAACACATTTTGCAAAAAAACAATTGTCTATTCATACAGGTGTATATTATACACGAAACGTTTACAATGGTTTAAAATCCCGATCTTTTGCTACTGTGAGTGAAAACTTGGATCATCAAGCCCATGCGGTATGGACTCATATGAAACCGATTCTACAAATAATATTGGAAAATAAAGATATTAACACGCTTCATATCTACTCTGATGGACCAACTTCGCAATACCGTAACCGAACTAACATACATCTCTGGTTACAAACATTAATAAAGGAATTCAAACAGATAACAAAATCTACTTGGACATACAGTGAACCTGGCCATGGTAAAGGACCCATGGATGGCGTAGGTGGTACTCTTAAAAGGACTGCCGACAGGCATGTGTTAATGGGACAAGATATTAAAACATCCTCTGACTTAGTAAATTTGTTTACAGAGTCTACTATACTGGTAAAAGAGATTCTTGATGATGACATTTCTAGAGCAAAAGACTTGGTTCCGAAAACCATAGATGCCATACCAGGTATCATGAATATTACAAAAATTACATGGCAAAGAGGACCAGAAGTTACAATTAAAATATACCGACACGAACGTTTTGAAAAGCAACTGAAAATGTCTGTATTATCTGGCAGTTTATATCCGAACTCTGAACCAAAAAACATGAGAATACCTTCAAGTAAGTCTCCTGAACCAGAAGAGCCTATGGATACAATTGAAATACAAAATTTGCTGCAATTGAAGAGACGGAACATTTACAATATCATTTACTCATCATCATCCGATGATGAGGAGAATTTAATGTCGATTTCTCTTCGTCAACAGACTGCGGAAAAATCAATTACAGTTGAAGCTGGTACATCTTACAATCAAGGCAAGGAAAACCTACACCCAAATTTAATATGCCCTGGAACCTTTATTTTAATTAGAGTACCTACACAAATGAAAACTGTCTATTACAGATATGTTGCCATCTGTAAGACAGGTGTCGATAAAGACGATGGAGAAATCCTAGTCACATTCTTGAATTCGGTGCGTAATAATGCAAAAAAATTTAAATTAAATCCGAGTGATGTATCTTACATTGCATTTGAGCAAATTATAAGTATTATTTCAACGCCAATACTGAAAAAAGAAAATAATAGAGAGTATTATTACTTTGAGACTGATATTGATGTTTATGAAAAATTCTAATGTTTGTTTCTTTTTATATGATATTATATTCATGTGTTTAATTAATATGCTTAGAAGAACTTGTTTTTGATGAAAAGTTTATTTAATATTAACTACAAAACAATAAGTGTTTAAATGGTTTGATTATTACTATCACAATAAAAGTTTAATCTGATTATTAAGAATTTCTAATAGGCAGTGTACAACAATTAAAAGACTGTAAAGTGATTTAAGTTACGTTTTTGTTAATTAAGAACCTTATACCAAAATGAATAAATAAGTACGACGTACAAAACACTGCTTATGATTTTACAACCCTAAATTGTATCTATATCGTCATTTAGGGAACACTCGCATCATTCCGCGAACACCTAATCATTTCCGGGAACATCACTAAACTCACAGATAACACATTATTATTTTAGATATTAAACAAAAGGTCCTGATAATATTAAAATAAGGCGAACCTCTTATATCTATAGCATGTTAATTTATATATAAAACAGCGATATTTCTCACATTTAGATAGTTTAGACAAAAAAAATTGTCATTATAGCTCCATTTGCACTATATTTTGCCTTTTAACGTCTTTATTGGTAATTTCATTACATTTCCTTAATTTCTATTTATAAATAACATATATCCGCTACTGTACAAGGAAAAGAATAAATACTTATGTTATATTTTAATATTATTATAAACGTTACAAAAACGTTCTCGTAATGATTTTTTTCAGCGCTAGTTCTCTTTAAAAATGAAATTACAAGAGTAGTAATCAATTCTATGCTCTGCCAACGTAAATATTGTTTAAACATAAGTTTAGTGATCCTTTAGGCTGATCATCAAAGTAATAGCTGCTAGGTTAATTCATCGTCAAACAGAATGTGGAATTTGCCACCTTGGTGATTTTGACCCTTATGCTTCCGTATACACAATACTATTTCCCATTCTCATGAAAACATGTCTACTTTCTTCTCCCTTGGTTTGTGAACCCTTAATAATAATAATAAATATTTATTTCAGCTTCCGTTTTACAAAATGTTTACCTTAAAGACATAACATACATAAAAAATATTATAAAAACATAAAACTATTTTAATGCTCTCCTAGTAGCGGCCATTTTTTTTTATTTTATTTTTTAGGTGTGTGTTAGGACGTGGTCCCATTGCGAGCTATTTACATCTTTTGCTATTTTGTATATCGAGAAGAGTTAATCTAAATTAATTTTCTGTTTACACTAAACAAATTATTGAAATTTCATCGCAACTTGTACCGAAATTAATTACTATTACTAATTAGTATTAATATTGTACCGAAGAAATACCTCACAGAAGGCTGCAGCCAGAGGGCAATTCTCGTAATTAAAATGAAGTCAAAATTCAGTTCCGATCCAGTTTCGATCTCACAAATGTCAAATTTGGTATTTTCGTATCACAATATGAAACTTCAAAGTGTAACTTATAAATAAATAAATATTCCTGGACAAATTACACACTGCCATCTAGTCCCAAACTAAGCAAAGCTTGCATGCTATGCTATGCTATGGGTACTATATATAAATACATTTTTTTTTGTAAATATGTACACACATAATATAATACATAGAAAACACCCATATCAAGACAAACATACATGTTCAAGCACACAAATATTTGTCTTGTGCGAGGATCGACCCCGCGACCTCGAGTCGAATTGGTTATTGCTAGCCATTCGACTAGCAAGCTTGTCAATTTAAGTCGTCGATTTAAGTGGGATTATATCGAAATATAGCCGAAAATTACACAAACTAAGAATGTTATTTTGCTGACAATTAGAATTGACAATAATTAATGAATGAAAATCAAGTATATAATTTTTAGCTAATTCACAATTCAAACGATTCGGTTCGATTCGGTCAGCTTTTGTTCTGCAATCGTAAAAACGGACTCAGCGAAGTTTTTTACTCAAGTTGTAGAGTATGGCTACTACGCTTCACATCAGGTGAGCCAAATGCTTGTCTACCAGCCGACGTAGTAATTGTTATTTGGCTGCGGTATTCTGTGACGTGGAAGTACCTACCTCTCTTCGCCTCCTTTGTCAGTCAGACGAGGTTGGCTTTTGATCAAAGATAAATAATCAACTTACACCCCAAATTTTATAGCAAACTAGCAGTCAATCGGCTTCGCCCGCATAGTCCAGGGGTGCAGGATTATCCGTTGGGTCAATCTAAAGATTGTCTGAAAATTTCGTTGAAATCAGTCCAGCCGCTTCGGAGTCTACACGGAACATACATACATACTTTCTCTTTTATAGGTATATATATTTATATAAGATAAGATAGAGTAGCTCGCACTGGGACCGCGCCCTTAGGAATTCTAGAATTCCGCATTGCATTTTAGATAGCTGGTATCAGGACAATTGACATGACTGACAGACATTCCATGATAAGATACAGACAGTGAAGTGCATGGATCGCTCTGGATTACTTCAAATATTTATGTCAATCGTTGTTTCTCAACCTTTGTTATATCACAGTAGAAGTAATAGAACAGTATGGCCAATCCCTGCCGCTCTCTTGTATCAACCTCACCTCCCCTCTGAGACAAATCTGGAACAGTTTGTATGGCGGTGCACGCACACACGCTCATTTGCGCCCTGCACAGACGTCATTGTCTATGTAGTAGTGAACGCCGCGACATTTGTATGGAGTACTCATTGACTAGTAACAGTACCTACAGTGTATTTCAATAGCTACAACATGTGTTCAATATAGCCCAGGACATTTTGAGTTAGGGAGGAAGTGGGTCACCACGGTGTTTAGAGCCAAAGCCTGCCTCGCCTGCACGTGGTACACCCTGTCGACTTGACAAAGAGGCTCTGACAAAAGAGAGGTAGCACAGTGTATTTGTACCCGACTTGAGAAGTACCTCCACCTCACAGTATATCGCAGCCAAATAACAATTCCCTTGAGGGTTGTTATGTTCCTGCGAGTGAGTGAGGAGAAAGGAAGGAGTTGCTGTGTTAATATGGATACAGTAACCGCTTAACATCAAGCGGGCCGTATGTTTGTCTTATCTGCCACCCGTCGTAGAAAAAAACGCATTTACCATAAATTTTCTATTTTCACTTTTTTTTTTTAAAACGGTGCAGGATATCACCACGCATTCCCACCGCTGTGTCTCCTGTGTAGCCAGGATTAACAGCGGCGACCACCAAAAATCAAATGAATAATGAAGTCCATTGCAGTCCCATGGATAAAACTACGGCTGCCTTGTACATGTTGTGGTATATTTCGCTTACAAACCTTCATTAATTTGTAATTGTTCTTTAAAACACTAGTTTTTTTTTTAATTATTGACAAAAATTACAATTAAGGAAACATTGGTGTCCGTCTGTCTACATGTCTAACAATTCTGTAATTTTTAGGCATAAGAGCGTATATAAACATAGTTCAATGTAACCATAGACTGAATAAATATAGCAATTATGACGAGCTCGGTGGTCGAATGGCTGGCAATGGCCACTTTGACTCCGAGGTCGCGGGTTCGATCCCCGCACATGATAAACATTTGTGTGCGTGAACATGTGTGTTTGTCTTGGTCTGGGTGTTTTCTATGTATTATATGTACGTACATATTTACAAAAAAAAAATGTATTTAAGTATAGTATCAGTTATCCAGTACCCATAGTACAAGCTTTGCTTAGTTTGGGCAAACCCCGGCCACTCCATACAAAAATGGCACTTTTGCATGTAGTAACCAAATGACGTCTGTACACGTGCCTATGTTTGAGTGACGTTCTCTAGGGCTGACATTATTCAATTATTAGTCGGACATGTAAGGGGGTGTAAGTGGTTCATCAACATCTTTGAACCAAAGTCAATCTTACCTGCACGGGGTACACCCTGCTGACTGACAGACGAGCCTCTGACGAAAAGAGAGGTAGGACATAGCGTATTTTTTAAACAACCCGACTGACGAAGTACCACCATCTCACAGAATACCGCAGTCAAATAACAATTTCCTTGAGGGTTGTTGTGTTCCTGCGAGTGAGTGAGGTCACCAGAGACGATGGAGTTGCTGCGTTGGCAGCGAGGATGGCAGCGCGCGAGCGATATTTAATGTTGCGACCGTTAATATGGTTACGGAAACCGCTTCACATCAGGTGGGCGTAGTGAAGAAAAAAAAACATAGTAAATACACTACACTGACTTCAGCCAATATTTATAAAACGCCTTGTATAATTGCCATTGCTAACTTACCCAAAATTTTATATTTTCTAATCACCACTAAATCAAACGTTCGCCTTCCGAGCACCGGTTCATTGTAATGGTCAAACCATTTCATTCTTACTAATTGTAGCTTTTTACTATTCATATAAATGCATGCGCAATGATTTGATTCATTTTCATATTCACATGGAACAAACGTAATTTAAAACTAATACCACACATGAGATCACGCACAATAAACATTGAAATGTAAAAAGAAAATTGTAAACAATAAACCACCATAACTCAAGTGACAGCAATGTCACTTTCGCGTCTGCGCACTCACTTGCTCTTTGAGACATATAATGCTATCCTTTTCTCATCTCGTATTAATTGTATCTTGTATCCTACTTTGACAGACATGAATTAGTTATGATGAATCTATGGCTGCCGCATGCTTTTTAGGTAATTTATAAAAAAATCTGTACTTTATTTCATCCAAAGGGATCGAATAAATTTATTTTTTTGATTTTCCATGTGTTGAGATATCCATCCACTGCACAAGTAACTTCCATCTTTTAAACTGAATGGAGAATAAAATACGAGCGACGTCAATTTGTAGGACGTTGCATCCATTGCCAACGGTTCCAAATCGGTTCCATAGGGGAGGTGAGGTCGACTAGTGAGAGCGGCAGAGAGTGTCCATACTGTACGTTAGTACTATTACTTATACTGTGGTTTGGGACTAGATGACAATGTGTAATTTGTCCAGGAAAATAATAATAAAATAAATTAATGACTCAATAGGATAAATGGGAGTCATAAAGCAGGGCAATTTAGGAACAATTAACAGTAATTGAATAAATATTTTTCTATAATTATCATGCATGAGTCAACTGAAAAGCAGAAGGAATTAGACAATTGACGAACGTGGCTACTGCGCGTCTAGTCTATTAATAGTTACTTAAACAGTATTATATCCAAGCCCCCCCCCCCCCCCCCCCTTAATAAAAATGTGTGTGACGTGTCTAAGTGCCAACAAGGGCCCAATGCCAAAAACAAACACAAAATTTTATTATTTCGGCTGAACTCCCATTAACCCCTCGCGTGACACAGTCTTCTGGTGGGAACAGCGTTGGTACAGCGCTTAGTAGAGTGCTAAAATTCGCTGCATGCGAAAGGTTAACAAAGTTTTTGTAAACGTAAAAAAACAGCAACAATGAACACAGCATGTGGTTACCGCAACAACCAAAGTTTATCTTGAGCTTGTACACGTCTCAGACGGTATATTATCTCGGCTATTATTATGAGACCAGTCACTATATATTTATTGTAAACTAGTGGCACGACCACGCTTTGCTGTGGCTCAATCTACCCGTTCCCATCTAATTTCATATTCATTTATGAACGGAAGCATAATAAATATTTCAATCCTTTTTCAACTGACACTATTTGTATGGGTAAATGATTTTTTGTTTTTTTTTTCATAATTTTTTCCATTCGTTTTAGTAGTTATTCGAAAACCATGTAAATCGGTCCAGCCATTCTCATGTTATAATTGTTCAAACAAACCCGACTTTGTTTTATATATATAGAAGATTACAAGTTAACCTGACTTTACCAAATAGAGCAACATTTTCAGTGGAAATCATCTTTCTTTGATTTTCCTATGCAAACTTTTTTTTTATACTACATCGGGTGGCAGACAAGCATACGGACTGATGTGAAGCGGTTATGTTAGCTATATATGTATATGCTTGCGCAACATGAAGTATCACTTGTGTGCCGCCACCCCCGCTGCCAACGCAAGAGCTCCTTCCTTTCTGGTGACCTCACTCATTCGCAGGAACCCTCAAGGCTGATAAAACAGTAGCTATGCCCCTGATTAATTGCTCCTAAACCGTCATGCACAAAAAAAGAATAGAATACTTCAAAAATTGCCAAGTTTATGAGATTTTTGACATATTGTCCAGTCCAGAGCAACAAGAAACACTTCCATTTATTTAAAAAAAATATATATACTACGTCGGGCAAGGACAAGCATACGGCCTGCTTGTGTGAAGCAGTTACCGTAGCCATATTAACGCTCACAACATAAAATATCACTCACCACCCCCGCTACCAACGCAGCATCTCCTATCTTTCTGGTGGCCTCACTCACTCGCAGGAACACAAAAACCCTCAAGGGAATTGTTATTTGGCTGCGGTATTCTATGAAGTGGAGGTACATTACCCAGTCAGGTAGCTTACAATTACGCTCCCTACCTCTCTTTTCGCCAGAGCTTCGTTTGTCAGTTAGCAGGGTGCACCGCATGCAGGTGAAGTTGGATTTGGTTCAAAGATGGTGATGAACCACTTACACCCTAAATATTTTCAATGTTATTGATACATACAGATAAACTGGACCCTGTATCACATGTGTCTTCAAACTACTAGAATCTGTTGCGAATATGTAAAACGCGATTTCTCACTATGTATATCTCTCAATTTGGCATTGTTTGTCCGTTGGATCTATTCTGCGTAACATGGTCCAACTGTCCTTCTACTTAAATAATTAATTTCAGAGTAAATACTAATTCCCACTCAATCAACTGTGTGTTACAGGTAGGTTGATGTATGAAACCATGGTACAAAAAATATGAGTACTCATATTTCATTACTATTTATTCTCACAACAGCTAGTAGCATTGTTATGATAATTATCACATGCTTAAAACCTTCAGATCTCAACAAAAAAAGACCTAATTCTAGCGCAAATTGAAGGTAATGAGTACCAATTAGAACAATTGTAATTCTAGTAACTAGACTCACTTATGTATGAAAAAGTCACCCAAGTATGAAAGTGGTAGTATTATAATTATAAATAGCCGACAGCGGCCCAACGACCTTCCAGTCGAGGTAAAAGCACTCAATCGAATGCAATCGATGTGCAATGGCCCGTTTATGAGCAAATGCAATATTACACACGACAGCCAAGCAAGTATTATGAAAATAATATAATCAACAATCCATAATTGCCGCCTAAAATATTTATAAACACTGTGTGTGATAAGTTTTATTCAGGTAAACCTAAAATACCCCTTCGCATTGGTAAATGCATCCCCTCCCTAAAAATAACAAGGCGAGTTTATATTGCGAATTTTCGCACCTTCCAATGGATTTACGCATGTAAAGATACTCGTTAAATATTATCAATTAATTAGAATTTAACTCACCCCATGGTTTCTTTCCCTGCTGTCATTTAAACACAAATATTTTATAATTTAAATTTATTTCATACTTCCCAATTTTTCACTCATGAACTGTCACAAGCGGCGATTAGCCATAAACTAAGGAATTTTTAGTATGACCAGTTAAAAAATAGTCTATGATCAGTTTAAAATTTTCATAACACCTAAAGATTTGTAAAAATAATCTGATAATAAAAATGTGCAGGTAGCGTATGAAAAAATCTGATAAAATAAATAAACGGCAGAAAATATGTGTATAAAGTAAAAAAAAGGTTTAATTACAATGCAATTCCTGTCAGTGCCATCTATTAACGGGTAGGGAAACCAAGACGAAAGTTTTCTATTTTGTTTTAATTTAGCTATTCAATAATAGATGGCCATTATTTTTCTCCAAAATTAATGTTTCCTGAGTAAATATTGTACATAATTCGTGAACCAAAACACTTTTTTTCTGATTACAGAAAAAAGAAATAGAATATTTTAAATCTGATCAAAATGTTATTATTATGTTATTGAGTCACATGTTATTGTTAGAAAAATCCATTTTGAACAATTTGTAACTTAGTCAAAACGTTTACAAATGCTTAAAAATGCGTTATTGTTTTCTTGAAGCCACTTTATAATATACATAATATGCATAGCATTACACAGACCACCTAGTGGTCTGTGACTGCATATTTGACTGGATTCACATTCTATATTTTTTAATGGTGGCGCTACTGTGCTGTAATTTTAAAAAAATCTTATTTTAGGGTGACAAACAAGACAAGCATAAGTACGACTTAAGGTTTGTTGAAATACTGGCCTACATATAAAAAAATTCCAATAACTTCGTGATAAATTTTATGTTCGTATAAGTTTCATTTATTATACAAATGAAACTTATACGAACATAAAATTTATCACGAAGTTATTGGATTTTTTTTCAAAATTTCTAGAGCTTTATGAAGCACACTAGCGCCGCCATTCAAAATAATCTTGGCAAATACATTAGCTTGCGGAATAAGAAAAAAATATCAGTAAGTATTATAACATATGACTGTGACTTAGAACAAAATATTTTTCGTAAACACGGGATTTTGGGCCCGCCGCCATGTTTAAAGCTAGATACTATACATATAACATGCAGGTGAGGCTCACCTGCATACAATGCACCCTGCCGATATTCTAATGACGTTTTGGCCGAAAGAAAGAAAGCTCACAGACTACTGTAGTCGAATAACAACTCCCGGGATCAATACATAACATCATTGCTGTTCACGTCACAAAACCCTCCGTTTTGTATTCTCTTTTTCCCTCCGTTTTGTGTCTGGCAAGCGCTTCGCATTAGGCTGGCCGGAAAGCTTAGATACCACCATCGAAACAATCTATTACGAACACAAAATATATTTTCAAAGATATATAAACACCTACATACCTACATGTCGACTTCAGAACTTCCTCACATTTTGAAGTTGGTTAACAAACTAGCGACTGACTTTGCATGCGAAGATTGTGATGTAATGAATAGCAATAAGTTTGTGCGGTCTAACCAACCAGGCCTAAAATAAGAGTAAGTCTACGATAACTGCTATACATTAAGAAGACTGTACGCTTATTTGGCCCCCGTGTCGTGTATAAAAAACATCGGTTTAATTCTATGTCGCCATACAAACAAACCTTCAACTTTGTAGATTTAGTAGTTATTAGGGTTCCGTACCCAAAGGATAAAAAGGAACCCTATTACTAAGGCTCCGCTGTCCGTCCGTCCGTCTGTCACCAGGCGGTATCTCATAAACCGTGATAGTTAGAGAGTTGAAATTTTCACAGATGATGTATTTCTGTTGCCGCTGTAACAATAAATACTAAAAAACAGAATAAAATGAATATTTAAGGGGGCTCTCATACAACAAACGTGATTTTTTTTTTGCTCGTTTTTGCTTGCAATTGATAACGGCAATAGGTAGACACTTGAATTACTCACATAATATTTAGTTATGTACTCGCTTTAAAAATAAATAATTATATAAAAATAAAACAAATATTTAAAGAGGGCTCCCATACAACAAACGTGATTTTTTGCCGTTTTTATAGATAATGGTACGGAAACATTCGTGCGCGAGTCCGACTCGCACTTGGCCGGTTTTTGTTTATAACAGTCACTTCATCTGGACTGGACAACAAGAAATTAAGGAACAAAATCTGAACTGCGTTAGAAATTAGTAGATAAAAAGCGAAAATATATATTTAAAAAAAATATTTTTTCTTTATTTTATTCCGGACAATAAACAGCAAATACAATGGAATGTTAATTAACATTGTGTTCATATCATAAAATAATATGTTATGTACGACCAACACCGTTATCCACATAGAAATATGCAAATCTTTATTTTAAAAACAGAATAAATTGCAAAGTGTAATTTTCCAATTTACAGGAAGTTGAGAACTTCTGAGAGTTGAGTATAGGTCAATAGAAAATTATCCATCTGTTTTCTTTTCTCGAGAGACGAATTTTATGACACCTCGTATGTTAAAAATGTTAAAATCCATCAAATGCCGCCACCCTGACTGCCGTCGTTATCTCAGGCATCTGTAGATGTTGATGGTTAGAACAACGACCTAAAAATGCTTATTTTTTTCAATTTCCACCCACTACCGTTAGTAGTTGCATGCGACTGCCGTGGCTGCTTTGGTCGTTTCTGCTCCAGCTGCTGCAGTCGTCTCGGGAATCTCCAACATCTGGAACAAAAGAAACATGCGACTGCTGCCGCCCCGACTGCCGTGGTCGTCTCTGCGACATTACTTTTTCATTTTGGGGATTTTTTTTTTATACTACGTCGGGTGGCAGACAAGCATACGGCCCGCCTGATGTGAAGCGGTTACCATACCCATATTAACGCTCGCAACATAAAACATCGCTCGCGCGCCGCCACCCGCGCTGCCATCGCAGCATCTCCTTTCTTTCTGGTGACCTCACTCACTCGCAGGAACACAACAGCCCTCAAGGGAACCGTTATTTGTCTGCGGTATTCTGTGAGGTGGAGGTACATTCCCCAGTCGGGTAGCTTACAATAACGCTCTCTACCTCTCTTTTTGCCAGAGCTTCGTTTGTCAGTCAGCAGGGTGCACCGCGTGCAGGTGAAGTTGGCTTTGGTTCAAAGATGTTGATGAACCCCTTACACCCCATAACTGTGCGGGTGTAACTAGTTTATCAACATCTTTGAACCAAAGCCAACTTCACCTGCAAGCGGTGCACCCTGCTGACTAAGAAACGAAGCTCTGGCGAAATGAGAGTTATGGAGCGTAATTGTAAGCTACCCGACTGGGGAATGTACCTCCACCTCACAGAATACCGCAGCCAAATAACAATTCCCTCGAGAGTTGTTGTGTTCTTGCGAGTGGGTGAGGTCACCAGAAGGGAAGGAGATGCTGCAATGGCAGGGGGGATGGCGGCGCGCAAGCGATATTTTATGTTGCGAGCGTTACTAAGGCTACGATAACAGGCGGGCCGTATACTTGTCTGCTATCCAATGTAGTACATATATATAAAAAAAAACATTTATATTACCATATATTACATTTATATTTTTAAACATTACATTTATTTCTTCCGCAATTTGGCATTTTTTTATGAATGAAGTGCCGTCACCAGTCGCAATCCATACCCCAGTAGAACACAATGCCACACGGATTTCTGCCGGCGAACTAGATCACATCGGACGAATGAGCGAGCCGGTGAAAGTGATTATGTAAAAATCAGTCTGACTGTGCGTTTGTTAAGAGCAAGGCATTACGTGGAATCATGCAAACTAGTGGTAGCCCACTGGTCGAAATTCGACCGTAATTAATTTAAATTGTGACTTTAACAATAAACAAAAGAGATTTAGTTCACCCAGCCCCCTTGCCACAATCTCTTATTGCGATTCAATAACTGAATAGATTGCTTATTTATACCAATGAATAAGCGACTCTATTTCAAATGGAATAGAGTCGCTTATTCATTGGAATGAATAAGCAATCTATTCAATTATTGAATCGCATTATGACATGGTGGTAAGGGGGCAGATCTCATCTCCATAACCCATTTATTTTCCATCACACTTCGCAATAGTCTCAACGCCTGCCGAAACCTGCTCATGGGTATGTCGTTCTATTGACATATCCTGGAGCGGGTCACGGCGGGCGTACAAGATTACATTAAACTTCTCAAAGGGGCTTCTACGCGTTGGATCTATATCCCCGCGCACGCCTATGACCCGTGATTAAAAAGAGAAACAAAAGTGTATATATGCGTGTGTGTGTAAAATACATAGTATTTGTTTGTTTTTAATATCTTTATACGTCCGTACACCAAAAATAGATAGACAATCAAAAAGAAATAACAATTGTGAATTTTAAAAATGTAGTAGTGTGTGTAATGTTTTTTTATTGATTTAACGTATTATTTATACATGATTTAAAAAAAAAAAATATTAGCATTCTGCACTCCTTCTCTATATAAACTATAAGAGTGCGAAATTCCACAGGTATCGCTCACGCGGTGCTGTAATAACCCCTTTACTCTCTTGAAGAACCCCATACCGTAGTCTCTTTTGCCTGTTTTGTTTGGACATACGACTAGATTTAAATATCACTTCCCCTTGACCCTTTCCAAATTTTGGGTCAATAAAGAAAAAAAAAACAGTATTAGCTTTAGAAAAATTCTAGTGTTGCTAATTGAAGTAGTGATGAAATTAGGTTCAATCGTGACTCGGGGCAGTGTTCGTGTTGTTATTATAATTTTATATTGTGATTCTATGCAGGTATATTATGTATTTAAGTATAATATCAGTTATCTAGTATCCATAGTACAATCTTTACTTAGTTTGGGACTAGATGGCCGTGTGTAATTTGTCCAGCAATATTTATTTATTATTATTCATTTATTATCTTACTCTCGACCCCGACCGTAGTATTGTAGTGGTTAGGTAGAAATGGGTTCTGCGGCAAACAGGCGCAAAAATCATATACCTAACGTAATTTTAAGTTATTTGTCTTTCCAAGAAAAAAACGGCAATTTTACCTAAAAAACAAAACTTCAAAAATATTAAAGGCTTCGCCTTAAAAGAAAGGTCGTTATTGATACACGGTCGAATTTAAGCGACAAAAAAATGACTAATATTTCCGTGTAAGATATGAACGAGGTCGATGAGCCGTGAATGCCGTGATGCAACACCTGATAACTGGCAGGTCCAGCCGAGTTCAGACGCAGATCTAAATGTTAAGACTGCGCTTTCGGTCCCGGCGCCCAACCGCCTAGAAGCCGATTCCGATCGAAAATTCTCTTGTATGGGGTAATAGTACAGATATCCAAAGAGCCTTTATTGCCCAAAAGAAATGCATTCGGGCAATGTGTGGATTGAAACCTAAGGAATCGTGCAGATCATTTTTCAAGAACCTTGGTTTATTACCTCTTCCATCACTTTATATATATGAAGTTTGTATGTTTGTATCTAAGAACAAAATTTTATTTAAAAAAGCAAGTGATATATATTCTCGTAACACAAGAAACCCTGATAGACTGGTATATGACGAAACGCCTAAACTTGAGAAATATAAGGTTAGTTGTTTATGTATGTGCGTTAAAATATTTAATAAGATACCAGAGGACATAAAAATGTTAAGTCACGTACGTTTTAAAAAAGCATTATATAAATGGCTCACAGACAAAAACTTTTATAGATTAAGTGATTTTTTGTAACTAATATTTGCATGCTATTTCTTATAGCAAAACATGTATGTTCAGGTACAATTTATGTGTTAACACCCTTGTATACCATGTTTTAAAGCAAATAAAAATTTATTATTATTATTATTATTATTAATGATTTGATCCCAAAAATAGGCCTTCATCATTATCCAGGTCATTTTAGTCTCCACTACAGGAGCACGACCCTCTCTCGGCCGTCCCAGACAGAAAGTGGATTTGGCCTACACTCTCCACGCTGGCCAGACGGGTTGGGAAGGCCTGATCGATGTTTGATAATGTATTTCCCTTAGTCGCCTTGTACGACATCCACGGGAAGAGACGGAGTGATTCTATTCTAGTCTGCCGGAAACCACACGGCCACACAAACATCTTCTAAAGATTATGGTTAATGACAAACATCTTCAGTTGACTCGATAGAGCTCTAGAGTTTGTATCAGCTAAACTAAAAAAATCCATCAATTTCAGAACAAAAAAAAATATATTCTGAAATTGATGGATAATGCCATTGACAATTTTATTATTAACGTGACAGAAGATTCCTCTGAAACTGAAGATGATTATTCTGAGAACAGCTTTAATTCTTAGACCAGGTTTTATACTCTGAAAGTCTAAGGGGGAGATCTATGTTCGGTAGTAGAGATCCTTCCAGTGAATTATTTATTAAGTAAAATATATAATAGTTAATAAAAAGTAATAAGTATTTTTTATTTGAACTTTGGAAAAAATGTTTAGTATCCCTGACCTTTGTTTACAAAATTTCTACCTTCTCGTGGCGCGGACTTTAAGCACTCCTCCTTGTTTCGTTTTCCTCAATGCTGAGGGTCGTGACCTCTCCGGAGAACCGCACAACGACGCACAACGCTTCGCTATCTACTTCTGTTTTTAGCGGTGTGAATGGCACCGCTCACCGTCGTGTCCAGAGTGGTACGGATCTGATCAGTCCAACGCATCGGACTACGGCCACGGGGTCTTTTGCCCTCGATTTTCCCGGTGACTACGAGTTTCTCAAGGCAGTCTCCTTCTCTCCTGGCGATGTGTCCGAAATACTCCAGTATTCTTTGCAGACATATGGTAGTTAGCCTTGTTTTTACTCGTAGTTCCTTCAGTATCGAGACGTTGGTGCGTCGCGCCGTCCAAGGAATGCGCAGCATTCGTCTCCAAACCCACATCTCAAAGGCATCTATTCGGCTCCGGTCGGCGGCCTTTAAAGTCCAAGTTATCACCAACCTAAGCTGAAGCATATACTGTGGCAGTTTGATTTTTGCAATACAAAAATTCGTTGGTCATCGGCTTGAACTTCAGCGGTAGCGTCCCAGAGAACTTAGTGTGAGTGTTTTGCTCACATTCGAACGTGTTAACGTTTACAAGCCGACCAAATTGAGAAAAAGTTTCATATTGTGAATTTACCAGACGCGTGTTACATATCCAAGTTAGCCGAGTTGCTCACTTCAAAATGTGAGCAAGTAAGCCATATAATTTTGATATGTACGAGTAACACGCGTCTTATCAATTCACAACATGAGAGTTCTTCTCTATTTTGTCGGGTTGTTTACGTTGACCTGATCGAACGCGAACAAATATCTCGCACTAAGCACTCTGAGGACCTACTTACTACGAAATAAGATTCGAGCAAAGGTTCGTTAATGTATGTAATAAAATTCTCGCGGTGTTTGTTACCAAACTCCTCCGAATCGACTGGACCGATTTTTATGAAATTTTGTGTGCATATCGGGTTGGTCTGAGAGTCGGCCAACATCTATTTTTCATACTCCTAAATGATAAGGGTGACCCATAAATATTTTTTTTTTACCTTATTGACAATTTTTTTTTAATATGAAAAAAATTATAATTTTTTATTGTGATTCTATGCAGGTATATTAATGTATTTAAGTATAATATCAGTTATCTAGTACCCATAGTACAATCTTTACTTAGTTTGGGACTAGATGGCCGTGTGTAATTTGCCCAGCAATATTTATTTATTATTATTCATTTATTATCTTACTGTCGACCCCGACCGTAGTAGTGTAGTGGTTAGAAATGGGTTCTGCGGCAAACAGGCGATGTCTGCAGGTGCTTCTTGCCGGATTCAAAAGGGATATTCAGTAGCCAAAAAATCAATTCAGTGTTAGGTTTGTTCACTGCCATCTAGTCAAAATAAACCTCACCTGCACGTGGTGCACCCTGCTATTAAGGAAACGAGGCTTACATCAGGCGGGCTGTGGGCTTATTTGTGACACACATTATGTGATTGAGTGAGGTCCAGAAATAAGGAGATGCTGTGATAGCAGCGAAGTCACCGTTTGCTTGTTTGGAATTCGAAAAAATCATATACCTAACGTAATTGAAAAAAAAAACAAAACTACAAATTTTCTTTTCAAATCTTCAAATTTCATTCTACCATCAACTCCTAAATGTATTATAACAAACCAACGTTTGCCGGGTCAGCTAGTTTTCAGATATAAATTTCATTGGAATTCGTCGCTGAATGCGGAATTCTCATTGGTCGAGGCCTAATTGACACAATAAACATGGCATAGGTATTGACATTTGTTTTCAAAGTCAAAGTTTTATTGTACACAGGTGAAAAACATGAAGTAATAAAAAACAAATTAGTTTAACTGCGTTCCGCCTCGCGGGCATACAATAATATAAAAGTTCATAGAGATGACGTCAAAATTGCATCCTTGGTAATATCATAAATGTAAATAAATCGCCACTCGTGTAACCTTTCAATAATTTATATTAGTTTTATCGGATACGTAACAGAAAATGTCGGAAATTTCGACCGAAACTTTCATTTCGATTTATGCTCCCTGTTTTTGATTGTACATAGTAAATAATGAATAAATAAATGTTCCTGGTCAAATTTCACACCGCCATCTAGACCCAAACTAAGCAAAGCTATGGGTACTAGATAACTGATATTATATTTAAATACATTTTTTTTTTATAAATACATACATTATAATATAGAGAAAACACTCAAACGACAAACAGATATGTTCATGCACACAAATGCATGTCTTGTGCGGGGATCGAACCAGCGACCTCGGAGTCAAAGTGTCATTCCTAGCCGACCACCAAGCTCGTCTCATAATATTGTTGTAGTACAACTTAATCGGCGAGGTGCAGCACGCAGGCAGTCGAGGTGGCATTTGCCAGCCGGGCGCCAGCCTGCGCGGGCCCCCTACGGGCCTGGCTTGCGGGGCTTGCGGCAACCGTAGGATAATATACCATCTACCATCATCTAGTCTCGGGCCCCGGGCTTGTCAGCCGCCCGGGCCCTTCCGGCCCAGTCCGACCCTGGCAGCACGTACGGATTTTTTTATATCCTATCGTGCCCCCATTAAACGTAATCATACCTGGAGTAAAGCTGCTACTGTCTCATCATCATCATCATCAGGTCATTTTAGTCTCCACTGCAGGAGCACGACCCTCTCTCGGCCGTCCTAGACGGAAGGAGGATTTGGCCTACACTCCCCACGCTGGCCAGACGGGTTGGGGAGGCCTGATCAATGTTTTATAATGTATTTCCCTTAGTCGCCTTGTATGACATCCACGGGAAGAAACGGAGTGATTCTATTCTAGTCTGCCGGAAACCACACGGCTTAAACTACTGTCTGTTTTGTCTTATTCAATTAAATACAGCACAGCTCGGTGCTCATACAGGACGAGCTCGGTGGTCGCATGGTTAGCAATGGCCACTTTGACTCAGAGTTCGCGGGTTCGATCCCCGCACAAGACAAATATTGAACATGTTCATGCAAACACCTAGACTCTAGGTGTTTTCTATGTATTATATGTACGTATTTATAAAAAAATGTATTTAAGTATAATATCAGTTATCTAGTACCCATAGTACATACCTACAAGCTTTGCTTAGTTTGGGACTAGATG
Organism: Hypsopygia costalis; assembly: GCA_937001555.2. Lineage (NCBI taxonomy): Eukaryota > Metazoa > Arthropoda > Insecta > Lepidoptera > Pyralidae > Hypsopygia > Hypsopygia costalis. The sequence goes on along the minus strand of OW443349.2, from coordinate 18,723,253 downwards.
GCCGTGTGTAATTTGTCCTGGAATATTTGTATTTATTTATATATTTACACAGTCTCAACTGTATATTTCAACGTCACACATTAATAGTAAAAAAGTTACCCGCTGGCAATGTGATTCTTTTCAACTGCCTATAGTCGCTTACCATACGCTGCATCTCTTCACATCTGAGGGGCAATTCTCGTATTTAAAATGTAGTCAAAATTCAGTTTCGATCCAGAAACACAATATGTAACTTCAAAGTTTGATTTAAGTGGGATTATATCGAAATATGACCGAAAATTATGCAAATTAAGAATGTTACTTTGTCAACAATAAGAATTGTTTATAATGAATTAATGAAATCAAGTGTATAATTTTAGTCAATTCACAATTCAATCTCGATTCGGTCAACTTTCAATCTGCGATCGTAGAAAAATTAGGAGAATTGGCCTTCTGGTAATAACACTCACCCGCATAAACATAGCAATCTTCAAGGATATTTGCCTACCATGTTTTCTTCAAGTACCGCTAAAGTTGGACTCTATTATGCCCTATCTTCCTACAACGTCCCGTCACGGTCGGCATATAAATGGGGATGTTTGATATTTTTTCTGACATTAGATGTCGCTAGGTAGGCGTCGGGTCCAGATTGTCAAAATGTACTGATTTTTTTGACAGTGAAACTTTAAGATGACAAGACAACACACGTCAACAAGACATTTGACAAGATGCTATGAATTGACAAATGATTGGACCCTACACTACAGTGCTGCCAAAAGACCCTATAAAAGCGAAAATTATTCGTCCCAATGGTTTGACGTTTTATTGGAGTCTAAACAAAAAGCAATGAAAACATGACATTAAGTAAGAAAGTAAAGTAGATAAGCAAAATAAACAGCCAGTTCTAACACACAGTGTAAGTAATAAATACATTATTCACCAAGACCTCCTTTAGTAATCTACAATTATAATAATAGTTAAGTTTATTGTAAACATTTGCATGCTATCAAAGTAACTAAATAAGAAGATATTGTAAAAATATAACATCTTGTTAATATCTTATTTCAGGCAAATAAACATTCATTCCAAGGTGCTTCACGTACTTGAAAAGTTTTTTTTTAGACTGGCTCTAAAAATTATGATGAATCACTGAACCTGAAAACATTTTTTTATATAATGTGGTGGCAAGCAAGCATACAAAAGCCACCTATGTATGCTATGGGAGCACGCACGCTTCACGTGAACCTGTAAAATCTCTTCAAGCCTTTCTTGTAGAACCCCATACCTACTACGGTATGGGGTACGGTCTAGGGAATAAAGTTTTTTTTATACTACGGCGGATGGTAGACCAGCATACAGCCTGATCTGAAGGGATTACTGTAACCATATAACATTCTCCGTGTGGTTTCCGGCAGACTAGAATAGAATCACTCCGTCTCTTCCCGTAGATGTCGTACAAGCCGACTAAGGGAAATACATTATAAAATCGATCAGGCCTCCCCAACCCGTCTGGCTAGCGTGGGGAGTGTAGGCCAAATCCGCCTTCTGTCTAGGACGGACGAGAGAGGGTCGTGCTCCTGTAGGGGAGACTAAATTGACCTGATGATGATGATAACACTCGCAACATAAAAATTAAATATATCTCGCACGCCGCCACCCCCGCTACCGACGCAGCAACTACTTCCTTCCGCGACCTCACATGCTCGCAGGTGTTCGTGCGAGCAAGTAAGGTCACCGAAGGGAGAACAAGAACAACGTTCGAGGGAATTGTTATTAGGCTGCGGAATTCTGTGTGACAGTACCTGGAGGTACTTTCGCCAGTCAGGCAAGTTCCAAATTACGCTGTACCCTACCACACTCCGGCCACTCCATACAAATGTCGCATCGTTCACTGTTACATAAACAATGACGTCTGTACAGAGCGAAACTGAGCATGTGTACGTGCGCCGCCATACAAACTGTTCCAGATTCGTCTCAGAGGGGAGGTGAGGTCGACACGAGAGAGCGGCAGGGAGTGGCCATACTGGACGTAGTACTATTACTTGTACTGTGACGCTACTTCTCTTTAAAGTTGCTGAATTTGAATCACTCTGGTGGATACGTTTTCGCCTACAATTTTTTAAGTTTTCCTAAGTGAACAAAGTAGTGGGAATTCGCTAGTTAAAAGCAAGGTTAGATTTACATTGCCAAGTTGGCTGCTCGCTCGGAGGAAGTGAAATCGTGAGGAAAATGCTAATAGCGGCAATCGATACTCACATTATGGTAAACAGGTTGTTCATTCGAATATATCTTGTGAAGTTGTGACTCAGTGGTTAATGATATTTTGCTGGCTTTTCTCAATGGATTTTAGTATTATTATAGTCGTTATACGCTTTGTCTATTTGTTTGTTTACTCTTAACGGGAATACGTACTTTAAAATTGCATCCTCCGGGAGACAGTTCAAATAAACCAATGATAACAAAATCGGAGATTACAGTTTGTTTGGTTTTGCAGCTACATATCTATCATCTCCATCCAAACTTCAATATCAAATCAAATCAAATCAAAATATCTTTATTCCTTGGACTTTATAAAGCACTAAGAAACGTACATACAAATTAAATATAAGAACATGTATAAATCATTACTACTCTAAATCCGCAGAGCTTAGATTCACTTTCATCACACTATCTTGAATGTGAACGTGAATTTAAGTCACCACTGGATAGATGAAGGATCAAAGAATTTATTGCGCTAAGTAAGGGCTATGGAACATCGCGTGCGGGGGAGGGGGAACTGCTGCCATGATGAAATAATTTTAGTGCATATAAGGTATTCACGTACTACACACGGCCGTGTCCGTGACACAGCCACAGCCCATTTTTTTTAATGCTATGCAGGTACAAGCAATAGCAATAGTAGGTGATGACTAATCATGGTTACACAGGAGACACATTTTGAAATCTATCTAAATAGATTTCAAAATGTATAATAGGAATAATAAAAAATATACGGGGCCCCACCACACATTTTTTTTTTTTTTTTTTTTTTTTTTATAACAGAGGGTGGCAAGCGAGCATGAGGGTCACCTGATGGAAAGCAATCACCACCGCCCATAGAAATCAGCAACACCAAGGGGTTGCCGATCCGTTGCCAGCCTTTTAAGGGAAATATTGACTCTGTTCTTGAAGGCCCCCATGTCGTACTTATTTGGGAATACCGCTGAGGGAAGTTGATTCCACAACTTTACAGTACGTGGTAGAAAATGCCTTAAAAAGCGTACTGTAGTAGATCGCCAAATATCAAGGTGATGTGGATGGAACTTTAATTTTTGGCGAGTTGTACGATAGTGGAACTCGGCGGCAGGTATCAAATCAAATAGCTCATCCGAGCACTCCCCGTGGTACAATTTATATAGAACGCAAAGAGATGCAACATCTCTGCGTGTAGAGAGAGAATCCAGCCGATCAGAAATCATTGGGTCACCGACAATTCGAACAGCTCTTCGTTGTATGCGGTCGAATGGAGCGAGTAAGTACTGGGGCGCACCAGCCCAGAGATGTGAACGGTATTCCATATGAGGTCTAACTTGGGCTTTATACAGTTGAAGGCGATGCTGTGGTGTAAAATACCTTCTGGCTTTACAGATGATGCCAATTTTCCTAGAAGCCAATTTGGCCTTGCACTCCAAGTGACCACGGAACTGTACATCCCTGGATATGTCAACACCCAAGATACCAATGCTGGAGCTAATAGTAAGGGGAGTACCTTCCAATCTAGGAGCCACGACAAATGGGGACTTTTTTGCGGTAAACGCACATACTTGTGTCTTTGATGGATTCAGTTGGACTAAGTTCAGTCTACACCAATCAGAGACGTGTCCAAGAGACGTCTCAATCTCAGACACAAGTTTTTTCCGGCACTCATCGACGCAATCCCGAGAAACATTACATAGACCACTGTATCTTGCGTCTACGGTACTGTCATCTGCATAGCAATGGATGCCGCATACGTGCAGCAAGTCATTGATATGCAGAAGAAACAATGTAGGAGACAATACGCAGCCTTGTGGCACACCAGCGTTCAGGGGTAATGGATCCGAGCGTGCACCGTCAATCACAACTTTAATGATCCGCCCAGTGAGAAAGCTGGCAATCCATGTGCAGAGTTTCTCGGGTAACCCAAAAGAGGGAAGCTTGGATAGTAGCGCTTTATGCCACACCCGATCAAAGGCCTTTGCTATGTCCAGACTAACAGCCAAAGCCTCGCCCTTGCTTTCCACTGACTCTGCCCAACAATGAGTCAAATATACCAGAAGATCACCAGCCGAACGACCATGGCGAAAGCCATATTGGCGATCATTAATCAGCTGGTGATCCTCTAGGTATGTTATCAGCTGTTGGTTGATAATATTTTCCATTATCTTGGAAAACAAGGAAGTTATAGCAATGGGCCTGTAGTTGGACGGATCTGAGCAAACACCTTTTTTAGGGATCGGGTGAACCAAAGCCTCCTTCCACGAGCTGGGGACCACGCCAAGCGAGTACGAGTACCGAAAAAGGCGGACTAGAACTGGGGCCAACTCCGCGGCACATATTTTCAAAACAACGGATGGAATGCCATCCGGCCCACTCGACTTATGGATGTCCAGGGAGCAAAGTGCTCTACGCACGGCTCTTTGCGTGAACTTTACTTCTGGCATAGAGCTCTCACACCGAGGGATGGTAGGTGGTGTGGCTCCCTGGTCATCGAGAGTCGAGTTAGATGCAAAAAGAAACCCTAGGAGATCGGCTTTTTCTTTTGCAGTATGGGCCAGCGAGTCATCCATCCGTTGCAGTGGTGGAAACGACGACTGACAGAAGTTACCCTGTACGGCTTTGGCGAGCGACCAGAACGCACGAGACCCAGATGGCAAGCGCACTAGTCTCTCGCCAATTTCGCTTATAGATCTACATTCCCACCACTGTGTCTCCTGTGTAACCAGGATTAACAGCGGCGAACAGTGAAACGCCAAAAAAGGCAACGAACAGTGAAGTCCATTGCAGTCTCGGGGGTAAAACTACAGCTGCCTTGGAACTCACAACGAATTTAATCATAAGAAATTAGTATGAGAAGAAGTTTTGGGATTTGAATAAATAATATAAATAAATATTGTCATACAAATTACACAGCGCCATCTTGCCCCAAAGTAAGCGAAGCTTGTGTTATGGGTACTAGACAACTGATAAACATACGTAAATACATATATTTTTTTTGTAAATACATACTTATGATACATAGAAAAAACCCAGACCAAGACAAACAGATATGTTCATGCACACAAATGTTTGTCCTATGTGGTAATCGAACCCACAAGCGTTGGTGTCGAAGCCGCGTCATTGACCGCTACGCCACCGAGCTCGTCAATATAATGCAATCAAAATGAAAAACTATTTCATCTGAGCACACAAACTAGACAGTATATATTTTTTTCCATTAAAGTGGAAAACAAGTATACTGCCTACCTGATGGAAGGCAGTTATCGCAGCCTATGGAGGCTGCAACACCAGGGACACCAAGAAGAATTCCCTGCCGATGGCGAGCGGTGCGTCTGTAGAAGGTGATCGTGCCGTGGGCGTAGCTGTCGTTTTTCGAGTAGGAAAATGCATCTGTCGAAAGTTTCCCACGTTTTGTTTTACGATTTTTTTATTAATAGCTTTACGACCCAGGATACCAGTACTTAAGAGCTTGATTTTTATTTCATTAAATATTTATTTTTTCTCTTCTTTCATTGAAGCATCTAGAAATCAATGTTGTACAAACGAATTGCCCTAATTAATGACATGTTTTTGAATAAATTTGTTACGTATTTATGAGGTTATTTTTTTTAAAGTGATATTTTGGTTTTGATGAATGAAACCTATGTCTGTTTTGCCTTATTTAATTAATTATAAGAGAGGTAGGTATTAAGAAGCGTATTTGTAAGGTGCTCGACTGGGGAAGTACCTCTACCTTAAAGAATACCGCAGCCAAATAACAATTCCCTTGAGGGATGTCGTGTTCCTGCGAGTGAGTGAAGCACCAGAAATAAAGAAAGAAAGGAGTATAGGCTGGCAACGGATCGGTGACCCCTTGGTGTTGCTGGATGGGTTTATTTATCTCGAGCTCCTCCGTGCTTCGGAGAACACGTTAAGCCGTCAATCCCGGCTGTCGTCATTAGATAACAGTCGTTAAGACAAGTCAGTGGCCTTTAGGCGGGTTGAAATCACTGGCGTTCGCAAACCCGCAGTTGAGAACCGTGGTGGAGTATGCTCTAAAGCCCCTTTTACTGAGGGGAGACCCATATCCCAACAGTGAGATGAGTAAGGGTTGACGATTACAACACAATTTGTAACGTATGATCAACTCAATTATTCACATTCCTAGAGATAGCCTAGTAACCATATTTCCTGGTATCCGTTAATCTCATTAGCCGTATGTCGGAAACTCTACACTGCAGCTCACTGAGGCTTCAGTCAGCGGCCTACAAATTGTATATAATGGGTTTGTTTTTTAAATTGAAATACAATTTTTATATTTTTTTTTTTTTTTTGTAAACAGCAAAACATGAATAATACACGAGCTCATATCTCTATCACGGTATACGTAATAGTACTACGCACAGTATGGCCACTCTCTCGTGTCGACCTCACCTCCCCTCTGAGACGAATCTGGAAGAGTTAGTATGGAGCCGCACGCACACACGTTTATTCACGTTCTGCACAGACGTCATTGTTTATTTAGTACCACAGCATAAGTAATAGTACTACGTACAGTATGGGCACTCCCTGCCGCTCACACAAGGCGACCTCACCTCCCCTCTGAGTCGAATGTGGAACAGTTTGTATGGCGCCGCACGCACACGCGCTCATTTTCGCTCTGCACAGATGCCATTGTTTATGTAATAGGGAACGATTCCACATTTGTATGGAGTGGCCGGAGTGTGGAGTAGCAAACGACGCGACATTTGTATGGAGAATTGCATCTATAAAATCGATTTTCTTTTTGTCTTTTTTTTCTGTTTGTTTGTTGTATAAAACTGTCATGCAAAAATCAGAAATTAAATTCAATATGTAGTTACTGAGTACAATATTTTGCTTTTAATCTTTCGATTGTATTAATGATCGAAGTTTTAATCTATTATTTATGTTTATTTCATCAAAATCGATCCACAGAATCAAAGTATGTAGGTAACATTTTCAAGCTTAGTTTCATCAGCGAAAAATCCCAGCCCCCCTATCCAAGTGAATTTCGTAGCGCAACGAACGTTAGATAGATGACGTGACGTTTGTCAATTCTCATACTAAAATGTTCGATTTTGACAAATGTCACGTGATCTATCTAACGTTCGTTACGCTACGAATTACACTTGGCTAGGAGGGCTGGTCTGTGGTTGAGATTGTCTACGCGGACGAAGTCGCGGTCACAACTATTAACTTGTTAAATATCAAATTTATAAGTATATCGCAATTGACACATACCGACATATTGGCATATAACGACGAGGTCAATAATTCACATTGTTGGTATGTAGTGCGTTTGTTTTTTTAACTGAGTGTTTGATGGGCCAGCCGCCTTGAACCCACACACGATGTGGAAATATTATATCTTTAGAGATCTGTAGCTGATGAGAAATCTGTAGCTTATCCATATTGCCACATATTGCTATGCCTGAAAGGGCACATGTACATGTATGTGCTGTGTTACACATTATATAGTTCAATAACACATGTAATTATTACATAGTAGCGGCCAAGTAGTATATTACGTAGAATGCAATTATTGAACAAATAAAAATAAATAAAATTGACAACCCTAGCAACTCACCAACCTTGAACCTATATTCATACCGTAATAATTGTTGAATAAGACTGTGTAATATATAATTGTCTATGACTACAAAACGCGGTAACTTCAACAATAGGCAATTAAGTAATAGTTTCGCACTCGTTTTGAACTTTGTATTATTTCGCACATAATTACCTAAAACGTATGCGTTTGTGTCTAATTTCTACATTACGATAGTTTATCTGATAATGTAGTAATTGGATGTTGAAATCTGTGAGTATGTAGGGTATATACAATGTGTAATAATAATTGACAAATAAATTTGTAAGACTATTTTACCTAAGTAGTCTGCTTGCAAGCGAAATGGGAGTAAGACTACCTACCCCCTACCGCCGAAGCTGAAGCTTACCATCGGATTTTTTGATTCCAAAAATTGGTCTTACGTTTAACTTATTAGCAAAGATCTTCAGTTTATCTTTGGGGTGTAAGTGGTTCATTAAGATCTTTGAACCAAAGCCAACTTCACCTGCACGCGGTGCACCCTGCTGACTGACAAACGAAGCTCTGGCGAAAAGAGAGATAGGGAGCGTAATTGTAAGCTACCCGACTGGGGAATGTACCTCCACTTCACAGAATACCGCTGCCAAATAACAATTTCCTTGAGGGTTGTTGTGTTCCTGCGAGTGAGTGAGGTCACCACGCAAATCAGTGTGCCTTATTTCGGCACTGCCCAGGTCTCAGATCTTGATTTTAACTAGACAAAAAATTTGTCGTTAATTTGTCGAAATTTGTCGCCCAAAGCAAAAAATTTGTCGGGGTCCCGTTAAAGAGTTATAAGGTTTTTTTTGTGGCAGTGCCGAAATAAGCTTATTTCGGCACTGCCCACTCGGGATCTATTAAACTACAAAACATAGCGAACATATGATTTTCCCCAGAATTAGTCGTCAATTTGTCGAATTCAGACACCAAGTATCAGAATTAGTCGACCTCCCGTTAAAAAGTTATAAGTATTTCTTTGTGGCAGTGCCGAAATAAGCCTTATTTCGGCACTGCCCAAAAAAACTACACCACCTAGCGAAAATCTGATTTCACCCAGATGTTGCCTTGAATTTGTCGAAATTTGTCGGATATAAAACACAACTGGTCGACGCGTAATTAAAAAGTTACACGCATTTTAATAATTCGCGTTGTAGTCAGAGAGCCTAACGTAGGCAGAGTAGAATAACACCACCCCATTCACATATGGCTATCGTAAAAAGCCACTAATGTAGTGCTAAAGAACACCTAAAGCATTCTAAGATCAGAAAACAGTTGCATGCATTGACAAACTTTGCCAGACTCTGAAAAAGGAAGGAAATGAAACGTTTACTGTTGCATTTTGTGCATGATATAATTTTGATGTAAGATCTCGGACTATATTTACTATGAGAATTATTAAAATGCGTGTAACTTTTTAATTACGCATCGACCAGTTGTGTTTTATATCTTCATCACACCTTCCATAAGTAAACATTTAGTCAATCTTGACGTCATTGTTTGAAAAATACCGAAATTCTTATATTAAGTAGGTGTACCCCATAAAGTCGGTACTTAGAATAGGTTTTTCAATTAGTTTTCTGCACCAGATGTAGTTTCATTTGAAGGACGCAGTTTTTTTACGCCCTACTCGCGCGATGGACAACCTCCGGGGTAACTACTGGGATGAGGTGAGCGATAAATTTCGGAAAATCCCGTGTTAGTGCGCGCTTACATTTTATAGGGAACACAAATCTCAAAGTTTCAGGTTTCTAGCTTCAGTGGTCTGGGCTGTGCGTTGATTAGTGACTCAGTCAGTCAGTGAGGACAAAGCCTTTTACTATCTAACTTTTGCCCGCGGCTTCGCTCGCGTGAAATTCGCGCATTTTAGATTATCCTAGTCAAGTCTAACACGCAACGCAACCACTTTCAAGTAGTACCTTTAATTGTACTAAATACGGACACAAGAACGTCGCGCCGGCCGCCCGCGATTGTATAAGCACTGATTGACGCCAAATACAAATTTAAAAACCTAGATACACTTCAGTCAACACACAAGTCTTATTCCATCAGCTTAAAAAGGATAAATCAAAGTTTAAAAAAATACATGATGATAGTCACGTTAGCCACGTTGAATTTTAAAATCGTTGTTGTTTTCGTAATCAGCGAACCGATAAAATATAAAATCAATTATACCTATTTTTTGAAAAATGGAAAAATTCACCTGCGGGCCCCCTAGGTGGGATTTGAACCCACGACCTCGCGATGACCGGTCGAGTGCTCTTCCAACTGAGCTACCAGGAAGGTTTGTGTTGCTGACGAATTTTTGCATCTTATATTTCTAACTGTGTGAGTCACAGTGTGACGTCACCTAGGGGGGGCAGGTGAATTTTTCCATTTTTCAAAAAATATTTATATGGCAAGTTGGCCAAGACAACTATTTAAATAATAATAATTTAATTAGTTTGGTGTTATCAAAAAATAGCTGAATTTCATCTGCAACGATGGACTGCTATGCCTACTTTAGTAGTGTAATTACTTAATAGGTTGATGACGTCACACTGTGACTCACACAGTTAGAAATATAAGATGCAAAAATTCGTCAGCAACACAAACCTTCCTGGTAGCTCAGTTGGAAGAGCACTCGACCGGTCATCGAGAGGTCATGGGTTCAAATCCCACCTAGGGGGGGCAGGTGAATTTTTCCATTTTTCAAAAAATATTTATATGGCAAGTTGGCCAAGACAACTATTTAAATAATAATAATAAAACAATTATACCCTTGATGATTTTCAGAACTTTGACCCCATTTTACTCCTTTATTTTTGGGTCGAATTTCGAAAAATCTTGAAACACGTGTTCACTCATTTATCTATAGAAGTACCGTGTATAGTTTAGGATAAAATAGTCTAACTAATCTTGTGACGAAATCTGCTTTGCAGACTATTAACAGTATTAGTATTATGTATGACGTTCTGTGGTCCGACCATTTCCCTTTGATAATACAATGTAAATTAGACACATATAAATTCAATACTATATATGATGGCCAGGAACTAGGTAGTAGTAAAGTAAAATGGGGTGAAAGAAATCAGGATCAATTAAAATTGTATAATAAGTTGTGTCATGAAAAGCTACGATTAATTGAATTTCCTAGTGAGTTGAGTGCTTGTAGTGATTATAGTTGTAGTGACGTGGACCACAGACAAATTATTGACAAAATATATGACAACGTTGTAAGTGCGCTATCGTATGCGTCCGCTGAGAGTCACTTCCGAGAAGTTAATCAAAAGAAAAAACCTATCATTGGCTGGAATAGGTATGTTAGTGAGGCTCACAGGGACGCTAGGTGTAAATTTGATTTATGGACCCTTTATGGTAGACCAAGGTCGGGCTATATCTGGGATGAGATGAATAGAACTCGAAAGATTTTTAAGTCACCATTGAGATGGTGTCAGAATAATAGGCAGCAGTTGTTAATGGACAAACTAGCTCAACACCATGATAAGCGTGACTTCGGTAGTTTTTGGAAATCTACAAACAAGTTTAATATCAAACCGGGTGTGCCTGCGAGTCTCAATGACGTCAGTGATCCAAAGCAGATTGCAGACATGTTTAGAGAGCACTTTGCTGTAAAATCACCGTTGGGACCATCACAGGCGCAGTGTGGGGACGGGGGACAGTGTAGGCGGGAGCTCAGTGCTAGATTTACTGCCAAAGAGGTAGGAAAAATCATAGATTCGATGTCGCGAGGAAAGTCACCTGGATACGACGACCTGAGCATTGAGCACCTAAAATATGCTGGCCCTCATTTACCGTCAGTACTGGCGATGTTTTATTCTTTATGTGTTGGACACTCTTACCTACCTGCTGCGATGATGAAAACTGTGGTGGTTCCAATCGTGAAATGTAAGACTGGTGACATTGGTGACAAAAATAATTACAGGCCGATCTCTTTAGCTACCATTATTGCTAAAGTGCTTGACGGTTTGCTTAACACTGAGCTGGATAAGTACTTAAAGATTCATCAGAATCAATTTGGCTTTAAGTCCGGACTTTCTACGGAGGCAGCGATTTTGTGTTTGAAGCAGACCGTCAAGTACTACACTGATCGGAAAACACCGGTGTTTGCTAGCTTCCTGGACCTGTCGAGGGCGTTCGACCTGGTTTCTTATGACCTCTTATGGCAAAAATTAAATAGTCTTTCCATGCCAGCTTATTTTGTAAACTTATTTAAATATTGGTATGAGAGCCAGGTCAACGTAGTTCGGTGGACAGATGTTTACTCGGAGCCATATAGGTTGGAGTGCGGGGTGAGGCAGGGGGGGTTGACCTCACCCAAGCTCTTCAATCTGTATATTAATGGCCTCTTGGAGGAGCTCGGCGACACACATGTAGGATGTCATATTGATGGCGTGTGTCTAAACAATATAAGTTATGCTGACGACATGGTGTTGTTGAGTGCTTCTGTGTGTGGTCTGTCTAAATTGCTAAGTATCTGTGAGAAATACGCTCTTAAACATGGGTTGTTGTACAACACGAATAAAAGCGAATGCATGATATTTCGGGCCAGCGGTAAATGTCTAGATAGCATACCATCCATTAAATTAAACGGTTCAGCGCTGAAAATGGTTGAAAAGTTCAAATACCTCGGCCATATAGTTACCGCTGACCTGAAAGATGATGCTGATATAGAAAGAGAGCGCAGGGCGTTGTCTGTTAGGGCGAACATGATCGCTCGCAGGTTTGCTCGCAGTTCGGAGGACGTCAAAATCACTCTATTTAGGGCATTTTGTACGTCTTTCTACACGGGTAGCTTGTGGGTGAACTATACCAAGAGACAGTATAGCTCCCTGCGCGTACAGTATAATAATGCCTTTAGGATGCTGCTGGGGCTGCCTCGGTTCTGTAGCGCATCGGGGATGTTTGCCGAATACCGCATAGACTGTTTTTACACACTCATGCGTAAGCGGTGCACATCCCTGTTGCGCAGGATTCGGGCCGGCCCTAGCAGTATCCTGAAGACATTTGCTACTAGATTTGACTGTCAGTATGTGAACCATCTAGCAATGATTCATATACTGACTACAGGATAATATTGTAATGAATGTGGATTATTTTATAAATTTTATTGTATTATAATGATAATGAATTATTTTATAACTTTATGTATTGTAATGATAATTGATTATTTTATAATTTTATTCGTATGTATTGGTTATAATTATTAAGCCCATTGTTTTTGTATATTTTTTGTTTCACTGACATTGTAATTCACTCATATGATCCATTGATGGTCGAAATAAAGGTATTATTATTATTATAATCTCGTTTCCCTACACAAACTGTGGACCTCTGTTTCACCCTCGTAGGGGTAAAATTGTTATTTCGTGTCCACTATGTTATATTTTCAAATCGATGCCATTTTCGTAATTGACGTCCCAGAAAATCATAGAATCAACACCCATATTGATATTTTGACATTTCAACCCCATCGCACCACCATTGGGGTGATTTTATGTCACGTCGGCCATGTTGGATTATAAAATAGTTGTTGATTTCGTAATCAGCGACTCAATAAACCATAAAAACAATACCCAGGACGATTTTTAGACTTTTTCACTCCATTTTACCCCTTTAGGGGTTGAATTTTGAAAAATCCTGAAACACGTGTTTACTCATTTATCTATAGAAGTACTCGTGTAAAGTTTCGAATAAAATAGTCCAACTAATCTTGTTTCGCCATACAAACTTTGGACCCCCGTTTCACCCCCTTAGGGGATCAATTATGAAAAATCCTTTCTTAGTGCACCCCTAGACGTCATAAGGAACCTACTTGCCAAATTTGGAATCTCTAGACCCAGCGGTTTGGGCTGTGCGTTGATTAGTGAGTCAGTGAGGACAAAGCCTTTTATTATTATAGATATTTATTTTTTATCCCATAACTTTTTTTTTGTTTATAGATAAATTAGATAGGTTATTAGATTAGTTTTCAGTTTGATGTATTTATATGTTAAAAGTGAAAATTTAAACAGATGTATACAGTTCTATAATTAGATAAACGGTTGACCTCCGGCTATCGTCTCAGTAATATATTTAACAAATATCGTGATTAATGGATCTCTGCTCACAATTCACATATTAATGTTATATAATACGAGTCAGGGCTGCCGGTCACGGCTGTGCGGAAGTAAGGAAGTGAGTACTAAGATGGTACTATACTATGCAATTGCAATAAGTAGCTTACTCACTTTTTTATTTCTTTTGATGTGATAAGGTCATATAAATCGATGAACGCCCGCTGCACGCACGACAAAGTATGGCTCTTGTCACGTTCCGCCCGAGCCGAACGTGCAAGCGAGAGCGCGGCTTGTGACGTATCTGTTTCTCTTTCACGCCATCGGCCGATGTTTTCTTATAACGCCCGTAAACCGACTTTACAGACAACCATTTTTTTATATGAGAGGGGGGCAAACGAGCATGTGGGTCACCTGATGGGAAGTAATCACCACCGCCCATAGACGCCATCAGCAATACCATGGGGTCGCCGATCCGTTGCCAGCCTATACTCCTTCCCTTCTTTCTGATGACCTCACTCACTCGCAGGAACACAACAACTCTCAAAAAAATTGTGTTGCGGTATTCTGTGAGGTGGAGGTACTTCCCCAAACGGGCTGCTTGCAAATACGCTATACCTACTTCTCTTTCGCCAGTCGGATTTTGAGATATTTCGCTGATCTAAGTACGTCATTTAATACAAGTCTATGGGGATCTCTGTGCAGTCTAGCCTTCCTATAGCATGATACCATAAATGTATGTGCTTGGTGTAGGGTTGCCAACTCTTAAATTAAATTTATATAAATATTGTCAGACAAATTACACAGCGCCATCTAGCCCCAAAGTAAGCGAAGCTTGTGTTATGGCATAGAGTAAAGGATAGTCCCTGGTTATGGGTACTAGACAACTGATAAACATACGAAAATACATTTTTTTTTGTACATACATACTTATGATACATAGAAAACACCCAGACCAAGACAAACAGACATGTTCATGCACACAAATGTTTGTCCTGTGTGGGAATCGAACCCACGAGCGTTGGTGTCAAAGCCGCGTCATTCACCGCCACACTCCACCAAACTCTTGAAAGGACTAACCCGGGAGACTGTTATGTACGTGGAAAGAAAACCTCAATTAAATTTTTAATTTATATATTCAGTAGATGCTGTTCGATAGCAATAAATATTCTGCTTTCGAACAGCATCTAATATACAAAATCATAAAAGTTTTTACATGGAAAATGGAAAAAGAATGGAGAACGAGTAATGACATGGGAGCGAAGGATGCGTATAATTACAAAAACTGGAGAAATTATTGTTCGCCGGGAGGTCGGGAGATTGACCATTATTACCGGAGTCTCCGGGGCAATCCGGGAGGGTCGGGAACCCTAGCTTGGTGGCGAAATTACACGCTTCAGTTGCCTTTTATGCATACAGAAGATAGATACCGTGAAGCCCTGAACTTCCACAATAGAGTATCAACGTTGATGGATTTATTGTCACGATTATATCATAACATATTATTGCGTTGACAGCCAGGGCTCAGGGCTGGCGGTCACGGCCGCGCGGAAGCGGGGAAGTGAAGGCGACCTTTCCTGTTGGCAACGTCGCTCTCATATTTATTACCCGACTGCGACAGAAGGAGGGTTATGTTTTTCGAGAGTATGTATGTATGTATAATTGTTTGGCACGCTCTGCAGCCTGAGCGGCTGGATGGATTTTAGCTTGCGAGGTGTCGTTAGATTCGTATTTGCTGTGAGAGTGACAATGGG
Organism: Hypsopygia costalis; assembly: GCA_937001555.2. Classification (NCBI taxonomy): domain Eukaryota; kingdom Metazoa; phylum Arthropoda; class Insecta; order Lepidoptera; family Pyralidae; genus Hypsopygia; species Hypsopygia costalis. Next base: position 18,707,642 of record OW443349.2, on the reverse strand, counting down.
TACGTCAAAATAAAAAAATCAAATTGGCGGATTTTTGGCGCCTAGTTCAAATGCAAATGCACGCCTTGTCACAATTAAAGATCTGGACATGCTTGAATTTTATGTCGAAAAAAATTGAGATCGATCATGTCTTTGAGGAATGATCATTAGATACATTTTCCATTGGAATCAATGGAAAACATACACTCAGCGAATCTACTCGCTCCACTCAACATCGAGTTCGGCCCCGTGGGCTAGATTCCGGTCTAGTTAGTCTAGTAGCCTAGTAGAAAGGAATGAGATGCTGCATTGGCAGTGGGGGTGGCGGCGCGCGAGCGATATTTTTAATGTTGCGAGCGTTAATATGGCTGCGGTAACCGCTTCACATCAGGCGGGCCGTATGCTTGACTGCCACCAGACGTAGTATAAAAAAAATTGTTAAATTCAAACATACTAACTAACACGGCAAACATTGTCTGTCAGTCTGACATATAAATCATTTCAAACATAACTAGTTAATGATGTAAAAAACACCATATCGCAAATCTAATTCTCGGCGTGAAGTCTCCCATACAAATTGTATGTATGAACAAAACATGCCGTTAATTACGCTATTCTCCGGTTTACTGTAAATAAAACAGAAGGAAAACTTGGGTAATTAATATTAATTTATGATTATTTATTATAATAATTTGGCCGTGTAGTTTCCGGCAGACTAGAATAGAAACACTCCGTTTCTTCCCGTGGATGTCGTCGTACAAGGCGACTAAGGGAAATACATTATCAAATATCGATCAGGCCTCCCCAACCCGTTTGACCAGCGTGGCGAGTGTAGGCCTAATCCTCCTTCCGTCTAGGACGGACGAGAGAGGGTCGTGCTCCTGTAGTGGAGACTAAAATGGACCTGATAATGATGATGATTATTATAATAATGAGAATTAAACTGATTTTTTAATGTTATGTTAATGGCAGATAAGCATACGGCCCGCCTGATATAAAGCGGTTACTGTAGCCATATTAACGCTCGCAGCGTGAAGTAATTATCGCTCGAGTTTCGCTATCTCCGCTGCTAACGCTGCAACATCTTCCTTCCTTTCGTTCTGGTGACCTCACTCACTCGCAGAAATACAATAACCCTCAAGGGAATTGTTATTAGGCTGCGGTATTCTGTGAGGTAGAAGGTCCTCCTTCTCCAGTCAGGCAGCATACCGCGCCTCTCTCTCTCTTTGCCAGAGCTTGTTTTGTTTATTTGCAAGGTGAACCAAGTGCAGATGAAACTTTATGGGGTGTAAGTGGTTCATCAACATCTTTGAACCAAAGCCAACTTCACCTGCACGCGGTGCACTCTGCTGACTGACAAACGAAGCTCTGGCGAAAAGAGAGGTTGGGAGCGTAATTATAACCCGACTGGGGAATGTACCTCCACCTCACAGAATACCGCAGCCAAATAACGGTTCCCTTGAGGGCTGTTGTGTTCCTGCGAGTGAGTGAGGTCACCAGAAAGGAAGCAGATGCTGCGATGTCAGCGTAGGTGACGGCGCGCGAGCGATATTTTATGTTGCGAGCGTTAATATGGCTATGGTAACCGTTTCACATCAGACGGGCCGTATGCATGTCTGCCACCCGACGTAGTATGAAAAAAAAACTATTTTTTATTCTGTGACAAGACAGTTTTTGAAGCCTGGACTACAAATGAAACCCCGCCCGGACGCTCCCCGGACGCACTCCAAACTAGGACAAATCCCGGGAAACCCGGACGGATGGTCAAACCTCATCATCATCAGGTGATTTTAGTCTCCACTACAGGAGCACGACCCTCACTTTTTTTTTATACAACTAAAGTGGCAAACAAGTATACGGCCCGCCTGATGGAAAGCAGTTACCGTAGCCTATGAACGCCTGTAACATCAGGGGCATCACACGCGCGTTGCCGACCCTGTAAAATTCTCTCTCTTTCGTCTCAGACAGAAGGAGGATTTGGCCTACACTCCCCACGCTGGCAAGACGGGTTGGGGAGGCCTGATCGATGTTTTATAATATATTTCCCTTAGTCGCCTTGTACGACATCCACGGGAAGTGACGGAGTGATTCTATTCTAGTCTGCCGGAAACCACACGGCCACGGCACGGTGAAACCTACTCGGGCCGTATACTTGTTTGGCACTCGGCGTAGTGTACGTGAAAACATTGGCAAACTATCACGAAAGCCCAGCATCTTTCTCTTCCGTCGAACAAAAGCAGAAAAAAAAATCGCCGCCCTCAATAACCATCGGTTACGTCACCAACCGAACTCGTTACGCCAGCGTTACATTAAATTACGTAACGCAATATTTTAACTACTATTGTACTGCGAGTCCACCGCTCATACTATTGCCTCTATTTGCATATGCACAATTGCATGTTGAATGAGTGGAAAGAAATAATTATAAATAATTAAATATTTGTGCACAATTTACACATCGCCATCTAGTCCCAAATTAAGCGCAAAGCTTGTGTTATGGGTACAAGACAACTGATAAATGTACTTATATATATATATATATATATTTGTAAATACATACTTATAATACATAGAAAACACCCAGACCAAGACAAACAGACGTGTTCATGCACACAAATGTTTGTCTTGTGCGGGAATCGAAACCGCGACCTCGGAGTCAAAGTGGCCATTGCTAACCATTCGACCACCGAGCTCGTCAACTTACTTACCTACGTACTTAGCGTAATAAATTCTTTGATCCTTCATCTATCCAGTGGTGTAATTGAATTTTGGATGGAGATGATAGATTTGTAGCTGCAACACCAAACTATATCCCCCGATTTTGTTATCATTCGTTTTTTGAATGAAAGCAATTTTAAAGACGTATTTACGTCAAAAACAGCGGCACTCCGGGAGTGCCGACAGAAGTGAGAACTTGAACAATTACGTGTATATTTTTTGAATCGTCAGGAAATATTTTGCACTACTGAAAACATTCCCTTTTACTAACTCTAGTATGTGTAAATAATAATAATATAATAATAAATATTGTCAGACAAATTACACAGCGCCATCTAGCCCCAAAGTAAGCGAAGCTTGTGTTATGGGTACTAGACACCTGATAAACTTACGTAAATACATTTTTTTCTTTTGTTTTTTTTTGTGTATTTCGGGAACGAGAGTACCGTGGACCTAAAACGGAGAGCAAAGGTCGACTGACGAACCAATAGCGCACAGACAAGCATGCGGCGCGCGAATACCTCACACCACACCAAATAGACCGGTGTCGGTTACGGTAATAGTGTCGCGAGTTCAATGGTTTTTTCTCATCTCAAAAATTGCCCAGCGCGCTTAAAGAAGTTTGAAAACTTCTTTAAGCGCGCTGGACAATTTTTCAAGCTTCAAAAGAAATTCTGAGTTACTTGAACCATAACTCGTACACTTGAAATTAAACAATGGTGCTAGAAATTTCACCATCACCAGCCTTTACCACGGGTAGATGGAGGCTTTCTGCTATGATTACCACCAAATGCGATCCCCGACTTCCGCATTCTCCATCCAGGAGAAATACATGCAAGGGCCACTTGAATAAACTCTATGCCTGCAACTAATGCTCCCCAGTACACTAGCCTTTGATATTAGAGTGTTGCGAAGACTCTCGCCCAGTTAACAACTAAACATGAAGACCTTTTTGCATTGCATTGAAATTTATAAGTTGCAAGCTTACACCCACAATTACGTACGTTCCTATCTCGGTATCCTTTCTTAGCGGATGCCTACGTGATAATATCTATCTGCATGCCAAATTTCAACCCGATCCGTCCAGTGGTTCGCGACTCTTTTAACACCTCACGCGCGCGATGTACAGCCTTCCGGAAGTAATTACGGGAAGTAATTCGCCAACAAACATTTGTGTTGGTGCGGGAATGGAACCCGCGAACGTTGCGTTTCAACCGGCTCTCTAAACTACTGCTCTACACGGGTCATCAGGCAATGAAAAATACGTCCATCCCTAAAAGGCGATTACTGATCTGTTTCTGGATGTGCATTCTCAGGGGTGCTCGGCACCCACTGTTTATATCTCATGGGTGATCGAACCCCCGAGCACCCACGGAGTCGGCACCCCTGGGCCCTGGGCATTATTACAGATACTTGTATCTATTGAAGACAAGCCGACCTGACAGACGTTATTTTGTCTTCTTAACTTTTAATAATAATTGACAGAACGAGCGCGAAACCAATTCATGGTTTTGCGTTCGTTCTGTCATAAAGTTACGTTAGAAAAGTTAATATGATCGTTCAGTTTTCTTCAATTTTCTAATTAACTATAATAATAATAATAATTTATTTATTGACATAATCGTTATTACAAACTTCCTATAAAGTCTCTGACACCCAAACTAGGCTAAAATGTCTGTATCTTAGGAGTCAGCGGCTTCTCCCAATAACGCAAAACAAGTGTGACAAAAGCTCATTTTTTTTTTACAATACAATTTATTTGTTCATTATGTACATCTGTGGTGTAATGACATAGAAATATTATAATAGATACATATTTCAGACTATATATATACTATACTAGCTGGCCCGGCGAACTTCGTACCGCCTAATTGTCAATGAATGTCGTGGTATACATATAGTTGAACAAAATTTATGATGTCTTGAAATTAATATAATTAATAATAGAAAATAATAGAGAAGCACGATGGCGTCATTGCGCGTGTCAGTCTAATTGTACATGCAAGTTAAGCAACGTCAACCGTAGCCTGTCCATGGATGAGTTTATATTATCTCGAGCTCCTCCGTGCTTCGGAAGGTACGTTAATCCGTCGGTCCCGGTTGTAATCATTAGATTAACTCGAGGTCCTCCGTGCTTCGGAGGGCACGTTAATCCGTCGGTCCCGGTTGTTATCATTAGATTATCTCGAGCTCCTCCGTGCTTCGGAAGGCGCGTAAGACGTCGGTCCCGGTTGTTATCATTAGATTATCTCGAGCTCCTCTGTGCTTCGGAAGGCACGTAAGCCGTCGGTCCCGGTTGTTATCATTAGATTATCTCGAGCTCCTCCGTGCTTCGGAAGGCACGTTAAGCCGTCGGTCCTGGTTGTTATCATTAGATGGCAGTCGTTAAGCCAAGTGGCCTTTAGGCGGCTTGAAATTACTGGCGTCCGCCAACTCGCAGTTGAGCAGCGTGGTGGAGTATGCTCGAAACATATTCAGTTGAAGGAAGACCCGTATTTAATATTACCCAGCAGTGGGTAAATATTACCCAGCAGTGGGTAAATATTAAGTTCAGTATTTTACTATGTCACAAAATAAAGTACCATGACACTTGACAACCAATTAATATTCATTTTCAAGCATTCATTCATAAACAATTTTCAAAACAACAACGGACAACTTTCGCGACGTAAAAGTTAGACCAATCGATTTGATTTTAATTGAAAATCAATAAATATCCCAATCCGTTTTCAAATTAAATTTTTCGACAATTTTGTCAATGTTTTAATACTTATTATCCTATACCCACATTTCTGAACGCACGCATACATTTGACGTACGCACGTTAACGTCACGTTTGACAGGTCCGACATCCACGAACATTTTGTATGGAAAAATGATTTTTCTTTGATTTTATTTTTTTCGTAAATTTTCCAATGTTTTTAATAGTTATTCTGCTATTCTGGACGGAGACAAATCCAACAAATCAAAAACCATGGCAATCGGTCCAGCCGTTCTCGAGTTATAAGTGTTGTAATAAACACGACTTTCTTTTATATATATAGATATTATATATATATTTATAGATATTACACAAAATATAATTTTGTTATATGTTTTGGTATATGATATAAGAATACTGAAATAAATAATTTTGTTTTCCCGTTTTGTTATCCCATTTTTAGGGTTCCGTACCTCAAAAGGAAAAACGGAACCCTTATAAGATCACTTTGTTGTCCGTCTGTCTGTCTGTCTGTCTGTCAAGAATTTCTATGTCGAGAATGCGTGGAGGTATCAAGCTGAAATTTGAACTGTATACTCAGGTCTATGGTCCCATGAAGTTGTAAAATAATCAAACTGCTAAGTTTACGTAGAAAAAAGTTACGGCCGTTTATTCAGCAATAAACGCATATTTCGACACACTCAAGGGAATCAAAACCTATAGGGTACTTCCCATTGACCTAGAACTATGAAATTTGGCAAGTAACATCGTTATAGACTACAAGTACAGGAATAAATCTCAAAACTATACATTTGTAAATAGATCTTAAAAAATAGGGGGTCTATATTTTTTATAGGGTGTCGAAATTTCAAATTGAAACTACTAGTTGAAATGGGGTATCATATGAAAGGGCTTGATGTACACATTGCAAAATATATTTTATTTATTTTTTTCGACGCATTATTTCTTATTTATAATGAAAAATATCAAATTTAATAATGATACTACGTACCTACGGAACCCTCAGTGGGTGAGTCCGACTCGCACTTGTCCGGTTTTTTTTTCTTTGATAAGAACCTTCTCCTGACAACAACAAATACAACTTAAAAAGAAATAGCGAAATCGGTCCAGCCGTTCACGCGTGTTGCCCTGACCAAGGGAAATAGGCATTCATTTTTATATGTTATAGAAGATTAAGTAATATTTAGATATTTGCCGGTTGTACCGAGAACCAGTTCTATTAGCAGTTATTATGACATCCTCCTCCAAAATCTTCAGTAACGGTAAAGTAAAAGTAAACGCTTCCTTTTACTTTCAAACTAACATAATGCTTATAAAATTGGGTGTGGCTGTGTCACGGACACGGACGTGTGTTGTACGTGAATACGTTATATGCACTAAAATTATCTCAAAATGGCAGCGCTTCCCCCTCCCCAGCACGCGATGTTCCATAGTCCTTACTTAGCGTAATAAATTCTTTGACCCTTCATCTATCCAGTGGTGTGATGGAATTTTGAATGGAGATGATAGATATGTAGCTGTAACACCGAACTGTATCCCGAACTTTGTTATCATTCTTTGAATTGCCTCCCTATGGAAGTAATTTTAAAGACATATTCACGTTACGACATTTTCATACATAATTACACATAATCATAATGCAAATACATACGAGTTGCGGTGCAGTCGACCGTGTCATCGATTTATTTAACCGATGTGATAACGATTACGATTATTAATCGATTTGTTTTAATCGTTACATTCGCAAGGTCAGTCTAATGAGACCACATAATATATACATACATAGCAACAAGGGAGAATTACCAAGCGTTCAGACGATTTTGCAATTCATATTATTGGAATCGATGTGTTAGGTAACAACTCAATGTTTTAGGTCTCCAATAGTGTTAGATACTTAAAATCACATTTTTTTTATTATATTGAACTTGACAAGCAATTGTACTATATGGCATGATTTGCATGGCTGTAATAAAAAGCAAATAATTGATATAATTTTGAATAACAAAATTCAATAATAATTCGCCTATTACCATTAGATGTCAGTCGTTAAACCAAGTCAGTTGCCATTAGGCGGCTTGAAAACACCCGCAGTTGACAAGCGTGTTGGAGTACGCTCCAAACCCCTTCATTTGAGGGGAGACCAAACAGTGGGATGATTATAAGTTGATGCCGAAGCACCCGCCCACCCTAAACCTGCTACTGCTGATGCTGTTATCCACGACGCAAATTAATCGTAAATTCTGGACGTAAATGAGTAATTTGAAGCCACCATTACCGCAACATCATAATAACTCAGACGAGATAAAAACAATAACACAACAACTTGATTACTTTATATTTTTTGCAGAGCTAAAGCTGCGTACAGATCGGGGGCAATTGTATTCGTATTCAAACCGTGCGCGTACAGACCTAATGGCCTACTTAAAAAATCGTACCGTTACTCTATGGCGCTCGTGTTTTTATGTTAACACGTCAATTTTATACGAAACAGTAGTCAGGTGACTACGATTTTTTTAATGGTCTATGTGTTTGTTTGTAATAGGTCATTTTGTGTACAGGACCTTATGCAGGAGCTTTTGTTGTTCTAAAACTTTTTCATGATTAAATGTATTGTCATGATGGTTGATACTTACTTATGGATTATGAATATTCATAATCCATAATAAATAGAGAATATATAAGTTTTGACCTACGGACTCTCGTCCTCTCTACATACATTGAAATACAAAATATTTTTCCATTAATTCCTGTACTTTTAAAATATTTCATAGGCCTCTGCGTTACTTGTATGATGTATGAATGTAAATGATTGTACATATACAACGTGTAACTCCAAGTACGCAAAACCTCAAGCACCCCAACTGAGTTTTATTATTATAAATTGATCTATGTATCTAAGTAATAATTTGGTTATCCCTCGGGAACAGCAATTTTATGACCTGATAACGTCTTATAAATCAATGAACGCCGGCTGCACACATGAAAAAGCATGACTCATTGTCACGTTCCGCCTGAGCCGAGCGTGTAAGCGAGAGAGTCCATCGGCCGATGTTTTCTTATGACGTTATCACGTAAATTTATCGTCCGTAAACCGACATTACAGACAACCTTTTTTCGGGATAGAAGGTATCTATTATTTATTCTGGACTTCTAGTATAATGTATGCAAATTTTCATGGCAATCGGTTGACCATATTGAAACCCTTAATCTGTCACCACCTTAACATGCCCAGCCAAATAATAATATTTACTCAGTTTTTATATAGGAAATGTTATTGTTTATATCTCGTCCTTCCTTAATGTTTGTATAATGTAGCGGGCAAACCAGGTGACCTGTCGATCAGGAAGTGGAGAGCTGGAACAGGTTGGGAAATATTTGTCAATAATGGTATCAAAAACATCACATAAAAAACTTACAAATATTTATTATACTACAGTATTTAATTTCTTTATATTGAAATCGAATAACTTTTCATAAAAAAAAATTCAAAGAAAAAAAGATTAAAAGTATACATTGTATTGTATAAAATCTTAAGACTATAAGAAACCAAATCTGAACCAAAGAAGTAAGTAATTTTTTTTTTTATTGAAATCGAACAACTAAAAAAAATCCAATAAAAGTATTTAACAAGATAATATTATCTTGTAAAATACACTGATTTTTCTTTGAAAAATTATGAAAAGTTATTCGATTTCATAAAAAAAAATACTTATTACTATGGTTCGATTTGGCTTCTTATAGATTAAGATTTTAAACAATGTATAATAATTGTCTATCTTTCGAATTGCTTGATTTACGAAAATAACAACGGGAATTAACGCATTTATACAATTTAACCTTCCCAAAATATGTATGCAGTAAAAGAGCTTTTTTTTTAGTAATTTGTAGTATAATTAACAAATAATAACATTTCTTTTATGCTATCAAATATTTTATTTTACAACAAACATAATTGAAAAAGAAATAGGTATATAGAAATAAATAGGTATATAGAAATATATAACAACAAAATGCAACTAAACTATAGTAAATAAAAATAATCTAATCTTAAAACTAATAAAAAGAAAAACAAAATACTAATCTATTCCTCGAAAATATCGGTCCCATGCGGCAGAGAGGCAAGAACACTGGCTGCGTTTCCTCGCTGAATTGCAATGCTCACTTTTTGAGCGAAGAAAGAGCCAGCCCTCCAGTCTCCAGAGACGGCGACCAGTTGTGATGAAATTACTGAAAGAAAATTTTTCGCAGATTAGCCCAAGGACCAAATGTCTCGACTCCAAACGGCATAAATAGGCATATTTATGCCATTTGTTTTGTTCCGCCGTTTCAGCTGCCACCCCAGCTCTCAAAGCAGATGCACTAAGGTGAGAGGGCTCAAGTGTGTCAACACAGGTTGCATCCCACACCAGCGCCCTCCCACGCTCCCAGGGAACTAGTGTCGCACCATCCGGCCTCTTTTACCATCATTACGGTTTATGCACCTAGGTTCTAGGGTACTAGGAACGTTAATGTTAGCATTGGTACGATGAAACGGAGTTAAAATCTTGTAAGTACATTTTTTAGATTATTCGTTCTCGTTCATGGTTAGTCAATGAGTGAATGAATGAGCGACCTTTAGCTTATATTTATAGTTTACAACTAAAGCTATAAATTCCATCTTTTAAATCTAATTATAGAGTCTATGCATCTATACAAATAAATAAAATTAAAGTGTGTGTTTATAATGTCAAAATAACAACTTTTTACTAAATTAATTTCTAAGTACTTACGACATTATACTTATTACATTTGTAATTTAAGTTGTTAAATAAATAAATTAAGTATTGAATATCTCCTAAACAATTGGACCGATTTCAACGAGACTGGCCAGTATCTGGATGTTACAAGGAGTAACTTAACGCTTGCTGCACAACCAGCGCCTCTCGAGCGAAAAATGTATTATTCACTAAATACACAACGAATCAGAAAACTGAAACAATAAACATTGTTTCAGTTTTCTGATTCGTTGTGTATTTATGTAGTTGGCGATTAAAATAGGACTAAAGACTTGTTTCGGACATCCAAGTTCTTTCATTTGATACACATACGTTTTAAAGTAGAAAATGTAATCACATGCTGTATTTAAAAAGGCAGTATTTAAGTAATCGTGCCTTGTCACGAGAACCAAATGAGTTTGCCAAATTTCTGCTCGATCGGAAACTGCGAATTCGGTCAAATTTAACTTGCATGATTTGGTAATAGTACTACGTACAGTATGGCGACTCCTTGCCGCTCTCTCATGTCGACTTCACCTCCCCTCTGGGACGAATCTGAAGGCCAATTCTCGTAATTTTTCTACGAACGCAGATTGAAAGTTGACCGAATCGAGATTGAATTGTGAATTGACTAAAATTATATACTTGATATAATTAATTAATTATTATCAGTTCTTGTTGTTGGCAAAGTATATTTCTTATGTTTGTTTAATTTTCACTCATATTTCGATATAATCCCGCTTAAATTTAATTTTGAAGGTACGTATTGTGTTACGAGAATACCAAATATGACATTTGTGAGATCGAGACTGGATCGAAACTGAATTTTGACTATATTTTAATTACGAGAATTGCCCCTCTGGACCAGTTTTTATGGAGCAGCACACACACGCTCATTTTCGCGCTGCACAGACGCCATTGTTTTGTAAGTAAATAAATAAATATTGTCAGACGAATTACACAGCGCCATCTAGCCCCAAAGTAAGCGAAGCTTGTGTTATGGGTACTAGACAACTGATAAACATAGGTAAATACATTTTTTTTTTGTAAATACATACTTAGGATGCATAGAAAAAACCCAGACCAAGACAAACATACATGTTCATGCACACAAATGTTTGTCCTATGTGGGAATCGAACCCACGAGCGTTGGTGTCGAAGCCGCGTCATTGACCGCTACGCCACCGAGCTCGTCTGTTTATGTAAGTAGTAGTAAACGACGCCACATTGGTGGCTGGGGTGTGTGGTAAAAGCTTGTAAAAATGTTAGAGATCTGCGCAAAAAAAATATATGTATACAGATAAAATACACGCGGACAAAGTCGCGGTTAACAGCTAGTTCGCAATAAAAGGCGACATTTTGCGCGATGAGTAGGTAGGTACGTATTAATTGATTACAAGACATTGACCTTCTGAGGTAAATAACTAGTTTCGCGGCAAGGAAGTCGACCGGCCGCCATACAGGAAGTGATGTAGGTACCTACGTACCTTTACTACAAACTGGTTGCGGAATAGTAAAACCCTTTGGGTACTACGTCTTTTTATATACTACGTCGGGTGGCAGTCAAGCATACGGCCCGCCTTATGTGAAGCATTACCTTATGTGAAGATTGGGGTGTAAGTGGTTCATCAACATCTTTGAACCAAAGCCAACCTCACCTGCACTTGGTGCACCCTGCTGATTGACAAACGAGGCTCTGGCGAAAAGAGATTGTGTAAGCTGCCCGACTGGGAAGTACCTCCACCTCACAGAATACCACAGCCAAATAACAATTCCCTTGAGGGTTGTAGTGTTCCTGCGAGTGAATGAGGTTGTAGTATTCTATGAGGTGGCGGTACTCCTTAGTCGGGCAGCTTAAAAAAATACGCTGTCCTCTCTTTTCGCCAGAGCCTCGTTTGTCAGTCAGCAGGGTGCAGCACGTGCAGGTGAGCTTTGGTTGGCAGATGTTAATGAACGACCTACACCCCACTTTACTCGATCATCCAAGTACTTGGTCGTGTGGTTTCCGGCAAACTAGACTAGAATCACTCCGTCTCTTCCCGTGGATGTCGTACAAGGCGACTAAGGGAAATACATTATAAAACATCGATCAGGCCTCCCCAACCCGTCTGGCCAGAGTGGGGAGTGTTGGCCAAATCGACGGACGAGAGAGGGTCGTACTCCTGTAGTGGAGACTAAATTGACCTGATGATGATGATGATGATGATTCAAGTACTGTTCCAAATTGAATGAGAAAGGTCTCCGTGCAACACCGGACAGGTATTGAAATGACATAATCATAGCGAGTACAGCAATCAAATGTCAAAACAGATGCAGTCAGAGCGAGTAAATGTCAATAATATGGTCAGTCAATCATTTCATATCAAAATGTTACAGTATGTAAATACTGTACAGATATGTAGGTATAAAAATAGGTCATAATAGTAACTACTATTACGAAACTATTATGAAACTGTTGCATAATAAGTAATAAGGGTTCTTAAACACGAGTGTGAGTTTATGACTACATGAGCCGAAGGCGAATGTGATAATAGCATCACATGAGTATTTTAAAACCTAATTATTTGCAGTTACATACACTACTTTTTCTAATCTCATGAAATAGATGATGATAATATTTTAAATAGAACCATAAAGTTAATTTAACAGTTTTATTTCTTACTTATAAATCCATTTGCAGATCGAGCATGCATACGTATTCACGTACGTATTCATATTGTAAATACGTATGAATATAATATTCATACGTATTAATAGAATAGTCCTCAGGAAATTCCCCAGGTTCGTGATCATTCACGATTGCCACCGCTTACTTGTGGTGTAAGCGCCTAACCGATTAATAAGAAGCGGGCTGGAGCTACATGTTTATCAATCAATATAAATTACAGACACAGACACAGGGACAGAATCCGAAGCAAAAAAATTTGACGGAGAATCAAATTTGTAGGCATCTCAGAATCAGCAAGCTGGCTTCATGTTAAACAACTCCTCTGAACACACCTCATTGTACAATCGGTAGAACACACGAAGGAACGCGAAACCTCTTCTCAGACTTAATTACATTAAAAAGCCTTTTTATTTCTTACAGATTACAAAGTTTAAATTCCATGTATTTTATAGTTTTATGTCTGTATTTAAGTTAGTCTGCAGGAACCCCTCTGTAGGTGGAGGCCTCTCTAGATTAGGTTACCTGAATCCACTTGGGGCCGGTTGTTTTTTTGAGGTAGTCTTCCCAGCTAGCTCCAGGTCTACTCTACTTCCTACTACTCTACTACTCTCTTCCTTTTGCCATGTGGACGGGTCCACGTGGTCACCCTATGCGTCCATCTCTGGTCTCGGAGCCGCCACATGTTCAGCTCATTTCCATTTTAATGCTTGAGCGTGTACTAATACGTTTTTTGCCTTGGTGATGTGTCAAATTTTTAACAGACTCCAAAAAAGGAAGAGGTTCTCAATTCTGCTCTATTTTTTTTTAATGTTTGTTACTTAATTACTCCGTGAGTTATAAACCGATTTGAAAAAAACTTTATTTATTTGAAAGAGTATACTATACTTCCAGATTGGTGCCATATTTTTTTTCATGGCCATCGTCATCAGCCTGTATCTACCCACTGTTAGGTTTGTTATTTCATTACACCGTCATTTATAAACCGATTTGAAAAAAACTTTTTTATTTCAAACAGTATAATTCCAGATTAGTCTTTTTTCATTATCATCATCAGCCTGTATCTACATACATAAATATAGTGTAATAATTAGGGTCGGTATTTTTTTTTAAATTTTTTTAAAATTATTTTTTAAAATTTTTGTTAAAATTATTTTGCCTCTTATTTTCTGTATCTTTTTAATATTCAGCATACTGCGCTCTAATCCTCGTTGGGATGAAATTATTTTGTCCTTTGTTTTTTTGTTGAACGACCACTTCTTCCCAGACTTAAAGTAGAGTCAAGTCCTTTAAGTCAAGTCGTTAACCGACTGTCAGTTTGGGGTCAGTTTGAGGTTGTGCAAGCTGGTATCCAGGCGCTCCCGCCCATAGATGATAACAGCCCCCTTACCACCAACTCTTATTACGATTCAATAACTGAATAGAATGCCTATTCATACCAATGAATAAGCGACTCTATTTCAAATTGCATAGAATCGCTTATTCATTGGTATGAATAAGCATTCCATTCAGTTATTGAATCGCAAGAAGACTTGGTGGTAGGCAGTACTTCATATGTGGCCGTACTTGAGATTTGTAAAGCAGAAGATTTTGTAAAGCAGAAGCAGAAATTGAATATATCCTCCTCCAACATAATATAGAACGTATGCAAGTCGCTTTATCGTTTAAATTTCAAGAAGGTCACAATTTAATTATTTTTAATTTATATAAAGTATTTCCAATAATTTAAGATAGGGTCACAGGGTCGCCGAATGTTGGCGGCCATGATGCGATCGCCAAAATCTTCGTGAGAACACCATCCGACCGCCAAGGTTTATGGAGCGGAGCGGCTCTTAAAGGAAATCCAACGGATACGCAGGGTTGGCACTGATATGGTTTTAAAACTTTAATCGTCGCTGGACTGTAATGTATATTAAAGTACGTATTTGTAGGTATAGTATTTAAGGTATATATTTGTAGGTATAGTAGTAAGTATCGATGCAGAATGCTACTGGCATTGTCGACAAACCTTTGTGGTTTTTATAAATGCTGTTTCATTGAACTTGTAATTAATTTTAAGATGATAAATAAAAATAAAAAAAAGACAGATTATATATACGTTTTCACGCATAGGAGGAGCTCGTTGACGTCGTTGTCAGTGTAATCGAACACGCAAACAGAAAACGGATGGGTTTAGGCTCGAGTCGACTCGTTCAATGCCATTCAAAGAAAGAGGATAGCGTCGTTTATGTCCAGGGTTGGTAGGTGTAAGAATGCTATCATACGTAGCCTGGCAGAAAGACTTATAACAACCCCAGCTTATAAGTGTTGGGTACAAATTACCCATACGACAGACAAATAGTACATAAGTTTAACTAATTGCCTATTTATAGTTATATTTTAATTAGTAATAATATTTTAGATTTTTTTATTTTTATTTACATTTGACATGATTTTATACAAATTATTGTGAAATTTTTGAATTGTGTATAAATACTATATGGACTACGTCCGAAATAAAGCATTATTTATTTATTTATTTATTTATTTATTTATTTAGTTATTTCGAGCTCCTCCATGGTTCAGAGGGCACGATAAGCCGTCGATACCGGTTGTTATCATTAGATGACAGTCGTTAGGCCTTTATGCGGCTTGAAAACACCGGCCTCCGCCAACCGGTAGTTGAGCAGCGTGGTGTAGCTATGCTGTAAACCCCTTCGATTGAGTGAAGGACCGTATCCCAACAGTGGGATTATTTATTATTAACACAAATTAAAATGTCACCCATGACGATATTTTATTAAACTTGAATTTTATTTATTTCACACAAATGCACAAATAAATATTAAAACGTATCGATGCTGTACGATCAATAACTGAACATAATATATACTGAGTAACATCTCCTTGCTCGCCCATACAGCTGACCTTCAACTATGACTGGGATAGTGTTAGAACTTTTGAAACTGTCTGGCCGTTTGGGAAACATTTTTGAATAGTTGACCAAGTAACATTATATAAAACTCAGATTTTATATTATGACGTAAGTAGAATTATTATACTTTAAAGGCGTCTGGCGGGGGATTGCCACCCTACAAAGTGTCTGGCAACGGATGGTATGATATTCTAATAGTATCCTACAGGATATTACAGAACATACTAAAAAAATACGCTTTATGCTATAATGTTTTTGGGCAGCAATTATGGTCACATACCTGTTACCTGTTAAAGCCACCAAGGTTCGAGGTTCATAATATTCAATGTTTCTTACCTGCTGTAGGGTACTTGCACAGAAAAGCTTTTAGCCTTTATACTATGTGGTAGGTCTGGCGATCACGGGCTCTCTCTCTATAATGTTCTTATTTTTATTGTAATATTTTTAATTTGTTAGCTTATTTAGGCATTGACAATTGGCGAAGAGAGAAACTTGGGCCCTTGTGGACACTTAGGCATTCTTACACTTTTTTCTGAATCATAATCTAATTATTTTTAGTTAATTATCTACGAGCTAGCCTTGCCAAAGAAGAAATTAATTCATTAAATTTTAAAAGTTATTGACATAGTATTTGTGGCAGCCCTGCGGTTACGTTACATCATTGACATTTGTATGACTGAAACAGGCTCTGAGAAGGTCTGTACCTGTGCTCTGTGCTGTTGGATGTCTAGCTGATGACAGCACACTTGATCGGTAGATCAATATCTTTATCAGCCCCCTTACCACCAACTCTTATTGCGATTCAATAGCTGAACTGCCCTCTTACCACCATCCCTTATTGCGATTCAATAATTGAATAGATTGCTTATTCATACTAATAAATAAGCTACTCTATTCCATTTGAAATAGAGTCGCTTATTCATTGGTATGAATAAGCATTCTATTTAGTTATTGAATCGCAATAAGAGATGGTGGTAAGGGGGCAGAATGCTTATTCATACCAATGTTCAATTCAACTTCAATTCAGTTTGAAATAGAGCCGCTTATTCATTGGTATAAATAAGCATTCTATTCAGTTATTGAATCGTAATAAGAGTTGGTAGTAAGGGGGCGGGGCAATTTTTCATCTGCCAAGTCAGTGCTAGATGAGTCCTAGATGGGGGCCACGTATAGAGCGCTACCCCCCCTCATGGGGGGACTATACAGACTGATAATCCAGCAGTGGACGCATACAGACTGATAATGCTGATAATGATAATTCTTGAATTGGACGTACTTTCTGGGTAAGGGTCGAAATGCCTTAATTATTTTCGAAATAGCCTCGAGAAGTTGTGTGTAGTGCACCAGGAGGTGAGGTGGAATTTGGCGTTGAATATAAGAAGAAGTCCCTTACCCTACAAATTTTTCATGGATAGATTTTAGAAAACGGAACGGAAAACAGAAAACGGAATGGCCTCGAACTCTTACCTATTACATAAAATATTTAATACTGGAATCAATAGGTACCTACTAAAGCCTGGAAGCCCTAGCTAGACGAACTAGCCCAGAAAAAGTGGCAATCCAATTACTTGCAGCCTTTTGGCGTTAGGTGCGGTTTCCAACTGGTGATTAATCTATACTAATATTATAAAGCTAAAGAGTTTGTATTGTTGAACGCGATAATCTCAGGAACTACTCAATCGAATAGAAAATTTATTTTAGTGTTAGATAGCCTATTTTTCGAGAAAGGCTATAGGCTATATAACATCACGCTACCACCAACAGGAGCGGAGCACTAATCAAAAATGTTGCACCAATGACAAACGGATAAAAAATATTCCTTTTTAGGGCTTCCGTTGCGTTCGCTGCGTAAACGGTTGAAGTTACGACGGAATAAGCTTAAAAAGATCTAAAAAAAAATCCGTGATAGCATGTGTCTATCTTTTAAGATTGATTCACTATAACCTTTCAAATGGTAAGCTTACGCTTCACTCTCAACGCTCCGTCACACGCAGACGAAGTGATGCGTGATGCGCGAGTCAGCTAGTACGTTTATAATATAATGCCTCAAAAACTGCATGCATACACATGCATATACACATTTTGGGGTGTAAGAGGTTCATCAAGATCTTTGAACCAAAGCCAACTTCACCTGCACGTGGTGCACCCTGCTGACTGACAAACGAAGCTCTGTCGAAAAGAGGGAACGTAATTGTAAGTTACCCGACTGCGGAATGTACCTCCACCTCACAGAATACCGCAGCCAAGTAACGGTTCCCTTGAGGGTTGTTGTGTTCCTGCGAGTGAGTGAGGTCACCAGAAAGAAAGGAAGGAGATGCTGCATTGGCAGCGGGGGTGGCGGCGCGCGAGCAATATTTTATGTTGCAAGCGTTAATATGGCTACGGTAACCGCTTCACATCAGGCGGGCCGTATCCTTGTCTGCCACCCGACGTAGTATAAAAAAAAACATAGGCGCACGGCTTATTCCGTTTACCCACCTTAGAACAGCCACTAGGCTCTGGCGAAAATAGAGGTAGGAGAAGAAAGGAAGGAGTACAGGCTGACAACGGATCGGCGACGTAAAATTGTATGACGTAAAACAGCCATGTAAAATTTCTTTATGCACGGTAGGGTCGGCTGTATGAAATCTCTTGAAGAGATAAGTTCACTTCTGTATTTGCTGTTATGCAATAAGCTTTAAAGTTGTTATTTACAAGATTCAAGAAGTTATATAGGACTAGCTGCCCGCCCCGGCTTCGCACGGGTAGAAAGTGTTGTTTTCTTTTCCTCGCAATTTTTATATATATATCTATAAGAACCTTCCTTATACCTTAACGAAAATATTAAAATAAAAATTAGCAGAGTTGGTCGAGCCGTTCTCGAGTTTTGCGCTTAGCAACATTCAATTTAATATGGGACCACCTGGAGAGTGTACCCTCTCAAACGAATAAGAATTATTAAAATTGCTGTACAATTGACGGAGAAATCATTGAATTTAAAAAAATACATACAGTCGAACATAGAACCGCCCTACAGGTACAATAAACAACAATAATAGGTAATTTCTGGGACAAAAACTATTGCCATAGTCGCCTTGTACGACATCCACGGGAAGAGACGGAGTGATTCTATTCTAGTCTGCCGGAAACCACACGGCCGTAAGAAGGAAGAGTGGTATACGCGGAATAAATACAGTTTCATCGGCACCACTCCCAGTGAGAATCTCAGCTTCAATTATACATATTTCACTGCTAAACATTGACTTTACTTCAGGAAGGAGATCTTCCCCAAATTTTAATAATATTTTTGAAAACTCTTGGGCACGTAAAGTTCTATCTACAGCTTCTACTGCCTTATTGTTTTTTTTTCGCATTCATCTGAAACGATTAGACAGCAATCCTGAAACATTTTCGCTTTGTCACAGTTTCGTGTCACAAAGCATGTCGGTGTTTCCGTTCTGTATAAATCGAGTATAATATTGAACATTGTATTTGCGTCATTCCGCCTAGAAGTAATATATGGCTGCAATACCTGGCGATGCTGCTGTGAGATATTATTTTGGCGCCTGATTTCAGCGATGATTGCTCTCGTCAGGTATGTTTTTCCAGTCCCTCCTGAAGCATCTAAGAAAAACAGTTTCCCCTCGTTGTTTAAAAGACTTTGCATCACAAAATCTTGCTACATAGCGTCCCACAAATGCACGCATTCTTCTGGTTTGTGCGAATATATCCACTACGCTACGTGTACGCTAAAATTTTGTATCTAAAATCGTGTAAATTGAAATGGAACCAATCGTTCCATTTCAATTTTAGCGTACACGTCTATGATAAACTGACTAAATAGACCATGTTACCTTTGTAAATAAATAAAACGATTGCATATAACTTGTAGCAGGTAAGCATAAAAGTAGCACTGCGCGGTTATTTTTTTACAATACAATCAATATTTTGTTAAACTATTTATTGTTTTTTTAAGTAGCTTTTTTAGTTCTATTTGCTATTATAGCGTGTTTTTTAGTTATTTTCTTAAACTATAATTTATTGTATACACCATGTTGTTTATGCAAATAAATTTAGCTTTGTTCTGCATCAGGTGTTCCAAATATTGGTTTTGTACCTCAATAAAAAATACTCATCAGGCTGAACAACTTTTGCTAAGGCGTCATTTTTATATTTCTTATAGTTTAGCTGAACCATTATGGTACTGCATCAGGTGTTCCAAATCTAGGATTTTTATACCTCAACAAAAAATACTCATCAAGTTGAACAACTTTTGCAAAGGCGTCAATTTTATATTTCTTATAGTTTAGCTGAACCATTATGGTTCTGCATCAGGTGTTCCAAATCTTGAATTTTTATACCTCAACAAAAAAATTCTCATCAGGCTGAACAACTTTTGCTAAGGCGTCGTTTTTATATTTCTTATAGTTTACCGGAACCATTATGGTTCTGCATCAGGTGTTCCAAATCTTGGATTTTTATACCTCAACAAAAAATGCTCATCAGGCTGAACAACTTTTGCTAAGGCGTCATTTTTATATTTCTTATAGTTTAGCTGAACCATTATGATTCTGCATCACGTGTTCCAAATCTTGGATTTTTATACCTCAACAAAAAATACTCATCAGGCTGAACAACTTTTGCTAAGACGTCATTTTTATATTTCTTATAGTTTAGCTGAACCATTATGATTCTGCATCACGTGTTCCAAATCTTGGATTTTTATACCTCAACAAAAAAATTCTCATCAGGCTGAACAACTTTTGCTAAGGCGTCGTTTTTATATTTCTTATAGTTTACCGGAACCATTATGGTTCTGCATCAGGTGTTCCAAATCTTGGATTTTTATACCTCAACAAAAAATGCTCATCAGGCTGAACAACTTTTGCTAAGGCGTCATTTTTATATTTCTTATAGTTTAGCTGAACCATTATGATTCTGCATCACGTGTTCCAAATCTTGGATTTTTATACCTCAATATAAAATACTCATCAGGCTGAACAACTTTTGCTAAGGCATCATTTTTATATTTCTTATAGTTTAGCTGAACTTTTATGGTTCTTCATCAGGGTGTTCCAAATCTTGGATTTTTATACCGAGATGGAAATTTCGTGTCAACGTTTTCAAATCGATGCCATTTTCGTAATTGACGTCTCAGAAAACCGTAGAATCAACACCCATATTGATATTATGACATTTCAACCCCATAGCATCATATTGATATTATGACATTTCAACCCCACCCCCACAGGAGTGCTCTTGTGTCACGTCGGTTATGTTAGATTATAAAATAGCTGTTGTTTTCGGAATCAGCGACCCGATAAACCATTTAAACAATACCTATAACGATTTTCAGAAGTTTGCACCTGATTTCACCCCTTTAGGGGTTGAATTTTGAAAAATCCTGAAACACTTGTTTACTCATTTATCTACAGAAGTGCTCATGTAAAGTTTCGTATAAAATTGTCCAACTAATCTTGGTTCCCCATACAAACTTTGGACCCCCGTTTCACCCCCTTAGGGATTGAATTTTCCAAATTCCCGTCTTAGTGAGCACCTACGTCCTAAAAGGAACCCCCTTGCAAAGTTTGAGACTCCTAGCACTTGTAGTTTCTGAGATTTCGTGATGAGTGAGTGATTTACTCTTTTATATATATAGATAAGATAATTTTATTTGCGAAAATTATTACGATATCAAAATAACTGTTTCACCAATTATATTATTCTGAAGTCCCTAAATAACAAACTGAAAAAAATGTGCCTATACTCTAATAATAAGAAGACTTTATTGGTATAACAAGCATACAACCTGTCTGATACAAAGCAGTTACCGCACCCTATACGCCTGCAACACCAAGCCTTGTAAAAACCTCTTCATGCACTTTTTAAAGAATCCCATGCTGTAGTCTGCCGGGAAAAACTTAACAGGCAGCTCATTCCACAGCTTGATATGGAACCGCACAGTACGTGACCACTTAGGTTCTAAAGTGTGAGTATGATTTCCCTGTCGACGGCAAGCGGTGATACTGTAGAAGGAGGCCGTGTGCATCATGTCAAACAACTCCTCTGAGCATACCCCATTGTACAATAGGCTAGAAGCCTATGTTCTAAAATTATAAAAATAAATATCACTATCGTAAAATACACAAAATTAAAATCGTCTACGATAATAAAATTTTAATAATGTATAAGTAATATGATTAATGTTAATAACAAGGCTTGTTTTATGGTCGATCAAAGTTTGGTGGGAAAGTCCAAATTAAAAGTCCAATTTCTGTTATACAAAATACCTAGTGACGTCATAACTCAGTAGCCTTTAATATGGAGCGTTTTCGGGAATGTACAAAATTGAGATTTTCAAGTTATGTATACGTATATGTATATGTATGTGTGTGAATAGATGTATGTATGGATGCATATGCCTATATGTGTGTTTGTATGTATTGTGTATAATAATAATCTATATATATAAAAGAAAGTCGTGTTTGTTACAACACTTATAACTCGAGAACGGCTGGACCGATTGCCATGGTTTTTGATTTGTTGGATTTGTCTCCGTCCAGAATAGCAGAATAACTATTAAAAACATTGGAAAATTTACGAAAAAAATAAAATAAAAGAAAAATCATTTTTCCATACAAATGAAAGTGTCAGTTGAAAAAGGGATTACGATATTTATTGGTTGTCAAATATCAAAACGTCAAATCGATTGGTGTCACTTTTATGTCGCGAAAGTTGTCTGTGATTTGTTATGAAAATTTAAAAATGTCAAATCGATAGGGGTGAAAACGCTTTTCCCATGGGGTTCGAGCGCAAGAATCAAATCAGAGTAAACATCAAAAGAAATGACAATTACAAATCACCAAAATGATAAAACCTATTTCAAAACTAAAAAAAATAAAACAAAACGTTTTTTTTTTAAAATTTAACAATATGGAAATCTTTATTTTTATGAAATCTTCAGTTTTTATGGATACGGGTCTTCCCTCAACCGAAGGGGTTTAGAGCGTACTCCAACACGCTGCTCAACTGCGTGTTGGCGGAGGCCAGTGTTTTCGAACCGCCTAAAGGCCACTGACTTAACTTAACGACTGTCATTAAATGATAACAACCGGGACCGACAGCTTAACGTGCCTTCCGAAGCACGGAGGAGCTCAAGATGAGCTAATGATAACAACCGGGACCGACGGCTTAACGTGCCTTCCGAAGCACGGAGGAGCTCAAGATGAGCTAATGATAACAACCGGGACCGACGGCTTAACGTGCCTTCCGAAGCACGGTGGAGCTCAAGATGAGCTAATGATAACAACCGGGACCGACGGCTTAACGTGCCTTCCGAAGCACGGAGGAGCTCAAGATGAGCTAATGATAACAACCGGGACGGATGGCTTAACGTGCCTTCCGAAGCACGGAGGAGCTCAAGATGAGCTAATGATAACAACCGGGACCGACGGCTTAACGTGCCTTTCGAAGCACGGAGGAGCTCAAGATGAGCTAATGATAACAACCGGGACCGACGGCTTAACGTGTCTTTCGAATCACGGAGGAGCTCGAGGTAATATAAACCCATCCGTGTACAGGCTACGGTCGACGTTGCTTAACTTGCGTGTTCAATTAGACTGACACGCGCAATGACGCCATCGAGCTTCTCTATTATTTTCTACTATTCATTGTTTTAATTCCATAAAATCATAAATTTAGTTCAGCTAATATGTACCACGACATTCATTGATTGTTAGGCGGTACGAAGTTCGCCGGGACAGCTAGTATAATATATAATAGCTTGTGGCGAGCTGTTGTGTGAGTAGCGACACCACGGACCCGAGTCTCCAGAGAGTCGGTCAGGGCATTCGTCTCCGGCGTGTCTTCATCGGTCGGAGTGAAAACACAAGAAGGCCCGCAGGACTCTCAGCTCTGGCTTGCTTTCATTGGCCGTCCAGAGAGGAGCCGCTAGAGCTATATGCTCCAGGGGTGGAAGTGTTAAAGGGCATCACGCCGCGAGTAACTTCGGAGAAAGCGCAGCACACCTCTCGGCATCCCTGAGTCACTCACACCGGTGTTGCCCCCGGCCGTTTTCCTGGCATTTCGGGGGCCCATCTAGTGAGTGGTAAGCCACCGCCTGCCGCAAATAACTAGCAATAAAAGCAGTTATGGCAGGGACTCCTGCCATAACTGCTTTTATTGCTAGTTATATTTTTTGACCCCTCCCCCCGTCCTTGTCACAGCTGGTCACAGTTGTGAGACTCCCCCGTCCCTAGTGTGACGTCACATATTTTGAAATTTTACATCTAGAGTTGCAAATGTTGAGTTTTTCGTTAATAGTTCATAAAATTGTGTTTTAAAACTTAGATTATAATAGACTAGCGACCCGCCCCGGCTTCGCACGGGTGCAATTCTGATACTAAATGTACTACAGAAGGTCTTTGCGCTTTGTCCTATCCAGTCCTTCCCCAGTTATAGGCACACGCCGCCGGCTCCGCGGCCGGTACCGCCACAGCCGTTATGTCCCTGCATTTTAAATGTGTAATATCTTCTAAACTATTCATTTAAATTACATGCTGTGAAGGGCCATATTGATCTATATTAAATGCGCAATGTATTTAAGGTACTTAATTGGATAAGGATTAATTCTGTATTGCTTAAAATCGCTTCGTAAATAAGGCATTATTTCTTGTAAAAAGCAAAGGATAAAATAACGGTTATTGTGTGTTACCACTAAGAGATAGACATATACCATCGCGAACTTTTTTGTAGACCATTTTAAGGTGAACAATACTGTACTACATTATTTTGATCTATCTCGTTGGGTTCAGCCAGCGTTTGCAATGAAAGAGCAAAAAAATGTGTTTATTTACGACATCACATTAGAAACCCCTAAATTATCAGTGTTTTTCTACTATGTTATGCATATATTATACATATAAACTTTCCAGTTGAATCACTCTATCTATTAAAAAAAAACGCATCATAATCCGTTGCGTAGTTTCAAAGAGTTAAGCATACAAAGGGACATAGGGACAAAGAAAGCGACTTTGTTTTATACTATGTAGTGATTTTGAAATGTTACGTCACAAAATTTAGGACCCCTCCCACCCCCTTGTCACACAATGTCACACTTCATCGACCCCCTCCCTCCCCTTTAACGTGTGACGTAATTTATGGATGGCCCCCAACGACATATAAAATGTGATGACGCCCCTGGTGTTACAGGCGTCCATAGGCTACGGTAACTGCTTTCCATCAGGCGGGCCGTATGCTTGTTTTCTTTACTTTACTTTAGTGGTAAAAAAATAACAAGCCTATCTAATATAAAGCGGAAGTTATCTCTATGCTTCATCAAATAGAGATGCAAATCTAATGTGCTCATTATCTTCAACATACAATAATTTTCTTTCAGAGTCCAGCCTTCACTCGGCGTGCAGTCAATGTCGCTTTCCTAATGCGATATAAATAGACTTCCTGTATCTTGTTATCATGTACAAATATCTAGATGCATTGCCTTGAGAATGTTGTTGCAATGCAGCGAGCGCATCCACGGAGCCCAGTTAACGCCTGCATTGATTATACAAAATAAAAAACCGGTCAAGTGCGAGTCGGACTCGCGCACGAAGGGTTCCGTACCATTATCTATAAAAATGGCAAAAAAATCACATTTGTTGTATGGGAGCCCCCCTTAAATAGTTATTTTTTTAAATTAAATTATTTATTTTTAAAGTGAATATATAACTAAATATTCTGTGAATATATCAAGCGTCTACCTGTTGCCGTTATCAATATCGAGCAAATACGAGCAAAAAAAATGGGATTAAATATCATCATCATCATCATGAGGTCCATTTTAGTCTCCACTGCAGGAGCACGACCCTCTCTCGGCCGTCCTAGACGGAAGGAGGATTTGGCCTACACTCCCCACGCTGGCCAGACGGGTTGGGGAGGCCTGATCAATGTTTTATAATGTATTTCCCTTAGTCGCCTTGTACGACATCCACGGGAAGAAACGGAGTGATTCTATTCTAGTCTGCCAGAAACCACACGGCCAACCAACGGATTAAATATACACTGACCACCAAATAATACACTGAGACCTTAAGCTCTCTTACCAAAAAATATACTGAACAGAAAAAAAAAACGAGTCATATACTAAAATAGAAAGTCTAAAATTACCACGTGTCTAGCGGTTTAAACTGACTGCACTTTAAATTGTATTCAATGACCAAATATAGTAAATGATCACCAAATATTAGCAACTAAATTAATGCATTATTAATACCTAAATGAACCACTATAGTTGCCTTAAAATGTAGACATAAATAAAGTATAGTGACGTCAAATTAAGTTGATCTCGCGGCTTCGGCTAAAATATATCCAACCACCTCGCGAAGCAAGAGTTATTCCGATTGGCATGAAGGGAAAAAGAGGACGACCAGCCAAAGCTAAGAAAACATTAATTTTAATATATATATTAATACTAGCAAAGTACCCGTGCTTCGCTACGGGAACACTCCTGATTTGCGTCTATTTTTGTTAAGATTCCAGATTACAGATAACCGTTCCATGCAAGTGGTAGGAGATGGAGCGGAACAGGCCAGCTCCATCACCTTCCACAACTATGTATGGGGCATCACCACACCTTTCAAGTATAATTTTAGTCAATCTTGACGTCATTGTTTCAAGAATACCGAAATTCTGATATTATGTAGGCATACCCCATAAAGTTGGTACTTAGAATAGGTTTTTCAATTAGTTTTTGACACCAGATGTAGCTTCATTTGAAGGACGAAGTTTTTGTTACGCCCTACGCGCGCAATGTATAACCTCCGGGGTTAACTACGGGGATGAGGTCAGCGATGAACCGTCATGGATAACCCCATGGTTTGAAATAATCTCTCGTATATACCCTTTCCAATAAATATAAAGAAACCATAGCGCGCTGTAAAAAAGGTATAGCGCCATCTAGTGATGAGTTAATTAAAATATAAATATAATTTTAGACAATTCTTGGCTGGGCGCTGGTCAAAAGCTAATCCCATAAATCATCCCCTTTTTTATGAACGATTCCACCAAGTCTCAAAATTGTAGGTGAATCGATTTCCAAAAACAGGTTTTTTTTTTAACCCCTATTTTCAACCTCTAACCCGCGGCTTTGCTCGCGTGAAATTCGGGCATTTTAGATTATCCAAGTCAAGTCTAACACGCAATGAAACTACCTTCATTTAGCACCTTTATTTCTACTAAATACGGATGCAAGAACTTTCCAGATAACTACTTCACCAGTCCCGCTCTCGCCGCGCCGCCCGCGATCGTATACGCACTGATTGACGCCAAATACAAATTTAAAAACCTATTAGGATAACATTTAAGTCAACACACAAGTCTTATTCCATCAGCTTAAAAAGGTTAAATCAAAGTTTAAAAAAATTACATGATGAAGGATGATCACGTTAGCCACGTTGAATTTGTTGGTTTCATAATCAGCGACCCTATAAACCATATAAACACTACCCATTACTATTTTCATACATTTTCACCCCATTAGGGGTTGAATTTTGAAAAATGAAACACGTGTTTACTCATTTATCTATAGAAGTACTCGTGTAAAGTGTAGGATAAAATAGTCCAACTAATCTGGTTTCCCTACACAAACTTTGAACCTCTGTTTCACCCTCTTAGGGGTAAAATTTGAAAAATCCTTTTAAGTAATTTCGTGTCCACTATGTTATATTTTCAAATCGATGCCATTTTCGTAATTGACGTCCCAGAAAACCATAGAATCAACACCCATATTGATATTATGACATTTCAACCCCTACGCACCCCCATAGGGGTAATTTTATGTCACGTCGGCTATGTTGAATTATAAAATAGTTGTTGTTTTCGTAATCAGCGACCCGATAAACCATACAAACAATACCCATGACGATTTTCAGACTTTTTTACTCCATTTTACCCCTTTAGGGGTTAAATTTTAAAAAATCCTGAAACACGTCTTTACTCATTTATCTATAGAAGTACTCGTGTAAAGTTTCGAATAAAATAGTCCAACTAATCTTGTTTCCCAATACAAACTTTGGACCCCCGTTTCACCCCCTTAGGGGATGAATTTTGAAAAATCCTTTCTTAGTGCACCCCTAGACGTCATAAGGAACCTACTTGCCAAATTTGGAATCTCTAGACCCAGCGGTTTGGGCTGTGCGTTGATTAGTGAGTCAGTGAGGACAAAGCCTTTTATTAATATAGATAACTAGCTTTCACCCGCGGCTTCGCCCGCGTTTACTTTTTTTAGTATCCTATATCCTTCCTAATACCTTAAAGAATATGTGTACAAAGTTTCATGATGATGAATACACCCAACCACCTTCATGTAGTACTTTTAATTGTACTAAATACGGATGCAAGAACTTTAACGATAACTACTACACCTCGCTCCCGCCGCGCGCCCCGCGGTAGGCACTGATTGACGCCAAATACAAATTTAAAATCCTATTAGGATAACACAACTCTTAATCAATCAGCTTAAAAGGATAAATCAAACTTTAAAAAAATGACACCGACGTCAAAAATCTCAGAAGGTAGGTAGTAGTTATTGGGTAACATTTAAGCTATCGCCAATTTAATTAGTTTTGTGTTTCTTAACTAATAGGGTTTGCCCGCAAAATAATAGATTTGTCACCAAAATGTAGTCACCAAACAATTTTATTTTTTTATTTTTTATACTACGTCGGGTGGCAGATAAGCATACGGCCCGCCTGATGTGAAGCGATTACCGTAGCCACATTAACGCTCGCAACATAAAATATCGCTCGCGCGCCGCCACCCCAGCTGCCATCGCAGCATCTCCTTCCTTTCTGGTGACCTCACTCACTCGCAGGAACACAACAGCTCTCAAGGGAACTGTTATTTGGCTGCGGTATTCTGTGAGGTGGAGGTACATTCCCCAGTCGGGTAGCTTACAATTACGCTCCCTACCTCTCTTTTCGCCAGAGCTTCGTTTGTTAGTCAGCAGGGTGCACCACGTGCAGGTGAAGTTGGCCTTGGTTCAAAGATGTTGATGAACCACTTACATCCCTAAATATATAAAATCGATTCCACAATAAATCACCTAAAATCCTGGAGATGTAGGATCTAGTACCAAATAAATGTTTTTGTATGTATTATATTGTCAATTAGTAATAATTAAGCTTACTTGGCACCACATCATTCATCATGTAGGTTGACGGAGCTCCGCTTCGCGGAGCTCCTATTTCCGATGACAGGACGCAAGAAAACCCTAACCTAACCAAAAAGCAACTCAAATCTAACCAAAACATGATTTATTACATTGACCAAGTATTGGTAAAACTCGTCAGTGAATATGAGCTATTAGCCATTTTTTCATTAAATTAAGGAGCTGATCTATTTATTTGGTGACAGATCTATTATTTTGATAATCAAACGAATTAAATGATACTAATAGTTTGTTAAGCTGGTGATTTATATTTAGAGACAGTTTTAATTAAAATGATGACTAATATATTTCTTGGGGATAGATATTATTATTAGGGTACTGCAGATTGGTGATACATCTAAACTTAGGTGACAGAAAATATTGTTCCCGTAGTTATTTTTGGCTTTTTCTTGTCAGGAGTTTGTAGTTTGTTTCATTTTTTTTAAGTTTATTTCTTTTTAGTGAATATTTTTTTTAACTATTTATTATAATAATGGGTAAGTAGTAGTGACATGGTGCCTTCTAGACGAAAATACATTAATTTATTTAATTAAGAAGCACTCAACACTATTGCCTAACCGTTCCTCATCGGCTCAGCAGTGTCACACGATGACTTCCAAATGCAAATTATGTAACCTAATGTCATCAGAAAACTCGTCAATTACTGTAGCCATGTCCATGCCTATAAATTTCAACCCTTTCTCACGAATTCCCAGGGAGTCCATCATCAGATCCTGATTTGATTAATATGGGACCACTTGAATAGTGTGCCCTTTCAAACAAATAAGAATGGTTAAAAATGCTGTTCAATTAACGGAGAAATCATTGAAACTATATTTAAAAAATACATACCGTCGAACATAGAACCGCCCTACAGGTACAATAAATAACAATAACAGGTAATTTCTGGGATAAAAACTATCATGGGTAGGTCCTTTCCCAGGACTCAAGGAATCTCTCAACCTAATTTCATCTAAATCGGTCCAGCCATTTAAGCGTGAAGAGGTAACTGACATTCTGTCGCATTTATTATATTAGTATGGATTGGCGTTCCGAAACCCCCTAAAACGACACATATATTGATATATAGATCTTTCAAACCTATCGCACCCTAACAGAGGATGATGGTCACGTTAGCCACGTTGAATTTTAAAATCGTTGTCGTTTTAGTAATCAGCGACCCGATAAACCATAAAAGCGTATTGCTTTTATGGTTTATCGGGTACCATGACGATTTTCAGACTTTTTCACCCCATTTTACCCTTTTAGGGGTTGATATTTTCAGATCGATGCCAAATTTGTAATTGACGTCCCAGAAAACCATAGAATCAACACCCATATTGATATTATGACATTTTACCCCACCGCACCCCCACAGGGGTGATTTATGTCATGTCGGCTATGTTGGATTATAAAATAGTTGTTGTTTTCGTAATCAGCAACCCGATAAACCATAAAAACAATACCCATGACGATTTTCAGACTTTTTCACCCCGTTTTACCGCTTTAGGGGTTGAATTTGGAAAAATCCTGAAATATATGTTTACTCATTTATTTATAGAAGTACTCGTGTAAAGTTTCGGATAAAATAGTCCAACTAATCTTGTTTCCCCTTACAAACTTTGGACCCCAGTTTCACCCCCTTCGGGGATGAATTTTGAAAAGTTCTTTCTTAGTGCACCCCTAGACATCATAAGGAACCTACGTGCCAAATTTGGAATCTCTAGACCCAGCAGTTTGGGCTGTGCGTTGATATATATCAGTCAGTCATTCACTTTCCTCTTTTATATATTTCAACCCATCGCATCTCCACAGGGGTGATTTTATGTCACGTCGGCTATGTTGGATCATAAAATAGTTGTTGTTTTCGTAATCAGCAACCCGATAAATCATAAAAACAATACCCATGACGATTTTCAGACTTTTTCACCCCGTTTTACCGCTTTAGGGGTTGAATTTGGAAAAATCCTGAAATATATGTTTACTCATTTATTTATAGAAGTACTCGTGTAAAGTTTCGGATAAAATAGTCCAACTAATCTTGTTTCCCCATACAAAATTTGGATCCCAGTTTCACCTTCTTCGGGGATGAATTTTGAAAAGTCCTTTCTTAGTGCACCCCTAGACATCATAAGGAACGTACGTGCCAAATTTGGAATCTCTATACCCAGCATTTTGGGCTGTGCGTTGATATATATCAGTCAGTCATTCAGTTTCCTCTTTTATATATTACAACCCCATCGCATCTCCACAGGGGTGATTTTATGTCACGTCGGCTATGTTAGATCATAAAATAGTTGTTGTTTTCGTAATCAGCAACCCGATAAACCATGAAAACAATACCCATGACGATTTTCAGACTTTTTCGCCCCATTTTACCCCTTTAAGGGATGGATTTTGAAAAATCCTGAAACACGTGTTTACTCATTTATCCATAGAAGTACTCATGTAAAGTTTCGGATAAAATAGTCCAACTAATCTTCTTTCCCCATACAAACTTTGGACCCCCATTTCACCCCCTTAGGGTTTGAATTTTGAAAAAATCTTTCTTAGTGCATCCCTAGACATCATAAAGAACTTACTTGCCAAATTTGGAATCTCTAGACCCAGCGGTTTGGGCTGTACGTTGATATATATATCAGTCAGTCGGTCAGTTTCTTCTTTTATATATTTCAACCCCATCGGACCCCCTCAGGGGTGATTTTATGATACATCGGCTATGTTGGATTATAAAATAGTTGTTGTTTTCGTAATCAGCGACCCGATATATCATAAAAACAATACCCATGACGATTTTCAGACATTTTCTCCCCATTTTACCCCTTTAGGGGTTGAATTTTGAAAAATCCTGAAACACGTATTTAGTCATTTCTATATCGAAGTACTCATGTAAAGTTTCGGATAAAATAGTCCAACTAATCTTGTTTCCCCATACAAACTTTGGACCCCCGTTTGACCCCCTTAGGGGATGAATTTTGAAAAATCCTTTCTTAGTGCACCCCTAGACGTCATAAGTAACCTACTTGCCAAATTTGGAATCTCTAGACCCAGCGGTTTGGGCTGTGCGTTGATATATATGTCAGTCAGTCAGTCAGTCAGTCGGTCAGTCAGTTTCTTCTTTTATATATTTAGATAGAAGACTGATACTTCTTACATTTTAAAATTACTACTTATTATTAGTATTTGCCTATTGAGACTGATTCTTTAGTGACTTTTTAAGATTGTATAAATTTTAATAAAATGATAATTGAAATTATATGAGTTTTATATTTTAAACTTATCGGCGTTGGTTATTTTTTTTAATACGGGTTAATTAATTTATTATCATAAAAAGCTCGAACTTTAGTAAACAGTTTACAATATTACAAGATCACATTTAAGGTTTATTTACTATGTTTAGGTTATAAAAGATTCTGGTATATCTGCAGTAATTTTCTTTAATAGGATAACGAAGTGTTAAATATTTGGACAACAATTAAAATTAAAGTGTGGTTAAAATTTAGGTGGTCATTTACTATGTTTTACTTAACAATGATTAGTTTGGAGTTATAGCAAAATGTTAAATTTTTGGTTACAGTTTCACATTAACAGGGGATATTAATTTTGGTGATCATTTACTATTTTTGGCTGTAAAAAGTGCTTTTCTGACCTTATATTTTACTATGTCTGGTGATAAGTTAAATACAAGCCCAAAAAATCACGTTTGTTTCATTCTGTTTTTAGGGTTCCGTTCTTTTAGGATCACTTTGTTGTCCGTCTGTCTGTCTGTCAAGACCCTCTAACTCGAAAATGCGTGGAGATATCAAGCTGAAATTTGAACTGTATACTCAGGTCTACGGTCCCATGAAGTTGTAAAAAAATCAAACTGCTAAGTTTACGTAAAAAAAGATACGGCCGTTTATTCAGCAAAAAACGCATATTTCGACACATTCTCAAGGGAATCAAAACCCATAGGGTACTTCCCGTTGACCTAGAACTATGAAATTTGGCAAGTAACATCGTTATAGACTACAAGTACAGGAATAAATCTCAAAACTATACATGTGTCATTAAATCTTAAAAAATTGGGGGTCTGTATTTTTTATAGGGGGTGAAATTTCAAATTGAAGCTACTAGTTCAAATGGGGTATCATATGAAAGGGCTTGATGTGCATATTTCAAAATATATTTATTTATTTTTTCCGACGCATTATTTCTTATTTATAATGATCCTACGCACGGAACCCTCGGTGGGCGAGTCCGACTCGCACTGGTCCGGTTTTTTTAGTATTTGTTATTATAGCAGCAACAGAAATACATCATCTGTGAAAAAATCAACTGACTAACTATCGCGGTTCATGAGATATAGTCTGGTGACAGACGGACGGACGGACGGACAGCGAAGTCTCTGTAATAGTGTCCGTTTTACCCTTCGGGTTCGGAACCCTAACAAACGAGTGTCCTATAGACCAGTGTTCCTCAAAGTGTGTGTCGCGGCACACTGGTGTACCATTGTCATTAGTTGGTGTGCCGCGGTAATGTTATCTCATAAAGCTAAATAGACGGACGGAAGAAAAATATTGACACAAATAAAAACCGATTTTTCGTTTATGGTGTACCGCCAAAAAATTTCGTTTTCCTAGAGGTACCTTAAACGTCTCTCTCTCAACTTCCGTTCACCTCGCCCGATCACACTTTTCGTAACGCTCTCGTCACAAGTCAAGCGTGCGTAAAGATGTTTTACTGCAAAAATATTTAACGAATTCGGTGGTCGAATGGCTAGCAATGGCTACTTTGATTCTGAGGTCACGGATTCGATCCCCGCATAAGACAAACATTTGTGTACGAGTACATGAACATGTGTTGCCCTGGTCTGGGTGCTTTCTATGTATTATAAGTATGTATTTACAAAAAAACTATATTTAACTACATTTATCAGTAGTCTAGTACCCATAGTACAAGCTTTGCTTAGTTTGGGACTAGATGGTGCTGTATAAATTATCCAGAAATATTTATTTATCTATCGCCAATTGAAGAGCCAAGACTCTACCGCGGCGTTTTCACATTTCTACGCGTTTCTCAGACAAGAACCCAAAAAACGGTGACTAATTTCAGCTTTAAAGTGTCAGCGTGGCCTCGACCTTGGCACACATAAGGTCTACGACTCAACAGCGCCACCTGCCGGATGTTTTGAAACTACCGGAACTACTTCCTGAAAGCGATAAAGAGTTATCACTATGTCAACATGAATTTCAGTGGCTTTTGTCAATTCAGTTCATTTGTGTTGATAAACTCATTATCTACGTATTTACATAGTCTTAAGGTTTTATGTATATATATCATATTATTTATATATATTTGTAATAGCTAACTCGGAAAACGTTGTTATGATATTTAAATTAATGATATAGGTACTTTACATTCTATTCTCATAGCTACTAAATATATATAAAAAAACGGCCAAGTGCGAGTCGAACTCGCGCACGAATTTTTTTTTTTGTACCATAAGGTGACAAACAAACATACGGACCGCCTGATGGAAATCAGTTACCGCAGCCTATGGACGCCTGCAACACCAGAGGCATCACATGCGCGTTGCCAACCTCTCGATAGACAGTTGAAATTTTCACAGATGATGTATTTCTGTTGCCGCTATAACAACAAATACTAAAAAACAGAATAAAATAAATATTTAAGGGGGCTCCCATACAATAAACGTGTTTTTTTTTTGCTCGTTTTTTCTCGCAATTGCTAACGGCAATAGGTAGACGCTTGAAATACTCACATAATATTTAGTTATATGTATATTCACTTTAAAAATAAATTAATTAAATAAAAATTAAACTAATATATAAGAGGGCTCCCATACAACAAACGTGTTTTTTTTGCCGTTGTTATAGATAGATGTTATAGATAATGGCACGGAACCCTTCGTGCGCGAGTCTGACTCGCACTTGGCCAGTTTTTATAGATAATGAATGAAATGAAATACGGAACCCTTCGTGCGCGAGTCCGACTCGCACCTGGCCGATTTTGTTATCATTCCTTTTTTTTAATTGCCTCATGTGGAAGCCATTTTTAAGACGTTTCAATCGTTACAATCGGTCTCGTTAAATTCACGTTATAATCGGTCGAGCGGTTTCGGAGGAATGCCACTTTGATTTCATTTCCGGGGTGTAAGTGATTCATCAACGTCTTTGAACCAAAGCCAACTTCACGCGGTGCACCCTGCTGACTGACAAACGAAGCTTTGGCGAAAAGAGAGGTAGGGAGCGTAATTGTAAGCTGCCCGACTGGTGTATGTACCTCCACCTCACAGAATACCGCAGCCAAATAACAATTCCATTGAGGGTTGTTGTGTTCCTGCGAGTGAGTGAGGTCACCAGAAAGGAAGGCGATGCTGCGTTGGCAGCGGGGGTGGCAGCGCGCGAGCGATATTTTATGTTGCGAGCGTTAATATGGCTACGGTAACCGCTTCACATCAGGCGGGCCGTGCGCTTGCCTGCCACCCGACGTAGTATAAAAAAAAAAAAAAATCCGTAGCAACTATAAAAATCGTGACAAGAGATTTTTCTATAGCTACGTAGAAGATTTATTTATTTTTTTTCTAGAGATTTTCTTTACTACAGTTTTCAGCACGGCATCAACCCAAATCATCCCACTGTTGGGCTACGTGTTTCCCTTCAATCGAAGAGATTTAGAGCATCCATCACGCTGCTGAACTTGCGGGTTTGTGGAGGCCAGTGCTTTCAAGCCGCCCAAAAAGCACCCACTTGGCTTAACGACTGTCATGTAACAACAACTGGGACCGACTTCTTAACGAGCCTTGCGAAGCACGGAGGAGCTAGAGATAATATAAACCCATCCATAGACAGGCTACGGTCGACGTTGCTAAACTTGCGTGATCGATTAGAGCCCTCTCTGTAGAGCTCCGCAAATTCAGTTTTCAGCGCTTCAGTGGAAATATTAAACATTCTCGGCCGTTGTCGTGTCTTCAGGTGGGTAGAAAACACTGGTCTCTGCCAACCTGCAATAGACCAGCAAAGCGCAATGCAATCTAAATCTGTTTAAATAAAGGAATTAAGCTTTTTAATAATACTATATTCGCTAATTGTTCAAATTTTGATATAAGACGAGGGGCCCGCCCTAACGGCTAAGCTGAAGACTATTACCATGGGATTATTTGATTGTGAAAATGAAACTACAGCTCAACTTGACGATCTCGGTGGCGTAGCGGTCAATGACGCGGCTTCCACACCAACGCTCGTGGGTTGGATTCCCACATAGGACAAACATTTGTGTGCATGAACATGTCTGTTTGTCTTAGTCTGGGTGTTTTCTATCTATCATAAGTATGTATTTACAAAAAAAAATATGTATTTACGTATGTTTATCAGTTGGTTAGTACCCATAACACAAGCTTCGCTTACTTTTGGGGCCAGATGGCGCTGTGTAATTTGTCTGGCAATATTTATATTTTATTTTATTTATAATTCATCTTAGCTGGTAGAAGCCCTGGAGCTCTACGCACTAAGCTGAAGATGTTTATCAATAACTAAATCGTAATACCTATTTTTGGAATGAAAATATTCGATGGTAATCGGCTTCAGCTCCGGCGGTAGTGCTCCTAAGGCCTTGGTTCCGAACCTAGGGGTAATTACCCCCTCAGGGGTAAAATAGGAATTCTGTAAGGGTAATCAAGCTGATAAAAGATAACAAATTAGTTCAAGCCAATTAAATCTAATCTAAGGAGGGGGTAAAATTAGTTTCCTTTATTGGTCATAGGGGTAACAACATTAAAAAGGTTAGGAAACGCTGTCCTAAGGCCCTACCGCCGAAGCTGAAGCCGATTTACATCGGATTTTTTGACTACGATAATCAAATTCGCAAAAACCAAAAAATGGGGGTGTGAATACGTTATATCGATACGTCCAATGAACACTACGCCGACTCAAAACATACATATCCAGATACACACCGCTAATATGAGTTATACATTTATTAGCGGTTTATATTTGTCGATTTTGTTGTGTCTGTGTGTCTTTTATAAATAAAATTCAGGTAGCATAATGTTACTGAAGTAATGAATCGATTTAGATAAAAAAAGAAAACTATCGAAATTTTTGTTGGCGTAGTGTTCCCTGGAGGTATCGATATGAACTAAAATTATTTCAAAATGGCAGCGCCCCCGCACGCAAAGTTTCGTTACTTAGCGGAATAAATTCTTTGATCCGTCATCGTCTATGCAGTAGTTTGATTGAATTTTGGATGGACATTATAGATTTGTAGCCGCAACACCAAATTAGATCTCCCGATTTTGTTATCATTCTTGAATAGCCTCCTCTATCAATATACGTATTGTAAAAGAAAGCAATTTCAAATACGTTTTGTATTTACTTCTGCAGTTCACAGTCTCTACAGATTGTATTTACACTGTAGAGAACGCACATAAAATCCAATTAGTTCGGCCCTTCACATTGCATTTCCACTGCAATACACTTGGTGCATTTTCTCTGTTCACTTGTTGTGCAAGCCTTATCTGTCACCGTGAGAATCGATCCGTCAAGGCGAACCGGCCCAAACAAACACTTTCCCTGCACAAGGTCGCATTTATAATTAAAAAAAAAAAAAACAGCTGTTATCCAAATCTTATATTAAAATCATTTCTTTTTACAATAGGACGGGTCCGATCGTCAGCACCTAGCGACTCCACGCTGCACTATGTGCAAACGTAACAAACAGCGATGGCCCGCCAATAAATAAAAATAGTTCACTATAAACAAACATCACAACATCCTTATAAATAACATTAAAAACTTAATGGAAACATGACATGGCGCGACTGACTCAGTTAATGACTTAAGTTTAGTAAAAAAAATTGAATAATCCGTCAGCTCCGCCGTAACGCACCGTGGGCATGTAGTGTGTAATCTGGGCGAGTGCAGCGGGCGGGCGAAAGACGGCGCCTTTTACTTTTGTGGCCGATAACTCTCGGACAGAGCCACGCTTCTCATGTAACAGACAAGTTGCGCAACCGGCAACCGTCGCCACGCTCCGGTGTCCCGCCGTAAAACACTCGCCGCTACATCTTTACGAACCAGATGTTCGGAGTCTACGATCAGATAATGTCGATTTTGCATGTTCAGTTTGTGCCACAACTCAAACAAAACGACGAAAACTCGTCCCCGGCCGGCGCGTGCGCGCAACTAATAAATACGCGATGCAATAAATACTAATAAATTACAATAGAAATCGACTAACAACTAAACACAGCTATCTGTGACTTACGCACTAATGAGCTTATTCGATCACATTCTCCGCAATACAAAACGAAAGCCGATCGCGCGGTAACTATCGATTTTTATACAAATCGCGATTGATTTTCGTTTCGTACGCAACGTCCCAATCGACGCTAATTACAAGGAAAAACTTACGATCTAAACGGCTAGCGGAACACACGCGATCGTACACGAATCGACGTTGCATCGCTTCCTCATACAAAATAGATTGAAAACACTCGTGAAAGGCAGTTATCCAACGCGATTAGAAAGGTGTCACGGTTGGCGGCCGCTTTCTAGCGCGAGTAGAGCGCGAGGTCCGAGATCCTCCGCTGGCGCGCGGCCGCGTGGAAGCCGCGCGTGCCGTCCGGGACGATCGGCGCGCGCGGCTCGAAGCGCGGCGCGCACGACAACCGCCGGCCGCCGCCGCACTCGGCGCCGCTCAGCGAGCAGCCCGACAGCCGCCGCGCCAGCCAGCCCTCGGCCGAGCCCGCGCTGCCCGTGCTGGCCTGCGACGCGCGCCGCGAGCTGCAGTACAGCGACACGCCCGAGTCCGAGCTGTGGCTGCACGTCGACGTGCGCCGCGGCACCCACGTCTGGATCTCGGGCGCGCGCGGCGCGAAGTATCCGGAAGAGCTGCGCCTGTAGAAGGGCGCCGCGTAGCGGTACTCGTACTCCGCCTCGGAGCCGCTGCAGCACGAGGAGTACTCGCACTCGTGCCGGCGCGGCGGCGGCCGACGCACGGCCGACTTCCGTTTGGGCTCGCGGGGCACTCCGTTCAGCTCGTACACGCGCATGCCCTCCTCGTCGGCGGGCTGGAGTCGCAGCGCCTCCCTCGCGGCTTCCGATTCGGTAAACTCTACTAACGCACACACACAATTGACCAAACTCGGGTTCTTATTTAGGAACTGCCGCACGTCCGCCGGCACCGGATTACCCGGTCTTAGCACACGAACTAGGGCTATCTCTCCGCAAGGAGCGAACAGTCTGGACACATTCTCCACCGTCGGTCGGTCGATGGGCATCCTGACCGCTACGACGGTCCGCGACGGCGTCGTCTCGTCGTAAGCCGGCAGGGGGTCGATCCGGCGCAGCTTGGTTCCGGCCTCGTTGATTTCCAACTTCGTAGACCTCTTCAGGGCCTCGGCGACGACCCTCCAATCCTTCGTGAGGTGTTTGACGCGCTTGAAGCTAGATATCAACTTCAAGGAGACATACCCTTCCTTGTTTCTGCGCACGTGCTTGAGGAGGAAGGCGTCCTTGGTGATGTTGGCGTCGGAGAAGTAGAACTCGACCTGCGCCACGATGCGGTCGGCCAGGTCGTCGTCGGGCGGCGCGTAGGGCGGCTCGGGCGCCTCGGCCGCGACCTCGCAGCCCGAGTCCTTGCCGCCGCCGGAGCCCGCGTCGGAGGCGCTGTCCGACAGGTCGGCGTGCTCGTCCGAGGAGGGCCGGCGGTCGGCGGCGATGCCCTCGTCGGCGTCGGCCGAGCCCTGGCTGGGGGGGAGCCCCTCCATGTGTATCGCGCGTGGGGACACCACTATTGCATTACACGAGCGTGCGAGTCGCTCGGTGGCTCGGTACTGACTGCGGGCGCGCGGCGCCTATACGCCTCTTTTATAAGAT
This sequence comes from Hypsopygia costalis, assembly GCA_937001555.2. NCBI lineage: Eukaryota > Metazoa > Arthropoda > Insecta > Lepidoptera > Pyralidae > Hypsopygia > Hypsopygia costalis. The sequence goes on along the minus strand of OW443349.2, from coordinate 18,667,827 downwards.
CGGGGGGATGTGCGGTAAAAGGTGTTCGGAACCGAGATACGAGATGACATTGCAGACTATGTGACGCTGCCCTCGCGTAATTAGTATGCACGTGCCGCTAGTGATAAACGGATCGTTGTGTAGGTCGATGATTTAAGGCGGCGCACTGGCACGAAGCGTTGTATTAAAATTAGGCGCATTCTCACGCGAGCATCATCGCATTGTTGCGGTGCAGAGTGCATGCGATCATGCGAATCTGTTAACAAAAAATGATAATGGGCGTAACCGTTCAGTTCTCTGACGTAAATGGAACAATAAACTGACTGCGTCGATTTACATAAACCTTGTTGAATACTTATAAAATTAACCGCAATATCAATACATAATTTTACAATTACCATTAAAGTTTATGATTTAAAACTACTCATATTCGGATTACTAGCTTCCCTAGCTAGCTTGCTAGTTCCAAGTAGCTTAATTCTTCATTTATTATATCCTCAAGATGTATTGCTACAAGTCTTTATTAGATTATGAGTCTACTCATTTATTTCTGAAATACTAGTTAAAAAACAAAATAACTACATCACTACAATTACTATTTATATAGAGATAGAAAACAAAGGAAGATAAAACCACCACCAGAAGTTTTTTTTCCCAGACCACAAATAATGAAAAAAAACAAGTAAATGTTGATAATTATTAGAAGTGCATGAAAAGCATCGCAAGGAGTTATAACTCGTACTTAAAAATATCTCTATAAAAAAATATATCTATAGAATAAATAAATAAATATTTCTACAATCTACATATCGCCATCTAGTCCCAAATTAAACGCAAAGCTTGTGCTGTGGGTACTAGACAACTGATAAATGTACTTAAATATTTTTTTTTATAAATACATACTTATAATATATATAAAACACTCAGGCCAAGACAAACAGACATGTTCATGCACGCAATTGTCTGACTTGTGCGGGGATAGAACCCGCGACGCCGGAGTCATAGTAGGCATTGCTGCCATTCGACCACCGGGCTCGTCGAAGAATCTGCATGCAACTCGGGTGTATGAGGGCTTCAGCTAGGGTTGCCAACTTTTTTTTACAAGAAAAACAGTATATTAAAAGCTGCGTAGTAAAACAAACAGTATACTAAGGCCCAGTGCATGCGGAGCAGTACAATAAACAGTGCTATGTTCAAATTAAGTTTTTTTTCAACAGTATTAAAGCATAGAAAACAGTATAATACTGTTTTTAACAGTATGGTTGGCAACCCTAGTTTCAGCCCCCTTACCACCATCTCTTATTGCGATTCAATAATTGAATAGATTGCTTATTCATACCAATCAATAAACGACTCTATTCCATTTGAAAGAGATGGTGGTAAGGGGGCTGTTATCAATTACAACCTAGGTGAACCTCACCAGTGCACCAGGGGTCCAACCGCGAAGCTGAAACCGATTACGGACGAATTTTTTAATCACGAAATTATATCTTAATCTCAAGGGTACGGCCGGAAGCGGTTAGATGCGGAAAGCGGAGAATAATAAATAAATAAATAATAAATAAATATTGTCAGACAAATTTAACAGCGCCATCTAGCCCCAAAGTAAGCGCAGCTTGTGTTATGGGTACTAGACGACTGATAAACATACGTAAATACCTTTTTTTTTTGTAAATACATACTTAAGATACATAGAATCGCAAATGTTGGTGGGCATTAGGGAAGGCTTATGTTCAGCAGTGTATAGATACACGCTGATGATGGTGATGATGAAGATGACTATTTGTCGACGGTGCAATAGACGACATGTATGCACTTATAGTCAGTATGCTTCGATCTTTAATATAGTAATATCACAGTATAAATAATAGTACAGTATGGCCACTCCCTGCCGCTCTCTCGCATCGACCTCACCTCCCCTCTAAGACAAATCTGGAACAGTATGTATGGCGCCGCACGCACATACGCTTATTCACGCACATTCTGCACACCAGTACTTGGCATATCAGTCAATACAATACCTACAGTATTTATAATACTTTGTCTATACTTCGCGTTTGTTTAGTTGTAAGTACATAGTTTATAATATAGTAAATATTGATTGTATCACTAGTACCATTAATGGTACTAGTGATACAACCAATATTTATGATGGTACAACTGATCGCAAATTAGTGTCACTAGTACCATTGATGGTACTAGAGATACAAAGTTGGGTCACTTGTACCATCAATGGTACTAGTCAATGGTACTACTGATCCTAAGGGTCATTGTTAATGTAGTAGACGACGACGACGACTCGACATTTGTATAGAGTGGCCGGGGTGTGGTAATATAGTATTAACGATCGAAGTTTGTCTGTATATAATGATATGCATTTGAGTAGGATGGTACTAGAGATACAAAGTTGTGTCATTTGTACCATCAATGGTACTAGTCAATGGTACTACTGATCCGGAGGGGGTTTATTTATGTATTGCTAAGTATTTACATTTATGTTCTTTTGTTATTATTTGTGTAGATTGTGTATTTGAAAAAAATCATTTGCTTGTACTGTTTTTCGTTTATTTGTCGCACATGTGGCGGAACCTCCATGTAAAAAGTTTGTACATATTCATAGACCTCACCGTGTTCGTTTTTCTATTGACTTGTCATAAATTTTCACTGTCATTACTCTTTTTTTTTTTTTTATACTACGTCGGGGGCAGACAAACATACGGCCCGCCTGATGTGAAGCGGTTACCGTAGCCATATTAACGCTCGCAACATAAAATATCGCTCGCGCGCCGCCACCACCGCTGTCATCGCAGCATATCCTTCCTTTCTGGTGACCTCACTCACTCGCAGGAACACAACAACCCTCAAGGGAACCGTTATTTGGCTGCGGCATTCTGTGAGGTGGAGGTACATTCCCCAGTCGGGTAGCTTACAATTACGCTCCCTACCTCTCTTTTCGCCAGAGCTTCGTTTGTCAGTCAGCAGGGTGCACCGCGTGCAGGTGAAGTTGGCTTTGGTTCAAAGATGTTGATGAACCACTTACACCCCAAACTTCATCAACTACTCATTGTAAAATATCTAATTAGCGAATTATATTTTTAATATACAGGAGAACATTGTGTTGATAATCTTCAAACAAACACCATTCATCAGCTTCCCAACCACGCTAAACACATAATGTTTTCATCTCCCGTCCAATAACTAGTTATCTTATTGCTTGTAACATTGGCTGGTAGAGATCTATGTAGAAATAAGTTCAGCTTTGTATATTTTAGGTGTAACTACGATTATTTTTGACGACGAGCGCGGTGGTCGAGTGGCCAGCAAAGTCCACTTTGACTCCGAAGTCGCGGGTTCGATCCAAGCACAAGACAAATATTTGTGTGCATGACCATGTCTGTTTGTCTCGGGCTGGGTGTTTTTTATGTATTATATGCATGTATTTAAGTATATTATCAGTTATCTGGCCGTGTGGTTTCCGGCAGACTAGAATAGAATCTCCTCTCTCTCTTCTCTTCCCATGGATGTCGTACAAGGCGACTAAGGGAAATACATTATAAAACATCAATCAATCAAATCATCTCCCCAACCCGTCTGGCCCGCATGGGGAGTGTAGGCCAAATCCTCCTTCTGTCTGGGACGGACGAGAGAGGATCGTGCTCCTGTAGTGGAGGCTAAAATGACCTGGTGACGATCAGTTATTTAGTACCCTTAGTACAAGCTTTGCTTAATTTGGGACTAGATGGTCGTGTGTAATTTGTCCATGACTTATTTTTATTTAATAAATATTTATAATTAATAGTCGTGCAATATCAGGAGAACCAAACGAGAGTACCAAAGTTTAGCTCGATTGGATACTGGGCCGCCGCGGTAAACCTAAAAAACTTGTATAAAGTATGATTGGATATTTTGCATATAGTCAAGCTGGTTATTTTTTTACATTATTAATTATATAGCATTTAGTAAAGTACCCAATTACTAGGAGCCTCTGTCCTCGCTCCGTATTGTAAGCCGCCTACGAGCCGTTGACCTCCCCAATTATTCTAGGTTTTAAACCTTTACAATGCGTTGGCTGGTGATTTGTCATCAGTACACCTTCCTGCAGGGCCATTGCAACAGTACTTGACGCTCTTGATTGATTGCAACGTCGTGTTATTCGTATTGTAAGGAACTCAAAGGTCACCAACACGCTCGAGACCCTTCAGCTAAGCAGAGACGTTGGTAGTCTGAGTGAATGAATGGATTACTATATATATAGTGAGTGAGTGAATGAATGAATGGATATATAGTGAATGAACTATATATAAAGTGATTGAATTAATGAATGAATTAATTCATTCAATCACCATATATGTATATATATATATATATATATATATATATATATATATATATATATATATATATATATATATATATATATGTAAAGGAATACCAAAATTCCTTTAGGTTTGAATTATGGCGCGCCCTTCATCTGTCATTGTCATTACATGTTGTCTTGGACAAGTCAAAAGGTGGCGCCAGCTGTCAAAGAGTGATAAAACAGCATTGTAATATTTTAACACAATGGCTGATGTTTACGTGATAAATAATATTGGAAAACTCATTTAGATAGTTTGAAGATCGACAAATAAACTTTAAATGTCGTTTCTTTGTTTTACAGGTAATATTTGTAACTTTATGATAATTTAACATGTGTTTTGTTTATGAATTTGAAAGTGATAATAAAACTTTGTTTTACAGAGCAACGCATATAGTTTTTGTCATCACAAATTATACTGAAAAGGACTTATTGTCTTATAAAACGACATTTTTAGTAAAGAAAATGGAGAAATTACGATTCACATTTACAGTTTTAGCAACACCGGATGGAAAAACCAATGTGATTTGCATAACCTCAATCGAGACGCCTGATGGACGCGTGTTCGACATTCCTGATGATTTAAAACCTATAAATAAACATACCGCCATAACAGCTATGGATGTGTTTATCAAAATTAAGAATTCTCTGAAAAAAAGACACCAAACACGAAAACTATGGATTCCCTTATCTAAAGAATTGAAGAAAATTTACTTAGATGAAGGTGAGAATTTACAATTTGGTGACCAATATTTGGATGAAATTATACATGAAACGAGGCTTTCGGATAATAATACTAGTAAATGCACTGAATATAAAAATCTAGGAAAAATATCAGAAAGATTTTTACTTGAAAAGTTTTCCGGTAAAACATCTAACGTTAACCAATGGATCAATGATTTTGAGATTGAATGTACACGTTTTGAGATATTAAAGGATGTAGATATAATTGAGACTTTAAAATATTTACTTGAAAAACAGTGTCTAGACTGGTATACCAGTATGTTAATAAAATATACAGTGAACGCAGGATGGGTAATATGGAGGTCAAATTTTTGTGAAACATTTGGAAGCAAAGGTTGGTCACAAGTCAAATATGCTTTTACATTTAAATTTCAAGGAGGATCATTACGGGAATATGCTACAAAAAAAGAAAGATTGTTACTAGAGATAAATAAAAATATAGATACACAGACATTAATTCACCTTATTGTTATGGGCCTACCAGATTATATAATGTACAAAATGGATAAGGAAGCAATAACATCAACTGCAAATCTCTTTAATGAAAATGAAAAAAATTATTATAATAAAATCAAGAGAAATACATTTGATAATAAAGTAAAAGTTGATAAAATGAAACCTTGTAAAAACTGTGAAAAATTAAATAAGGGTAGCCGTTTTCACCCTGAAGAAAAATGCTGGTTTAATAAACAAAACGACGATTATGAGAACAAGAGAAACTATAATAGGAATGTAAATAATACGGTATTAGATGTGGAATTGAGTGATAGTGAGCCAAAAAACGAGTAAGTACACCATTAATTAAGGTAAAACTAACATTGGAAGGAAAATTAAACATATTTGGTATTTATGATTCCGGCTCTAATGTTTCCTTGATAAATTCAAAATTATTAAGACTGAAGGGAAAAGAAAAGAATTTACATAACAATACAAAATTACTAACAATTAATGGTGTAAAGAAGACAAAAGGTTTAACAACAATAAAAATGAAGATTTTTAATATCGAGAAGAAAATTGATGTTTACATTGTAGATGGAAAAGATTTCCAATACGATTTCCTAATTGGACTTGATACTATAAAGGAGTTTAATTTAATTCAGAATGAAAATCTGGAAATTGAACAAAAAGCGAAAGAAAATTTTACAATGGAAAAATTACATTCGGAATACATGCCTAATGAAAATGAAGGAAAAAAGAACTTTATAAACTTTAACGAACATATAAAAGAAAAAGAATTTACAATGGATCTGAGTCATTTGAATACTCAACAGAAATCTGAAATAAATAAACTTATTGATAAATATAAATCAAGCTTTGCAAAGGATAAATATGATATTGGAACAATTAAGGATTATGAAGCACGCATTGATCTTACCGTGGACAAGTACTGTAGTAAAAGACCTTACAGATGTTCAATAGAGGATAAGTTGGAGATAGAAGAGCAAGTAAGAAAATTGCTTGAAAGTAATCTTATAGAAGAATCATACAGTCCATTTGCAGCACCAGTAACCTTAGCTTTCAAAAAAGAAGATAATAGAAGGACAAGATTATGTATTGATTTTAGAGACTTAAACAAACTGGTGGTACCTCAGGCTCAACCATTTCCCTTGATTGAGGACTTAGTAAGAAAAACCAGAAACTGTAAGTACTTTTCAATATTAGATATAAATTCTGCATTCTGGTCCATTCCTTTTAATTAATTTTAATTGAGGATAGAAAGAAAACTGCTTTTGTTACACAAGAAGGGCACTACCAATGGACGTGTCTACCCTTCGGTTTGAAAACTTCTCCAGCTATATTTCAAAGAATACCAAGTAACATACTGAGAAAATATAAGTTAACAGATTTTGCTGTGAATTTCATTGATGATATTCTAATATTTTCAGAATCCTATACCGATCATATAAATCATTTATCACAGCTTTTAGAAGCAATAGAAAAAGAAGGTTTCAGACTTAAGTTCACAAAATGTCGATTTGCAACAAATTCAGTAAAATATCTGGGACACATAATAGAAGATAATACAGTAAAACCAGTGAGAGATAATTTAATCTCAATAAGAGATTTCCCTACACCGAAGAATCAGAAAAATATTCGACAACTTCTAGGAAAAATAAATTTCTACCGTGAGTACATACCTAACAGTTCCATAATTTTAGAACCATTACATAATTTACTAAGGAAGCACCAAAAATTCATATGGTCAACAGACTGTCAAAAAGCTTTTGAAAAAATTAAATGCCTACTATGCTCACAACCGATATTAGAAATTTTTGATCAAAACTTACCAATAAATATATATACAGATGCGTCACTGGAAGGTATCGGTGCAGTATTAAAACAAATTCAACCGGACGGGAAAGAAAAACCTGTAGCGTATTTCTCGAAAAAATTGAATGAAGTCCAAAAGAGGAAAAAGGCTATATACTTAGAATGCTTAGCTATTAAAGAGGCTATAAGATACTGGCAGTACTGGCTGATAGGCAAACCCTTCAGAGTATATTCTGACCACAAACCATTGGAAAATTTGAATATTAAATCTAGAACAGACGAGGAATTAGGAGATTTATGCTATTACCTATCACAATATGACTTCGAAATAAAATATGCACCAGGAAAGAATAATTTAGAGGCTGATTGTTTGAGCAGAAACCCAGTATTAGAAGCTAATAATGATGTATATGAACAATTAAAGATAATAAATTTAATAACATTGAATGATATACTAACAGATCAAGAAAAAAATGAGGATATTCAAAGATACAAGAATAAGTTAATATATAAAAACAATATATATTATAAGAGGGTACGAAAACAAGATAAAATACTTTTGTCAGAGGAATTCAGTGTAAAATTTATAAAACTAATACATGAAAATATGTGTCATATAGGAATAAAACAAATGCAGAGTAAAATTGGAAAACTTTATGCAGCAAATAATTTAACTAGAAATATAACTGATATATGCAAACAGTGTGAAATATGTATAAAAAATAAGACAAGAGGACAGGCTAAATATGGTTTAATGTCACACTTAGGTCCTGCCACAAAACCATTTGAAATTGTCTCAATAGACACAATTGGTGGATTTGGTGGCTCTCGATCAACAAAAAAATACTTACACCTTTTAGTTGATCATTTCACTCGATATGCTTATATAATAACATCAAAGACACAGAGTGCAAAGGACTTTATAAAACTTATAAATATTGTACCGAATTGTAATGAGATCGGCATGGTTCTCTCCGACCAATATCCTGGAATCAACTCAAAAGAATTTAAGGATTTTTTAAATGAAAGATCAATCCCACTAATTTTCACTGCAGTAAATTCGCCGTTTTCTAATGGACTTAACGAAAGGCTAAACCAAACACTTGTAAATAAAATAAGGTGCAAGATAAATCAAAATATAAATACTAAAGCATGGACGTCGATTGCTCACGATTGTGTGGATAGATATAATAACACGGAACACTCAATTACAGGCTTTGCACCTAAATACCTATTGGATGGTACTGATGTTTCATTCATACCAAATGAACTTAAATTGAAGATAGAATCAGATAACTGGATTAGAGACAGAAAAATTGCATTAGAAAGAACAATCAAGTCTCATGAATATAATAAAACGTTAATAAATAAAAATAGAACAATTCATAATTTTAAAACAGGTGATATGGTATATGTTGAAAATGGTCACAAACTAAATAGAAGAAAATTAGACGAGTTAAGGATTGGTCCATTTAAAATAGAAGAAAAACTGTCGCAATCAATATACAAGATTAATACAGGACATAAAAAGATGGAGTCAAATTTATTTCATATAACAAAACTTATTCCTGTTTTCATAACAGAAGGAATTGAAGAAGAAGATTAGATAGAAGAAAAAGAAATCAAATGGAGCCAAAATCTCCAAAGGAAATTTCGTGCCCTAGGGGGGGAGATGTAAAGGAATACCAAAATTCCTTTAGGTTTGAATTATGGCGCGCCCTTCATCTGTCATTGTCATTACATGTTGTCTTGGACAAGTCAAAAGGTGGCGCCAGCTGTCAAAGAGTGATAAAACAGCATTGTAATATTTTAACACAATGGCTGATGTTTACGTGATAAATAATATTGGAAAACTCATTTAGATAGTTTGAAGATCGACAAATAAACTTTAAATGTCGTTTCTTTGTTTTACAGGTAATATTTGTAACTTTATGATAATTTAACATGTGTTTTGTTTATGAATTTGAAAGTGATAATAAAACTTTGTTTTACAGAGCAACGCATATAGTTTTTGTCATCACAAATTATACTGAAAAGGACTTATTGTCTTATATATATATATATATATATATATATATATATATATATATATATATATATATATATATATATATATATATATATATATAATATATATATGGTGAGTGAATGAATTAATTCATTCATTTATTCATTATATATATATAATATATATAGTAATCCATTCATTCACTCAGACTACCAACGTCTCTGCTTAGCTGAAGGGTCTCGAGCGTGTTGGTGACCTTTGAGTTCCCCACAATACGAATAACACGACGTTGCAATCAATCAAGAGCGTCAAGTACTGTTGCAATGGCCCTGCAGGAAGGTGTACTAATGACAAATCACGCCAAAAATGGCAATGAACAGTAAGTGAATGAATGAATGAATTCATTCATTCACTCACTTAATATATAGTCTGATTAAATTCGTTGTGAGTTCCAAGGCAGCCGTAGTTTTACCCCCGGGAGTGCAATGGACTTCACTGTTCATTGCCTTTTTTGGCGGTCGACGCTGTAAATCCTGACGAGTCTTCGACGAATATGTTTGTCTTAATCAGGAAAAAAGAAATACGCAAACAATAATGAAACAAGAGTTAAAACCTTGGTGCTGAAGTAGCCATTGCAAACCATTCGACCACCAGCATTGTCCAGCTGGGGAGATGATGAAGATGTACTACAACCTCATAGAAGACCACAAGCAGAAGCAATGCTTTTGGTGAATTGTTGTGTTCCTAGGAGTCAATGAGGTCACCAAACACTAGAGGTGGGCATTGAATGAACGAACCGTTTTTTTAAACTGTTTTTTGTGCGTGAACGATTAAACTAGTTTACAGTTCACAGATAAACTAGTTTATTCTTCGACTGGTTGATGAGTCCGTTGCGTCGCGTCGCGATCGTCTCGTCTCGTCTAGTGATTGACAAATGAGATTTTCGTTCGTTTACCCAGTCGACGCCACGAGACCGTTTACCGTCGACGATGAACTAGTTTAAAAAGCAGTCTAATTTTAAATTTTAAAATTAGACGGAAAATTAGACGTAAACGGTTTACGTTTACCAATCGCTTATGTGAAGAAATAGTCTTATCGACGACGACGTAAACTAGTCGAAAATTAGACTGTTTTTTAAACTAGTTCATCGTCGACGGTAAACGGTCTCGTTGCGTCGACTGTAAAATCGTCGACGACCTACCACTACCAAACACAGAAGATGCTGCAGTAGTCATATGGATGCTGCAGCAATTTCTTATATTGGTGAGCCATTATATATATACATATTCCTGGTCAAATAACACACTGCCATCTAGTCCCAAACTAAGCAAAGCTTGTACTACAGGACTGGTATACTGTACTTAAAGACATATTTTTGTAAATACATACATATAATACATAGAAAACACCCAGACCAAGACAAACAGACATGTTCATGCACACAAATATTTTGTCTTGTGCGGGGATCGAATCCGCGTCGTCGGAGTCAAAGTGGCCATTGCTAGCCATTCGACCACCTAGCTCGTCATTGTAACTGCTTTACGTCAGGCGGGCCGTATGCTTATTTAGCAGTCGACGTGGTATAAATAAACTAATGTCCTAAGGGAACAATATTTTCTGTCACCAAATAAATAGATCAGCTCCTTAATTTAATGAAAAAATGGCTAATAGGGGCGAAGTCAAATTGGCGTCATATTCACTGACGAGTCTTACCAATACTTGGTCAATGTAATAAATCATGTTTTGGTTAGATTTGAGTTGATTTTTGGTTAGGTTAGGGTTTCCTTGTGTCAACCTAGATGATGAATGATGTGGTGCCAAGTAAGCTTAATTATTAATAATTGACAAAATAATACATACAAAAACATTTATTTGGTACTAGACCCTACATCTCCATGATTTTAGGTGATTTATTGTGGAATCGATTTTATATTGTTTAGTGACTACATTTTGGTAACAAATCTATTATTTTGCGGGCAAACCCTATTAGTTAAGAAACACAAAACTAATTAAATTGGCGATAGCTTAAATTATATCCATATCATAAGAGCTGGTGTAACTTAATAACAGTAACTTTCATGTGACATTCCAGTTTGTAATACTATACGAGTAATAGATATTTTGTAATTAATATATTGTATGCTAATGTTTGTACCGGAAACAGATATTTTGACGAGCCGGATGGTCGTATGGTTAAAAATGGTTACTTTAACTCCGAAGGTTGCGTGTTCGATCCCCGCACAAGACAAATATTTGTATGCATGAACACGTCTGTTTGTCTTGGTCTGGATGTTTTCTATGTATTATATGTACGTATTTACTAAAAAAAATGTATTTAAGTATAATATTAGTTATATTGTACCCATAGTACAAGCTTTGCCTAGCTGGGGACTAGATGGCCGTGTGTAATTTGTCTAGAAACATTTATTATTATTTATTTAGTGTAGTCGACCGAGTTTTTAGAGTTCCATATCCAAAAGGCGCCAACAGGACCCTATTACAGAGACTCCGCTATCTGTCTGTCTATCCGTCCGTCTGTCGCAGGGCTCATTCTCTTGAGCCGTAAAAGAAACCTGAAATTTTCATTGAATATGTATACCTACTGTGGTCGATATAACAGCAAATATTAAAAATAAGATTAAGTTAATCTATATATATAAAAGAAAGTCGTGTTTGTTACAACACTTATAACTCGAGAACGGCTGGACCGATTGCCATGGTTTTTGATTTGTTGGATTTGTTTCCGTCCCGAATAGCAGAATAACTCTTAAAAACATTGAAAAATTCTCGAAAAAATAAAATAAAAGAAAAAACATTTTCCCATACAAAATGTTCGTGGTTGTCGTAGCTGTCAAATGTGACGTTGTCATACGTGCGTACGCCAAATGTATGCGTGCGTTCAGAAATGTATATTAAGCTCATTATAGAACAAATGTCATAGATTAAAAACAAATGCTAACTCTATTGGTCTCATTTTTACGTCTTGGAAGTTGGCTGTGATTTGTTTTGAAAACAGTTTTGTGGATTTAAATATTTATTGCAAAGAGAATGTAACCACTACGTTTTAAGAGACGGATGTGCCATACAAATAGCGTAATTCTAATATGAAATGGAAGCGAAAACAATCAGAATTTGTACCAAATTCGCTTCCGATTCATAGAGTCGTTTTTTTACTTTGAGTTGCGCCAGGCTGATTAATTGGTTCTAAAATATTTATGCGTGCGTTCAGAAATTTTAATCAAGCTCCATAAATCTATATAATATATAAAATAATGTCGTGTCTTGGTCGGGAAAGTATTAAAAACATTGAAAAATTGACGAAAGAATTAAATAAAAGAAAAAACGTTTTCCCATACAAATACATAGTGCCAGTTAAAAAGGATTGGAATATTTATTGATTGTTATGTAAATGTCAAATCGATTGGTCTCACTTTTACGTCGCGAATGTTGTCTGTGATTTGTTTTGTGGATTGAAATATTTATTGTTGTCAATTGGTACTTTTTTTGTGACTTTGTAAAGTACTGAACTTATTATTTACCCACTGCTGGGATACGGGTCTTTCCTCAACCGAAGATGTTTAGAGCATACTCCAACACGCTGCTCAACTACGGGTTGGGCCACTAACTTGGCTTAAGGACTGCCATCTAATGATAAACACCAGGACCGACGGTTTAACGTGCCTCCCGAAGGACGGACGAGCTCGAGATAACATAAACTCATCCATGAACAGGCTACGGTTGACGTTGCTTAACTTGCGTGTACAATTAGACTGACACGTGCCTCACGCCATCGTGCTTCTCTATTATTTTCTATTATTCATTGTATAATTTCAAGAAATCATAAATTTTGTTCATATATATATGTACATCACGACATTCATTGACTGTTAGGCGGTACGAAGTTCGCCGGGACAGCTAGTAATTATTAAAGGTAAATACAAGAAACGTGTAAGAAGAATTTTGCTCACGTTTATGTATGTCTGCGGTAACCACCTCACATCATTATTATTTAAATAGTTGTCTTGGCTACCAGGAAGGTTCATAATATTCTGGCAAGTTGTGCCAGAATATTATGAAGGAATAGCACTCGACCGGTCATCGAGAGGTCGTGGGTTCAAATCCCACCCCCCTAGGTGGGATTTGAACCCACGACCTCTCGATGACCGGTCGAGTGCTCTTCCAACTGAGCTACCAGGAAGGTTCATAATATTCTGAGGCAGGTGAATTTTTCCATTTTTCAAAATATTTATAAAACACCTCACATCAGTCATATACACTGGGCCGCAATGAAAGCGGGTCGGTAACAAAACATAAATTTTTGAAATCGTATTTATTTATGGTTTTAATACAATCACCAAAAAGAAATAAAAAGATTTTACTTCTGCCTATATTTGTAAGGAAACAAAATTTTAATTCAGTATTTATTTCGTAAAGCTAGCTAAAATATTTTGGAAGTTATTGATGTTTTTGTTACCCGCTTTCATTGCGGCCCAGTTTATAATAAAAACATGCAAACAATAAAATTTTATTGTAATAATTTATTCCGTTCAAGTGTTCCGAAGTTCTGCCAGACAAATCTGATTTTAATTAAAATTTCACTGATAGACTCATAGAATATACATGCGATAATTTTATCCCGTATCACAGTATAAGTAATAGTACTAACGTACAGTATGGACACTCTCTGCCGCTCTCACTTGTCGACCTCACCTCCCCTAAGGAACCGATTTGGAACCGTTCGCAATGGATGCAACGACCTACAAATTGACGTCGCTTGTATTTTATTCTTCATTCAATTTAAAAGATCGGAGTTACTTGTGCAGTGTATGGATGTCTGAACACATGGAAAGTCAAAAAAAGAAATTTATTCGATCCCTTTGTATGAAATAAAGTACTGATTTTTTTATAAATCTATATATATAAAAGAAAGTCGTGTTTGTTACAACACTTATAACTCGAGAACGGCTGGACCGATTGCCATGGTTTTTGATTTGTTGGATTTGTCTCCGTCCAGAATAGCAGAATAACTATTAAAAAATATTGGAAAATTTACGAAAAAAATAAAATAAAGGAAAAATCATTTTTCCATACAAAATGTTCGTGGATGTCGGACCTGTCAAACGTGACGTTAACGTGCGTACGTCAAATGTATGCGTGCGTTCAGAAATGTGGGTATAGGATAATAAGTATTAAAACATTGACAAAATTGTCGAAAAATTAAATTTGAAAACGGATTGGAATATTTATTGATTTTCAATTAAATGTCAAATCGATTGGTCTAACTTTTACGTCGCGAAAGTTGTCCGTTGTTGTTTTGAAAATTGTTTATGAATGAATGCTTGAAAATGAATATTAATTGGTTGTCAAGTGTCATGGTACTTTATTTTGTGACATAGTAAAATACTGAACTTTAATATTTACCCACTGCTGGGTAATATTTACCCACTGCTGGGTAATATTAAATACGGGTCTTCCTTCAACTGAATATGTTTCGAGCATACTCCACCACGCTGCTCAACTGCGAGTTGGCGGACGCCAGTAATTGCAAGCCGCTTAAAGGCCACTTGGCTTAACGACTGCCATCTAATGATAACAACCAGGACCGACGGCTTAACGTGCCTTCCGAAGCACGGAGGAGCTCGAGATAATCTAATGATAACAACCGGGACCGACGGCTTACGTGCCTTCCGAAGCACAGAGGAGCTCGAGATAATCTAATGATAACAACCGGGACCGACGTCTTACGTGCCTTCCGAAGCACGGAGGAGCTCGAGATAATCTAATGATAACAACCGGGACCGACGGATTAACGTGCCCTCCGAAGCACGGAGGACCTCGAGTTAATCTAATGATTACAACCGGGACCGACGGATTAACGTACCTTCCGAAGCACGGAGGAGCTCGAGATAATATAAACTCATCCATGGACAGGCTACGGTTGACGTTGCTTAACTTGCTTGTACAATTAGACTGACACGCGCAATGACGCCATCGTGCTTCTCTATTATTTTCTATTATTCATTATATTAATTTCAAGACATCATAAATTTTGTTCAACTAATATGTATACCACGACATTCATTGACAATTAGGCGGTACGAAGTTCGCCGGGCCAGCTAGTTACCTCTAAAGCATGCGGCAGCCATAGTTTCATCATAACTAATTCATGTCTGTCAAAGTAGGATACAAAATACAATTAACACGAGATGAGAAAAGGATAGCATTATAGCAGATTTATGTCTCAAAGAGCAAGTGAGTGCGCAGACGCGGAATTGACATTGCTGTCACTTGAGTTATGGTGGTTTATTGTTAATGCTTACAATTTTCTTATTTACATTTCAATGATTATTGTGCGTGATGTTATGTGTGGTATTAGTTTTAAATTAAGTTTGTTCCATGTGAATATGAAAATGAATCAAATCATTGCGCATGCATTTTTATTCATAATAAAAAGCTACAATTAGTGAGAATGAAATGGTTTGACCATTACAATGAACCGGTGTTCGGAAGGCGAACGTTCGATTTAGTGGTGATTAGAAAATATAAAATTTTGGGTAGGTTAGCAATGGCAATTATACAAGGCGTTTTGTAAATATTGGCTGAAGTCAGTGTAGTGTATTTACTACGTTTTTTTTTCTTCACTACGCCCACCTGATGTGAAGCGGTTACCGTAACCATATTAACGCTCGCAACATTAAATATCGCTCGCGCGCTACCGTTCTCGCTGCCAACGCAGCAACTCTGGTGACCTCACTCACTCGCAGGAACACAACAACCCTCAAGGAAATTGTTATTTGACTGCGGTATTCTTTGAGGTGGTGGTACTTCGTCAGTCGGCCTGCTTAAAAAATACGCTATGTCCTACCTCTCTTTTCGTCAGAGCCTCGTCTGTCAGTCAGCAGAGTGTACCCCGTGCAGGTAAGATTAACTTTGGTTTAAAGATGTTGATGAACCGCTTACACCCCCTTACATGTCCGACTAATAATTGTATAATGTCAACCTTAGAGAACGTCACTCAAACATAGGCACGTGTACAGACGTCATTTGGTTACTACATGCAAAAGCGCCATTTTTGTATGGAGTGGCCGGGGTTTGCCCGTATATAATCTTCCTACAAAAAAAATTAAAAAGCTAATGTTCCTCATCATCACAGCTGAATTTATCTCTATTTTTTTTTTATACTACGTCGGGTGGCAGACAAGCATACGGCTCGCCTGATGTGAAGCGGTTACCGTAGCCATATTAACGCTTGCAACATAAAATATTGCTCGCGCGCCGCCACCCCCGCTGCCAACGCAGCATCCTTCCTTCCTTTCTTTCTGGTGACCTCACTCACTCGCAGGAACACAACAACCCTCAAGGGAATTGTTATTTGGCTGCGGTATTCTGTGAGGTGGAGGTACATTCCCCAGTCGGGTAGCTTACAATTACGCTCCCTACCTCTCTTTTCGCCAGAGCTTTTCGTTTGTCAGTCACCACATTACATGTCAGTGAACCAAAGCCAACTTCACCTGCACGTGGTGCACCCCACCACGTGCAGGTGAAGTTGGCTTTGGTTCAAAGATCTTGATGAACCACTTACACCCCACTACACTCTATGTATTACATGTATGTTTATTAAATATATAATTACGCTATCTCGTATGTTCTTATACTTTCTGCTGCAATTATAAACAGATACTATTATTAGTACATACTACAAGTATTATACTTTAGTAGTTAAATCTGCTTTTGTTTTGATTCTTCAAAACCGCATTCGGGATTTTTTGCTTGTCCCGAAAGTTGACTGGTAGAGAATTCTTTCAGCGTTAAGTCCACCTTTTGTACCCTTATATATACCAGAGCATTAATGTTTGCATGCCATTGAATATGGCTGGATAGGTTAAGCCACATTATAACAGCACGAACATCAATATGCAATGTATCTACCCTATTTAAGTGCAAATAAAGAATTACTTACTTACTTACTTATAATTTGTCGTCAATAAAGTTTTTAAATAAAATAAAAAATGTTTCAATTGAGAAATGAAGAAATTACTCTGACGACGACCTAGATGCACCTGGTTAATATTGTCATTTCTTAAATTTCAAAGATATACCCATGACATACGGTGCAGAGACTTCGACGGTGACCGTTGCGCTGGTTCACAGACTAAAAGTCGCACAGCGAGCGATGGAGACAGCAATGCTTGGAGTTTCTCTAAGGGAATATCTATCTATCCGAAACGAATAAATTTGACGGAGATCCAAAGTGGTCGACATAGCTCTCAGAGTCAGCGAGTTGAAGTGGCAGTGGGCTGGCCACATCTGCCGAGTCAGCTATGGCAGATGAGGACGGAAAGTCCTAGAGTGGAGGCCACGTGTGGGGCGACGTAGCGCCCCCTCTCTAGATGGAACGACGACCTCAAAAAAGTGGCTGGTAGTAATTGGATGCGGAAAGTGGAGGATCATATATGGTGGAAAGCATTGGGAAAGACCTATATCCAGCAGTGGGTAGATACAGGCTGATGATGATGATTATGATGATGATCCATTTTTGAGAACCTCGATAGGATCGTTGTAGGTGTCAGTGCAATTGACACTCAAGTTAAGCAACATCGACCGTAGCCTGTCCGCGGATGGGTATATTTATCTTGTGTTCCTGGCACATTGACACTCAAGTTAAGCAACATCGACCGTAGCCTGTCCACGGATGGGTATATTTATCTTGTGTTCCTCCGTGCTTCGGTTGGCACGTTAAGCCATCGGTCCTGGCTGTTGTCGTTGGATGACAGTGGTAAAGCCAAGTCAAGTGGCCGTTAGGTGGTTTCAAAACACTAGCCTCCGTAAAACCGCAGTTGAGCAGCGTGGTGGAGTATGCTCTAAACCCATTCGTTTGAGGGGAGACCCGTATCCCAGCAGTGGAATGAATAAGGGACGACGATAGACAATTTTTAAGACGTTGTTCATCGCTGTCGACAGAGGCTGAAGCCTCCCTTGAAAGGGTGGGTTTGTTAGAATACGTAGAAGCCTCTACGAAAGCGCTACGGCGGGCGCAACAAGGGATTTCTGAACATTCTGTTTCATGCCATACACTTATTAACAAGGGCCTGGTTGTCAACCCTTGTTCACCTCAGGTTACGTACGTTTTGCTTGTAGAGAAGTATAAAATTTATAAAAGTATTAAATTTAGATAAAAAAAATTATAAGTAAGAACATATAATAATACCTTTTATTCCCGAAAAAATTCCCGTTTGTGGTTTGACTAAAAGTTTGCGCGATAACCAACAATCACGCGGGCGAAGCCACGTGCGGAGGCTAGTTAAATTTATATGTTGTCACAGCTATTAGTGGACCAAGTAATTACAATCAGGAAAAATCCATCGAGGAAAGAATTCGCGGAGATGTTTATTTTTGTCCCTTAAGGACGTTTCGCTACTGGTGACCTTAACACTACGTCGTACTACTCGACTCTTAGCCGACTGCGTCATAAGTGACATATTCATTCATAGCGCCAAAACGTAGCCTACATTTCTTTCTCTATATATATCGGGGCAGACCCACTTTACATTTCCACCACTGTGTTTCCTGTGTAGCCAGGATTAACAGCGGCGACCGCCAAAAAAGGCAATGAACAATGAAGTCCACTGTGCCAGGGATAAAACTACGGCTGCTTGGACAATTTACACAGCGCCATCTAGTCCCAAATTAAGCGAAAAGCTTGTGTTATGGGTACTAGACAACTAATCATCATCAGATCAATATAGTCTCCACTACAGGAGCATGACCCTCTCTCGTCCGTCGCAGACGGAAGGAGGATTTGGCCTACAATCCCCACGCTGGCCAGACGGGTTGGGGAGACAACTAATAAATGTACTTAAATACATATTTTTTTGTAAATACATACTTATAATACATAGAAAATACCCAGACCAATACAAACAGACATGTTCTTGCACACAAATGCTTGTCTTGTGCGGGAATCGAACCCGTCACCTCGGTGTTAAAGTGGCCATTGCTAACCTTTCGAACACCGAGCTCGTCAAAACACACAAACAGTGAATTTAATCAGACGAAATTAATAGGAGTAGGAAGCTTTTCGAATTTGATTTCCTCTCTTAGCAATGCGGGAGACAGCCATATGGCAAATAAGGCATTAAAAGCCTAAAGAGATGGCCAGTAAGCGGATTTTAAATTTATAGGGTGTAAGTGGTTCGTCAACATCTTTGAACCAAAGCAAAATTCACCTGCATGCGGTGCACCCTGCTAACAGACAAACGAAGCTCTGGCGAAAAGAGAGGTAGGGAGCGTAATTGTTAGCTACCCGACTGGCGAATGTACCTCTACCTCACAGAATACCGCAGCCAAATAACAATTCCCTTGAGGGTTGTTGTGTTCCTGCGTGTGAGTGAGGTCACCAGAAAAGAAGGAGATGCTGCGTTGGCAGCGGGGGTGGCGGCGATATTTTATGATACAAGCGTTAATATGGCTACGGTAGCTGCTTCACATCAGGTGGGCCGTATGCTTGTCTGCCACCCGACGTAGTATAAAAAAAAGAAAATAAATCTAATACTATTGAGGACCTAAACTATTGCAAAATCGTCTGAAGCATCGTTTTAGTTTTTATTTTCAGCACGCCCCGGCCACTCCATTCAAATGTCGCGTCGTTCACTATTACATAAACAATGGCGTATGTATAGAGCCAAATTGAGCGTGTGTGCGTGCGGCGCCATACAAACTGTTCCAGATTCGTCTCAGAGGGGAGGTGAGGTCGAGACGAGAGAGCGACAGGGAGTGGCCATACTGTATGTAATACTAATACTTATACTGTGGTTTCAGTTTCGTTAGCGATGAGCATTTTGACATATTCCTTTTACTTTGGTGACCTTTAGGTAAAATATAATAAACATCTAACTAAGGATTATCCGCAGCGTGTCCAATCTGCGAATACATTCGATGCGACCTTTAGAAAGTGATTCATCGAGCCATATGGCTCATCAACCACAATAATGTCTATAAATAGTATCGGCTCTATAGCCCCTTATGGCCGGCTCGCCTGAGGTCGCGGGGTCTCAAGGGAAGCCAGCTTTTGTTACTGTAAGAAAAAACTAGCTAACAATAACGTATTAGAAATATCAGTTTCACTAAAACTAAAAACATTTTAAAAATAACTAAAGCTAAAACACGATTCAAAAGTTTTGGCCCTTGCAAAACACATTGGTGTATGTGTAACAGATTTTGTTCCACAAGTGAATTACATGATTTGTTTCAGATTTTTTTTTACTTGAAAATGATTCAATAAAAAATACTGAAACAAAACACGTCGTTCGCTTTTGTATATACATATTTATCTAAAATAAATAGATTTTATTTTGTATCACAAAAAAAAACTAAACCTTACTAGGCTTTAATTTGTGTATATTTATGTACATAAATATACACAAATAATATATTACTAGCTACCGCCAGCGACTTCATATAATCTGTTGACTGTATGATAATAATGTACGCGTAATGAATATAAATATGTAACCTAAAGTACCATTAAATTTTCAATAAATAGTCGAAAGGTTTATTTCATGTTGTTTTTTTTTTTTTTACTACGTCGGGTGGCATACAAGCATACGGCCCGCCTGATGTGAAGAGGTACCGTAGCCATATTAAGGCTCGCAACATAAAATATCGCTCGCGCGCCGCCACCCCCGCTGCCAACGCAGCATCTCCTTCCTTTCTGGTGACCTCACTCACTCGCAGGAACACAACAACCCTCAAGGGAATTGTTATTTGGCTGCGGTATTCTGTGAGGTGGAGGTACATTCCCCAGTCGGGTAGCTTACAATTACGCTCCCTACCTCTGTTTTCGCCAGAGCTTCATTTGTCAGTCAACAGAGTGCACCGCGTGCAGGTGAAGTTGGCTTTTGTTCAAAGATCATGATGAACCACTTACACCCCAAAATATGTACATTAAATTACAGCCTACTTTTAATAGGGGACTAGCTTACCCGACAGACGTTGTCTTCTTCATCATCAGGTGATTTTAGTCTCCACTACAGGAGCACCACCCTCTCTCGTCCGTCCCAGACAGAAGGAGGATTTGGCCTACACTCCCCACGCTGGCCAGACGGGTTGGGGAGGCCTGATCGATGTTTTATAATGTATTTCCCTTAGTCGCCTTGTACGACATCCACGGGAAGAGGCGGAGTGATTCTATTCTAGTCTGCCGGAAACCACACGGCCAATGGTTGTCTTCTTAACAATCAATAAATAAATATTCGTGGACAAATTACACACTGCCATCTAGTCCCAAACTAAGCAAAGCTTGTACTATGGGTACTAGATAACATGATTTTATACTTAAATACATTTTTTTTAAACATACATAAAGCACTTATAAAACACCCAGACCAAGACAAACAGACATGTTCATGCACGCAAATATTTGTTTTGTGCGGGGATCGAACCCGCAACCTCGGACTCAAAGTGGCCATTGCTAACCATTCGATCACCGAGCTCGCCCAAAGTATCTATCTAAATAGGGTAAGTTAACCCCAGCTGTGTCTCCACCTCGTAAAGCCGCGTTACACCGCCGCCAGCTCGCCGAAACCCTAACGAGATTATAGTACATCACCTCATCGTACAAATACACTAATTAGATATAGCGATTATTACCCAACGTTACAGCGGACAGACCGACCGACTTTTATGTAATAATAACGATAAACAAAACGGGAACTAGTTTTTTAACAAACCGCTCGGATTATATCATGATTATATCATTGCGTGGTTATTTTGGTACAATCAATCGTCATTTTTAGGGTTCCGTAGTAAACAAGGAACCCTTATAGTGTCGCCATGTCCGTCTGTCCGTCCGTCCGTCCGTCCGTCCGCGGCCTAGCTCAGAGACGCTTGATATGAAAGCTGTTTAAAAAATTTTTTTTCGGGGTACCATGGTGTGGGGTCTTGTTGGATAGGTTTTTTAGAAACACTGGGAGCGTGGGAAGATCATTTTTCGATATAGTAATCTGTTTGCGAATTATTTACATTTAACGTGCTAATTTTTGTTAGACGCAAGTGCCCCCCCCCCCCCCCTCCCCCCTTGTTTCAACGTTACTGTTTGTTTACTGTTATATTTAGAATAAGGTCCAAAAACAATGAACCCTTCGTGCGCGAGTCCGACTCGCACTTGGCCGGTTTTTTTTGTTTATTTATGTGAACGGGTCAATTGAATGGTTCGTGTAAATGTACCTTATCTCGGAGTACATGAGTCTGGTATTTTGGGTGAATGTAATTCTTCACAGACAAATTCAAATATTTGCAGCACAATTGTATTTATAAAAGTAGTAATCGTAAAGTTTCGATATCTCTTAGATGGGAGAGATCTCTTATAGAGATAATCAAGTTATTTTATCTATATTTGTTCTATTTAAGAATAAGAATAGAGTAAGAATATTTATAACTTATTTACCAATATTTTACATTATTTTTTTAGGTATACGTATTCATTTAGTTACACGTATTTATTTACACATTTTAGTTATGACCTGAATCTTGGCAAACCCATTGGGTGCGCGTGACATTGCATGAATACTTAAACAATTGGTCTAGTATGGCGGCCGCCACAAAATGGCGATTTAAAATTTCCTCATTAAACCCTAAGATATGGGTATCAAATGAATGAGCTTCTTGAGCGAAGCACAGTAAGCAAAATTTTTAGTATTTTTTTTATTAACAACCTAATTAATGGGTATGATATATGTATATCTTAGTGGGAGGATGTAGCGTTCAATCAGACCCCGGCCACTCCATACAAATGTCGCATCGTGACCTACTACATAAACAACGACGTCTATGCAAATGAGTGTGAATGAACGTGTGTGCATGCGGCTTCATACAAACTATTCCAGATTTGTCTCAGAGGGAAGGTGAGGTCGACACAGAGCGGCAGGGAGTGGGCATACTGTACGTAGTACTACTACGTATACTGTGGTTCAATAATGTAACCCGCTGTACACATACGAGTACACCCGCGATCCCGTTGTAGTTATGGCAGTGTGCTGGCCACTTCTGCCGAATGAGTTAATGGTAGATGGGGGATGAAGATTGTAGAGTAAAGGCCGAGTCTGAGTGGACGCCTCCTCTCTAGATGGGCCGATGCATAACCTAAAAACACGACTGGATTGGCATCCAAACATGATGCGTAGGATCGCGTTTGGTTAGGGTTGCCATCCGGTGGCGTAGCGGTCAATGACGCGGCTTCGACACCAACGCTCGTAGGTTCGATTCCCACATAGGACAAACATTTGTGTGCATGAACATGTCTGTTTGTCTTGGTCTGGGTGTTTTCTATTATCATAAGTATGTATTTACAAAAAAAATGTATTTACGTATGTTTATCAGTTGTCTAGCACCCATAACACAAGCTTCGCTTACTTTGGAGCTAGATGGCGCTGTGTAATTTTACTGACAATATTTATTATCCGTCCGGGTTTCCCCGGATTTGTCCTATCTTGAAGGGCGTTCGTCGAGCGTCTGGCCGGGGATTCATTTGTAGTCCAAGGCTAAAAGTTTCAGATCACTACCGTCTGCTCCATACTGCGAATAACCGTCTTTTCTAGTACTAGTACTAAAACACTGATGACATGTCCGGGTTATAAGATTCAAAATCCGGAGTTTTCACGCATCTTGTCTTGGTTGCTAACGTATAGAGATGGTAACCCTATATTTGGTGGATAGCGTTGGGAAATGCCTGCGTTCAGCAGCGGGCAGATACATGCTGGTGATGATGATGATGATGATGATCAATTAAGAATATTAATCTGGTCTGAAACGCCTCCCAAGTATTAAAAGACACAAACATCGGAAGTGCAAAATGGCATAACATTACGAAACGATCTCGAGATTGCTCTGAATCACGCTATGTGGGTAATTCTGCACTGTATAGCAAGCTTATATAAAAATCTTTTTTTAAAAGAAAGTTTAGTATCAGTACAGTATAAGTAATAGTACTACGTACTGTATGGTCACTCCCTGCCGCTCTCTCGTGCCGACCTCACCCCGCAGTTTGTATGGCGTTAGACGTCATTGTTTAATGTTTATGTAGTGGTAAACGACGCGACATTTGTATGGAGTGGCCGGGGTGTAAGTTGTATCAGTAAAGTTAGTTTGAGGTGTAAGTGTAAGTGGGGTGTAAATGGTTCATCAACGTCTTAGAATCAAAGCCAACTTCACCTGCACGCGGTGCACCTTGCTGACTGATAAACGAAGCTCTGGCGAACAGAGAGGTAGGGAGCGTAATTCTGGATGCGGAAGGCGGAGGATCGTATTTGGTGGAAAACATTGGGGAAGGCTTATATCCAGCAGTGGATAGATACAGGCTGATGATGATGATGATGATGAGGGCTGTTGTGTTCCTGCGAGTGAGTGAGATCACCAGAAAGGAATCTGATGCTGCGTTGGCAGCGGGGGTGGCGGCGCGCGAGCGATATTTTATGTTGCGAGTGTTGATATGGCTACGGTTACCGCTTCACATCAGGCGGGCCGTATGCTTGTCTGCCACCCGACGTAGTATAAAAAAAAAAGTGGTTCATCAACTTTTATCCAGGAAAAACATACCTATTTTTCTGCTAATTAAAATATGACCACGCGGTTGAAGCCGCGGGTCATAACTATATCTAATAATAACTATTAAAATTGTAGTTAAGAGCATAAGCCATGAGTTTAGAACGAACGAGCGAGACGGTCCTTTTAAAGTATGATATATATCTCATACATACTCGATTAAGTGAGCAATTTAAATGAAAAAGCTATTTATTCCGTCACGCCTAGAGTCGCTATTTATTTAATGACCATATTTCAGTGACGCTTCTGTTTGTACTATTTCCTAGTCTGAGCTAAAACTTCGGATTTTTTTTATATGAGAAGGGGGCAAACGAGCCTGCGGGTCACCTGATGGAATTATTATTATTTGAATAGTTGTCTTGGCCAACTTGCCAGATAAATATTTTTTTGAAAAATGGAATGGATGAATGGAATGCCCCCCGGGGCAGATGAAATTTTCCATTTTTCAAAAAATATTTATCTGGCAAGTTGGCCAAGGCAACTATTTAAATCATAATAATTTAATTAGTTTGGTGTTATCAAAAAATAGCTGAATTTCATCTGCAACGATGGGCTGCTATGCCTACTTTAGTAGTGTAATTACTTAATAGGTTGATGACGTCACACTGTGACTCACACAGTAGAAATATAAGATGCAAAAATTCGTCAGCAACACAAACCTTCCTGGTAGCTCAGTTGGAAGAGCACTCGACCGGTCACCTGATGGAAATCAATCATCACCGTCCATGAAGATCAGCAACACCAAGGAGTCGCCGATCCGTTGCCTTTCTTTCTTTCTGGTGACCTCAATCACTCGCAGAAACACATCAACCCTCTAGGGAATTACATTTTGGAGTAAGTTTTTTTTTATACTACGTTGGGTGGCAGACAAGCATACGGCCCGCCTGATGTGAAGCGGCTACCGTAGCCATATTAACGCTCGCAACACTAAATATCGCTCGCGTGCCGCCTCCCCCGCTGCCAACGCAGCATCTCCTTCCTTCCTGGTGACCTCACTCACTCGCAGGAACACAACAACCCTCAAGGGAATTGTTATTTGGCTGCGGTATACTGTGAGGTGGACGTACATTCCCCAGTCGGGTAGCTTACAATTACGCTCCCTACCTCTCTTTTCGCCAGAGCTTCGTTTGTCAGTCAGCAGGGTGCACCGCGTGCAGGTGAAGTTGGCTTTGGTTCAAAGATGTTGATGAACCACTTACACCCCAAATCAAAGTCCAGTGGTGTCGCGACTAGGGTTGCCAACCATACTTTAAAATAACATATCTTACTTTATTTTTGTAATTATACTTTATACTTTTGCATACAAATAAAGTATGTGAAAATACTTAATTTTCAACCTTTACTGTGATCTAAAGCGGCAAGAAGAGAGGAATAGAAACGTCAATAAATTTAATTAAAAACGAATTGTTTATTTATTTCAATTTTGATCAAACAAGCTTTGAAACATTTAAAGATAGCAAAAAAATTGATAGCATGTGCTAAAAGCACATCAAAATACGATTTAAGGCAATAAAAACATAAAATTCGAAAAATACTTTTTTTTCTTCTAAATACTTTATTTTTTTCTTAACCAAACCATATTATACGTTTTTTTGTCAAAAAAAAGTTGGCAACCCTAGTCGCGACACCTCTTCAGATTTTTCCATCAAACAAAGAAAACAGACTTGTAATGTCATCTTGGAAAGTCATCAAACGAAGTATCTCGGCCGCCGACGACGACGGGTCCATGACCTCCTCGCTACGAGGTCAATATCACTTACTATTATTGTGCAGCGGCAGCTGGCGCCAAAAATAATAACACTAATATGTTAATAATACTTCTTACTGAGCAGCTCGTGGGCGACGTTACGTAATATGTTTAATCGAACACACAGGTTAAGCAACGTTGACCGTACGCTGTCTGTAGATTAGACATGGCGCGGGTACCTGCTTAGAATCCGTTACCCGGCGGATCCCGCAGTTTTTGAGGATCCGGCCGGGTAATGACGGGGTAATGACGCCGGGTACCCGCCCTGCCGGGTAATTTAAAGATAATGTATATAATTAAAACATAACACCGAATATTATTATTTTATTATATTTTATTATATTATAGTAGGGTAAACTCACCAGTAACTGGCCGTTTTGTGACTTCTGCCACTTTGCGCAGTGGTAAGTAGTGCTATATTCACAGAGTTAACATTTCCTTTATACACTCGCATAGAGAATTTCCCAGACTACAAGTTCCCATAGATTAAATATAAAATAAAATAAGTTTATGATAAAAAAATGTAATTTATATAAAAAATATACATTTTTAGTAATAACTG
The DNA here is from genome assembly GCA_937001555.2 of Hypsopygia costalis. NCBI lineage: Eukaryota > Metazoa > Arthropoda > Insecta > Lepidoptera > Pyralidae > Hypsopygia > Hypsopygia costalis. Next base: position 18,640,562 of record OW443349.2, on the reverse strand, counting down.
GCCACGAAATTTAAAAACTGGCCCATATGATTTCAATTAGTGGCCGCGCGAAATACTCATCTTACAAACGTTTATAATTATAGAAAATGGAACTCAATAACAAGGAACATTCATAAGATAAACTTTAAAGAAATAAACAAATAAAAATAATGTATCATTAACATTAAAATCTAAGGAGATCAGTATTTCTTGCACATTTGCCAAAAAATAATCTAAAATCCCCGTTTTTCCGCTTCTTCGCGAAGAAGCCTAAACATTACATCAGCAAGACAAGAAATGTTATTTATTGAATGTAGTCAATGTAAAAAGCATTTCCATTTTCATTGCATACCATTGGTTTATCGATTGCACATCCTTGAAGATGACGATAATGCATTTTTTGTGTCATATTTGCTATCGTGAGAGTAACACCGATTCTTCTCATACTGAAATTCAGTATAAGACGAGTCAGTGTTACTCTCAGAGTAGCAAATATGACACAAAAATGCATCATCGATTGCACATCCCTGAAGACGTCGAAAAATTTCAGTATCAGACGAGTCAGTGTTATTTATTACAGTAACACTGACTCGTCTGATACTGAAAAATGCATCATCGTTTGCACATCCCTGAAGATGTCGAAAAATGTCAGTATCAGACGAGTCAGTGTTGCTCTCAGAGTAGCAAATATGACACAAAAATGCATCATCGATTGCATATCCCTGAAGATGTCGAAAAATTTCAGTATCAGACGAGTCCGTGTTACTCTCAGAGTAGCAAATATGACACAGAAATGCATCATCGATTGCACATCCCTGAAGATGTATAAAATTTCACTATCAGACAAGTCAGTGTTATTACAGTAACACTGACTCGTCTGATACTGAAAAATGCATCATCGTTTGTACATCCCTGAAGATAACGAAAAATTTCAGTATGAGACGAGTCAGTGTTACTCTCAGAGTAGCAAATATGACACAAAAATGCATTAGCGTCATCTTCAGGGATGTGCAATCGATGAGCCGATGGTTTGCAATGAAAATGGAAATGCTTTTTACATTGACTACATTCATTAACTTTTCTTGCTTTGACCTTGTCTGTTTGGCGCTTACCTAGAAAAAATGAGGACATACAACAAGTTTAATTTTGCTAGCTTTATAATAAAATCACAGAGGTCGTTCTCTTCAGCTTCGGTAAGAATAGGATCTTCTTAAATTTTGTGTTAGGATTACGTATTGTAAATTGGATGCTACTTCTTGGTACATCAAATCGCTTAGCTGCTTCTCGGATTGAACCATTTTCTTTGTGTATAAATTTTCTTGCATTTTCCACAGCTTCTTTCGCGTATTGTCGTTTTTTAGCCAATTTATTAAACTTTTGCCCCACACCTGTAAATAAAAAATAATTGATTAGTAACTGGCCACCAAACTGGCCACCCTATGCCAGTTTCTGATTTTAAGCGAAGAATTTGCATCAGATTTTTTTTACAAATACAAGACCTTGTGAACATTTCAAATATAGTCCATTTTTGAACGAATTTTGATTTAATGAAATTTAGTAGTAACTGGCATAGGTGGCTACTGACTAAATATGTATAAAAATAATAATCAATAACTAGCCACCCCCTCAAACCGAGTATTTAACAGATTTTAACTGCACAAAGCATTAAATACATATCACTTACCTTATAAACAACTCGAAAAACATAATCAGTGCACCTGAAATACCTTGCAATAATAAAAACGATCAAAATTTCAAAAACAATTCGCTTAACATATGCGTAAAGAACAACCACTCATGTCGAAACTTGTACTCCCACTGTTAAAAAATAACCGATAATAATGGCGCTACTTTATTTATCGGCAAAAAACTGAACTACAGTGAAAGCTAATTTACTAAGTAATATATTAAAAGAAACAGAGATGGCGTACTTTTAATGGTACTCTTATTTTGAGGAACTGAAGTGAACAATGGCCAATTACTGACAGTGGCTAGTTATACCTCAGTTTACCCTATTTTATTATTTAGATTTGATTTTCTCGACTCTAGGTCGGTATTTAAATGAGTATCTCGTCCCAAAACCCTCAGGAAGAGAGATATTCATTGTCCCATATATTTATGTTTGAGTGAGTGTATTTTCTACTATAGATTGTTGTGTGGCTGTAAGTTGACTGTTTGAGGATGCGTGTTGAGTTTCGTTACCAGTACTATTTATGAAAATTGTGTCCCCTAGAACCTTGCTGATTATGACAGATGTGTGTGTTGCTGCTTGTTTTTGTAGTATTCCGATGTCTATTTTAGCATCAAGTTTATCACAATGTCTTGTGATACTTTTTGCCACTATGCCTGTTGCCCCTATAACAATTGGTACCACAATCGCCTGTGTGTTCCATAGCCGACTAATTTCTGTTTTTAAAAGATGGTATTTGCTTAATTTTTCTATTTCTTTAGCTCCAATATTATAATCAGAAGGCACTGACACATCTATGAGGTATGTTTTATTATTGCATTTGTCAACATATATTATATCCGGTCTATTGTGTGTAACGGTTACATCAGTTTGAATGGAAATTTCCCATAGAATTTTAGCGCCTGCATTTTCCTTGACTTGGGGTTGCTTCAGTTCTTCTTTCCACCATAACTTGGAAACTTCAATGTTATGCTTTTTCGCTAGACACCAGTGTATGTATTGAACCAAGTTATTATGCCTCTTCACGTAGTATGTGCCAGCCAATTTTTCACATCCAGATATGATATGTTGTGTTGTTTCATCTCTACTCGAACAGAGTCTACATTTACCATCGACCGGTCGCTTCAATATATCTCTCTCATGTTGTCGTGTTAATACTGCTTGATCCTGTGTTGCAAATATCGATGACTCTAATGATGGCGATAATGGGTGCTTTTTCAGCCACTTGAATGATAGTTCTTTATCGACGTTTGCCTGATCTAGTACTGCTTTTGGGAATTGTCCATGTAGGTTCTTATTTCTCCATGCTGTGTTCTGTTTCTTGACTATTGCTTTTTTAATCTCTGTATCTGAATGTGCTTGTCCTTGCGCCAGTTGTAACTCTGCTTCTATTTCTTGTGCTTCTTTTGCTATTGAAAACTTGTCTCTATTACGGTCGTGTTGTACTATTACTTTGATCATAACATCCTGTTCTTCTTTCAGATATTGGTTGTATTTAATTATTTGAGTTTTATACATGTTTTCTATATTTATTAGTCCTCTACCTCCCTCTGCTACCGACAGATACAATCTTTCCACCTCTGCTTTTTGTTGATGTGCCTTTTTAATTGTTAATAGTTTTCTTGTTTTTATGTCTATCTTTTTGAGATCCGTAATTTTAAAGTTAACTATGCCAAATGAATACAGCAGTACCGGTACTGCATATGCGTTTATACCTTTAATTATGTTACGTGCGTTCAAATGTGTGTTTGTAAGCTTTTTAACTCTTTTGATATAGTTCTTTGTTATGTGTTCCCTAAGTTCGCTATGTTTTATTTTCCCTGACTCATGAATTCCTAAGTATTTGTATTTCTGATCTAATTTCAGGTGCTCAAATTGTTCTCCGCTCAATAATACATGTCCCTCTCCTTCAGTGGAACTTCTGCGTCCCGCAGTCAAGTGCAGTACGTTACATTTGTTCAGTCCGAATGTCATTCCTATATCGTTACTAAAAATCTCAATACTATCTAGCAAAACTTTTAAATTGTTTTTGTTGTTTGTATAAATTTTAAGATCGTCCATGTATAACAAATGATTAATCCAGACACTATCTTAATTTGTACCCTTTTAATTCATATTTATTCAGTATATATGTGAGAGGATTAAGTGCTAGACAAAACAACAGTGGTGATAAAGAGTCGCCCTGAAAAATTCCGCGCCTAACGTAAATCGGTTCAGTAGTTATACTTTCCTTAGATCCACGCGCTGTCATAACAACTCTCCAAGATGGCATGACTGACTGATTATATTATGGTATTTTATTATATTATAGTATTTTATTATATTATAGTATTTTATTATATTATAGTATTATTGTAATACTTATAGTCTAAAATTGGTAAATTGTGGTGTAAAAAAACGAGCTTTTCCGCACGGTTCGGATCTAGCCTACTTAGTTTATTTTCATATACTGCCAGCTTCTGAAAAAAGGCGTTCGCTGTATACTGAGCTTGAAGGTGTTGACAAATATTTAGCCGCAACTTTTTTTAAAATCGGATAGTGTCCGTGCTTTCGACTCCAGCGCTGCGTCGCGGTTCAGTTGCGCGCGAGAGAGGAAGCGAAACGCAGGTGTAGTAGCATGTTAACGCCGCCGGGTACCCGGCAAATCCATTACCCGCGCAATGTCTACTGTAGATGGGATTATTGAAGTAAAACTTTTTTACGCACACTTGACTTGGGGCGTAAGCTCGTGAATGAGTGACGAGAGCGTTACGGAAACGGCGACCGGAATTAGAGAGGGATATATAAGTTAGTAGAGCTAAAGAAATTTTCCTTCGGTCGTGTGCTCTAAAGCAGTGTTCCGCAAACTTGTAACGTTTGATTGATAACGACAATATATATTTACTTAGTTATATATCCACTTCAAAAATAAATAATTAAATTAAAATAAAACAAATATTTAAGGGGGGCTCCCATACAACAAACGTGATTTTTTTGCCGTTTTTATAAATAATGGTACGGAACCTATCGTTCGCGAGTCCGACTCGCACTTGGCCGATTTTTTTTTATTTGTCTCGCTATTGGATTTCAAGCATCCGTGCACCGGGGTCTCGTCGACCCGTGTGTTGTCATTAGATAGCGGAGGGGTGTTTTAAGAAGCCTAATCGTTGTCAACACTTGTTCATCCCACTGCTGGGATACGTGTCTCCTCTCAATCGAAGGAGTTTAGAGCATACTCCGCCACGTTCCTCAACTGCGAGTTGGCGGAGGCCAGTGTTTTCAAACGTTATTTATTAGAGGGGCCAAACGAGCATGTGGGTCACCTGATGGATAGCAATCACCACCGTCCATGGAGATCAGCAACACCAAGGGGTCGCCGATCCGTTGCCGGCCTATACTCCTTTCTTCCTTTCTGGTGACATTACTCATTCGCAGGAACACAACAACCATCAGGGGAATTGTTATTTGGCTGCGGTTTTCTGTGAGGTGGAGGTACTTCCCCAGTCGGGCAGCTTAAAAAATATGTTATGTACCTCTCTTTTCGCCAAAGCCTAGTTTTTCACTCAACAGGGTGTACCACGTGCAGGTGAGGTTGACTTTGGTTCAAAGATGTTGATGAACCACTTACATCCCTTGTCTATCTGCATCTCGGCTCTCTCGTGTTGGCCTCACCTCCCCTCTGAGACAAATCTGGAACAGTTTGTATGTCGCCGCACGCACACACGCTCATTCACGCTCTGCACAGACGTCATTGTTGATGTAGTAGTGAACGATGCTACATTTGTATGTAGTAGCCAGGGTGTGGGATCACTCTAGTTATAAAAGTCAATTCCATCGACAACTTTCATGTTACATAAACATACGGAAGCTGCGTTGTTAGATATTAAAAATATGGTTAAAATAAAAAAACTTGCAAGTTTATTAAACCCATAATTACACCTGACAACTTTTGTTTTTAAACTCGCAATTTTACTATACAATTATATTCTCAATGTTGTCTTATTTTGAACCAAAACTTAATTAACTTTTCTTGTCAACTTTAACTGAAACACGCCTTCAAAAGTTGTCCACTCTCAACTGCCCTACAAATTATGTAAAATCATGAGTTACGTAACAACTTTATTTGGGTCAAATACGTACAATATAAGATTTGAATAAATCAATTATGTACAACAAAGAATAAGTAATAAGTGGGTGCTGCATGCAATAACGTTGTAAGTAAAAAGTCCACTGAAAGGTAAAAACTAAGTCATGCTAGTCATATTAGTTATTCTGAATATACTTTGTACTATCATCATCATCATCATCAGCCTGTATCTACCCACTGCTGGATATAGACCTTCCAAATCGCTTTCCACTAAAATGCGATCCTCCGCCTTCCACATCAAGCCATGTCCAGGTTTACGTCATCGGACTATCTAATAGGGCCTGTACAACATATTTATTGTTATCAGGGTTAGGGGTGTAAGAGGTTCATCAACATCTTTGAACCAAAGCCAACTTCACCTGCGCGCGGTGCACTCTGCTGACTGACAATCGAAGTTCTGGCGAAAAGAGAGGTAGGGAGCGTAATTGTAAGCTACCCGCCTGAGGAATGTACCTCCACCTCACAGAATACCGCAGCCAAATAACAAAGGGTTGTTGTGTTCCTGCGAGTGAGTGAGGTCACCAGAACGGAATGAGATGCTGCGTTGGCAGCGGGGGTGGCGGCGCGCGAGCGACATTTTATGTTGCGAGCGTTAATATGGCTACGTAACCGATTCACATCAGGCGGGCCGTATGCTTGTCTTCTACCCGACGTAGTACAAAAAAAAATATCATTATTAGATGTATCTATCCACTACTGGATACAGGCTTAGCTATTGCTTTCCATCATTATACGATCCTCCGCTTTCTGCATCCACCCGCTTCCAGCCGCTTTTTTGAGGATAAAGATGGAGCGCTATACGACGTACGCGATCTCCGCTCCAGGCTTTTCCTCCCCCTTCTGCCATCGCTGACTCAGCAGATTATGGCTGTCCCACAGCCAGCTTGCTGATTTTGAGAGCCATGTCGACAACGTTGGTGCTTCGTCTGATTTCATCGTTCCGAATTCGATCCCTGAGAGAAATTTCAAGCATTTTCTCCGTAGCTACGGAGCGGTCCAAAACGAACCGCAGAGTGCAGCCGCACGCGACTTTGCGGCCTGCAGCTGCAGTCGACCGCCGTGTTGTCTGCGGTGAGCAGCGACTGCAGACCGCAGCAGCAGCAGTAAGCGCCATGGCGCTTCGTTTTGAAGAGGAACCTTTAGCTTTAAAATCAGTCCGACGGTCAGTGTCAGAGTCTCTGCATCGTAGGTCATAGCAGGGACGACGCGCTGGTTGAATTTTGGTCTTCAAGCATTGGGGTATACCTGCAGTGAAGATCTGCCGAGGCTTTCCAAAAGCCACCCAGCCCAATCGAATGCGTCTATCGATCTCTTTGTTGAAATTACCCCGGCCCAGCTGGATGGCCTGCCCGAGGTAGAATTAGTAATCACTTCCATAGCTGTGTTGTTGAAAAAGTTCGGCAACTTATATCTCTGCAGAACCATAATGTTGTGGAATTAATTCCACAGCCAGCAGTTAACTGCTGGCAGACGTATTTACCTCTTCCTGTAACCCAGGGTCGTTTAGATGAAGTGTGAAGAAATACTTACATGAGCTGCCAGTGCTGCGCTAGTAGCAGTGATGGCGGTCCTCACATTTAGTGGACAAGGTGGAAACATTATGACTACATTAAAAAAAACTGATTTAAACTAATATGCAATAAAAATATGAAGCAATTCCATAGTATTATGATATTGTTATATAATGTATGGAATGCCGCATAAAGGTGAACGCACATCTATCCGAGCTGAACGCCAAACGAACCGAACGAAACGAGTTTTAGAATTCTTTACATGAAATCTTATGATACCTCGCACACCTATACGCGTCAAATCGTCCAAATTTAATAGGGCGGATAGGCGTGCGAGGTTTCATAAGATTTCATTATGAAGGGTTACAGGCAAACAATAGGGAATGTCAAAATTTTTATTCATTCTATTTACTATTGGAATTTTTATCTATGCATGTTTAATTTCCAATCACTAACTTTTGACGTGACAACGTCTTATAAATTGGTTAGCCGGGTGACACTTCAAGAAACTGGCTCACGTTATGCGCTTACAATGAGAGCGAGTGAAAGGCACGCGTCCCTTCTAAGAGCGAGAGAGACAGACATAAAAAGTGAAAGGCATGCGTCCCTTCCACTCGAAAACATTTTACCACTCAAAGTCGTTGTCACGTAAAACTTTCGCCCGTATACCGACTTTACAGGCAACCAATTTTTTTTTTTTAAAGTAAACTGATGGCACCAAAAAAGCAAAGTAAACGTTACTACATACGCTGTTCTCAATGTAAATTGAGAAATTACTCACTTCTGAACTTTTAACTGAGTTTTTCTCAAAATCTATTCATTTGGACATTCCCTGTTATTTGCCTGTACCCTTAATATAAAGAATTTAAAAATTGGGTTTGTTCGGCGCATTCGGCTTGCATAAGTGTGCATTCACCTTAATTATTTTTAACAACACTATAAGTTTGAGCACCACGTTACGCGTAGCAGTCTAAACGATCACGCAAGTCAAGCAACGGCGACCGTAGCATGTCCATAAATGGGTTTATTTATCTCGAGCTCCCCCGTGCTTCAGAGGGCACGTTAAACCATCGGTCTCTGTCGTTGCCGCTAGATGACAAGCGTTAAGCCAAGTCAGTAGCCTTTAGGCGGTTTGAAAACATTGACCTTCGACAACCCGCTGAACAGCGTTGAACAGCGTGGTGGACTATGTTCTAAACCCCTTCAAATGACTCGAGTGGATTGAATAAAGGTTGACGAGGACGATGGACGATGTCGACGACGACGAAAAATCTCTTCAAGCCTTTCTTAGTGTGTCGATTCATACCGAACTCGTCGTTTCGAAATCTCTAGACTAAGGATCTGCCGATAATTTACGGGCACACAGTCACACGAGATCTCCTCGGGTGTCTCCAATCCCAAGGTGGCACCTGGCATCACTCACATCATGACGCGCTTTAAATAAGCGCGTCATGTAAATAATTTAAGTAATTGTATTTAGCTGATAGAAACCATAGAGCTCATCATCATCAGAAATCAAACTTCATCAGCTTAGATTTATGGAACCTAAATAAATAATAAATATTTTTTTTTTAATTTTTTTATACTACGTCGGGTGGCAGACAAGCATACGGCCCGCCTGATGTGAAGCGGTTACCGTAGCCATATTAACGCTCGCAACATAAAATATCGCTCGCGCGCCGCCACCCCCGCTGCCAACGCAGCATCTCCTTCATTTCTGGTGACCTCACTCACTCGCAGGAACACAACAACCCTCAAGGGAATTGTTATTTGGCTGCGGTATTCTGTGAGGTGGAGGTAATTCCCCAGTCGGGTAGCTTACAATTACGCTCCCTACCTCTCTTTTCGCCAGAGCTTCGTTTGTCAGTCAGCAGGGTGCACCGCGTAAAAAATAATGCCACAAGCTGCATAATCACGCCCCTAACTCACGAGGCCGCGAAACCTGAAAGAAAAAGCGAAGAAGATTTATATTCATATTTATTTATTCACGTCAGTTTAAAACATAATTGGCGCATGCACTGATAGTGGTGTAACTATAGATATATCATCCAAGCATCTCTTTAAGGCTTTTAATGCTTTATTTGCCATAATAGCAAAGTACCCGTGCTTCGAAACACTCCTGAATTGCGTCTATTTTTGTTAAGATTCCGAATATTTCATTTTTTCCCCATAAAGGACTGTTTCGCATTGACCATTATTACAAACATACACCATTTAGGTTAAGACGTCCCGGTAAACTATATTTTTGGCATTCGCACCAGGAGCCAAAATTGCAAGGCATCCATGAGAACTTACTCGTGAGCAAGCTACATACAACTGATCAAGAGAGAAGCAGTCCTGTCTCAAGTCAACCCCAGCGACCTTTAGAGACTGCCCCTGAGCTTTGTTAATGGTCATAGCGAAACACCTTTATGGGAAATTGAAGTCTCTTAAATTGAACGGGCTACCCCGTCTGATGAAATAATGGGAATGCGAAGTATAAAGAGAGATTCCTCAAGAGCGCATCCCTTACTGTCCTCACTCAACAACTGAAACTCATCGTTCCAGTTGTTTAATAGGTAAACAGTTGTGGCACGAACCTCCTGATGATACACCTCCGTTCCATGCAAGTGGTAGAAGATGGAGCGGAACAGGCCAACTCCATCACTTTTCACAGCTATAATGGTATGGGGCATCATCACACCTTCCACAGGTCAAATTTAGTCAATCTTGACTAAATTTATAGTTTGAAGTAATTGTTTGAAAAATACCGAAATTCTGATATTAAGTAGGCATACCCCATATAGTCGGTACTTAGAATAGATTTTTCAATTAGTTTTCGGCACCAGATGTAGCTACATTTTTTTACGCCCTACGCGCGCGATGGCCAACCTTCGGGGATAACTACGGGAATGAGGTGAGCGATGAACCGTCATGGATAACCCCATAATTTGAAATAATCGCTCGTACCCTTTCCTTAATAACGAAACCATAGCGCGCTGTACAAATGCTAGGTATAGCGCCACCTAGTGGTGAGTTAATTAAAATATAAATAGGTATAACATTTTTAGACATTTCTTGACTGGGCTGTCAAAAGGCTGGTCAAAAGTTAATCAGTTACCCATAAACATCCCCTTTTTTTTGAACAACCATTCCACCAAGTGCGTGCTTACATTGTATAGGGAACACATATCCAAAGGTTCAGGTTGCTAGCTTCAGTGGTCTGCCCCCTTACCACCATCTCTTATTGCGACTCAATAACTGAATAGATTGCTTATTCATACCAATGAATAAGCGACTCTATTTCAAATGGTATAGAGTCGCTTATTCATTTGTATGAATAAGCAATCTACTCAATTATTGAGTCGCAATAAGAGATGGTGGTAAGGGGGCTGGGCTGTGCGTTGATTAGTGAGTCGGTCATCAGTGAGGACAAAGCATTTTATCATCTAGCTTATACCCGCGGCTTCGCTCGCGTGAAATTCGGGCATTTTAGATTATCCAAGTCAAGTCTGACTCGCAACGCAACCACCTTCATGTAGCACCTTTAATTGTTCTAAATGCGGATGCAAGAACTTTCCAGATAACTACTACACCCGTCCCGCCTTCGCCGCGCCGCCCGCGATCGTATAAGCACTGATTAACCGATAAAATTTGAAAAATCATTTTAAATAATTTCGTGTTAACTATGTTATATTTTCAAATCGATGCCATTTTCGTAATTGACGTCCCAGAAAACCATAGAATCAACACCCATATTGATATTATAACATTTCAACCCCCTCGCACCCCCATAGGGGAGATTTTATGTCACGTCGGCTATGTTGGATTATAAAATAATTGTTGTTTTCGTAATCAGCGACCCGATAAACCATAAAAACAATACCCATGACGGTTTACAGACTCTTTCACTCCATTTTACCCTAATTATGAAAAATCCTGAAACACGTGTTTACTCATTTATCTAAAGAAATACTCGTGTGAAGTTTCGGATAAAATAGTCCAACTAATCTTGTTGCCCCATACAAACTTTGGACCCCCGTTTCAACCCCTTAAGGGATCAATTTTGAGAAATCCTTTCTTAGTGTACCCCTAGACGTCATAAGGAACCTATTTGCCAAATTTGGAATCTCTAGACCCAGCGGTTTGGGCTGTGCGTTGATTAATGAGTCAGTCAGTCAGTGAGGACAAAGCCTTTTATTAATATAGATTGATGTCTCTCACATTACCAAGACTCCTAACTACCAACCAACTAATTTCTTCTGATTAATTTCGTTATCAGTTCCAAGGTAGCCGTAGTTTTACACTCGAGACTACATTGGACTTCATTGCTTTAGCGGCGTTGTGTACTTTTTGGGATAGGCAAATAATGTTAAACTCGCGTCAGGACACGTGGCCAGATCGAAAATTCTTAACGGAGGGAGAGTAGATCGCCGGCGGCGCAGCGTAGGAGAGGAAGTGATATCCCCCTCTCTTTAAAAATAATATTAAAATGTATGCCTGCTGTTTATTTTTAATGTAATACAAATTGTCATGTTTGTGTACGATAGCGCAATAAATGAATATTGTATTTAACCACATTAATGATAGTACTTTTATACTGATAAATAAAGCAATTCGTGTGAAATTATTCCCTAACCATTCCAAAATATTCAAAAATTCACTTCTGCCGGCACTCCCGTTTATTTTCTGGCCTTTTTGATGGTCGTGGCTGTTAATTCTTGCTACACAGGAGACCCAGTTCTGGGAATCTTTGGCGGGCTTGTCCTGATATCGTACAATAGTTATTGTCCAAATATTCAAGTAAAGTAATTTTTCATTGGGACATAATTTCACGTGCGCTTGCGCAACGTTGGCGAAGTCGTCACGGTTTCATTTTCATTTATCCCAATTTCATGGTTTGTCTTTGACTTGAATGTTATAAAAAGTTAATATTTTGTATGAAATCAAAATGTACAAACATTTATAGATAGATAAATGTAGCAGTTATACGCTACTTCGAACACACAAAAAAATTGCTAAGTTAATTTTAACTTAGCAATTAGTGTTCGAATATATCCAGCAATCAGTGTAAACATTATTAGCATATTCACAGAAAAGCACGTCGTATCATCATTTTCAGCCTGTACCCATTGCTGGATGTATGCCTTCTCCACCATATTTGATCCTACGCTTTCCGCATCTAACCGCAACCAGCCCCTTTTTGGAGGTCGCCCATCTAGAGTGTGTCGTCGCTCCATACGTGATCCCCATTCTAGGGCTTTCAATCTCTAAAAATCGACTCCTCTATTGTTGAAGTCGGTTAAAATGTGTCCTATTGACTCCTTAGTCATCAAAATCGGATGAATAGTTTATACGCTACGGAAATCATACGGAAATACAAACATACATACACAACTAAAATCATAACCCTTCCTTTTGACCGTAGTCAGGTAAAAATATATCGCGATTGTGTTGTGTTTTTTTTACGCCCTTCGAGCGCAACGAAGAACCTTCCAGAGGTAACTACGGGTAGGAGGTGGTGAATCCTCATGGATACCCCCTTACCTTAAGCCTACGTTGGTTATGTCGGCCTCTTACCAACTAAACACCACCTAGGGACTGCTTTTAGCCTTGCGGGGCCTTAAAAGCTTCAACTAAGCGTTCGCCCCATGGGGACGGGACAACGCAAACGCCGCTCACGAATGAGCGTACGTCAAACGAAAATGGCAAATCCTATGAAGTGTGGTGTGCCACAAAAGATGTGAGCGGCTAGAGGTAGTCGACTGCGACTACCTGGACTTCGGGGCGAATGAGTTTTCTAAAATATCCTCTATTTGTGTATTCTTGCTTTCCATCAAATTCATTTCTTCATTAATGCTTAAAACCACAATATATAAATTGTAAAACCTAAATTGATAATTGAGCAAGTAATTTCAGATTAGGTAACAAGACCTAATGACAATGAACTGGTTACAGCAACCTTGGCGTTTCGAACGGAAGTGCCGATTACAGGCGTAGGACGGTGCCGTAGACGATACCAACGTTTGAAGGTGGGACGAGACTTTCATACTCTGAACAATGCTACTAATGTTCTACTATAGGCTCTACTTAGGGTTCCCTCCCCAACCCGTCTGGCCAGCGTGGGGAGTGTAGGCCAAAACCTCCTTCTGTCTTTTGGACGGACGAGAGAGGGTCGTGCTCCTGTAGTGGAGACTAAAATGACCTGATGATGATGAGGGTTGCCATCCGGGTTTCCCCGGATTTGTCCTAGTTTGGAGGGCGTCTGGAGAGCGTCCGGGCGAGGTTTCATTTGTATCCAGGGTTAAAAGCTTGAAATCACTACCACCCGCTCTGCGTCTTGAGGGGGGTGACTTACTTATGGTTCCTCCAGTAAAAGGCACTTATGTAGCAATTCACAGTTTATTGGTTTCAAATGACATAGGTAACACACCAATCTTTTTAAGCTTCAGCGTAAGCGGTATACAATCGAAAAAGCGTTCAGGTGAAATTGTTTAAGCAAATACAGAACAGCAATATGCAAGTTACAAGGTATACAAGCGTAACAGTGGAAAGCAAAAGCAGCATTCAAAGCATTCGCCGTCACAGATACAAAAATAGTACTAGTGTGGTACTAGTACTATTTTTGTAGTATAGTATTATAAGTAATAGTACTACGTACTAAGCACAGTACAAGTAATAGTTTAGTACTAGTACTAAAAACATTGATGACATGTCCGGGTTTTAAGATTCAAAATCCGGAGTTTTCACGCTTCGTGTCCTGGTTGCTAGCGTTTAGATCTCTAAACGCTAGCTACCAGGACACGTAGAACCATCGAGTAGAACTTAGGGTTACCATCTGGTACCATCTGGTAACCCTAAGTTCTACTCGATGGTTCTACTGGTCAATTAGTACATAATATTTGTATACTCCAGTATTCTCTACTCCACCAACCCGCAGTTGAGCATGAGTAGCGTGGTGGAGTATACTCTAAACCCCTTCAGTTGAAGTGAGATCCGTATCCCAACAGTGGGTTGAATAAGGGTTGATGACGACGACTCCAGTATTCTACTAGGTATTCTTATTTATTTTCCAATGTGGAAAACAAGCATATGTCGCAATTGATGGTAAGCCGCCAAGAGGCATCACTAGTTACTACTAGTATTCCGATCCTTTAAAAAACCCGACACTTCTGCCATTTAAAATAGGAGATGACATATACCATAGGAGAACCTCCTGGGGAAACCTCGGCAGCAAGTTCATTTTACAACGTGAGAGTTCTTGGAATACATGGATGCTAGTTCAAGATAACGCTATCCTCATCGACATAATAAAGACGAAGTGCTTTAGGTAAGGCGGGTGATGTAAGTGTACGTTGTGTTATGTTACGTTGCGTTGCGTTGAGTTACAGTACATTGCGTGGCGTTGCGTTGAATTGAGTTGAGTTGAGTTCCGTTTCGTTAAATTGCGTTGCGTTGCCTGAGTTTCGTTGCATTACCTTGCGTTGTGTTTACTTGCGATGCGTTGCGTTGTGTTGAGTTACACTGTGTTGCGTGGCATTGCGTTGTGTTGAGTTTTATTGCGTTATGTTGCGTTGCTTGCATTGCGTTTCTTTGTGTTGTATTGTATTGATTTTTTCATTTACTCATTACCAAAAACTGGAACTTCAAGCAATATATACGCTTTAAATTTTGTCCATTCTTTTGAGAGCGATGCACAGGCAAGACTTTATAACTCCCATCTTTGCCTTATAAATGCATATTTTTTAATAACATTGCAGAATGGCGCAGCGTGACGTGATCAGTGACCAGCGTGCACGCGACCGTTTTAAAAATAACTTCCTCATGTATTGTTGGCAAGCTATATTTAATGCGACAGAAATAACTCAACTACGTACACTTTGAGACTATTGACATACAGTATAATTGTCAACCCTTACCTATTCATCCCACTGCTGGGGTATGAATGTTCCCTCAATTGAAGGGATTTTAGAGCATACTCGACCACGCTGCTCAACTGCGGGTTGGCGGAGGCCAGTGTTTTCAAGCCGCCTAAAGGCCACTGACTTGACTTAACGACTGTGATTTAAGGACAACAGTCGGGACCGACGGCTTAACATGCCCTCCGAAGTACGGAGGAGCTAAATAAACCCATCCATGGACAGGCTGCGGTCGACGATGCTTAACCTACATGTTCGATTAGATTGATATGAGCAACGACGCCGGGCTCCTCAGTATTGACATACAGTGAAAAGGAAATATACGACACGGGTCGGTCAAAAACGCAAGCTTTGCTTATCTATGAAACTATAGCTGCACATCTGGATCATGTGCTTAGGCATGACTGAAACGAGGTCTTGCAATTTATCGTCGTGAACTCTTTCTTATTCATGGTGATGGGGTTTAGAGCATACTCCACCAAGCTGTTAGAGCCTCATTTGGTCAGGCAGCAGGGTGCACCATGTGCAGGTGATATTGGCTTTAGTTCAAATATTGATGAACCCCTTACACCCCAAATTTTCTTTGGTTTTGCGCATAAAGTTGCGGAAATAGGAAATGCTGTTGGCATATGGTGTGAAAGCGTGTTTTTGTTCGAAGCTGTGTCGGGATTGACGTATTAGTGCGTTTCGATTATCTCCCAATGAATTTAATCAGAAGCCACTTTTTGGAGTCCAATAATCCTAACCAGTAGGTGACGCTATGATGGAAATTTGGGTCTGTCCCGTTTACTATAGACCCAACGCATCATCAGCAGAATTCAACGCCTCTACACTGAACATCTACTCGCTAATTTCTTCTAATTAAATTCGTTGTGAGTTTGAAACTCACAACGAATTTAATTCTATAGCGGTCATAATTCTAACTTTTGAGCTGATCTATGAGCTCATAGCATATGATATTAGAATTTAAGATCGCAGATCATTTTTCTTTAATCACACTTTATATATTCCGGTTGAATGGGATTCAACCGGAACTTAACTGTTACGGATAGTATGAATACACACATTGCTTTTCATTTAATAACTAGCTGACCCGACACACGTTGCCCGGTCTTCCTAAATGAATATTCAATTCTTTTTTTTTTTTTTTTTTATACTACGTCGGGTGGCAGACAAGCATACGGCCCTGATGTGAAGCCGGCCTGATGTGAAGCGGTTGCCGTAGCCATATTAACGCTCGCAACTTATAATATCGCTCGCGCGCCGCCACCCCCGCTGCCAACGCAGCATCTCCTTCCTTTCTGGTGACCTCACTCACTCGCAGGAACACAACAACCCTCAAGGGAATTGTTATTTGGCTGCGGTATTCTGTAAGGTGGAGGTACATTCTCCAGTCGGGTAGCTTACAATTACGCTCCCTACCTCTCTTAAAATTCGAATTGGTTTCGCGCACGCTGTCAAATGACTGACAGTTCTGTTAAACGCCATTATGGTGTTGAAGTTCAAATTGACTTATATGTATTATTACGAATCGTTTGTATGGGAGTATAGAAAAGTGTTATTTTTAGACTTTTTTAGGCAATTTTTTATTTTTTTCTCTGCGTAAGAACCATCCTCGTACAAGGAATATTCTAAAAAATGAATTAGCGAAATCGGTATAGCTGTGCTCGAGATTTGCGCTTAGCAACACTTTTAGCGATTCATTTTTAGGGTTCCGTACCCAAAGGGTACAAAGTAACCCTATTACTAAGGCTCCGCTGTCCGTCCGTCCGTCCGTCCGTCTGTCACCAGGCTGTATCTCATGAACCGTGATAATTAGACAGTGGAAATTTTCACAAATGATGTATTTCCGTTGCCGCTATAACAACAAATACTAAAACATAGAACAAAATAAATATTTAAGCGGACTCACATACACACACGGACATACAACAAACGTGATTTTTTGTTCGTTTTGCTTGCAATTGATAACGGCAATAGGTAGACGCTTGAAATACTCACATAATATTTAGTTATATATTCACTTTAAAAATAAATAGTTAAACAAAAATAAAACAAATATTTAAAGGGGGCTCACATACAATAAACGTGATTTTTTTGCCGTTTTTATAGGTAATGGTACGGAATCTTCGTGCGCGAGTCCGACTCTCACTGGACCGGTTTTTTACCAGACCGAGATCGGACCGGGAACGAACCCGTGTTCGACCATAAAGCAATTAGCGATGTAACGACTCGACTTTTTAAACCGATTCAAACCGATTTGAGCATAAACCGAGTTGAGTCGATTAGCGCGTCTACTAAACCGATTTGGCCGAGTCGAAAGCAATGTAACGACTCGACTTTTTAAACCGATTAAAAAGTCGAGTCGTTTCTCGACTTTTTAAACCGATTCAAACCGATTTGAGCATAAACCGAGTTGCGTCGATTAGCGCCTTTACTAAACCGATTTGGCCGAGTCGAAAGCGATGTAACGACTCGACTTTTTAAACCGATTTGAGCATAAACCGAGTTGCGTCGATTAGCGCGTCAGCGCGTCTTGCGTCTACTAAACGATTTACTAAACGATTTGGCTGAGCCGAACTTACTTACGCATCTCGCTCGCGTCGCTCTGCGCGCATTCGCCCGTTTGCTCGTTTGGCCGTTTGACCGTTTGCTTGTTTGGCCGTTTGCCCGTTTGGCCGTTTGCCCGTTTCGCCGTTTGCCCGTTTGGCTGTTTGCTCGTTTGGCCGTTTGCCCGTTTGGCTGTTTGCGCGTTTGCCCGTTTGGCCGTTTGCTCGTTGGCCGTTTGGCCGTTTGGTCATTTGCCCGTTTGGCCGTTTGCTCGTTTGCTCGTTTGGCCGTTTGCCCATTTGGCTGTTTGCGCGTTTGCCCGTTTGGCCGTTTGCCCGTTTGGCCGTTTGCTCGTTTGCCGTTTGGCCGTTTGCTTGTTTGGTCGTTTGCCCGTTTGGCCGTTTGCTCGTTTGGCCGTTTGGCTGTTTGCTAGTTTGCTCATTTGGCCGTTTGCCCGTTTGGCCGTTTGGCTGTTTGCTCGTTTGCCCGTTTGGCCGTTTGACCGTTTGGCCGGTTGGCCGTTTGGCTGTTTGCTCGTTTGCCCGTTAGCCCGCTTGCTCGTTTGGCCGTTTGACCGTTTGGCCGGTTGGCCGTTTGGCAAACGAGCAAACAGCCAAACGGCAAAACGGGCAAACGGCCAAATGAGCATACTAGCAAACAGCCAAACGGCCAAACGAGCAAACAGCCAAACGGGCAAACGACCAAACGAGCAAACGGCCAAACGGGCAAACGCGCAAACAGCCAAATGGGCAAACGGCCAAACGAGCAAACGAGCAAACAGCCAAACGGGCAAATGACCAAACGGCCAACGAGCAAACGGCCAAACGGGCAAACGCGCAAACAGTCAAACGGGCAAACGGCCAAACGGGCAAACGGCCAAACGGGCAAACGGCCAAACAAGCAAACGGTCAAACGGCCAAACGAGCAAACGGCCAAACGGGCGAATGCGCGCAGAGCGGCGCGAGCGAGATGCGTAAGTAAGTTCGACTCAGCCAAATCGATTTAGTAGACGCAAGACGCGCTGACGCGCTAATCGACGCAACTCGGTTTATGCTCAAATCGGTTTAAAAAGTCGAGTCGTTACATCGCTTTCGACTCGGCCAAATCGGTGTAGTAAAGGCGCTAATCGACGCAACTCGGTTTATGCTCAAATCGGTTTGAATCGGTTTAAAAAGTCGAGTAACGACTCGACTTTTTAATCGGTTTAAAAAGTCGAGCAACGACTCGACTTTTTAATCGGTTTACAAAGTCAAGTAACGACTCGACTTTTTAATCGGTTTAAAAAGTCGAGTAACGACTCGACTTTTTAATCGGTTTAAAAAGTCGAGTAACGACTCGACTTTTTAAACCGATCATCGCTATCAAACCGATTCAAATCGGTTCAAACCGATTCAAATCGCGATTTCGTCGATTCGGTTTGGAATCGACTTGCATGAATTGTCTAACCGATTCAACTCGGTTTGACAAAATTCCAGATCGTAACATCAACGCACACCTACTGAATTGTCAACATTACTTTGCTATTGATCGTCAATGTTATTTTAAATAAAAATAGTTAATAGTTAATTTAAACAAAAATAAACAGTAAATATTGTTAATAAAGTGTCGGAAAATAAATGTTATTACCATTTACTAAAAATTATGTGATTGCTAAGTGACTATCAAAACGTAAAAATTCATCGAGTGTTGCTAATAAGTAAAGTGTCAACAGTGATTGAAACAATAATATTATAATATAAATAACCAATTCCGGAAATTTTATTTCATATCAGCAAAAAGTGAACAAAAATTAATTACTTTTTAGTTAATCAGTGCATAAATAGTATAACAGTGAAATTATAAATATACCCACAACTTGTTGGATAAAATTTTTTAAAACCGACACAGCTAAACTTACGTATACGATTATTTCGACGGTGAATTGTAATACAGTATTGGTCCATCTTGTATACCCGACCAACAGTTGCTTTTCTACGCTACTTAGTACCTGAGATCAAACCCAGTCGTTAACAAAACTTTTTTTTGTGTGATTTCATTGTTTTTGTACAATGTAAATATTTGCTCTGGCTTTTTGAATGATTTTGGACATTTTTATGCAATACGATACGGACTGATAATATTATAATAATTATTTTTTTTTTTTTTTGAATGTGAACTGGACTATAGTAATTTTAACATTACTTAGAAGCTGTAAATATGGTTCCGAATTGCATTAAATGTAAAAAAGAAATAAAAAACAAGGAGTTCATAACATGCTCGCTGTGCAAGAAATATTATCACTTAGACTGTGCAAGCATAACATATAAACGCTTTCAATTAATGAAACCAGCATCTAAAAAAGCATATAAATGCTGCTCATGCATATCTGTACAAAATAAGTCCATGACTCATTCCGCAAGTAGCACGCCGAAACAACAGGACAATATTACTCGCAGAAAAAAAGTTAACAGTCCCAGTATTCCCATAGAAAACTCATTTGAAGAGCTTTCCAATGACTCAGAAGCGGACTACTCATCTGTGACGTCAACACCAATAGCTGAAGTAAACCGCAGTTATTCAGAATTACGTCCCAATGCACATTACATGATAGAGGATATGAAAGAGAAAATACATAAATTAGAAGAAAATCTGAAAAGTGCTGAAAATGAAATAGAAAATCTACTGCTGGAAAATAATTCGCTAAATAAACAAATAGTGGATTATGAACGAAAGATCAACCAACTCACACATATCTGTAAGTCGACGCCTAAGGCTGCTGCAAATAAAGAAAAACGAAAAAGCCTCAATCAAACAAAGTTGAATATTTCCGGTTCAGGAAAACGTGTAACGAACACTATGACAGTACCTGACGCTTGTGTAACAGCCACATCTACATCACACATTAGTAAACGCTTGTATGCTGAACAGCAGAACGAAGTACCCGAATCAAACTATTCGACAAATCAAAACAATCACCAAAACACTAGCATAGAGGGCGCTAGTAAACAACATGGAAAAAAGACGAACCGTATCTACATAATTGGCGATGAATATTTAAGAGGATTATCCTCTCAAATCATAGACTCGAGGTGGGGAAAGTGGAATGACGTTTATACACCCTCTGCAGTCATAGTAACAGGTGGTAGTAGTACTGAAATATTAAACCATTGTGATCTAATTAAAAATAATGTATCAGAAAATGACATTGTTATCTTAGGCTTAGGAAACCATGACAATGACTTACACAGACTGCATTCAAATATTTGTATAGCCTTGAACAAATTTATGAAAAGTGTAGTTTATCTAGCTCCTATTAATTATAATCCTTACTTTAATGAAAGGGTGCTAAATTACAATATAAAATTGTGGACGAAACATTTTGAAAATTGCACTTGTATAGATTTGACAGATATTAATAATTATTATGTAAATTATGTAAAATATGTATGCAATAAAATTAATCTATGCATCGATTATATTGAGTATAACAAACAATTTTTAGTGGCGAAAAACATAAAAAAACATATACAGAAATCTTCTTCGTTAAAGCCAAACACTAGCATGCACAAACTTAACACAATTGACACATATTTAAAGAAAGGCACAATACCCTATTATTTTCACAAGCAACTACAAAAATGTTCGCAATCCACACCTACATCATCATGTACAAAAAAGCCTTCAAAGGAAAATACAGATGCACCAATAGTACATATATCTACTCAAAGCGACAGTGAAAAAAGTATTTTTCGAGCCTAACGCTAATAATTTATTTACAGTATTTCACCAGAACATACATGGTCTACTATCTAAAAGGGAAATACTAGAAATTACCCTTTCCGAGATCAGAAGTAAAGTTAACCCTGACATACTATGTTTCACAGAGACATTCGTTAGAGTAGGTGATGAAAAAAATATACACATTAATAACTATGAATTAGCATCAAACTACTCAAGGCCAAACAAAAGAGGAGGAGCTTGTATTATGGTTAAGCGAGGACTGGAATATAAAAGAATTGTCTATTTCGATGATTTGATTATGGCGCATCATTTTGAATGCTGTGCTGTAGACATAATTAAAAATAATATTATAATCATTTGTGTTTATAGAATTCCATCAAATACAAAAAGTCATATAGATCTATTTTTTGACCAACTTGATCGCTTATTGCATAAATATTTATTGAAGTATTCAAAAAAGCACATAGTTATTGCAGGTGATATGAATATCAACATGCTTGATGACAATAAGACCACTACAAGATTCAAAGAAATTCTAAAAAAATACAATTTAAAATTACACATAAATGTGGCTACGAGAGGAAATTCGTGCCTAGATCTGATCATAAGTAATGTCAAAAACGACACTCAAAGTCAAAGTCAAAATTCTTTATTCTGTGGGCCCTCGCGGGCACTTAGACACGTCTTTTACAATTAGGTATTTTTTTTATCTACCAGCATTTCGGAATGACCATTGACGAGAAGAAATGCCGAAAGAAACTCTGTCAATATAGGTCTTTTTTTTTTAAATAGCCATACAATATTATCATAATACAATAAAAAGAATGTCAATGTACAATAAAAAAAATGGTATGTCAACCAAAATAAGAGAGAAAATAAAAAATAAGTAAAATAAAATAGTAAAAAAAATAAAAATATAAAAAATCATAGTATAGAGTGTATATACATCTATATATATAAAAGAAAGTCGTGTTTGTTACAACACTTATAACTCGAGAACGGCTGGACCGATTGCCATGGTTTTTGATTTGTTGGATTTGTCTCCGTCCAGAATAGCAGAATAACTATTAAAAACATTGGAAAATTTACGAAAAAAATAAAATAAAAGAAAAATCATTTTTCCATACAAAATGTTCGTGGATGTCGGACCTGTCAAACGTGACGTTAACGTGCGTACGTCAAATGTATGCGTGCGTTCAGAAATGTGGGTATAGGATAATAAGTATTAAAACATTGACAAAATTGTCGAAAAATTAAATTTGAAAACGGATTGGGATATGTATTGATTTTCAATTAAATGTCAAATCGATTGGTCTAACTTTTACGTCGCGAAAGTTGTCCGTTGTTGTTTTGAAAATTGTTTATGAATGAATGCTTGAAAATGAATATTAATTGGTTGTCAAGTGTCATGGTACTTTATTTTGTGACATAGTAAAATACAGAACTTAATATTTACCCACTGCTGGGTAATATTTACCCACTGCTGGGTAATATTAAATACGGGTCTTCCTTCAACTGAATATGTTTCGAGCATACTCCACCACGCTGCTCAACTGCGAGTTGGCGGACGTCAGTAATTTCAAGCCGCCTAAAGGCCACTTGGCTTAACGCAGTCGTTAAGCCAAGTGGCCATCTAATGATAACAACCAGGACCGACGGCTTAACGTGCCTTCCGAAGCACGGAGGAGCTCGAGATAATCTAATGATAACAACCGGGACCGACGGCTTACGTGCCTTCCGAAGCACAGAGGAGCTCGAGATAATCTAATGATAACAACCGGGACCGACGGATTAACGTGTCCTCCGAAGCACGGAGGACCTCGAGTTAATCTAATGATTACAACCGGGACCGACGGATTAACGTACCTTCCGAAGCACGGAGGAGCTCGAGATAATATAAACTCATCCATGGACAGGCTACGGTTGACGTTGTTTAACTTGCGTGTACAATTAGACTGACACGTGCAATGACGCCATCGTGCTTCTCTATTATTTTCTATTATTCATTATATTAATTTCAAGACATCATAAATTTTGTTCAACTAATATGTATACCACGACATGTATTGACAATTAGGCGGTACGAAGTTCGCCGGGCCAGCTAGTATTGTATAAAGTCTAAATATGTATATCCACAATACTACGTGTAAAGATTAGACGCCTGTGCTTCACATCCTGTGCCGAGAATTTGCCATACATTTTTATCATTAAGGTAATCGTCGGTCCTGTAGTAAGCCTTTTTACATAAGGTGGTCTTAATAAGCTGTTTGAATTTAGTGTCGGGTAAAATCAGGACCGATTCCGGCAACTTATTGTAGTAGCGGATGCAGTTTACGACAAACGAATTATTGACCTTCCCCAGTCTATGTTTTGGAATAACCAATTTGTTTTTGTTCCGCAAGTTGACATTAGTTATATCACATACTTTTGTAAAATTCGAAATATTTTTACGGACGTACATAATATTTACATAAATATATTGAGAAGCGACAGTGAGGATGTTTATCTCCTTAAATAACTCACGGAGTGAATGCCTAGAACCCAAATTGTAAATTGATCTAATGGCTCTCTTTTGTAATACAAAAATTTTATCAATGTCAGCTGCTTTACCCCAAAGCAATATGCCATATGACATAATGCTATGGAAATAACTAAAATAAACGAGCCTAGCAGTTGTCTCGTCCGCTATCTGTCTTATTCTCCTAACCGCATAAGCTGCGGAACTGAGTCTGCGAGCTAGTTTCGTTATATGAGGGCCCCATTGCAACTTTGAATCAATGGTAATACCAAGAAAAACAGTATCATTGTCATAAACTAGGGTGTTATCCTTTATGACTACATCAGCATGGACTTGCCTGACATTGGGTAACGTGAATTTAATACATTTAGTTTTGTATGAGTTAAGAAGGAGATTATTTGTAGTAAACCAGTTCAAAATTGCAGAGAGAGCATTATTAACATCATCAATTTTGTCTTTATACATACACTACAGGGTCGACCCTCCCGTTAGGGCTATCAGATCACAATACAGCGCAAGTTCTAAAATATCCGGTCATCAATAAACACACAACACAAAAAACTATATTTACCTATAAAAGATGTTATTCCGATGAAAACATTAAAAAATTTAAAAGTTATCTCGGTAGTCTATCGTTTTCGAACGTATATGAATCTGAACAAGGCATTTGACGAATTTTATGATACTTTCTGTCTTTTGTACAGACTCTGCTTCCCAAAGGTAAGAATGAAAACAAAAGTATCTACACAGCTTCCGTGGATAACGAAAGGTCTAAAAAAAAGTTGTGCAAAGAAAAGAAATCTGCGCTATAAATATTATTCAAGTCGAACAGAAAAAGACAAAACAAATTACTTGAACTATAACAAGCTACTTAAAAAATGCACAAACTGTTCAAAAAGAATCACAAATAGGAAATATATTTTAAATACCAAGAATATGTGCAAGGCAACATGGACAGTCATAAAAAATGAAACAGGTGGTACACATAAGGCAAATTATATAGATAAAATAATAAGAGAAGGAGAAGAAATAAAAGATGCTACAAAAATTGCTTCTGCTATGAACGACTTTTTTACTGACATTGATCACAAAACTAAACACAGACTTGTAAACACCAATACTAGAAATAAACAACAGAATACAATTTTTTTGACCTACGTAAATAATTTTTTTATTAATAAAATAATAATGTCACTTAACAGTACACAGTCTGAAGGATATGACGACATGTGTACAAAAGTGATTAAATCATGTAAAGAGGAAATAAGTACCGTTTTAACATTTTTGGTTAATCTTTCTTTGCAAACTGGATCTTTTCCTGAAAAGTTAAAAGTTTCTATAGTGAAGCCAATATACAAAAAAGGTGAAAAAACAGATATGACTAACTATCGACCAATCACCTTAATACCAATTTTTTCCAAAATATTTGAAAAAGTTATGTATAGTCAACTTACCTCATTTTTAACAAAATATAGAGTGATAAAGGACAATCAGTATGGATTTCAAAAAGACAAATCTACAACCCATGCTGCATTCGATTTGGTCAAAGTGGTACTAGAGAACGTGAATAATAAGAGATTCACAACGACACTGTTCCTGGATATGTCCAAGGCTTTTGATTTTGTCTCCCATACTCAATTACTAGCAAAACTAGAAGGCTACGGTATTAGAGGACCAGCCTTAAAATGGATCAACTCTTATTTAAAAAATAGATTACAATTTGTAGAAATAACAACATTAAACTCCAAAAACTATACCCAAATATACAAATCTGACCTAAAACACAATGAGTTCGGAGTACCGCAGGGAAGCGTGCTTGGACCGTTGTTATTCTTACTATATATAAATGACTTGCCTGAAATCATAAATCACAAAACTATATTATTTGCAGATGATATTTCCGTAATTATTACGTCTAATAATGATAATACGATAGAACAACATAAATTAGATATTAAAAACACATTAACAATTATACTAGATTGGTTAAAGATGAATAATCTTCAAATAAACTTATGTAAAACAAATCTCATGAACTTTAATAATTTCAAAAATCAGTCACTTAATTTACATTACGATGGACAAGTTCTACTGAATACAAGTAACGCAAATTTTCTAGGCTTAATGATAGACTCTAAACTTAATTGGACCTTTCAAATAGACAAAGTTTGCAAAAAAATAAATAGTTTCTCTTTTGCACTATATAAACTATCTAAAGTTGCAAATAAAAGTACAGCACTTACAACATACTTTAGCTATGTAGAATCTGTACTAAGATATGGCTTGGTAATTTGGGGAAATGGCACAGACATCTCAGCGCTCTTCAGAGCTCAGAAGAGATGTATTCGTGCAATAAGTAATATATCACCAGATGTATCCTGCAAACCCTATTTTAAATCATTTAACGTGCTACCTCTACCTTGCTTATATATCTTTGAGGTGGCAAAGTTTGTCAAAAGAAATATTCACTTATTTATACTGGCCAGAGATATAGTGCAAAGAAGTAACAGGTACCCTCAAAAACTAATATATAACACCGTTCCAAGAAGTGAACGCTATAAAAATAACTGCTTCGTAATGTGCAATAAAATATACAACAAAATACCAGAACATATTAAAATACTGCCATTTAATAGGTTCAAAAGCTCACTTCGTAGATGGCTTCATGACAGACTGTTTTATTCTTTAAGGCTAGGTAGTCGTGCAAAAGTAGGCATTCAGCGTTGCCGGCACCGCGCGAACTTATTCACGCGGAGGCAGCGGCGCGATGAACTCGCGTCACCCCGCCCGGTCACACAGTATAGGAATAAGCAGTAACTAGTTAATTTTAAAACTTCAGAAATGCACTTTTATATTTTTATAGTAGTGACAAGAGTTTCGTAAATAATAAGTAATGTAGGTTAGGTATAGAATATAAAAAATAAATAACAACCTGTTCGCGTTTCCTAGATTTGACTTGAGATATTAGAAAAGGAAACTAATAAATAAAGGAGGCATAAATGTGCGTATGGCAGGCCCGGTGTTTTTAAAAAACTATGAATGTCATGGTGATTCTTTTAAGAGTTTTTCTGTACATTTTTATTATAAATAAATAAAAGATAGTATTAAATAAAAAATATTTATTTACTCTTAAAATTGTTTAAAATATATTTCTCGTGAGCTTGTACCCGGGTGCAAATCTGACTGTAGTTCAGAAGATGATAGAACTATAGGCTCTACAGAATTAACATTTCGCATGTGTGGCTCAAGTGATGGCAAGTCTGGGGAGTCTACATAATTTACAATTTCCTTGTCATCTTGTAAGGACAATGTGCTTAA
The DNA here is from genome assembly GCA_937001555.2 of Hypsopygia costalis. Classification (NCBI taxonomy): domain Eukaryota; kingdom Metazoa; phylum Arthropoda; class Insecta; order Lepidoptera; family Pyralidae; genus Hypsopygia; species Hypsopygia costalis. The sequence continues at coordinate 18,613,252 of OW443349.2, read as the reverse complement.
TGCTATTCCACGTGCGTGTCGACTATCAACAATTTCTGGCATTAAACACTTCATATAAAATTTGACCAACTTTTGCTCCATTTGCGTTTTCCAGAAGTTATCGTCCCTTTCGATGCGTTTTGTAAACAAGGGTTCGTCTCGATAAGGGATGTCTCCTCAGTATTTCTAAAACATAATGGTAAATAATTACATGTTTCGGAATAAAACATACATATTTATATACATTATTATGCTAAATTAATAAACTCCCAAAAAAACTATATGAAATGCAATCAAATAAAATATGATTCTTACGTAAAAGTTAGTTCGTAGTGGAGCGTCTGGATCTAATCTCATAAAAGAATTCTTGGAAACGTCAGCTGTGTAGCTACACGTCGGAACATCAATGTGCCTGAAAATTTATCATATTATATTAATTATAACTGTCTATAATATATAATAAGTTATACGGGACATTTACCGAACTAAATAATGGACGCATTTGAAATAATTATTTTATCGCTTAATAATGTAAAAAAATTGATAATATAGAAATCAAATCTCACTATCTCTGAGTTTTTAACAAGTACTAGGCACAATGTATTTGTTGAGGCACGTAAAGTTCTCGGAATCAAGAGCAGCTGGACGAGTGGGGATGGAAGAGTTGTGGTGGTTGGCAAGAATGGTGAACGACGCAAGATTGTTTCTATGATGGAACTGAAGCGATTTACTGCCGATCATTCGGAGGACAGCTCTGGCTCTTCGTCCACAACTAAGCCTGAAGCTCACAATTATGCAGAACAGTCGAAGGATCGGCCATTGGTTGAGGCGACAGTTCAGACAACTAAACAACTGCGTAATGCGAGGCTCCAAAGTAAGAGTTACAAGAAGTAATAATGGCGCTTATTTTACTTTATAACTGTCTAGTTAATAAAGGATTCTTGGCATTTAATCAATCCTTAGTACTACTCTCGAAATTTTCCTTATAAGATCCGGTTTGCTTGTAGTCTTTGTTGCACAGATTTAGGACAGTCATTGTTGTTTACCGTTGCACCGAATATTATAAAATTACTTGTGCAGTTGTCTTGATAAAAATTATTATTCATTTACCCCTTAGTTCCTTTTTGCACAAATATAAAAATGTAAAGGTAGAAATTTTCAACTTTTTCATAATATACCGTATAGGTTACATATTGATTGATTATTGATAGATTGACATTATAACTTGACAGTACAGTACTTTTTTTTTTTTCCTGTTTGACATCTGTAGTAGACGTCAAGTCAGGTGAGAATCTAAATTACTTTATTTAGTGTTTGGCAATCACTCTTTAGTTGCAATTAATTATATTTATGTTCTGTGTTGTTAATTGTCCACAGTGATATTTGTTGCATATGTTGTAATGTTTGGTGAACGGTGACTTGTTTTTCGTTGTTATTTTTATTTTTCACAATTTGTAACTTTAATTTTAATCTATTTTTTTTTTTTTTTTTTTTACTATTATTTTGGGTAACAGTATGGCATTAAGCAATAAGTTAATATTTGTTAATACACATTTCACATGTGGACTGTATTTATTTATTTTCATTTTATCTGTGTAAACTGTTACCAATAGATTTAAATATTTATTTGCCATATTTCGTCTTATAGCTGACGGCGAACACTTGATAGTGTTAAGGCCTAATACATAGTAAGGCTTTTAGATATAGACGTATATATATATATATATATATATATATTTACTACAATCATCGTATCTATATTAATCTGATTAATTGCAATATATTATCCTTGGATCCTAACCTTAAAACGATCGCTCACCGTTAACCGTTAATGCCGTTACAAAATTCTGATAAAGGTTCAGACAATGAGTATTTTTCTATGTCATCGTCTTCAGATAGTTTTCATAGTAATAGTGATGATGATGCCTCTAACGATTCGCCTCTTTTTGACAAGCTGTGCAGGACCTTCTCACCTCATACGAAAAACTTTAATGTTGTTCACTTAAATGCTCAAAGTGTAGCGGCCCATTACTCAGATCTTTTATCCACCTTTTCCACTTCCAACAATATACACGCCATTCTGATTTCAGAGACCTTTTTAAAACCGAGTCTACCATCTACTCTATATCCTTTACCTGGTTTCCGACTGATAAGGAATGATCGTACCTATACGAGAGATGTTGGTGGTTTGTCAAGAACCGTAATGGGTGGGGGGGTAGCCATTTACTTGCGTTGCGACATACCTTGTCAGGTTATCTCCATGTCTACACCTCAACACCAGGAACCTGAGCATCTTTTTTTGGAGGTTAATCTTCACAATAAAAAGGTCTTACTGGGAGTGTATTATAGTCCGTCTCTCAACGTAAATTATTTTAACTCACTTGAAGCTCTGCTTACTGACTTTTGTCCACAGTATGAACACACGGTGCTGTTGGGAGATTTTAACACATGTCTCATCAAGGACGATCATCGTACTCACAAACTCCGGTCCCTTTTACACTCGCTCAATCTTCATAATCTTGATCTTGGCCCTACTCACTTTTCACACAATGGACCTCCGTCACTGCTTGACCTCATCATAACATCTTGCCCGGAGCTCGTTTCAACTCATGGACAGTTTAACGCTGCTGCCTTCTCGGCTCATGACTTAATTTATGCTTCGTTTAGAATTCGTCCTCCCAAACGTAAACATAAAATCATATTTATGCGGAATTACAATTCCATTGACAACGAAGCATTGGTAAGTGACTTTTCTGAGGCTGACTGGGAACCCGTATTGTCTGCAAATGATGTCGATTCCAAACTGGCCGCTTTCAACTCCATTCTTATTGCTGTTTATGATAAACATGCTCCGATTAGGCCAACTCGTGTGAAACATTATCCTGCGCCTTGGTTGACACCCGACATCAAAAAACTCATGACCAAAAGAGATAGGGCTAAGATCAAACTGAGACATAATCCGTCTGATGAAAATAGTCGTGCATATGTTGAACTCAGAAATCGCTGCAATAAAGCTTGCAGAGATGGAAGACGAAAACATATTCACGATTTTATAGCAAATAGTTCACCGAAAAAGCAGTGGAAATATCTCAACAGTATTGGCGTGGGGAGGGATTGTTCAGATAACAGTAATGACTTTGATCTTAACATAAATAATTTAAACAAACATTTTAGCACATCGCCTGTCTCACTAAATCCTCTGATCAAGCAATCTACCTTGTCCCATCTTAACAATATATCTGCGGCAGATAGACCGCCACTCGATTTAGGTCAGATAACTGTGGAGGAAGTGATAAGGACCGTACGCAGCATCAAAACAAGAGCCATTGGAGAAGACAACATTTGTCTTTCTATGATTACTCCTGTCATCAGTATAGTAGCCCCTATCATTACGGACATTTTAAACTGCTCGCTATCTACAGGTGTTTTCCCTACTATCTGGAAATCAGGTCACGTGATCCCACTACCTAAAAAACCAAACCCATCCTCCTTTACTCATTATCGGCCTATATCCATCCTTCCCATCCTATCAAAAGTGTTGGAACACTTCATTCATAAGCGCCTTTCCAGTTTTCTTCTTCAGCATAATATTCTCAGTGAACACCAGTCTGGTTTTAGGAGTGGCCACAGTACAACAACAGCTCTTGTAAAAGTTACAGACGACATCCGTCTTAACATTGAAAATAAAAAATTGACAATATTAGTCTTGTTGGATTTTACGAGCGCTTTCAACACTGTCGATCTGGATATTTTGATGAAGGTCATTCAGTCTCTCAACCTATCAAATGTGGCATCTTCTTGGTTTAGTTCCTACCTTACAGGTCGGCGGCAACTGGTGAAGATGGGAGACTCCCGGTCGGACTGGTGTGAGTTGACTTCGGGTGTCCCTCAAGGCTGTGTATTATCTCCTATTCTTTTTTCACTTTTTATTAATGGCATTGTATCGTCACTTTCAGCGTCTCACCATCTCTACGCTGATGACTTACAGATATATACGGCTGCCCCAATTAATGATTTCTCTCACGCGATAAGCGTTATTAATAATGATCTCCGTACTATTGCTGAGTGGGCATATAACTTCGGGTTAAAAGTCAATGCAGCTAAATCTCAAGCAATAATCGTGGGAAGTCCACATTTTATTTCAAAACTCCATAATATGGTCCATCCTAATGTTGTGTTCGACGGTAACATTATCCCCTTTTCTTCTACCGTTACTAACCTGGGAGTTATTATTGATCAAACACTTTCATGGGCCCCACATGTCAACGAGATCAGTCGTAGGGTGTTTGCTTCGCTTCATTCGTTAAGACGTCTTCAATATTTCCTGCCATTTTCAACCAAAGTGATGCTGGCTCGATCCTTACTCCTTCCCTTACTTGACTATGGAGATGTCGCATATCTGGATCTATCTGAGGAGCTTCTAAATAAGATTGATAGGCTTCAGAATCTATGCATTCGTTTTATTTACGGACTGCGTAAGTTTGACCACGTGACTGATTTTCGTGTACGACTTCAGTGGTTGCCTATTAGAGAGCGAAGGAATATTCATGTACTTAGTCTGCTGTACAAAGTTTTATTCCATCCATCTACTCCTGTGTATCTTAAAGAGTGTATACACATGCGTGACGTGGACAGTAGACTACGCTCCTGTGGGAATCTCGTTCTCGACATCCCAATTCACTGTACTCATGCGTACAGTCAGTCTTTCGCGGCGAAATCGGTGAAACTTTGGAATTCGCTACCACTTGACGTTAAGATGGCACCTTCTATTGAATCTTTTAGACTTCGACTCAAAAAGCTATATACATTTAATTAGTAGGCATTTTGGATGGTGTGAGCTATGTTTAGGTATTGCAATTGGTTATATATAGATATTGTTATTAATACGTATTTTTCACTAAAACAACTAGTACCTACTGTTTAAATTATATTATAAATGTTTTATTGTATTCTCCCAAATTGTATGTATTTCTATTTAAATTATATTATAAATGTTTTAGTACTGTTTATAAATATTTGTTCCAGAATCTATGTAGTAAACTTTTCGTTATTGAGTGTAGTTAAAGTAGTTGTATAACTTTAATTGTGTATTGTTAATAGTCAAAGTGTAACGTTAATAGCAAAATGTGTGCTTTCTCGCCTTTGTTTGAGCTCCTTTCAATGACTGTAAGGTTGACTGGAAGAGATCTCTATTAGGGATAAGTCCGCCTATGTATTACTCTTTACTTTTAAGAATTGTATTACATATTGTTATTGCATTAAAGAACTTACAAACAAACAAACAAACAAATTGTACAGTATGTAAGAATACATCACAAAGCCTCTAAAAGTTCTCACAACACAGCAATGTCAAAATTGCACAATTATTTTTTTAACCGTGCAGAATGTATGTACCAAGAATATTTGTAGCAAAGATGGAAATGACAACGAAGAGCTGAAATAGATCCAGAATTCGTCTTTCTACACGATTGTTTTATACATTACAGCAAAATCACGCAGATTTTTCGGTTACGATGATACAAACACTGTTCAGTGTTATAATAGTGTCAGCGTGAAATTGATTGGTCGTACCAAAAAAAAACCTTTGAAAGGAGGTTACCAAGCAAGAGCTCAGCAGCTGTTGTTTCGTTTAACATTAAATCCGCATTTTCAGTCGTACACCTCTCTTTACATAAAAGTCCTAAAGGCAGGGTGATATTAATTGAAAGATGGATAGCAAAAAAAAAAGAAGAAAATTAAAAGAAGAACGAGTAGATATATGCAATCACTGACTTTTTATTAGAACTTTTTAAGATGAATAATTCTGTTATAATTATTGCGTAACTTGAACCGTTTACACAGCGCATGCAACGGAAGCTTTCAAAAGGAATATTTTTTTCTCATTTTGCAACATTTTTCATTGGTGCTCCGCTCCTATTGGTGGTAGTGTGATCTTACATAGCCTATTAGCCTTCCTCGAAAAATAGGCTATCTAACACTAAAATAATTTTACAAATTCGAATAAGTAGTTCTTGAGATTAGCGCGTTCAACCAAACAAACTCTTCAGATTTATAATATTAGTATAGAAGTATAGATAAGTCTGTCCGTCAGAAGTCCGTAAGTATTGGGTACGTACGTTGCGCCTCCTGACTTGACATGACTAAGCAAATATGTATAAACGGGACATAATAAAACTGTTTAAAAAGCGCTGCGTACCTATCTCGATCTATGGTAATTACTTACCTATTTTCAGTTGAATCCGCAGATAACAGATTGATTATTCGCCGCTGTCCATATTAATTACTTCGGCGATGATGTCTGGTATTGGAGACTGCTGCATTGACCTACAATAAAACGCCAGGCAGATATGTACCGATAAAGACAAAACATGAATTATCAAAAATCATATCATTCTTTAGTACTTACTGGATATTCTTATACTGTGGCATGATGGCCGCAAGTTTAGCCATAATATATTTTTGTAAATTATCAATCAGACTTTTTTTATACTACGTCGGGTGGCTGACAAGCATACGGCCCGCCTGATGTGAAGCGGTTACCGTAGCCTAATATGGCTACGCTCGCAACATAAAACACAGCTCGCGCGCCGCCACCCCCGCTGCCTACGCAGCATCTCCTTCCTTTCTGGTGACCTCACTCACTCGCAAGAACACAACACCAAGGGAATTGTTATTTGGCTGCGGTATTCTGTGAGGTGGAGGTACATTTCCCAGTCGGGTAGCTTACAATTACGCTCCCTACTTTAACTAAGTTGGCTTTGGTTCAAAGATTTTGATGAAACACAAATATATAAAACAATCTAATTTTAATATATTAAATACCACATTACATTAAAAATCAAACATCTACATAAAGGTACTTACCTCTTTGTATATCTTCGCAGTGCATTCTTTCTGTTAGTTATTTTTATTGCTTTGGACGACTTCTTTCGCTTACGTTGTTTATTGCCCATTAAGAATCACTTGAAGCACACAAATTTTTCAAAAAAAATACTGATGCGCAGGCACCGAGCACAGGTCCGTCGTCTATAAGCGCCAGCACGCGACTGATGGGCTGCCGAACCCCCGCGCTCTCATATTTAGTGGAAATTTGCACACAGTAAAAAAAATATATATATTATTTAATCGTACTCTGCGAATTTGTCTGTAACTATTTGTTAGCTTTAATTGAGTACAAAAATTAAATGTATTCGTTCAGTATTATAGTCACAATATTGAAAAAACATTAACACAAAGGGGTGATTTTGGGAATTTTTTTTATCGAGTGAAGTTGATTAGGTCGTGACATTGAATGCGATTTTGACTAGACAAGATCCTTACCTAACACATATATTTTTTTCAGAATTTAAAATATTATTATCTAAGTCTCAGATGGTTTTAAAAAACTCAAATTTGAATCCCACCCAGCCTTAAGTGACTTTTTCAAACATAAATACTGATACGATGCATGGACTAATTTCACATTTTATGTTTCAATTGACATTTAATTTATTATTAGTTTGTAATTATATGTTAATGACCAATTATTATTATTTATTACAATTGTGACATTTCCATAAATATGGTAAATAATTTAATTCAATTTATCGGTATGTCGAAAATGTAAGATTTATGCTATATTTAATTGTATTTAGATTTTTTTGTCATTCATTTGTAACTTATAATCAGAACATTAATGTTTGCATGCCATTGAATATGGCTGGATAGGTTAAGCCACATTATAACAGCACGAACATCAATATGCAATGTATCTACCCTATTTAAGTGCAAATAAAGAATTACTTACTTACTTACTTACTTACATCACTAATAGCAATTACTTGTACTGTGCTTATTGTGTGGATCCGGCTAATAACTTACTACATGAAAATATAAAATCTATATCTTATTTTTAAAGAATAATAAATTAGATAATTTAAGAAAAACGTCAATTACGAGCGACAAGTATTCACCCGAGATTATATAATAATCTTAATATATCGTGACACCACATATTAATTACAATCGTTAAAGAAAATGTCAAAAGTTATGAAATGCAGATGTTAATAAACTTTAACTTTCTCACGTTTATACGAAGATACTTAATAACTTTCTAAATTAATTGCGTGGTTATTTATATATAATTCCAAAATGTGGTGCATGTTTCATCTCAGTATACCGAATAGACGGAAGGAGGATTTGGCCTACACTCCCCATCCTGCAGCTGGACGTTCATTCATTCAGACATTCCGTCTAGGACGGACGAGAGAGGGTCGTGCTCCTGTAGTGGAGACTAAAATGGACGCCCGGTGGTCGAATTGCTGGCAATAACAACTTTGACTCCGAGGTCGCGGATTCGATCCCCGCACAAGGCAACATTTGTGTACATGTCTATTTGTCTTGGTCTGGGTTTTTTTATGTATTATAAATATATATTTATAAAAAAAAAAATGTATTTAAGTACATTTATCAGTTGTCTAGTACCCATAGCCATAGCTTTTCGTTTTATTTGGGACTAGATGGCGTTTATTTGGGAGTAAATTGTCCAGAAATATTTATTTATTTTATGTAATCAATTTTCAAATCAGGTTTATTACCGCGCGTACTAAAGCACTGAAAAATATATACGTAATAATAATAAAAAATCTAATGTATCTTATTCCTCAATTCGATACACAATACGCTTTACTTTACTGGATTTTTTTTAAATATGAGATGGGGGCAAACGAGCATGTGGGTTACCTGATGGAAAGCAATCTTCACCGGCCAATGAGATCAACAACACCAGCGGGTGGTCGATCCATTTCCAGCCTATACTCGGTCCTTCCTTTCTTTCTGGTGATCTTACTCTGTCGCAGGAAAAGAACAACCCTCAAGAGAATTGTTATTTGGCTGCGGTATTCTGTGAGGTGGCGGTACTTCCCCTTAAAAAATATGCGCTATGCCCTACCTCTATTTTCGCCAGAGCCTCATTTGTCAATCAGCAGGGTGCACCGCGTGCAGGTGAGGTTTGCTTTGGTTCAAAGATGAAGACGACGGTACTCTGACAATGCAAGTTGCACTTGTCGCTGGGCCCTTTTGGGCACTTAGACACGTCTTACACACTTTTATTAATAATATTCTTATTTTTTGACATTATTTTTATCTACTATCATTTCGGTATTGGCCATTGGCGAAGAAGAAATGCTTGAAAGAAACTTGCCAATATGGGTCTTTTTTTTTAATGAATAAATAAATATTTCTGGACAATTTATACAGCGCCATCTAGTCCCAAATTAAGCGCAAAGCTTGTGTTATGGGTACTAGACAACTGATAAATGTACGTATATACATACTTACAATACATAGAAAACATCCACACCAAGACCAACAGAATGTTCATGCACATAAATGTTTGTCTTGTGCGGGAATCGAACCCGCGATCTCGGAGTCAAAGTGGCCATTCCATTACTAACCATTCAACCACCGAGCTCGTCAAAGGCAATCAGATAATACAACAATTACAACTTAGTTTGTATATAGTTTATTTCTTAATTTTATGTTAATTCACTCACGGAAAACGGGTGTAAGCTGCTGTATCCAAAGTTTAAAGTAAACAATCTTAAACTTTATTACCAATGTTTATTATTTTGATTAAAAGAAATTCCGAAGGTCCACCGCATAATTGGCGATCACAGACATGATAAAATACCCAGAATTCCTCGCGAGCCATCGCATTAACATGGCGACCTCGCTGAGCATCAACGAACATCACTCATTCCGCAAAAAACTGACATGTCTTGTAAATAAACCTAAAAGCCAATTTGTTAACAAATTAATGTTTCCTCGAACTGTTAAAACATAATGATATATTAAAGCAAATAATTAATATATTTGCGGAAGTAACTAGGTATCAAAAACGACATAGAACAAGATGAGTCTTTAGTCGTTACATGGTTAAACATTTTTAGCGTTAATTTAGTTTAATTAATTTAGTGTGAAAGAATATATGAACTACGTGTATAAAGAATTGTGACACTGTATTTATAATTTATTATTATTGATGTGATAACATCTTATAAATCGATGAACGCAGGATGCACGCACAAAAAGCATGACACATTGTCACGTTCCGCCTGAGCCGAGCGTGCATGCGAGAGCACGGAATAAGCGAGTGATAGGAGGCACGATTGGCCTAAGCGTTCGGCTTGTGACGCATCTATCTCTCTTCCACTCTATCGGCCGATGTTTTCATAATCATCTTATGAACAACCAATTCTTTATTAATAATAAAGAATTGGTTGTCTATAAAGTCGGTTTACGGGTGATAATTTTACGTCTTATGAAAACATTGGCCGATTTTTTATTTTATAATGACAGAGCCAATGGGATAAATCTGTGTTAGAATTCCAATAATTTACCAATGGGATATAATGTAAAATTTACAGATAGGACTTTCTTTTTAATGAAAATTGACTATTGTGAAATTTTAATTGATAATTGTGACTAGTAAAAAATTTATTATTAATCGACTTATATAATATTTGCATGGCTCCATATAAGCAGATTGAATATCTCACTCGCTAAGTGATCTGTTATAATTATGTACTGTATTCCCGCAAACAAAGAATTTGAATATATTTTTTTAAAAGCTTTTAATTACTTTCACCGCAGAATCCGTAACCAAATCTCGCAAGTTAACTTTGACCCATCACTCGTTACAACGCACGATGACCTGAAAGACTTTAAAGAGAGGTAGGGCGAAGCGTATTTTTTAAGCTGCCCGACTGGGGAAGTCCCTCCACCTCACAGAATACCGCAGTCAAATAACACGTCAAGTCATCAGCACAGTGTTATCCATGTCTACAACGTTAGGGTAATCCAGAGATAAGACGTGGCAGGTGCACCAGAAAATAATGTTAAATGTATATATGTATAGTATATTAGTCACTATTTATGTTTCTTTTTATGTAATACACTTTAAACCGCATTCTGCACTTCCCGAAGGTTGACTGGTAGAGAATGCTTTTAGCTTTAAGTCCGCTATTGTGCCATTGCTCACTATGGTCAGTAAAGAGTTTAAATACATAAATATAATAAAAGTAAAATAGGAACAAATCTTTGTAGGTAGCGCATAATAAGTATATTTAAAATAATATAAATTTCTTAAATAAAAAGAAGATAAATACTTAAGAGCATAATTATAAGCACTACAAGTGCTTATATATACAAGTGTAACATACAGGTACGTAATCATCCACGTGGACATTAAAACATGACCCTAACTGATATAGGTGCGTAATCGGTACGTGGGCAATAAAAAATGACCCTCCTTTTTTGTTTTTTTTTTTTAATAATAGTAATATAATACAACGTGTAACTTCAAGTACGCAAAACCTAAGAATAGTTTGTTCTGAATCATGAGTAGAATCAATTCCATAATTTTCATCCATTTTTAAAGTAACTGGTTTTGAAAAATAATTATTATTATTTTTAATTGCCGTGTCTATTATTAAATTGCGCTCGACAATCAAGTGAGAATATGTGAAGTAGGTAAACAAACGTAATACCGCCGCGTTCAAAAAGTCTTAAGCGCCGTGCAGAGAGCGGCTTTTACGCGTCATTGACGCGATGCTCGCTCTTTAATATTAATATTTGCCTATCGTAGCCATCGGCGCGTCTTTTTGATAAGAAAGCGCCACAGAGCTCAGAAACTATTAGAATTATTAGGAAAACAAAAAAGTTTTCATATCTCGAGAATTTTTTTTTTCGAAATTATTACTTAGATATATTAATTTATAATAATAAAACTCAGTTGGGGTGTTTGAGGTTTTGCGTATAATCTTTCAATTTCTTTCATAAAATAAATACTATATAATGCATTTGAAACTCGACATGTATCCATCTCTCCTTTGTGAGAGACTGGTGCCTGATGTAGGTTCAGAGGAACCTGTATAACAGGTCACCAGGCCTTCCCGCCCGGACATATAATACTAGTCATGTATGACCAAGTGAATACATGGAATGGTTAAATGCATTGCATAATTTACATACATTGCCAGTTGCGTAACTACACCATCAGGGGCTCGTGGCAAATTCATCAGATGGGGCCCTCTCTAATAAATCATCTAAGTAACACCAACGTAACACTAAAAAAGTATTTTGTACATTTTTGATTGTTTCTATAATTTGAAATACTATATTTGTACTAAGCTCTTAAGCCTGGGGCCCTCTTTGTCCGGGGGCCCGTGGCATTTTTCCCGCTCTGCCACCCTGTAGTTACGCTTTGTACATTGCCACTTTTACTCCTTTCTATATAGTTTTTTTAATTTGTTTAAAATTATGGTTATGAAATAATAAGAATTATGTGTTATATGTATTGAAAACGTGTGCATAACTCGCCCACGAACACGCACTTCAAAACATAACATGTAAATATTATTATTTTTCAACGCGCCGCATCACATCGTGGACTAGGTGCGGTTTCAATGCAACACATGGAATAATGCAAAGATATGAAACAGTAAGGAAATATCTTACAAATTACTGATTAAATGTCTCAGAATTCGTAACGGGCTCTCGAACGTGACGGGTTGGCACAATTTGATAACGACCTAATGCGACGGTAATAAGGTATTTTTTGCCAAGTGCCAACACGCCCCATGTCCGTCCAGAATAGGACGTGATGAAATATGGTTAATGAAGAAATATAGTTTAAAAAACTAAAAAACACGCTTCAATGATCAATCGAACTAATAAACGAAAATATAAACGAACGAAAAAGATTAGTACTATTGTGAAAAATGCGCGGGCTGCTCAAGAAATGAAAATATGACACAAAGCCAATATGTTTTTTTAAACTATATTTATTTTCCACATTTTCCCATATTTTTTTCATCATCATCATCATCATCAGCCTGTATCTACATACATAAATGTAGAGTAATGTTTGGAGTCGGTTTTTTTTGTTAAAATTATTATTATTATAATATGTATTATGATACTTCCCATCGTCACACTACATTTTACTAAAGGACATTTTACGAAATTCCCTTTTCAATTATTATTTTTTATTCCCGAAAAATAGAGACATCCACTCAGCTCCAATCTATCAACTTCTTTAACGTAGATTAGATAGAATGATAACGTCATCCACTCTTTTTTATCGCACAGTTGGAATACGGGTCTCCCCTCAATCGAAATTGTTTAGAGCATACTCCAACACGTTGTTCAACTGACATGGCCCTGAGGCGTCTATTCAAGCCACCTTATGCGACTAGGCTTAACGACTGACTTTTAACGACAACATCACGGAGGAGTTTGAGATAAATCAACCCATCCATAAACAGGCTACGGTCGACGTTCCTTAACTTGGGTGTTCGAGCAGACTGACACATGTAACGATGCTATCGAGCGTAAGCATGATGTGACTCTTTCAAAATGGATTTTTATTAAATCACTTACATGCTTATTCACCAAGTCAGGATCTGATGATGGGATGCCAGGGAAATCAAGGGAACCCCTTAAATTTTATAAGCACGTATGGTCAAATTCATTTTTTTTATTTGAAAGGGTAATTGCGAGGTGGTTCCATATTCACCAAGTCAGGGTCTGATGATGGGACTCCAGAATAATCGAGGGAAACCCTTAAATTTGCCCTATGGTAGCCGGCAGAATAAAATTGTGCCACTCCATTGCTCTGCGCTGGATGTCGTACAAGGCGACTAAGGAATCTTGTATCACGCGATAACTTTTCTCCCTGAAGACGGGCAGCAGCGTCTGCCGGGGTATTCCATCAATAAGCTGCGCTCGCCAACCGAAGTCGGTTTAATATTTTTTTTTAAATCAACTTTTTAATAATGTTGTTACACTGCTTGAATATTATTGCAGGTGCGGTCCCAACTCGACTCAAACGAGGAACATTTCAAGTCGCAATAAAAATGTGACCTTTGTATCGAAACTGATCGAACCTAATGACAAATACCCCGAGGGTTCGAGACCGCTCAATGTCGGCTGTCACGGCCGTCGCGTGACATTTAGAATATCACCCGACGCATATCTCTACTCTGTGACGGCGGGGATCTTCGGAATTTTTGAAATTTTACAAAATGATTATAAGAAATCATAGATAGGTATAAATTATATAATACCACATTGATAGCCACGCATACGCAGGTTGACTGGAAAAGATCCTTCTAAAGGATAAGTCGGCTTTGTACTGTTTTGCATTTTATTTATTATTATACTCTAGAACCATAAAATTATAACAAACAAACAAACAAACAAACAATAGGGGGTGTAAGGGGTCCATCTTTGAACCAAAGCCAACCCCACATGCACGTGGTGCACCCTGATCAGCAGGGTGCACCACGTGTGTGACAAACGAGACTGGTGAAAAGAAAGGTAAGGCTTTGCGTATTCTGTAAGCTGACCGACTGGAGAGGTACCTCATAGAATACCGCAGATAAATAACAATTCCCTTGAGGGTTGTTGTGTTACTGCGAGTGAGTGAGGTTATCAGAAAGGAATGAGTTGCTGCGTTGGTAGCGGGGGTAGCGGTGCGCGACCGTTAATATGGCTACGGTAACTGCTTCACATCAGGTGCGTCGTATGTTTGTCTGCCACCCGACGCAGTATTAAAAAAAACTGGCCAAGTGCGAGTCGGACTCGCGCACGAAGGGTTCCGTACCATTTGATATATAAAAACGGCAAAAAAAATCACGTTTATTGTATGGCAGCCGCCCTTAAATATTTGTTTTATTTTAATTTAATTATTTATTTTTAAAGTTAGCATATAACTAAATATTCTGTGAATATTTCAAGCGTCTAGCTGTTGCCGTTGTCAATATCGAGCAAAAACAAGCGAAAAAATTGTTGTAAGGAAGCCCCCTTAAATATTAAAAAAACGAACTTTTGCGAGCTGCCACGTGCTGCCACTGCCTACAATAAAGTAAACACATAATTAGCAATGTGCTTAGTATTCGCGCTGTAGTCTAAGGTCAAGCTGCAAGATCGCGGCCGGCAGTTGATAATGACCTCTCGACCCGAAGCTGTTATGTCGCTCACGTATCTGGGCTTTTCGGAATCAATGCCCAAAAAGGAAAACGGAACAATTTTACGTTCTTGAGAAAACTAAGAAAATAGCTTTAGGAAATCTTCAAAGTAGGTTTAGCCCGTGGTAACTAATACATAATTATATTCTTACTTTGATACTTTACCTCACTCAGCGAGCAAACACAACTTGTTCATTTTGTACATCATTTGGAGGGTGCAAATGATAATCCAACTCCCATTTTGTTACTTTTAAGTTAAAGCTATTTAAACTTTAATAGGAATAAAAATATCACTTTTCGCCAGAGCCTCGTTTGTCAGTCAGCAGAGTGTACCAAGTGCAGGTGAGGTTGCCTTTGGTTCAAATTATGTCGATGAACCACATACCCCCCCCCCCCCCACATTTATATTTTTAAATATTCGTATCTTAAAAATGAATCGAAAGAATCGACAAAGTATTTTAAGGCTATTGTTATTCAAAACAACTACAAATTATACTACTAAAAAAAAATTTATGACCAAAAAGAAATGAAATGTCAAAAAATAGTTTTGCCCCGGGTGAGGATCGAACTCACGACCTTAAGATTATGAGACTTACGCGCTGCCTACTGCGCTACCGAGGCGGTTATGCTCACCGACGAAAATAACATATATACTGTAGCGGATTCTTTATACGATATGGAACAGATAAAAAAAAAACATATTTTAAATAAAGTTAACAATAGATAGATAAATATTTATAGTACAAGATCCTAATAGACAATTTGCTGCCCTCATATTATTCGAATATTTTTTTTTTCCTCATTGGGTGATAAATAAGCAAACGGCCACCACATAAATCTATAGCAGTTACCATAACCAGCCATAACGTAAAATATTAGTTTATTTTTATGTAAAATATTAAGTCTATTTATAGACTTGAGTAGCATAATAAAACATTTAAAATCAAAACAAACGTAATCATATTGCAAACCCGAGATAAATAATCACCTGAGAGATAAGCCGCTTTAAAAAAACTCAAGTACAGTCAAGTAGGTACAAGAATAATTAATATAATCGCGGAATATTTTTTTTTGTCAGCTGGCAGGGAAGCATACGGTCCGCTTGATGTGAAAAGATTACCGTAGCCATATGCTCGCAACATGAAATATCGCTCGCGCACCGCCACCCCCGGAACCAATGCAGCAACTCCTTTACTGGTAACTTCCCTCACTCGCAGGAACACAGCAACCCTCAAGCTACGCCTGAGCCAAATAACAATTCTCTGTCGCTAAGGTATTCTGTGAGATGGAGTGAATTGAATAATATCATTATCAATGTTTGGGCAATATTGAGGGTTTATTATGTATGTAGATACAGGCTGATGATGATGAAAAAATATGGGAAAAATCTGTAAGTATACTCTTTGAAATAATGAATATCACACACAGGAGTATAGTAATGAAATAACAAATCTAACAGTGGGTAGGGTAGATACAGGCTGATGATGATGATGATGAAAAAAATATGCGACCAATCTGGAAGTATACTCTTTCAAATAAAAATAGTTTTTTTCAAATCGGTTTATAAATCACGGAGTAATTTAGTAATAAACATAAAAAAATAAAAGACAGCCGAATTGAGAACCTGCTCTTTTTTTGAAGAATGGTATTTATTATATACTGTACTAGCGGCCCGGTACGTGCTTCGCTACGTATAATGTGAAATACTAAAAAAAATTAATTGGAACATCAAATTTATTTATTCGAACAAAAAAATATTTTATTAACTGCTAGCTATTTTAAAACTTAATCCAAAACCTTTGGATAAACAATTTTTTTTTTTTTTTTTTCAATTTGAGCAACAAACAAACGGCTCGGGGTACCGACTCTGGAACAGGCAACATAAAGTCGAAGCACGTCCAAAATGAAATGACCGCATGAATGACATAACAACATGCTTGTACTGTCAACACTGAAAAAAGTTTCAATTTGACAGCAAAATCCCCATTAACAAAATGATCCGCCATTTATTAAATTCCTTTGTTACAAAAAATGTGATAAATGAAGAACCGCTCTAACGATTTTGTGCAAACTTCACATAAACCATCTACTAAATAGTCCAAACAATGCCTAAACATTTGGTTTGGATAGGAGAGCCCGTTCTTGAGTTATAAAATTACAACGAAAATTGGCATTGATTTTTATATATATAGATAACTACAAATCATCATAATAATTCAGATAGGCCCTCTTAGTGATTGCTCGTCTATTGTTGACTGTACCTACCCAACTGTACACTAGGTACTAAGTATACTATACGAAATTGGTTATTCCAAACCATAGACTGGGGAAGGTCAATAATTCGTTTGTCGTAAATTGCATCCGCTACTACAATAAGTTGCCGGAATCGGTCCTGATTTTACCCGACACTAAATTCAAACAGCTTATTAAGACCACCTTATGTAAAAAGGCTTACTACAGGACCGACGATTACCTTAATGATAAAAATGTATGGCAAATTCTCGGCACAGGATGTGAAGCACAGGCGTCTTATCTTTACAAGTAGTATTGTGGATATACATATTTAGACTTTATACAATATGTATATACACTCTATACTATGATTTTTTATTTTTTATTTTCTCTCTTATTTTGGTTGACATACCATTTTTTTTATTGTACATTGACATTCTTTTTATTGTATTATGATAATATTGTATGGCTATTTAAAAAAAAAGACCTATATTGACAGAGTTTCTTTCGGCATTTCTTCTCGTCAATGGTCATTCCGAAATGCTGGTAGATAAAAAAATATACCTAATTGTAAAAGACGTGTCTAAGACGTGCCCGCGAGGGCCCACAGAATAAAGAATTTTGACTTTGACTTTGACTTTGAAATCTACTTCTTTGTTTTAACGTTGATAAATTAAAAGCAGCTTGGAATAGGAGCTAAAGTCGAAGTACATATTGTGGCAAAAACACAAATAATTTGACCATCGAATATCACAACTTCTCGCCCTGTTATCTGTAGACAGATAGATAGAGATATGGTAAAAAAATCGATCAAGTGAAGTACCTGCCTTACTGAGCTCACTTCACCCGCGCTGAGAGTTTGGTATCTTTTTTTTTTATACTACGTCGGATGGCAGACAAGCATACGGCCCGCCTGATGTGAAGCGGTTATCGCAGCCATATTAACGCTCGCAACAAAAATATCGCTCGCGCGCCTCCTTCCTTGCTGGTGACCTCACTCGCTCGCAGGAACACAACATCCCTCAAGGGAACCGTTATTTGGCTGCGGTATTCTGTGAGGTGGAAGTACATTCCCCAGTCGGGTAGCTTACAATTACGCTCCTTACCTCTCTTTTCGCCAGAGCTTCGTTTGTCAGTCAGCAGGGTGCACCGCGTGCAGGTGAAGTTGGCTTTGGTTCAAAGATGTTGATAAACTACTTACACCCCATGTTGATGAACTACTTACACAATCAAGGGAGTTATTTATATCAATCAATTATATGTGTCAAGGCTGATCAAGGGAATTATTTTTTAATTATTAATAATCTCTAACATTGGCTCCCTTGGTCATAGTGTCACGTTGACGCCCTGTAATGTTACTCAAGAAGTTGCCTATAAAATGTAAATATTTATAAAAATAAAACAAAAGTACAAACATACTATCCAGCTGTAATGTTATAAAATTTTATGTTAATTTTTTGAAAAGAATGATTATAAAATAAATATAAATATAAATATATATTGTCACACAAATTACACAGCGCCATCTAGCCCCAAAGTAAGCGAAGCTTGTGTTATGGGTACTAGACAACTGATAAACATACGTAAATATTTTTTTTTTTTTGTAAATACATACATAAGATACCTAGAAAACACCCAGACCAAGACAAACAGACATGTTCATGCACACAAATGTTTGTCCCGTGTGGGAATCGAACCTACGAGCGTTGGTGTCGAAGCCGCGTCATTGACCGCTACGCCACCGAGCTCGTCAAAATCGAGAATAGTAAATTTTATGGAATTTCAAGTTCAAAGTGTAAGACAAAAGTTCAACTTTTACCCGACCGCCCTAAAAAAAGGTAACTTTCTACACGATTTCAAAATACTATGTACAAATTGTACCTATTTTTCGAATCAAAATGTTTGATGGTCGTCTTCAGCTTTAGGACCGCAGGGGGTTTACCGTCTAAGCTGAGGCAGTCGAGGCAGAACACGATCGGATTTTTTGTTTGCCTAAATCTAACTTCACCTTACATTAGTAAATAATAAATAAATAAATATTTCTAGACAATTTCTTCTTCTTCCGGTTCCTCTCCTATCGGAGGTTGGACAACATCACAGCAATTCTGACTTTTGATGCCGCTGTTCTGAATAAGGAGGTGGTACTGCAGCCGAACCAGTCATGCCCCCTTACCACCATCTCTTATTGCGACTCAATAATTGAATAGCTTGCGTGTTCATAGCAATGAATAAGCGACTCTATTGCATTTGAAATAGAGTCGCTTATTCATTGGCATGGATATGCAATCTATTCAGTTATTGAGTCGCAATAAGAGATGGTGGTAAGGGGGCTGTAAGTTTTTAAGCCACGAGTGTCGCCTTCTTCCCACGCTGCGTTTGCCTGCAATCTTTCCCTGCATAATGAGCTGAAGAACTCTGTATTTCTCATTTCGCATCACGTGTCCAAAGTAACAAAGCTTTCTTTGCTTTATAGAATTGAGGAGTTCTAGTTTTTTCTTCATCCTTTGGATAACCTCTACATTTGTTCTAGACAATTTACACAGCGCCATCTAGTCCCAAATTAACCGCAAAGCTTTTACTATGGGTACTAGACAACTGATAAATGTTTTTGTAAATACATACATATAAAATACCCAGACCAAGACAAACAGACATGTTCATGCACACAAATGTTTGTCATGTGCGGGGATCGAACCCGCGACCTCGGAGTCAAAGTGGCCATTGCTAACCAACCATTAGACCACCAAGCTCGTCAAAACCTTAAATTAGTGCTTAAAGGAATAAGCTTAACCAGTAGAGACCTCAGCGGTTGGAGCAAAAACGACTAACGCAGCCACGGCAGTCGCATGCATCTACTAACGGTAGTAGGAGGGTGCCGGCCGGCGCGGCAGTAGTTTTCATGAACTAATTGCTTAGAGACCAACTCAGTTTTCCCTGAAGTCGTTTCTTTTTTTAAGTTATCTGTTTTTCTGTAACCCTGTATTAGTTTTAATTTAATACGGACCCATAAAAATAACAATATTATTTCTTCACACAACAAATGTTTTTCAGTAACTTCATTACGTATAAAACTTTCAGATCTTAATGATTGCTCTTTTGTAAAAATGCCTTATGCAATGAACCCATCTGGAACCGACGGCGAATGGTTAATGCAAGTCACCGGCAGTTACAAATGGAATGGTTTAGATTTAGATATATTGAAATTTTAAATTGCTTCCTGATTTGATACAATTTTTAACCGACTATAAAAAAGGACTTTAACTCCGCCATTGCCGGTCCCAAGCCCGGATGAAAAAGGAGGAGGGTTAGCATAGAGAGGAACTACCTTGCTGTAAAACACATACGCCGAGCATCGGGCGGCGGTTAACTAACCCGACCCCTCTGTACATCACTGCACAGAGAGTGGCTTATAGAGGCCATGAGGAACTAAATCACCTCAAAAAATCTACCGTGGAAGGACCTGGGTGCCCACCATGCTGTATCAGCCCAAGAAAACCCCCAATGGACGCTACAACTAACGGAACTATTTTGTTGGACGATCCGGCTAACCACCGGCGCCGTTCGGTTTCCGGGCCGGGCGGTGTGAAATTGGCGACCGAAGCCGCTACTAGGATGGATCACCAGGCCCTAGACAGTGGTAATGCTACTGGTGCCATAACGAAGAAGATCTCAATCAGAAAACACCGACGTATTGCCACCTGGAACGTCCGTGGATTGCTGAGTCCAGGGAAACTGGACATTGTGGAAAGAGAAGCTGAGTCACATCATCTGACAATACTGGGAATGGCCGAAACACATATGAGAGGACAAGGACACTATAACACCTCTAATGGAAACACTGTTTATTTTTCGGGTCCCACAAACTCTAGCACCAATGGAGTCGCCATTTGGGTCCCTCGCGACCTAAACAATTATGTTCTCGGTTACAATCCGGTATCAGATATGATAATAACTTTAAAACTTCATACACGACCCTGCACTTTGAATATCGTCGTCATATACGCTCCTACATTAGCCTCAGAAGAAAACCTGTGTGATGAATTCTACTCGAAACTGGAAACAACCCTTAATAAAATACCGAATCGAGAGATAACTTTAATGATCGGTGACTGGAATGCGAAAATAGGCAGTACACAGGAAGATGATCACATCAGGGATGCAGTTGGAAAATATGGTCTGGGAGTCAGAAATGACAGGGGGACTAGACTTCTGGAATTTTGCATCGATAGGAAACTTACGATCATGAACACATGGTTTCAACAGCATCCTAGACGTCTCTATACCTGGATATCCCCTGGCGACCGCTGTCGTAACCAAATCGATTACGTGATAATTAACAAACGATGGAGAACGTCAATCACGAACGTAAAGACCTTTCCGGGTGCGGACTGCGGATCTGACCACTGTCTTCTGGTGGCAAATTTCGCCTTGCGCTTGAAAGTCATCAAGAAAAGGTGCGCTAGTCGCCCACCTTCTTTGCTGCCGCTGGAACAAAACCTTTTCAAAAGCGCAATGGACAACTTAATTAAGGAGAAACCACCGTCTGCAAACGCAGATGCGAACGAACAGTGGGAACATTTAAAGGAACAAATATGGGAGACAGTCAGGGGAATCACCAATAGTAATGTTTCACCACCTAGACGCAAGCAAACGTGGATCTCTCCTGGTACTTGGAAACTGATACAGGATAGAAAAGATCTTAAGTCCAGGGGGCTGGTTAGTCAGCAGGATAAAACCAAGTACTCAGAGCTGAGTAGGATAATACAGCGACAGTGCCGACGCGATAAAAACAATTTCGTGGATCATATCTGCCAAGAAATAGAAGAACATGCGCACAAAGTACAAAGCTCTGACCTTTTCAAAAAAGTGAAACTGCTCTCAAAACAGCTCAAACCGAGAACGTGGGTGATCGAGGATGAGGATGGTACAACGCTCCATGACGTAGACGCAATAACAAATAGATGGCGAAACTATTGTGAGGAATTATACAAGGACCCACACGACGGACGACCACCACATGACGGATCTCTCTGGTGCGAATTAACGTTGGAACCTGACATTTTACGTTCAGAAATCACAGCTGCTATAACCGCGCTCAAGAATAAAAAAGCCCCCGGATCTGACCAATTGACAGCAGAGTTGCTGAAAGCATTGGGATCTGCAGGAATAGACGCCATTCACAAAATCTGTAATACCATTTGGCGCACTGGAGATTGGCCGTCTGATTGGACAAAATCTATTGTACTACCATTGCATAAAAAGGGCTCCACCTCTAAATGCGATAACTACAGAACTCTAGCGCTAATATCGCATGCCAGTAAAGTGATGTTGCACGTTATTAACAACCGACTGCGCCATTTTTTGGATTGTCAAATTCCTCAGGAACAGGCCGGTTTTGTGAAGGGAAAAGGCACTCGCGAGCAAATATTTAACATACGTCAGCTGATAGAAAAGTCTTACGAATTCAACACACCCATCATCTTGTGTTTCATCGATTACAGCAAGGCCTTTGACTGTGTGGTTTGGTCGGATCTATGGAGAGTGCTGGATGAAATGGGAGTGCCGCAACACTTGGTGGAGCTCATTCGTACACTTTATTTGGACAATCGAGGTGTCGTTAAGATTGAAAATACGATGTCGAAACCATTTAGCTTTGGTAAGGGCGTGAGACAGGGCTGCATTTTGTCCCCTATTCTCTTCAATATCTATGGAGAATATATCATCAGACGGGCATGTGAAGATTGGGAGGGAGGTGTCACAATAGGTGGTACCAAGATAACAAATCTCCGTTATGCAGATGACACTACACTTTTAGCTGCAAATGAAACAGAAATGGCAAATCTCCTTGCCCGAATTGAGAATGTTAGCTTGGAATTAGGTCTCAAAATAAACCACACCAAAACAAAGCTAATGGTAATAGACCGTACCAACAAACTGGAGCTAACAGGAGCGCTTACCCTTGACATGGTCGACGATTTTGTATATTTGGGATCTAATATAAGCAGGACAGGGTCATGTGAAAAAGAAATAAGGAGACGTATCGGGATGGCCAAAGGTGCAATGGCTCAACTGCACAAAGTTTGGGGTAGCCGTGATATTGCGCGTAAGACCAAAGTGAAACTAGTTAACACGCTTGTGTTCTCTATATTTGCTTACGGAACTGAAACGTGGACCCTGAGAAAGGCTGACCGTGACCGAATTGACGCTTTTGAGATGTGGTGCTGGAGGAAAATGCTTCATATTCCTTGGACCGCCTTCCGCACCAACGCGTCTATTCTGCGAGAGCTAAATATAAAAACAAGTTTATCTACCACCTGTCTCCGCAGAATACTTGAATTTTTCGGTCACATCGCTCGAAAGGATGGTCATAACCTCGAACAACTTATGGCAACTGGCAAGGTTGACGGCAAACGACCAAGAGGCCGCAGCCCGATGAGATGGTCTGACCAGATCCGCACATCTCTGGACTCAAATCTCCACAGTGCCCTCCACGTTGCGAAAGATCGCAATAGTTGGAGAAAAATTGTTAGAAGGAAGATGTTTCTATGTGGGAGTCACGACCCTCAGTAATGAGGTATACGACGCGAGGAGGAGGATAAAAAAGGAAGAGGTTCTCAATTCGGCTGTATTTTTTTTTTATGTTGTTACTTAATTACTCCGTGATTTTATAAACCGATTTGAGAAAATCTTTTTTTATTTGATAGAGTATACCTACTTCCCGATTGGTCCCATATTGTTCTCATCATCATCATTATCATCATTAGCCTGTATCTAACAACTGTTAGGTTTGTTATTTCATTACTCTGTCATTTACAATCCGATTAAAAAAAACTTCTTTATTTGTTAGAGCATACTTCCAGATTGCTCCCATATTTTTTTCATCATCATCATCATCATCAGCATGTATCTACATACATAAATGTAGAGTAATGTTTGGACACAGAATAATATACTCTAACAGAAGATTCACTTCCGATACAATTGGAATAATCACAATTAAAATATCAACCTTCGATACGCGCTAATACCACACTAATACGGTCCAAAATAATTCGCCAGCTGCACTCGTACCCGAGTCTTTCAGCGGAAGGGACAATCGAAAGTAACCCCTATATCTAACGCGTTACGATCGACAGCCGCTGCTTTTACAAAATGGTTTGTCTCAGCCTTGACGTAACGCGACAGCGTGTCGCTCATAGGGTTGAACCAAAACGCTCGCGACCGAGCCGCGTAGATAGGTATAAATACATACGCTTGTTTATTAATGTTCAATACATATACTTAAACTACCAAAAATTGTAGTAGGTTTATGTGTGTGTACATTTATTACTCTGTTGTACTTTATATCATACTCTGTGATTATTAAGTACATAGATAGGTACTTAGTAACAATAATGTTAGGTAATGTTGACACTGATAGAATGTATAATTTTAGTGTAAGTTTTAACAGGAATCATGACTGTACGTACTTACAGATCAGGTTTACTATTCACGTTGTCCCAATAATAGCTCGGATGTATCTTTAACACGGAAAGTATTTGTAACATTGGTGTAGGTATGTATTTTAGTCTATAATCTACTAAAGTCATAATGTCAGCAGAACTCACGCGCCGATAGATTAATTAGCGTACATTTTTAACAGGTGCGAGTGATCGCCCGTGGCACTCACACACTGCCTAGGTATAACCATAAATCATTATCTTTAAAATTTGTGTTCGTGCATCCGAATGCAGAATAGTAACGCTTTTGTTTAACCATCTTGGTCGCGTCGCATAACGCGTGCGAGAGCGCGCGTGAGTGACACTCGACTAAATAAAGCTGCCGGCAGCGTCGGGCTTGTAGGTAAATAACTCGGCCGAATGGCGAAGTGACACAGGCCTGGTTTGGAGTCTGTTTTTTTTTGTTAAAATTATGTTAAAGAATAACACAAATAGGAGGACGCCTGTAGCGCGATTCTTTTCTACAACCGATTCTGCGATTTGAATTGATGGTAAAAAAAAAATTGTTGAAAAATCATTTGAAGTTCGCAAGGCAATTCTTCTACGAGGCGATCCTGATTATCTAATGATAATGCTTTTTATACTAACTAGCAAATGCGAATCGTGCCGTCCGAAGCACGAAGGGCACGTTTCCCAAACCTCAAGCCCAGAAATATAAGCACTATGGATAACTGATAAAGTACTTTAATACATAAATATAACACATAGAAAACACCCGGAACAAGACAAACAGATATATTCATGCACAAATGTTTGCCCTGTGCAGGAATCGAACCTGAGACCTCGGTGCCTCGGAGTCAAAGCAGCCATTGCTAGCCATTATACCACCGGGCTCGACAAACTTAATAGGCTATTTGACAATGTTCAAAAGTTGTATAAATTATTTAACAATATCGTAAAATACACGAAACTATAAAGATCTGCAAACTTTCATTCTAATATCTCCCGTCCGACTTATTTTAGAGTCGATCAAAGTTTGGCGGGAAAGCCCATTTTAAAAGTATGAAATTATAAAAAAAAATATTTCCATTGGAGAAGCAATAAAAAATACTATAACTTTTATTATGATACTAATTACATAAACGTAATATTTAACACAGCTGTCGTACAAATTTCTGTTTTGATGCCTACAAAATACAAACCTGTGACATCATAACTCAGTAGCCTTTTGTATGGAGCGTTTTCGGGAAAGTCCAAAATTGTGATTTTCAACATATCTCGAGAGATTTTTGTGCTATCGAAGTAATTTTTCCGCCTATGGTTATATTATTGAGACGTCCCTACATATCAAACCGAAAATAATGTTGGTCAAATAGCCTATTATGTACTTATTAGGATTTACGATGTTGATTAGTTAAATGTTTAAAACGTACAGTGCTGTAAATAATATTAAACAACACAATACCGTTGAGTGTCTTTTTAGTAGGTATCAAAGCGGACACCACTATGAGCGCTCGGGTATCAAATCAAAAAGAGGAACATAAACTATGTATAATATAACTTCCTTTTAAAAACGGAAGTTCATAAGATATAATTATGTCTCCATGACATTTTAACTCGTTCGGAAAACATTAAAATTTATTTTTTCACTGTAATCACATAAATGTCTCAACAGACAATTACATTTGTCCTAGACACAGAAAGTAGCGCCACTTTCGCGGCTACTAGGGCCTTAAAATCTACTGTACAGTCAGCCAAGAAAGTGGTCGTATCAATTTTGAACAAACTTGCTAACAAAAGTAAAAGGTTGATTTTTTATTATTTCTGAGAGCGGAAATAGACCTTCTGAATTTGAAAAGTAGAAACGAATGTCAATACAATATAATGCATTACGTAATGCAATACAATATAATACACGTTCATCAGCCTGTGTCTACCCACTGCTGGATTCATCAATACTTTCCACCAGATACGATCCTCTGCCTTTCACATCCAACCGCATTTTTAAGGTCGTCAGACTAACACCACATCTGCCCCCTTACCACCATCTCTTATTGCGATTCAATAACTGAATAGAATGCTTATTCATACCAATGAATAAGCGACTCTATTTCAAATGGAATAGAGTCGCTTATTCATTGGTATGAATAAGCAATCCATTCAATTATTGAATCGCAATAAGAGATGGTGGTAAGGGGGCTGTATTGCTTGTACCACTCTTCTTAATACTGTGCTTGTACTATGGGTACTAGCCAACAGATAAATGTACCTACATACTTAAATATTTTTTTTTTGTAAATATAAATATAAATAAATTAATATTATCAGACAAATTACACAGCTCCATCTAGCCCCAAAGTAAGTGAAGCTTGTGTTATGTATGGGTACTAGACAACTGATAAACATACTTAAATACATTTTTTTTTTGTAATTACATACTTATGATACATAGAAAACACCCAGACTAAGACAAACAGACATGTTCATGCACACATGCATTATGTTTGCCTTGTGCGGGGATCGAACCAGCGACCTCGGAGTCAACGTAGCCATTCGACCACCGAGCTTGTCGACGTCGCCGCGTCGTAAGTTGTGGAATGAATACCGAAATTCTCCCAGTAGCCTATACTGAAGAACTTGGGCTGTACAAAATGAAATACTTCACAGCCACCCCTGACCCTGACATTTAGTACTTCGTCCTAGACATAGTGAGGTACAGGAAGGAACCTTGTCGCTACCAGGTATCAGTCGCGACGATAATTGCACGATATACGATAATTAATATAACAGCACCTATTCTCTAGAGTCTAGACCAATGTTAAGTAGTTTATAACTAAATATGATGATGAATTTGATGAGAAATTTGACAAGTTAGCGGGTTCGATCCCCGCACAAGACAAATGTTTGTGTGCATGAACATGTATGTTTGTCTTAGCATTTTCTCTTTTGGTCTGCGGACCCTCAATCTGACCCCCTTAATAAAAACACAGGAATAAATTTAGGACAACATGTTTTAGTACTTTTTTTTTATATGAGAGGGTGGCAAAGGTGGTGAGCATGTGGGTCACCTGATGGAAAGCAATCACCACCGCCCATGGAGAGCAGCAACTTCCGAGGGTTGCCGATCCGTTACCAGCCTATTCTCCATCCTTTCCTTCTTTCTGGTGACCGCACTCACTCGCAGGAACACAACAACCCTCAAGGGAATTGTTATTTGGCTGCGGTATTCTTTGAGGTGGAGGTACTTCCCCAGTCGGACAGCTTAAAAAATTCGCTATGCCCTACCTCTCTTTTCGTCAGAGCCTCGTTTGTCTATCAGCACGGTGCACCACGTGCAGGTGAGGTTGGCTTTGGTTCAAAGATGTTGATGAACCAAGTGGTTCATTGTATTGCAAATGTAATTCGTTTTCAGTTTTGGAGTGTAAGTACACCCCAAAACTGAAAACGAATTGCATTTTTATGAAATTTAAAAATATTGTATTAATGTGAAGGTTGGCGCTGCCTTTATGCAAGTCTTTCTGGCATTACAATTTATTCAAATGTTCATAGATAAGGTAGCGGACCCCCATACACATAATATACTCGCGGATTGTTATTATATTTATTATTTATTTAATTAAATAATTGTACATTGTCATGAAAACCTAACGAATGTGCAAAATTTCAGCACAATCAGACACTGGAAAATGGATTTAACTTTAATAATCTATCTTATATATATAAAAATCAATGCCACTTTTCGTTGTAATTTTATAACTCAAGAACGGGCTTACCTATCCAAACTAATATGTTTATGCTTTGTTCGGACTATGTAGTAGATGGTTTATGTGAAGTTTGCACAAAATCGGTGAAGCGGTTCTTCATTTATCACATTTTTTGTAACAAATGAATTCAATAAATGGCGGACCATTTTGTTAATGGGGATTTTGCTGTCAAATTGAAAGTTTTTTCAGTGTTGACAGTACAAGCATGTTGTTATGTCATTCATGCGGTCATTTCATTTTGGACGTGCTTCAACTTTATGTTGCCTGTTCCAGAGTCGGTAGTTTATTCATGCTCAAAATGGAAAAAACAAAAAATATTGTTTATCCAAATGTTTTGGATTAAGTTTTAAAATAGCTAGCAATTAATAAAATATTTTATTGTTTGAATAAATGAATTTGATGTTCTAATTAAATTTTTTTAGTATTTCACTTTATACGTAGCGAAGCACGTACCGGGCCGCTAGTTTAGTATATATTATCAAACTCCGCCAACCCGCAGCTGAGCAGCGTGGTGGAGTATGCTCTAAAACCCTTTCGATTGAGGGGAGACCCGTATCCCAGCAGTGGGATGAATAAGAGTTGACGAAGAATATTATAAATACTCTTTTACTTCCTGCACAAGCTTAACAAAACAACATATTTTGTGTGGTCACAAGTAAAATACTTAACACATAAGGTTCTGAGACATCTTTTTTTTATTATACTACGTCGGGTGGCAGACAAGCATACGGCCCGCCTGATGTGAAGCGGTTACCGTAGCCATATTAACGTAACGCTCGTAACATATATATCACTTGCGCGCCGACACCCCCGCTGCCAACGCAGCATCTCCTTCTTTTCTGGTGACCTCACTCACTCGCAGGAACACAACAACCCTCAAGGGAATTCTTATTTGGCTGCGGTATTCTGTGAGGTGGAGGTACATTCTTCAGTCTGGTAGCTTACAATTACGCTTCCTACCTATCTTTTCGCCAGAGCTTCGTTTGTCAGCCAGCATGGTGCACCGCGTGCAGGTGAAGTTGGCTTTGGTTCAAAGATGTTGATGAACCACTTACACCCCAAAAAGATACGACCTAAGGCGACCACGACACTACCTAGGGCGGCGAAAACATGGCCTAGGGCGGCCATGAGTACAAATCCGCCTCTGTGCAGTGATAAGATGTTGCCGAAATATATCTTCAAGAGAAACTACAGAACAATTACACTTTTACTTTAATACTGCTAACATTGAAATCCTTCCTTTTGGCTTTGCTGTAGTCGGGTAAAGAAATAATAACACAAATATCGAGGTCATATAACAATCAAATCAATCCCATATAAAGTTACGGAGCCTCGCGCGAACCGACTTACATACAGCATTCGTACCTCTTACGGAAAGTAATTTAAAACCAACTTCATTTTACTATCAATCCCGAACATACGAGTACTATCTAGTCTTTATTACGTAGAGGTAAAGTTTAAAATGCGTCGTGTGTGTATAAGGTGTGTGTATGTATAAAGTTGTGTGTATTACATTGCCATTTGTGATGGTCCAATGTCAGAGCGGAAGGAAATAAGGTCACACGAGCTTATACTATCAATGTGTTTGTTATTTGTACTTGTATGTGATGCGGGTTTGCTTGTCATGTTGTTCATATTTTATTATAATATACCGACGGTCCCTATATATAAAGAGACATGTCAAAAATTGCATATTTTTTTTATTGCATAAATTGCTATAGATTGTCCGTAAAAAAACATTTTCTTTTTTTTATTGATTGTATACAATTTTAAAAAGTAAGAAATTAACTCATTTGTCCAATAATAATATTCTTTAATTACTAAATCGTAGTATAAGCAGACATGTCTGAAATGACATGTCGCTTTATACGTAGGGACCGTCGATACATTCGCTTGAGTTGGGTCCAAACAGCAAGCCAGGACTTCTGACTTCTTCTTAGATTGGTTCTTCCAGACAGGCGTAAAGGGGTTTTAAAGGTTTGAGAACGTCAACGTCTGTGTAACGCCTCTAATGTCGCCTGCGTGCATTGGCTATAATGCGATGACTACTTGCCATCAGGCAGATCATATGCTTGTTTCCCACTCCAGTATTATAAAAAAAAACACATTCAATTTTATGAAATCTTTTGACGTTATAACGTTTCATAAATCGATGAACACTGGCTGCACGCACGAAAAAGCATGACTCATTGTCACGTTCCGCCTGAGCCGAGCGTGCAAGCGAGAGCGCAGAACAAGCGATAGAGGGGTACTATCGGCCTAAGCGTTCGGCTTGTGACGCATCTATTTCTCTTTCACTCCATCGGCCTATGTTTTCTTATGACGTTATCACGTAAAATTATCGTCCGTAAACCGAATTTACAGACAACCATTTTTTTTTTATCTAGTCCCAAACTAAGCAAAGCTTGTACTATAGGTACTAGATAACTGATATTATACTTTAATACATTTTTTTATAAATACATACTACATACGTCAAGGTGAGTGTAACGCCTCTGGTGTCGGCTACGTCCATCGGCTGTAAAGCGATGACTACTTGCCATAAGGCAGATCTGCATGTTTGCCACTCCATGGTTAATAATAAAAAACACATTCAATATTGTTAAATCTTATTGATAGGGCTACATTCGGTTAAATTCGGCACATCCTCACAGCAGAAGCATAGTGATATATAGCAATCGTTGCAGCCTATGGACGATTGCAACACCAGAGGTATCACCCACTTGCTAAAACAGCCCTGAAAAACCCCATCACACGTATCTTGAAGAACTCTCCTTCGGAAACCTCGGCAGGGAGTTCATTCCACTACTTAAAAGTTCACTGAAACATACCTCTCTGGAACCGCACAGTACGTAATCACTTCGGCACTAATGTGTGAGAATGAATTACCTGTCGATGGCAAGCGGTGCGACTGTAGAAGAACGCTGTAGGCACCATGTCCAACAACTCCTCTGAACACATTGTACAATCGGTTGAACACACAAAGGGACGCAATATCTCTTTCCAGACTTAAACATTCTAAACCGTCTATCAGTTTAGTATATATAGTAGTAGTGTATCAGTTCAGGACAAGCTCGGTGGTCGAATGGTTAGCAATGGCCACTTTGACTTCGAGGTCGCGGGTTCGATTCCAGCACAAGACAAACATTTGTGTGCATGAACATATCTGTTTGTCTTGGTCTGGGTGTTTTCTATGTATTATAGTATGTATTTACAAATAAAAAAATGTATATAAGTACATTTATCAGTCGTCTAGTACCCATAACACAAGCTTTGCGCTTAATTTGGGACTAGATGGCGCTGTGTAAATTGTCCAGAAATATTTATTTATTTATTAGTTTGAGATTACTCGACCATCTTGACATCAACGTGTGAGTCCCCTGATGAAATCCCTGCCAATGGCAACCGGTGCGACTGTAGAAGGAGGCCGAGGGCATCATATCAAACGGGTAACATTAAAGTTTTAAAATGGCAACCGAGGATCGAAAATGTAAGGACGACGATCTAATATAGATCGTAGGAAGCCGATGGAGACAAACAGCACAAAACAGCCCCACCGTCGAAGCTGAAGCCAATTATCATCGGACTTTTTGATTGCGAATATTAGATCTTAGGTTAGCCGTGTGTTTTCCGGCAGACTAGAATAGAATCACTCCGTGGATGTCGTACAAGGCGACCGAGGGAAATACGTTTTCAAACATCGATCTGCCCCCTTACCACCATCTCTTATTGCGATTCACTATAACTTATAACTGAATAGAATGCTTATTCATACCAATGAATAAGCATTCTATTCAGTTATTGAATCAGTTATTGAATCGCAATAAGAGATGGTGGTAAGGGGGCAGGCCTCCCCAACCCGTCTGGCCAGCGTGGGGAGTGTAGGCCAAAACCTCCTTTTGTCTGAGACGGACGAGAGAGGGTCGTGCTCCTGTATTGGAGACTAAAATGACCTGATGATGATGATGATGATGATAAGATCATGGAATAATGGAATAAATGGAATAATAATTTTATTTCATTTTCTTACAATTTCAAATACATAGTTTCGTGGTGGGAGTCCTCTTTTGAGCAAGTTTTGCTCGTGTTAGAGGACTCCGCTCTTCCATATTTCTTTATATAATTTTACATTTATTTACATATATATATATATTTCATTCAAAGATTCATCAATCTAAAATATTAAAATATAAATTTAGATCATCATCATCATCATTTAAGTTATTGACAAACATCTTCAGCTTACTCGGTAGAGCTCCAGGGTTTCTTCCAGCTGAGCTGAACATAATTAGCAACTATCTAAGCAGTAGTTTCATTTTCGCATTCAAAAATTCCGATGGTCATCGACTTCATCTTTGGCGGTAGGGCCCCGGATCATTATTGACGTGAATATGTCTTTAAAATTGCTTCCATAAAATAGCAAAGGCAATTCAAAAAACCCGGCCAAGTGCGAGTAGGACTCGCGCACGAAGGGTTCCGTACCATTATTTATAAAAACGGCAAAAAAAAAAAACACGTTTGTTGTATGGGAGCCCCTTAAATATTTATTTTATTCTGTTTTTTAGTATTTGATGTTATAGCGGCAATAGAAATACATCATTTGTGAAAATTTCAGCTGTCTAACTATCACGGTTCATGACATACAGTCTGGTGACAGACGGACGGACGGACGGACGGACGGACAGCGGGGCCTTAGTAATAGGGTTCCTTTTTAACCTTTGGGTACGGAACCCTAAAAACGAATTCAAAATAAGGGGATGCAGTTTGGTGTTGCAGATACAAATTTATCATCTTCATCCAAAATGCAATCACACTACTGCATAGATGAAGAATCGAAGAATTTATTACGTTGAGTAAGGACTATGGAACATCTCGTGCGGGGGAGGGGGAAGCGCTACCATTTTGAGATAATTTTAGTGTATATAACGTATTCACGTACCTACAGCCTCACCCCATTTTTAGTTTAATGCTTGATTTCGGCCGACTTGCCACAATATTATATTTGTAATATTCTAAATATAAATATTTTTAAAATAAAAAAGATCACCTTCCCCACCTAGGCAGAACTCGAACCCACGACCCCTCGACTACCGGTCGAGTGCTCCCTGTGCTTAGTTATTTAGTAGTGTCATACGTAATAGGTAGATGGCACCACACTGTGAATTCACAGCAGTAAATATAAATGCAATTCGCCGCCGTCGCAAATCTTCCTAGTAGCTCAGTTGGAGTGAGCACTCGACCGGTAGTCGATGTGTCGTGGGTTCGCATAGGTAGGAGGTAAGTTTTCCATGTTTAAATATTTACAAAACCGTTCGTTGTGGAAGTCTTTGGTTGAGGCCTGTGTATAGCAAGGGACGTCTTTTGGCTCAAGCAATGATGATGACAAAAGTCTCATTTCAATCCGTCCAACAAATCGACCCCTCTGTACTACGGGAATCCATATAAAACAGGGACCATAACATCTTGGATATTCGAAATTCGAACCTCGTGATTAAGTTTAAAAAATTCAGTACCAACATGAACTGTTCGCTCTAAAAGTGATAAAGTAAATCGATACAATAATCAGCAATTAAATCCAATGACATCATTTGACAGAGTGCAGATATCGAATGGAAAGCCAGCAGAGCCAGGAGGTCCCGGCCTGACATGTCACTCACGTACTCGCGATACTTTCAATGCCGAAACTTAAGGTCAAGATAACACATGCTTAAAGGCTTGTTTGTTGGTACAAGCCACTAATTTAAAGCGACAAGTGACAGGGGACAGTAATGTCATGGACATTTGTATAAAATGTCTAGGGTTATGGAAGAGTAAGGTAGTACACTATATCGGGGACTTACACCCCAAAATAAAACACTCTGAAATGTTAATTTACTCTACAAATGTAAATTAACACTTTATTAATCCCCTGACCAAGCAAAAACCTTTCTCCTGCTTCATCACCAAACCCTGATCACCATTTATTTAATCATCTGTCCATTTCAGGCCATTATTGTGAAACCAAACATTACATCTCTGCTGTGTGCGTAAAAGGGTATTCACCAGACGCCTCGTGATACTGCAGCGCCAGTCCATGCTCCAGGTTCCAGCTAACAGACCTATGGAAGTTGCTCAATCTCTTTATAAAATAAAAAAGTTTACCATTTTCAAACGATTAAACACATATTCTTGAATCTTAGCTAAAAACGCTCTTTATGAATTCAAATCCTTTCAAATAAAAAAAATCAAAATCGGCCATCTTTTTAGCAGTTACGATGAAACAGACAGACTTATGACACCTCCCCTTTTTCATCTCAGGGATACTAAACACATGCAAAACTTTTCATACTTTCAATCTCACAAATGTCACAATTGATATTGTCGTATATGGAGCATAATCAAACTTTAATTAAACTTTAGAAGTTTAATTAAACAGTAATTAAGTCTGAAAATTATGACTGAAAATTGAACAAACTAGGGATAGTCACTGTCACAATATACGATTTTCAGTCAGTTCATAATTTAATCTCGATGCTACTGATTCGAAGTTGAGGCTCTCGATAGGTAGCAGCGACGGGCTATTCTCATTATCAACGATGAAGAGGTCACCAAGGCCCTAGAACCTTTTTAACTTCCAAGAGACATTAGTTCCATAAATGTATTTTATCACCTCTACCGTGGTGAGTGCTCTGAAGAACTGTTTTCCCTTATCCCACCTTTTCCCTTCTATCAGCAAACATGCAGGATTGCAATGTCATTATTCCACTATTGAGAACATCTCTTCGGGACTTCGGGTACTAAAAAGTTGGTCAACTCCTACCTCTGTCGCACCATTAACAAGTGCAACGCCTTGCCGGTACATGTGTTTCCTCCTTTCTACAACATGGGATCCTTCAAACAAAGCTTGAAGAAGCACCTCGCCAGCCAACATCAGGCAGCGTCAACTGACAGAATACTGTTAAGACTAGACAGTCTTTAGTTCCGCTGCAATTTGGACTCCTTTTTTCGCTTACCATCAGGGAAAGCAGAGCCACTATGCTGGCCTATTATAAAAGAAAAATGGGGTAGAGCTGTGTCATGGATTCGGCCGTGTGTTTGTACGTGAATA
This sequence comes from Hypsopygia costalis, assembly GCA_937001555.2. Classification (NCBI taxonomy): domain Eukaryota; kingdom Metazoa; phylum Arthropoda; class Insecta; order Lepidoptera; family Pyralidae; genus Hypsopygia; species Hypsopygia costalis. The sequence goes on along the minus strand of OW443349.2, from coordinate 18,577,740 downwards.
CGTTATATGCACTAAAATTGTCTCAGAATGGCAGCGCTTCCCCTCCCCCGCCTGTGATGTTCCATACAATATCCTTACTAAGCGTAAAAAAATCTTTGATCCTTCATCTATACAGAGTGGTGTGATTGAATTTTGGATGGAGATGATAGATATGTAGCTGCAACACTAAACTGTATCCCCGGTTTTGTTATTATCATTCATTTTTTTGAATTGCCTCCCTATGGATTCCTATGGATCCCTTGATTTGATTTGATTTTGATTTGATTTGATTATGGAAGCAATTTTAAAGGCGTATTCCCGTAAAAAATCGGCTAAATTTCACACTACGATGAAGAATAATTAGGAGGATTGACCTTCTGATGTGAAGCGGTTACCAAAGCAATATAAACGCTCTCAACATAAAATATTGCTTGCTACAATCCGCTGCCTCTTATGACTCGTACCACAAAATCAGATCGAGCTTATTTATCGATCTTTAGCCGAATGTGAACGAGATTTTTTTTTATTATTACTTCAGCTAATTGGGTCAAACTTAATTAAACTTTGAATTTGTGTTAAGTCACAAATATCCTTGAAAAAATCGAGAATATAGACATATTTAACTTATTGTATACTAGCTTCCACACGCGGCTTCGCCCGAGTTTACATTTTTTTTTAATAAAAAGTATCCTATGTTCTTCCTAATACCTTTGAGAATATGTGTACAAAGTTTCATGATGATTGGTTAAGTAATTTCGGCATGATAGCGTAACAAACAAACTTTCATTCACATTTATAATATTAAGTAGGGATATTTTTGTAAGTTTCCCTAAAAATATAAAATCTTTTAATTAAAATGGTAGAATAACGATGTGGATATGTGTCGTCTTAATAAGGTTATTTCTGGTATGTTTTTACTTAAAAAAATATATTTCACATTTTTTCACAATCAAATGATGCGAACAGCGTCAACGAAGCCTTCGTTTATCCTTTCGAATGTCTTCAAACTCACAAAAATAATAGGTATGTATATAGAAACTGGATAGCAACATGTCCATCTTAATGGTACAATACTCCTTGTTACAATACAAGTTGTAAGCTACGACAACTGATTTACATCAGGCGGGTCTAATGATTGTTTAGCACCCGACACAGTATTTAAAAAAAACAACTCTTGAAAGGAGTTTCGGAAGCAATTTTGCAAATTTGGGGTGTAAGTGGTTCATCAACGTCTTTGAACCAAAGCCAACTTCGCGAGCGTTAATATGACTACGGTAACCGCTTCACATCCGGCGGGCCGTATGCTTGTCTCCCGCTAGACGTAGTATAAAAAAAGCGGCCAAGTGCGAGTCGGACTGGCCCATGAAGGGTTCCGTAGCAGCAAGTAACATAATATAAAAGATACGATTTATGACGTATTAAAAAAAACTACTTACTAGATCTCGTTCAAACCAATTTTCGGTGGAAGTTTGCAAAAAAATATATGATGTACATTAGTACACACATTTTACCACTTTGGAAGTGTCTCTCGCGCAAACTATTCAGTTTAGAAAAAAAATATGATAGAAACCTCAATATCATTTTTGAAGACCTATCCATAGATACCCCACACGTATGGGTTTGATGAAAAAAAAATTTGAGTTTCAGTTCTAAGTATGGGGAACCCCCAAAATTTATTGTTTTTTTTTTCTTATTTTTGTGTGAATATGTTAATGCGGTTCACAGAATACATCTACTTGCCAAGTTTCAACAGTATAGTTCTTATAGTTTCGGAAAAAAAGTGTCTGTGACATACGGACGGACAGACAGACAGACATGACGAATCCATAAGGGTTCCGTTTTTTGCCATTTGGCTACGGAACCCTAAAAAGGAGTGTCGGAAGCAAATTCGAATGTCAGTACCATCCATTAATTTCAATACCATCAGGTGCAATCACACAACTTGTCATTATAGAACCATTAGTGGTATAACTAATGTATTCGGACATACAAAAACATTTATTAAAGTCTTATTAAATCCGATACTTTAGATATCATTGTACTTATAAAGTATTCAGTCAATATAAGCAATGACATTTGATAAACTAATGCATTATGTACCACACGACAAGAGTTATAGTGGTGATAATTTGATGTTATTAATGACTTTAAGGGTTTGTTGTAGGCACAATAGCGCCACTATAGAAAAATTATTGATAGTTTTTTTTTATCTTTTTTAATTTAGACCAGGTTTCGCCAATATATCAACGGATATATATCATGATATATATCAATTGATTTTTTCCTGTCTTCTGAACTAAAATTTTTGGAGATTTATGTTTACCCCGGCAACACGTAGCGAAAAACTACAATCAAGATTACATTAGATTGCTTCCCAAAATGGCAACCTCATTTAAAATTGGGGAAATCCCCTTTAACTTACCAGCACGCCTTTCTTGACGAACTTTTGGGGTAAGTGGTTCATCAACAATATCAACATCTTTGAACCACAGCCACTTCACCTACACGCGGTGCACCCTGCTGACTGACAAACGAAGCTCTGGCGAAAAGAGAGGTAGGGAGCGTAATTGTAAGCTACCCGACTGGGGAATGTACCTCCACTTCACAGAATGCCGCAGCCAAATAATAATTCCCTTGAGTGTTGTTGTGTTCCTGCCAGCGAGTGAGGTCACCAGAAAGGAAGGAGATGCTGCGTTGGCAGCGGGGGTGGCGACGCGCGAGCGATATTTTATGTTGCGAGCGTTAATATGGCTACGGTAACCACTTCACATCAGGCGAGCCGTAAGCTTGTCTGCCACCCGACGTAGTATAAAAAAAACTCCATACTTTAAAATCCTCGGAAAACCTCGGCAGGAGTGATTATGTACAGTACAGTTCCATGGTGGCGAATTTTTGCATTTCATATCTACTGATGTGAAGTCGCAATGTGCAAAAGCTCCTAATTACTTCGTGACGAAGGTTACGGAAGATAAAGTAATTATTATCTGGCGCCGTTAATTGGCAATTATTTACGTTTGTTAAAACAAATCAATTATTCATGTTTCTTCTTAATTGAATAAACAATAAAATAAACAAACACATTTAATTTGATGTATTATGCTATGGAGAGGGCTATGCTCTGAGTCTCTCTGCGAGATCGAATCAGAAATGAGGAGATCCGTAGAAGAACCAAGGTTACGGACATAGCCCAGCGGATTAGCAAGTTGAAGTGGCACTGGGTAGGGCACATAACACGGAGGACGGATGACCGATGGGGTCAAAAGGTTCTCGAATGGAGACCACGTACCGGCAAGCTCAGCGTAGGACGTCCACCCACAAGGTGGACAGACGACCTCACTAAGACCGTAGGATCGCGCTGGATGCAAGCCGCTTCCAACCGGTCTTATTGGAGATCTATAGGGGAGGCCTATGTCCAGCAGTGGACTTTCAATGGCTGAGATGATGAATTTGATGTATTTACTAGTGATCGGCCCCAGTTTTGCACGGTGCAACGATCTTGTAACATTCGTGATTTTTTCCTGATTGTGTGTGTGTGTGGGAAGGGGATATATAAAACGTAAGAACTAATTTTCGAATCAAAATATTCGACGGTAATCGGATTCAGCTTCGGCGGTAGTAGGTTCGATTAGGCTATTTGACAATGTTCAAAAATTATATAGATTATTTAACAATACACAAAACTATAAAGATCGTAACTCAGTAGCCTTTTGTATGGAGCGTTTTCGGGAAAGTATAAAATTGTGATTTTCAAATTAACATATCTCGAGAGATTTTTGTGCTATCGAAGTAATTCTTTCACCAATGGTTACATTATTAAGACATCCCTACATGTCAAACCGAAAAAAATGTTGGTCAAATAGCCTATTCCCACGGGATATCGGGATATGCGCGTATGAAGCCGCGGGAGCAAGGTTACTCATAAATTTACTTCTATTTCCACTCTTTTGGTCATAGGTACTGTACACATACGTTTTCGATCCCACGTCACGTAACAATAAAAAAATAACCTTCGACTTCCGGTGAATTTTAAGCAATAGGAAAACCTCATGGCTTTTTGGCGAAAACAAAATTCATAAGGAAAAAGTAAGCCTGTTCGGCAAAACGATTGACACACAAATAGCAACCTTCACCGAGTGGGGCATACCACTGGGCCACGTCACTGGCGATATTTAAATTGGATATTTTATAAAATGACTTGGACTAGCTAAACCAGTATACGGTCTTCCAGATGTGAATCAGTTACCTTTAGACATATTTTACAATATAAACAGTATGGATACGATCAGCCCCCTTACCACCAACTCTTATTGCGATTCAATAACTGAATAGAATGCTTATTCATACCAATGAATAAGCGACTCTCGACTCGATTTCGGCCCCGTAGGCTAGAATCCAGCCTGGTAACATATGCTCTTCAGTCCTGTAGTGGTATTGCAACTTGCTGGGGCAAGTTAAATACCACAACAGGACTGAACGGCAGTGGGCCGCACTGAACCGGGAACGCACTTTACACAAAACTAATTTGAAACTTATAATCGGCACGGTGGCCCACCTACATTCCCACCACTGTGTCTCCTGATTAACAGTGCCGACCACCAAAACACAAAGAACTATGAATGTCCATTATAGTCCCGGGGGTAAAACTACGACTGCGTTGGAACTCACAACGAATTTAATCAGAAGAAATTTGTAGGAGTAAGAAGCTTTTGGAATTGTATACCCCTCTTGTAAATGTGAGAGATGGCTAGTCAAGTGAATCTCATCTGCCGTGCACAACGGATTTTAATTGCCGTGATGTTCGCATATGCCCCGTCTATCTAATATATAATATGTCATCAGTATAATTATTTCCTTTCGTTTATAGAATACAATGCGAAAAAGAAAAGGATACGTATAAAGATTGGAGTAGCCGTGATATTGCGCATAAGACCAAAGTGAAACTAGTTAACACGCTTGTGTTCTCTATATTTACCCTATATTTCCCCAACCCGTTTGGCCAGCGTGGGGAGTGTAGGCCAAATCCTCCTTCCGTCTCGGACGGACGAGAGAGGGTCGTGCTCCTGTAGTAGTGGAGACTAAAATGGACCTGATGATGATGTTCTCTATATTTGCTTACGGAACTGAAACGTGGACCCTGAGAAAGGCTGATCGTGACCGAATTGATGCTTTTGAGATGTGGTGCTGGAGGAAAATGCTGCATATTCCTTGGACCGCCTTCCGCACCAACGCATCTATTCTGCGAGAGCTAAATATAAAAACAATATTATCTACCACCTGCCTCAGCAGAATACTTGAATTTTTCGGTCACTTCGCTCAAAAGGGTGGTCATAACCTCGAACAACTTATGGCAACTGGCAAGGTTGACAGCAAACGACCAAGGGGCCGCAACCCGATGAGATAGTCTGACCAGAACCGCACATCTCTGGACTCAAATCTCCACAGTGCCCTCCACGTTGCGAAAGATCGCAATAGTTGGAGAAAAATTGTTAGAAGGAAGTTCTAACAATTTTTCTCCAACTATTGCGATCACTACACAATAAGTGTGGGAGTCACGACCCTCAGTAAAGAGATATACGACGCGAGGAGGAGTATAGTATATAATACATAGAAAAACACCCAAACGAAAACAAATAGACATGCTCATTCACACACATATTTTTCTTATAATCTTTACTAATATTATAAATGCGAAAGTAACTCTGTCTGTCTGTCTGTCTGTCTGTCTGTCTGTCCTGCTTTCACGGCAAAACTACTGAACCGATTTAAATGAAATTTGGTACACAGATAGTTTAGAGCCTGAGGAAGGACATAGGCTACTTTTTAGTGCAAAAAATGGGTTGTAAGGGGTTAAAAAGGGGGGGTGAAAGGTTGTATGGAAGTATCGTTAATTTTAGAGCTAGAAGCTTGAAACTTATTTTTTAGGCTGTTGATTCGATATAAATAAATATGACATTCAAAGTTTGTAAAAGTTTTACCCACACGGGGGTCAAATAACAATAGGGAATAGGGGATGAAAGTTTGTATGGAAATATTCGATTTGCTTACTTTAGTAGATAAGTTATTAAATATTTTTTTTATTATTATTCATTGTTTTGTTTATTTCAATCGTTAAAAGTAGATTACTTTCGAATTTAATTAGATGTTATTACGTCATTATTTTTTGTTGCACATTTGGATGCTAGGCAAGTACCTAAGAACGGTAAGTTAATTGCCCTCACCAAATAAACAGTACTCTTTTGAGCGTTGTACAAACAAAGCATTTGACCATCTTCGAATGTAAACAAAAGATAAGAAAGCTTAATAGTTTTATGAATGAGTCTTTATGCCTTCGCATGCCGACTCAGTCAGAAGTCGCAATATCCGAAAGGGGTTTCTAGGAATCGGTTACAAATGGTTCATAAAAACAACTTCTTAAGTACAAGTGTAAAAAGTTATACTTAGTATAGAGATTTTGTTTATTTGGGTCAATAAAATTATTTAAATTTAATTCATTTGGGTTTATAATATTTTTTTAAATAGGTTTCTATACAATTAAATAAAATACTTAAATACGTTATTTTCATAATAAGAAGTTTTGTTTTCTGTGTTTACGGTTAAAAGCAAAATAAAGTGTAAATTGTTATAGGGGTATAGCGCACTCGGTTCTAAAACTACTACCATTGAACTTAGCTCATGAGGGCATGCCAGTATGTAACATTAGCAAAAGCAGTGAGCGCGGAAGAAAGTTGCAGCAGTGTAAGCTGTTGGTTGGGATGAATGTACAATGTTCCACAAAAGAGATATATAAGCACTAGATCGCACACTGCAACTCATATAAGTATTAATACGTATGTGTCTTATTTGTAAAATAATTAGCCGAATGCCCAAAGACACTATTCCACGCGGACGAAGTCGCGGGCACAGCTAGTAAATAATAAATAAATAGTATTAATTATAACAAATAAATATTTCTGGACAATTTACACAGCACCATCTAGTCCCAAATTAAGCGCAAAGCTTGTGTTATGGGTACTAGACAACTGATAAATGTACTTAAATACATTTTATTTGTAAATACATACTTATATATAATACATAGAAAACACACAGACCAAGACAAACAGACATGTTCATGCACACAAATGTTTGTCTTGTGCGGGAGTCGAACCCGCGACCTCGGAGTCAAATGATAAATAAACTATTTACAATTTTACTTTACAGAAATGGCAGGGCACAGTTACATGGCTACGGGGGCACAGTTACTAAACAATGAAGCTATAATTGCTATAAATAAACGATAAACATTACGTTCACCCTAATCATCCTTTTAGCTCCAATAATATCCATTTGTTTTTCTACAACTAGGTATAATTGCGATTCTCTTAGCATCCAAGGCTGTCCACGACCTAGGACAACTATAAATAAGGCTTATGCGTGTTTGTGTCTAGGAAATGACGCGGAAGTGAATAATATAGCGAGGCAAGGATGGGAGATAAAGTTGCGGCACCCTTCGCTCGTAATTTCCATATGTTTATACCTACATCGTGATAATCTTTGTTCTGCCGTGTTTATAAAGACGCGTGTTCACTAAGCACAATTTTCTACATTTTTTTTCGTGATACTTCTTATCGATAGAAGCCCATGACTCATTTGCACGTTCCGCCTGAGCAGAGCGTGTAAGCGAGAGCGCGGAACAAGCGATAGAGAGCCACCTAGGGCCTAAGCGTTCGGCTTGTGTGTACGCATATATCTCTCTTTCATTCCATCGGCCGATTTTTTCTTATGACGTTATCACGTAAAATTATCTCCGTAAACAGACTCCTGCACACATGTGCATCTTAAGTAAGCTTAATTATTATTAATTGCCAATTTAATACATCGATCGGCCATTATTTATAATGATCAGTTTATATTTACATAATATATAAACATTGGTATATAATAATTACTTTATATATGTTTATATATTTACCTCTCTTTTGGTAAATATAGTTGACAGGGTATACCACGTGTACCTAGGTGAAATTAACTTTGCCTCTAGAGGCGATGGACGTTGTGTAAAGCACATGCAAGCAATGCGTGCAGCTTACAAATACGGTGTGCCCTATCTCTTTTTTCTTTCGCTAGCCGGCAGGGTGCACCACGTGCAGGTTAGGTAGGCTTTGGCTGTAAAGGTCATGTTGAGCCACTTACACCTCAAATAACACTGTAATAGCCTCAAATAACACTGTAATAGCTCTCGAGCTTATTACAAGAATAACATAAATTAATAAGTCAATCAAAGTACACTATTATAACAGTAACACAATAACGTCGTAGGTAACAATGTATTTATCGCAATTAAATCGACTCGACAATAATACGACGCGGAAGTAAAACGGAAGGTAGTTATGTAAATAACGCATGTTAAGTGTTCTGCAACCATTTAATTTTATCTCGCTCGTTTTTTTTTATAGCAATCATGCTACAGCTAATGTAATTAATTACCAATACAACACAAGTAATTTCGAGTAGTTCGCGTTGGACTGGCAATGGGACATCTGAAACTAGCCCTATTTGTTATTCTGTGACCTAGAGTCCTGCCCCATAGAGTTGCTTATTCATTGGTATGAATAAGCATTTTATCCAGTTATTGAATCGCAATAAGAGTTGGTGGTAAGGGAGCTGGGGTCCTACTCCGAAGTATAGGGTGAAATTTCGGAATTAAATTAAATACTAATTAGATTCAATTGATATTGATACATGTGAATTAGGGTTGTAACGGAGCTTCGCTTCCGCCTCCGTTACTGCGGAAGTTCCGCAAGAAATCGTATCTTCGCCTCCGCCTCCGCCTCCGTACAATTTTTGCGGAGTTGTAACGGAGGTTTATTTACGTAATCATAGAACAATAACGCGCGATAAAAACTATTAGAAGACATCAATTCCAGATTTTGTGTTAATTTTGATTGACTAAAAGGTAATGTTTATTTATTTGTGTTGTATAATGTTTATTTTTGTGAAATGAAAACTTTGTACTTACTTAATAAGTACAAAGTTTTCATTTCAAATCAATATATATATATATAGTAATACTAAACTAAACAAATTTTTTTTCTATATCCACTTTCACCTTCGCCTCCGTTAACCTCCGCATCCGCGGAGGTGATACAGGTCGCCTCCGCATCCGCCTCCGCCTCCGCTAAGTAGGCCTCCGTTACAACCCTAATGTGAATCCTTTTTTTATCCAATTTGGTTATTAGCTCAGCATGGAGACTCAGCTTTGTGTAATGATAAGCGAAAAGAGGAGCTCAAATCGTAGCGACGACCGATTAGAGACTAGACATCAGTATTCAGTCGGTTGACACTGAATGAATGAATGAATGAAACATTTATTTGCACTGCCATTCTGGTGCTTCTTCACGCTTCAAATTCTGTCATCAGTAGGATGCTACATTATTCCTGAGTGACATAGGACTAAGCGCCCACGGGTCAGCTACTTATTTGGTGCAAATCGCTAAACTTCTTTATGGCGGCATGACGTTGGCCGAGGCGAGATTTTTTTTATATACCAGTAAAGTGGAAAACAAGCATACGGCTCGCCTGATGGAAAGCAGTTACCGTAGCCTATGAACGCCGCCAGGGGCATCACACGCGCGTTGCCGACTCCGGTAAAAACCTCTTCACGCCCTTTTTAAAGAACCCCATGACGTAGTCTCCTGAGAAAACCTCGTCAGGAAGTTCATTTCACATACTTGACAGTACGCGGGAGAAAACTTCTCTGGAACCGCGCAGTACGCGACCACTTATGCTCCAACCAACGTGTGAGGATGAATTCCCTGTCGATGGCGAGCGGTACTACTACTTTCTACTAGTTACTGGAATAATTTAAAAGAAAATTCGAAAACAAAAGGTACCTACTTTTCATGAATCTTACGTTTATTTACGCTGGTATCACAAACTACTGTACTTAAAACATATTACTCTTTAAACATTTAGAGTACTGGCACGGAGCCACGGGAAAAGCCATGTTATAAATTATGTAAAGCGGCGCGGTGCAACAATGCCATTGACACAGAACGCGCGAAACACGCGGCGGCGGCGCGACCTCGCGGGAACGCTGCCGGAGTGATAGCGGAGTACTGGCTGCATAACAACTTGAGAAAAAGAAATTAAATTAAAAAAAGTAATCATTATCATCATCAGCCTGTATTTATCCACTGCTTGATGTAGGCCTTCCCTAATGCCTTCAACCATATGCGATCCTCCGTTTTTCGCATCCAGCCGCATCTGGCCGTTCACTTGAGCACAGTATACTTGAGATCATCGCTCCATCTTAAGGAACTTCCTCCTTTTTTTCATATTTACCACTCGTTTTGCGATGAACGCTGGCTGCACGCACGATAAAGCATGACTCATTGTCACGTTCCGAATGAGCCAAGCGTACAAGCGAGAGCGCGGGACAAGCTATCTCTCTTCCACTCCAGCGGCCGATGTTTTCTTATGAAGTAATCACGTAAAATTATCGTCCGTAAACCGACTTTACATACAAGCAATTTTTTTATTTTTATAAGCGCCATATCAATATGGCGATTAGAGCGTATAAAAATAATAGTAAATGTAATAACGAATATGGAGAATCTCATATGCTGCTATGTTGAAAACAAAAAGCGTCCCTTCTACGGCAGTCTGGTAAAACATTTTAGTCGGATTCGAATAATAAATTGAATTTGGAAGGAGGAAATTCGGTGAAGAACCCAAGTTGATAATTATTAACAAAACTATGAAACTCACGAAGATTGGAACTGTTCGAAAACGAACTCTTCCAATTATGGAAGAAAATACTTTATAATATATAGATATATTATATCTTCTTTATGACATAAAAATATAATATACAAAGATTGTCTTGCCAACCGTACAGTTCCCATACTGCGCTGACCTTCCTCAATGTCGTTACTCGCTCCACGACAATAACAAATTAGGGCTGCCCACTTTTATTCTGGAAAATTAATTTGTCATACAACACAAGATAACATTTAAAGAGAAATTAATAATGTTTTAACCGACTTCAAAAAAGAAGGTGTATTAATACATCGATTTTTTAAATTACTTATATGTGTTCGAAAGAGGGTACTCGAACTTTGATGGCATACTATTATAGTCGGCGGTAGCCCCCCCCCCCCCCCCCCCAAAGACCTACCGCCGAATATCCGACCTGACCACGGGGCTTATCGCCGAAGCCGAAGCGGATCGGATTTTTTGATCGCCAAAATAGATATTAGGATCTTAGGTTTAAATGTTGTAAGGGTAATATTAAGTATGTACCTATTTTAAGTTCTATGTTATGTTTAATCTATGTACCCATTTATATTAAGAATATTAATCAAATATAGTCCAGTTCTACTCAAGATTTAGCTGGTTTCATTCGTCTCCATGCTCGTCTCCATGCTCGCACCTTAGATGTATCTTAGGTTTAAATGTATCTTAGGTTTACGTACAAACTTCTTCAGCTTAGTCGGTGGAGCCCTATGGTTTTTACCAGGTAAGTTAAACACAATTACTAAAAAAAGCTAAAGTTTGATTTTCGCAATCAATAAATCCGATGATAATCGGCTTCTGCTTCGGCGGTAGGCCTTCTGGTCAGTCCGGATATAAAATAATTATCTGCTGAATTTCATCCAAAAATTTCAGGCGTTTTGAAGCTAATTTACATATATTCAAACATACAAACTCTCATGTGACGAGCTCGGTGGCGTAGCGGTCAATGACGCAGCTTCGAAACCAACGCCCGTGGGTTCGATTCCCACATAGGACAAACATTTGTGTGCATGAACATGTCTGTTTGTCTTAGTCTGGGTGTTTTCTATGTATCATAAGTATGTATTTACAAAAAAAAATGTATTTACGTATGTTTATGAGTTGTCTAGTACCCATAACACAAGCTTCGCTTACTTTGGGGCTAGATGGCGCTGTGTAATTTGTCTGACAATATTTATTTATTTATTATTATTTATTATATAATTTATAATATTAGCACACCCCGGTCTCTCCATACAAATATCGCGCCGTTTACTACTACGTAATCAATGACGTCTGTGCAGAGCACGAATGAGCGTGTGTGCGTGCGGCGCCATTTTGATATTATCTGTTCCAGATTTGAGATTAGTCTCAGAGGGGAGGTGAGGTGAGGTGGACATGAGAAAGCGCCAGGGAGCAGCCATACTTATATATGTACATATGTAGGTACGTAGTACTATTACTTATACTAGTATTATATTAATAAGATAAGTAAATACTCTCCTGCCATACAGCAACCCACATCCACATCACATCACTCATACCCATAAGAATTATTTTCATCTTATTACTAGATTTTTTAACGAAATAGATTGTGGGAAATTTATTATGTATTATCTCACAAAATACATGCACATAAAGACATAAAGATCATTTTGGCGTGTCACGTTTAAGATCTTAATCTTGTAGTAACGTTTAAACTGGTGCCAAAGGCAAAGATTTGTTTAAGCCGTGGTTTCTCAAACTTTCTAGCACGACAACACTACGTAGGTACTTAAGACATGGAACAAAACGATGTTTCCTTTTATTACATTTCAAATGTTGAATTAATGACGTAATCACACATAATTATAATTGTGATATACGCAATGTTTCATAACTATGATTTACATTCGATTGCTATTAAAAAAATATACTTTTTTTTTTTTTTTTTTTTTTTTTTATATTAGCTCAGCATATTGGCTCCACTTCGCCTGATGGTAAGCGAAAAGAGGAGCCCCAATCGCATCGGCAACGGACAAGATACCTTGGTGTCTTGTCAGTTGACGCTGCCATGCTGGCCTACAAGATGCTTCTTCACGCTTCGCTTGAAGGATCCCATATTGAATGAATGAGGAAATACGTATGCCGGCAACGCGTTCCACTTTTTAATGGTGCGACATAGATAGGAATTGCCAAACTTTTTAGTACGCGAAGGGATGATCCCAACGGTAAACTTGTGATATCGCGAGCCTGCACGTGTAGTTCTGTGACGGAAAGGGGAGGAAGGGATAAGGGAAAACAGTTCTTCAGAGCACTCACCATGGTATAGGCGGTAAAATACGCTTAGTGCGCCAATATCCCTGCGGAGCTGAAGAGGTTCAAGATTTTTTGTAACCTCTTCGTCACCAATTATGCGGACCGCTCGTCGCTGCAACCTATCGAGAGCCTCGAGGAGATACTGGGCGGAACCATCCCAGAGATGCGAGCAGTACTCCACGCAGGCCCGAACTTGAGTCTTATACAAGAGACAAAGTTGGTCCGGCGCGAAGAACCGCCGCACCCTGTTCAGGATCCCGAGTTTTTTGGAGGCTGTTGAGATGAGGCTCTCAATATATTTCCTTTGGTTAAGGTTGCAGCGAACATCCATGCCCAGCATATTTAAGCTCTCTCGCAAATCGAGCGAAGTGCTCTGAAGACTGGGGATAGGAAGGAAAGGAGATGTTTTTGTGGTAAACGCGCACACTTGGGTTTTCTTAGCATTGAACTCGACCAGATTGCTGGAACCCCATTTACTAATGAGATCCAACACCCGATCCAGCTCAACGACAAGAGTCTCCCGTTTCTCACCGATTTCTGACTTACCAGAACCAGGCCGACCGAAATATCGCCCATGAACCGTACTGTCGTCAGCATAGCAATGAATGTTTCCAAGAGGTAGCATGTCATTGATATGAAGCAGAAAGAGGGTGGGCGATAGAACGGAGCCCTGGGAAACGCCCGCATTCACTGGCATGAACCGCGAAGCGCAAGCATCTGCAAGGACGCGGATTCTACGCTCATGCAGGAAGCTAGCAATCCAGTTACAAAGCTGGACAGGCAGACCGTATGCCGGAAGCTTGGACAGAAGTGCTTTGTGCCAAACCCGATCAAACGCCTTGGCAATATCTAAGCTAATTGCCATAGACTCACCATGTTTGTCTATTGCCTCACCCCAGAGGTGCGTCACATACGCTAGAAGATCACCCGTTGATCGTTTCGGTCTAAAACCATATTGACGGTCATTAATTAGGGAACGATCTTCTAGATATCGGATCAGTTGGTTATTCAAGATCCTCTCCATGACCTTGCACAGTACTGAGGTTACGGCTATGGGGCGGTAGTTTGATGGATCCGAGCGGTCTCCTTTTTTTGGGACCGGTTGCACATTAGCCTCTCTCCAAGTTTCCGGAACACAACCAGTTGAGTACGAGAGACGATAGAGGCGCGTTAACACCGGAGACAACTCTGCTGCACATTTTTTAAGTACAATCGCCGGAATACCGTCCGGACCACTGGCTTTTCGGACATCGAGTGATTGCAGCTCTGATCGTACGTCACACTGTCTGATACGAATATCAGGCATGTTAGAACCACAGGAGGGTATAGTTGGTGGTTGTGTGCCACAATCATCGACCCGGGAGTTAGCCGCAAAGAGGCTAGCCATGAGGTCGGCTTTCTCCTGCGGCTGATGTGCCAGCGAGCCATCAGGGCATCTCAGCGGTGGCAGCGACGGTTCACAGAAGTTTGCCTGTATGGTTTTAGCAAGTCGCCAGTAGCCACGTGACCCAGTGGGATGCAACACTAGCTCCTGGCCCACACGTGCAACGCGCTGTGCGTCCGCTCTAATGTATGCCCTCTTGCATACCTTGGTGGCAGTGTTGTAGGCTGATTTCAGTGAGTTGATATTGGGAGCATTGAGGGCGCGGCCCCGGGTCCAAGCACGGTACGCCGCCTGCTTGTCACTAACAGCATCGGCGCACGCGCGATTAAACCACGGGCGTCTCCGGCTCTTGATGGCGACATCGGAGTATGGGATGTAATACTCCATCCCAATGGCAATCTCGTCAACAATAGCCGCAGCACTCGCTGTAGCATCCTTCTCACTGAAACAACACTGCCCCCATGGGACGGAAGCAAAGTAGTCGCGCATACCGTCCCAATCTGCTGACGAGTAGTGCCATACACGGCGCTTAACTGCCGCGGGTTGCGGCAGGACTGCGCTTGGCACTGTTGTGGACACCAGGCAGTGATCAGAGGTACCCAAAGGTGCCTCAACAGAAACCCGGTATCCCTCAGGGTGGGTGGTCAGCAGTAGGTCGAGCAAAGAGGGCGCCTGATCAGCAATGTCGGGTATTCTGGTAGGTTGGTCTACCAATTGCGTCAGGCTGTGGGACAGAGCGAACGCATGAGCGGCCCTTCCTGCATGGTTAGTTGTGGAGGAACCCAACCACGAGTCGTGGTGGCAGTTAAAGTCCCCCAAACACACCATCTCCGCAGTAGGGTACCGCTCCTGCGCTTCATCTGCCGTCCGACTAAGATATTCGAAGAGTCGAGTTGTCTCCGTGTCTCCATTGTGGGATCTATACAGGCACATGTACAGCCGACTCTGGAGGCCCACAATCACATGCACCCAAAGGACGGGAAAGGAGGGATCCTCATAACAGCGCAGACGGCGACAACAGACATCCGAACGGACAAACAAACAGACCCCGGCTTTCGCGTGGAAGTTCTCCTCGAGTACATAGCCGGGGTACTGCAGGTATGAAGTGTCCGCTGGACGCTGGATTTGTGTCTCCGTCAGAAACAGCAAGGCAGGCCGGGCCGTCTCGAGGTGCTGGTGGACGGCGTTGAGGTTTGCGTGGAGTCCGCGGATGTTAGCGAACTCCACCTTTAACAGGGTGGTGGGGGAGTGCACCGCTGTATTATATATTGGGGTGTATGTGGCTCACCACTACCTTAGAGTCAAAGCCAACCTCACCTGCACGTGGTCACCCTGCTGTTTAACGAACGAGGCTCTGGCGAAAGAGAGGTAGGGCTCAGTGCCCGGCTGGGGAGGTGCCTCCGCCTCACAGAAGACCGCAGCCAAATAGCATTCCCTGCGGGCATCGACCACTAATAAATATTTGTGATCGATGTCTGCAGCGGTTGTTGTGTTCCTGCGAGTGAGTGAGGTCTCCAGATAGCAATGCTTGGGTGACTGCTGTGGCGTCATTGTGGGGGCGGCGGTGGATTCCGTCAATTCATTGCCAGGAGGACTGAGCTGACCCGGCGGCCAGGGAGACCCGTTGAAACGGTTGTTCCGCTGGCCGCCCGCGGTATAGTACAGGGGCCCAATCGAGGCTAACCACCTCGAGAGGCTGCCCTATCATACCGCGCATATTCTCGGGGTAGATCGTCGTGCCGGTTGGTGACCGGAAGGTGGGGACCCGGCGACTACCTCCGGGGGGGTGCGGGGGCCCTTCCGTCCGTCGGGTCAGTGCAGCTCCTCTAACGGCAAATTCATGGAGGGACGGGGCCACCGCCCCCTTCCCCTCTGTCGTGACAGCAGTTTCCACTCTTCACGTTTTCCATTCTTATGACAGCGCAACAAATGAGAAATGGTCATACAGCGGTGCACTCCCCCACCAAACCACCAAGTGCACCGCTGTATCATATATACTTATTCAATTGTAGCACTTATCGACTTAAATTTGAACTCAAAACGGAGCCGAGCGGAGGATAAATTACGCAGAATTCATGAATTTTAACATTTAAATGTCATGAATTAATTCTACAACACTGTAAAACCACCCAGAATCCAATCAGCCAATTGCGTTTCATACAATTCCCATTTAAGAGTTTAATAAGTTTGTTAATGTCAGTTAAATGAATTTATAGCGTGGTATGATACAAATATTGAAAATGATTTTCTCAAAAATGTAATAATTATTTATCTATCCGTTATACATGCTAGATAGCCTGATGATCCTGGGTGCAGGGACTTTAAAACCCGGATAAGTTTATATATTTTGATAAGGTACATACCTCGTTCGACGAAGTTCATGTCGGCGCCTGTTGGCTGTCGCAGAATATCAGCGCTGTGTTAATGCCGAGCGATGGCCAATTTAACATAATGAATTATGTAATAAACATAAGTTTAAATGTTTATTAATATTATATGTCATTGTGTATTGATTCCTCATATTGTGATGTTAATTAAATAAATAAATATTTCCAGACAAATTACACACTGCCATCCAGTCCCAAACTAAGCAAAGCTTGTATTATGGGTAACTGATATTATACTTAATTTTCTTTTTGTAATTACATACATATAATACATAGAAAACACCCAGACGAAGACAAACAGACATGTTTCACGCACAGAAATATTTTGTCTTATGTGGGAATCGAACCCGCGACTTCTGAGTCAAAGTGGCCACTGTTAACCATTCGACCACCGAGCTCGTCAAACATTTTTTCTTTCTTTCTTTCTTTATCTAAGCAGGCAGCACACCAGTTTGGGAGCCAGTGACCTTTATCAAGCGTATCTATAGATATGACTCAGGGGCGAGGCAGTAATTACTTCCATTTGACCACCGGCTCCAATTACGATAACGTTCAATTAGGACAGTGTTGATCGAGACACTGTTTAACCGTTGATTTGACAGCGGTAACCGTGAGTTAGCGAACAATAGGCGTATGGCTTTATTACTGGCTATTATAACTTCCGAATTGTTATTGGTAGAAATTGACCTTTTTATTTGATTGCGGAAGAATGGAGGGTAATGTTTTTCAAGATTATTTATATATGTTTGTATAACGCGTAATGTTCGGGTAAAGTCGGCATTGAGGGAGAGAGAGAGAGGAAGTTTTCACTTCTGGCATGATTCATGTGACGTGAATACGTCTTTAAAATTGCCTCCATGAGGAGGCAATTCAAAAAACGAATGATAATATAATAACAAAATCGGGGGATACAGTTTGGTGTTGCAGCTACAAATCTATCATCTCCATCCAAAATTCAATCACACCACTGGATAGATGAAGGATCAAAGAATTTATTACGCTAACTAAGGACTAGGGAACACGGCGTGCGAGGGAGGGGGAAGCGCTGCCATTTTAAAATAATTTTAGTGCATATACCGTATTCACATTAAACAGACGGCCGCGGCCATGACACAGCAACACTCCATTTTTTTTTATACTACGACGGTTGACAAACAAGCATACGACCCACCTGATGGTAAGCACGCGTTGCCGACCCTGTAAAAAAAACCTCTTCACGCCTTTCTTGAAGAACTCCATGCTGTCGACTCTTGAGAAAACCTCGGCAAGTTTATTCCACAACCTGTTAGCCCGTGGAAGAAAACTTCTCTGGAACCACACAGTTCGCGACCATCTTGGCTCCAATGTTTACAGACGGATCTTTCATTGAGTGTCTTGTATCCACCGTAAGTTTTTTTTACACTGCACCGGGTGCCAAATATGCATTCGGACCGCCTGTTGTAAGCGATTACCGTAGCCATATAGACGTTTGTAATACAAGAAGTTTTGCTTGTTGGCACCCCCGTTGCTAACGCAGCATCGTCTGGTAATCTCACTCATGCACAAGAACATCACAATCCTCAAGGGTATAGTTATTTCGCTGTGGTCTTTGGAGGACTTACCCAGTCGGTTTCCGCATGCCCTACCTCTCGTTAGTCGGCTGGGTGCTTCACGTGCAGATGACGTGGGCTTTGGCTTTACGATCTCGGTGGTCGAATGGTTAGTAATGGCCACTTTGACTCCGAGATCGCGGGTTCTATTCCCGCACAAGACAAACATTTGTGTGCATGAACATGTCTTTTTGTGTTGGTCTGGTTTTCTATGTATTACATAATACATAGAAAACCAGACCAACACAAAAAGACATGTTACATACATATGTATCTACAAAAAAAAATACCTATATACGTACATATATCAGTTATCTAATTCCCATTGTACAAGCTTTGCTTAGTTTGAAACTAGATGGCGCTGTGTAATTTGTCCAGAGATATTTAAAAAACAGCTGATGATGAGAAGATGGACATTTATTTACTTACATGAGACTTCATTGCCACTAGAGCTATAAACATAGAGCAGTGCTCACACTCATCGTGTGACGTTACGCAACGGTGTTGGAGTGACAAATAGTCACGCACTCACAAAACATGACAAACACTCGTCTGAGACAGGTCACGACAACTGGAGGTCGCGAAATGACGCTGAAAGTGAGATGTGCTTTGTTGATATAATCGTAATCATAATCATCATTTATTTGTAATGAGTACATTAATTAATGGCCGTGTGGTTTCCGGCAGACTAGAATAGAATCACTCCGTCTCTTCCCGTGGATGTCGTGCAAGACGACCAAGGGAAATACATTATAAAACATCGTACAGGCCTCCCCAACCCGTCTGGCCAGCGTGGGGAGTGTAGGCCAAATCCTCCTTCTGTCTAGGACGGACGAGAGAGGGTCGTGCTCCTGTAGTGGAGACTAAAATGACCTGATGATGACATTAATACATATGTTTAAGTCGTAAGTAAGTAATTGGGGTGTATCTTTGAACCCAAGCCAACCTCAGCTGCACTTGGTGCACCCTGCTGGCTAACAAACAAGACTCTGGCGAAAAGAGAGGTAGGGCATAGCGTATTTTTAAGCTACCTGACTGGGGAAGTACCTCCACCTCACAGATTACCGCAGCCAAATAACAATTCCCTTGATGGTAGTTGTGTTCCTGCGAGTGAGTAAGGTCACCAGAAAAAAAGAAAGGAAGGAGTATAGAAAAGCAACGCATCGGTGACCCCTTGGGGTTGTTGATCTCTGTGGGTGGTGGTGATTGCTTTCCGTCAGGTGACCCACATGCTCGATTGCCACCCTCTCATATAATGTGTAGGTCTTAAACTATGTAGTCAATGTAATCCGCCTGCTTGCAGGCGCACAAATATAAAATTAAATCTAAAAACTATTTGATAACATTAATATAACAGAGTAGTACGTATACTACTCGTATTACTTATACTGTGGTAGTACAGTCCAAGTTGAAGTCAAAAGTTATTTTGTTAATGCATTATTTGTCAAAATGGTAAATTTAATTAAAATTAAAATACTTAATATATACTGACATAGGTGCCAGAAACGAACGTCGTTTACATAGTATTATTCTTTGTAAGAGTATATCACACATTAACTCCTTACTTGCATGTAATGTGATTATTACCACAGTATAAGTTATAGTACTAACGTTATTACTTATTATGTATGGACAACTTTTTGATAATTAGCTTATTAATAGACACTTATATTTCGGAACCCTTTCCTGTACCAGTAGCATTTGGTTAGATTTTAACAGGGTACCCAGACCTTTGCCCAGAAGCAACACGTTATGTAAGCTAAAAAACAATCCTATTTCCATAATTCTTTATCTTAAATTGACAAGTTCTTGCACTTGCATGAATTAGCATTATTTTAACGTAATACTCGGTAATAGCTAAGTGGCACGCCGCCACAGTAGACATTACGAGCAGTACTTTAACTCCAACGAGGTCCTAAATCTTATCGTAAGTGTATTAATGTTTACGTGGCTCACTACAATCTTTAGAACCAAAGCCAACCAGAGGCACCAGCGAAAGAGAGTTAAAGCATGTTGAGCCCGACCATGGGTTGCTATATGTTCGCAGGCCTAAGTAGCCAGATTAGGAATTTGAAGTAAATCCTGCAAATCAGAAGTCGCCATCTGAAAAAAAGCTCATTCTCCAAGACTCCAAGACGGGTTCAAATCTGCCGATGACGATATACGACGGCCTTGTCGCCCAATGCCAATATGAAGTAGCCCGATCGACGACAATTCAAAATTTTTGTCACCAATCGGCGACATATAGCACAATCTGGCAATCCTGAGGTCGACTAGGGAAATACAGGTCGCGCAGCTAGATTTGAAGCGAACAGATTATACCCACCTCACAGACACATTTCGATGTGTACAAGTGAGATAGAAAGAGCTCTCCGTCTCACTCGAGCTTGAGGATTGTTGTGATCATGTGAGTGAGTAAGGTTTTTAGATGTGAAGTGATCCTGAGTTAGCAACGGGGTTGCCAACGCTTGAGCCTCTATAAACAAACTTAAGGTCGGTGATATCGACTGACTGCCGTAGCCTATATATATCTCCGATATAATTATATTACCAGCATCTCCTCTCCCATCTGGTAACCACACTCACTCGCAGGAATATAACAATCGTTAAGTATTTTTACTTAGCTCTCTCTGGTCTTATACTTTCTTTCACCGGAGCCTATTTTGATGTCAAGATGCACCAAGTGCATGTTAGATTGGCTTTGATTCTAAAGATAACCCTATCTACAATCCATCTAAAAATATATGCGGCATGCGAAGTTATATTACGAGCGTAATACGAGGCGAAACGAGGTTCATTTGCTTGGCTCATGTCGCCCAACAGGAGAGAAAAGAGATCGCACGCTCGCCATCGCCAATTCGCATCGCTGGCATAGCTCACTGAGCTACCAAACTCGGCGTCATCTGACACGTTCATAGTTCATAGGATGACATGAGCGAAGCGTAATGAACTTCGTTTCTTACTCTGAGTGGCCTGCGCTTTTTTAGGACTGTGCAGCGGCGTTTCAATAGAGACACTGTACTGATTTATACATCTACTATGACGCAGCGTATCTAGAACACATCGCTACATTAACATACAATGGCTCGTGTGAGGTCACATATAGTCTTTAAGAGCACTCACTTTTATTGGCCTGTAATGATTGTGTGATAATATTGTCAGTGTGTGTTTCATTAATAAACATTTCTGTATTGTATACTAGCTGAGCACTCGGCTCCACTCGCTAGTGTACAATACAGCAATCATTACATTTTAGGAAGAATAAGAAGATGAAGAAGAAAAAGTACATTTATTTGCACATTACACAGCAATTTTTATTTATACCAACATGTCAAACAGTCACAATAGGCTATTTGACTAACATTTTTTTCTGTTTGATATGTAGGGACGTCTTTCCATAATATAAACATAGGTGAAAGAATTACTTCGATAGCACAAAAATCTCTCGAGATATGGTAATTTGAAAATCACAATTTTTAGACTGCCCCAAAACGCTCCATACAAAAGACTACCGTCGGAACCCTTAACTTCGCCTGGGTTTTGACACTTTTTTAAAAATATTTTTCAGATTTTAAAGTATTTTGAGTAACAATGAATGAAAAACAATTTTTCGTGTCTGTGGCTAGTGGAATAGACTATTGACGCTCTAAATTTCATTGTCTAAGTGGCAACAATTTGGTCACAAATATAGTAGGCGAAGTATGGATATTTTCCCCTAACTTTGCCTAGGTATGCTGCAACGTCAATAATAAACATTTTGTTGATTTAAAAGAGTCTAAATAATGTAGTATGTGACAGGTGAATAAGCACCTTACTTATAGCACAACATGGTCGTATTTTCATTAAAAAATGTATGGCAGGCGAAGATAGGTAACTGTCTGAAGTTAGCTTCATACGTTTGATGAAATGTTGATAGGGCTGCCAAAAATCATGTGATCTTACCTAACTGCAAAATAAAGGAGGATAACTGTTTTGTGAGTAAAAATTAAATAAGGTTACATAAACTATTTATTGTATTTATTTATTTTAAAAAGTCAAAAGGTAGGTATATTTTTCAATAAGTTGGTACAAAATTGTAGTCTAAAAATATATGATTCAATTTAAAATCGTATATTTTGGACTGCAATTTTGTACCTACTTTTTTAAAAATTACAGCAAAAAAAGTTTGTCTTACATTTTTGAACCAACAATTATCTTATACATTAAATCAGTCTCATTTATGTCAAGTCAGCCCCAGACATAGGAAATTGTTTTTGGTAATTATTAATTAGCTTTTAGTTATAGGCAGGCGTCCAAGAAAACAGAATTAGTGATCGACCTTTAGTTTCCGAAATATTCGCAATTCTGTAAAGTTTAAAATAAATATGGCATTCCATGGTATAAATTGATTATACCTATTATTTAATTGGGAATCATCTGCAAGTATTAGTATATCTATGTCACAAGTAGAAGTGTTTATTTTTCTATCAAGGTTTAAAAATACTTTATTTCAACTTTCCGCATTTAAAATTTGCTTGTATAAAAAAATATAGGTATACGCCAATGTTTTTTTTTATCTTTAATGTTAACTGATTATTCTACATTTAACTCAATACTACTAGACCTTTTTGCAAAGATGATCACATAGAAGGCACAAAAAAACTTAGAACAGGAATTGACAACCCTAGGGATGGGCGAAGTTTGGCAACAAGATAGCTGCCGCCATCACCTGAAAAATATTTTAAACAATTAAGACATCTAGACACAACATAGGCATAAAATAATAATGTCATATGAAAGGAAATTAGTTATAGATTACAATAAAATGAAAAGTTCAGCATTACCTGTTATATATCATTGCTTAAAACTGAAGTTACAACACCGCCAAGAAAAAACGTCACGACAATCCCACGGATGAAATGCATTGGTCGCCAGTAAAGTGAAGTTAGCTACAATTTCTCTACAAAATGTCGCTATACACGAAAATAACTTACTATTTAGGATTTTTATGCGCCATTTGCGCTATAAATCTTTTGGAAAATTCAACATAATTGAAATTAGGCAAAGATAGGTAACACAGGCGAAGATACGGGCTTATACGGTACCGAATTATGACGTCACAGGTTTGTATTTTGTATGCATCAAATCAGAAATTTGTACGACAGCTATGTTAAATATTACGTTTATGTGATTAGTATCATAATAAAAATTATAACATTTTTTATTGCTTCTCCAATGGATATATTATTTTTTAATAATTTCATAATTTTAAAATGGACTTTCCCGCCAAACTTTGATCGCTACAAATTGACGCTAAAAAAAAAGTCTGACTGAAGATTTTAGAATCAAAGTTTGCAGATCTTTATAGTTTTGTGTATATTACGATATTGTTAAATAATTTATACAATTTTTAAACATTGGAAAATAGCCTATTAATACCTAAGAAAATTGAAGGTACTGTGCAATGTTGCAAAAGAAAATTGAAGGTACTGTGCAATGTCCCAACTCAGTGTATTAATTAATTTTGAAATAATATTTGCTTTGTTTTTATTAATTTAATTTTGATTATAATTGTTTAAAATTTTTTGATTACTTTATATTGACTGATATGAAAGTAAATATTTTCTAAAATCTGTATTTGGGGGGTTGTAAGTGGTTCATCAACATCTTTGAACCAAAGCCAACCTCACCTTCACGCGGTGCACCCTGCTGACTGACAAACGAAGCTACGGCGAAAAAAGAGGTAGGGAGCGTAATTGTAAATAACAATTCCCTTGAGGGTTGTTGTGTTCCTGCGAGTGAGTGAAGTCACCAGAAAGGAAGGAGATGCTGCGATGGCTGCGCGGGTGGCGGCGCGTGAGAGATATTTTATGTTGTAAGCGTTAATATGGCTACGGTAACCGCTTCACATCAAGTGGGCCGTGACTTGTCTGCCACCCGACGCAGTATAAAAAAAAAAATATGTTTAGAACTATCAAGCTGTGAAATTAATAAATGTCGAGGTTTTCCCAGGAGACTACGGCCTGGGATTCTTCAAAAAGGTCGTGAAGAGGTTTTTACAGGATTGACAACGCGCGAGTGATGCCAATGGTTTTACAAAATACCATTACCACAAACAACAGGAAAAGGACAAGCCAATGTTGATGAAGTTTTGAGTTTAATGTGAAAATTTAGTTTAAGCTATATATACCATATTTCATTTAAATGTACAATACATGACACATAACATGAATTAAATATATCCGCATCGAAACCAAATGGGCCCTAATAAATTTTTATTGGCTATTTAATTATAATATAAACAACAACAAAATCATTACATAACGCACATTGTCAAATAATAAGTTAACCTTTATTTCAATTAAAATAAAAACCATTTTTGACTGATATTTATACAACATAAAGAATACAGATGCTAACACTTTTAATTGAGGTATAAAAATAAATCGATTGAGTCATAAATCCGTATCGAGTTAACTTCCTTTGCTTCTAAAAAATCACGGATAAACGAGCAATAAATTAAAAAAAATATATATTTTTTCCAACCAGTTAACCCTGTCATATCGAAAAAAGCTGCCAGTAATAATTACTAAGCTTGAATGCATTGATTTATTTTCGACACATATAAATATTTGATACCACCGTTTCTAACTCGCCGATACTGTGATTTATTAACAGATATAATAACGATTTATAACCTTTTTGAGTAAGACATGGTCGTATGTCGTTCGCAAATAAACGGCCAATTGAAAGATAATTCTTATTTTAAAAATCAGTTGGCGACCTTGACACGGTTTCGGTGCGTTGTCGCGGTGCACATGTGTGGTGGTACATAGTACATACCATGTGTACAAGCCTTTATACTTGTTTGCATGTAACCGGCCCAACCTGCCTGTGATCGATCAAAAGTTGCGTTCCATTCTTGAATTTTGACTTTCGAATTCTTTACTTTTTATGAAACCGGCCAGCAACTATATTAAAATAATAGCGAATAAAGGACAAAAATAAATTATTATGTACCTACATACATATGTACTATTTCTTTGATGTGCTCGATTCAGTGATAATACTCCAGAAATTATAAATAAATAAATATTTCTGTATAGGACAAATTACGCACGGCCATCTAGTCCCAAACTAAGCAAAGCTTGTACTATGGGTAGGTACTAGATAACTGATAATATACATAAATACATTTTTTTTGTAAATACATTCATATAATACATAGAAATCAGACCAGACCAATGCAAACAGACATGTTCATGCACACAACTAACAACGGGTATCAAACCCGAATCCTCGGACTCAAAGTGGCCATTGCAAACCATTCGACTACCGAGCTCGTCAAGAAATTGATAAACAAACATACTGATCTAAACAAGCACCTTATCGTGGCTGCATTGTATAGTGTATTTCAACAAAGAGTTGGATAGATTTTATGTACCTCCACCTCACAGAATACCGCAGCCAAATAACAATTCCCTTGAGGGTTGTTGTGTTCCTGCGAGTGAGTGCAGTCACCAGAATGGAAGGAGATGCTGCGTTGGCAGCGGGGGTGGCGGCGCGCGAGCGATATTTTATGTTGCGAGCGTCAACAAGCTAAAGACCAATCTCAAAGAAGTATGCGAAATCCAAACAAATTAGTTCCAAATTTAGTACTACGAACTAGTCGCCTGCTAAAAAATTCTTATATGATGTGTCAAAAAATTTATAATAACATACCAAATGACATAAAAGAGCTCCCATTTATCAAGTTTAAAAAATCATTCAGTAAATGGTTACTGGAAAAAACTTTCTATACAGTTGACGAATTTTTAAATTATTCAAAAAATAGTTAGCTCAAGCTTGTCGGTGCATGGAGTAATTCCCTAAAATTGTGACTATAAATATTTGCATGCTATCATATAATATGGCTAAATAGGTATAAGCTACTTTACTTTTAAGATCCAACCACATTTATTGTACCAACCCTATTTATTGCAAATAAATCATTTGTATTTGTATGGCTACGGTAACCGCTTCACATCAGGCGGGCCGTATGCTTGTCTATCACCCGACGTAGTATAAAAAAAAAAAGGATGCATTCAATTGGACAGGGCAGCTTTTAGAAAGCTTCACCGCACATCTTCACCGCACAGATACCCCAATGTTTGAAAACTAAAGTCTATAACCGGTGCGTTCTGCCTATGATTATATTATGATAATGACCTATGGTGCAGAGACTTGAACACTAACCATCAAGCTGGACCATAGGCAACCACTCAAACGTCCTCGGGACGCGGGTTCCCCAAACAAAAAAGCTTTGCGCGTCCGGGGAACTCGCGTCCCAGAGAAATTTCCAAAAAAAAAACAATTTTTCAAAAATTTTTTGTTCCCACTTCGCTTTGTCCAAAGCCCTGAAAATTCTACTAAAAATAAGATGAATATAGTCGGCTACGTGGTAGAAATTTAAAAACAGATACTGGCAATACAAAATTTCTAAAAAAACAAAAGTTTTGTTTATTATTGTGTATTGTCAAGTTTTTTGCGCGCCGCCATTTTTTTGGCGGTCGGCTCGGGTATTTTAATTATTTATTGTGATTAAAGTGTTTATTACTACGGTTATTATATATCAAAAGAATCGTTGTGATGTGTACTTCGTGTGTGTGTTTAGATAAATGAGTTTCGAAACACTCATGTTTATCTGTGAACACGAAAAGTGGACTGCGCACTGCGCAGTACTTTCGCGCAGGAATGGCGGTGTTGTGTTTGTTTGTTTACAATAATTAATATGCTATTTTAGTATTTTAAATGCAAGATATGTGAATAATAGTGTATTGTGAACATAAAAAAAATAGTTTTTAACAGAAATATAGTGGGATGTGTAAATAATGACATTTTATGTCAGCGCGGCCGCCGGGTTTCGTCGTGATTTTTGTATGGAGACGAATCCGTGACTGGTGAGTAGTACTGATACTATTTATTTTATTTCTCCACGCTGTGTAAACCTACGAAAGATATTAATATGTCATTTTAAAGCTGAAATAGTGTAGTTTATTTCAATATAAGTCTGATTGCTTCGAAATGAAAAGTTTATTGATAAAAACTTGTTCGAAAAAAAATTTTCGAGCAAAATGTTGATATACTTGACTTTTACTTTGTTTATTTTTTACTTTAGCTTCAATTATAGCAATTTGTGACAATGTAGTCTCATTCTGTATATTATAAGCTATCCATAGTTATTTTTTATTTCAATATAGCTGTAGTATTACGCCAGTTATAACGATTTTCGTTTGCGTCCGCGGCCGCTCGTCCGTATTTTGGGCACAAATTTATCCTGTGGACGTCTAAGCGATTTTTTTTTCGAGGGGGAGACGTGTCAGTGGAAAGGTCGCGCGGCAAGCGATGAAGAAGACTATGCTCGGGATTTGTCTTAGGGATCGAATCCGGAACGAAGACATTCGAAGGAGACCCAAAGTCGTCGACATAGCCTTCAGAGTTTGCAAGCTGAAGTGGCAATAAGTCGGTCACATCTGCCGAGTAAGTGATAGCAGATGGTGGAGGAAGGTATTTAGGAGAGCCCGCGTGGGACGACTAAGCGTTCGACGCCCTCTTTCTAGATAATCCGATGACCTCAAGCCAGCAATTGGAAGCGGCTGGACGCAGAAGGCGGAGGATCGTATTTGGTGGAAAGCATTGGGGATGGCCTATGTCCAATAGCGGGTAGATACAGGCTGATGATGATGATGATTTCGTGGTGTGACCACTAAGACCAAGAAGCTAACCTAAAAAGGGAACACTATCCTACATATATACAGATCAAACAATATCGCGAAAATGTAGAGTCGAGTATAGTTTATGCAAGGCCCCATGCGGCAGGGAGACAAGAACACTGTTTAGGTTAATTTTAGATTTAGGTTAGGTTAATTTCATATTTTCGCAATTTCTTGCGTAATCGGCGCAATGGCGTCTTTTTTTCAAAAAGACGACATTGCGATTACGCACTCAACGAAGAAAACAAATAGCAAGTATTTTAAAGCGCCGCGATGACAAGGATAGCAATAGTGTCTCTACCTGTCGACTGGGACTTCCGATCTTCATTTTGTCTGAGGCTTCAAGAGGAGGTATAAAAAAAAACATCAAAACCTGACGATTCAGAAGGCTGTATACTTAACTCGTGAGAACTATATCGTGATATAAAACATTACTACATTTTCATGGCCAAGACCATCCATCGTGATTAGCACATTAGTTTAATAATATTCTCAATATTACTTAACGATTACTTAGCGGTTATATGAAAGGATAATAATGTGTTTCTAAATTGAACCACTCTAAACGCAAGCAATTATCAGTATGATAATATGAATATTGGAGAGTAAGTGGTTCATCAACATCCTTGAACCAAAGCCAACTTCACCTGCACGCGGTACTCCCTGCTGACTAACAAACGAAGCTCTGGCGAATAGAGAGATAGGGAGCGTAATTGTAAGCTACCCGACTGGTGAATGTACCTCCACCTCACAGAATACCGCAGCCAAATAACAATTCCCTTGAGGTTGTTGTGTTCCTGCGAGTAAATGAGGTCACTAGAAAGGAAGGAGATGCTGCGTTGGCAACGGGGGGGCGGCGCGCGAGCGCCAAAAGGACTCACAAAACTTCTCATATAGAAGAAGAAGAAAGAATTTATTGTAACATAAAACAACACTATTACATAAATTACAAGCATAAATGCATTAAAGAGGAAACAAAACAGTGCTGCATTATGCCACAACTTGGACCCAGCTCAGCATTATGCCGTTGTCTGACTATATCAGACCCCAGCGCTGATTTTCAGCTGGGACCAGTTCGTGACACCACGGACGGACAAACAGACGGTATATGATATCTGAATACTTATTGCGGGCATCAACCTAATCCAATATGCGTGCATGAACGTGTTACTTGACCAGTGTATAACGACCAGTCTGTTATTTAGTTATCTATTATGTTGGAAGAATCAATTAACCGACCGCTACCTATGTGGGTAGGGTCAGCTCGTAGTGCAGACGGATCTCGCACGCAACGCGCCGCGCCCCGACACACATTCACGTACCGACAGCATCCACAAATCAACAAGATATAGTTTTACCCGATTGTCGAATAAGGGGAAACCCCCCTTATTCGACAATCGGGTAAAACTATATCTTGTTGATTTGTGGATGCTGTCATATCTTAGAGTGGGTCCAGTGCTGCAGCACCGGTGACACGTCGACCCTCATGGATCTTTTGTGTTCTCTCTAATCCTTTAGTCACTCTCCCCTGACTGTCTGGAGACATGTTCCATGTACTTCAGTATGCCGCTTATAGGGAAGAGCCTGTCGTCCTCCAGGTCCATGTATGCCTTTCCAAGGATTTCCATTCGTTTGCCCGCTAGGGCGTCACATTGACACATTAAGTGTTTCATGGTCTCGTTAGACTCTTTGCATGTTCTGCATTCTGGGATCTCAACAAGTCTCATTTTGTATAGGTGTGGTGTAATAAGGGGGTAAGAGGTAAACCCCAATGCTTGATGACTAAAGTCTTCAATTATCCTAAGGTAAATAGACTTAGAGCATCAAGTTGATGCTTGCAACATCAGAGTTATGAGATCGAACGCTTATTTCCCACCTCCTCCTCCTCGCATCGTGTCCCTCATTACTGAGGGTCGTGTTGCCTCAGTGGAAAAACATCCTCAATCAAATCCTCATCGACCGATAAATAACCTTGTTCTTCCCCGTGGAAAAACCTTGTCCCTGACAATAGTTCGCCATCTGTTCCAATCCCTAGCTGCAGGACGGTCATCGTGTAACCATGGTGTCCAATACAGTACGAATTTCGTCAGTATTTTTTTTAAGACATGCGGCATTTCTGAATCTTTGACGAGTTCATCTGAAACGACTCATTAACATGAAATTCTCGCCACTTTGTCACTATGTAATTGCTCGTTACTTCCATAACAACATTAACGAGCAATAAAACTCGGTCAGCGCGGCCGACGGGTTTCCAAACGGATGTCACTTGGAAAAATAACATTTTCTACTAGTACGGCAACCAGCACATGTGCGTAACAGGTTCTATTAAGGGGACGCGAGCTGCCAAGGCAATATTTTGATGACATGTTGAATTCGTTGCATGTCGCATCCGGGGTAGTATTGGCCGTGTGGTTTCCGGCAGACCAGAATAGAATCACTCCGTTTCTTCCCGTGGATGTCGTACAAGGCGACTAAGGGAAATACATTATCAAATATCGATCAGGCCTCCCCAACCCGTCTGGCCAGCGTGGGGAGTGTAAGCCAAAGCCAACTTCACCTGCACGCGGTGCACCCTGCTAACTGACAAACGAAGCTCTGGCGAAAAGAGAGGTAGGGAGCGTAATTGTAAGCTACCCGACTGGGGAATGTACCTCCACCTCACAGAATACCGCAGCCAAATAACAATAGGCATCTGAACCATTTTTTTTTCGATTTGTAAATAACAAATCGAAAAAAAAATGGTTCAGATGCCTATTGTTATTTGGCTGCGGTCACAATAATATAAATATAGATGAAAGAATTACTTCGATAGCATAAAAACTTCTCGAGTTCTGTCAAACGCCATAAGGTTACATCAGAAAAGTGGTAATATGGTCGTTTAGTTTTATTTAATTTTCTAATATTTCGCGGAATTTTTTTAATATTTTTTTTCTTAAGAAACTTCTGATAATCCATACTTCCATACTAATATTATAAATGTGAAAGTGTGTTTCTTTGTTTATTTGTTTGTCCTTCTTTCACGTCGAAAGTAAGAAACGGATTGCCATGTTTTTTTTTTTTTGGAGATAGTTTAAGGCCGGGATAATGACATAGGTTACTCTTTATCCCGGAAAAACATCTTATTCCCACTGGAAAAAATAAAGTTTATAATCATTTGTCCTTCTTTCACGTCAAAAGGAACCTAAGTACGGACATGATTTTTTTAATGGGGATAGTTTACAGTCTGGAATGTGACATAGGCTACTTTTATCCCGGAAAAACATATTAATCCCATGAGAAAAAATAAACTTTGTAATCATTTGTCCTTCTATCACATCGAAAGGAACGTAACTAACGACATAATTTTATATCAGGGGATAGTTTGCGGTCTGGAGAGTAACATAGGCTACTTTTTATCAAGGAAAAACATTTTATTTCCACGGTAAAAATAATTCGATCGCCGTGAGGGCAAACATTTATGTGGTGAACAATTTTTTATCTTGAGTGTGGGCGTTCCATCCATACGAATATTATAAGTGTTAAAGTAAGTAAATTCGTTTGTTTGTTATTTCTTCACTCCTTAACTATGCAGCGGGATTATCATTAAAATTTCTACATATTGGTACTACTTTTTATCCCACGAAGTAAAAAAAATATAACACAAATCAATTATATTTTAATGATTAATAATAAATTATAATAATGATTTGTGTTATATTTTTTTTACTTTTATAATAAATATTTAATAATAAATAAATAAATGAAATCTGTCTAACCGTTCGCACGTGATGTTGTGACCAAAGGTAATAGGGATTCATGTTTATATATATATTAATATATATATATATTCACTGGCATGTACCGTCGCCTTAATACAGGTTGTATGACATTAGATACAGCGCTGCGACTCGTGGTCAAATAGTTAAACTCAACAGTTAAATTGCACTTTCACATAATCTCACCATTTGCGATTACAGATTATGTCTTCCTTGACGTTCCGTAGCTATATATATTATTTAGAATTTTTATGTGTTTGTCTATGTGTTTGTATCTCAGAGCGAAAAAGGATCTCGAACACAACTGGCATATTACCTCCATCTCACAGAATCGTCGTCGTCGACAACCCTTATTCTTCCCACTGCTGGGATACGGGTCTCCCCTCAATCAAAGGAGTTAGAGCATACTCTACCACGCTGCTCAACTGCCGGGTGGTGGAGTGGTAACCTCACCAGTTGGACTCAGTAATAAAACAACAATCCTTAATAAGTATCATTGTTATTTTGGCTTTTTTTATATCACGTCGGTTGGCAGACAAGGCAACACAACGACCCTCAAGGGAAATGCATCTGAACAAAGTTCTAAAATTATAAAAACTCTCTATCAGTAACGTAAAATACATAAAACTAGAACGATCTGCGATCTCAAAAATTTAATAACTTATGTCAGTCGTGTTTTACGGTCGATCAAAGTTTGTGGGAAAGTCCATTTTAAAAGTATGAAAATAAATATTACCATTGTAGAAACAATAAAAAATACTATAACTTTTGTTACGGCACTAGCTAAATAAACGCAATATTTAACTAGCTTAGCTGTCGTACAAATTTCTGATTTAATGCATATATATAAATTAAAAGAAAAAAACTTTTTTAAAAACAAGCTTTTATTTAAATGCGCTAAAATTAATAAAATGCTGTCAAGGAAAGCGGTTAGGAGAGCCGACCCCAACTAAAATGGGAAGAAGGCCGGTAGAAGAAGAAGTGTTTCCTACGTTATGTGTTTTTTTTTTCTACGTAAATTGATATCTATATTTTGATATTCTAAGAAATCATAAAAAACTAAGTCTGCCATTTAGAGTCCGCCACATGAGTGACGTCACTTTCTTTTTGAATTATTCTCAGCACGCTATTTGGGGTGTAAGTGGTTCATCAACATCTTTGAACCAAAGCCAACTTCACCTGCACGCGGTACACCCTGCTGACTGACAAACGAAGCTCTGGCGAAAAGAGAGGTAGGGAGCGTAATTGTAAGCTACCCGACTGGTGAATGTACCTCCACCTCACAGAATACCGCAGCCAAATAACAATTCCCTTGAGGATTGTTGTGTTCCTGCGAGTGAGTGAGGTCACCAGAAAGGAAGGAGATGCTGCGTTGGCAGCGGGGGTGGCGGCGCGCAAACGACACTGTATGTTGCGAGCGTTCATATGGCTACGGTAACCGCTTCACATCAGGTGGACCGTATGCTTGTCTGCCACCCGACGTAGTATAAAAAAAAAAAAAAACGCCCTTTCATTTGATACCCATATTGTAGGAGTACATTAAAAATAACTAGTCCGCCATCTTGGATGTTCCGTCATGTTGGATTTAGAATGACGTCACTAATGTAATCGTGCATTGTCATCCAAACTAAACATGTATACAAAATTTCAGCTCAATCGGTAGAAGATATCTCCTTCAAAATTGAGTCGCAAGATTCCACCCGAACAAACATAGTTACATACATACATTGCAAGTTAAAAGCTTGTAAAAATAGCGTATCGCGACGTCATAATACGGAGCGTTTTCGGGATAGTCTAAAATTGTGATCATCGTTTGATAACGATGATCACAATTTTAGACTATCCCGAAAAAAGATATGATTATCTCGAGAAGTTTTTATGATATCGAAGTAATTCTTTCGCCTATAGTTATATTATTGTGACGTCTGTAAATAACAATTCGAAAAAAAATGGTTCAGAGGCCTATTGTTATTTGGCTGCGGTATTTTGTGAGGTGGAGGCAATTCTCCAGTCGGGTAGCTTACAATTACGCTCCCTACCTCTCTTTTCGCCAGAGCTTCAATTGTCAGTCAGCAAGCTGCAAGTGAACTTGGCTTTGGTTCAAAGATGTTGATGAACCACTTACACCCCAAAACTACTCTCATCACCTCTCTTTAAATTAATCTTGTTCAACTTTTTTGCCGACCGTAGAATGATAAATTGCTGTGGTAGATCGACATGAACGATACGGGCATATGTGTGGCAGGCTGGCAGCGGGCGGGCAGCGCGGCGGTGCCGGTGGTAGCCGCCGGCAATGTGCATAGCCTTGTACTGTGAGTACTGCTACTCTTACTCTACTGTGACCCCACCTCGTTCAGACAGGTTCATGACTAGACAGTATTACACATTACGACGAAAAACTGTGTGTATGTAGCTAAGAATACTTTCAGTCAGCTTTTAACTTATTTTTTTGTAGTAACTTGCGCCTTTGTCTTCGTTTGCGCGTATCCCGGTATCCCGCGGGCATTTCCAAACATCCTTCACTACAGGAGCACGACCCTCTCTCGTCCGTCACAGACAGGAGGATTTGGCCTACACTCCCCACGCTGGCCAGACGGGTTGGGGAGGCCTGATCGATGTTTGATAATGTATTTCCCTTAGTCGCCTTGTACGACATCCACGGGAAGAGACGGAGTGATTCTATTCTAGTCTGCCGGACACCACACGGCCAAATACTTAAACGTGTGACCATTGGCAGATTTTCCTTAAGGCCAACTAGGCACAGGCCTAGGGCGGCCCAATGTTAGGGGCGGTCGGAACAGGGTATTGCCGAAGGTTAATTCTTACAAATTAAAGACTGCCATGGCGGTTTTGTTTAGAAGAATTATATAAAGAAGTATAAAGCTGATAAATAAGAACCAAATACTATATATTAAAGAATAAGGAGTCAGCTAATAAGAACAAAGATACGACCTAAGGCGGCCACGATACGACCTAGGGCGGCGAAGATACGGCCTAGGGCGGCGAAGATACGACCTAGGGCGGCGAAGATACGACCTAGGGCGGCGAAGATACGGCCTAGGGCGGCGAAGATACGGCCTGGGGCGGCAAAGACTAAAAAGCGGCCTCTGCGTGTGACTTTGATAATGTTTAATCTAACAAAATAGAAATAGAAATCGCATGGAATTCCAGAGAGAATGCAGCCAGATATATTTTGGGCCGCGCGGTGGGCGCCGCAGAGGTCACGAGGATAATAGACAGTATTAATATGTGACATTCACCCAGTTCATACGACAATGCTCAATGCTGAGGACAACCAGTGTGACGACGCAAACAAACAAACATGCGATTTCTGGGAAACATTCATGGATAATTTTATTATTATTTTTTTATAACAATCATACGGCCCGCCTGATGTGAAGCGGCTACCGTAGCCATATGAACGCTCGCAACATAATATATCACTTGCGCGCCGCCACCCCCGCTGCCAACGCAGCATCTCCTTCTTTTCTGGTGACCTCACTCACTCGCAGAAACACAACAACCCTCAAGTGAATTGTTATTTGGCTGCGGTATTCTGTGAGGTGGAGGTACATTCCCCAGTCGGGTAGCTTACAACTACGCTCCCTACATCCCTTTTCGCCAGAGCTTCGTTTGTCAGTCAGCAGGGTGCACCATGAGCAGGTGAAGTTGGCTTTGGTTCAAAGATGTTGATAAACCACTTACACCCCATTGTAAAACAAGCATACGGCCCGCCTGATAACAGTAGTTACCGTAGCCTATGAACGCGTGTAACACCACGGGCTTCACACGCGCGTTGCCGACCCTGTAAAAACGCCCTTTTTGAAGAACCCCATGCTGTAGTCTCATGTGAAAACCTCGACAGGCAGTTCATTCCACAGCTTGACGGTACGCGAGAGAAAACTTCTCTGGAACCGCACAGTACGCGACCACTTAGGCTCCAATGAATTCCCTGTCGATGGCGAGCGGTGCGACAGTAGAAGGAGGCCGTGGACATCATGTCAAACAACCCCTCTGAACACACCCCATTATATAATCAGTAGAACAGATAAAGACGCAAAATCTCTTCTCGGACTTAAAGGTTTTTTTAATCCATCTGTCAGATTGGGATCGTCAACAATTCTCACAGCTAGGGTTGCCAACTGTACTATAATATATAGTATTGTACTATATTTCGGGTCTGCGTACTATAATAAGCCCGTGTGGTTTCCGGCAGACTAGAATAGAATCACTCCGTCTCTTCCCGTGGATGTCGTACAAAGCGACTAAGGGAGATACATTATAAAACATCGATCAGGCCTCCCCAACCCGTCTGGCCAGCGTGGGGAGTGTAGGCCAAACTCTCCTTCTGTCAGGGACGGACGAGAGAGGGTCGTGCTCCTGTAGTGGAGACTAAAATGACCTGATGATGATGATGATGATGTACTATAATAAGTACTGTTGAAGTAATATATATAGTACGCAAAAATACTCTATTTTCAACACCGATATCTAACAAACAAATCCTTATTTTTAAAATTTATGAACGCGCTTTTACATTATCTTTCGAGTGAGGTGTGCGTTTTTCCATAAAATACTATATTGTTTACAAATTAACTATTTTTTTTAATAGCTTATTTTGAAAAACACTTTATTTCGCCGAATAAATGTTGGCAACCCTACTCACTGCACGCCTTTGAATTGAGTCACAGTCCACAGAGTGGTATAAAATGGTCGAATATCCCAAAGGAAAGTTGCCATTGCACCTAATGACCCTTGGCTGTGTAATAGAAACCATTATCTCATCATCTAAGCCTTTCTTCTACCGTGTTGGTATAGGCCTCCTTCAGTCTTCTCCACTCTGATCTGTTTTTGGCCACATTTATCCAGTTCGTGCCCACCAACTTCACGATGTCGTCCTTCCATCGCCTCTGTGGTCGCCCGACAGGTCTTTTTCTGTCCCAGGGTCTCCATTCCAGAACCGTTCTGCACGACGTCCGACTTTCTGGCTATATGTCCAGCCCATTTCCATTTGAGCTTTGCTACGCGGCGTGCGATATCAAAGACCAGACTTCTTTTCCGGAGCCACTTGTTGGTTTTCTTATCCCGGAGTGTCACTCCTACTAGTTTTCTTTCCATTGCTCTCTGTGCAACCCCTAGTTTGTGGACAATGGCCTTGGTTGTCACCCATGTCTCAGCACCATACGTAAGAACTGGTAGGACGCATTGGTTAAAAATCCGCGCTTTCTGCTTTTTTGTGATCTTCATGTTAAAAGCAAAACCAAGTTTGGCAAATGCGGCCCAGCCTAAAATAGAAACCATATCACCTATTAAATATTTTCGAAACAAAGCCAAGTAACGCCAGGTGTGATTTATTATTCACTTACAGAATATGTCCCATGTGCCGTGTGAGACCGCGCCCACATGTCGATTGCACCACGCGGCGCGCCGCACGTGGTGCGTTGCACAACGTGCTGTGCCGCGGACTGTGGGACATATCGATGGGACATATCGATACTTAGGAACACTGGGACGACATCAACTTTACATTTAATTAAATAAAAAAATCTGGACCATTTACACAGCGCCATCTATTCCCAAACTAAGCAAAACTTGTGCTATGGGTATTAGATAACTGATACTATACTTAAACACATTTTTTTGTAAATACATAGGTACCTACTTATAATAGACAGAAAACTCCCAGACCAAGACAAACAGACATGTTCACACAAATGTTTGTATTGTGCGGGATGGAACCCACCCACGACCACGGAGTCAAAGTAGCCATTACTAGACATTCAACCACCGGACTCAAAATTTAACATATTATTATATAATTTTATTTGTAGTAGGACAATATAACAATCAATGCTGCTCCTGAGTTCTAAAACGTAACAAGTCATAAGTTAATTTAAAAAATCAAAAACCCAACTGCACCTGCAACAGATTTATTAATCACGCGTAACAATTATATAATTCCATACAAGCAAAGCCGCAGGCAAAATTCAATATATCAAATATATATTTGAAATCAGGTCATCGAGACCTTTATTATGATACCCATATCGATATATTTAGAAGAAAAAAAAAAATGACTGCAATGACAATTTTGCGGCTGACAGCCGCCATATTGATTTTTTTAAAGTCGATGTAGCGTATGTCACTCTCACAGCAAATACGAATCTAACGACACCTCTCAAGCTAAAATCCATCCAGCCGTTCAGGCTGCAGAGCGTGCCAAACAATTATACATACATACATACTAAAACCATAACCCTCCTTCTGTCGCAGTCGGGTAAAAACATAGTTAAATTTAACTTGTTTTGATTGATACAGTATATGAATAAGTTAAACAGTTTTATCTGAATATAATTCAGATTTATGCATTAGTCACATCCGGCCGCACCTTTGTTTTTAATTGCCAATTCTGAAAACTATTTTGTATTTCAAAGTCAAAGGCATTTTAACCAATTTAAGTCCAAAAATGAATATATTTCAAATTTAGCAAATGAATGTGGTTCTTGGTCATTCGTCATTGTTGGGGACAATAAATTATATCGACATATGTGGAGGCCGGCCCGACTCTCGTCTAGTGTTGGGCGCAGCCGCTTACCTTGTATGCATTCACGATAAAACTATGAACATAATGTTTATGGCGTTAAATTTTGTGCAATGGTGTTAATTTTAGTAATACGAATATTTAAGAATTAAAATTTCACACATTTTGTAATCGCTACAATGTCTAGTCATAAAATTATTAATCATAATTTTAATGAGTTACATGACTTAAACCAAGTATATTTAGGAATGTAGTGAATAGTACTTCAGCAGTTGGGATCCAAATAGCTATATTATGGACAAACATCTATACATAGATACAGAAATGCTCTGATATACACGGTAAATTTATAACATCTCCTTTTGGGTCCAGAGTTCAAATTAGGATCTTCTAATGGAGTTAGACCCCTAAATACTATGATTTTCGTATTCACAAGCCTTCTATATAACAATGACAGATTAACACACCAGTTACACAGTGGTGGGTATGTAACCCATGACTAGTGAAACCTGACTAGTCAGGATATATACCAGCGACCACCAAAATGGGAATGAACAGTTCATTACCATCTCGGGGGTAAAACTATGGCTACCTTAGCACTTACAGCATATTTAATCAGAAGAAGATACCTAGTAGGAATAGAAAACTTCCCTCTTAGCAATGTGAGAGACAAACCATAAAGACTTTTCGACACGATTAGAGTCATCAACATCATCATAATCAGGTCCATTTTAGTCTCCACTACAGGAGCACGACCGTCTCTCGTCCGTCCTAGACGAAAGGAGGATTTGGCCTACACTCCCCACGCTGGCCAGACGGGTTGGGGAGGCCTGATCGATATTTGATAATGTATTTCCCTTAGTAGCCTTGTACGACATCCACGGGAAGAAACGGAGTGATTCTGTTCTAGTCTGCCGGAAACCACACGGCCACGGGTAGAGTAAAACGGTAGAATATCGTTAGATTAACTACTGGTTTCATTGTTATCCTTCTTAGCGTGCTGGTAGCTCCGCAATGTACTCCTACTCACACGATTTTACTCTCTGTGCTCCGCTCGCTGACACATCTAAAAATAAATCTTTGGGACGTCCCAGCAGCGTTTGAAAATTTATAAGGATGCCATGGTCTCGACAAATACAATATCGAGTTGGTAGAAGCCACCACTAGCGGGCCAGAGCACTGGGCGCGGCCGATCGCCTTGCTCGCATGCCCGGCATATGTCACAATACGGACAACAGATAAGTAAGTCATTGTGATAAAACAAACTTAAAGTATACAAATATAATATTAAAGAAATAAGAATATTATATTATATTCAAAAACTTTCGTCGCATCTGGTCGAAACATCTCGTGACCAAAATGGTGGCCTCTACCACAATACTGTATTGTGCCTCTACTTTGCACAAATAATGTGCAAAGTAGAGGCACAATAGTGTTGCGATCCAACGCGGCAACGGTGCCAGCATTTTGGGAACTTTGCCTACGGGCAGCGGTTTACTAGATTAGTTTTGCTTTTAGTTTATTTTAATTACTTTTTTTTTTGTGATAAAATATTTTTTATAATGTGAATGTTTATAATTAGCAGCGTCATAGCATCTAAATGTTCCAAGTACTAAATTTATTCCATTTCTAATCGAATTATTAAATAAAAAATGTTGTGTAATGTCATGGACACGGGCGTATGTTGCACGTGAATAAGTTATATGCACTAACATTATCACAAAATGGCAGCGCATCCCCTTCCCCAGAACGCGATGTTCCATAGTCCTTACTTATCATAATAAATTCTTTGATCCTTCATCTATCCAGTGGTGTGATTGAATTTTGGATGGAGATGATAGATTTAACTCTCTCCCTCCCTGCCGACTTTACCCGAATGAGCGTTACGCAGCCGAGCATTACGCGTTACATATCCGAACGTGACGGCTCACTCTCATTAACCAGCTGCAAAACATCGCGCCTGGAGAATTTTTTTTTTACTCATACACGTGCCCATAGTACAAGCTTTGCTTAGTTTGGGACTAGATGGCAGTGTGTAATTCGACCAAAAATATTTATCTTAATACATAAAATTTCGTGTCACGTTGTTTGTACGCGATGGAATCCTAAACTACTGAACCAATTTCAATAAAATTTTGCACTGTGCGTGTAGTTTTAACCACCTTAAGAGATAGGATAGCTTATAACTCATGGGAAAAAATTACGTAAAAATATTTAAGGGCAATACAAAGTTCGCCGGGCAAGCTAAAATTATTTATAAATCTCAGTCCAAGCACGTCGTTGCTGACTCTACCGCATATCGATAATAATATATCAAGTGTGTGATAATTCTATCTGCGCAGGAGCCGATTGCAGTGTCGCTGTATTAACAGCACTACACACAGGCACGCATGTTGCATAATCATTATACCTAAGAATGGGTATAGAATACCCGTTATGCAGAAAATGATTTCATCAAACGAGCTGCAACAATCAAGCGAACGTTATAATGGAAACATGTCTGATATAGATTAATTTATAAACTGCCAACCTGTCCTGGCTACATACTGGCGGGACGAATCACGACTTCGGTGGTCGAAAGGCTATCCATGTCCACTTTGACTCCGGGGTCGCGGATTCGATCCCCGCACAAAACCCGCAACCTCGGAGTCAAAGTGGCCATTGCTAACCACGACATTTAGATAGTTAGTCGATAATTAGAGACATAAGTATTTGTTTACATACTTATCGCCGGGACAGTCAATAAGATTAACATTACATAATAAACATGCCCCTGCGGCCGCGAGCCACCAGGAAGAAGCCTTTTATTGGATTATGTTATTGCAACTGCACTATAAATGTAAGGAATCCGTCTGTCTGTTAGTTTTAACAATATTAACTGAGGACATTTAATCCTCATAGGATAATGTTAAATGAGCCATCTAGATCAGTGGTTCTTAATCAATGTTCTGCGAAGCACCTTCTGGGGCATTTCAAGTGGTCCGTGAATACCATCACAATTAGTTTTTTTGTATTAACTTAATATGACCGCCAGACCCATATATATAGTCCGCGATACTATAAAAATTTGGTTAGATGGTCCTCCCTTATCTTAACTTAACTTAAGGCTTAAGGCTTAAGAACCACTGATATAAACTGAGGGCGTCCAACTCTTCGTCGTCCTACGCGCGGCGTCCGCTCTAATACGTTCCTCCCCTATCTGCCATCACTTACTCTGCAGATGTGACCGGTCCATTGCCACTTCAGCATACAAACTATGAAGACTATGTCGACAACTTCGGTTCTCTCGAATTTCTTCGTTCCGTATTCGATCTCTCAAAGAAACCCCGAGCATAGCCCTGTCTATCGCTCGCTGCGACCTTTAGCCTTTAGCCTGTGGACCAGTCCGATGGTCAGTGTCACGTCTCTTATTAACCACTTATATGGCACAGAAAAATTAAAGAGCCAAAAAAAATCTAAAACATATTATATTTGCTTCTATTACACATATATCACAGAATACCGCCAAATAACAATTCCCTCGAGGGCTGTTGTGTTCCTTCGAGTGAATAAAGAAAGGATGGAAGGAGTATAGGCTGGCAACTGATCGGCGACCCCATGGTGTTGCTGATCTACATGGGGGGTGGTGATTAACCCTAGAATGTCCAGGATATTTCATAACTTATCCAATGCACTAACTCTGCACCTTTATGTTCGTATTATTACATGCATAGACACCCAGATGCTTCGCATTGCATCCGCAAAGGCCATTTGTGCTATTTGCAAATTGGGTTAAGTACCAAATTGCGTTTAATCCCAGATAACAGCATCAAGGCCCACAATAGGGGCCACTCGATTTAATATATGCAGCCGTTCGCCTTAATGATGTATCTATGGTCAATTATTGTTTATGATAGCAATGTGGATCATGGAATGTGGATGACATTTATGCGTTTCAAAATTTCAAACCTAAAACTTCTTTTCCACCATAGATATGCGAGATCAGTGAGCGGTGGAAATAAATCTTTTGTATTTGGTGTGCGAGGAAAAAAATCAACTATTCAGGGGCGTAAGTGGATCATTATCATCTTTAAACCAAAGCGAACCTCACGTGTACGTAGTGCACCCTGCTAACTACAAACGAGGCTCTGACGAAAGAGAGGTAGGGCGGCTCAGCGTATTTATTACATGCCCGAGATATATAAGAAGTTTATTATTAAGAAACTTATTATTAAGCTCATTAATAATCCAAGATCCCAGGGCCGCCAGACATCACTTATTCTCTGATGAACAAAATGTGCCTGATTGAGTAGTGTTAGGGTGTGCTATGATCGTATGACTACCTGCTACCTTCGCCAGACGGCCATTTTCCAGGTATCAGGTAATCAAGGTACGTAATAACACTACACACCTCATTTAAATTCTGATAGCTGATTTTTACATAATATGTTTCACAATATCGTTACAAATCAGTAATCAATACTCACAGACAGTTACAGACGCTTTAAGCTCTAAAAAAAATCGGTTGTCTGTAAAGTCGGTTTACTGACGATAGTTGAACGTGACAACGTCATAAGAAAATACTGATGGAATACTGATGCATTTTTCAAAAGAAAATTTTAATGGAACGCCTCAGAGCGAGGTAACGCGCATGAGTCATGTTTTTCGTGCGTGCAGCCAGCTCCATTATTATAAGACGTTGTAAGTAAATAATTCGCAAATGCAACACGCACCCAGCGACGACGATTACCACCACGCATTAAACTAGTCGGTTAAACGATATAAAAAAAAAATAGTCAATACTAGTACGTTAAATTTTAACGTATGTGGCCCGCGTGAAATAGCTGTTGTACGGTTTGTGGTCCAATAAAGAAAAACGTTGAAACTGACTGCTAGACCCAATTGCAATGCCGCTGTGAGTATGAGCGATTATTGCAATATCAGTGCGCATGAGCGTAAGTGGGACACACATGAGTGAGACATTATAGTTTTGCTCACCAGAAAATAAGTGACGTCTGGTGGCCCTGGGATCTTCCTCTATAAAGTTTTATGAGCATTTTAGTTAGTGAATGTTTTAATCATATTTTAAGGGAGTTTTATGAATAAGACTGTTCAGAACTAATAATTTGACCACATCTCTGACGCTAATTGTCCAGATTTACATGAACGGTGTGGTCTCCGACCTTGACACTATTGGCCTGGCGCCAGGTCTGGTGATATGGTGATACGAACAAATACTATAATTCCTTTTGTTCGTTTTACGTTCTTTTAACTCTAATACCAATATTTCGATGCTAGATCGAGTGCCAAACTACTAGTGGTCCACCTGATGTAAACCGGTTACTGTAGTCTACTTTTTATATGAGAGTGGGCGAACGAGCATGTGAGTAGCCTGATAGAGAGCAATCACCACCGCCCATGAAGATCAGCAACACCAAGGGATCACCGATCCGTTGCCAGCCTATACTCCTTCCTTTCTTTCTTTCTTTCTGGTGACCTCGCTCACTCGCATGAACACAACAACCCTCAAGGGAATTGCTATTTGGCTGCGGTATTCTGTGAGGTGTATGTACTTCAACAGAAGATCGAGATTATCGAGAAGCTTACAAAAATACTATATGCCCTATCTCTCTTTTTGCCACGTTTGCCAATCAGCAGGGTGTACCACGTGCAGGTGAGGTTGGCTATGGTTCAAAGATGTTGATGAACCACGTACACTCCACCGTTTTGTATGTCACGTATTTTTCATCCGTTTGCAATACATGC
This sequence comes from Hypsopygia costalis, assembly GCA_937001555.2. Lineage (NCBI taxonomy): Eukaryota > Metazoa > Arthropoda > Insecta > Lepidoptera > Pyralidae > Hypsopygia > Hypsopygia costalis. The sequence goes on along the minus strand of OW443349.2, from coordinate 18,533,576 downwards.
CCATATCAAGACAGGCGATTTCCTCTCATTCAATTCTCTTCCTCGTCAAATCAAATCACAATCAAAGATATTTATTTACCTAAATGCATACAATTTGTAACACGTGTTTGGGTCCTCCTTTTAGGCAAAAATGAGAATGTGCCAGAAGAATCCAATTCTCCGTAACAAAGTTACATTATTGTACACTTACATATATTACTATGTATACCAACTATTACATATTATAGTTGGCCGTGTGGTTTCCGGCAGACTAGAATAGAATCACTCCGTCTCTTCCCGTGAATGTCGTACAAGGCGACTAAGGGAAATACATTATCAAATATCGATCAGGCCTCCCCAACCCGTCTGACCAGCGTGGGGAGTGTAGGCCAAATCCTCCTTCCGTCTAGGACGGACGAGAGAGGGTCGTGCTCCTGTAGTGGAGACTAAAATGGACCTGATGATGATGATGCTATATTATAGTGCTGTCATTAACAGAAGAGGATGGAGCATGTCATCATCATCATTATTATCAGCCTGTATCTATCCACTGCTGGCTAAAAGCCTTCCCCAAAGCTTTCCACCAGCTACAATCCTCCGCCTTCCGCATCTAGCCGCTCCCAGCCGCTTTCTTAAGGTCATCGGACCATCTAGAAGGAGGGCGCCCAACACTTCGTCGTCCTACGCGCGGCCTCCACTCTAATACCTTCCTCCCCCATCTGCCATCACTTACTGGGCAGATGTGACCGGCCCATTGCCACTTCAGCTTGCAAACTCTGAAGGCTATGTCGACAACTTTGGTTCTCCATCGAATTTCTTCGTTTCGGATTCGATTTCGCAGAGAAACCCCGAGTATAGCCCCTTCACCATCGCTCGCTGCGCGACCTTTAGCCTGTGGACCAGTCCGATGGTCAGTGTCCAAGTCTCTGCACCATATGTGTGGAGCATGTAGTTTTTCAAAATACACTCTCCTCGCCGCCGATCGCACCTAGCCCAGTCTCTTTTGCTTAGGGTTGCCATCCCTCCGGGTTTCCTCGGATTTGTCCTAGTTTGGAGGGCGTCCGGAGAGCGTCCGGGCGGGGTTTTATTTGTAATCCAGGGTTAAATGTTTTAAATCACTACCGCCCGCTCCATGCTTAGGGGTGTAAGTGGTTCATAAACATCTTTGAACCAAAGCCAACTTCCCCTGCACGCGGTGCACCCTGCTGACTGAGAAACGAAGCTCTGGCGAAAAGAGAGGTAGGGAGCGTAATTGTAAGCTGCCCGACTAATGTATGTACCTCCACCTAACAAAATACCGCAGCCAAATAACAATTCCATTGAGGGCTGTTGTGTTCCAGCGAGTGAGTGAGGTCACCAGAAAGGAAGGAGATGCTGCGTTGGTAGCGGGGGTGGCGGCGCGCGAGCGATATTTTACGTCGCGAGCGTTAATAGAGCTACCGTAACCGCTTTACATCAGGCGGACCGTATGCTTGTCTGCCACCCGACGTAGTATAAAAAAAAGAAAAAAATGAGGGGCTTCACTGGATAACTCGGAGGTTACTCACACGCTTGAGCCACTACAGCTTTTTTTATTTGAGAGAGGTTAAACAGCATGTGAGTCACCTGATGGAAAGCAATCACCACCGCCCATGGAGATCGGCAACACCAAGGCGTCGCTCATCCGTGCAGTGATGTCGGTCCTCACATTTAGTCTTCACTTATGCTTTCCAACAGGCAGGGTGGAGACATTTTGGGCGATCACATTATAAAAAACATTGCTTTCATCTGTCTTTTGTATATATAGAAGCATAGCTCAAACTTCTGGACGGACTTAGTCGAAAGTTGGCTTACAAGTAGCTATTTATATGTAAGTTGTATGTAGGTGCAGTAGCACAATATAAATAATAACTACGGCCACTCCATGCCGCTTTTTCGTATCGACCTCACCTCCCCTCTGAGACGAATCTGTAACAGTTTATATGGCGGCGCATGCACACAAGCTTATTCTGTCTTTGCACAGACGTCATTGTTTATGTAGTGTTACCGACGGGACATTTGTATGTAGTGGCCGGGGAGTGGTAGTAGGCATCCGCTAAGAAAGGAATTTTGAGAATTCCCTGGGGATATAGAGATATGCTCGCTATTTATCGTTATACCTATAACTCACATGCTCGTTTAACCTCTCTCAAATAAAAAAAGCTGTAGTGGCTCAAGCGTGTGAGTAACCTCCGAGTTATCCAGTGAAGCCCCTCATTTTTTTCTTTTTTTATACTACGTCGAGTGGCAGACAAACATACGGTCCGCCTGATGTAAAGCGGTTACGGTAGCCATATTAACGCTCGCGACGTAAAATATCGCTCGCCCGCCGCCACCCCCGCTGCCAACGCAGCATCTCCTTCCTTTCTGGTGACCTCACTTACTCGCAGGAATACAACAACCCTCAAGGGAATTGTTATTTGGCTGCGGTATTCTGTGAGGTGGATGTACATTCCCCAGTCGGGTAGCTTACAATTACGCTCCATATCTCTCTTTTCGCCAGAGCTTCGTTTGTCAGTCATCAGGGTGCACCACGTACAGGTGAAGTTGGCTTTGGTTCAAAGATGTTGATGAACCACTTACACCACATTTAGACATGCATTAGCGAAGTCGCAGGCGCAGGATAGTCTTACGTGTATTTAACATAATGTCTGAGGCTGTAATCACAGTGCAAACAACACTTATATTTATCATACGAGTCGTTGCACTTGACCTGCATCTACTTGCATGTGTCGCTTTCTGTCCGTACGTGGGAGGTGGTAATTCGTAATATTATTTTTATTGCGCTCGATTCAAGTAGCAAACATACGACCCGCTTGAAGGTAATCTTATCGCTCGAAATACCTAGGTGATCCCACGTAATTGCTTATGAGTGTCATTCAAATTCAAAACTCAAAACCAAATTTAATGTATTTTATTTATTTATTTATTACTAGCTGATGCCTGCGACTTCGTTCGCGTGGATTTAGTGATTCCGGCGTATTAATAAAAATACGAACTAATGTAGATACATAAGAAAATACTTGTTATACGTTAAAAGTCTTTTTTTTATTTAACACTAGCGACCCGCCCCGGCTTCGCACGGGTGCAATGCTGATACTAAATGTACTACAGAAGGTCTTTGCGCTTTGTCCTATCCAGTCCTTCCCCAGTTATAGGCACACGCCGCCGGCTCCGCGGCCGGTACCGCCACAGCCGTTATGTCCCTGCATTTTAAATGTGTAATATCTTCTAAACTATTCATTTAAATTACACGCTGTGAAGGGCCATATTGATCTATATTAAATGCGCAATGTATTTAAGGTACTTAATTGGATAAGGATTAATTCTGTATTGCTTAAAATCGCTTCGTAAATAAGGCATTATTTCTTGTAAAAAGCAAAGGATAAAATAACGGTTATTGTGTGTTACCACTAAGAGATAGACATATACCATCGCGAACTTTTTTGTAGACCATTTTAAGGTGAACAATACTGTACTACATTATTTTGATCTATCTCGTTGGGTTCAGCCAGCGTTTGCAATGAAAGAGCAAAAAAATGTGTTTATTTACGACATCACATTAGAAACCTCTAAATTATCAGTGTTTTTCTACTATGTTATGCATATATTATACATATAAACTTTCCAGTTGAATCACTCTATCTATTAAAAAAAACCGCATCATAATCCGTTGCGTAGTTTCAAAGATTTAAGCATACAAAGGGACATAGGGACAGAGAAAGCGACTTTGTTTTATACTATGTAGTGATTGTAACCATAGTGTAAAAAAAAAAAAATAAGAGAGTCTCTCCTTCGGGAGCTAATATAAAAAGACCTGAAGCGTTACAGAAAGCCACGTAAAGTTGGCCATGCGAAAAACAACCAGTCCTAAGCATGACCAGCGAATTTTAGTGATTTCTTTATTGTCATAGCAAAGCAAGTGGTTACAGAGAACTGTGTACGTTTAAAATTAAAATGGATTTTTTTTAAAGAGTGGTATACGCGGAATTAATACAGTTTCATCGGCACCACTCCCAGTAAGATTCTCAGCTTCAATTAAATTTCGCTGCCAAGCATTGACTTTACTTCAGGAAGGAGATCTTCCCCAAATTTATTAATATTCTTAAAAACCCTTGGGCACGTAAAGTTCTATCTACAGCTTCTAGTGCCTTACTGTTGGCCATTTTGCATTCATCTCAAACGATTAGACAGCAATCCTGAAACACCTTCGCTTTGTCACAGTTTCGTGTCACAGAGCATGTCGGTGTTTCAATTCTGTTTAAATCGAGTAGGATATTGAACATTGTATTTGCGTCCTTTCGCCTAGTAGTAATGTGGCTGCAATACCTGGCGATGCTGCTGCGAGATCTTATATTGGCGCCTGATTTCAGCGTGGATTGCTCTCGTCAGGTATGTTTTCCAGTCCCTCCTGGAGCACCTAAGAAAAACAGTTTCCCTTCGTTGCTTAAAACACTTTCCACTACATATCGTCCCGCAAATTCACGTAGGTAGTCTTCTGGTTTGTGCGAATATATACCAATCATCCATCCATTTCAATTTTAGCGTACACGTCTATAATAAACTGACTAAATAGACCACGTTACCTTTGTAAATAAAATAAAACGATTGCGTCTAACTTGTAGCAGGTAAGAATAAAAGTAGCACCCCGCGAGGAGTCATTTTTAAATTTCTGATAGTTTACCTGAACCATTATGGTTCTGCATCAGGTGTTCCAAATCTTGGATTTTTATACCTCAATAAAAAATGGTCTTCAGGCTGAACAACTTTTGCTAAGGCGTCATTTTTATATTTCTTATAGTTTACCTCAACCATTATGGTTCTGCACCAGGTGTTCCAAATCTTGGATTTTTATACTTCAACAGAAAATGCTCATCAGGCTGAACAACTTTTGCTAAGGTGCCATTTTTATATTTCTTATAGTTTACCTGAACCATTATGGTCCTGCATCAGGTGTTCCAAATCTTGGATTTTTATACCTCAACAAAAAATGCTCATCAGGCTGAACAACTTTTATTAAGGCGTCATTTTTATATTTCTTATAGTTTACCTGAACCATTATGGTTCTGCACCAGGTGTTCCAAATCTTGGATTTTTATACTTCAACAGAAAATGCTCATCAGGCTGAACAACTTTTGCTCAGGTGCCTCTCTTATAGTTTACCTGAACCATTATGGTCCTGCATCAGGTGTTCCAAATCTTGGATTTTTATACCTCAACAAAAAATACTCATCAGGCTGAACAACTTTTGCTAAGGCGTCATTTTTATATTTCTTATAGTTTACCTGACCCATTAAGGTTCTGCATCAGGTGTTCCAAATCTTGGATTTTTATACCTCAACAGAAAATGCTCATCAGGCTGAACAACTTTTGCTAAGGCGTCATTTTTATATCTCTTATAGTTTACCTGAACCATTATGGTTCTGCACCAGGTGTTCCAAATCTTGGATTTTTATACTTCAACAGAAAATGCTCATCAGGCTGAACAACTTTTGCTAAGGTGCCATTTTTATATTTCTTATAGTTTACCTGAACCATTATGGTTCTGCATCAGGTGTTCCAAATCTTGGATTTTTATACCTCAACAAAAAATGCTCATCAGGCTGAACAACTTTTACTAAGGCGTCATTTTTATATTTCTTATAGTTTACCTGACCCATTAAGGTTCTGCATCAGGTGTTCCAAATCTTGGATTTTTATACCTCAACAGAAAATGCTCATCAGGCTGAACAACTTTTGCTAAGGCGTCATTTTTATATCTCTTATAGTTTACCTGAACCATTATGGTGCTGCATCAGGTGTTCCACTTTCCAAAATCAATTATACCCTATATGTTGCCCAGGCTTAACAGCTATATAACAAAAAAAGTTTCATTCGAATCGGTCCAGTACTTCCAGAGATTAGCGTGTACAAACAGACAAACAGACATACAGACATACAGACAAACAGACAAACAGACAGACATTTTTTTTTAAATTCTTACCCTATTACTATATCTCCATCGCCTCTAATTGTTTTTTTGTAAATATATTAAATGTACAGACACATTATTTTTACTGTTTTATTATATGTATAGATTTGGAAAACTAACAGCTTTTAAATTTTATTACATTAAAAAGGTATTAAAACAATTGGAAGCCAATAACAAGTCTTCACGTATAAGAGTTAGATTAGAGACACATAACACGAACAGAAATAAGGGGCCATCCATAAATTACGTCACACGTTGAGGGGGAGGGAGGGGGTCGATGAAGTGTGACACTGTGTGTCAAGGGTTTGGGAGGGGTCCTAAATTTCGTGACGTGACATTTCAAAATCTATTATAATGTATGTGTTAAAACACGAACTTTGAAATACTAACGAAAATCTCAAAAACATTTGCAACTGTAGATGTAAATTTGCAGAATATGTGACGTCACACTGGGGGGATCCTCACAAATGTGACCGGCTGTGACAAGGAATGGGGGAGGGGTCAAAAAATCATGAAATTCATGTGACGTAATTTATGGATGGCTCCTAATAACATGATAACATTGTTCTATCAACCGTTTCTCCATATAGCGATTGTATATGAAAGATTTACATTATGTATGCCATAGGGCCCTTGCGGGTAAGGTTGGCTTCCGCCCAGGTTTCCCCGGATTTGTCCTAGTTTAGAGGGCGTCCGTGGAGCGTCCGGGCGGGGTTTCATTTGTAGTCCAGGGTCAAAAGTTTTAAACCGACCGCTCCACACTACGAATAACCATCTATGACAAGACGTCACAGAATAAAAAACACACGGACATGTCCGGGTTTTAAGATTGAAAATCCGGAGTTTTTACTCATCTTGTCCTGGTGGCTAGTGTTTAGAGATGGCAAGTAGGGTTGCGGGGAGTTACACAACGTCACAAATGGGAATTAGACATGGTATTAAAGCCTTAGGTAAGTTTAAAGGAAAACTTTGCCTGATTTTGTGTGTTCTATCGATTGTACAATGGGTTGTGTTCGGAAGAGTTGATTGATATGATTGGACATTGGAGCCAAGATGGTCGCGAACTGAGCGGTTCCAGAGAGTTTTCTTCCGCATACTCTCAGGTTGTAGAACAAATTAAATGGCGAGATTTTCCCAAAAGACTACAGAATGGGGTTCTTCAAGAAAGACGTGAAGAGAGATAGGGTCGACAACGTGTGACTGGTTACCATCGGGCAGGTCATATGCTTATGTCCCACCTTAATGGTGTAAAAAAAAGCTGCATATATCCGTATTAAAATGATATATGCAGCACACGCACCGTCTCACCGTAAAAAGCATGTATTTCACAACATATGTAACATAGCACATGACATGCTTACTTAACTTTTCTTATGCCATGGATTTTAACGCTATATTATATACGCTGTTCCCACTATGGGACCGTGGCACGCGAAGGGCTAATATACAAATACAAATAAATACAAAAATATTTATTTAAGCAACCAAGCTTACAAACATTAATCACATACATTTACATCAATAGAAGATGAAGTGAGGCTGTTGCAAGAGTTAACAAAAACATTGCACATTGGTACCCACACTAGAATTAATCTGTATCGTGGGTACCTACACGAATTATCTATAGTTTTTTAGCTCGGTATAACAAACATTGAATGTAAGTAGACAAAAGAAAAAATAAAATAAAAATAATAATAATATGAATGTGTAACGGTATATATATAACGGTAAGTTTGAATATAGATATATACACATAAATATAAACACACATACACACAAATACATACACATATATATACATATACATACTCGTACATTTACATACACAGACATGTTCATATAAACACGTGTACATACCCAATGGGCTAGAAAAATATTATATTCTAAATGCATATAATATAGGGAGGCATATCATTGGAAATATCTAAGTAATTTTCGTTTTTGGATAAACATGCAATGCTCGTCGTATATATTAGATGTTTAGTAACTGCTAACTGCTACGATACGGTTGATGTTTTATTTACATTATGTATCACTGCATCGAGAGGAGTATGTCTTCGGTGGAGTCATAAGTTAGATTTGCAAGGTATTTGCTAATCTTCACCTTTGCTTGACGAACAGAACACAGTCTTAAATCGCATGCCTTGGACATTTTATTGTAGACGAATACTCCAATATATGGAGGAAATCTTTGCGCAAATGATGTTTTGACAGCGATACTAGGTAAAGAGAAAATGCGACGTTTCAGTTTAAGCTTGTACTCATCGGAATTGATGACTTCTTTGTGTACCATGTATGATGTCTTCAGAATAAACAGCTGCCGCACAGTCAAGACTTTTGATTGTTCATAAACGTTGGCTGTTGGGTATCTAAGAGGCTTTCGTAGCAAGGTTTTCAGCACAGATCTTTGCGCTCTTTCCACAGGTAACAGAGTAGTTTTGGCAGCACTGCCCCAGCCGCATATATAGACGCAAATATCACATGTCGTCTACAAAGAATCAACCCATTAGGAATATAAAACTTATGTCGCACAAACGGATCAACTTCTGGCAGACTATAGTACACAAAACAATTTAGCTACAGTAAAATTTTTCAACAACGTATTCCTATATTATCTTATCTTAGAGTGGGTCCAGTGCTGCAGCACCGGTGACACGTCGACCCTCATGGATCTTTTGTGTTCTCCCTAATCCTTTAGTCACTCTCCCCCGCCTGTCTGGAGACATGTTCCATGTACTTCAGTATGCCGCTTATAGGAAAGAGTCTGTAGTCCTCCAGGTCCGGGTATGCCTTTCCTAGGATTTCCATTCGTTTGCCCGCTAGGGCGTCACATTGACACATTAAGTGTTTCATGGTCTCGTAAGACTCCTTGCATGTTCTGCACTCTGGGCTCTCAACAAGTCTCATCTTGTATAGGTGTCCGTGGCAGGCATAATGGCCGGTCAGTGCACCAAGCATGAGACGCATCCGTTTCCTGTCACATTTATGTACATGTCTGTACCAATTCACTGTACCTTCGCCAATGGTTTCCTTGGAGTGTAGCATTCCACTCATCTCCCTCCATTCAGCCTGATGCCTAGACTTCGCTCTGCCATTTATAGCCTCAATTACTGTCCCGTATGAGAGACCTACAAAGGGTTCAGGTCCTAAAAAGTTTTTACTTGATCCCTCCCTTGCCAATTCATCAGCCCTCTCATTGCCCTCAACTCCTGTGTGTCCAGGAACCCAGACCAACTCCAGCCGATTATTTCTGCCCAGTTTATTAAGGGCATCCATACCAGCAAGAGTTAGCCTAGATTCCACCCTGTCAGAGCTCAGGGCCATAAGAGCTGCCTGGCTGTCGCTGAGAATATAGATGTACTGATTTGCGACCCTATTTTCTAGATTCATTTTCGCACAAGCAGTTATGGCATACATTTCAGTTTGAAATACAGTAGCGTATTGCCCCATACTCTGGCTGTGTTGTATGTCCTTAGAGAAAATGCCTGCTCCTGTACCTTCTATAGTTTTGGAGCCATCGGTAAACCATATGAGGCTATTTTCCTCCTTGGGTTTGAATTCATTGTTCTTCCACTCATCTCTGGTTGGAAGATGTATTCTGTAGTTTCTCTTGAAGATGTACTTCGGCAACATCTTATCACTGCACATTTCCATCTTCCTCTTGAGTTCTAAATCGGACTCCATATGTGTATGCCTGGTCTGAGGCAAATATCTGTTCCATAGACCAGCCGTTTCGATCCTGTATAAGGCTTTACAAGCCTCCGCCTCAATGAATATATGTAATGGTAAGAGATCGAGGATCACTTCCATAGCTGCTGTGGGTGTAGTGGGGAATGCTCCCGTGACTGCACAGCAGATTAATCTCTGCAGTTTCATCAGGGACATCTTACTTGTCACTTGTCGTACTTTTGGCCACCATACTAGGCAGCCATAAGTCACCATGGGTCTTATCATTGCTATATATAGCCAGCGCAGAATGCTTGGTTTTAACCCCCATGTTTTCCCGTAGGCATTCCTGCACATGTTGAAGGCTCTGTAAAGGTCCTAGGGAGCGTTGTACGGTGCAAATGAAAACTCAAGGCGAATATCAAGCGTATAACGTTACAAGGAAACGTCAATTAAAAATTAATACATTTATTTTTGAAGGTAAAAATTAAAAAAAACATCAAATAAAAAAAATAATAATATGAAAGTTCAGTCCGTTGCAGTCGTCAGTCGTTTTCACTAATCGGGTAAAGTTCAAAGCTTCGAGGAGCAGCGCCAGAAGTGGTCCAAACACAAGTTGATAGTTAGGTCCTGTTAGTGTTCCAGCGGGCAGCCAGCCCAGCTGGACTGGACTGGTAGGGCCGGGTTTGACATAAACCCGACCAGAGCACGTAGTAGTTGACCCCAATGGAGATAATATGATATGATGAGTGAAGAGTTAGATCAGGGGTCTTCGGGGTATAGATGACCCCTCGGACAGAGCTCTCCACCAGGTAGGTTGGGGTGCCACCCCTAGAGAGGCTTAGAGTGACTGTGGCTTCTTGACGACTGTTTCTTGACTGAATCCATCTATAAGGGTGATCCGGGTTATATAGCCGGGTCGTGTGTTCTGTTCTTCAATCTAAAATATTTAAATTTTGAATTAAATTATTACAGTTTATTTTTCAGTTGCTAGTATTTTAAGGACGAAAATCCATAGATCACAGTGATATTTTGAACAAATCTATGGTTTTGGTAGTTAAAAAGTAAAAATAAACAAAACGTAAATTGTCATCTGTCAACATAACCAAAAGTTGAAAATATTAAATTTTATCAATAAATAAAGAAATTTGGAAGGTTTAGCGAGTGAAAATGATAAAAGAAATTATAAATTATCAATTAGAAATAATAGTATATAAATTGCTACGGTAAGAATCACAATTTTATGTTGAGAGATGCGTAGAGGAAATCTATACATTTTTATGCAATTAGGTAATTAAACACTTTTTTACAGGAATAAACAGCAAAAACATAATAACTAATAGAGAAAAGGAAATTAATATCTGAAGATACAAGGTTTATATAAGAAATAAGAAGTTATATTACATTATCCCCCCCCTTACGAGAAAAAAAAAATTACTGACAAAATTTTTTCACAAGGTTAAATAAAATAAAGTATCAACAATCCTGTCGTTCGTCTATCATTCATAATTCCCTAACACACGTCTATCATACATAGCTAGGGGTAGGGTTCACATTCAATGACGCCTACTCCAATGTTAATACTTGAAACGTGACAGCTTGGCTTATTTTTGAGGTGTAGTCAACCGCACCTTTATAAGACCCATATGAATTAAAATATGACAGCTTGGCTTATTTTTGAGGTGTTGTCAACCGCACCTTTAAGAATGGAATTAGCGATATGTACAATGAAAAAGAACTTCTCTTTGTAGAAGAAGAAATTGGCCTTTTAGAGGTCAAGAGTTAATACCTTCACTATTAGTTAGTGAGAGTATTAGAAGAAGATAATGTATTATTAAATACATCATTGTAATAGATGTATTTGCGAAGTGCAAACACATTTTAGAGGAAAAGTATAAAACTTTAAAAAATAATTATTCGATTTATAATAGGCCAGGAATTAAATCGAACTTATTATGATGGTATAATTACAATGAGGTATGAATGACGAAGATATATAAATAATATTAAAGTTAAATAAATATTTACAGTTTTATATCTTTAATATGCCATTTGGCCCTAGATCCATCAGGATCTTCAAGAACATAAACCAAAGGTGATAGCTTTTCGATTACTTTAGTTTTGATAAATTTAGGTGCTAGCTTTGCACTAAAGTAACAACCAGCATTGCTCAAAACATAGTTCTTACGCCAAATGACGTCACCGACATTAAATGTTTTAAATGTGTGTCTAAGATTATATCTCGAAGCATTTTTATCATGAGCAACGTGCAATGCTAATTGAACTTTATCAAATATATTAGAAAGTAAACCCAGATTGCTTGTATAAATGTCTCTAGGCAATACGGTAAGTTCGTCTAAGTTTTGTATATTAGTATATTGAGAGCCACAAGTAATAATTTCTCGACCAAAAACTAAATAAGCAGGAGAGAAACCTGTTACTATATTGACCGAATTATTTATTGCAAATTGAATTTTGGGTAAGAATAAATCCCAAGTTCTGTGATCGTCTCCTACGAGAGAAGCTAATGCCGTGATAATAGTTCTATTGTAACGTTCTGTAGGGTTAACTTGCGGACAATATAATGGAGAGTAAGAAACAAATGGAATATTGTATTTTTCTAGAAAATTATGGAATTCACGAGATTGGAATTGAGTACCGTTATCCATTATAATAGATTGTGGAATTCCATGTACTAAAAAGACGTGATTTTCAAGATTTGATATAATGTTGCTAGTTGTAGCACGCTTAAGAGGAAAAATTAACGTATATTTAGTAAAGAGACAGTTAACGACTAAAATATATTGATTCCGACGTCTGGACATTGGTAAAGGACCCATTAGGTCTAACGATAACGTTTGAAAAGGTCTACTGCACACTTTTGGTTTACCCATTAAACCGTAAGGCGAGTGATTAGGATGTTTATATGCTAGACATGTTTCGCAATTAGAAATTATTTTCGCGATATTTCTGAACATATTTGGCCAGTAATAGTGTAAGGATAGTTTCTTAAATGTTTTAAATATTCCTAAATGAGGTTCATTATTAGAGCCATGATTAGCTAATATTATAGAGTCTCTATTGGCAGGTGACGGTACCTCTTTCCAGTCAAAATCATTTGTAAGGTTTTGTGGAGAATGTATATATCGATATAGTTTATTGTCTTTAATTGTATAATTAGGATAACTATCCGAGTTATTTTGACAGCCAAGAAAGATTTTGTTGTAAATTTCTAAGTCAGAGTTTGCTCTATTATTATTATTAGTTGATATAGGGTTAACGAAAATTGGAGAAGATTTGTCACCTTCTACTGGCGAACGTGATAGAAAATCTGGTACGATGTTATCTTTACCCCTTTTGTGTTTTAAAATAAAATTAAAACAAGATAGTCGGAGACCCCATCTAGCGAGTCTACCTGAAGGGTTGGAAAGATTAAGAAACCATTTAAGTGCGGCATGATCAGTGTAAACTGTAAACGGTTTGCCGTTATCAATGTAACAACGCCAATGTTCTAAAGCTGTTATAACCGATAAAGTTTCTCTTTCAGTTGTCGAGTAATTTATTTCGTTTTTATTAAGAGATCTGCTCATGTAAGCAATGACAACTTCAGCGCCTTTCTGTATTTGTGTTAGCATCGCCCCTATCCCATAACTTGAAGCATCACAATGAACAGTGAATGATTGGTCAAAGTCTGGACAAGCGAGAACAGGGGTTGTTATTAAAGCTTCCTTGAGTTTTTGAAAAGCTATGTCAGCATCTGGATTCCAACAAAATTTAGGGGCATTTTTGCCCGAAGCAGTTAACTTATTTAGAGGTGTAGCAATAGTGCTGAAATTAGGTATAAATCTACGAAACCAGCTGCAAGTGCCAAGGAAACGGCGAACTTCCTTACGAGAAGAAGGAGTAGGGTAATCTAGGATTGCCTGAATTTTGGAAGGATCTGCTCTAAGACCGTTTTCATCGATAACATATCCTAAATATTTAAGTTCTTTTCTAAAGAACTTACTTTTCTCGAAATTAATAGTTAAATTAGCGAAAGTTAGTTTTTCGAGAACTTTAAGAAGAAGAGAGATATGTTCCTCGAATGTTTCCGATATAATAATTATATCGTCTAAATAGCAGAATACTTTATTGTCAAATTCGGGTGTAAATAACGCATCCATAAGTCTTTGTTGAGTTTTTGGAGCGTTTGTCAAACCAAAAGGCATGACAACAAATCTATACAATCCTCTACCTGGTACGTAAAAGGCGGTCTTATCCCTATCAGAATCGTTAAGGGGGATCTCCCAAAAGGCTTTAGCGATATCTATGCTAGATAAGAATTTTGCATTTTTAAGACTATCGATTATTTCGTTTACAAATGGAAGGCTATACGCGTCTTGTTTTGTTATAGAATTAAGTTTTCTACTATCAATGCAAAAACGCCATTCGCCATTTTTTTTCGGAGTAATAATTACTGGAGATAACCATGGGCTTTCACATTTTTCTATAACATTCCATTCAATCATTTTATCTACTTCTTTAATTAGAGCGCGTTGTTTTTCAGGCGAAAGTCTATAACATCGTTGTTTAATAGGTAGGTTATTACCGGTATTTATATGATGAGATATTAAATTTGTACGGCCTAATTTGCCTTTTAGTTCATAAGAAATATTTTTAAATCTATCAATAATATCGTTTGCAATTATTTTATGAGAATCAGACAAGTGATCTAGAGTAAAAACTTTGTTTTCTGAAGTTAAAGAAAAGCATTTTTTAGAATTGAAATCTAAAGTATTAGAAAGAATTTGAGGTAATAAGTTAAATTTTTTCCAAAAATCAATGCCAAGTATTAGAGACGGAGTTATTTTTTGAAAAACGTAAGCTTTAATTAAATGTGTTTGTTTATTAAAAGTTATAGGTAGGTTTATATGACCTAGAGATTTTAATTTATCATTATTGGCAGTAGAAATAGTTATTAAATCAGACTTCGATAAACTATAACCAAGTTTTAACATTTCAAGGTATGAGTTATTACCTAAAATTGTTACTGAACTACCACTATCTAATAAACCCGAAAATAATTTGTTATTAATAGATATATTAATAAAAGGTCTTTTATAATCTTTTTCGTCGTCATAAGTGATAGAAGTAGTATTATAACATTGAAAAAAGTTTCGTAAAGAGTTTAACCAATTTTGCCAATCTATAGGATCAAAATTTTTATCGAAGTCCTTTTTTAGTTTTTTTGAATTATCAGTATTATTAGAATTAGTAATTTTGTATTTATTAGAGCATTTAGGGCATTCAGGAGTTTTAACGCCTTTTAAACCACATTTAAAGCAAATCAAAAATTTTGGTTTTCGGCAATTATTAAGTCTATGGCCGTATATACGACAACGTACGCAAAAATCATTTTTGGTAGTATTAGGACTTTCTTTAGATAGAGCGTTATTCCAATTATAATCAGGTTTCGAAGAGTTTACTGGCTGACTAGAACACGGTTTGGATTTATAATTAAATTCAGTCGTTAGTGGATTAGGTTCAGAATTAGGTTCTCGAAAATTGCGATCTTTGTCTAAGATTTTTTCGTAATTATGACAGGCGTTAATCAAAGAATCGATATTATTGATTTCATTTAAGGCTATGAATATAGAATAACATGGACGAATATTCCTAAGTAAAATATCTAGTTGTTCTTGCTCTGTAAGTTTTTTTGAAAGTCGAGCAAACATTCCATGCATTAAAGAAATATAAACTACGATAGATTCATCTTTTCCTTGAGTTCTGTTTCTAATAGTGTTTAATAATTTAAAATCATAGTCGAATTCGCCAAAATCACGAATTAAAAGAGAAGATATTTCATCCCAGTTAAGATTATTATTTCTCGATTTTTGGAATCTAAACCAATGCAATGCGTTATCAGTAAAAATTTCAAAAGCCTGTTGTATCAATTGTTCCTTTTTGATATTACGAGAAATTCTAAATTCTTCTATTTTTTGGAGAAATGATCTAGGGCAACTTTTCCCGTTAAAAGCAAATTTTTTAATTTCTAACATATTTCTATCGGATTGAATAACATAATTACTAGTTTGAGGTTGTTCTGAATTAGTATTTTTTTCTAAATTAGATGAAGGAATCTCCTGTTCTGAGCAGGATTGATAGACTTCAGATTGATCTATAAAAGACTCCATACGATGTTCTAAATTTGAAAATTTTGTTTGAATTTCTGTTAAATTATCTTTAAATTCCGGAGCTAAGTCAATATCAATTCGTTTTATTCTATAGAAGAGGTGGTTAAGAAAGGTTATAACTTTTTTTAAGTAAGTATGGTTTCCTGATTCAATTTGTGCGACTTTAACTTCAAGATATTTAATTGTATTTAAAATTTGAGTTAAGTCGTCTTGGACTTCAAAAGGAGATTCAGAGATATTTTGTGGAGGAGAATAGATTTTTGAGAGTTGTTTTTTTAGTTTTAAAACGGAATCAGAAGGTTCTTCTAACCGAATTTGAATTTCATACTGAAGTTCAGCTTTATTCAATAATTCGTAAGAAATAGGTCTAGCCATAATTAGTTTTAATTTAAAATTAGATTAACCGACTTTGAAGTTAATATTAGTTTTTTTTTTTTACCGACTACCTAACCGACTTTGAAGTTAATATTAGATTTTTTTTTTTTTAATTACTACCTAGTTTTTGGTCAAAAGGAAACAGAAAAGAAAAAAATTACAAACGCGTGAAACCCGACAAGCAAACTTGGTTTACTAAAAGTGTCCCCCTAACTATAGGTGTATGTAGGCTAAAGGTCCTGAGTCCACCCGTCCAGACTAGTCGAGTAGAATACTCTGCTGGTTAGGAAGCGCACAGGATTGAGTATTAAGATTGCACAGTATATTCTACTGTAACAATCAGAATGACCTGTCCAAGACTTATACTGGTTGGACGCTTGGCGCAGGTTTGAGTAAGTGTTGTACCCCCCACCCAACGAGTGTGTAAATAACTACTGTAAAGTATACCTAATCGAAGAAAAAGTTACGAGGCTGAAAAAAATAAGATATATATAGATTAGATAGTTAAGGTATGAGATGAGAAATGAAGTGAACCCTAAATTGGAGTGATAGAGACTAA
The DNA here is from genome assembly GCA_937001555.2 of Hypsopygia costalis. Taxonomy (NCBI): domain Eukaryota; kingdom Metazoa; phylum Arthropoda; class Insecta; order Lepidoptera; family Pyralidae; genus Hypsopygia; species Hypsopygia costalis. Next base: position 18,516,835 of record OW443349.2, on the reverse strand, counting down.
AGGTAGGGTCAGGGTCAGAAAACTATTGGGCGCCAAACTATAACGTTACAAGGAAACGTCAATTAAAAATTAATACATTTATTTTTGAAGGTAAAAATTAAAAAAAACATCAAATAAAAAAAATAATAATATGAAAGTTCAGTCCGTTGCAGTCGTCAGTCGTTTTCACTAATCGGGTAAAGTTCAAAGCTTCGAGGAGCAGCGCCAGAAGTGGTCCAAACACAAGTTGATAGTTAGGTCCTGTTAGTGTTCCAGCGGGCAGCCAGCCCAGCTGGACTGGACTGGTAGGGCCGGGTTTGACATAAACCCGACCAGAGCACGTAGTAGTTGACCCCAATGGAGATAATATGATATGATGAGTGAAGAGTTAGATCAGGGGTCTTCGGGGTATAGATGACCCCTCGGACAGAGCTCTCCACCAGGTAGGTTGGGGTGCCACCCCTAGAGAGGCTTAGAGTGACTGTGGCTTCTTGACGACTGTTTCTTGACTGAATCCATCTATAAGGGTGATCCGGGTTATATAGCCGGGTCGTGTGTTCTGTTCTTCAATCTAAAATATTTAAATTTTGAATTAAATTATTACAGTTTATTTTTCAGTTGCTAGTATTTTAAGGACGAAAATCCATAGATCACAGTGATATTTTGAACAAATCTATGGTTTTGGTAGTTAAAAAGTAAAAATAAACAAAACGTAAATTGTCATCTGTCAACATAACCAAAAGTTGAAAATATTAAATTTTATCAATAAATAAAGAAATTTGGAAGGTTTAGCGAGTGAAAATGATAAAAGAAATTATAAATTATCAATTAGAAATAATAGTATATAAATTGCTACGGTAAGAATCACAATTTTATGTTGAGAGATGCGTAGAGGAAATCTATACATTTTTATGCAATTAGGTAATTAAACACTTTTTTACAGGAATAAACAGCAAAAACATAATAACTAATAGAGAAAAGGAAATTAATATCTGAAGATACAAGGTTTATATAAGAAATAAGAAGTTATATTACAAGCGTTTGATTTACTTTCGTTGACTTTCATTGACAAATAAATTTAACATAACAAAACAGTACTTAAACCACCGCGAAACAAACCATAACGCGATGCAGCTTTCGAACAGCGCCATCTGTTATTTCGGTGGTGAAACAAATAATACTAAATAAGGCGTAAACATACCGCCCGCCATGGACAACTTGTCCATCACAACAGTTAAAAACAAACTGTGTAATTTAACTATGACATTATTGACAAGTTACTTCAAATAGCAATCAGAACATGAAACATAACAAACTAAAACATGAAACATTTGCAAAAACTAATGCAATGCAAAACAACTTAATGAATACATCTCAAAGATTAGCAATGGACTGTATAAATACTCGTATAACTTAAAGAATACAAAATGTTATTCTGATATTTTCAAACATAAATTGAGACATATCTGCAAAACATACGTAAATTTTATTCTGTAACTTGTAACACACAAACCTTTGATACAGGTCTTTTAATTACCTTGCCATTACATTTGAGACTGACGACGCGTGCAATCTTGTCCAAACCTTCATGTTTGTGTACAACAATACCAAAAAGCCAATTTGCTGGAGGTAGGTCGTCCTCCTTGACTAATACCACGTCACCAATTTCTGGCCCAGGTATTTGTTCTTGCCATTTCCGACGATGAAAAAATTGCGTGAGGTAGTCCTGAGACCAACGTCGCCAGAAATGTTGCAACATCCTTTGTGACAATTGCCAACGCTTTAAGTTACTAAGGTTACAAACTTCATAATTCACGTCAGGGGCTAACACTAAGGGTTCTCCGACTAAAAAATGTCCTGGTGTGAGAGGAGTTGGATCACCAGGATTGTTACTCATTTGAGAGAGTGGACGAGAATTCAAACAAGCTTCGATTTGTGTCAAGACCGTAGCTATTTCCTCGTAAGTCAGAGTCGCTTTACCGATTACACGTTGCAGATGGTGCTTTGTCGACTTGATCCCTGCCTCCCAAAGTCCACCAAAATTTGGACTTCTGGGTGGGATAAAATGCCAGACTGTGCCGTTGTTGGCAAGTGAATCAGCGATGTCTGTTGCTATGCCAGACCTTTCCGCGGAAAAAAGTGACTTTAGCTCCCTAGCAGCACCCGTGAAATTCGTACCATTATCACTCCATATATCGGCACAATGTCCCCGTCTGGCCACGAAGCGTTTAAAAGCAGCCAAGAAGCTATGAGTAGTCAAATCACTTACGGCTTCGAGGTGAACTGCTCTGGTAACCATACAGACGAACAAACAGATGTAGCCTTTATATGAGTGATGACCTCTGCCTTTGGTAGTACGAATGCTGATGGGACCCGCAAAGTCAACACCGCTGCGAAGAAAAGGTCGGCAAGCAGTGACTCTTGCGGATGGAAGTTGGCCCATCAGTTGATGTTTTATGCGAGATCCATAACGAATGCAGCTAATACATTTGCGAACATAAAACTTTGCCAGATTCTTGACGTCAACAATCCAGTATTTACTTCTCAAATAATTGATCATAAGCTGCGGTCCGCCATGAAGAGTTCTCTCATGAGCTTCAGCTATTAACAATTTAGTGAAGTGTGATTTTCTTGGAATCAGAACAGGATGTTTTGTCTCTTCACTCATTTGTGACCTATGTAATCGCCCGTCAACTCGCATAATACCAACTTCATCGATGAATGGATTGAGAGAGGTAAGCTTGCTTTTCTTGTTTACTTTACCGTGTTTAGCTAAATTATCTAAATCATCTTGAAAATTTAAAACTTGACATTGTCGAATGCATCTGTATATTCTTGACCAGTAATAAATATTTTTTTATTTTCAGGTTGGTGAGCTGAACGTGTTTGAAGAAATTTCCTGCAGAAAGCGACTACTCTGACTAGTTTTCGTAAAGATGAGTATCTTTCCCACAAACCGAATTCTTCATTTGTAGTAGCATAACATACCTTCTTCGTCTTCCTTTCCTCCAAATTTGTTTCTTCTACCTTCTGCCTGTTGTAAATAATTTTCTCATGCTTCAGCCAATGTGGTCCCGTATTCCACAAGTCATTTGGATACTCATGCGGTCTGAGCCCTCTGGAGGCGCAGTCCGCAGGGTTGTCTTTTGATTGGACGTGTGACCACTGCGTGCTGTCTAAAACCGTTAATATTTCTGAAACTCTGTTGGCAATGAAGGTTTTCCACCGACTTGGATGACTCCTCAGCCAAGCGAGTACAACCGAAGAATCAGTCCAAGCGTGGATGTTTTCCTTGGGTATTTGAAGAACATTAGATACTTCCAGGAGCAGTTTTGATAACAAGACGGCACCACACAACTCGAGCCTGGGAATCGAAACCTGTTTCACAGGCGCGACCTTCGTTTTTGCGGTAAGTAAATGTACATGCCGTTCACCATTTCCACTAATTATTCGAGCATATACCACGGCAGCGTATGCGATAGTTGAGGCATCGCTGAAACCATGCAACTCCATGAGCTGATCGTCTGCTTTTGAATTACTCCATCTAGGAATTCGGACAGTGGTAAGTAATGACAACTCGTTCCTGAAAGTGAGCCACTCTTTTAACAACTGGGGTGGAAGTTTATCATCCCAGTCAATTCCAGAAATCCACAATTTCTGGATGAAGATCTTTGCTGTGATAATGGTAGGTGCGATCCACCCAAGAGGATCGAACAACCTTGCCACATCTGATAAAACTTTTCTTTTAGTTATAGGTTCACTTGGCGGCGGCAGTTGAACGGAATATTCGAAGAAATCAGTGCGACGATTCCAGGTAAGTCCCAGAATTTTCATGACCGAATCTATTTTTAGCTCTAGACTTCCAATTTCTTCCTTACTTCCTTCCTTTATTTTTTCTATTAAGTCCTCACTGTTACTAGACCATTTTCTCAGTTCAAATCCAGCCCTTCCCAGTAATTCCTTGATTTCCTTGTAAACCTTTATCCCTTCTTCGACATTTTGACAACCAGTTAGTAGATCGTCTATATAAAAATCGTTTAAAATTCTTTCAGATGCCAAAGGATAATGAACGCCATCGTCTATGGCTGCTTGCTGAAGCGCTTTCACCGCGAGGTAAGGCGCCGAGGCTGTCCCGAATGTTACTGTCAGCAATCTATAGTGCTGTAAGTCGCATTCAGGATGATCTGGATTACGCCACAAGATGCGTTGATAGTCAGCGTCTTCAGGAAATACCCTCACTTGTCGATACATCTTCGTAACGTCGGCCACGAGGCAGATTGGATGTAAACGCCAGCGTATAATAAGATGTCTGAGATCGGACTGAAGAGTTGGACCTATCATTAGTTGACTGTTCAAGGATACACCATTTGAATCCCTACAAGAAGCATCAAATACGACGCGGGTTTGGGTTGTCGATTTATCTTCCCTGATGACGGGATGGTGTGGTAAGTATATTGCATTTGGATTATCACGTTCTTCTTCAGGTACCGCCTCCATGTGTCCCAAATCTAAATATTCCTGAATTACATTAGAATATTGAAGCTTAAGATTGGGATCTTTTAGTAATTGTTTCTCAAGTAAGTGAAATCTGCGAGCTACAATATCTCGGGAATTACCATATCTGCATGGCTTCTCCTCACGGAATGGTAATTTGACAACATATCTACCGGACGCGTCACGTACGGTAGTAGACTTAAATAGCTCCTCACATCTCTGTTCCTCAGGAGTGAGGTGCTTCCTGGAGTCTGAGTTGTAGCTGTCGGACTCCAATTCCCAGAACTTGCGAAGAAGTTCGTTTTCGTTACACTGGGAATGTAAACTGACAATAGAGTAACAAGATTTTGTTTCATTGTTACTAGAGGAGTTGATTTGACCAGATATGATCCAGCCTAATTTTGTTTTTTGAGCAACTACTGACTCAGATGACCCTCTTATCAGACCCTCTTGAAGGATCTGCGCATATATTTCAGCACCCAATAATAGATCAATTTTATTGGGTACCGTGTAAGTAGGGTCTGCTAACTCTAATGTTGAGAGTTCTATTGAAGCTGGTAGGATGAATTTTCTTTCCGGCATAAACGTAGTTAGCTTCTTTAAAACATGAGCCTTTACATCAACAACAAAGTTGGGGTCGTGAAGTGATTGAACTTTTAAGAATACTACATACTTAGAGGGCACAGAACCCGTCTGATCACTTCCCAGCCCTGAAATTTGACTCCTGCTTGAATACTTTCTTAAACCAAGAAGCTGAACCGAAGCTTCAGTGATAAATGAAGCCTGCGAACCCTGGTCTAGCAATGACCTTAGAGTGATTTCCGTACCAGTCCTTGATTTAACCTTAACTAAGGCTGTGGCCAATAACACTTGACTGTGTACTTTAGAAAAACATGTTACAACATTTCCGGTTTCGCCTTGAGGTGAAGACGACATCGTCGTCGGTACAACATTTACACTAGCCGATTGATTACTAACAACATGAGAATCGACTGAATGTACAACTTTCCTAAGGTGTAATAATGAATGATGTCGTTTTTTGCATATCTTACAACGTGTGGTTTGGTGGCATGAGATTGCAGAGTGATTGGGACCTAAACAATTAAAACAAAGACTACTTGTTTGGGCAAAATTACGTCGCGTGTCTATGTCTTCCTTGGCAAACTTTTTACAATTATACAATTTATGGTTTTCAGAACAGTAAACACATGAAAATACAGTAGATACATGCAATGATTTTGGATTGAATTTCTGAGTGCGATTTGTACTAATGGGTTTGTTTACTTTATTATCTAAAAACTCTAAAGATCTGAAACGTGTTTCAAGAAATTCTTTAAACTCTGTTAATGTGGGTAATTCATCACAAGTCTCGCTAATTTTGACCTCCCATAATTTTCTACTTTCTGAATCCAATTTTAGGCAAATGATATATATAACAATTACATCCCAAGACTCTATATTAATTCCCAAATTTTCTAATGCATGTAAACACTCACTTGTTGTATCCAAAAGTTCTTTAATTGCATGTGACGATTCTGAAAACAATGATCTTTGGCTCATAAATCTTTTTAAAATGGAATTAGCAAGATACCTTTTGTTATTGTAGCGTCTTTCCAATTGTTCCCAACATACCGAATAATTGTCATGAGTAATAGGGACGTGACGTAACAACTGCTCAGGTTCACCAGTAAGGTGACCTTTTAAATAGTGTAGACGTTGGACATCGTCTAGAGCCTTGTTGTTATGCACTAGTGACATGAATAAATCCCTAAAACTTATCCATTCAGAATATGATCCAGAAAATACAGGTACAGATATCTTAGGAAGTCTGACCTGGAAAGATTGACTATCCGTTTTAGAGTTACATGTAGATGCGCTACTATTGCCATTTAAATCCCGCAACATATCCTTTAACTCGGTCTTATAATCAATATAACTTTCTTCTGTTACATCGTACATATCAGTAGTTACATATGTGGATTTCAACAGTTCCGCTTTATTTGTTCCCTTTACAATTTTTGCATGAGTGTCGGTAAATTGTAGCCAAGCCTTTTCTAAATTTTCTAGCCTCGCTTCTATATAAGAAATTGTAATTCGCTCTTTTGGCGATTTTTTAAAGTTTAATCTAGCCTTTGATATTTTAGATTTAAGATCATCCTGTACACTAATTAATGACTCCATTGTGGTGTATGAATTTATTTACCGATTCTCAAACAAACACAAAAATACAAGTAGGTACTACAATAATGTTGCAGTATGACACAGGTAAGTATATCAATAATTATTTATTTTTAGTTAGGTACACAATACTCGAATAACCAACAAATCCAATTAACACATATTAAAATATTTTAAAGTTCATTAAATTTTGTTTGGATACTGAAGACTGATGCACAAATCCAGGAGAAAGATTGTAATTTTTTTAAAGTTTCAAATTCCAATGTGTTGCAGAACCGATGTGTGAATTTTATAAGTCCAATAGATGCGTAAAATTTTACAAGTCCAAGATTTATGATGCGAAATTTTTCTAAGTGTTTTTTACTTAGAAATTGAATGAGTGAATTTTATAAGTCCAGTAGAACAAATGCGTAAAATTTTACAAGTCCAAGATTTTTAATGCGAAATTTTTCTAAGTGTTTTTGACTTAGAAAATTCTGACCAAAATCGGGCATAGGTTCCCCGTTAGTTCACTTTTTCTTGGATTATTCTAAGTCCTAGTTGCTTCTACTTGTTAGTTAAATCTTGAAAATTTTACAAGTTGAAAGTACTTACAGTTTGTTTGCCACTCATGTATACACTGCACTCACACTATACATACACTTGCTTCAGACCCGATGAATACTTCCTTGACAGCTAGCGCCCTCTTGCGGCGGCCGGTCAAGGTACCATCAGCGGCAATCCACCACTGCGTCGGCGCCTGTGCAGTAGGAACTTCCCACTTGCCACACGAAACAGCTTCTATCCCGGCTCGTTAAGGACCAATGTAAAGGTCCTAGGGAGCGTTGTACGGTGCAAATGAAAACTCAAGGCGAATATCAAGCGTTTGATTTACTTTCGTTGACTTTCATTGACAAATAAATTTAACATAACAAAACAGTACTTAAACCACCGCGAAACAAACCATAACGCGATGCAGCTTTCGAACAGCGCCATCTGTTATTTCGGTGGTGAAACAAATAATACTAAATAAGGCGTAAACAGGCTCGTGTTGCCTTTTGAAGGACATTGTTCATATGGGCATTCCAACTGAGTCCCTTATCCAATGTCATTCCTAGATATTTAACTTCATCAGACCATTGCAACTCATTCCCATACAATGATACTGTTTTTAGACCTGTTAGGTTCCTTAGCCTTGTAAACGGAACTAATGTGGTTTTCTTTGGATTGATAGTCAAGCTATTTGTTTGACACCAATTCTCGACTACCTTAAGAGCTACCCTCATAAGTTCCGTTACTATATTGGGAAATTTTCCATTGATTAGGATGACTATGTCATCCGCATATCCGACAGCCACTATGGGTCCCTTATTTAAATCAATCAAAAGTGAGTTGACTACAAGGCTCCATAGCGTCGGCGATAGGACGCCTCCTTGAGGACAACCTTTTGTGGTACTGGCGAATAATTTTTCGCCCATAAGCTCGGCATTAATAATCCTGCCTTTGAGCATGCTCTGTATCCATTTACATATTGTATTCGGAATACCGTGCGCTGTTGCCGCTTTATTGATGGAGTCAAATGTAGTTTTATCGAAGGCTCCTTCAATGTCAAGGAATGCTGCTACACATATTTCCTTGCTTTCAATTGCTTTTTCAGCTCTGCTAACAACATGGTGTAAGGAAGTCTCCGTCGACTTACCTGATTGGTATGCACATTGTAGCTTATGTAATGGATATCTACTCAAGGGCTCATCCCTTACATATCTGTCTACCATTTTCTCTAAAACTTTTAGAACAAACGATTGTAGACTTATAGGTCGATACGCTTTAGCGTCCTCATATGTGGGCTTACCCGGCTTTGGTATAAACGTCACTTTTACCCTGCCTAATGCTTTTGGTGTGTATCCAAATGCTAGACTGGCTCTATATAGCCTGCACAGGTGTGGTATAAGTATGGAGGCTCCTTGCTGTAGCATAATAGGGTAGATGCCATCTGGACCTGGAGACTTGTATGGCTGCAAGCTCCTAATGGCCCATCTGATTCTATTGTCATCCACCACCTTCCTAGCTACAGCCCAATCATATCTATGCGTTCTTACAGTGTTAGTATCTGCAACATTGATGTACTCAGTGTCATCTTTATCGAGTTCATTAAAACCTGGGAAGTGGGTTTTAAACATTTGTTCCAATGTTTCTTTTCCAGTATTAAGATATTCCTATATTAAGACCGCGGCACGCGAATGGTTAAGGGGGGAAACTCGCCTTATATGCCCTATATTGGTATACAAATTAAAAATACACAAATCAAACTTAAGTAGTTAAAAATTTTGCGGAAGTCAAATTTACAGGCAATTTGATCTACACTACTTTGCGTGCTTTCGCCACCAATTAGTTCATGCAAACTACTGCCGGCACCCACCCACTACCGTTAGTAATTGCATGCGACTGCCGTGGCTGCTTTGGTCGTCTCTGCTCCAGCTGCTGTGGTCGTCTCGGCGAATCTCCAACATCTGAAACAGAAGATACATGCGACCACCACTGCCCCGACTGCCTGGGACTTACGGGATGAGCTGCTCGAAGGTATATAGCGCATAGAAGACTCACCAGGGCCGGTGTACCACACAGATCTCGTGTCGACGGCGGCTAACTTCAACGCTTTGCGGAGGTTCGCCCATAGATGGCACGCACGTCGGAGCGCAATGGAGAGAGCGGAGAAGAAGGGAGGAGGGGCGCTAGAGGCCTGCAGCGAAGGCGTAATAGTTTTCATCGCCGCCCCAGAAGGGGGAGAGGGCGAAGGGGCAAAGGACTAGATTAAAGAATTTGTAGGGAGTGAAGACGTGCCACGGCGGCACCGCGAAGCCAAAGTGCAGTGTGCCGTGAGCATCTCCCGCGATTCGGCTCAAATGACCAGGAGGTCGATGGAGCCATGGGAACGTGGTGGGTTCGCCCCGACTGCCGTGGTCGTCTCTGCGACACGTGTTTCGCCTCTACGCGAAGCATCCTCAGGCGATCAACATCTACAGATCGCCTACTAAATAATTTCGGAATAGTATCCTAAATAATTTCGTAATTTAAAAAAAATCCTAGACATGAGAAAATACCCTATTTTTAGACCAAAATCCTAAGGTGGTGCAGTAAATACTGATTTTAAGTCATGTAGTACATAACGATTTTTTTTCCTTTGTAGGACTCCAAGTTTTGAGGCCCTACCGCCGAAGCTGAAGCCGATTACCACCGAATACCTATCTTTATTCGAAAAATAGGTCTTACGTTGAAGTTATTGCCAAACACCTTCAAATTAGTTGATAGAGCTCCATCGTTTCTAACAGCTAAGCTAAACATAAGTAACATAAATCTAAGGTGAAGTTTGATTTTCGCAATAAAAAAAAATCCCTGTTATCCCAGGACATGTACTGGTTTTTGGATTGTCCTGGGGTGTCATGGATAGTTTTTAAGCGGCTGGGTTTTTAGTTTCCTGAGTGATAAATGTTGATACATTTGACACCTAGGTAAGCAATTTAAGTTATTAACAACAATCAAAAAGCTAAATGTACAACTAAATGCCCTGAGGGGCAATTCTCGTAATTAAAATGTAGTCAAAATTCAGTTTCGATCCAGTCTCGATCTTATAAATGTCACATTTGGTATTCTCGTATAACATTATGTAACTTCAAAGTTTGATTTAAATGGGATTATATCGAAATATGACAGAATATTAAGCAAATTAAGAATGTTACTTTGTCAACAATAAGAATTGTGTATAATTTTAGTTAATTCACAATTCAATCTCGATTCGATCAACTTTCAATCTGCGATCGTAGAAAAATTAGGAGAATTGGCCTTCTGATGGCCAATTTCATAGAAAAAATTAAAAGTGAACTACTGAGGTTACAAACAAGCATACGAACCACCTGTAATGGTAATGATGGTAAGCAGCAATAATATTTGATAACCGTTTTATTATTTTCATTGAACCTATAGTTATTTAATATTTAACTATTGTTTAATACTGCATTCTGTTCTTTAATGAATTGTCCTAGTTTTTCCAACATCAAATCCTTTTTTTAGAAATTTTGTGTTGACAACCCTACTCCAAGTTGGACAAAAACCCGTAAAGCACAGATATGAGCAGGGAATCGCCGCTAGCGCTTCTTTGCTAGCTAACCACTCTACCAACGGCTCGTCCTTATACAAGGACGTATGCAATCCAAATCGCTTGCTTACTGGATATTACAAATGTTATATCGATGAATTTTATATCTTACGTCACCGCAAACGCTTTTGACGGTCAACAACCGGACGGTCGCGGTCGCCGGCCTTATTTTATACCTACCCCATAGTGTTTTATACTACGTACTTTCACTTTTTACTATGTCGCGTTGCATAGTAGAAAACTTTTCGAACCCGTAGCGACATCTATAATATTAATCGTACAACTTAATATGCTGACAGCGCCATCTCTTATCGAGTAGTTGTAGTATATAGTCCTACTATTATGCGATAGATGGAAGTAAAAAGAATCGAGATTTTAAATCTATGAACTACAAAAAATGACATGATTGATCGTACTTACAGAGTACATACATATACACATACATAATCGTACTTATTACAACTATGATCTTTGTTTAATTTAACCAAAGAAAATAAAACATTCACTAATTTTATCATAGAATAAATATTAATCGTTACTAACACCTATCTAAATATATTACATATTATGTCATTACGTATATGGACAGACAGCGGACAAATGTGTGCGTGCGATAGCGGTCTTGTACAATGCAATCAGCCAGCCGACAATGCAATGCAATCATAAAATTCATCATTCCTCGCGGGCATTGTACTAGCTCAGCGAGTAAGCAACTGACCGCAGTTGTGTCGTGGTGAATCGGCCTCCATTGTCAGAACTAGCAGTCCGCTGTAGTGCCTGGGCCGATCAGAGCAACCAGCCTGACTAGCATTCTGCACGGTGCCATCACGGCGCTCCTGAGCTAGTGCAGTGTCCTTTTTAACAGTTAGTGTTATTTAGTACTTTTTTCTAATCTACCCATAATAACTTAACTGTTTATTTTTTTTAATAGGTCCGTATATAACTTTAAAATCAAATATGTAAATAGGTACCTACTTATTTAATTTTTTTATTTATTAACTAAATTACCTACCCCATGTTTTCTTTCCCTATACCTATACCATAAACGAGCAAATCGTACATACATACTTATATAAAATGAAAAAAAAACCGTGTCACAAAGTTTGTCATAATGTCATGTCTAATGTATTTTTAATTGTGGAAATTTGTAATAAGTGGTGGCGTAATAAACAAAGTGAATTTCGGAAAAATAACTTTTATTTATTTGTCGGTGTTAGACTCTATACATATAGAAACAACTCTTACACATAATACGTAAGATAAACACTTGAAATTTTCACCGATATTTTTAAATTTATTTAAAAAAATACATACCTACTTTATTTTTACAGTATTATATGTTACAGTGGAAGGAAGGAGTATAAGCTGGCAACGGATCGGCGACCCCTTGGCGTTGCTGATCTCCATGGGCGGTGGTGATTGCTTTCCACCAGGTGACCCACATGCTCGTTTGCCCCCCTCTCATATAAAAAAAAAGAATCAACTTTTGTTTGTGTGTTTGTATGTTGTTCGGAGGTACGGAACAGTTCATGTGCGAGTACGAGGCGCACTTGACCCGTTTTTAGTTAATTCATCCCGGGGATAATAGAGGGTGAAAGTTTTGCTCAAGCACTGTTACCCCCCGCGGCTAACGCAGCTTCTCATATGTATAACCTCACTCACTCGCAGGAACGCAACAATTCTCAAGGGTGTTGTTATTTGGCAGCGGTCTTCTGTCAGGTGGCGGTACTTCCAGTCAAGTTTAACATGCCCAACCTCTCTTTCGCCAGTGCCTCGTTAGTCGGCAGGGTGCACTACGTGCAGGTGAACTCTAAAGTTAATGGTAAGTCACTAACACACCAATATTATATTTACACAGAAAACATAGAGGTATTCTATTTCTATGTGTTTATTAGACGACCAAGTGGTCGAATGGTTAACATTGGCCAGTTTGACTCTGAGGTCGCGGTTTCGATCCCCGCACAAGACAAACATTTCTTCACATGAACATCTCTAGGTGTTTTTAAACGGTTTTATTTAGCTCACCCCGTTTGTTTTATTATTTATTATTTATTCTTGGGTCAAATCTAGTAATTGAAATTTGACCCCCTTCCTGTTGACAGATTGATCTGAAATTTGGTATACACCTTTAGTTCTGGTGACAATACAATTAAATAAATTCTGTTTCATTGTAAATCCAAGATGGCCGCCGCTACAAAATGGCGGTTTACAAATTTTGTCACGACTACCTCAATATGGGTATCGAATGAAAGGGCTTGACTAGTAGAACACAGTTCACATGAAAAAAAATGAAAATCCAAGATGGCTGCCGCTACAAAATGGCGGTATACAAATTTTGTCACGACTACCTCAATATGGGTATCAAATGAAAATGCTTGACTAGAAGAATACAGTTCACATGAAAAAAAATGAAAATCCAAGATGGCCGCCTCTACAAAATGGCGATTTACAAATTTTGTCACGACTACCTCAATATGGGTATCAAATGAAAGGGCTTAACTAGTAGAACACAGTTCACGATGAATATTATAAAATCCAAGATGGCCGTCAACAAAATGGCCGGTTGGCGCGGTTACATATCGTCTCAATTTTCAATATGGGTATCATTTGATACCCATTTTTTCAATATGGGTATTCATTTGAATACAAGACAAATTTAAAAGTAAAAAAAATAATGACAAAAGTCAAATCTAAACTTAATAGAACGAGAAGTACTATGTAATGAAATTAGAAACTAAAAACTTGAAAATAAAAATTATGTAAAAAAAACTTTTAATTTAAACGGTTTTATTTAAAATAGTGTACTAAAAGCTAAAAAATAATTCGGTAGGTCGGAGGTTTCAGTCATCACACCCCTCTCCCTCATCAGTCTAAGGCATTGATCAGACAAAATAATAAAATCGTTGGGCCCGTGTTTCCATCCAGTCAACTCAGTTTACGCTACGCCCAACGATTTTATTATTTTGTCTGATCAATGCCTTAGACTGATGAGGGAGAGGGGTGTGATGACTGAAACCTCCGACCTACCGAATTATTTTTTAGCTTTTAGTACACTATTTTAAATAAAACCGTTTAAATTAAAAGTTTTTTTTACATAATTTTTATTTATGTATGTATTTAAAAAAACAAATGTATTTATGTATATTATATCAGTTATCTACAAGATTTGCGTAGTTTGGTACTAGATGGCAGTGCGTAATTTGTCTAGCAATATTCTATGGCAATATTTATTTATTATTAGCTAGTACAATGTCCATGGAATTTACTCTAAAAGGGCTTTATTGCTCTCTTGGAGGTGTAAGTGGCTCACCACCATCTGTAGATTCAAAGCCCCGCGCATGTTGCGCCCAAAGGAAGTAACTCCGCCTACCTTACATCCATAGTCGCGTCAATTTCCGTGGTTATTATCATTTTAGTAAAATATTAGTTTACTAGATTAGTTTTGCTTTCATGTAGTTTATTTTAATTAGTTTTAATTTAGATGTATTTATTTAATTTTATCGATTTTAAGTTTATTTTAATTATACTATTTAATTAATGTAACTCAATTTAGATCCAATAAAATTTTATTAATAAATAATTATTTAAATTTTCATTTTAATGGCATTTTATAGTACCTACTACCTACTGGTGTCACTAGTCCATAGCCTTCGATGTCTGCTGGCCATCAGGAAGGTTATACGGTTGATTGTACAAAATCCATACTCCATAATCGTAGAAAAAAAAATGTAGTCACAGAATATATTTTTTACTAAACGAAACATTCTTTCCACTTTCGAATGTCTGTGCCACTTGTAGTACTCGCAGTTATAAGCTATCTAACAAAAAGTAAAAATATCATTTTTTTCCAGTCCAGGCAAAAGTTTGTCAGAAGTGGGATTCGAACCCACGCCCACAGAAGTGGACTGCGACCTGAACGCAGCGCCTTAGACCGCTCGGCCATCCTGACTTGCTTAAATGTTTCGAAATTATGGAACAGAATGCAAACGCGTTACACAAAAATAACTTTTAATTTTCATTGCTTTAAAATCACAATTGTTTTATAATTTTATGGCACATTAAATTCCCTTAAATATACTAATAGAAATAAGTATAATATTTTTTTTATTTGTAAGTAAATTTCTGTTATTTTTTTTATCGCGAACTTTTTCTGTTCTTTATAGACAAAATATTTAGTTTTAGATAAATTTAATTTATCAATATATATTGTAAAATTAAGAATTAAAATATATTTGTATTATAATAATTACCAATATGCTTATTGGTAATAAATACATAAACCAATTTCTAAACGCATACGGTATCAGCTGTGTTGTTGTATGTCTTTTGACACTTCATATCAACAGGAAAAAACAAACGTCATTTTTCTAAACTAACCTTTAATTTATGACGAGTTTGACCTTGTTCAATTTGATATTTTTGTTATATTTGTTTACAAAAACTACAAGCAAAATGACTACTATAACAGTGAGCAATGAACAAGAAATAATAAACAAGCTGTCTTTATATATAGAAAAGATATCCAACGATTCCATTTATAACCGCGGAAAGTTTTATGTAGGACTATCAGGTAAAGTACATACTATTTTTACCTTTAAATAATTATACTTTCAATTACTTTTTTCTAAACATAATTTTATTCCCTGGTTTTTGTATAGGTTATAGTTAATACCCGAAATTAAGGCGCTCCTAGGTTCGACTACTTACTTAAACATACTTATGGTACCTTACCTCCCTCAACAAAAGCAAGTCAAGGTTAGGTTAGGTTATGCTTGTGATTGTGATGAACAAATGCTAAGCGAGCGAGGCTCGACTTGCTTTTGGAGAGGAAGATGACCTTAGGTTTAACTAGTCAAACCTACACACTTCCAAATTACGCTTCTAAATTTACCACTTAAAATTTGTAAAATAACCTATAATAAGTCGTGCTACCCACAGTGCCATGCACAGAGCCTCCAAGCTGACATTGAACTCCAAGAGGATGAGCCTCTTAGAGTTGAAATACGCTCAAATTGGGTCAAAGATTTGCTTGTGCAAATATTCCACCTAGGGGTACTACTACTATGGGGTAGAACTGTGTGGTGTACTTAATTTCGTGTAGGTGTATATTAGGAGCCACAATTTTGGACTATGCAACAAATATCAAGTGTCAATGATCAATCTGTGTTACGGGCTGTCTCTTCAGCTTCCACGCACACTACACAGGGGCCACCGAGAGCTCCTGTAGTAGGTAAACAGATAGCTTCAGACTGTGCTGGTGTTCTTTTCAGTCTTTACTTCTTGACCTGCTACAATCCTGGAGTTTGGTACTATTTATATAATAAGTGGTGGACCAAACAGGCCATCTTACTTTTATCGTAATGACTTATTTTCAGGAGGTTCAGTTGTTAAATACCTGTGCGAAGGTCTACCGAGGGTAAACACAGAGTGGGGTAAATGGGTGTTGGCATTTTGTGACGAGAGAGTGGTGCCCGAAGATAGTGAAGACTCAACATTTGGCACGTACAAACGACAGCTTCTGCCCAGGACAGAATTGAAGGAAAGTCAATTTGTGACTATCAATCAGGGTATAACAGGTAACCAACACGAACCACCGAAACAAATAGAGCGGGCGCTGTATGGAGTTGAGTGTGCAAAATATGAGGACCGCATTCTATAAACAGTTTTGAATTCAGAAAAGCTTGTAGAATATGATTCTGAATGTTGCCAGGAAGTTTCTTGGTCCAATTTTTTTTTATACCCCATTCCCTTGGATATCGAGTAAATGGACTGAACAAATGCTTTACAACAATTTTAATCATTGTTTTATTGAAAATTTTCAATTGTTTCTTATGATTAAAGATACTTAGAGCTACTAAGTGGAAATAAAAAAACAAAAAAAAATTTTTGAAAAAAAAAATTACATAAAAGGATATTTTATGTAATATTTTTTTATAAAAAGAAATGATTACATGAAATGATTACAAAAATCTTATCGATCGACATATACAATCCACTTTTGAAAAAAAAAAAGAATACTGCTCTGCCGTGTTTCTGGACATACAAACAGCCTTTGATAAGGTGTGGCACAAAGGCCTCCTGTGCAAGACAAGGACATCTCTATCCCATAGCTATTATCTACTTGTAGAGTCCTGTCTCGCAAATCGAATATTTCAGGTGAGAGAGGAAGGAGAACTGACTGAACGGAATCCCATAATATAATAGTAGGAGTTTCACATGGATCAGTGCCGACTTCCCAGAAACACTGATGTAGAAAATAAATCAAAGATCAAATGTAAATGCCAATCACTTTTATAATAAGGAAAACAAAGGAGTAATTTATAAAATGCACTTGAATGTACAATAAGCAAAAGGAAGTTGAGTATGCAAAATGTGAGGACCGGCAAATACACTTTCCATTTTTAGGAGAATGTGTATCTACATTTTGCATAATAAGGATTTGCATGTTTTGTTAGTATTATTATTATTTCTTTTTAATACTTTTTTATTTTTACCCGCGGCGAAACGGAGACGGTACATGCCTTTGGGGTGCTAAGGATGTTTGTGCAAATCAATGTTGCCATTTATCTTCAAAACTACGAATCCGATTTAGATGCGGTTTTCAGTGATGGGTTCGGGTTTGATTGGTGCATGTTCTGAGATAGGTGTTACGGTGACAACTCACCAGGGGGCGCTGCAGTAAGCATTTGTTTGTAAAATCAATGTTGCCATTTATCTCCAAAACTACGAGTCCGATTTAGATGCGGTTTTCAGTGACGGGTTTGGATTTGATTGGCGCATGTTCTTAAATAGGTACTACAGTGACAACTCACCAGGGGGCGCTGCAGTAAACATTTGTTTGTGAAACCAATGTTGCCAAATGCCAATAAATATCTCCAAAACTACGAGTCCGATTTTGATGCGGTTTTCAGTGATGGGTTCGAGTTTGATTGGTGCATGTTCTTAAATAGGTACTACAGTGACAACTCACCAGGGGGCGCTGCAGTAAATATTTGTTTGTGAAACCAATTTTGCCATTTATCTCCAAAACTACGAGTTCGATTTTGATGCGGTTTTCAGTGATGGGTCCGAGTTTGATTGGTGCATATTCTTAGGTAGGTGTTACAGTGACAACTCACCAGAGGGCGCTGCAGTAAACATTTGTTTGTGCAAAACCAAAACTACTAGTCTGATTCTGATGCGGTTTTCATTTGTAATACCTACGCTTGCTCTCTAAAAAGTTTGAAATAAAAGCAAAATTTAAAATTTTGAAAAAACACACGACGGTTAAAACGTAGTTGAAAAAGGATAAAATAATTATGAAACCCCCGACTTAAAGAATTTATGCTATGAACTTAATAAAAAATCCAAGAAAATCCGTAGGGGGCTGCCATCTCCATTTTAAATTTCAACATAAAAATAAATAAGTATACAAGTTACTATAAAACTGCCAAACTAGTTCATTTAATGGCAGCCCTAACGGATTTTCTTGAGTTTTTTTTATTAAGTTCAAAGCATAAATTCTTTATGTCGGGGGTTTCAAAATTATTTTATCCTTTTTCATCTACGTTTTAACCGTCGTGGGTTTTTTCAAAATTTTAAATTTTGCTTTTATTTCAAACATTTTAAAGAGCAAGCATAGGTATTACAATTGAAAACCGCATCAGAATCAGACTAGTAGTTTTGGAGACAATTGGCACAAACATCCTAGCACCCCAAACGCATATACCGTCTCCGTTCCGTCGCGGGTACAAAAACAAACTGTACAAATATAAATCAAAATTTTTGATTACTTATGTAAAAATTTCCTTTTATGTTTTTTTTTTTAGCAATATTTGTTTATTTTTTTTTATTTTTTTTTTTATTTCCACT
Organism: Hypsopygia costalis; assembly: GCA_937001555.2. Classification (NCBI taxonomy): domain Eukaryota; kingdom Metazoa; phylum Arthropoda; class Insecta; order Lepidoptera; family Pyralidae; genus Hypsopygia; species Hypsopygia costalis. The sequence continues at coordinate 18,498,201 of OW443349.2, read as the reverse complement.
TAGTAGCTATAAGTATCTTTAATCATAAGAAACAATTGGATATTTTCAATATAACAATGATTAAAATTGTTGTAAAGCATTTGTTCAGTCCATTTACTCGATATTTATTTATTTATTTATTAAGGTACACCAACAGGTTACATGATTACATTCAATATAATTAATTGTACAAATCTGGGCTCAGCATGCAACCCAATTACAGGTGAACACAACTTTTACAAGAAATTAACAAAATAAAAAAAAACTTAAAGAGTAATCCTCCAAATATAACAATATAAATTGTCATATTTAAGTTTGACATATTACAAAATTTCGACAACATTGTGATTAGCTGCTCTTTCTCAAATGTTTGTACGCCGACAAGGCAAAATATGATGAACTAGAATTCACAATTTCAAAGACACTTGCATGCAAATGTATGTAATCTACTCATGTTTTATGCAAATAAATAAATTCTTTATCTTTATCTAACAAATCACGACAATCCCATAATAATTAACAAGCGCCATGAAACGACTGAACCTTTCGCTTAAACTTCAAAAGTGAGTCATGATTAATGTCCAGATCACATGAGTTGTTGATTTTATTATAGCTAGAAAGGATTCGTGGCAAAGGTGCATTTCTACCCAGGTTCGTCCGTGCCTGAGGTATGACATAGGTTTTTGTGAGCTTCCGCCTTGAGTCGAGTCTAGGTACAGCAAGACGTACTTCGTTCAAAATATTTTGGCAATCAACAGCGCCATGTGTCAACTTGTGCAAAAATACCACGTCATGGGTTTCACGGCGATCGGCCAGCGAAGACAGTTTAAATTTTGATAAGCGGTCACTATATTCATTACGGTGACTGAAATGGGGTGTTATGAAAGCTAATTGGCGCGTGAAAACCCTCTGTACACGTTCCAATCTATTCACGTGCGTTGCATAACATGGGTTCCATACCACACTCGCAAACTCGAGATGACTGCGGACCAATGCATTGTAGAGAGTTATCAAAGTTTTAACATTCTTAAATTCGGACGTGTTTCGTCTAATAAAACCGAGCATCTGAAATGACTTAGAAACCGTTGCATCATAATGTGGCACAAAACTGAGTTTGCTGTCGAGAGTCACACCGAGGTCGCGAATGTGATCCACTTCATTCAGCACGGATCTGCCCATACTGTACGATGATCGAAATAAGTTCTTGTTGCGGGTAAACTTTATATGGTAGCACTTACTGGGATTGATAACCATTCGATTAGTGGTGCACCAGTCATCTATGCGATCCAAATCTTCCTGCAACAGTTCGATGTCATTCGCGTTAGTAATAGCCTTGTATATCTTCATGTCATCCGCAAACAGTGAGCAGTTACTATATTTTATATGATTTACAATATCATTTATAAATACTAAGAATAATATAGGACCCAAGTGCGAACCCTGAGGCACCCCAGAAGTAGCCACATACGGCTTTGATGAGTAACCATTTGTCATCACTGTCAATTTGCGAGATTTCAGGTAAGAATGGAACCAATCATGCATTGCACCACAGACACCCAGAACAGACAGCTTTTGCAACAGGAGAGAATGATTCACTTTATCGAACGCACTGCTGAAATCTGTGTAGATCGCATCGACTTGCGTCCTTCTATCAACATTATCAATCAGCTGGGTCACAAATGACACGAGGTTCGTAGACACCGATCGCCCACGACAAAATCCATGCTGCATTGGACTCAATAATGGAGATATGTGGGCAGTGAAAATCACACAAACAACGGATTCAAATAATTTAGAGAAAACACTCAAAATAGATATCGGTCGATAATTTTTAACATTCCCCCTGTCACCCTTTTTGTGTACGGGAATTATCCGAGCTTCCTTCCACTTTGACGGAAATACGCCAACCGCAAGAGAGTAGTTAAAAATGATGAACAACGGGAAAGCAAGTACAGAAGCGCATCTCTTCACAAACAATGCTGGTAGGCCATCTGGGCCAGCACCCTTTGCAGCGTCAAGTCTTTTTAAAGCCTTAAGTATTGTTTTTTCTTGTAAGTAAATTTTGCTAAGAACATTATGAACGTTTAATGAGTTGCTATCAATATGGATTGAGTGTTCCTGACTGCTCCCAACACAATCTTTGGAGAAGGTAGAAGAAAAGTGATCAGCAAATAAGTTTGATATATCATTTCCCGTTGATTTGGTGTTACTGTTAAAGCTCATGTTTGAGGGCAGCGTGTTGGTATTCTTACGCCTTTCATTAAGAAAACTCCAAAATCTTTTAGGATTGGTGGAAATAGCTTCTTCGGTTTTTTTAATATACGATTTATAACATTCTGAAGAGTAACGATTACAGCGGACTCTGAGAATTTTATACTCTAATTCATCGCGAGGGTTTTTATATTTTAGGTAACGTCGCCTTAGCTTATTCTTTTCAGCGAACATTTTTTTAATTATATTGTTGAACCAGGGAGGATGATTATGCGACCGTGGCCGAAATTTGGGAACATATTTATCGCAAATGTTATTTATTTCTTTATAAAAGGTGTCAGTCATCCCATCAACACTTGTTGCTGAGTATAGCTTGTGGGACCAGTCGATCTGCCTTAGTTCATCAATTATTTTCGGGTAATTTGCTCGATAAAAGTTTAGGTTAACTTTTGATAGCTTTGGCAAAGTAGACGCATTTAAGTCGAGCGCAATAAGTAGTTGCGGATGATGAGCATCAAGTTTACTCAGAAGATCAACTGGTCTCACAAGACTGGCATTTGAGACACTTGTAAAAACTAAATCTAGTATCTTATTATTACTATTGGTTACATCATTTAACTGTCTCAAATTATTAATATTCATAAAATCTACAAGTATATGCCCAAGTGGGTAGTCGTAATTACTAGGAACAATTGCATTATCATTGACATCACGTGACCAACTTATCCTCCCCAAATTAAAATCACCAACTATCATTACATGGTCCAGTGACTGCAACACATCAGTCACATTGTTACAAAAATGTTCTAACAAATTCGGTTTAGGATATGGAAGATAAAGACAACAGATACCCAGTCGTTTCACATTTTGACTGGAGTCTTTTATGTGTAACAAAACCCAAACGTCCTCATGTTCAGTGTCCCAAAACTGCGCACGCACTGACACAAACTCTTTTTTAGTGGCTATGAGAACACCGCCACCCCCATCACTAGGTGACCTATCTCTCCTGTAGACAGTATAGCGTTGATCAATAAATTCGGAGTCATATATTTCAGGAATTAACCAAGTTTCTGTCAATGCAATTATGTCATAATCATGTTTCAGAATTTCATTCCGTATTTTATTTGTTTTTGTACGCATACCTCTAATGTTTTGATAGTAAATGTTGAATTTTGATAGATTAGCTGTATGATCATTTCCTGTAATATTTAAGAAATAACTATTAGCAGATCAGTTGCAGACTCTGTAGACCACGAATGGAAATGGCTTGGCTAGATTCGTTTTTCCTTACAAATATGCGACCATTCCGTATCCAAACAAATTTGTAGTCCAACTCCTTTGCTTTTTTTCTGGCAGCAGCATGCAAATGTTTGTTAGATGGGCTCAAGTGCTCGGAGACGTAAATAGGGACCTGAGGACCTCCGTAGCCCAGGTGATGAGACGCCAGCTTGTCATTGACATTCGCTCTATTGAATTTTGTAACAGCAGCAAGTATGCCATCCCGGAGAGCGCGATCTCGGAATTTAGCAACGACCGTACGAGGGCGAGAACTGTTTTTATCGGTTTTAGATACTCGTGTAGCCATCAAAATATCCCCTGCAGCCAACGGGTAGTCAACAGTTCTGGCTAATTGTGCGAGACTGCTTGTGAGGTTTTCATTTGGGTGATCAGGAATCCCATTTATTTCAACGTTGCTCTCCCGCATATGTTGCTCGACCTGGGACAGCCGTTGCGTCAGATCGTTGACATTTGTCAACAATGCCTCATTATGTTTCTGTAACCGGTCTATAGTGTCGGCCCTGTCCTCCAGAGCTGTTTTTAGATCCTCGTACTGAGAGTTGAAAAAATTTAATGACGTTTCAAATGAGGAAATTTTCTGGTTCAAGTTCTTAAAGTGTTCGGAAACCATTTCTGAGAGGACAGACTTAAGTGTTGTTTTAATCGCACAGCTAATCTCTTCCTTAATAATGGCACGCAACGAGTCGCTCGTCAGGTAATCAGAGCCGGGAATATCGTCTGATGACTTTCGCCGTAGTATATTTCGGTTTCGCACAGTGATGTTGTCAATATCGTGTGAGACAGGACGTACGGGAGTGTTGGTATTGTCCTTTTTGGGCTCCGAACTACGACACTCAAGACATATCCAGGACTGCTTGGCTTCCAGTGTCATTGACAAAAACCGTTTGACAGGTATATTCGCGCATTCCAGATCAAACCCCGAGGTACAAGTAGAACACTTTAAATATTGTTTAGTTGCGATCTTAGTACGACAACCCGCACACAACACCGACGGAGGCGACTTCGACATTGCGTTAATAATTTAATAGCTGGTTTTTGCACACTATTAAAGGCCCCGGCACCAACTGATAACGGCCGGCTAGTGGAGACAGCAATAAATTCCCACAGTTTTTAATACTAATTACCAGTAGATTCCAGTTTAAGGCCGCCGCTGCCGCTGTCCCCGCTCTCTGCGTATCACAATGTTGACCCAGGTCAGGAACTTCACCACAGAAATGGCCGGTAGAATGATATTATTTATTGCTAATAATTGCTCAAAATTCCACTTTACTTCACAATTTTCGATAAAATTTTCGATTTATTTTACTTCTGAGTTATTTATTTAATGTATTTCACAATTATTAACCGCCAACCACGACCAAAACAAGGCACAGGTAATTTATTATATGGAGCACAATAGAAACGTGTAGGTTTTTGTCAAATTTTTTGAAAGACGATATCCAAGGGATATCCAAGGGAATGGGGTATAAAAAAAAATTGGACCAAGAAACTTCCTGGCAACATTCAGAATCATAATCTACAAGCTTTTGTGAATTCAAAACTGTTTATAGAATGCGGTCCTCATATTTTGCACACTCAACTACCTGTGGCGCCTGCACTAAAATACTTGATCAAAACGCTACATACACATGTATATTTTTCACTTATGTCTTTTTTCCTTTGAATAAATCACAACTTGAGAACGGATTTATGAATGTTTTCCTTTTTTTATTTCCTTTATATAATTGTCTATTAGCTAAAATCAGATGTGGCCCACAGTTCAGCTTCTTGTTTGATGATGTTCCACTGAATATCAACAAAAATCAACATAGTTCTATGAAATAACACAATGACAATGTCTCCTTTAAATAAAAAAAATGGGACACACATAGTGTCCCTGTATGTGTTCTACTAATTGCATACAATGAGGTGTGTTCAGAAGAGTTGTTAGACATGATGTCCACGGCCATGTACAGTGTGGTTCCAGAAAACTTTTCTTCCACGTACTGTCGAACTGTGGAATGAACTGCCTGTAGAGGTTTTCTCAGGAGACTACAGCATAGGGTTCTTCATAAAAAGAGGTTTTTACAGGGTCAGCAACGAGCGTGATGTCCCTGATATTTACAGGCGTTCCTAGGCTGTTGTCTGTGTTCTGCTATCCTCATAGTTTCGAAAATCCTGCCACGTAAATAGTGTGAATAATTTCTACTGAAGACTTCTGCTGAAGAAATGACTTCCCTGTAGACTTAAATTATATTTTTCTGTCTGATTAATTTTATGTATCTATTTATAAAATCTTTTTATGCTTTTAGCTGAAGGAGCCGCAATAGATTATACAGAGAAATTAAAAACAGCTTTCAACGGAGACGACTTTAAGTTCGATTTGTTGCTACTAGGCATGGGGCCTGATGGGCACACCTGCTCGCTGTTCCCAGGGCATAAACTATTAGATGAAATGACATTAAAGGTGGCACCCATATCGGACTCTCCGAAACCACCACCAATGCGAGTAACGTTAACGTACCCTGTTATAAATAATGCAAGGAACTGCATCTTCGCTATAAGCGGCGCTGGGAAGGCGGATATGATTAAAGTGAGTATCATTATATTAATACGTGAAGCAAAAACTGTGTATCCCTTTTTACGAAATTTGCGCGGACGGAAGTGTATGAAATTTCGCACACTTATAGTTTAATAGAGAAGGAGTGGAGAATGCTAATATATTTTTTTATTATGTGTAAAAAATAGATTAATCAATAGAAAAAAACATTACACACACTATCATGTATATGACACACAAGCATATACAGTCTTTTGTTTATTGTTAAAGTCATAATTGAAATTAAATATGGTGGAATTTCGACAAGTGGGCGACCACTAGTTAAAATAAGAAGTTCAAGCAAGGGAAAAATATTTACTGGCTTTTGCCCAACATCAGCATTTTACCCATGAAAGAGTAACAAACAAGTGTGGATGCCAGGAGGCGGCCGGAGGTGCTGATGGTCGCAGAACGATAAATAAACGAGCGAGCAAGAGGTTTGACTCCTATATCCCCCCCCACTCCAAGGCTCCGCCCTTGGTAACAAACATCCATTCACAAATCTATCCTCACAAATTTTCACATTTATTACGCATTTTTCCGTTTCAAACTTGCTGTGTTACATATCAATCCCCTATATAATAATAATAAACATTCCAGGCCAAGTTACACACTCAAAATAGCAGCGCTTCTCCCTCCCCCGCACGCGATGTTCCATAGTGCTTACTTAGCCTAATAAATTCTTTGATCCTTCATCTATCCAGTGGTGTGATTGAATTTTAGATGTAGAGCATAGCTTCGAAACTACTACAACGCCGAACCTATCCCTCCATTTTGGTATCCATTTTTTGGATGCGGGATTGCCCCCGTCTGGTAGCAAGCTTTTTACCTATAGATAAATAATAAATAAATATTCCTGGACAAATTACACACTGCCATCTAGTCCCAAACTAAGCAAAGCTTGTACTATGGGTACTAGATAACTGATATTATACTTAGATACATTTATTTCTTCTAAATACATACTTAGAAGTACATAGAAAACATCCAAATCAAGACCATCTAGATCTACCGTGCGTGATGTTCGCTTTTGACCCGTTTATATATAAAATGGCCGTGTGGTTTCCGGCAGACTAGAATAGAATCATCCCGTCTCTTCCCGCGGATGTCGTACAAAGCGACTAAGGGAAATACATTATCAAATATCGATCAGGCCTCCCCAACCCGTCTGGCCAGTGTGGGGAGTGTAGGCCAAATCCTCCTTCCGTCTAGGACGGACGAGAGAGGGTCGTGCTCCTGTAGTGGAGACTAAAATGGACCTGATGATGATGATGATGATGATGATATATAAAATGACATAAGTAGGTTTCAACGATGTTTAAAATGATCGATCGCGATTTAGCAAATTGCAAAATTTTCTATTCTAAAATTGGTTCAAAACGTACCTACCTACCTTATGTAGTTACGTTTTAAAACAATTTTAGAATAGAATATATTTCAAGATTTCAATTTTGCATCCATAGTAAAAGTTATTTGTAACCGTCCTTGATACTTTCGCTTATAACAATTTACAAAGTGATTTCACCTTATAGGAGGAAATTGCTGCTGTGGTAGAGGGGGTACAAGCGATAATTCATATTGCGAGAGTTTTATATATGGCTACGATAACCACTTCACATCAGGCGGGCCGTTTTTCACCCGACGTAGTATAAAAAAAAACAAGAAACTAAATATGAATAATAAAACATGAAGACTAATTAATAAATTATAATTTTATTACGACAGTAGGTTTCAGTAGCGAAGTCGCATAGATAAACATAAAAAAATAAGTTATCGAGTGAATTCGAGTGTAACTCGTTCGCCGAGCTTCCAAACATACATCACAATAGACTTGTGTATTGTAATACTATTGTCTGCATGTGGTCAGTAGACAACGAACTCTCACGAACATCTCGCCCGTATAATGTCGCGATCGCACGCACACAAGCACACAACAGCTAGCTAAATCGATCCGTGAGGACGTCGACACGTCGAGCCCGTTCATTGAATGCCGGCACTTAATCGAGCTATGGTGACCATGAGCGCGCGGAAAATGAAAACTATTCATGTTACTAATCAAAATTTTGTTTAATTAATTTAATGTTACTAATTTAAATTTATTTGAAAAAACTCAAGGGCAATTCTCGTAATTAAAATGTACTTTAACTTCTGTCTCGACCTCACAAATGTCAAATTTGGTATTCTCGTATCACAATAATGATACTTCAAAGCTTATTCCAAAGTGTGATTATATCGAATTATGACCGAATATTAAACAAACTAAAAATGGTATTATGATAGCAATAAGAATTCAAGTAAATAATTTTTAGTCAATCCACAATTCAATCTTGATTCGATCAAATTTCGTTCTACGGTCGTAGAAAAATTAAGTAAATTAGCATTTTCGATATAAATTGTACTTATTGTATAACACTTAGATCTACACAGCAATATTTCTTAAAACAGTTGGTTTATGTGACAATGTTTACAGATTTAATACAATCCTGCTCACTAAATATAGATTCTTTAGATATAGCTTCTCTCAATGATACTGACACATCTAGGATGTCGTACCTACATAATTATAATCATCAGATGAAGATTGCCATTCTTATCGTGCAGTTTTGTATGCTTCTCTATAATCGTCAATTCTTCTTTGAATATATTTTTTTATTCAAAGAATTTGTAGGTTCAATTTCAGTACAATAATTCAGACTACCACTGTTACGGTTATTGTTGACGGTGGTTGATTTTTGAGCTGTAGTGTAGTATTTATCAACCTTGTTAGTTACTCTACTCTTGAGAAAATCAAAAGCGTATACTGCCAATATTAGTATTGATAGTCAGTAAGCGGCACGTTTTTCTGAACAGAGCGTCACACTCGCATCGCTGGCGTAATTTAACTCTGTAGCTGTCTGAGCTGGCGAACCCGACGTTATTCCTCTCATCTCAAGTTGGACGAAATTCTGGGCGACGGGCATGCGTCAGTGCAAGTTTTGTGACATACTGAATAAGTTTGGCTGGTATATTCTATTAACTCATTTGCTTTGCAGTTTCTGTTTTCATTTAAATCCTTTTGAGCTATGAAGATTTATTATCTTCAGGTCCATCACCTAAATAGTTCGGACAACTCTGACCTAATAGGTCGTCACTGATTTCTTGCTCCGTCCAATTTTTTACCTCGTCTTCTAGTTCTATTTCGATGTCAACAAGAGTTGAAGATGGCATAGATGAACTCAATCCAGCGGTAGCCTCGTAACCAAATAATGCTTTGTATGGAGATCTCCCAAGTGTGCTGTGCAACGAAGCATTTTTTTTATACTGCACCTGATAGCACCCAAGAGACCAACTTGTCGAGTTATTGTCAGCCATCCATGATCTCAACATATTTTCGACATCCTGATTAGTTTTTTCTGCACTTCCTTGTGTCTGAGGACGCCTGGGGCTCCCAAGAATAATTTTACATTCAGGCCACAGTGAGATTAAGTCTTCGATAACCTTTCCCGTGAATTTGCGACCATAATCCGACTGCAGAATGTAAGGAGCCCCAAGAATCGTGAAGATTTTCATTAGTTCCATAGCTATTTCATTAGCTCTTTTTGTTTTGAGCGGCCGAAGGTTCATGAACTTTGTAGCATTATCCTGATAATTCAATAACCATTTAAACTCGCCATCGGGACTAGATTGAAAATCAATCAGGTCGAACTGCCCTCTAATGTTAAAATCCTGTGATACTATTGGCCGTGTTATTATTTCTTTTTTAGGGACGTTTTTTTTAGTTTCACATATGGGGCAAAGTGCGAGGAAGATTTCTATTGCTTTTTTTGGTATATAAAATCTTGATTTGATAGCATGTATCATTTTGTCTCGTCCACCATGTCCGCAAGATTTATGAACTTCCAATAGTATACTAAAATATTCCTTTCGAGGTATAATACATACCGTCGGCTCATTGGGAGATTTTCTTTTTAATATTAAATGCTCTTCATTAGCTATAGTCATAATATCGTATTTTGATGTCCAATAATATTCCATTGATGTCCTTCGTCGTTTGCAACTTATGGCCACCCTAGCTTGACGAATGTTGTTCATAACCTCTAATATTTTTTCGTCTGTCCATGGTTTCCGTTGTGACCCTAAAAGAATTACATTCAAATTATTGTGTGTCTACACTTATTAAATACTTTGGTCCTTATCAATTTACAAAAATAACACATATATTAAACAAGTTACCTTGATGTTGTTGTTCGTACTCGTACAATTTTGACTCAAAATTTTGTTGAAAGTTTGTATCGAGTACAACGTCCATATTGTTCTGTTATTTTATTTTAACTAAGATTTTGTTGGCTATTGCTTAAGCTTAAAACAAGCTACGACAGAAAAAATGTATTCGTTATCGCTAAAACCTGCTGAGCTGACGCCATATTTGTTTTGATGACTATTAGCACCTATTAGCGCTGCAGTGGCAAAAAAATGAACTATATTCAATCACCTGGCAGCTTGTAACGTAGCCATCTTCAAACGGCTAGTATTGGAGAGTATGTAGTATATAATAACCCACAATAAGAAGATATTGATTAGCGCTAACTTTATGCTTTGGTTAAATTAGTCGAAATAATAATATTACATACAATACAATCGCAAAAAGAAATCACTTTTGTTACTTTGTCGAAAATTAAACAAGATTTAATTAAGTATAACAAAAAAATATACCTATATATATTTTTGTTGATTTCATGCTATAGTTGAAGAAACTCTTGGCGTCAATTAGATTTTGAATCTAATTGACGATTGTCTCTTTAAAATAACAACAAAACAAAAAAATATATAACTGTCAAAAGCCTTTTCACTGCTAAACGACATAAAACGTAATTTTTATCGAATTTTAATTATATTTAAAAAAATAGTATATGGCATTTTCTCGCCCAGTTTTAGACGTGAAACATCCAATGTCGCCGATCAGGCCGGTTGTTGACATGTCAGCGCAACGCCACGCTGGTTCGTTACCTACTCTGCGACTCGGCTCAGCGATCTCTCCTCTCGCTGTATTTTCTATTCTATATAAAATATTTTCGAATTTCGATATTGCAAATGGGCCAGACGTTCTGCAGCGGCTTTTTTTTCATAGGCAAGTTGTAGATCATTTTCGTCAAAATCGTTAGTTAGGAGTAGCGTTAGAGAGAGGATTGCAATGTATATTCAGATAGATAATTTTAAGAGTGTCAATCACTAAGTATATAATATTTACTGCGATTTCTTTATTCCTAATGTCAGTAAAATATTCACTAAATACACAACGAATTAAAAAACTGTGTAACACAATTAATTTTTTATACCATTAAGTCAACCCTTATTCATCCCACTGCTGGGTTACGTGTCTCCCCTCAATCGAAGGGGGTTTAGAGCATACTCCACCACGCTGGTCAATGCGGGTTGGTGAATATACCTTGAGAGATTAAAAGTTCGAGCGGAAAACGACGTTTTTGGGACATTTAGCTTAGAGTATGAGTTTTATAGTGAACAATCATGCAACACAGTTTTTTAAGAAGAAATTAATGTTCTTAAATCTTTTTTTTTATTGTCCATTACTACCATCGATCTAAGAAATAGGACTACGTATATGCTTCCCTTGTAAAGGAGTGTGCCTTATTTCGGCACTGCCCAGGTCTCAGATCTTGATTTTAACTAGACAAAAAATTTGTCGTTAATTTGTCGAAATTTGTCGCCCAAAGCAATAAATTTGTCGGTCTCCCGTTAAAGAGTTATAAGGTTTTATTTGTGGCAGTGCCGAAATAAGCTTATTTCGGCACTGCCCACTCGGGATCTATTAAACTACAAAACATAGCGAAGATATGATTTTCTCCAGAATTAGTCGTCAATTTGTCGAATTCAGACACCAAGTATCAGAATTAGTCGACGTTCCGTTAAAAAGTTATAAGTACTTCTTTGTGGCAGTGCCGAAATAAGCCTTATTTCGGCACTGCCCAAAAAAACTACACCACCTAGCGAAAATCTGATTTCACCCAGATGTTGCCTTAAATTTGTCGAAATTTGTCGGATATAAAACACAACTGGTCGATGCGTAATTAAAAAGTTACACGCATTTTAATAATTCTCATAATAAGTATAGTCCGAGATCTTGCATCAAAATTATATCAGGCACAAAATGCAACAGTAAACGTTTTATTTCCTTCCTTTTTCAGAGTCTGGCAAAGCTTGTCAATGCATGATACTGTTTTCTGATCTACGAATGTTTAAGTGTTCTTTAGCACTACATTAGTTGCTTTTTACGATAGCCATATGTGAATGGGGTGGTGTTATTCTACTCTGCCTACGTTAGGCTCTCTGACTACAACGTGAATTATTAAAATGCGTGTAACTTTTTAATTACGCATCGACTAGTTGTCTGAATTCGACAAATTGACGACTAATTCTGGAGAAAATCATATCTTCGCTATGTTTTGTAGTTAATAGATCCCGAGTGGGCAGTGCCGAAATAAGCTTATTTCGGCACTGCCACAAATAAAACCTTATAACTCCTTAACGGGAGACCGACAAATTTTTTGCTTTGGGCGACAAATTTCGACAAATTAACGACTAATTTTTTGTCTAGTTAAAATCAAGATCTGAGACCTGGGCAGTGCCGAAATAAGGCACACTGTAAAGGACCTTATAGTAGCGAAAGTGGCGCCACTTCGAATAAAATAATCGTATGTCGTCGAGCAATAAAGAGTATCATGTGTCGTTTTAGAAGTACATAGTAGAAAAAATTAGCTGCAACGATTTTTGGTACTTTTTGTTAAAACAGCGCAACAACTGCCTCGTTCTGATTATTATTATAACTTAAAAATACTTCACTATCTTAGAGGTAGGGCATTGCGTATTTTATAAGCTGCGTGACTGTGGAAGTACCACATCACAGAATACCGCAGCCATATAACAATTCCCTTGAGGGTTGTTGTGTTCCTGCGAGTGAGTGAGTCACCAGAAAGAAAGAAAGGAGTTCCTGCGTTGGCAAAATGTGGTGGCGGCGCGCGTCGATTATTCATGTTGCGAGCGTTAACATGGCTACGGTAACCGCTTCACATCAGGTGGGCTGTATGCTCGACTGTCATCCGACGTAGTATAAAAAAAAACTATCAATAACGCGCACGCGGTGCCGCGCAGTCTTACTTTGATCTTGTACCGCGCGGCCATCGGAACTTAGCCTTAGTGTCATACGTACGCCTCAATCCTGGGTCACCTTAATCCTTGACAGATGTAGGTGGCCCCGGGTCGAGGTGGCACGTCTCAAATTTTGCAACACCAAAATTTGTAACCTCTTACTTTCCAGCGAATAATAAAGGATAAAGAGGACCTACCTGCCGGGCGGGTGAAGCCGACCAGTGGCTCCCTCTACTGGATCGTGGACCACGCTGCTGCGGCACACCTATGACCTGCTGCGAGGACAGTAGCGACATCTATGTCAATGCTAACGGAGGGGTTTTGTGATACTACATTGAATAAGATATTTACGATATAAATAATAAGCTAGCTTGCAGTAATCTACATAAATAGTTATTCCTCGATTTAAATGCAGGTAATTTATTCCCCAGAGTTATGCGTCACAATATGAGACATCTACGCTGGTAGTTATTTCAATTTTCTGACTGTGATGTTAAAAAGAACGTACAAGCTATTGCTTCGAATGCTGTTGGAACTGACGATATCAGTCGTCTCATGATTTTACCTATACTTGATATCGTACTTCCCATCATTACTTTAATTTTAAATAACTCAATTGCATCAGCCACATTTCCTTCTGCATGGAAAGATGCAAATATAATACCATTACCAAAAAAACACAATCCCTCTTCTTTCTCTGACTATCGACCAATTTCCATACTTCCATTCCTATCAAAAGTTTTAGAACGTTTAGTCCACCAGCAATTAAATACTTTCCTTTCTAAAAATAACTTACTCAATTCTCTTCAATCTGGTTTCCGTCGAGGCCATAGTACAACCACCGCGCTCGTCAAAATTACTGACGACATCCGCCTCGGTATGGATAACTCTAAAGTTACTATTTTAACGCTTTTAGATTTTAGCAATGCATTCAATACAGTTGATTTTGACGTACTTTTGAGTTTGTTGCGTTCAATTAACATATCTCCAGCAGCAATTGACTGGTTTCGTAGTTACCTGTGTGGACGTCGGCAACGTATACGGATTGATGATAACTTCTCCTGTTGGTGTTATACTTCAGCCGGCGTACCACAGGGTGGCGTGCTATCTCCTCTTCTGTTCGCCCTGTTTATCAACTCCATCACCTTGCAACTTCGTTCTTCCTACCATCTTTATGCTGATGATCTACAGATTTACCACCAAACTCACATTGATGATCTTGCGACAGCAGTGGATATAATAAATGATGACCTGATACGAATATCTGATTGGAGCAGATTACATGGACTGGTTGTCAACCCTGTTAAAACTCAAGCCATTATTATTGGCAGTGCTCGGTTTATTGCTAGAATTGATTGGCATAGTATCGCCCCAATTGTCTTTGATGGAGTACATATTCCTTACAGTGAGCGGGTTAAAAATTTGGGTATACTTTTTGATAATACTCTTTCTTGGATTCCTCAGGTGGCCGAGGTTAGTAGGAAGATGTTTGCAGCCATCTGCTCTCTTAGACGGTTCAGAAATTTCCTACCGATTGACACTAGAATTACGCTTGCACAAAGCTTACTTCTCCCGATCCTTGATTACGCTGACTCTTGTTACCTTGACCTCACGGAAGAGCAGCTTGGAAAACTTGAGCGTCTTCAAAATCTCTGTATTCGTTTTATCTATGGTCTACGTAAATATGATCATGTTTCGCACTTTCGATCTCAGCTCAAATGGCTTCCTATCCGACTTCGCAGAAACCTGCATATACTTTGTCTCTTATATTCTATTCTCTTCAATCCTTTGACGCCTTTTTACCTTAAGGAGTCCTTCATTTATCACTCCGACACCCAATGCAATCTTCGCAGTGCTCTCCAACTACGTCTTAAAACTCCTTGCCATTGTAGTCAGTTCTTTACTAAATCTTTTTCCGTGCAAGCAGTTCGACTATGGAATTCTTTACCACTTCCGATTCGGCAAGCTCAAACTCTGGACAATTTTAAAAACTTAGTCAAAAATCATTACCTCTCAAGTGTATCAAATTGATTACCTTATTGCGGTACCAGTATTTCTCAAAATGTGTTAGTTTGTTTTTCCCCTACTGTTTGAATGAAGTGTGTGTTTATAAATGCTTTTTATTTTAACTATATGTATGTGTTTATTTATGTATGGTATGTATTATTCATGCAATAATCTTATTTTATTGTATTATCATGTATGTGTATGTATATAAATGTATGTATGTGTTGGTATAGATCGATATATTTGCTGCACCACCTACCCTTTCTACTTTGATACTCTCCTCTACCCAAAGGTTGCCTGGAAGAGATTGCGTAGCGATAAGGCCGCCTGTTGTACTTTAATATGCTATTGACCTTTGTATTATCTATATTGTTGGTGCAATAAAGAGTATTGTATTGTATTGTATTGTAGTTATAGTCACAATAGGCTATTTGACAATTTCAAAGATTGTATAAATTATTTAACAATATCGTAAAATACACAAAACTATAAAGATATGCAAACGGGAAAGTCCATTTTAAAAGTATTGAATTATTAAAAAATAATATTTCCATTGGAGAAGTAATAAAAAATACTATAACTTTTATTATGATACTAATTACATAAACGTAATATTTAACATAGCTGTCGTACAAATTTCTGATTTGATGCATACAAAATACAAACCTGTGACCTCATAACTCAGTAGCCTTTTGTATGGACTGTTTACGGGAAAGTCCAAAAGTGTGATTTTCAAATTAACATCACTACATAGTATAAAACAAAGTCGCTTTTTCTGTCCCTATGTCCCTTTGTATGCTTAAATCTTTGAAACTATGCAACGGATTATGATGCGGTTTTTTTTTAATAGATAGAGTGATTCAACTGGAAAGTTTATATGTATAATATATGCATAACATAGTAGAAAAACACTGATAATTTAGAGGTTTCTAATGTGATGTCGTAAATAAACACATTTTTTTGCTCTTTCATTGCAAACGCTGGCTGAACCCAACGAGATAGATCAAAATAATGTAGTACAGTATTGTTCACCTTAAAATGGTCTACAAAAAAGTTCGCGATGGTATATGTCTATCTCTTAGTGGTAACACACAATAACCGTTATTTTATCCTTTGCTTTTTACAAGAAATAATGCCTTATTTACGAATCGATTTTAAGCAATACAGAATTAATCCTTATCCAATTAAGTACCTTAAATACATTGCGCATTTAATATAGACAAATATGGCCCTTCACAGCATGTAATTTAAATGAATAGTTTAGAAGATATTACACATTTAAAATGCAGGGGCATAACGGCTGTGGCGGTACCGGCCGCGGAGCCGGCGGCGTGTGCCTATAACTGGGGAAGGACTGGATAGGACAAAGCGCAATGACCTTCTGTAGTACATTTAGTATCAGCATTGCACCCGTGCGAAGCCGGGGCGGGTCGCTAGTAATATCTATAGAGATTTTTTTGCTATCGAAGTATTTCGTTCACCTATGGTTATATTATTGAGACGTCCCTATATATAAAACCGAAAAAAATGTTGGTCAAATAGCCTATTGTATGTTTTTAATATCCGATACATTCAAAAACTGAAGACGCTTATGCTCGAGTACATTCGTCTCCCGCATACAATTTATAGCTGTTTTAATTGGAGGTAGGTAAAAAAAAAAAAAAAAAAAACAAAATGCACGAGCAGTTTTCCGTCCAGTTGAAAATTGGCCTAAAGCTAAAACGCATAGATTATAAATAACTCCTAACCGTGAGGTTAGTTTTCTTGTTAATTAATGTGATATTTCAACAACGACGTATTTTGCATTGTTACCCATGAAAGACTGCGACGGTGAAAAATGTTAGTTATTTCTTCAGCATAAAGTTATTCGCGCGCAAATCTCCACATGCTTTCCAAAACAAGCAAGCTATAAATATCTGGGAATTCATTTTGCGCATTTAGTTGAAAGCCACTAAAAGATGAGTTTACCTATAAATATTATTGTCAATCTTTGCTTTATTTTCGACAAACAAACCCGTGGGTAAAATTATATTGCTTTTGTGAAAAATATTCCCAAGGTGCCATTTTTTAAGTACAGAGTGTTCCAAGTGAGAGTTTTTTTTATCACATTCGAACGTGTCAACGTTTTCAAGCCGACCAAATTGAGAAAATGTTTCATATTGTGAAGTTACCAGACGCGTGTTACATACACAAATTAGCCGAGATGCTCGCTTCAAAATGTGAGCAAGTAAGCCACATAATTTTGATATGTCACACGCGTCTTATAAATTCACAACATAAGAGTTCTTCTCTATTTGGTCGGTGTGTTTACGTTGACTGATCGAACGCGAACAAAAAACTGGCACTAAGTAACTCTGTAAAATTGCGTTTTCATTGATGCCTAAAATATTTTTAAACAATGTAAGGCTTTGTTATATTCCTGTGAAGGTTTTGCTGCGAGTTCATATTTTTGTATCAATGTTGTTGACATTCCTGTTTTTTTTTTTTACATTTAATTAAAGTTTATGAATATAATCGCTTTTGTTTTATTTGATAACCTCTTATTATTTTTTTTGCGCCACTTAACCCAACGCGCCACATACAAGATAACTAATTAATACGAAAACGTTTCTCCACCAAAAAGTAGCATTACACTGCTGGGTTCATTGTTACTATTCTTAGCATGCTGCTGGTAGCTCAGCAATGTACTCGTACTCGATAAAAAAACTGTTATCACAGCGATCTCAGAATATTCGGTACCGGTGTGCACTTCACTAGCAGTCAGGTGGACAAATATTGTGTAGTCTGTGTATGTAGTTCTTAAAACCCTCGTAACAAAAATCCTTATGTAAAGTCCAAGTCCCTCGTCTTCATTTTTTGGGGTGCAAGTGGTTTATCAACATCTTTGAACCAAAGCCAAGTTCACCTGCAAGCGGTGCACCCTGCTGACTTACAAACGAAGCGCTGGCGAAGAGAGGTAGCGAGCGTAATTGTAAGCTACCCGACTGGGGAATGTACCTCCACCTCACAAAATTCCGCAACCAAATAACAACTCCTTTGCGGGTTGTTGTATTCCTGCGAGTGAGTGAGGTCACCAGAAGGGAAGCAGAGAGAGAAGGGCAGCTGCGATGGCAGCGGGGCGGGCGGCGTGGGTGCTATTTTTTATGTTGCGAGCGTTAATATGGCTTCGGTAATCGCTTCACACCAGGCGGGCCGTATGCTTGTCTGCCACCCGACGTATAAAAAAAATCCATAAACCTTTACATGTTTTTTGACGACATTCAAGGCCTGCGCGGAGGGACTTTCGTCTGCAAAAATACATCGCTTACATCTTGCATACGAATCCGAAGTCCCATGGATGCGTTGTTCGATGCAATTCATCATTAGCCTGTAGCTACCCACTGCTGGAAATAAATAAGCATTTCCCAATGCTTTCCTCCATATGCGATCCACCGCTTTCCGCACCCAGCCACTTCCTGCTTATTTTTTGAGGTCATCGGATCATCTAGAGTGGAGCGCCCCGCCCCATGCTTTGTCTCCTCATACGGGTCAGGACTTTCCTCCCCCATCTGCCATCACTGACACGGCAGATGTGACCCACCCATTACCACGTAAGCTCGCTGACTCTGAGAGCTATGTCGACATTGGTTCTCCGGCGAATTTCTTCGTTCAGGATTCGATCCCTTAGAGAAACCCCAAGCGAGTTCGATGCAGTTGTAAGCCAAAATAAATTGGCGGTCAAAAGTGTGTCGTCTGCTCTTCATATAGTATGACGTCAAAGTAGCAATACGCACCGAGTCGCCGTCAGAGCGACCCGATGGTAAACAGTCCGGCGGGTGCGCGAGAAACAAACAAGCGTCAGGTTCCAATATGTGTATTTCCCCACAATCAAATGCCCGCGAGATCATCACAACAGCATTCTTCACATAAAAAAGACCTTTACTATTATAATACCGCAGTGTTACATTACGATTACCTATGACGTTTTAATAATAATATTGTAATTACAAAAGTGTCAACTAAATACAAAAATTCGGTGCGCACAGCGTACCAAATGCTTACATACATATACATATTTTATAGAGACAAGTATACATAGCGCTACAGTTAATTTTAAAACAATGTAACCTATCGGAGCGGACTTACAGAGAATGAGAACGCGGGCGGCGGCCCGACCGGCTATATTAAATACAGTACCCGAACTAATATTGCATACAAAACTAAGCTTAATCTCGCTGAACGATCGCGGCCGCCGCGCCGCTCGCCAATTTAAATGAAATATTAACATAGTACCGATCGATTTCCTTTTATTTTATTTTACAATATCAGTGGTGCACGCGGTGCACGCGGATTAATGTTTCGTTACAGTTAGTTCGCGCAGTCGAGGTGGAGCCGCGCCCGGAGCCCGGAGGCGCTCGGCACTGGCTGGCTGGGACGTGGCCCCGTTCTATGTACATGTGTCTAACGACTGGGGTGCGCCGCCTGATGGACAAACGAAACATTCTTACATTATTATTTATGATTGTCGACCAATTACAAGTATTGGAGCGTCTGTGGTAGAAGTGTGGCTAGTTGGGCGCCCAGTATGACTGCGAGTAGGCCGGCTTGCTGGCTGGAGGCTTGGCCGCCCAGTATGACTGTGTGTACGTACCGCGCGGCTCTAGTTGGGCGCCCAGTATGACTGCGAGTAGGCCGGCTTGCTGGCTGGAGGCTTGGCCGCCCAGTATGACTGTGTGTACGTACCGCGGCGCTAGTTGGGCGCCCAGTATGACTGCGAGTAGGCCGGCTTGCTGGCTGGAGGCTTGGCCGCCCAGTATGACTGTGTGTACGTACCGCGGCGCTAGTTGGGCGCCCAGTATGACTGCGAGTAGGCCGGCTTGCTGGCTGGAGGCTTGGCCGCCCAGTATGACTGTGTGTACGTACCGCGGCGCTAGTTGGGCGCCCAGTATGACTGCGAGTAGGCCGGCTTGCTGGCTGGAGGCTTGGCCGCCCAGTATGACTGTGTGTACGTACCGCGGCGCTAGTTGGGCGCCCAGTATGACTGCGAGTAGGCCGGCTTGCTGGCTGGAGGCTTGGCCGCCCAGTATGACTGTGTGTACGTACCGCGGCGCTAGTTGGGCGCCCAGTATGACTGCGAGTAGGCCGGCTTGCTGGCTGGAGGCTTGGCCGCCCAGTATGACTGTGTGTACGTACCGCGCGGCGCTAGTTGGGCGCCCAGTATGACTGCGAGTAGGCCGGCTTGCTGGCTGGAGGCTTGGCCGCCCAGTATGACTGTGTGTACGTACCGCGGCGCTAGTTGGGCGCCCAGTATGACTGCGAGTAGGCCGGCTTGCTGGCTGGAGGCTTGGCCGCCCAGTATGACTGTGTGTACGTACCGCGGCGCTAGTTGGGCGCCCAGTATGACTGCGAGTAGGCCGGCTTGCTGGCTGGAGGCTTGGCCGCCCAGTATGACTGTGTGTACGTACCGCGGCGCTAGTTGGGCGCCCAGTATGACTGCGAGTAGGCCGGCTTGCTGGCTGGAGGCTTGGCCGCCCAGTATGACTGTGTGTACGTACCGCGCGGCGCTAGTTGGGCGCCCAGTATGACTGCGAGTAGGCCGGCTTGCTGGCTGGAGGCTTGGCCGCCCAGTATGACTGTGTGTACGTACCGCGGCGCTAGTTGGGCGCCCAGTATGACTGCGAGTAGGCCGGCTTGCTGGCTGGAGGCTTGGCCGCCCAGTATGACTGTGTGTACGTACCGCGCGGCGCTAGTTGGGCGCCCAGTATGACTGCGAGTAGGCCGGCTTGCTGGCTGGAGGCTTGGCCGCCCAGTATGACTGTGTGTACGTACCGCGGCGCTAGTTGGGCGCCCAGTATGACTGCGAGTAGGCCGGCTTGCTGGCTGGAGGCTTGGCCGCCCAGTATGACTGTGTGTACGTACCGCGGCGCTAGTTGGGCGCCCAGTATGACTGCGAGTAGGCCGGCTTGCTGGCTGGAGGCTTGGCCGCCCAGTATGACTGTGTGTACGTACCGCGGCGCTAGTTGGGCGCCCAGTATGACTGCGAGTAGGCCGGCTTGCTGGCTGGAGGCTTGGCCGCCCAGTATGACTGTGTGTACGTACCGCGGCGCTAGTTGGGCGCCCAGTATGACTGCGAGTAGGCCGGCTTGCTGGCTGGAGGCTTGGCCGCCCAGTATGACTGTGTGTACGTACCGCGGCGCTAGTTGGGCGCCCAGTATGACTGCGAGTAGGCCGGCTTGCTGGCTGGAGGCTTGGCCGCCCAGTATGACTGTGTGTACGTACCGCGGCGCTAGTTGGGCGCCCAGTATGACTGCGAGTAGGCCGGCTTGCTGGCTGGAGGCTTGGCCGCCCAGTATGACTGTGTGTACGTACCGCGGCGCTAGTTGGGCGCCCAGTATGACTGCGAGTAGGCCGGCTTGCTGGCTGGAGGCTTGGCCGCCCAGTATGACTGTGTGTACGTACCGCGGCGCTAGTTGGGCGCCCAGTATGACTGCGAGTAGGCCGGCTTGCTGGCTGGAGGCTTGGCCGCCCAGTATGACTGTGTGTACGTACCGCGGCGCTAGTTGGGCGCCCAGTATGACTGCGAGTAGGCCGGCTTGCTGGCTGGAGGCTTGGCCGCCCAGTATGACTGTGTGTACGTACCGCGGCGCTAGTTGGGCGCCCAGTATGACTGCGAGTAGGCCGGCTTGCTGGCTGGAGGCTTGGCCGCCCAGTATGACTGTGTGTACGTACCGCGGCGCTAGTTGGGCGCCCAGTATGACTGCGAGTAGGCCGGCTTGCTGGCTGGAGGCTTGGCCGCCCAGTATGACTGTGTGTACGTACCGCGGCGCTAGTTGGGCGCCCAGTATGACTGCGAGTAGGCCGGCTTGCTGGCTGGAGGCTTGGCCGCCCAGTATGACTGTGTGTACGTACCGCGGCGCTAGTTGGGCGCCCAGTATGACTGCGAGTAGGCCGGCTTGCTGGCTGGAGGCTTGGCCGCCCAGTATGACTGTGTGTACGTACCGCGGCGCTAGTTGGGCGCCCAGTATGACTGCGAGTAGGCCGGCTTGCTGGCTGGAGGCTTGGCCGCCCAGTATGACTGTGTGTACGTACCGCGGCGCTAGTTGGGCGCCCAGTATGACTGCGAGTAGGCCGGCTTGCTGGCTGGAGGCTTGGCCGCCCAGTATGACTGTGTGTACGTACCGCGGCGCTAGTTGGGCGCCCAGTATGACTGCGAGTAGGCCGGCTTGCTGGCTGGAGGCTTGGCCGCCCAGTATGACTGTGTGTACGTACCGCGGCGCTAGTTGGGCGCCCAGTATGACTGCGAGTAGGCCGGCTTGCTGGCTGGAGGCTTGGCCGCCCAGTATGACTGTGTGTACGTACCGCGGCGCTAGTTGGGCGCCCAGTATGACTGCGAGTAGGCCGGCTTGCTGGCTGGAGGCTTGGCCGCCCAGTATGACTGTGTGTACGTACCGCGGCGCTAGTTGGGCGCCCAGTATGACTGCGAGTAGGCCGGCTTGCTGGCTGGAGGCTTGGCCGCCCAGTATGACTGTGTGTACGTACCGCGGCGCTAGTTGGGCGCCCAGTATGACTGCGAGTAGGCCGGCTTGCTGGCTGGAGGCTTGGCCGCCCAGTATGACTGTGTGTACGTACCGCGGCGCTAGTTGGGCGCCCAGTATGACTGCGAGTAGGCCGGCTTGCTGGCTGGAGGCTTGGCCGCCCAGTATGACTGTGTGTACGTACCGCGGCGCTAGTTGGGCGCCCAGTATGACTGCGAGTAGGCCGGCTTGCTGGCTGGAGGCTTGGCCGCCCAGTATGACTGTGTGTACGTACCGCGGCGCTAGTTGGGCGCCCAGTATGACTGCGAGTAGGCCGGCTTGCTGGCTGGAGGCTTGGCCGCCCAGTATGACTGTGTGTACGTACCGCGGCGCTAGTTGGGCGCCCAGTATGACTGCGAGTAGGCCGGCTTGCTGGCTGGAGGCTTGGCCGCCCAGTATGACTGTGTGTACGTACCGCGCGGCGCTAGTTGGGCGCCCAGTATGACTGCGAGTAGGCCGGCTTGCTGGCTGGAGGCTTGGCCGCCCAGTATGACTGTGTGTACGTACCGCGGCGCTAGTTGGGCGCCCAGTATGACTGCGAGTAGGCCGGCTTGCTGGCTGGAGGCTTGGCCGCCCAGTATGACTGTGTGTACGTACCGCGCGGCGCTAGTTGGGCGCCCAGTATGACTGCGAGTAGGCCGGCTTGCTGGCTGGAGGCTTGGCCGCCCAGTATGACTGTGTGTACGTACCGCGGCGCTAGTTGGGCGCCCAGTATGACTGCGAGTAGGCCGGCTTGCTGGCTGGAGGCTTGGCCGCCCAGTATGACTGTGTGTACGTACCGCGGCGCTAGTTGGGCGCCCAGTATGACTGCGAGTAGGCCGGCTTGCTGGCTGGAGGCTTGGCCGCCCAGTATGACTGTGTGTACGTACCGCGGCGCTAGTTGGGCGCCCAGTATGACTGCGAGTAGGCCGGCTTGCTGGCTGGAGGCTTGGCCGCCCAGTATGACTGTGTGTACGTACCGCGGCGCTAGTTGGGCGCCCAGTATGACTGCGAGTAGGCCGGCTTGCTGGCTGGAGGCTTGGCCGCCCAGTATGACTGTGTGTACGTACCGCGGCGCTAGTTGGGCGCCCAGTATGACTGCGAGTAGGCCGGCTTGCTGGCTGGAGGCTTGGCCGCCCAGTATGACTGTGTGTACGTACCGCGGCGCTAGTTGGGCGCCCAGTATGACTGCGAGTAGGCCGGCTTGCTGGCTGGAGGCTTGGCCGCCCAGTATGACTGTGTGTACGTACCGCGGCGCTAGTTGGGCGCCCAGTATGACTGCGAGTAGGCCGGCTTGCTGGCTGGAGGCTTGGCCGCCCAGTATGACTGTGTGTACGTACCGCGGCGCTAGTTGGGCGCCCAGTATGACTGCGAGTAGGCCGGCTTGCTGGCTGGAGGCTTGGCCGCCCAGTATGACTGTGTGTACGTACCGCGGCGCTAGTTGGGCGCCCAGTATGACTGCGAGTAGGCCGGCTTGCTGGCTGGAGGCTTGGCCGCCCAGTATGACTGTGTGTACGTACCGCGGCGCTAGTTGGGCGCCCAGTATGACTGCGAGTAGGCCGGCTTGCTGGCTGGAGGCTTGGCCGCCCAGTATGACTGTGTGTACGTACCGCGGCGCTAGTTGGGCGCCCAGTATGACTGCGAGTAGGCCGGCTTGCTGGCTGGAGGCTTGGCCGCCCAGTATGACTGTGTGTACGTACCGCGGCGCTAGTTGGGCGCCCAGTATGACTGCGAGTAGGCCGGCTTGCTGGCTGGAGGCTTGGCCGCCCAGTATGACTGTGTGTACGTACCGCGGCGCTAGTTGGGCGCCCAGTATGACTGCGAGTAGGCCGGCTTGCTGGCTGGAGGCTTGGCCGCCCAGTATGACTGTGTGTACGTACCGCGGCGCTAGTTGGGCGCCCAGTATGACTGCGAGTAGGCCGGCTTGCTGGCTGGAGGCTTGGCCGCCCAGTATGACTGTGTGTACGTACCGCGGCGCTAGTTGGGCGCCCAGTATGACTGCGAGTAGGCCGGCTTGCTGGCTGGAGGCTTGGCCGCCCAGTATGACTGTGTGTACGTACCGCGGCGCTAGTTGGGCGCCCAGTATGACTGCGAGTAGGCCGGCTTGCTGGCTGGAGGCTTGGCCGCCCAGTATGACTGTGTGTACGTACCGCGGCGCTAGTTGGGCGCCCAGTATGACTGCGAGTAGGCCGGCTTGCTGGCTGGAGGCTTGGCCGCCCAGTATGACTGTGTGTACGTACCGCGGCGCTAGTTGGGCGCCCAGTATGACTGCGAGTAGGCCGGCTTGCTGGCTGGAGGCTTGGCCGCCCAGTATGACTGTGTGTACGTACCGCGGCGCTAGTTGGGCGCCCAGTATGACTGCGAGTAGGCCGGCTTGCTGGCTGGAGGCTTGGCCGCCCAGTATGACTGTGTGTACGTACCGCGGCGCTAGTTGGGCGCCCAGTATGACTGCGAGTAGGCCGGCTTGCTGGCTGGAGGCTTGGCCGCCCAGTATGACTGTGTGTACGTACCGCGGCGCTAGTTGGGCGCCCAGTATGACTGCGAGTAGGCCGGCTTGCTGGCTGGAGGCTTGGCCGCCCAGTATGACTGTGTGTACGTACCGCGGCGCTAGTTGGGCGCCCAGTATGACTGCGAGTAGGCCGGCTTGCTGGCTGGAGGCTTGGCCGCCCAGTATGACTGTGTGTACGTACCGCGGCGCTAGTTGGGCGCCCAGTATGACTGCGAGTAGGCCGGCTTGCTGGCTGGAGGCTTGGCCGCCGCGCTGCGCCCGCCGCCCGCGCCGCTCTCCTGCAACCGATGCCCGAGAGTCAACGACACTCAACACTCAACACGGCCGCTGGCGGTATACCGTTCGTCAGTCACCACCAGAGACGAGTACACAAAACGTGGGAACGATTCGGCACACACCGCACGCCGATCGGTGACACATTTCAAGGACGAATGAACTCTAGACTTTTAAAATGTACTTTTAGTATACGTGAAACATTTACAAAAATAAAAAAATATAAACGACTCACATTTTTATATTTTTTATATACACGAACTGTAGAAACTATACATTTATATAAATATACTTTTCAATATTGAACATGAAGTACTTAAAATAGTGTTTACTTTACAGCGTAATATAGACAAAGATAGCAAATGAAATTTGTTTCGAGATAGTGCAAGTTAGTCAGTGACGACGCCATTGAAAAAAATATAAGCCGTGAACGACGCTAAAAAAGTAAAAAATGCTCTGTATAAAGCTTCGAGAATAACTGCGAAAACAAGTATTTTCGCTATTTTTAGGGTTCCGAACCTCAAAAGGAAAAACGGAACCCTTATAAGATCACTTTGTTGTCCGTCTGTCTGTCTGTCTGTCTGTCAAGAATTTCTATGTCGAGAATGCGTGGAGGTATCAAGCTGAAATTTGAACTGTATACTCAGGTCTACGGTCCCATGAAGTTAAAAAAAAATCAAACTGCTAAGTTTACGTAGAAAAAAGTTACGGCCGTTTATTCAGCAAAAAACGCATATTTCGACACACTCAAGGGAATCAAAACCTATAGGGTACTTCCCGTTGACCTAGAACTATGAGATTTGGCAAGTAACATCGTTATAGACTACAAGTACAGGAATAAATCTCAAAACTATACATTTGTAAATAGATCTTAAAAAATAGGGGGTCTATATTTTTTATAGGGTGTCGAAATTTCAAATTGAAACTACTAGTTCAAATGGGGTATCATATGAAAGGGCTTGATGTACACATTGCAAAATATATTTTTTTTATTTTTTTCGACGCATTACTTCTTATTTTTAATGAAAAATATCAAATTTAATAATGATACTACGTACTACGGAACCCTCGGTGGGCGAGTCCGACTCGCACTTGTCCGGTTTTTTTTAATATAGCTCAGATGTTAAGCGAGAAGAGAATTCCAAATTGCATCGGTAACGGGCAACAGACATTAGTGTCCTGTCAGTTGACATTGCCATGCAGTCCCGCAAGTTGCTTCTTCACGCTTCGCTTGAAGGATCCGATATTGCAAGAGGTTTCACGATACTAATACTGTACGGTTTTCCCGCACACAAACGTAAAATCCATACCTACATAGATATAACAATTACTTCAAGATAAATTTAGCATAGCTTGCAATATGCGCCGTATGTGGCTATGTTTTTCAATTAAGCGGTGAAGACAATTAACTTAATGGCTGAACCGATTTGACTTAAATTTGACATGGACATAGATTATATCCTAAGAAAAGATATATCTTTTGGTTTGACGATAACCGACATCAATGCGTCCGAAGCCGCGTGTAGTCAACATTAACAACATATATCGCGAAACTACTAAAACAATTATCTTTGTAAGATTCGCGATTCTATAAATGCATAGACAATAATTCGCATTTTATTTTATGTTCACTACCTATATATTTTTTCTATGGCAGCGCCAATGCCGGGGTTACACGTCCGTTACGAAACAACAGCGTAAAGCGAAGTAGAAATATTTAAGAAAATCGCTTATTTGCGATAAAGATGTCGTAACTCAAAAAAAAAAAATCAAGATCCAAGGCCTTAATGAACCAGTACAAGATATGTGTCTTTGTCTTGATCTGGCTGTTTTCTATGTATTTGCACATAAATTATGTACAAAAAAAAAAACATATTTATCTATGTTTATTAATTATCTAGTAACCATAGCATAAGCTTTGTTTAGTTAGGAACTAGATGGCGCTATATAATTTGTCTAGTAAAAATTACTTACTTATTAATGATATGTCATTAAATCACATTTCATTCGTGGCGATGGTTTGCAATGATTATGTAAATATTCATGTGATTTATTAGTGAAAATTATAACATGAGGACTTCCGAGTTTATGGATAGAAAAGATCTATGTTAAGAATGTCGATAATAGGGCTAGTTGTCAATGTTCTAAAACTATAAAAAAATATATCAATATCCTAAAATACATATACGTAATTACTAAACGTATAATACGTAATTTTAATAAAAAAAATTAGTGGGAGAGTCCATTTTAAAACGATAAAATTATTTTAAAAAAATATTACCTTTGGAAAAATGATAAAAAATACTATACAATTTTGTGACGGCACTAGCTACATAAACGCAATTGTTCACAAGCCTGTAGATTATCGATGTTCCCAGATATTTTCTGGATTATCATCTGCCCCGACTGATTTCTCTTGAACTCCGCGCGCATGCCATTATTTATTGACAGTAGTATAGGATATTTTTCACGCTTTGGAGATTTTTTTAGGCACAAAATTATTTAGGATAATTTTCAGGGAAAATAAATTTGATCGTTGAAACTAAATTTTGATTGTCTATTTACGAATTATATGAGTTCATTTAATGAAAACTCCACAGAAACTTTGGCTGTCTAACGATGGAAGATTTTCTAGAAATCTGAAAGTTTTTCTTTTGAAGTTACAATTGATAATTAAAATAATTGTCTACAGTAATTAACGTGTTAAGACACAAGTTTGCGCGTTTACCTAAAAAAAAAGTGCCCATTTCCCCATTTGTTATAGCTCCTAGATTGAAAGGTACACCCCACACTATTAGCGCCAGCCTTGCTACCTTGGGTGTTTACCACCACCACGAGTGGTAAACACCATCGAGTGGTAAATACCACTTGATATATACATAACCAATACCAAGATATTTTACCAATACCAAGATATCGAATGATGTAATCACTCATATACTACAAGCCCATGGAAAAAAATTACCTGTGAAATGAACCAACGTGAATAACGCTTCTGGCTGTTACTATATCAGAAAATAACTCTGAGCACTACGTCATTTCTGAGCGGTACAGGTGAGTACGTGAGTAAATGGAATTTCCCAGGTACAAGTGAGGAATTACGACTAATTATTAATGTACGGCTTTTTTATAGTTTATAGATGGTTAAAAATAAATGTCAAAATACCTAGTGCCGTACTAAAGCGGTGGTGACGGAAGTCAGTGCAAATTTTTAATTTTTAGAAGCAATATTCCGGTCATTTATTACTGTACGGCATTTGTGTAATTCCTTTACATATACAGATACTTTATCCATGAACGCCATACATATTTCCAGCGCTGGGGTCGAAAGCCAAGGATCGCAACCCTTTCTCTACACCCATATGATATAAGGTCATTGTAAAATGTACGGCATCTTGTTCAAAATATTATTTAACACAGACAATAATGTTTAATAAATATGCCGTCCAAAAATTATTGTTAATATTTGTGTAACTACATAATTATTAAAATTTTTGGATTTACCGAGTTATTACTGCTGTAAGATCATAAACTAATGTACGGCAACTTTTTTTATATATAATGTTACTAAATATTATCGTTGTACCTTATAGCCGTTCATTATAAATGGTAACAAATAAAAATATTACGTACAGTAATAAATGACCGGAATATTGCTTCTACAATTATCGGCGAATTAAAAATTTGCACTAACTTCCGTCACCACCGCTTTAGTACGGCACTAGGTTTTTTGACATTTATTTTTAATCATCTTTAAACTATAAACAAACCGTACATTAATAATTAATCGTAATTCCTCACTTGTACCTGGGAAATTCCATTTACTCATGTATTCACCTGTACCGCTCAGAAATGACGGCATAGTGCTCAGAGTTATTTTCTGATATAGTAACAGCCGTCTAAGCGTTATTCACGTTGGTTCATTTCACAGGTAAATTCTTTCCATGGGCTTGTAGACTATCAGTGTAGCAGTGCAAGGCCAAATAGGCCACTAGGAAAATTGGTATCATCAGTAAAGCCAAAAGGTATTTTACAATTTTATCGCAAATACCAACATCAGTCCTCGTTCGAGTTACGTCATCTTCGTCGCATACTTCGCTAAATATTACATTAAACACATGCAATAAGGCGGGTAACGTACACATATATTAAATATATAATATCAGGAGCGGCAATACATACTATATTATAATGTTATATAGACATAGTGAGTTTATAAAGGCTTCTGTACAAGTTACGTCACACCATGCAATGTTTTCATCGAGATGTTTTTGTATTAACCATGGTTTATTTTAATGTCACTAAGCTGGCAAACAAGATACGGCACGTCTGATGGTAAGGGGATATTTATTATATGATAACCTAAGTTTTCGATAAAATATACATAAGCTAACATGATTTATTATTAACGCGGTTATTTTTTAAGCTGCCCGACTGGGAAAGTACCTCCACCTCGCAGAATACCGCAGTCAAATAAAAAATCCCTTGAGAATTGTTGTATTCTTGCAAGTGAGTGAGGTCACCAGAAAGAAAGTAAAGGAGTATAAGCCGGCAACGGATCGGCGACCCCTTAGTGTTGCTGATCTCCATTGGCGGTGGTGATTGTTTTCCATCAGGTGACCCATATGCTCGTTTACCTCCCTCTCACATAAAAAAACGCGGATTTGGTACTATTCGTTATCCAGTTCATGGGCAAAGCGGTGACCTTCACGACATCTTACTGTACGACGAGGTAAGTAAAAATTCCACCAGTTTAAAGGATATGGAACTCTTTAAAGCACAGTGTTATTCAAACTTTTTCATGGCGCGGCCCCCTTAGTAAGTAAAAATATTTTGCGACCCCCTACCCTCCAACTTACTACTTTCGACATATATTCGTTCACACTGTACAACGGGTTTATCTCAAAAAACTTTTTCATTTCGTGTTTTAATTTGGTAGCTGGTAACTCAATAATATACAGAAGTAGTATATTGCATTTTAGAAGTGAAAACTTGTTTAGCGGCGTTGTGCACTTTTTGGGATGGGTAAAAAATGTTAAACTCGCGTCAGGACACGAAAATTCGAAAATTCGTAAGACGGAGTAAGAGTGGACCGCCGGCGCGGCGTAGGAGAGGAAGTAATATCCCCCTATCTTTCTACCGCGCGGCGAAAATGTATGCCTGCCCCTGGTGTTTATTTTTAATGTAATATAAATTGTCATGTTTGTGTACGATAGCGCAATAAATGAACATTGTATTTTACCACATAAATGATAGTACCTTTTAACGATAAATAAAGCATTTCAAAATATTCAAAAATGCACAACGTTAATATTCAAGTTTTCACTTCTGCCGGCACTCCCGGAGTGCAACCCGTTTTTATTTTTATAGCCATGCCTTGTTTCATGCGTTTTGTTAGCTTATACCCGCTTCATATTGGAATACTATCTCGTATAGATTGCTATGTGACGTAACATAGTAGAAAGCCGTTGCGTGCGTGAAATAAACATATATGTATATATAATAACTTACCCGCCTATTATGACTACTGTTCACCCGCACATCCATCTACAAACGAAAGCAAACTCTAAGAATATAATAATTAAAGTAAAAAATACAATCTAAGTGTCATGCATTAAGTAACATAACAATTCGAACTAATAATACATCTAAACAACTTACACTACCTTTTTTCACCGCTAGAGGACGTTACTAGACTAAAAACTCAATTTCAAAAACACGTGTGGAAAAATAAGCATAAGATCCGCGTAATAGTTATCAATCGTATCACCTATATAGCACCTTTAATTGTAGCAAACTTACTCGCAGGAAAAGAACATTATTGACGAGATCGGTGGTCAAAGCATTGACCACTTTGACTCAGAAGTTGCGGGTTCGATCCCCGCACAAGACAAATATTTGTGTGCATGAACATGTCTGTTTGTCTTGGTCTGGGTATTTTCTATGTATTATATGTATGTATTTCGTAAATAAAATGATTTAAGTATAATATCAGTTATCTAGTATCCATAGTACAAGCTTTGCTTAGTTTGGGACTAGATGGCCGTGTGTAATTTGTCCAGGAATATTTATTATTATTATTTATTATTTTAGCTGCAGTCTTTTGAAAGGTGACCGTCATTTGCATATGTCTCATCTCTGCACAACCCTAAGGTCGTCTGGTAAATGCTACATAAACACAATATTTAACATAGCTGTCGTACAAATTTCTGATTTAATGCATATAAAATAGCATGGTGTGACGTCATAACGTGGTGGCCTTTTGTATGGAGCGTTTTCGGGATGGTCCAAAATTGTGATCTTCAAGTTATCATATCTCGAGAAGTTTTTATGCAATCGAAGTAATTATTTCACCTATATTTATATTATTGTGACGTCTTTAAATAACAAATCGAAAAAAAAAAAGGGATACAAGCCTATTATACAGTAGCAGCGTGCATCACGATGAAGTTGAAGTTGACTTTGTTTACAGAAATGGTATGCTACAGCGAACTTCAAATTTTAATACTGCCAAGTAGGTATGTTTTGGAGCTCCGTCACCGAAACCGAAACTATCGGATATCCGAAATAAAAATCTATCCGAAACCGTAACCAAAACCGATATAAAAATATATGATATTTTCGAATAGAGGCGGAATCTAAATGAGACAAATTTTGACAGGTTTTCGCCGGCCAAGACGACATATTAACTGCGTCACTCGACGCTTGCATCATTTATCTACATAATAATTACATATCTGTTATCCATTCTTGTGTCATTAAAATTACCTAAAAAAAAGGCCCATTCTATTATGACAGATTATTTCCACCAATTGACATTAGAGGAATTATAGATGATATAATTTTTCCTTAGTCCAAAAGTTGTTTCTCGTGATTTGTTGATTTCGGATTTACTTGAACCAGGTTCCTATTTTGTGAAAGTTTACCTTGTATTAAAATTTTCCTTTTAAAATTCCTAAAAAATATCCGTATCTGAAACTATCCGTAACTATCGGATAATTCGAAATAATTTTAAATCCGTAACCGTAACCGAAACCGAAATTTCATATCCATAACATCCCTGCTGCTAAACAATTGACAGTTAAATAAAATATAAGTGAATTGTAACGCCCTCTAGCAGCGAATATAATTTGCATGCTACATCCAAGTGACATTTGTACGTATCATATTGCAGTGTTGCCATATCATAGAACACAATTCAGACTAAATACACACAGTGATTCATCAATATTGGGTTTTGAACTACTAGAAAATGATCGCTGCGACTCGTAAAAGTGCGATATATATATCGTCATCAGTCCTTATTTATCCCACTGCTGGGATACGGGCCTCCCCCTCAATCAAAAGGGTTTAGAGCCTACTCCATCACGCTGCTCAACTTGGAGGTTTGACCACTCAGACTGTTTGTGTTCTGTGTGTGTGTTTCCGTGCGTGTGTGTGTCTATCTGTCAATCTGTGTCCATCTATGTGTGTTCGTGTGTCGTGTCGTGTACCTGGTGCTGCGCGGCGTGGTGGTGGTGGTGGTGCGGCGGCGCGGGGATGTAGAGGTGCGAGCCGGCGCCTGTGTGTGTGTGTTCGTGTGTCGTGTCGTGTCGTGTCGTGTACCTGGTGCTGCGCGGCGTGGTGGTGGTGGTGGTGCGGCGGCGCGGGGATGTAGAGGTGCGAGCCGGCGCCTGTGTGTGTGTGTTCGTGTGTCGTGTCGTGTCGTGTCGTGTACCTGGTGCTGCGCGGCGTGGTGGTGGTGGTGGTGCGGCGGCGCGGGGATGTAGAGGTGCGAGCCGGCGCCTGTGTGTGTGTGTTCGTGTGTCGTGTCGTGTCGTGTCGTGTACCTGGTGCTGCGCGGCGTGGTGGTGGTGGTGGTGCGGCGGCGCGGGGATGTAGAGGTGCGAGCCGGCGCCTGTGTGTGTGTGTTCGTGTGTCGTGTCGTGTCGTGTCGTGTACCTGGTGCTGCGCGGCGTGGTGGTGGTGGTGGTGCGGCGGCGCGGGGATGTAGAGGTGCGAGCCGGCGCCTGTGTGTGTGTGTTCGTGTGTCGTGTCGTGTCGTGTCGTGTACCTGGTGCTGCGCGGCGTGGTGGTGGTGGTGGTGCGGCGGCGCGGGGATGTAGAGGTGCGAGCCGGCGCCTGTGTGTGTGTGTTCGTGTGTCGTGTCGTGTCGTGTCGTGTACCTGGTGCTGCGCGGCGTGGTGGTGGTGGTGGTGCGGCGGCGCGGGGATGTAGAGGTGCGAGCCGGCGCCTGTGTGTGTGTGTTCGTGTGTCGTGTCGTGTCGTGTCGTGTACCTGGTGCTGCGCGGCGTGGTGGTGGTGGTGGTGCGGCGGCGCGGGGATGTAGAGGTGCGAGCCGGCGCCTGTGTGTGTGTGTTCGTGTGTCGTGTCGTGTCGTGTCGTGTACCTGGTGCTGCGCGGCGTGGTGGTGGTGGTGGTGCGGCGGCGCGGGGATGTAGAGGTGCGAGCCGGCGCCTGTGTGTGTGTGTTCGTGTGTCGTGTCGTGTCGTGTCGTGTACCTGGTGCTGCGCGGCGTGGTGGTGGTGGTGGTGCGGCGGCGCGGGGATGTAGAGGTGCGAGCCGGCGCCTGTGTGTGTGTGTTCGTGTGTCGTGTCGTGTCGTGTCGTGTACCTGGTGCTGCGCGGCGTGGTGGTGGTGGTGGTGCGGCGGCGCGGGGATGTAGAGGTGCGAGCCGGCGCCTGTGTGTGTGTGTTCGTGTGTCGTGTCGTGTCGTGTCGTGTACCTGGTGCTGCGCGGCGTGGTGGTGGTGGTGGTGCGGCGGCGCGGGGATGTAGAGGTGCGAGCCGGCGCCTGTGTGTGTGTGTTCGTGTGTCGTGTCGTGTCGTGTCGTGTACCTGGTGCTGCGCGGCGTGGTGGTGGTGGTGGTGCGGCGGCGCGGGGATGTAGAGGTGCGAGCCGGCGCCTGTGTGTGTGTGTTCGTGTGTCGTGTCGTGTCGTGTCGTGTACCTGGTGCTGCGCGGCGTGGTGGTGGTGGTGGTGCGGCGGCGCGGGGATGTAGAGGTGCGAGCCGGCGCCTGTGTGTGTGTGTTCGTGTGTCGTGTCGTGTCGTGTCGTG
The DNA here is from genome assembly GCA_937001555.2 of Hypsopygia costalis. NCBI lineage: Eukaryota > Metazoa > Arthropoda > Insecta > Lepidoptera > Pyralidae > Hypsopygia > Hypsopygia costalis. Next base: position 18,463,612 of record OW443349.2, on the reverse strand, counting down.
TACCTGGTGCTGCGCGGCGTGGTGGTGGTGGTGGTGCGGCGGCGCGGGGATGTAGAGGTGCGAGCCGGCGCCTGTGTGTGTGTGTTCGTGTGTCGTGTCGTGTCGTGTCGTGTACCTGGTGCTGCGCGGCGTGGTGGTGGTGGTGGTGCGGCGGCGCGGGGATGTAGAGGTGCGAGCCGGCGCCTGTGTGTGTGTGTTCGTGTGTCGTGTCGTGTCGTGTCGTGTACCTGGTGCTGCGCGGCGTGGTGGTGGTGGTGGTGCGGCGGCGCGGGGATGTAGAGGTGCGAGCCGGCGCCTGTGTGTGTGTGTTCGTGTGTCGTGTCGTGTCGTGTCGTGTACCTGGTGCTGCGCGGCGTGGTGGTGGTGGTGGTGCGGCGGCGCGGGGATGTAGAGGTGCGAGCCGGCGCCTGTGTGTGTGTGTTCGTGTGTCGTGTCGTGTCGTGTCGTGTACCTGGTGCTGCGCGGCGTGGTGGTGGTGGTGGTGCGGCGGCGCGGGGATGTAGAGGTGCGAGCCGGCGCCTGTGTGTGTGTGTTCGTGTGTCGTGTCGTGTCGTGTCGTGTACCTGGTGCTGCGCGGCGTGGTGGTGGTGGTGGTGCGGCGGCGCGGGGATGTAGAGGTGCGAGCCGGCGCCTGTGTGTGTGTGTTCGTGTGTCGTGTCGTGTCGTGTCGTGTACCTGGTGCTGCGCGGCGTGGTGGTGGTGGTGGTGCGGCGGCGCGGGGATGTAGAGGTGCGAGCCGGCGCCTGTGTGTGTGTGTTCGTGTGTCGTGTCGTGTCGTGTCGTGTACCTGGTGCTGCGCGGCGTGGTGGTGGTGGTGGTGCGGCGGCGCGGGGATGTAGAGGTGCGAGCCGGCGCCTGTGTGTGTGTGTTCGTGTGTCGTGTCGTGTCGTGTCGTGTACCTGGTGCTGCGCGGCGTGGTGGTGGTGGTGGTGCGGCGGCGCGGGGATGTAGAGGTGCGAGCCGGCGCCTGTGTGTGTGTGTTCGTGTGTCGTGTCGTGTCGTGTCGTGTACCTGGTGCTGCGCGGCGTGGTGGTGGTGGTGGTGCGGCGGCGCGGGGATGTAGAGGTGCGAGCCGGCGCCTGTGTGTGTGTGTTCGTGTGTCGTGTCGTGTCGTGTCGTGTACCTGGTGCTGCGCGGCGTGGTGGTGGTGGTGGTGCGGCGGCGCGGGGATGTAGAGGTGCGAGCCGGCGCCTGTGTGTGTGTGTTCGTGTGTCGTGTCGTGTCGTGTCGTGTACCTGGTGCTGCGCGGCGTGGTGGTGGTGGTGGTGCGGCGGCGCGGGGATGTAGAGGTGCGAGCCGGCGCCTGTGTGTGTGTGTTCGTGTGTCGTGTCGTGTCGTGTCGTGTACCTGGTGCTGCGCGGCGTGGTGGTGGTGGTGGTGCGGCGGCGCGGGGATGTAGAGGTGCGAGCCGGCGCCGAACGGCGGCGGCGTGCCGCTGTGGAACGACGCCTTCTCGTAGCTCTACAACACCGACACACACACACATTAGTCAAACACACTATAAGTAAAAAAAATTTAAAAAAAGAACAAAAACAACTTTTACTTTAACCACGATTAATAATTTACTTTAAATTTCACACAAACTCTAACAATACTGTTTACAATGATATTATAACACACAGTGAAATATTTTGAAATATGCACAACGTAATTTGTCGCATCAGGACTGAGAATGACCACTTTGATCACGATAATTAAATAGAGCAGTGATGTGTTTTTATGTATGTGTTAGTGATTGTGTGATGTGATGTGATGTGTTGTGTATACTCACATTGACCTTGTTGAGCGCGACGTGTGTCTTGGCGTACATGGCGTTGGTGAGGTCGGAGGACGCGGCGCCCGACTTGCTCGCGCTGCCCGTGTACGGCCCGCCTGACGGAGAGCATCGCAACGTTAACGAACAACTCACAAACAAACCAACGCAGAACAGTGGAGCGTGCGACGAAACCCAATTAACATATCACTTGTCTGAGTTTTGTCATAGTGAAGTTTACGATAAAAATAACTAAATGTTATAATAACTTTTAAACTTTCGCGTTGCATGATTGAAGTTATAATAACCACTGACTGACAGCCTGTGACCACGGCCGGTGCAACATGGTCGAAACGTCAGGCAATAATAAAGTTATACATGCATGATCGCGTTAATTCTCGTGGTTATTATAATTTTAACTAAATGTTGTGTACATGAATACGTTATATGCACTAAAATTACATCAAAATGGCAGCGCATCCCCGTCCCCCGCACGCAAAGTTCAATAGTCTTACTTAGCGTAATAAATTCTTTGATCTTTCCAGAGTCTGATGTCTGAGAGACTCTGACATCAGACTCTGTCCAGAGGCGTGATGGAATTTTGGATGCAAAGCATAGATTCATAACTACAACGCCAAACTGTATCCCTCGATTTGGTTATCATTAGATTTTCTAGGTTGCCCCCGTATGTATGGTAGCAAATTTAAAGACGTATTTACGTCAAAAAAATGCAGGTTCGACATGCTCTTCCATATCTTTCGCCAGAGCATCGTTTGTGCACCACGTGCAGATGAGATCGGCTTTGACTATAAAGATGGTAGGGAGCCACTTACACCCCTCACATTAGCCGTCCCCTGTAAATACATGGTTAACGATAGTATATAAGTAGTGTTTGCGGTACTTACTGTTGTACTGACCGGTTTTGTATGAGTCCTGCTGGTCGTAGGCCGGCTGTTGTTGTTGTCCGTACGTCGACACCTTCCCGCCCGCGGCCGACACCCCGCCCACTCCGCCCACTCCGCCCACGCCGCCCACTCCGCCTACTCCGCCCACACTCGACCCGCCGCCGTACTGCAAACATACATTGTACGGTTCTATCACGTTTGTGGGTCTACAGTACATAATACTTAGGCTGTATCCACACTATAAAGTCGATCACGGTTCGTTCGCTGTCCGATCTCGGCCTGGTAAAATGAAGTAAAATCTAATCATATTCACATTAGACAATTTGACTTAGTTCACGATTCATTCTTAAATAGATAGATAGATTACGAGCCAAATAATCGAAGTCGGATGTATTTGGCTCGTAATCTATCTATCTATTTATACATAAAAGAGAAAGTATGTATGATGTATGTTCCGTATAGACTCCAAAACGGGTGGACCGATTTCAACGAAATTTTCAGACAATCTTTAGATTGATCCAGCGGATAAACCCCTGGACTACGCGGGCGAACTGAAGCCGCGGGAAACAGCTAGTTAATAATAAAATAATTTTAATATAATAATAAATTAAATTAAATATAATAATTTATGCTTACATTACCTTTTTCAAAGTCCACACTGGTTTAAACATCAGAGTATTAGAATTAACTTAAATAATATTTTTTTATAATATATGTATTATTAAATTCCTGTTGAATAAACGGGAATTTAATAAAATCTTGCAAATGCATTATTTATCTTTCAAATACATTAATTACATTTAATGCAATTGCTAAATGAACCGGTAACAAAAAAGAGCATTCATACTATCGATACATTTCATGACAAGTTCGATCTCGCTCAAAAAAAAATATTCAAGACTGATCGCGACTGGAATGGGATTCGACCAGAACTTGACTGTTATGGATAGTATGAATACACACATTGTTTTTCATTTAATAACATTTTACCAGAACGAGATCGAACCGCGAACGAACCGTGATCGACCTTATAGTATGGATCCAGCCTTACAATTACCGAAGAAAGTCGAAGGAATAAAGCGTGGACGTACCGCTGTCAACATTAGCTTTGTATTCTTCGGGAGCTAATTATAAAAACGAAGACGGAACTATTTGGTCCCATGTTCTATTCTATAATAAGGAAAATATTGTAACTAGAACTCCAAGAGCAAATAAAGATGTTTTCATTTAATATTGAAAACATGCAAGACTTTCATCATTTTATTGAAAACATGCAAGAATCATCAATAAGGAAAGGAAATAATACTATTTATTGCACCAAAAAAATTTCTTCTTCATTCTTATATCTCAGTCAATGAATGAATGAAAACTCAAGGTAATTTCAAACACTATTGTTGACAATAATTTAATAGAGATGGGTAGTTAATTTTGACACATTTGAACGTTTTCATAATTATTGGGCACAGCTTAGCACTATTTTGCGATTTCTTATTCCTACATGAATTTGAAGATTCAGAATATTTCTGTTATTATTACATCAGTAAAAAAATATGTGTAAAGTGACGGTGACTCACCGGGTACACTCCATACTGGTAGGTGGTGGGAGGTGGCTGGTAGAAGTACGCATAGCCGGGGGGTAACGCTGCAGGGACCTGCAACAATATTTTATTTACATATTTAAACGTTAAGTACCTGGGGGCCGAAAACAAAATTTGAACTGTGGGCTGAAAGAACCGTTTTTAAAAATGCTTTTCGAGAAAAGAAATCGCAGTATTTCATATTTATTATGTTATTTAGACAACAAATTAGATCATGCTCGATCAAAAGTCCACATCCGCCGGTTTAGTCGAAGAAACATCATATTTGTAATTTTCATCAAAACATCATAATTCATCATATTCGAACTTTCGCCCTAAACTTCGGAGTAGGCACGTTGCTCGTGTCAAGGTGTAGTTGTGTGCGTGTGTATAATGTGTGTGTGTGTGTGTGTGTGTGTGTGTGTGTGTGTGTGTGTGTGTGTGTGTGTGTGTGTGTGTGTGTGTGTGTGTGTGTACCTGCTGCGGCGAGGCGGCGTCGGCCCGGCCGAACCGCTCCCCCGCGCCGAGGCCGAAGGTTCCTTCCCGCGCGCCGCCCACGCCGTATCCTACCTCGTAGTACCCGCCCTGGAACATCACACAGACAACGACCTCTTACTACACTTTTCATTTAATAAAAACTCCAAGATCCCTATATAATAGGTAAAATATTCAATAAAAAATGCATTAAGGTCTAATGTTAAAACATTCGACCATTCGGTCCACAGCAAATTTAAGATCCGCGATCTTAAATTTACTGTGGACCGACGAGCAGTGGCAACTGATCTGTTCGTCGTAGCATCTACACGCATGGCGCAATAACGTAGCAGCGGTCCGTAGCAGCTATCGTTGCTGCTACGTCCGCTCACATGTGATGCGGCAACGTAGCAGTACTGCGTAGCAAATGTAGTCGTAACCGTGCACAACATCGTAACGGTCCATAGCATTATACTCACCATGTGGTGCGGCAGCGTGGCGGCCGTCCGCAGCAGCTGGTCGTCGTAGCCGTAGGGCTGCTGCGCGTTGTAGAGCGCGCCCGCGGCGTAGCCCGCCGCGCCCGACCCCCCGCCCGACCCGCCTACGTGTACTCACCATGTGGTGCGGCAGCGTGGCGGCCGTCCGCAGCAGCTGGTCGTCGTAGCCGTAGGGCTGCTGCGCGTTGTAGAGCGCGCCCGCGGCGTAGCCCGCCGCGCCCGACCCCCCGCCCGACCCGCCTACGTGTACTCACCATGTGGTGCGGCAGCGTGGCGGCCGTCCGCAGCAGCTGGTCGTCGTAGCCGTAGGGCTGCTGCGCGTTGTAGAGCGCGCCCGCGGCGTAGCCCGCCGCGCCCGACCCGCCTACGTGTACTCACCATGTGGTGCGGCAGCGTGGCGGCCGTCCGCAGCAGCTGGTCGTCGTAGCCGTAGGGCTGCTGCGCGTTGTAGAGCGCGCCCGCGGCGTAGCCCGCCGCGCCCGACCCCCCGCCCGACCCGCCTACGTGTACTCACCATGTGGTGCGGCAGCGTGGCGGCCGTCCGCAGCAGCTGGTCGTCGTAGCCGTAGGGCTGCTGCGCGTTGTAGAGCGCGCCCGCGGCGTAGCCCGCCGCGCCCGACCCCCCGCCCGACCCGCCTACGTGTACTCACCATGTGGTGCGGCAGCGTGGCGGCCGTCCGCAGCAGCTGGTCGTCGTAGCCGTAGGGCTGCTGCGCGTTGTAGAGCGCGCCCGCGGCGTAGCCCGCCGCGCCCGACCCCCCGCCCGACCCGCCTACGTGTACTCACCATGTGGTGCGGCAGCGTGGCGGCCGTCCGCAGCAGCTGGTCGTCGTAGCCGTAGGGCTGCTGCGCGTTGTAGAGCGCGCCCGCGGCGTAGCCCGCCGCGCCCGACCCCCCGCCCGACCCGCCTACGTGTACTCACCATGTGGTGCGGCAGCGTGGCGGCCGTCCGCAGCAGCTGGTCGTCGTAGCCGTAGGGCTGCTGCGCGTTGTAGAGCGCGCCCGCGGCGTAGCCCGCCGCGCCCGACCCCCCGCCCGACCCGCCTACGTGTACTCACCATGTGGTGCGGCAGCGTGGCGGCCGTCCGCAGCAGCTGGTCGTCGTAGCCGTAGGGCTGCTGCGCGTTGTAGAGCGCGCCCGCGGCGTAGCCCGCCGCGCCCGACCCGCCTACGTGTACTCACCATGTGGTGCGGCAGCGTGGCGGCCGTCCGCAGCAGCTGGTCGTCGTAGCCGTAGGGCTGCTGCGCGTTGTAGAGCGCGCCCGCGGCGTAGCCCGCCGCGCCCGACCCGCCTACGTGTACTCACCATGTGGTGCGGCAGCGTGGCGGCCGTCCGCAGCAGCTGGTCGTCGTAGCCGTAGGGCTGCTGCGCGTTGTAGAGCGCGCCCGCGGCGTAGCCCGCCGCGCCCGACCCGCCTACGTGTACTCACCATGTGGTGCGGCAGCGTGGCGGCCGTCCGCAGCAGCTGGTCGTCGTAGCCGTAGGGCTGCTGCGCGTTGTAGAGCGCGCCCGCGGCGTAGCCCGCCGCGCCCGACCCCCCGCCCGACCCGCCTACGTGTACTCACCATGTGGTGCGGCAGCGTGGCGGCCGTCCGCAGCAGCTGGTCGTCGTAGCCGTAGGGCTGCTGCGCGTTGTAGAGCGCGCCCGCGGCGTAGCCCGCCGCGCCCGACCCGCCTACGTGTACTCACCATGTGGTGCGGCAGCGTGGCGGCCGTCCGCAGCAGCTGGTCGTCGTAGCCGTAGGGCTGCTGCGCGTTGTAGAGCGCGCCCGCGGCGTAGCCCGCCGCGCCCGACCCCCCGCCCGACCCGCCTACGTGTACTCACCATGTGGTGCGGCAGCGTGGCGGCCGTCCGCAGCAGCTGGTCGTCGTAGCCGTAGGGCTGCTGCGCGTTGTAGAGCGCGCCCGCGGCGTAGCCCGCCGCGCCCGACCCGCCTACGTGTACTCACCATGTGGTGCGGCAGCGTGGCGGCCGTCCGCAGCAGCTGGTCGTCGTAGCCGTAGGGCTGCTGCGCGTTGTAGAGCGCGCCCGCGGCGTAGCCCGCCGCGCCCGACCCCCCGCCCGACCCGCCTACGTGTACTCACCATGTGGTGCGGCAGCGTGGCGGCCGTCCGCAGCAGCTGGTCGTCGTAGCCGTAGGGCTGCTGCGCGTTGTAGAGCGCGCCCGCGGCGTAGCCCGCCGCGCCCGACCCGCCTACGTGTACTCACCATGTGGTGCGGCAGCGTGGCGGCCGTCCGCAGCAGCTGGTCGTCGTAGCCGTAGGGCTGCTGCGCGTTGTAGAGCGCGCCCGCGGCGTAGCCCGCCGCGCCCGACCCCCCGCCCGACCCGCCTACGTGTACTCACCATGTGGTGCGGCAGCGTGGCGGCCGTCCGCAGCAGCTGGTCGTCGTAGCCGTAGGGCTGCTGCGCGTTGTAGAGCGCGCCCGCGGCGTAGCCCGCCGCGCCCGACCCCCCGCCCGACCCGCCTACGTGTACTCACCATGTGGTGCGGCAGCGTGGCGGCCGTCCGCAGCAGCTGGTCGTCGTAGCCGTAGGGCTGCTGCGCGTTGTAGAGCGCGCCCGCGGCGTAGCCCGCCGCGCCCGACCCGCCTACGTGTACTCACCATGTGGTGCGGCAGCGTGGCGGCCGTCCGCAGCAGCTGGTCGTCGTAGCCGTAGGGCTGCTGCGCGTTGTAGAGCGCGCCCGCGGCGTAGCCCGCCGCGCCCGACCCCCCGCCCGACCCGCCTACGTGTACTCACCATGTGGTGCGGCAGCGTGGCGGCCGTCCGCAGCAGCTGGTCGTCGTAGCCGTAGGGCTGCTGCGCGTTGTAGAGCGCGCCCGCGGCGTAGCCCGCCGCGCCCGACCCGCCTACGTGTACTCACCATGTGGTGCGGCAGCGTGGCGGCCGTCCGCAGCAGCTGGTCGTCGTAGCCGTAGGGCTGCTGCGCGTTGTAGAGCGCGCCCGCGGCGTAGCCCGCCGCGCCCGACCCCCCGCCCGACCCGCCTACGTGTACTCACCATGTGGTGCGGCAGCGTGGCGGCCGTCCGCAGCAGCTGGTCGTCGTAGCCGTAGGGCTGCTGCGCGTTGTAGAGCGCGCCCGCGGCGTAGCCCGCCGCGCCCGACCCCCCGCCCGACCCGCCTACGTGTACTCACCATGTGGTGCGGCAGCGTGGCGGCCGTCCGCAGCAGCTGGTCGTCGTAGCCGTAGGGCTGCTGCGCGTTGTAGAGCGCGCCCGCGGCGTAGCCCGCCGCGCCCGACCCCCCGCCCGACCCGCCTACGTGTACTCACCATGTGGTGCGGCAGCGTGGCGGCCGTCCGCAGCAGCTGGTCGTCGTAGCCGTAGGGCTGCTGCGCGTTGTAGAGCGCGCCCGCGGCGTAGCCCGCCGCGCCCGACCCCCCGCCCGACCCGCCTACGTGTACTCACCATGTGGTGCGGCAGCGTGGCGGCCGTCCGCAGCAGCTGGTCGTCGTAGCCGTAGGGCTGCTGCGCGTTGTAGAGCGCGCCCGCGGCGTAGCCCGCCGCGCCCGACCCCCCGCCCGACCCGCCTACGTGTACTCACCATGTGGTGCGGCAGCGTGGCGGCCGTCCGCAGCAGCTGGTCGTCGTAGCCGTAGGGCTGCTGCGCGTTGTAGAGCGCGCCCGCGGCGTAGCCCGCCGCGCCCGACCCGCCTACGTGTACTCACCATGTGGTGCGGCAGCGTGGCGGCCGTCCGCAGCAGCTGGTCGTCGTAGCCGTAGGGCTGCTGCGCGTTGTAGAGCGCGCCCGCGGCGTAGCCCGCCGCGCCCGACCCCCCGCCCGACCCGCCTACGTGTACTCACCATGTGGTGCGGCAGCGTGGCGGCCGTCCGCAGCAGCTGGTCGTCGTAGCCGTAGGGCTGCTGCGCGTTGTAGAGCGCGCCCGCGGCGTAGCCCGCCGCGCCCGACCCGCCTACGTGTACTCACCATGTGGTGCGGCAGCGTGGCGGCCGTCCGCAGCAGCTGGTCGTCGTAGCCGTAGGGCTGCTGCGCGTTGTAGAGCGCGCCCGCGGCGTAGCCCGCCGCGCCCGACCCCCCGCCCGACCCGCCTACGTGTACTCACCATGTGGTGCGGCAGCGTGGCGGCCGTCCGCAGCAGCTGGTCGTCGTAGCCGTAGGGCTGCTGCGCGTTGTAGAGCGCGCCCGCGGCGTAGCCCGCCGCGCCCGACCCCCCGCCCGACCCGCCTACGTGTACTCACCATGTGGTGCGGCAGCGTGGCGGCCGTCCGCAGCAGCTGGTCGTCGTAGCCGTAGGGCTGCTGCGCGTTGTAGAGCGCGCCCGCGGCGTAGCCCGCCGCGCCCGACCCGCCTACGTGTACTCACCATGTGGTGCGGCAGCGTGGCGGCCGTCCGCAGCAGCTGGTCGTCGTAGCCGTAGGGCTGCTGCGCGTTGTAGAGCGCGCCCGCGGCGTAGCCCGCCGCGCCCGACCCCCCGCCCGACCCGCCTACGTGTACTCACCATGTGGTGCGGCAGCGTGGCGGCCGTCCGCAGCAGCTGGTCGTCGTAGCCGTAGGGCTGCTGCGCGTTGTAGAGCGCGCCCGCGGCGTAGCCCGCCGCGCCCGACCCGCCTACGTGTACTCACCATGTGGTGCGGCAGCGTGGCGGCCGTCCGCAGCAGCTGGTCGTCGTAGCCGTAGGGCTGCTGCGCGTTGTAGAGCGCGCCCGCGGCGTAGCCCGCCGCACCCGACCCGCCGCTCGTGCCGCCTACGCCCGACCCGCCGCCCGCCGCGTGCGCTGCTAATACAATACCTAATTTAACTTCCCTTAAAGAACACATTTGCAAAATTAAAGAGTATGACAAGGAAATGTATAACTCGTCGAAGCTAAAATAACGCGCCCCACTACTTAGTTTGGGAATAACAACTTCATATGTGAGAATATCGATCAATACGGTGATTGTATCCGGACATAACGGTAAACCAGTCGCGTGATAAATCCGATAACGTTCACTGTAGGGAGCACGGGAGCAGTGTTTAAGTACTGTATGAAACGAGACATACGCACTGACGCGCGTTCAGACTAAATATAACTTGTTAGACAATAAATCGGAAATCAGAAGATTTTTATGATATGATATGATGATAGGTATGGTCTATAAAGAATTTAAACGAAAAAAATGGAGTGTGGCGCTGTCATGGAAAACAGACGTGTGGTGTACGTAAACACGTTATGTGAACTAAAATTATCTCAAAATGGCAACGCTTCCCCCTCCCCCACACGCGATGTTCCATAATTCTTCGTTTGAACCTTCATCTATCCAGTGGTGTGATTAAATTTTGAATGGAGATGATAGATTTGTAGCTGCAACACCAAACTGTATCCCACGATTTTGTTATCAAAATCGGACAGAGGCAATTATTAAATAGGTAATGTATACTAATGTATCGTCTTACCTGACGATGTGGCTACTTTGGCTGTGGACGTCTGTGTCGTCGATGTGCTCGTTAAACTATTACTTGATGCTACTGAACTGTCGTACTGTAAACAATACAGAAAACATAATATTAGACTTGACGTAAGGAACTATACATAGACCGTTCAAAGTAATGTACCAAATTAGTTTGAACAATCGACATGTAAACAAATGCAGCAAAATAAGATGCAAGGCACTCTTAAATCTTAATGTGAATAAAATTGATAATATTTCCTTACTTGGCAAAAAGTTATTTGGAAAGCAGACGACAGTAACATTAGGAGATGTAATATAAATCATGATACAATTGATTAATGTTGAAAATTTTAAATAAAGATGCGACGTTCACTTCTCTATTAACATTGGCTATTTTATACGTCGACTCTGTTATGATTCGAGACTTGTGTTAACAAAATTATCAAATCAAATCAAATCATTTATTTCGCGAATATGGGTAATATACAGTTGGATTATATATTAACAACATTGAACTGCCACATTCTGCCTTTCGGCGTGCAAATTATAAATTGTTGGTACATACGTATTCGAATATAATATCAAGCATGTCAATAATTAAGAAATTAAAATCATTATTATAATTATAATGTCACACCGTAATTATTATATAAAAAATTGATTTACTTTTAATAAATGGATTGAATTATCTGAATATTATAAATGTCATCATAGGATACATAATCAAAAATATTATACCACATGTCAATAATAAAACGAATATAAAAACTATTAAATTTAATATTACAGTTTGTCATTCAAGTAGTCATTAATAGTATAGTATGCTTTTTCTGCCAACAGATTATACAATTATAATTTTCAAGTTTCAGTAATATTCAATAATTGGATGCATCGTTGTAATGGTAAACAGACTTGTGAATTTAACTTGCTTATTCATCACATGTATAGCCTGTGACTGGTCTTCTTTCGTCTGTGGTTGTGAGAAGTGTTCCTGGGTACTACAGTGTACCTGCTGGTCCTTGCACTCCTTACCTGCGGGCCGGTAGTAGCGCGGCGTGTGTACCTGCTGGTCCTTGGACCCCCCCGCCCCGCCCCCGCCGGCCGGTAGTAGCGCGGCGTGTGTACCTGCTGGTCCTTGGACCCCCGCCCCCGCCGGCCGGTAGTAGCGCGGCGTGTGTACCTGCTGGTCCTTGGACCCCCGCCCCCGCCCCCGCCGGCCGGTAGTAGCGCGGCGTGTGTACCTGCTGGTCCTTGGACCCCCGCCCCCGCCCCCGCCGGCCGGTAGTAGCGCGGCGTGTGTACCTGCTGGTCCTGCGACCCCCGCCCCCGCCCCCGCCGACCGGTAGTAGCGCGGTGTGTACCTGCTGGTCCTTGGACCCCCGCCCCCGCCGGCCGGTAGTAGCGCGGTGTGTACCTGCTGGTCCTTGGACCCCCGCCCCCGCCCCCGCCGGCCGGTAGTAGCGCGGTGTGTACCTGCTGGTCCTTGGACCCCCGCCCCCGCCCCCGCCGGCCGGTAGTAGCGCGGTGTGTACCTGCTGGTCCTTGGACCCCCGCCCCCGCCGGCCGGTAGTAGCGCGGTGTGTACCTGCTGGTCCTTGGACCCCCGCCCCCGCCGGCCGGTAGTAGCGCGGTGTGTACCTGCTGGTCCTTGGACCCCCGCCCCCGCCGGCCGGTAGTAGCGCGGTGTGTACCTGCTGGTCCTTGGACCCCCGCCCCCGCCGGCCGGTAGTAGCGCGGTGTGTACCTGCTGGTCCTTGGACCCCCGCCCCCCGCCGGCCGGTAGTAGCGCGGTGTGTACCTGCTGGTCCTTGGACCCCCGCCCCCGCCGGCCGGTAGTAGCGCGGTGTGTACCTGCTGGTCCTTGGACCCCCGCCCCCGCCGGCCGGTAGTAGCGCGGTGTGTACCTGCTGGTCCTTGGACCCCCGCCCCCGCCGGCCGGTAGTAGCGCGGTGTGTACCTGCTGGTCCTTGGACCCCCGCCCCCGCCGGCCGGTAGTAGCGCGGTGTGTACCTGCTGGTCCTTGGACCCCCGCCCCCGCCGGCCGGTAGTAGCGCGGTGTGTACCTGCTGGTCCTTGGACCCCCGCCCCCGCCGGCCGGTAGTAGCGCGGTGTGTACCTGCTGGTCCTTGGACCCCCGCCCCCGCCGGCCGGTAGTAGCGCGGTGTGTACCTGCTGGTCCTTGGACCCCCGCCCCCGCCGGCCGGTAGTAGCGCGGTGTGTACCTGCTGGTCCTTGGACCCCCGCCCCCGCCGGCCGGTAGTAGCGCGGTGTGTACCTGCTGGTCCTTGGACCCCCGCCCCCGCCGGCCGGTAGTAGCGCGGTGTGTACCTGCTGGTCCTTGCCGCCCTTGCCCGCGGGCTGGTAGTAGGGCGCGCCGCCCGCGGTGTACAGCGCGGAGTACCCGCCGCCCGCCCCCGCCCCCGCCCCCGCCCCCGCGCCGCCCGTCGTCTGCGCCACGCACACCGTCACGCCGGGCTGCAACACACGACCGGTGTCGGGTTTACGGTCACGTACACCAGAGGGAGCCCTAAACCTGACCAGCACTATCTCAACTGCTCTATCGTTCACAATTTCACCATCTCGCCATCGTTTTCCATTATGTGTTTACAGACAAACAGCACGATTTTCATAAAGAGGCTACAAATGATTTAAAAAAAAAAACCGACTTCATTTTGCAAGCGCAGCTTATTGGTGGAATACCCCGGGAGATGCTGCTGTCCGTCTTCCGGGAGAAAAGTTATTGCGTCACACAAAATTCCTTAGTCGCCTTGTACGACATCCAGCGCAGAGCAATGGAGTGGTGCAATTTTATTTTGCCGGCAACCACACGGCAAATTTAAGGGCTTCCCTCGATTTTTCTGGGATCCCATCATCAGACCCTGACTTGGTGAATATGGGTTCACCTCGCAATCATACCCTTTCAAATAAAAAAATTGAATTTGACCATACGTGCTTATCAAATTTAAGGGTTTCCCCCCTTGATTTCCCTGGGATCCCATCATCAGATCCTGACTTGGTGAATATGGGACCACCTTGCAATCATACCCTTTCAAATAAAAAAAGAATTTTGAAAATCGGTTCACAATTCGCGAAGTTTTCGAATAACACACATACAAAAAAAAAAAATCAGTCGAATTGAGAACCTCCTCCTTTTTTGAAGTCGGTTAAAAATGCGGTGTTTTATTTGGTTTACGTTGTTTCTTGGCACCTTGAAGAAGTTGTGTAAACGTCTACAAAAATATTTTTTACTACACCTTTTCAGATTCTTATTCTTATTATTGGAATCGATGTGTTAGGTAACAACTCAATGTTTTAGGTCCCCAATAGTGTTAGAAACTTAAAATCCGTGGTGCACGGCAGTTGAGCTTCACTTGACTAGCCATCTCTTTAGGCTTTTAATGCCTTATTTGCCATATTGCTGTCTCTCACATTGCTAAGAGGGGAAGTCAAATTCCAAAAGCTTCCTACTCCTACTAATTTCTTCTGATTAAATTCGTTGTGAGTTCCAAGACAGCCGTAGTTTTACCCCCGGGACTGCAATGGACTTCATTGTTCATTGCCTTTTTTGGCGGTCGCCGCTGTTAATCCTGGCTACACAGGATACACAGTGGTGGGAATGTGTGGTGGGCCCCCGTCCCATACACCTTTTCAGAAAATGCTCTTTCATAGTTTCGAAATTGAGAAAGAAAGCACGTCTTTTCTACCATACAAATACAGGGTAAAAAGTGTATGAATTGTTACTCTCCTCTAGCAGGAAATAACTCTAAAGTTACTCTAGGACATTTCGTTAGCAGCAGCAGCAATGAGTAGTGAAAACAAGACCTCGTCTGACAGCCAGGTTATTTTGAACACACGTAGAACCGGATTCGAGTCTGTTGTAGTTAGTTATAAATGTAAACTGTCTGACTATCGGTGCTATAGTTGTGAAATAATAAAAGATACTTTTCAAAATTGACTTCGTTTATTACGCCACCAATGTTACAAATTTCAACAATTTTCGATGTACATAAAACCAATATTTGAACCAATAATTTTAACCAGTAAACTTAACCAATACAAGATGTGTATATAGCGCGAATTCCCGGGGACGACTGGCGTATGAACCATTTGTGCCCGCGCGCCGGAGCGCTATGGCAAAGACGCTGATCCGGCGAAATGTGTCTCTACAAGTCGAAAGAATTGGCAGACATCCCAGTCGTATCGAATCACAGATTTATAGACGACAAATTGCAGAACTCTATTGTTATGGGTCGAAATTTCACACACGCAGAGGAAAAAACAACTTCAATAATCATAAGCAATGGTAGCTAAATTAGCACTAACATAATGATAAACTTCATGCAGCAATGTATGTCTCATGACAATATGGACTGAACTATTGGTTCTTAACTTTTGCATAGATCAAGGTGGTGTGTTAATGGGTAAAAAACAAAGACACTACTGTTGTTATTATCATTAAAGTGAAATAGCTCGGTGGAGATTTGCATATATTTTATAATTGACTTTGAAATCACTTGTACTGCTTATTTTTTTTTAGAATAATAGTTTGTGAAATCGAGGACACCTGTTTGTTTACATTGATAATGTCATAAGGCGAAACCGGTCGAAAAAAAAAATTATCTAAGCGGAATAGTACAAATGATTTCATTAATACAAAATATCGTTAGTATGTAGTTACCTGGTAGGGCGAAACCGGTCGAAAAAAATAATTCATCTAAGCGGAATAGTACAAATGTTTTCATTAATACAAAATAACGTTAATAGGTAGTTACCTGGTAGGAGTTGATCATGGGCTGGTACTGTGTTAACGTCACGCTCGAGGGGTACGCTGTGGCGGTCATGGCGGACGCTCCCGTTAACGACGCGTTCGTTGAATTCACCTTTAACGACAACCAAATAAGGTTCCATTTCAAATGACAAATGTAAACAACAAACATGTTCTAATATTTAATTACTACTTATATGTAGAGTCTAAGAAGCGTTCTTACGATCGAGTTTTTTAAATGAACGCTTTTTACCGCCAAGTCAACAAAAAAATATTAACTGAAACAATCGAACTGAAAAATACTAAATTTTTATTATCAATATCCTCAAATTTTATTTTATACACGCTCGTGCGCCGCCACCTCCGCTTCCAATGCAGCTACTCCTTTCTTTCTTTCCGGTGACCTCACTTACTCGCAGGAACAGAACACCCAAGGAAATTATTATTATTATTTTAAATTGTTGTTTCGGCCAACTTGCCAGAATATTATAAATATTAAAAAAAATGGAAAATTTCACGTCCCTCGCACCCCACCTAGGCGAATATTTCCATTTTTAAAAATATCTATAACTAGCTGACGTTCGTGAACTTCGTACCGCCAACGATACTAACGTCACTCAATAGGCTATTTGACTAACATTTTTTTATGTTTGATATGCAGGGACGTCTCCATAATATAACCATAGGTGAAAGAATTACTTCGATAGCACAAAAATCTCTCGAGATATGCTAATTTGAAAATCACAATTTTTAGACTGCCCCAAAACGCTCCATACAAAAGACTACCGAATTATGACGTCACAGGTTTGTATTTTGTATGCATCAAATCAGAAATTTATACGATAGCTATGTTAAATATTACGTATATATTATTAGTATCACAATAAAAGTTATAGCATTTTTTATTGCTTCTCCAATGAAAATATTATTTTTTAATAATTTCATACTTTTAAAATGGACTTTCCCGCCAAACTTTGATCGACGCTAAAAAAGTCTGACTGAAGATATTAGAATGAAAGTTTGCAGATCTTTATAGTTTTGTGTATTTTACGATATTGTTAAATAATTTATACAATTTTTAAACATTGGAAAATAGCCTATTGTTTTGCCTTCCCGGAACCTCTCCACTAACACTTGAACTTTATGGTATTAAAGTTCAAATTTACTTTTAAGTATTATTACGAATCGTTTGTATGGGTGTATAGAAAAGTGTTGTGTTTAGACTTTTTCAGGCAATTTTTTAATTTTTTCTCTGCGTAAGAACCATCCTCGTACTTCAAGGAATATTCTAAAAAAAAGAATTACCGAAATCGATTCAGCTGTTCTCGATATATGCGCCTAGCAACACATTCAGCGATTCATTTTTATATTATAGAAGATATTCTGGCAAGTTGGCCAAAACAACTATTTAAAATAATAATACTTTATTAAAGATAAAATTCCTTTATTCACAAAAATAAGGTGATAAGATGTTAGATTTATAAGCCGAGTTTCACTTGTTCTGCCCGGTTTTGGGCGTATGAACTAAACATGAATAAGTTTGGTGTCATCAAAAAATTGCCGAATTTCATCTGCAATGATGGAAAGAAGGCATTCTTTATGTACAATAAAGATACTACAAACAAACAAACAAAACAAACTTTGTTTAGTAGTGTAATTACTTAATAGGTAGATGGCGCCACACCGTGACTCACGCAGTAAAATATAAAATGCAAAAATTCGTCACCAACTCAAACCTTCCTGGTAGCTCAGTTGGAAGAGCACTAGACCGGTCAAAGAGACGTCGTGGGTTCATATCCTACCTAAGCAGGGGCGGTGAATTTTTCTATTTTTAAAAATACGTCAAGGAAATTGTTATTTGGCTGCGGTATTCTGTGAAGTGGAGGTACTTCCCCAGTCGGGCACCTTACAAATACGCTGTACTCTTATTCACATATATATATTGTGTATATGTGTATACATATACTGTGATATCCTGATACTAGTGTAAATGGTATATTTTGAGCTGTCGGTCATAAAAGACTTGGACGGTAATAAGATTAACAAGTTCGCTTCACTTACACAATTTACATCAGTTGTGAAATTTTACAAAATTGAACGTATGCACTCACCTGTTGTGCGTATACATTGGTCCCGTACACTGGCGGGTGGTGTGAGACAGGATGGTGAGCATATACATTTTGTTGTCCCACTGTCTGCAAACAAATCACACCGTTACCACTCTGCTCTGATATTAGATACTGTTAACTTGGCTCTGGAAGGTGGACCAATTTCCATAATGTTTTTAAAATCTTAATATATAAAAATTTCGTGTCACGTTGTTTGCCCGCGATGGAATCCTAAACTACTGAACCGATTAAAATAAAATTTAGCGCAGTGTGTGCAGTTTGATCCAACTTGAGAGATAGGATAAAGAAAATTAACGTAAAAATATTTAAAGGCGATACAAAGTTCGCCGGGCCAGCTAGTATAAATATTTCTGGACAATTTTACACAGCGCCATCTAGTCCCAAATTAAGCGTAAAGCTTGTACTATACCCATACTAGACAATTAATAAATGTACTTAAATATATATATATATATATATATTTGTAAATACATACTTATAATAAATAGAAAATACCCAGACCAAGACAAACAGACATGTTCATGGACACAAATTTTTGTCATGTATATTACAGACATATGACACGAGATAAAAATACGTGTGACCCGTTGAAATGAAATTATTTATTCTGTCATTGGGCCCTTGCTGGCACTTAGACATGTCTTATACATTTTTTATTTTGTAATTTTTTTATCTACTAGTATTTCGATATTGACCATTGGCAAAGAAGTAAACTTGAACGAAACTTGCCATTATGGGTATTTTTTTAAAAATCTAACTAATGGGGATGTTTGATATTTTTTTGACATTAGGTAGGCGTCGGGTCCTGATTGTCAAAATGTACTGAATTTTTTGACAGTGAAACTTTAAGACGACAAGACAACACAAGACGTCAACAAGACATTTGACAAGATGCTATGAATTGACAAATGATTGGACCATACGCTACAATGCTGCCAAAAGACCCTCATTTACTATGATTTCTCACGTGAATTAGAATAATATTATTATTGAGACCACTCGATAGAACTCATGGAGCAAGTGTGTGTGTACCTTCGGCCTGTGCGTGACGTATGCGTGTTGTTGCTGGTGTGCGGGCACGTGATGCACCGCGCCGGCGCTGGGCGCGCCGTCCGCAGCCGCTGACACTGCTGACACGGCCGCCGCTGACACCGACGCCGCGCCCGGGGACACCGTCAGCTGCTTCATCGACGCTGACAATTGCTTTTCTAATGCTGGAATATAACATTACAAACGGGTTCATATGGTTTACTTTTGAATTACATTATCGACTCGATTCATCCGTAAAGTAAAATCCGATCTGTATTTTAAATATAAATAAATATTTCTGGACAATTTACACAGCGCCATCTAGTCTCAAATTAATCGGAAAGCTTGTACTATGGGTACTAGACAACTGATAAATGTATTTAAATACATTTTCTTTTTTTTTTGTAAATACATACTTATAATAGGTAGATAGAAATCACCCAGACCAGGACAAACAGACATGTAACAGAAATATGTCTTGTGCGGGAATCGAACCCACGACCCAGGAGTCAAAGTAGCCACGGAGCTCGTCTCTCGTATTTTGAATAGTTGACTTGGACGAGTCGAAATGTAATGCTTCAATCAACACCCATACAACGGTGCGTGAGTGCGTGAATGAGTACAGACGTCACTGTAGCACGACTTGTACGCGACAGCGACATCGGCCGCGCCGCTCTAGCCTCGTGCACTACTCGCGTCACACTCTCGACGTATCTGTCCTCACATTTAGACAGTCAGGGAGAGTATGTAAGGCTCTAGACAGACTGACTGTAATTCCACTGCAAATTTGCAGTTTGAATGCAGTTATTACGACTACAATGAAACTGCAAACCGACCGTACGTCCCGCAGCGGGCGTGCAGGTCGGACGACTGCATGCTGACTGCAAGCCGACTGCACGGTCCACGTGCGGTCCTAATGCAATTGGACCGACTGCAATAGGACCATAATAGATTTCATTTTAACTTCAACGTACCTAACCAGTAGAGCATAGTAGTTGTCCGTGGATCCGGAAGGCAAATGAAGTTCTATTACGGTCCTAGTGCAGTTGGTCCAACTGTATTAGGATCGCACGTCGACCGTGCAACTAGCTTGCAATTGTGCAGTTGTCGGAACTGCACGCCCACTGCACACCGACTGCAATCGGGCTGTACGGTTGGTTTGCAGTTTCATTGCAGACGTACTAACTGCATTCCAACTGCAAATTTGCAGAGGTATTGCAGTTGAAATGCAGTCCGTCTGTCTAGAGCCTCAAGTATTAGGGATAGCACAAAAGAACCATGAGGATCGACGTGTCACCGGTGCTGCAGCACTGGATCCACTCTAAGATAAAATAACAGTCGGCCTGTGACCACGGCCGGTCCATCCTGGTCGAAACGTCAGGCAATAATAAAGGTATGTAAAACTACCTTACATGCATGTTCGTGTTAATTCCCGTTGTTATTATAATTTCAATCGTGCAACGCGAAAGTTTAAAAGTTAAGATTACGTCACACTGACGACGTATCTGTCGTACGCAATCGTATGATTCGTCGGTTTCTAAACGCTCGCTGTATACGATTTATCGAAGGCAAAATTGTAGATGCGTTCGGCGTATAAACGAGTGCGCCAAAACGAAGTTTTAGGTTGACCATTACTTGAAATAAAATGTATTTATTTGTGTTACGAGCAATTAATTAATAATAATTAATGACCTAGAATGAGTATGACACTCATTCTAGGTCATTTATTATTATTAATTAACAATTTATAACATTGACAGAATAGTTGTGATGAAATCATACGAAATAGAGGGAAAGAAACATTTGCTTCATGACAGTCGTTAAATCAAGTCAGTAGCCTTGAGTCGGCTTGAAAATACTGGCCTCCGCCAACCCGCAATTGAGCATGGTGGCGGAGTATGCTCTAAACTTCTTCGAGGAGATTGATCGACGACGACATGTTGATGATGATGATTGACAAGTTAAAGCTGAACTTACATGTGCTATTTGTGACTACAGGTTCAGATGTGGCGGGTTGAGTCTGCGGCGTCGTCTCTACCGTCGACGATAGCGACTCGTTTAACTGGAACATTAATTATTATTATTATTATTGTACAGTTCAACAAGCCACAAGACGACCCTCACCCATCCGTTTACGCCATGAAAATTATTTTATATAAATATTTAAACGTTAAAATATATATCGCGAGTTGCCAGAAAAAAACGAGCGTGCTTTAGACTACACTTAAACTACACGTAAAACTTTTTGGCTCTACTAACTTATATCTCCCTCTTAACTTCCGTTCGCCGTTTCTGTAAAGGCGAGTTTACACGAGGGCATCGGTGGCTGCCAGTCTCACTGGTAGCCGCCAGCAATGGCTTGGTGTTTGCCTAGTGTAAACAGTTTTTCAAGCCAAGCCAACGCTGGCGAGAATAGAGCGCCCGTCTATTTTACAAGCCAGTGACCTCCGCCCGCATACCCTCGACCCAGCAGAGACACAGCGTCGCGGACACGTGTGGACGCATCACGCCACGTACAAACATCCGAGGCTGCATGGCCTCGTCTAAACAACAGGGGCCAGGCCAACGCTGGCCTGTCTGCAGGACTGGCGCCAGCATTACTGGCTTCGTATAAACTCTGCTTTAGGCCCTCGTCACGCATTCAACAAATTACTCCCCAAGTCAAGCGTGCGTAAATAAGTTTTACTGCAAAAAATCCTGTCAAGGTTATGATTAATTTTAAGAATCAAGCAAAACTCATCTATTTATTTCTACGCACACGACACAACATAATTCAATCCGAGGGAAAATAAATTTTGGATCTTAAATTAATCATAGATTTTTATATGTAAAATTTTATTTAATACAAATTTCATATCGTAAACGAATGGGTGAGGATCGTATTCCTATTCATATGTTCTTAGAGATGGTATAATTACAGCGTTCGTACGTCACGACTCTGGCGTTTCGAGCGACTTATAAATTTGTATGGACGTTCCGAGATCCCTGGATTTTTAATGAATGGATTGGAAATGAATTACACAAATAAATATGCCGCTTCTTCGGTCAGTCTAAATACCAGATCATGACCTAAAATGGACAAACATCCTTAGAGATGAAATACAATAACGTGGCAGACGGATGCGACAACTTCTGGAATCCCAGAACTGTGTTCCTGGAGGGAGTGGATCAGTACGTGATGTGAGGGGGAGGCGGGTCCAGTACTGACCATGTTGTTGGGCGTGATGTAGCTGGGCGCGACGGGAGGCGGCTCCTGCACGGGCTCGGGCTCCGCGCTGGCGGCGGGGGGCGGCGGCAGCGCGGCGGGGGGAGGCGCCTCCTGCAGCGCCTCGGGCTCCAGGGCTCCGAACTGCACGTCCAGGAACATGGCGCCCGCCGCCTCGCCGCCGCCCGGCATCTCCACCGCAGACACCGGGATCTGACACACCGCTCACAATCAGGTCAACGTGCCGCGGCCTACCACACGCATGGGTCTGGCCTTCTTTCACTTCCAAAGGAACTAATAGACTGACGAGATGTTTTTACGGGGATACTTTAAGTTACATGGGCTACTTTTTTATCTAAGAAAAACATCTTATTCCACCTATCCATTAAACATCACAATAATGACCACGCGGGCGAAACTGCGGACGACAGCTAGCATATCTTAATATATAAAAATTTCGGGTCACGTTATCTGTCCGCGATGGAATCCTAAACTACTGAACAGATTTTCATAAAATTTTGCACAGTGTTTGCACTTGTTGTTCTTTTAATTTTAAGTCGCTGATAGGCGTTGAAAATTAAAAGTCAATCAATAGGGTTGGAAATAACGTCACTCAATTGACTGTTTGGTGCCAAGAACGCAAGCCACTGGCTCGGATGACAGCTGCGACGAGGGAGGCAAATTGGCGCGATATGAGAATATAAAATATGTCCATTTTGTGAGATCAAAACCAGATATTATTTTTGGGGTGTAAGTGGTTCATCAACATATTTGAACCAAAGCCAACTTCACCTGCACGTGGTGCACCCTGCTGACTGACAAACGAAGCTCTGGCGAAAAGAGAGGTAGGGAGCGTAATTGTAAGCTACCCGACTGGGGAATGTACCTCCACCTCACAAAATACTGCAGCCAAATAACAATTCCCTTGAGGATTGTTGTGTTCCTGCGAGTGAGTGAGGTCACCAGAAAGAAAGGAAAGAGATGCTGCGTTGGCAGCGGGGGTGGCGGCGCGCCAGCAATATTTTATGTTGCAGGCGTTAATATGGCTACGATAACCGCTTCACATCAGGCGGGCCGTATGCTTGTCTGCCACCCAACGAAGTATAAAAAAAAAAAAAAAAAAAAAAAAAAAAAAATATCGACAAATGTCTCTAATTGGCTACTGAATAAAATATTAATATGTACGATACCTTCGACGGAGGAGGTACTCTCGCCCGCTGCGGTTTCCTTTGACTTGTGATATCCGACGATCCATACACTCCGTAATTTGTTGTATACACACCTAGAATAAAGATAAATGGCATAGAAAAAAAGTTTACAATATACCGTGCCAAAGTTAGTTTATGACATTACTTGTGGCCCACTCACAATTCATTTTCGCTCAATGTTCCCATGCCCATCTCATTCCTGTGGATTTCCCATACAAACCTCATCCTGATAATTTCATCAAATTTTATTTTAATTACTATTTCTGATATATGAATTTTGCTGTTCGGGATGGAGACAAATCCAACAAAGCGAAGATCATAACAATCAATCCAGCAGCTATTGAGTTAATATATAATAATTCTAGTGCTTTGGTTACGTTATACATATTTACCTATATATATTTCTAGGAAATTAAAGTTTCTTTCTAGGATGTCTTACATGAAAAGACAGGTAGCCGATATGTGGGAATTCAAAGCAACTTGCACTTTATATATCTCTTATACAAGGGTATAAGGAGCTCACCACGATCTTCAAAGCCAAAGCCAACCTACACGTGGCGCACCCTACAGATTAAGTAAATATGGCTCGGTAAAGGAGAAGTAAGGGATACAGCGTCTTAGTAAGCTGCCCGTCTGGGGGAGTACCTCTATATCACAGAATACCGAAGCCAAATAACAATTCCATGCAATTTTTTTAGGGTATTAGTTAGGTACAAAGTGTGGTGTACGTACTGTGGTCGTGCCTCTGCGACTGCTGCGTCAGCTGCGACAAGTACTGCGACTGCGCCGCGGACAGGCTGCCCGACATGCCCATGGGCTGCGGGGACAGAGCAGCGGGATAAACAAACAAAATATTAACATTACTACTGGATCAACAAATTAAAATAAATACATACACTAGGTCCGATTCTAGCCCACGGGCCAGAAATTGAGGTTCACTGGAATACGCTGAGTGTATGATTTCCATTGATATCAATGACAATGTATTTGATGATATTTATTCAAAGACATGATCGATCACAATTTTTCGAAAAAGAAAAATTCTTGGGAGCTCTCACAACTAGTTTTGGTTGTGAGTAGATATGCGTTTAACAACAGCAAAAAAAAAATGGTTTTGACCAAGTTCTTAGTGAAACAGTTTAGTTTAGACTGATGTTGTTACTAACGATTTTAGTCAAAAGAAGTTTTCATAGTTCAGAGAATGTTATATTATAGTCCACACTCGAAGTCTAGACGCTCCTCGGTTCGACTCGTTGTTACTTTGATCTACAAAACAGAGTCGAGAGTCGCTCGCTTTGCCCGCTCGGCATTCGTTAATCCCGAGCATAACCTAATCTACGTCGTCGGTCAAAGCTATTTTTGACCGCTTACGTCAGTAAAGATTAAAACAAAGATTTTAATCAACTACTTTTGACCGATTTTTGCAGCCAGAAGTGGTTTAGCCCAGGGAATGCAATCTCGTCGTGCGAGATCTCGATCGAGATCGCATTCCCTAGTTTAGACGGTAATGAGTTTAGAGTGTAACATGTATATGTGGCATCACCTGGTGGTACGCGTCCCGGGCGTGCGCGGGCGCGGGCGAGGCGGGGGGCGGCGCGGCGGCGGGGGCGGGGGGCGCGGCCGCGGGGGGCGGGGCCAGCGCCGCGGGGGGCGGGGCCGCCGCCGGCGCAGAGTGCACGCCCACCGACGACATCGGCTGCACACACACACCACGACGACCATATTAAAATACTACATAATAACGGTAACCGACGATGACCCACTTATCTCCTAATTAATACATTTATTTATAAAAGAAAGAAAATATAAAAGGGGCGTCGTCTCTATAAATAAAGATCTCCTTGTACATTTTGCGTGTTGTGCTCATTTTGCATTTTGTACATTATGCTCCGAAGGGTTCATAATGCAGAATGAAGTAAGCGAAACCGGTTACTGTTATCTTGATGTATATTAAATCTTAATGGAACACCAACTTACATACAAACTTACATGGTAATTAAACTACTTTAAAACAAAGGAAATTATTAGAGATGTCGAGATAGTTCCGTATACGTGCTTCGATGGTTACATTTCTTCTTACAAGGCAAAATATGTATCCTTATGCACTGCACGTATAACGTAAGAGTAGGGTGCTGTCTCGACTTAAGGCTATGGTGATGTCACGCTATAGTTCTCCACGACAGTAGCGACAGCGGCGCGTTACAATACCGGCGCTATCATCATCAATTTGCATCTATCCACCCGTGAATTTAGACCTTCCCAAATTTATTTATATATTTATTTTACATCGCTTTACAAACATTACAGAATTACTAAATTCAATTGCTGAAAGCAGAAGGCCAATTCTCGTTACTTTTCTACGAACGCAGATTGAAAGTTGACCAAATCAAGATTGAATTGTGAATTGACTAAAATTATATACTTGATTTCATTAATTAATTATTATCAATTCTCATTGTTGGCAAAGTAACATTCTTAGTTTGTTTAATTTTCACTCATATTTCGATATAATCCAGCTTAAATTTAATTTTGAAGTTACATATTGTGTTTCGAGAATACCAAATGTGACATTTGTGAGATCGAAACTGAATTTAGACTATATTTTAATTACGAGAATTGCCCCTCTGATGTCACTCACGCAAATTATCTAAAATTACATACATTAAATAAATAAATAAACGAAAATTTCGTGATAATATTGGAAGCGTTCAAAATCGACGTCCGAGTTCGATACTAATAAGCTTCTCTGCCTTTTTATATATACCACTAGGGTGAAAAACAAACATATAATCTGCTCGATGATAAGCAGTCATCGCAGCCTATGAACGTCTACGACACCAGAGCTATCACTCGCGCGTTATCTTTGCGACATAGTGTGTTCTGGCAAACCCCCGACAGGCAGTTCATTCCACAAGCTGAGAGCTCGAGGCAGAAACTCCTCTGAAACAGCACACACAGTACACGTGACAATTGGGCTCCAATGTGTGGAATGAACTCCGTACAGATGGCGAGCGGTGCGAGGACAGAGACGAGAGTATGTAAGAAGTAGACTGACGTCGATGAGCGAGTGGTGGTGGTGCGCGTTGTGGTAGGTGTAGGTGGAGATGTGGCTGTCGGTGGGCCCGTTGGCCGCCGGGGGGTCCCAGTCCTCCTGCAACACGGACGACAAACACGCTTACTGACGGCTGCCAATGGATCGGCAACCCCTCGGTATCGCTGATCTCCATGGGCGGTGGTGATTGCTTTCCATCAGGTGACCCACATGCTCGTTTTTCTCGGTCTAATGAGAAAATTCGTAAGACGGAGGGAGCGTAGACGCCGGCGCGGCGTAGGGGAGGAAGTGATATCCCC
This sequence comes from Hypsopygia costalis, assembly GCA_937001555.2. Classification (NCBI taxonomy): domain Eukaryota; kingdom Metazoa; phylum Arthropoda; class Insecta; order Lepidoptera; family Pyralidae; genus Hypsopygia; species Hypsopygia costalis. The sequence continues at coordinate 18,437,326 of OW443349.2, read as the reverse complement.
CTCTCTTTCAACGATGCAAAGAAAATGTATGCCTGCTCCAACAGTTTATTTTTAATGTAATATAAGTTGTCATATTTGTGTACGATAGTGCAATAAATGAATATTATATTTTACCACATAAATTATAGTACTTTTATACTGATAAATAAAGCAATTCGTTCGAAATTATTACCTAACCATTCCAAAATATTCAAAAATGCACAACATTAATGTTCAAGTTTTCACTTCTGCCGGCACTCCCGGAGTGAAACCCGTTTTTTTGCAACGGAAACTTCAAACACATGGATAAATTAAATATATATTTACCGCAGCGTTAATCTGTGAAGACGTCTGGTCCACGTCATTGATTTGATTTTGAGTGCTAGGCGTGAACACCTGCCGAATTAAAAATATTAATGTTAACATAACAATTTTGCAGTTTGATAAAACAATATTGTACAATGTCATTAGTAAGTAAGTGCAGCAAGGATATTCTAAATATTATTATATTTATAGTTAAACTATCGAAAAATACGCCATTAAAATAATAAAAAAAAAATATTCTTTGTTTTATTTAATTTAACTAGTCCGCATTCTAGCCCACGGGGCCGAAATCGAGGTTGAGTGGAGCGAGTAGATTCGCTGAGTTATGTTTTCCATTAATTTCAATGGAAAATATATTTGATGATCATTCCTCAAGGGCATGATCGATCTCAATGTTTTTTCGACACAAACCTCGATCATGTCGAGGTCTTTGATTGTGACAAGTTTCATCAAAATCTGTTCAGTAGTTTCGGAGCCTATTCATTTCCAAGAATGACTTTTCGTCGTATCCGCTCGCTCCAATAATCATCAATATTGGACACTGACAGTTGGGCTGGTTCACAAGCTAAATGTCGCTTGTTGCAGCGAGCTATGGAGAGAGTTATGCTAGGTAACTCTTTTAGGGATCGAATCCGGAACAAAGTAATCAGACGCAGAACCAAGTGAGTTATAGAATACCGATTTAAATTAGTAGTTTTTTCCTAACCTCCTACCCTTTATGTACCCTACCCTATATGGGGTGTTAATTTGTACAGTACTTCAAAATAAATAATCGACATCGCCTTCTTGCGTATTTCTGAACCTGACCGATCTTTACATTATATAGAATTGGAGGATATTTATTTAAACAATGAGGTGTTCGCTCTATATTAATCCACAAAACTTTTGACGCACGTCCTCTCTGCGCTCAACGTCTGTCGTCACTGACTCATTTGCCGAGTAGCTCGCACAGCTTCAAAATAATTGCTGTTCTTAATTTATATTTTTGTGATATAGGTAGTTCAAATTTCGAATGTTTTTAGAATCTTGAGAAATTACTTTTTTTTTTTTTTTTTTTTTCAGTGTTTATAACGTTAGCCGGCGGGCGTTATTCATAGTGAAGTACCGCGTGTGTGTGTTGCGTGCGTGTGGTAGTTGTCAGTACGTACTGTGGTTACCTTGGTGTCTGAGAGCGAGCCCGACCACTCCTCGTTGTCCCAGTCCTCGGTCGCGGGGAACGAGTCGACCGGGTTGCCGCCTGCAACGTGCGAGGTCACAGTCAAGCGATTTGCTACTTTATTTCAATGACTTCTATGAGAGTTGTCGGTCGATGACAACTCTATACATTTTACTTATGACAAGTTTGAGTTCAAATAGGCTCCTAAATGACCTGCACATTCTATCAGGTTTTTTTGCAAAGTATTCTCAAGAAAAGTTCTCGAAAAATATATTGTATATTTTTTTTTATCTAATTTCTATTTGGATTAATTTTTCATTCGATTCTTTCATTCGGCTACATCTATTATCTAGTTTTGGCGATTTGAAAGACGAGTAATGAACGAGAGGCCCCTGGCCACCGGCCCCTGCCCCTGTCTCTAGTGGCCAGCGGCCGTCATACCCGTGTCGTTGTTGTCGCTCCAGTCGGGCTCGGGCCGCGAGGGCCGGGCCCGGGGCGGGCCGCCCCTGCGCCCGCCCCGCCCCCCGCGCCCGCCGCCCCCCGCGCCGCCCCGCCCCGCCCGCCCTGTCTCTAGTGGCCAGCGGCCGTCATACCCGTGTCGTTGTTGTCGCTCCAGTCGGGCTCGGGCCGCGAGGGCCGGGCCCGGGGCGGGCCGCCCCTGCGCCCGCCCCGCCCCCCGCGCCCGCCGCCCCTGGCGCCGCCCCGCCCCGCCCGCCCTGTCTCTAGTGGCCAGCGGCCGTCATACCCGTGTCGTTGTTGTCGCTCCAGTCGGGCTCGGGCCGCGAGGGCCGGGCCCGGGGCGGGCCGCCCCTGCGCCCGCCCCGCCCCCCGCGCCCGCCGCCCCTGGCGCCGCCCCGCCCGCCCTGTCTCTAGTGGCCAGCGGCCGTCATACCCGTGTCGTTGTTGTCGCTCCAGTCGGGCTCGGGCCGCGAGGGCCGGGCCCGGGGCGGGCCGCCCCTGCGCCCGCCCCGCCCCCCGCGCCCGCCGCCCCTGGCGCCGCCCCGCCCCGCCCGCCCTGTCTCTAGTGGCCAGCGGCCGTCATACCCGTGTCGTTGTTGTCGCTCCAGTCGGGCTCGGGCCGCGAGGGCCGGGCCCGGGGCGGGCCGCCCCTGCGCCCGCCCCGCCCCCCGCGCCCGCCGCCCCTGGCGCCGCCCCGCCCCGCCCGCCCTGTCTCTAGTGGCCAGCGGCCGTCATACCCGTGTCGTTGTTGTCGCTCCAGTCGGGCTCGGGCCGCGAGGGCCGGGCCCGGGGCGGGCCGCCCCTGCGCCCGCCCCGCCCCCCGCGCCGCCCCGCCCCGCCCGCCCTGTCTCTAGTGGCCAGCGGCCGTCATACCCGTGTCGTTGTTGTCGCTCCAGTCGGGCTCGGGCCGCGAGGGCCGGGCCCGGGGCGGGCCGCCCCTGCGCCCGCCCCGCCCCCCGCGCCCGCCGCCCCTGGCGCCGCCCCGCCCCGCCCGCCCTGTCTCTAGTGGCCAGCGGCCGTCATACCCGTGTCGTTGTTGTCGCTCCAGTCGGGCTCGGGCCGCGAGGGCCGGGCCCGGGGCGGGCCGCCCCTGCGCCCGCCCCGCCCCCCGCGCCCGCCGCCCCCCGCGCCGCCCCGCCCCGCCCGCCCTGTCTCTAGTGGCCAGCGGCCGTCATACCCGTGTCGTTGTTGTCGCTCCAGTCGGGCTCGGGCCGCGAGGGCCGGGCCCGGGGCGGGCCGCCCCTGCGCCCGCCCCGCCCCCCGCGCCCGCCGCCCCTGGCGCCGCCCCGCCCCGCCCGCCCTGTCTCTAGTGGCCAGCGGCCGTCATACCCGTGTCGTTGTTGTCGCTCCAGTCGGGCTCGGGCCGCGAGGGCCGGGCCCGGGGCGGGCCGCCCCTGCGCCCGCCCCGCCCCCCGCGCCCGCCGCCCCTGGCGCCGCCCCGCCCCGCCCGCCCTGTCTCTAGTGGCCAGCGGCCGTCATACCCGTGTCGTTGTTGTCGCTCCAGTCGGGCTCGGGCCGCGAGGGCCGGGCCCGGGGCGGGCCGCCCCTGCGCCCGCCCCGCCCCCCGCGCCGCCCCGCCCCGCCCGCCCTGTCTCTAGTGGCCAGCGGCCGTCATACCCGTGTCGTTGTTGTCGCTCCAGTCGGGCTCGGGCCGCGAGGGCCGGGCCCGGGGCGGGCCGCCCCTGCGCCCGCCCCGCCCCCCGCGCCCGCCGCCCCTGGCGCCGCCCCGCCCCCGCCCGCGCATGGACCCGCCGCCGCCGCCGCCCTCGCCTTCCCCGCGACCTGACCGACATAATACATGCTTTTAAAAAGATGCTCACTGATACATGACTCTAAGTAAATACACGACTAGTTAAGAGTGTCGACGTTTTCGAAATATCAAGGTTTATTATATTTTTTTCCAAGAAATTATTTTTTATAATTAAAAATATTTATTTACTTTATTTTTAGCTGTTGGGTATCTCGTTTTGTGCCCGAAACATGATAGAGTATCTTATGTCCCTCGCACCACTGAGACGCATCTAATGGCACCCCGTTATATTTAAATCTGTCATGTAAGTTGCAGAGCGTGCCGGAGAACTTTACATACATACATACTCACGAACATAACACTCATTTTTCGTCTGTTATGTTACAAATACAACAATACTAACGCGGCCTCGGCCCTGATCGGCTTCGTGGATCTCTGGGTGGCTCCACTTCTCCGTTCCCGGCGCTGGCTGGAGGCTTCTTCTTCTTTTTCTCACTGGTTTGCCACTCGCCCTGAAAGAATAGCACTCGGTCACTTCCACATACCAAGCCTGATTCGAACTAAAATAGTTCCCAGCTAGGCTTCACCCCTCGTGGTAGAAGTGTTCACCATCATATTTGAATCAAAGTGGACTTCCCTTGCACTTGATCCACCATTTTAACCATCCAAACTCACGCCAAATAGGGTCATTATCATCATCATCATCATCAGCGTGTATCTACCCACTGCTGGGTATAGACCATTCCCAATGCTTTCCACCAAATACGATCCCGTGCTTTCCGCAGCCGCTTTCTTGATGTCAACGGACCATAAAGATCGGAAATCATTAGAACGAGGTAGAGTACAGCGTAATTATAACATGGGGAAGTTCCTCCGACCCCCAGAAGATCGCAGCCAAATAAGAAATATATAGAAACATCAAAGATTGTAGTTTCTTTAATAAAAAGTCTCGCCTGACACCTTGACTCCCACATACACACTCGTAATGTAATCCGTGCCTTACTCCCCTTTTTAGGTAAGCCAGTATTTCAAACCCCAAACGTCCAGAACCAATGGTCATGTATATATTACCTCACAGTAACAGGTAAACAGATGATATTTCAGGGTAATACTAGGTAAACAGATGGTATTACCCTGAAATATCATCTGTTTACAATCAACACTATCAACCATATACATTACTAGCTTTTGCCCGTGGCTTCGCTCGCGTGAAATTCTTTTTCGTAAAAAATATTTTTTTTTTTAATAAAAAGTATCCTATAGATCTTACATGTGATACCTCCAAGAATATGTATATAAAGTTTCATCATGATTGGTTGAGTAGTTTTCGCGTGAAAGCTAGCTGGCCCGGCGAACTTCGTATCGCCTTTAAATATTTTTACGTAAATTTTTCCAATTTTTTAATAGTTATTCAGCTACACGGGGCGGAAACAAATCCAACAAATCAAAGATCAATTAATATCAAATCTTTATGATGGCTCGTTATGTCCTATTTCTCTTTCACCAAAGCCCCTTTTGCTAGCCGGTGGGATGCACCATGTGCAAGTGAGGTTGGTTTTGGCTCTAAAGATACTACTGTGCCACACTCAATCCAAAATGTTGATGACAATTATAAGTGCTTCTGTTTCATAATTCAGTTAAAATCTATCCCATATCTCAAGTTGGATCAAACTGCACACGTGTGCAAAATTTGATTTAAATCGGTTCAGTAGTTTCGGATTCCATCGCGGACAAACAACGTGACACGTAATTGTTATATATTAAGATTAAGATTACCCTACCAAATTACTTTACACTGCCATTTGTTATAATAGTAGATATGGTACTCACAGATAATTATGAACAAATAATTTGCAATAAAAAAATAATGCTAGTATAAATCGAGTTAAAAACTATCCTATATCTAAAGTTGGATCAAACTGCACACGTGTGCAAAATTTGATTTAAATCGGTTCAGTAGTTTCAGATTCCATCGCGGACAAACAATGTGACACGAAATTTTTGTATATTAAGATAAGTAGGGATGTTCTGGTACTGGCTGGCTTTAAATACTGGCCGGCTTCACTTTTACTTTATGACACTGTTTTTTGACACGTTTTGTTTTTATATTATTGTCAAAAAATAAAGAGCCGAAACACATCGATTTTGTGGTAATCATTTGCATGCTCAGTACATTACCTGTATCCGCTGCGTGTCCTCCAGCAGCAGGTTGCAGGCGGCGACCATGTCGTTGTCGGAGTCGTGCAGCGCCGAGCACACCTCCTCCTCCGTGCGACACGTCATCTCCATCAGCTCCAGGACCTGCCGCAGACAGACCACTTCATATAACACCAGGAGATAATAGCACTCGAGGGTACAGCTCGAGACACTTTTTAACCGACTCCAAAAAAGGAGGTTCTCAATTCGGCAGATTTTTTTTTTAAATGTTTGTTACATAATTACTCCGTCATTTATAAACCGATTTAAAAAACTTTTTTTATTTGCAAAAGAATACTTCCAGATTGGTCCCATATTTTTTTCATCATCATCAGCTTGTATCTGTATAACCCACTGTTAGGTTTGTTATTTCATTACTCCGTGATTTATAAACCGATTTGAAAAAACTTTTTTTATTTGCAAGAGTATACTTCCAGATTGGTCCCATATTTTTTTCATCATCGTCATCATAAGCCTGTTAGATACAGGCTTATGATGACGATGATGAAAAAAATGTTAGGTAGTGTTAGGTTTGTTATTTCATTACTCCGTCATTTGTAAACCGATTCGAAAAAACCTTTTTTTATTTCAAAGAGTATAACTTCCAGATTGGTCCCATGTTTTTTTCATCATCATCATCAGTCTGTATTTACATACCTACATAAATGTAGAGTAATGTTTGGAGTCGGTTTTTTTTATGTCAAAATTATATAATGCCCGCAGGGCAGGTCGTGGCGAGCTGTGTGATGAGTAACGACACCATGGGTACCGAATCTCCAGGCTGTCAGAGCCTTCGCCGGGTATTCGTCTCAAGAAGACACATAGGACTCTCCTCTCAGCTCTGGCTTGCCTTTTTTTTTTTATCGCCAATCGCAATATGCACACTCAGCGGTGTAAATTGCCGCTGAGTATGCGCAGATCGGCTTACTTCCGAAATGGCGTGCGCACACCCCTGTCGTGGACAAGGTTCTTTTGTAATCATTACTAATTTCTACATACATGACACTCTACACACTGGCTTGCATTCATTGGCCGTCCAGAGAGGAGCCGTTTCAGCTATATACTCCAGGGGTGTCATATGTAGTACATGTAAATGCCCAATAAATGCCTAGTTTTGGGCATAAATAGAGAACATTTTTTTTGTTTTGGGCATAAAGAGAGTTTTGGGCATAAATAAATGGCAACGAATCGACGATCCTTTGGTGTTGCTGATCTCCATGGGCGGTGATGATTGCTTTCCATCAGGTGACCCACATGCTCGTTTGCCCCCCTCTCATATAATAATAATAAAAAAAGAATTTATAAGCACTTTTTGGGCATTTATCGTAAATGATCGGCATTTTGCCCATCTCTGGTCATACCCATACTTATAAATGGGCTGCAACAGTCCCAATGCTCGAAGAGACCTACTCAGCAGTAATTTGTTTAATTGATATATCTTGGAGCGGTCAAAGCGTGTATATATACAACATGAATCATAAGAGCCTCTATGTGTTGGATCATATCCCACCCGCCTTTCAAATAACTGGTTCTTTTTTGTAGAGATATAAAATAATAATATTTATTCACTACCATACAGTCCTTACAATGTAGCAATATGTATAAAAAAAATACAAATTTAGAATATCTCAAAATGGCAGCGTTTCCTCCTCCCCAGCACGCGAGTTTCCATAGTCCTTACTTAGCGTAAAAAAATCTTTAATCCTTCATCTATCCAGTGGTGTGATTGAATTTTGGATGGAGATGATAGATATGTAGTTGCAAAACCAAACAGTATCCCTCCATTTTGTTATCATTCATTTTTTTGAATTGGCTCCCTATCGGAAGCAATTTCAGAGGCGTTTTCACGTCAAAAACTCTTCCCTGATAAATACACGGGAGTAAAAGCTACATAATTTAATAAAGAAACGCCACACTATCATTAACACCAGCAGTACTTAATGTACACGCCCTGAGAATCAAAACCATTGTGTTCCGTTTCACGCAAGAAAGTTATAAAATGAATTATGAGGTGTTATCGTGTGGGAATGTAGTCTCATACGCGATCATTAGACTGATTGGAGTTAACTTTGCTGTTGGTTAAGACAAGAGCACAATAGTGCCGCGATTGCCGTGAAATATTCTAACAAGTACGTAATCACTTCATGTTTAGATAGTTTCAGGTGTTATTTTGCGAAAGTCAAATTTACAGGTAATTTGACCTGCACTACTTTGCTAAAACACGTGTCGCATAGACGACCACGGCAGTTGGGGTGGCAGCAGTCGCATGTTTCTTCTGTTTTAGATGTTGGAGATACGCCGAGACGACCGCAGCAGCTGGAGCAGAGACGACCAAAGCAGCCACGGCAGTCTCATGCAACTAGTAACGGTAGTGGGTGGGTGCCGGCCGGCAATAGTTTTCATGAACTAATTGATGGCGGTAGCACGCAAAGTAGTGTAGATCAAATTGCCTGACTATGTTTATATGTTTAGGTCACCATAGTATTAGATATTTAATTCTGTAGCACACTGCAGTTGAGTTTCCTTTGAAATGTAACACGATCATTTGCTGTACAGAACTGACACTTCGCTAAAAAGGGTCCTTAAGGAGTATACTCACCATTCTCCGAACATCGGATGCGTCTTCGCTTTTGCGGTCTATCATGTTTGCCATACGAAGTTGTTCTGTGGTTGCCTACAAACAAAAAAAATGGTGTAATTAAAAATAACAATTATCAGACTTCCCAAACAAATAGTATTGTTTTTGAAACACTATGGTAGAAGAAAATCCCGAACGGAAGTATTACTAATACGTTTGTTTGTTTGTTTGTTATTATAGTTATATACGTTATATACGTTATTATTACGTATATAACGTTATTATACGTTATATACGTTATATACGGTAGTTATATACGTTATTATTTTAAGAGTTAATTTTCACCAAAATTGCCAGAAATTGCTTTCATGAAATGGGAGTTCATTTTTGTATTAAAAATATATGTAAATAATAGTAGATTATTGCATCGAGCACAAAGTAATTTATTATTGCACCGAGTGCCTGATTTAGAGCCCGAGCGTTAGCGAGGGCTCTAATCTAACAGGCACGAGGGCAATATAAATTACTTAAGGCGAGGTGCATAATCTGCTTTTCTTTCAACTAATACCTATAGAAATAGTAGATAAAAGAAACTCATATCAAACAGTTAAAATATAAGTTTCTATAACACTGTCGGCTTCATTTAGAATGTTTTCCGGAGTTAATGTGTCGCTAGATGATTCCATTTTAATTCGAAGCCGAAGCACTCAAAATCAGATAGTATCACACTTTTATCGTTTCCAAAAATATTGTCAAGCAAAATTAACAAAGTTCCCGCCAAATCACTTTTTTAAATTTCTTTCATTTTTAACTCAGAGTTAGCAGCAATCATTTTTTAAATTTGGAACAAGTAGGATAGAAACGAATAATACGTACGAAAAAAAAAGTATTGATATCGGCTGGCTGAATAGAGCTAATCCATTGAGATTGGCACCTTTTGGTGCGATTAAAAAAAACTGTGCAATAATGAAATTTCATACATTTTTATTGCTCTAGAGCATTAAAGACTCGTTTTGTACTGAGTTTTTAGTGTGATTGTGATGAAATTAAAGCATAGTTGGAAGAAATAGTAGATTAGTAGCCGAGGGCTGTAAGGCATCAATTGCAGCCCGAGATATTTAGGCGCACGAGCGCAGCGAGGGCGCCTATAGTTCGAGGGTGCAATTGATACTTACACCCGAGCTAACTACTCTGCTTTACATCTCGATTGTGAGGTAAGTAGAAAAAAACCGGAATTACAAGAATAAAAGACTTTACTTGTTTTTCTTTTCGCCACTTCATGAACTCGTCGTAAGTTTTCAAATATCTCTCTTTAGAACTTTCAGGCAAAATATTGTTAATTGCTGCTTCAGCTTCCATTTTCATTGAATCGGGAGTGCAGCTTATATCTTCATAACTTGCAGAACTCATGTTTTTTTCCTAATTAGCACGTAATTATAAAAAAATCCCGAAAACAAACAATATTAAAAGTAAAAGTTTCTATTCCCGCCTTTTTTCATCTCTTTTTTTTATTTTATTTTTTCTAGAAGGAAATTGAGCTTCGCCGTTCGATATTTAAAATTGATGACTATTATACTCATAAATGAAGACAAGGCTGAATAGCGAAGCGACCTCTTTTGTCATTGGGCTGAATGCATGATGTCTATTGCCAGTATATATGTACGCGAACTTTTTGAAAGAGAAAAGTTTTTTTTTTTTAATTACTTACCGCCCTAGGCCTTTTATAGCTACATAGCGCTAATTGGTCACCTACAAGCCCCATTTGGGGGTAATAAGGACCTACTTACCGAATATGAGAGATGTAAAATATATTATTTACAAAAATGAACTCCCCCTCCTAGGCGGGACTTGATTTGGTGTTATCAAAAATAGCCGAATTTCATCTGTAACGATGGACTGATATGCCTTGTTTAGTAGAATATACATCAGAAAATAGTAATGGAAAAATTCGTCACCATCACAAACCTTCCTGGTCGAGAGGTCGTAGTTCAAGCTCTTAAGTGGAGAAGGTGAATGTTTCCATTTAAAAAAATACTTAATTATAATACTAATGTATAAAAAATACGCGACGCAATATATACAGAAAAGAGACAAAGGACGGGACGCAAAAGTTTATATTGCTTTCCATAAATGATAAATATTTATTTGCACAAAACATGTTATCGGCATTAACCTATAATCATACCACTGTTGGTATACGGGTCTCCCCTCAATCGAAGGGCATGAAGGGGTTCTATGATTTGTAATATGTGACATATAAGCACTAGTTTTCTTAAGAAATTCACTATTTTGTTTTATAATTATAAAACAAAAATAGTAAATAGTGAATTTCTTAAGAAAACTAGTGCTTTATATGTCACATATTACAAATCATAGAACCCCTTCATGCCCTTCGATTGATTATAATTATAAAACAAAAATAGTAAATAGTGAATTTCTTAAGAAAACTAGTGCTTTATATGTCACATATTACAAATCATAGAACCCCTTCATGCCCACACATTAAATACTAGGACGGATTCTAGAAGGTGTGGAGCGAGTAAATTCGCTGAGTGTATGTTTTCTATTGATTTCAATGGAAAAAGTATTTGATGATAATTCCTCAAGGACATGATCGATCTCAAGGTCTTTAATTGTGACAAGTTTCATCAAAATCGGCTAAGTGGTTTTGGAGCCTATAGCCATTTCCTAGAGTGACTTTTCGGCGTATATTAGTGTACCGCTCGTTCTACTCAAACGTATATATAAACCTGTTTATTTTTGTTACCTGTGGCTTGATCTTTTCTTTGGGCTGTGGCTTGTCTGTGCCCTTGGTCTTGTCCAGTGCGTGTTTCTCCTTCCCGCCGGCCTTCGCACCACCCCGGGTGGTGGTGCGCGATCCCAAACTCATCTTTACTCTATTGTTATATTTACAGCCTCTATTTACAAGCAGCTGCGGACAAAAATAACAATATCAATTAAAAATTAAAAAAAAAATTACACGTTTCAAACCTGACACTATTCCAAATTTGTAAAATAAACAAATATGAATGAACATTTCTGGCTAATGAGGGTCTTTTGGCAGCACTGTAGCTTAGGGTCCAATCATTTGTCAATTCATAGCATCTTGTCAAATGTCTTGATGACGTCTTGTGTTGTCTTGTCGAAGTTAAAGTTTCACTGTCAAAAAATACAACAAGTACAATTTGACAATCTGGACCCGACGCCTTCCTAGCGACATCTAATGTCAGAAAAAATATCAAACATCCCCATTTACACAGCGCTAGTACTATGGGTATTAGACAACTGATAAATGTACTTAAATACATTTATCAGTGTATAACACATAGAAAACACCCAGGCCAACACAAACATACATGTACATGCACACAAATGTTTGTCTTGTGTAGAGATCGAACCCGCGACCTCAGAGTCTAGTCATTTGACCACCGAGCTCGTTAGTAAGTAGGTTGTCTGTAAAGTCGGTTTACGGACAGCGATAATTTGCTTCCGGTCGGTTAGGTCCGATTTCTTAATTGTACTGTGCTCTAACTGCACTAATCTCAAAAACACCTTTTCCCAAAATGACTGATTTTTAAAATGACTTTATATCAGAATGTCTTAAATAAAACTGTCAAACATATGTACACTCATTGACATTTTATTGAAACAAAAACAAAAATAAGCATTATTTCGCAGTTAAACAAAAATCATCATACCATTATCATTCTTCTCTTAAAACTAAAAAGCATTTTTCTCACTAGTTTGGAAATTTAACACTACGAATGTACAAATGGTAGGGCATGTCGACAAAGGTCGGAAATAAAGGTCCTTTTCAGTGTCCGTATAGTATGACGGTTCTTTTCAAAAAAGAGTAAATAATTTTGAAAACTCCATAGTAAGGATTTTTTAATACAACGTCGGGAGGCTTACAAGCATGCGGCCCACGTGCTGTAAAGTGTTACCGTAGCCCATGAACGCTTGTAATACATCAAGTATCACTCGCGCGATGCCACCTCTGCTGCTAACACAGCTACTCCCTAGGAGCTTACTGGTGACCTCACTCACACGCAGAAATACAACGACCCTCGAAGGAGTTGTTATTTGGCTGTGGGTTTTCTGTAAGGTGGAGATAGGTACTTCCCCAGACGGGCTGTTTAGATGCGCCGTATCTCTCCTAAAAACTTTGTATAATTGTGAACAATTTGTGAAAGATTCTAACAAATTTTCAATTAGTTTCAAAGCCTCGTTAAAAATTTATAATGGTTTATGTGTATTACTAAATCTTCCTCGCGGCTGTTTGAGTGTTATTTTAAATCACCACCTAACACTGAACAAGTATGTAATTTTACGCTGTATTATTGTTGCATACAACACGTTAGTAGGTACCTAACTGTACTACTTCTGTCAGACATTCTGAAAACAAAACGAACATGAAAAGGCGTATTATGAAAATCAGACATTATGGGAAAAGCTTTTTTTAGGATTTGAACAATATGTTAAGCAGTACATTAAGCCTCTCAGACCAAATCAGACGGAAGCGATAATTTTACGTGATAACGTCATAAGCAAATATCGGCCGATGGAGTGGAAGAGATAGCTGGTTCCGCGCTCTCACTTGCACGCTCAGCTCAGACGGAACGTGACAATAAGTCATGCTTTTACGTGCGTACATACATCCGGCGTTCACCGACGTTATCACATCAAAAAATCTATACGTTTCAAACCTGACACCATCCAAAATTTGCTAAATAATTGATCATGAGTCATGTCTAACACTTCAAGTACCTTGTGCATTGTTCTCTGGTATCAAAATTACAGCTAAATATTGTGCCTTATCTTCAGATATAATACATATAATTATTGCTCATTAGTCACGTTTTACTTAGCAAATATTATAATTTTGGATAATGTCACTATTTGTAAGTGCATATATTGTCAATACCCAAAATGTAGGTGCTCTTAAGTTTGACTAATTGAACCTAACCTCCCTCACCAAAATCAAATCAAATGGATTTGGATGAAAGAATATGTTCGGTCTATGATACATAGGTCAGTGTTCCGCAAAATGTGTGTCGCGGCACACTGGTGTACCGTGGGCATTAGTTGGTGTGCCGCGGCACACTGGTGTACCGTGGGCACTAGTTGGTGTGCCTCGAAAAAATAAGGTTATCTCATAAAACTAAATAGACAGAAGGAAGAAAAATACTTCCACAAATAAAAACTGGTTTTTCATTTATGGTGTAGGTACCTCCAAAAATTTTCGTTTTCCTAGATTTACCTTATACACAAAAGTTTATTAGACTACAGGCCCGTGTACAAAAAATTGTGGGTCATTTGAACCACCAGGTGACCTATCTAGAACGATATAAGAGCATAAAATAATAAGATTCAGCACTATGCCGTCACTTGTAAGCTGTCCAACTGAGTGCAGGTGAGAATTCAAAAGTACAGGTAGAGTGAGTACATTTTGGTCATATGATTTTGTACGGCATTCTTACCTTCGATAGATCCATGAAAAATAATAAGAAAACGCGCAGTGCCGTAAAAAAATGGTGCGCCACAAAGTCGGATTTTTTTTTGATTTTCCGACAATTTCCAGGGTAAATTTGGTCATTTGATTTTGTACGGCATCAGTTTAATACTGTTCCAATACAGCTTCTAATCCATTATTCCGCAACGCCGTACAAAAATCATGCGACAAGGAGTAAAAATCGAGGGTTGCAACCCCCTCTTTTTCCGTGGTCCAGGGGGTGATTTGACACAACATAAAATTAATTTATTTTGAAAGTATTTTATGCATAGATAATATTTTTTCACATGCCGTACATTTTCGTTGGTCCAAAGGTCTGTAGGAAAAAAAAACTCAAGAAAAAATCCATATAACGAAATGTAAGGTGAAATTCATCACGATATTTTTTTATACGGCATTTAGATAGTTTATTTGTACTTAATAAAAGTTCATATTATATAAAAATATTGAATAAATATAATTTACATATTAGTTCCCGGCAAACTTCTTGAGGAAGTGACTTGACTGCGCAGTAGCGAATATTTGATCTCATTGGTAGTAGGTGCCCGCACCTACGCGCGACGGCGGGAAGTATCGTATCGAACGCATGATTGGTAGATCAGTAGACCCTTGCCTCCCGCACTGCGTCTACGTCCGACTGAGTTCCAAATACACTTGCGGTCAGTGAAAAGTTTCTTGTTGACGTTTTTTGTTATAATTTTTTTGTTGACGTTTTTTGTTATAATATATTCATGTTTCAGAAAATGATAGATAAGATAATTCGGACGTCGATGAAGACGATGATTCCGACAACAACTCAGCGGGTGATTCCGATACTGAATAATTTAAATAAAAAATCTTATGTTTTATTATCACCAATCAATATAATTTTTCTATAAAATAGTTGTTTTATTTATTCACATCATTACAATGAAACAAATCAATTATATATATTGCGAGCAAAGGCGTTAACCATTTAGTATTATTTTTATTACCAAATGTGTACTTCATTAATTAAATAAATCAATGATTCAGGTGTGATCAGTATCACATTTAAACATGCGAACAGTAGAGCGGTCGCGGCAAGAATGAATCGAGAACGCCGCGCGTTGCTTTATAAAGCCGCCTCGGCCGCCCTCCCCACTCGCACATCGCCTGATTCATGGATCGGTCGATAAACAACTCGTCATGCGCACGTGCTGAGGCGATCTGACGTCACTCAATAACACGTGGCGCCGACATATATGTATCAATAATGTTTGAAGTATATATTAAACCAAAAAGTATACAAAACTGTTGATACTGGGATTGACAGTTTCAATTCTTAGATATAATATACTCGCCGTTTCACTTCAGTTAGACGTCATAATGATTTTATCATATTATCAATTGTTCTCTTCAAAAATATGTTAATGTCGTACAGTATCAGATGGCCATAAAGTACCCTTAAAATGGTAGCGTCGTTTTCATCAGCCTAAAAGAGATGGTCTGCATTAAAATGTACGGCATCATCTTTTCCTAATTTATTTATCTTAATACTATTTAAAACAAGGGATAAAATGTAGAAAATTGCTATATTTCATTAATCTATGAGTATTTAAACTTTTGCAATAACTTGAAAGATTACAGTTTTTGTATTTCTCTATAATTTTTTCTAGAACAGTTTCTTTTGAACGGCAATACTATATAACAATTGTATTTTGTAATATCATGTTAAAAAAAAAGTTCCCGTACAGGATCAAATGACTTTACAGCTTTATAAATCAAGTATACGATGAAATTAAGATAATTATTGATATACATTCAAATGAACAATAATTTTTTGACGGCATTATTTTTAATAGTACTTTTGAGTGCTTGATAATGTTTTGGAACCGATGCCGTACTTTTTCAAATCACCCCCTGGACCACTGAAAGTGAGGGGGTTGCAACCCTCGATTTTTTCCCCTTGTCTCATGATTTTTGTACGGCGTTGCGGAATAATGGATTAGAAGCTGTATTGAAACAGTATTAAACTGATGCCGTACAAAATCAAATAACCAAATTTACCATGGAAATTGTCGGAAAATCAAAAAAAAAATCCGACTTTATGGCGCACCATTTTTTTACGGCACTGCGCGTTTTCTTAATATTTTTCATGGATCTATTGATGGTAAGAATGCCGTACAAAATCATATGACTAAAATGTACTCACTCTACCTGTACTTTTGAATTCTCACCTGCACTCAGTTGGACAGCTTACAAGTGACGGCATAGTGCTGAATCTTATTATTTTATGCTCTTATATCGTTCTAGATAGGTCACCTGGTGGTTCAAATGACCCACAATTTTTTGTACACGGGCCTGTAGTCTATATATCCAGTCCAGGGGCCCTACCGTCTAAGCTGAGCCGATTACGAACGATCGGCTTTTTTGAAACCCTAACTTCACTTTAAATTAGCGTTAATATTAATAAGGTTAGTCGTTAAGGCCGGTGACGCTCTACCGATCCCCTCACGTGCCACGGTCCCATGGTGGCTACAACGTTGATACGGCGCTTGATACACCGCTAAAATTCTCGGCATGTGAAAGGTAAAGAGAGATAGTGAGCGGCCAAATGTCGGTCACTCGAGAGAGATGAGGTCGACTAGAAGTCGTAAGAGAAAAGTCGTTAGCTACATGACAATTCACACACACACTTCACACAAACGAATTCCTTACGTTTATAGCAGAATTATGAAATTTTGCAAAAAACGTGAAATTCACGTAAACTTCATTTTCTTGCCAAATTCTATGGCAATTCAAGTAAAGCACACACAATTTCACAGCACAAGTAAACATCCAAAAATCGTCAATTCCAAATTTCTGATGAAAATATTTATAAGTAACTCTTTATTTATACCCTTTAGACCGGACGCTCCCGGAGTCCGAGAGCGTCCGGGCGTGGTTTCATTTGTAGTCCAGGGTAAAAAGTTTTTTATCACTACCGCCCGTTCTATACTGCGAATAACCGTCTAGTCACAGAATAAAAAAAACTACTAGTACTAAAAACGCTGATGAAATGTCCGGGTTTTGATTAAAAATCTGAAGTTTTTACGCATTTTGTCCTGATTGCTAGCGTTAAAGATGGGAACCCTACTTGAATCGATGATTTATTTCTTATAATTAACTATTGCCCGCCCCGGCTTCGCACAGGTAGAAAGTGGTGTTTTATTTTCCTATTCGCAATTTTTTACTTCGTCTTTTCTCTTCATAAGAACCTTCCTTAAACCTTAACGAAAATATTAAAACTGAAATTTACAAAATTGGTCGAGTCGTTCTTAAGTTTTGCGCTTGGCAACATTCATTTTTATTTATATAGACTATTCTACTTTCCAAATACAAACAATCCCTTTTAACTTTTAACGACAACATTTAACCGCGTAAAGACAAACAAATAACTATTGCTCACATTTGATCCACACAAAGTTCACTAATTACTAACTAACCAATGGACAATACATAAAATTCTTTGTATTACTGAGTAATGCGGAAACTATTATGTTTTCTAACAATGACGGTCAGTCACTGATGTATAAACAATTACTTTAAGAATGTTACTATGTAAATATCTCTAATTATGTTAGGAGAGCCTTATCAAAGATAAATGGAATAATGACCTCAATATAAGACCTTTTTAGGGTTCCGTACCTCAAATATAAATAATATACCGTCTGCCTGTATGTCTGTCTGTCAAGACCCTCTATGTCAAGAATGCGTGGAGGTATCAAGCTGAAATTTGAACTGTATACTCAGGTCTACGCTCCCATGAATTTGTGAAAAAATCAAACTGCTAAGTTTACTTAAACAAGAAACGGCCGTTTATTCAGCAAAAAACGCATATTTCGACACATTCTCATGGGAATCAAAACTCATAGGGTACTTCATAACTATGAAATTTGGCAAGTAACATCGTTATAGACTACAAATTGAAGAATAAATCTCAAAACTACACATTTGTAATGAAATCTTAAAGGGAACTATATTTTTTATAGGTGGTCGAAATTTCAAATTGAAGCTACTAGTTCAAATGGGGTATCATAAGAAAGGGCTTGACGTGCACATTACAAAATATATTTTATTTATTTTTTCCGACGCATTATTTCTTATTTATAAAGAAAAATATCAAATTTGTAATGATCCTACATACGGAACGCTCGGTGGGCGAGTACGACTCGCACTTGTCCGGTTTTTTTTTATATATATTTGAGAGCGAGGGAACACACGCATGTGAGTCACCTGATGGAAAGCAATCACCACCGCCCATTGAGATCAGAAACACCAAGGGGTCGCCTATCCGTTGCCAGCCTATACTCCTTCCTTTCTTTCTATTGACCTTACTCACTCGCAGGAACACACCCTCGACGGTATTCTGTGAGGTGAGGTAGAGGTACTTCCCGTCGGGCAGCTTAAAAAAATATGCTATGGCCTACCTCTCTTTTCGCCAGAGCCTCGTCATCAGCAGAATGCGCCACGTGAGGTGGGATTGGTTTTAGTTCAAAGGTTGCTGAACCTCTTACACCCCAAATTACTAAGTAATGCGGAAACTATTATGTTTTCTGACAATGACAGTCATTCACTGATGTGTAGACAATTACTTTAAGATATGTTAGTTCCTATGTAAATAACACTTAATATGTTTAGAGAGCCTTATCAAAGATGAATGGAATAATGACTTCAATAAATTATACACGGCCATGTAGTTCCAAACTAAGCAAAGCTTGTACTACTATTGGGGTGTAAGTGGTTCATCAACATCTTTGAACCAAAGCCAACTTCACCTGCACGCGGTGCACCCTGCTGACTGACAAACGAAACTCTTGACGAAAAGAGAGGTAGGGAGCGTAATTGTAAGCTACCCGACTGGGGGAATGTACCTCCACCTCACAGAACACCGCACCCAAATAACAATTCCCTTGAGGATTGTTGTGTTCCTGCGAGTGAGTGAGGTCACCAGAAAGGGAGGAGATGCTGCGTTGGCAGCGGGGGTGGAGCGATACTTTATGTTGCCAGCGTTAATATGGCTACGGCACCGTTTCACATCAGGCGGGCCGTATGCTTGTCTACCATCCGACGTAGTATAAAAAAAAAAGAAAACTACGTGTACTAGGTAACTACATAGAGAGAGAGAGAGACATAATACAAAGAAAATACCCAGACCAAGACCACACCAAGACAAACGACATGTTCATGCACACAAATATTTGTCTTGTGTCATGATTTTTTTTTTTTTTTTTGGAGATAGTTTAAGGCGTGGAGAGTGACATAGGCTACTCTTAATCCCGGAAAAACATCTTAAACCCATGGGAAAAAATAAACTTCGTAATCATTTGTCCTTCTATCACGTCGAAAGGTACCTAAGTACCGACATGATTTTTTAACAGGGGATAGTTTCCGGTCTGGAGAGTGACATAGGCTACTTTTTATCCAGGAAAAACATTTTATTCCCACGGGAAAAAATAAAGTTTATAATCATTTGTCCTGTCCCATCCCATCGAATGGAACCTAATTGCTAACATGTTTTTTTGTAAACAACCAAGCAAACAAATGTTTTTTAGAACCAAAGCCAGGCTCAGCTGCACGTGGTGCACCCTGCCGTGTAGCGAAATAGGCGAAAGATTGGCAGGGTACAGCGTATTTGTAAACTGGCCGACTGGGAAAGTACCTCCACCTCACCGAATACAGCAGTAAGCAAGAAAAAATATACATATCAATGGGAGCACCCCTGGACCACGCGGGCAAAGCCGCGGGTGACAGCTAGTTAAATAATAAACACAACGATCAAATTAATTACTCTAATAACCGATTCAAACCGCATCGCATAGATTTTAGGTGCAAATGTGTCGTAAAACTATCGTAAATCGTAATGGGGGCATCGTCTTAGTTGTCAACATTGTTTTTGATACAGATTTACGCTACTCTTATACAGTGTGAATAACTAATAGTACCATAGTACAGTGAACAGAAAAAGTGAGTGATGATTTTACAGATTTCAAAATTAAAATACAATTAAAAATTAGTATCTATAATGTACAGCAAAAACAATGATAAAGATAATAACATTCCAGTGTACAACATTACATCAATTTGCATGCTCTTTTAAAATGGCTAAATAGGCTGGTGATGTATTTTACAATAACATCTGTTTAAATGTTACCCTATATTGCAAATAAATTATTTTGTATTTGTAAACTTCTCTAAGGGCCCTCTACGCGTTTGATTCATATCTCCGCGCACGCCTTTCAAATGACCAGACTTGACCAAGGTCAAGTCAAGTTTTCGAGTCTCCCGTCCAGTAAACCAACTAGACGAGAGGACAGGATTTCGAGTCTCCCGTCCAGTAAACCAACTAGACGAGAGGACCTTTTATACCAGCACCGCCATCACGATCGGTAAATCAATCAAGCACTCACGCCGATGGGTAGCGGGTCTTATTTCACAGGACAGTACAGTACAGAAAGATAATAGTAATTTTTCTTCAACAAAGAAACCTAATTACATAGATGTACAATGGCAGACTTATCCGATTTCGGATCTCTTCCAGTCATAGAAAACCAGAAAGGATGCTTATAATTTGGCGGGAATTCTTAGTAGAGCATGTATGTGAGTCCGTTATCGTTGAAGAGAAAAGAATAAATACTTGTCTGTAAAGTCGGTTTTCGGACGATAACTTTACGTTATAGTGTCATAAGAAAACATCGGCCGATGGAGTGGAAGAGAGATAGATGAGTCACAAGCCGAACACTTAGCTTAACTTTAGTCACAAGCGGAACGTGACAATGAGTCATTTCGTACGTGCAGCCGGCTTTCATCGATTTATAAGATGTTATCACGTAAAAAAATTATAATGTGAATTATGTACACGTAAACAAAACTGAAACGAAACATAAATAAAACAGATAGAAGACACTGAATACTATAAGTTTCAAAATCCCAACTAATATTATAAATATAAATTTGTTTGTTACGCATTCACGGTGAAACTACTCAACCAATCATGATGAAACTTTGTACACATATTCTCAAAGGTATTAGAAAGAACATGGGATAATTTTTATTAAAAAAAGTAAACGCGGGCGAAGCCGCATGTGGAAGCCAGTATACAAATAAATATGAAAACGTAACTAGTACAAAATATCATGATTTGAATAGGGTAGGTAAGTCTATGACATTCCAAAAACATGCTGCATGCACAATGAAGGATTTGATGTAGTATGTATATTTCATTCAAAATTAAGAACTATTTTTACAGAGTGCACTAAATAGAACAGCATTTTCATTAAGAACTATAAATTACTTTATTCAAAAACTAATTTTGAAATCTAAGAAAGATCATCTACTTTTGTTGTTGACTGTACTTCCAGACTGTACAGAATGAACAACTGCTTTAAGTCACCTCTCCAATTCACCAACTGCCGTACCGCCTAACACTATTGCTTTCAATATTACTAAAGCTTTTGACTTTACAGGCTCTATCTCTACTGCTTCCATTACACTTTACTTAAAGCTTTCAATGCAAATTATATAGCTTTTAACATCTTAAATCCCATTTAAAACATTAATTAGCCAATTAGTAACAAATTGTAACTCGACTTTCTATCTCAATATCCACTTAAATGAAACGAATTTCCCAATATACAAAACACAAAATCCCCTCATAAAAAAAAATATTTATCAAATAGAAACGAGACGATATTGCCGATAGAAGGACAACACAATAGGTACAAAAATACCTCCCTGAGGTAACCATGGTAACCGTCGGGCTTCAGAAATTTTCCGACGAAACCTTCGCCACGACTTAAAGGTCTTTGTTTACGAAATCGTAGGAGTTACAAATCTGCTAATATAATAAAATATGTACAAGCGAACCGCCCAGATTTCGCCTGTAAAAGTGGGATTTAGGATATGGCAGTGATCAGAATCAAGACAGAAATTGAGGAGTACAAGTTGTTCAATCAATATCAACCTTGTCTGCGCGTGGTGCACCCTTCTGATTAGCAAATGAGGTTTTGGCGACATGAATAAACTTCTTTAGGGTTAACTAAAGGTACTTTGGGAAAAACAATAATTAGTCAAAATTTAATTGTTGTAAAAAATTAGGATAATGTTAATGACGAGTCCGTGGTGTTGTCGTGGTGGTCGAATCGCTAGCGACGGCCACTTTGACGTAAGAGACAAACATTTGTGTGCAGGAACATGTTTGTGCCTTGGTCTGGGCGATTTTTTTGTATTAAATGTATTTATTTACAAAAAATAAATTTTACTGACTGATGTATGTACACATCAGTCATCTAGTACTCATAGTAGTGAAATTTGTGGCCCACATTACCCGGCAGCCCTGCTATCCCAGGCCAAAGTGGCAGTCTCAGTCATGTCAGGTCAGGGGGTGCTAAGACTCCCCAGTCAGTAGGTCACCACAACCAATTGATCATAGGCACTTTTAATACCCTGACCTTGCCTCGCAGTGAGGATGTGGGATAGCTGGAAGTAGAATTGAGGTCCATCAAATGTCAGATTCTGGGACTGTCGGAAATCTGACGACGGGGGGAGGACACCGAGATCCTTGAATTTGGCAATCTCTTCTATTACCGCTAAGGAGACCAGCTCCCCCAGGGCGGTGTCGGGTTCCCCGTCCTAAAGCCCTTATCAACAACTTAGTGGAGGTCTCTAGTGTGTCGCCGAGGGTAGCATATCTTGTACTAAAACTGACGGAGAGATACTCTCAGAAAGTAGTACAGGTATGTATATGCTCCAACGAGGACACATCCCGATAAAGAGGTCGAGACTAAGCACGGAGGCCACCGGGAGCCAGTAATACCACCAAGACCCACTTCACGGTTGTTGTAGGTGACTTCAATGCCAAAGTAGAACTACAAGAATGCGATGAATCCGAGGGTTTGGTTTGGTGTCGAAAAACCACTGGGGTCACACTCTTTTTGATGAATTCATTCTTCAAAAAGATGCCACAGTGGAGATGGACCTGGCAAAACCCCAATAAAGTGAGATCGACTGCATCATAACAGATAAGAGGCATATATTTAGGGATGTCTCAGTGATCAATACACCGGACTAACTAATGCAGACATGGACGAGGCAGCAGATCAAATAATGCAGATAATACACAAAGTCGGCAAAATAATCTTTGGGACAGCAGTATAAAGCTAGAGAAACTAAAGCTCTTTAGTGAGACTCTAGCTCTTATGAAGAGGCGACGAGAGGTGACAGCATCTGCAAGAGTTTCGACAGCGTATTCAACTTTGGACAAGCAGATTAGAAAGCTAATAAAATTAGAAAAATCTTTGATTAAAAGTGGTGGAAGTGGTTTTACTGTTGAGTTATTGAGAGGTGGTACAAGATGACATTTTTCAGCATGTCCCTGAAGCCAGAAATAAGATAAAGAAATAATACAAAGACAAGCTCTAAAGGACTCTGTTTCCAGTGCTTTTAAGATTAGATTAAAAGTCAATCTCATCTTTTGAACATTTTGTGTAAAATAACCATTGTGATCCTAATTTTTTATTTATTGTTGTTTGTGTGTTTATAATTTTATTATGTGTATAACAACTTAAACTCATAATAAATAGGTACACTTCTTTTGCAGTGTTATTTTGTAAGCCGCATCTGAGTTGTCTGCTTTTCTGATAGTTTTATTGGTAGAGAAT
The DNA here is from genome assembly GCA_937001555.2 of Hypsopygia costalis. Taxonomy (NCBI): domain Eukaryota; kingdom Metazoa; phylum Arthropoda; class Insecta; order Lepidoptera; family Pyralidae; genus Hypsopygia; species Hypsopygia costalis. Next base: position 18,413,713 of record OW443349.2, on the reverse strand, counting down.
GCCTTCAACATTAAATCTGCCTTTGGTAAACTTAATTGGTAGCCAATAAACGTACGGGGGCCCACCATACATTCCCACCACTGTGTCTCCTGTGTAGCCAGGATTAACAGTTGTGACCCCCAAAAAAAGTAATGAACAGTGAAGTGCATTGCAGTCCCGGGGGTAAAACTATGGCTGCCTTGGAACTCGCAATTAATTTAATCAGAAGAAATTAGTAGAAGTAGGAAGCTTTTGGAATATGATTGGTGGCCAATAAAGTTAATATAAATAAACTCTTATCAAGAGTGTATTTTACTTTGTATAATGTGATTTTAAAACAAATTGAGAAAGCTACACCATGCCATATTAAAGTTCTAACTGAATCTAACAACTGCTGCAGAATTAACTACAATAATTGAACCAAACTGGCAATGTAGTTACATCAGCAACTCACAAGTGATGCCTGTATTGTTGCTTGCCTCCATATCCAGTGATAACTGCTTAACATCATATGCTTGCTGGCCAACTCTGTTATAAAATGGGGTGTGGCAGTGTCATGGATGCACTAAAATTATCTCAAAATGGAAGCGCTTCCCCCTCCCCCACACGCGATGTTCCATAGTCCTTACTTTGTGTAATAAATTCTTTGATCCTTCATCTATCCAGTGATGTGATTGAATTTTAGCTGGAGATGATAGATTTATAGCCGCCACACCAAACTGTATCACCCGATTTTGTTATCATTCATTTTGTTGAATTGCCTCCTTATGGAAGCAATTTTTACATCAAAATATGACAGTATAGTTAATAGCTTTTTGAAATAGTAACTGGGAACAAAAATCTACTCTGTTCCACAAATACATATAAACAAACTTATGAATCTGAATAAATTATGTGATTTTAAATGGCCAACTGAGGAGATGAGGTCAACATACATAACCAAGGTCACAGGACTAACCTCAAAATGATAACTGAATACTTTCAACAGAGAAGGCATAAAGAACCGATCATACTTTACAAAGTATGTACATTTATAGATAAGGAACACTATTAAATTTCTAAATGCTCTTTGCTTTTCGGCACTCAACAAATTGGTTGAAAGGATAAAGAAAGATAATATTTTTTTCTCAATATTTGCGGATTTTATAGCTCACTTCATAGGCAAGACGAAGACACACAAAGCAGAGATGTTCAAAAAAACTACCCACTGACCCAAGTTACTATTAATTACTATTTTTTAAAATATTAACTTTAAAAAATAATAGTAACTTCAATATGCCATCTGGTTTAGGAAACAAAAAAGTAAATAGTTCACAGTTTATAATTGCATATAATAGAGTCAGTGGGTAGCTTTCGGGGCTATGTGCAAACATTAATATTTTATTTTTAATTAGCGTGTAGATAAATAATTTTATCAAGTTAACATACACTGTAGGAATTAGTCAGTAATTTTCAAAGGGATATCCAAATATTTAAACTAATTACCTGGAATGTAACACAAAAATAATTTGGGGAAAGCCCCTGTATTATGGTTCAAACCGGAGATAAGACGAACTAAAAAATAGCACGGAATATAAGCGGCAGAGAGCGGCAAATTAGTAAACAAACATTTGGGCGGATCTTTCTTTCTATCTAATTTTCCAGCAATAAGAACAGCCGAAAACACACTAAAAACATAAGCAAAGACTGACTTGACGTCTAGATATACTGGTTGTAGGAAATATTTGCTACTTTTCGCAGAAATCAGGACAATGAATCATTGTAAACGGGTAGGAAAGCCAATCAACAAGTCTTCGATGTACACGGTTTTCTACTGGGACTTCAATCAAATTCCGACATATTCACTTTTCCACGCCATTTCAATAGTTCACGTCATCAGATTTTAGCACGTCCAAGACGAAATTCTATAGGCCAGCGGCACATGTGGGGGACGCCATTCTTGAAGCACCTTTCTTGGTATCAAAATGACAGTCTTTGTTGAACAAATTACCATGCACAGCACCAAATCACACCTCAATTAGCACACACATCAATACACAATAGAACATCATCAATTTTTTTACCTTAATTCTACAACAAATGCGAAATTTAACCGAATTTACAATAAAATTTACTAATTTCCATACCTGTGAATGCGCTCTCAAACGCAAGCTGGTCACGTGACTTCCTAGTGTTGTGCCATGCATGCATTCGTTTAATTTCGTAACGGTGTTTGTGGAATGGCCAGTACTGCCAAAAAATTTTAACGATTGCGTAATATTTTATCGTAGTGGGTTGCAATTATGACAGTGGCCGAAGTAATACTGTATTTATATATTTGCCAACTCAAGATAAAGAAAATTCATATCTTGCAATTCGGTCGGGCATATCATGTTGTATCGACATGGCAACTTTGCCTCTCGGGCCTTAATGACGTTACTGACTGACTTTGCCAGAACCCGAACGGGTCCTTTTTATGCAAAATGTTTGTTAGTCAGTTTTTTTATCTCTATTATCAAATAGCATTATCTATTTGGCTTAATGTTAATGATTTAATTGCGATACGAAATATATTATAATAAATAGCGCAATATAAAATAACACATGTACTCTATCTCATGTTAGCTACAGTTTGCTACACTTGACATGGGTCCTTAGCGTAGATATAATTATATAATATAATTATAGTTACTTAGACCTGTGCCTAAACGACTGTCGTTCGTTTCTCACTTCAATGGCTTGTCAGGTGCAGTTAAAATAAGCTATGTTTTTCGCAGGCAAAAGTCGTGGAAAAAAGTTGAACATCGTAATTCTAGTTCAAATGCATCTGTATTTAATAGTATTGTTTATAATAAACTAGCTTCCTCCCGCGGCTTTGCCCGCGTTTATGACAAAAGTCTTTTAATTTTTTGGGTTATTAAACAAGGACACTGTTATCCGCTAAAAGCACCCTGGGTACTATACTACCCAGTTTTAAAAAGTGCTCAAAAGCACCCTGGGTAATATAGTACCCAATTTTGAATTTCGTGACCTTGTGTCAAAAACCTGTTATCTTGCTTTTTCTCATTAGAATAGCCGTAAGAAACGAAATTCCATCCCCTTCTCACATCTTGGGCCTTCACGCTCATGTCCGCCAACCTAACAAACAATTCATAGACACGATGGAAAAAAATAAACAAATTAGTCGATTTCTAAGGTTAGTTCGCGACGGTGCTTTTGCGCCTGTTTTACGAATTTCGACAAATTTTGTGAATTAAAAGTGATTCAGTGACTGTTTTAGTGTTTTAAAACGCAAGATAAACTCAGTAAGTACTTATTTAGGATATAAATTTGTGTTGACAGTGGTTTATTTCGTCGAATTTGATAAAATAAGTAGCACCCAGTCCGTTGAGTGTTGGGTATGGCGGTATTTAAACATATTTTTTTTATATATATTTATATCTATTTTAAGTTATTTACTGTTATATCATTTTTTCGGGGCTGAAATAAGCTTTTAGACCGTACTAATAATTTAAATATCCGTGTTCATTTGTAAAAAAAAAAAATCGTGCGTCCGTGCAAAAAAAAATCCGCGATACAAACAAATATTCTATTGGTTTTAAAAGCTTGTAAATTAATATTTTTGTACGATGGAATGTTTTGTTTTAATTTTTTATGCTTCAGATACTATCTAGTTACATTTTTAAATCACTTAAAACATACTTTGCCTCTTCATATTTAAATTAAAAATCATAGTATACATAATGGTATTTTTTTTTCTAAGTTCTAAGTTCTGAACCATGTTCTTTCGTAATATACCTTCACACTCATACAAAAAATGTGTCATTCAAAGCACCAACTCAGTCATAACAAAAAACATATACACAAGTAGGGTCTAATTTCAATGAGTTGAGTCGTAAATAGCTTCAAAGTGCCCGATGTCGAATCGCGCGCCGGCCGCAAAAAAAGGCCGCGCCACATGTGCTTTTGAGGCACGGGAAGCGCGCGGGGGCGGTGCATCATAACGTGGCTTTTTATTGGTAAAAGCGATCAGATTTCATCCCCATAGATTCTCACAAACTTTATCTCTTTATTATATATATTTTTTTAAATCAGGCTTAATTGCCACATTTTCGACGTTTTTACAATTATAATATGTATGATAAAAAAAATTAACTAACGTAGTATAGCATAGTCCACGCCCGCGGCTTCGCCCGCGTGAATGTCGGTTATCGCGACAAACTGGTCATCTCTCGCGAATATCAAATTTTTCTTCTTATTTTTGCATACCTACTAATATGATAAACGCAATATTTTTAATAATATTTTAGTCCACGCGGATGAAGTCGTGGGCGGTCACTAGCAAAGTTTATTAGTCACGCAAGGAGCGAACTCTAATTGTGCAAGAAAAGGACGGAGTTTTACAAACGAAGAGGAAAGCATGGTGGGCCATTGACTGACCGAATTAAAAACTCTTTAATGCGTCGCGTCTATAGTCGCTATTTATTTATTGACCATATAAGTGAAGCTTCTATTAATGCTACTGGTTATTCTGTGGTTTCACAGAACGTTTCGGAAAAACACTTGCAGGAGCTCCAACTACAGAAAGACAAAAACATTGTGCTTTTACGATACATACGGCATTTGTCGATAAATAAATATCGATATTTCTTTGAATCGTGTTGCATTCAGAAACATATAAAAATGTTAGTGATCCCATTCAATATTATTTATAAAAATATTAGAAAATCATCTACATAAAGCAAAAAATATGTATAATTTTAGAACTAGAAACAAATTTTAACTATTTAACAATATTCTTTTGATAATTTATCACTTAATATTAAATTATCATTTACGGTCAAATGGTAAATAGTGTCTTTGAACAGTTATAAACTATTAATAGTTCTATCCCCGCCGCCACACTATGCTCCTCGCGCTGCTCATCGCCTTGCTCCTCGCGCTGCCGCGATGTTTCCCTCTCTGCCCACACACTGCTCTACGCGCGCAATTATTCGCGACGCTCCGCACTTGGACATTTGCCTTTGTTAAACAATGGACGTTGAAGCTGTGGCAGCGTGCACGATATGCATTTTTATTATAGCGAAACGAAGCTTTTTTTTATGGACTAACGGTCTAAAAGATGCCATCAAACATTTCTTTTTTGCTACCAGCTCTTATAGGGAAATGTTCATGACAGACATGATTTAAAAAAAATGATTTAAAAAATATGACGCGTGTTACGCGCCCGAGCACTCGATGCGGAATGCGTCCGAGGCGATTGTGTGGCCGTACACTCGCACTAACGTTGCCGGTCCTTTGACTCGCGCCCAAAAAACCGACAAAACAGGGAATGATGTTGTCAAGACGAAGAGCAAGACGAGCGGCATGACGAGTAACGTGGCCACACTACGTTCCTGCCTACTTCCCTCGCTACTTCCCTCGCCACTCGACGTGTGTATGGCAGGGCTATATAATCAAACAGTTTGTCAGTATGGCATGTCGTACAATTTTAGAATTTGACAATTTTAATTTCAGTTTGACATTTTGGTGGCAATCACCAAAATGTCAAAGTGAAATTAAAATTGTATTATCGTAGTAATTGTAAAGCAAACACACAAACATGTATGTGTTGTTTATACATTTTCATATATTTTGTTTCTTTTTGATAAATGCGAGCATGCAGCAAGCGAGTACCTATGTGGGTCACCTGATGGAAAGCAATCACTATCATCTATAGAAATCAGCAACAGCTTGGGGACGGCGCAATCCGTTTAATGCATAAAATAATTATGTACGTAAGTGATAATTTAATTTATGGTTAATTGATTCTGGTGTTAATTTGCCTAAGTCAAATTTACAGGCAATTTGATCTACACTACGTTGCTTACTTTGCGTGCTTCCGCCACCAATTAGCCGGCAGTAATTTGCATGAACTAATTGGTGGCGGAAACACGCAAAGTAGTGTAGATCAAATTGTCAATATATTTTATATTGACATTGATTCTTACTAGAATCAATATTATCATAATAAGAATTTATGGTGGAAATGATCATCAGTAGTGCGCCTACTCGATCCAAAATCGATTTGTTCCAAAATTTCACGACATTTTTTCGGCATATCCCTAGAGCCGTGGCGAAATGAAAGATGAAATTATAAAAAATAACTTGATATTAATGGAGGAATAAATCTCGACTAAAGAGTGGTCGCCAATCAAAAATGGATAAATATTTTCACTTTGACATTAATTATTATAGATTGATCGACTTTTGGCGTTTAATTGGCGGGAAAGACCGAAGTTGATAAGCTGAGCTAACCCTTGTTTTTGTGTTTAAAAAATGTTTTAACATTATTTTTTTTATATTTCATCAAACAAAAACCGTATATAATGTTCAAAGTTTGATTGTATTTCTAGAGAGGCACTTCAGAGTATTTCTCGATGCATCATGTCACTTTTAGAAGATGTTTTCCTAGAAGATGAGGCTGGCGAAGCTCAGGAACTGGAACGAGTTATTGAAGGAGACGAATATGACGAAAGGCCGATTTATCAATCTGAGAACGATAGTAATGATAACAGCGAAAAAGAAGACGAAGCAGGTGCCGATTAAATTTTTATTCATAAAGTTCCAAACAAGTGTACGTTTGACTCGCCATATGTAAAGTGGTGGTGATGGTAAAGACGCTTGCTTTTCAAGTACCCTTGCTGCTAATACACATGTCTGGTAACTTCATTCACTCTAAGGACTGAAACTATTCAACAGCTATTATTTAGCTGCAGCATCCAAGAATGTGGAGGTACTGTCCCAGATATAGGCTCTGATATGTCCTACCTCTCTGTCAGAGCCTTATTTTGATCGGAGTGATGCTAGTGAACTACTAACTCCACACTTTACTCGTCAGTTATCACATAACAATAGTAAATGCTTTACTTTGGAACTAGATACCTAATAATAGTAAATAATAAATATTTCTGGACAATTTACGGTACTAGATAACTGATAAAATGTACTTAAATAATTTTATTTAACATGTACCTACATATTATATGCAATAAAGATATTGAGTATTGAGTATTTGTAAATATATAATACTCAGAAAACACAAAGACAAAGAGACATGTTCAAGCACACAAATGTTTGTCTTGTGCAAGGATTGAACCCACAACCTCGGAGTCAAAGTTGTCATTGCTAGCCATTCAACCACCGGGCTCGCATTTGTAACTTTTTTTATAATATTTTATTTACTATTTTGGAAAGAGGAGTTGCTACTTGGCAATCACCTCTCATTCTCTCTTATTTACTTATAATCTGGATGATTGATTCCAGATAAAATTGTAATACAAAAAAAACTATTTCAGAATATTTATTTATTACTAGTGACGTGGCCTAGTTCTTTGGTTACTTATGTTTGATTTATTGAAATATTCTTCTATACAAATCTTTTCCACATATGGGGCCATCCATAAATTACGTCATAAGTTAAGGGGGAGGGAGGGGGTGGATGAAGTGTGATATTGTGTGACAAGGGGGTGGGAGGGATCCTAAATTTCGTGACGTGACATTTCAAAATCTATTATAATCTAAGTGTTAAAACACGATCTGTGAACTATTAAGGAAAAACTCAAAAACATTTGCAACTCTAGATGTAAAATTTCAAAATATGTGACATCACACAACAGGGGGGGGGGTCTCATAAATGTGACCAGTTGTGACAAGGATGGAGGGACGGGTCCAAAAATCATGAAATTTGTGTGACGTAATTTATGGATAACAAAAAAAAATCAAAATCAGCCAAATAAGTTCATTCCACATTTGAAAAGTGTGTGTGTCATTTGTCGTAATTTATTTCAGAGGAAGACAAGCGCCGAGTCGATCCAACAACAGCTAAGACTAAGAGGGTAGTAAAAAATCCCAGGTTCATCCTGAACCCAGCACGTTTGACCGGCCCCAGAGGCATACAAGTCATCCCAGACCACTATAAAGATTTTAAATTTAAAGGTATGACATGTTTTACACCACACCTGGCCCCTTACCACCATCTCTTATTGCGATTCAATAACTGAATAGCATGCTTAGTCATACCAATGAATAAGCGACTCTATTTCAAATATCATTCAATTATTGAATCGCAATAAGAGATGGTGGTAAGGGGGCAGATGCCAAACAAGCAAATGGCAGTTTTGATACTTTTTTAGTGACAGAACCCTTTTGGAAAGCGAAATACTTGACAGAACCCTACAATATAACGTTCGACCAGAGAGAGGTGTTTTTTTTTTATACTACGTCGGCTGGAAATCAAGCATACGGCTCGCCTGATGTGAAGCGGTTACCGTAGCCATATTAACGCTCGCAACATAAAATATCGCTCGCGCCCCGCCACCCCCGCTGCCATCGCAGCATCTCCTTCCTTCCTTTCTGGTGACCTCACTCACTCGCAGGAACAACAGCCCTCAAGGGAACTGTTATTTGGCTGCGGTATTCTGTGAGGTACATTCCCCAGTCGGGTAGCTTACGCTCCCTACTTCTCTTTTCAGTCAGTCAGTCAGCAGGGTGCACCGCGTGCAGGTGAAGTTGGCTTTGGTTCAAAGATGTTGATGAACCGCTTACACCCCAAAGTAAATTCTTACCGAACCCCTACAGGGGTATCACGGAACCCTAGGGTTCTGCAGAACACACTTAGAGAATGGCTGTTCTAAAGTATCTCATATCCAGTGACCTCACTTGCAGGAACACATCAATACTCAAGAGCTGTGGTCACTCGTTCTGTTTTTATTGCGGTTAGAGTTGCATTTGTTAAATGACAGGATCCACCACATGTATGTAAGGCAGGTTTTAGTTCTATAGGTGGTGACGAGCTATTCCTCAAAACACAGCCATTCCACAGTACTGTTCAGCAGTTTTTGGAGTAACAAACATCCCAGTATTAAAAATATTTAATAATGAAATGCTAATGTATGGAGACTATCTATATCTTTTTTTGAAGAAAATGGTTCATTTTTTTACCTATAGATGGCGCTGTTCAGATGTAATGTCGTCATGCATCGCATTTCAGAGATTTAAAAGTAAAAACCAGAGATGTAATGGATTTTAATATATTTCTACCTCCCTGTTTTTGAGATATGTAATGGATTTAGTATGGTAAAATAAGTTGAATTCGCAAGTACTGGCTGGCAGTAAGCAGTTAATAGGCTTGTATCCCATTTTTTTTTTCGATTTGTTATCTATAGACGTCACAATAATATAAATATACGTGAAATAATTACTTCGATAGCATAAAAACTTCTCGAGATATGATAACTTGAAGATCACAATTTTGAACTATCCCGAAAACGCTCCATACAAAAGGCCACCACGTTATGACGTCACACCATGCTATTTTATATGCAATAAATCAGAAATTTGTACGACAGCTATGTTAAATATTGCGTTTATGTAGCCAGTGCCGTAACAAAAGTTATAGTATTTTTTATTGTTTCTACAATGGTAATATTTATTTTTTATAATTTCATACCTTTAAAATGGACTTTCCCACCAAACTTTGATCGACGATAAAACACGTCGGACATAAGTTATTAAAATTTTAAGATCGCAGATCGTTCTAGTTTTATGTATTTTACGTTACTGATAGAGAGTTTTTATAATTTTGTAACATGGGTAACAAGCCTATTGGGTTCTTTGACTTGTCCATGCCACCCACATGGGCCTAATGATAAAAGATAAAAATAAAGAATTTCGTTTCAATAATTTATTGGATTTTCAGGGAAAGGCCACGAAAAGGAAGATTTAGATTTGGTGCTGAAGAAATTAGAGCATTGGGCGTACAGGTTGTACCCTAAATTCAAGTTCGAAGACTGTTTGAAGAAAATTGAAACACTCGGGAAAAAACGTCCAGTCATGGTATGTACATTTACCGTTTTGCTACTATTATATTCACCATCATCAGGTTCATTTTAGTCTCCACTACAGGAGCACGACCCTCTCTCGTCCGTCCTAGATGGAAGGAGGATTTGGCCTACACTCACCACGCTGGCCAAACGGGTTGGGGAGGCCTGACCGATATTTGTTAATGTATTTCCCTTAGTCGCCTTGTACGACATCCACGGGAAGAAACGGAGTGATTCTATTCTAGTCTGCCGGAAACCACACGGCCATTATTATATTAACTGATGTATTTTTTCTTATACTACGTCGGATGGCCGACAAGCCTGAGGTGAAGCGGTTACTGTAGCAATATTAACGTTAACAACATAAAATATTGCTCGCGCGTCGCCATTCCCGCTGCCAGCGCAGCAATCATTTCCTGGTGACCTTATTCACTCGCAGGAACACAACCACCCTCAAACAGTCCCGCTAACAGTCACGTGACCGCTTGTGACGTCATTTCACAACGCGTCGCGCGGGCCTCGGTTCGCTTAGTATTAGGGATGTGACATTCTACATAAAAATCGATTTTTAGTGAATCGATTATTTTTTGAACATGAAAAAATTGATTAATAAATAATCGGTTTTTCTTTGAAAAATAATCGATTTTGTTATATTAATCGATTTTTTCCTAATTGTCAATAAATTTAAAAATAATCGTTGATATTTATATTAATAATGGTTTTATTAATTCAAAATTGAGCGGACTGAGTGAGCCAGACTGAGCGTGTTGTGCGATGACGTCACACCGTAACCGGCAGCCCGCGTCGTACGATTACAACTTGTTTTACTTCTAAATCGGAAACTAATTGACATATCGTAGTAATTCTTTTACTAGTATTTTTTATTTTCAGTCAGCAGAGTGTATCGCGTGAAAGTTGGCTTTGGTTCAAAGAATTTGATGAACTACTTACCCCAAACAAGCACCTCGTATTTGCGGATATAATATTAATCATGGAGTGTTACTTCCTTCCTATACTAACACATATACCCCATTGTCATTTCAGGTACACTTACAAAAAATAAGATCAGACCAGCTCGTGTCCGAAGACACCGTGGTCCAAAGAGACTCCAGCGACGACGAAGCCCCGGCCGCCGCCCCTGAGCAGGACGAGTTCGACAAGCTCCTCCAGCAGCAGATCGAGCTGGCGAGGTCTACTCCAGCTCCTAACTCGGTCAAGAAACCTGCCTACACACCTAAACTTGATACTAGGTAGGTTAAAACGCGATATATAATCAATAATTCGTTTGTCGTAAATTGCATCCGCTACTACAATAAGTTGCCGGAGTCGGGCCTGATTTTACCCGACACTAAATTCAAACAGCTTATTAAGACCACCTTATGTAAAAAGGCTTACTACAGGACCGACGATTACCTTAATGATAAAAATGTATGGCAAATTCTCGGCACAGGATGTGAAGCACAGGCATCTTATCTTTACAAGTAGTATTGTGGATATACATATTTAGACTTTTATACAGTATGTATATACACTCTATACTATGATTTTTTATATTTTTATTTTTTTTACTATTTTATTTTACTTTTCTATTTTTTTTTTCTCTTATTTTGGTTGAATACCATTTTTTTTTATTGTATTATGATAATATTGTATTATGTATAATGATAATATTGTATGGCGATTTAAAAAAGACGTATATTGACAGAGTTTCTTTCGGCATTTCTTCTCGTCAATGGTCATTCCGAAATGCTGGTAGATAAAAAAAAAAATATACCTAATTGTAAAAGACGTGTCTAAGTGCCCGCGAGGGCCCACAGAATAAAGAATTTTGACTTTGACTTTGACTTATATCGTCTGCGATAAGTAAGCAACTCGTCATAAATAAATATTCATGGGCGAATTACACACTGCCATCTATATATTCTATGTATGTATATAATATATGTTATATGCATGTGTTTACAAAAAAATGTATTTAAGTGTAAAGCGCAAACTAAGTAATGCGTGGACTATGGGTATATACCCATAGTCCACGCATTACTTAGTTTGCGACTAGATGACGGTATACTATATAGCAGGCTACGAAACTTTATATCAGGCAGACCTATGGGCTATTCCAAGGCTTTTTTATGTGACTTTAAAACGATAACCATCACCACCACCCTATCAATTTTTTTTGTCCTTTATGATATAAGCAAGGAATAAGGTTTGTTATTTTGTTGTTAATAAGGTTTTTTAAAGTTCGCCGTGATGACGCGCGTGCGAAATTGTGCACAAGAGCTCCAATAAGAGAATCTTCTCATTCAAAGTAATCTTTATCCTAAATACACCAGTACGTCAATACGCAATTCATTACAAATTATTTTTTCTATAATTTAATCTAGGTATTTTCATTTTTCCGTCCTCTTGCGAACCTTGCCTATTCCATTTAATGTATCCGTCACCTTAAGGTTGCCTTGAAAAGATTGCTTTTAGCAATAACGCCGCCTTGTTGCACATACATATTCTATTAGTGGATATTTTCTGTATACTAAATTGTTTCTGTAGTTTGTATAGTGCAAATAAAGCATAATCTATCTATCTATCTAATTTATATTTCAGGTCACCACTGACAATGCCAAAAGCAATATCATCGCCGTCAATCAGTGATGAACAGAAAGAGAGGATCATCAGAAACAGACAGTTGGCTGAGGAAAGAAGATTGGCTCGGCTTAAAAATAATTCCACTAATATCGATCTAACACAAAATGTAGTAAATGAAGTACCCATTATCGTTGAGAACCACGTTAGAACGGAGGATTCAAATAAAACTATTGATCTTACAAAAAGTAACTCTAATATTACTTTTCTGAATGATATTCCTATAATTGTTGAAGATCACGTGCAAATAGATGCTGATGATGAACCTAAAATGAGGAAACCTAATAGATCAAATGTAATTGATAGTTCTGATGAGGAATGTGAAGAAATATCTGTGAATCAATCAGTTACTGTTGATGTTCATGGTATTATAAATAATGATGTCGAAATGAATAGCGATAGAGAAGATGATGATATTAGAGATTCTAATGAAATTAATGACATAAGTATTGACATATCAGAGCAATCATCAGAAAAGAATTCACCAAGTGTAACTGAACAATTAGTAAATAATGAAATAACTACAAATGACAATGATATCGCTGAAGAAGTAAATGAAGAACAAATCAAAGGAAGAGAACTTAGTAACAACGTTGCTGGCGACGAAAATAATGCTTTTGATAAAATTATTAATGATATTACTGAAAATAGTAATAATAGTACAGAAGCAATTAGAACTGAAAATGTTATTAACAAGAGTTTTAATGAAGATAATGCTTCAGACAATGTCAGTGATGGAGTAAATACTGAAAATAGTATACCTGAAACTTCCAGTACACTAATTGTCAATGGAAATGATTCTGCTGAATTTAATGAAACTGAAAATGTCATTAGCAAGAATAGTGACCAAGATAATGACTTAGACAATGTCAGTGATGGAATGAATATTGAGAATAGTGTAGTTAAAACTTCTAATGCACAAATTGATATTAAAAAAGATTCTAAAAATGTCATTAATAAAAGTATGAATGAATGTAATGATTTTGATAAAGGAATTTCTATTGAAAACAGCGCATGCAATTCTAGTGCAAAAGATGTCAATAATTCTATTGATAATGCAAGTGCTATAGTCACTGAGACATCAAATACAAATCTTGATAATAAGGAAAATGTTGATAATAATGTTGAACTTGATTTAATGGATGTTGATTTTAGTGATGATTTTTAATAGTGGTAATCGTGCCTAACTACGTGAAAGATATACTTCGAGTTAAAGATTTTATGTTCGAGTAGCTTCTCGTAGAATAAATAAATGTATATAACAAGCGGTGAGCAGACGAAAATAAAATTGATACAGAATACCAACTCTTCTCACTCATATCTCCTCTTGTATCGATTCGATAATAGATGTAAAAATAATTATTATCGAAATAGTTCATTTCGGCCAATTTGCCAGAATATTTCTAATTTAATTTGCAGTAAGTTCTATACTAGAACGAGTATCTAAAGCTGCATTAGCAGGTTCATACCAGATTTGGCAGGGCAGGGAGAGAAACACAAGTAGTGAAGGTGAGTGTTGATGTACGTCGGAAAGGGGCCCCTTAAACCTACACCCGTGTCACAAGTCTCGGGATCTGCTTGTGTTTCTCTCTCTGCCACACGATGGACCCGGCACCCGCACGGTGAATCCATGGAAGCTAAGAAGTTCGTCTCAAAAATGGAAAAATTCACCTCCCCGCCTAGGTGGGATTTGAACCTACGACCTCTCGATTAGCTGTCGAGTGCTTCTAATAGGCTAGACGACATTTTTTTCTTTCGGTTTGTTATATAAGGACGTCACAATAATATAACTATAAGTGAAAGAATTACTTCGATAGCATAAAAACTTCTCGAGATATGATAACTAGAAAATCACAATTTTGGACTTTCCCGAAAACGCTCCATACAAAAGGCTACATAATTATGACGTCACACTTATGTATTTTGTATACGTTAAAACAGAAATTTGTACGACAGCTATGTGAAATACTGCGTTTATGTAGCTAGTGCCATAACAAAAGTTATAGTATTTTTGATTGTTTTTCCAAAATTAATATTTTTTTTTTATAATTTCATTCTTTTAAATTGGACTTTCCTACTACACTTTGATCGATCATAGAACAAGTAGGACATAAGTTATCAAAATTTCAAGATCACAGATCGTTCTAGTTTTGTATATTTTATGACACTGTTAAGTACTTTTTATAATTTTTTATCATTGTCGTCTAGCCTATTGAGCTACCAGGAAGGTTTGTGATGGTGGCGAATTTTCGCATTTTATATTTTTTACTAGGTAGGTATTTATATAATAATTATTTAACAAGTTTGGTGTTATTAAAAAATAGCCGAATTTCATCTGCAACTATGGACTGCTATGCCTTGTTTAGTAGTGTAATACTTAAAAAGTAGATGGCGCCACACTGCGACTTCACAGCAGTAAAATACGAGCAATAAGATAAACACTTGCCGAAATCTATGTAATCTTATGGCTGCCTAGTATGGTGGCCGAAAGTAAGACAAGTGACAAGTAAGATGTCCCTGATGAAACTGCAGAGACTTGTCTGCTGTGCAGTCACGGGAGCATTTCCCACTACACCCACATCAGCAATGGAAGTGGTCCTCGATCTCTTACCATTGCATAAATTCATTGAGGCGGAGGCTTGTAAAGCATTATACAGGATGGAAACGACTGGTCTATGGGATAGACGTTCCCCTCAGACCAGGCACACACATATGGAGTTCACTTTGGAACTAAAGAGGAAGATGGAAATGTGCAGTGATAAGATGTTGCCGAAGTACATTTTCAAGAGGAATTACAGAATACATCTTCCAACCAGAGATGAGTGGAAGAACAATGAATTCAAACCCAAGGAGAATAAAGTTTAAAAAACTAAAACCCGACTACGAAAAACACGCTCTAAAAAGTAAGAAACAAGAAAATAGTCTCCGCGGAAATTATTATGTACATACTATAAAACAATTACCGCCTTTTAAATAAACAACTTACATAGACGTAGTATATTTTAACGTAGTTTTTTATACATCATACTGATAGAGATATGTTTAAAGGATAGCCGTGGTCGTATGCCACTTTGATTTAATTTCATTATTATAATGAATCTGTTTTGCTACAGTAGGTGGCATACGACCACGACTATCCTTTAAACATATCTCTATCAGTATGATGTATAAAAAACTACGTTAAAATATACTACGTGTAAGTAAGTTGTTTATTTAAAAGGCGGTAATTGTTTTATAGTATGTACCTAATAATTTCCGCGGAGACTATTTTCTTGTTTCTTACTTTTTAGAGCGTGTTTTTAGTAGTCGGGTTTTAGTTTTTTAAACTTTATTTTTATTTAACTTATTTTGAAGTTATGTGAATTCGTGTTAGATATAATTATTATGCAGAGCAGACTCATATAGCAGTTAAGGTTTTATTATTTCATATTGTATTCAAGTAGGTAGTACAACTTCCACGCCATTTAGGCTTAAGAAATCGATCAACGATTTCTTAATCTTTTCAACTCCTCAAATGATCGTAGGTCATGAGGATTTTTTAGTAATTTAATAATAATAATATTAATTTTCTTCATCGGTCGGAGTGTAAACACAAGAAGGCCCGCAGGACTCTCAGCTCTGGCTTGCCTTCATTGGCCGTCCAGAGAGGAGCCGCTAGAGCTATATGCTCCAGGGGTGGAAGTGTTAAAGGGCATCACGCCGCGAGTAACTTCGGAGAAAGCGCAGCACACCTCTCGACATCCCTGAGTCACTCACACCGGTGTTGCCCCCGGCCGTTTTCCTGGCATTTCGGGGGCCCATCTAGTGAGTGGCAAGCCACCGCCTGCCGCAAATAACTAGCAATAAAAGCAGTTATGGCAGGCGTCCGTCCCTCTTCTGTAATAGCCCGGTATTAAGTTCACCCAGATCTCATCTCCATAGCCCATTTATTTTCCATCACACTTCGCAATAGTCTCAACGCCTGCCGAGACCTGCTCATGGGTATGTCGTTCCATTGACATATCCTGGAGCGGGTCACGGCGGGCGTACAACATTACATCAAACTTCTCAAAGGGGCCTCTACGCGTTGGATCCATATCCCCGCGTATGCCTATCAAATGACCGGGCTTGACCCGTGACTAAATAGAGATACATAATAATTTAAAAGGCGGTAATTGTTTTATAGTATGTACCTAATAATTTCCGCGGAGACTATTTTCTTGTTTCTTACTTTTTAGAGCGTGTTATTTAATTAATAATAATAATAATAATTTAAAAGTTTAAGGTTCCAGTGAATAAATGAACAGTCCATCTATGGATCTGAGTCTGCTAAGGGCCACATTTGATGCCTGATTTTATAAATTCTTGCAATTATCAGGTGATTGCAAGAATTTATTATTTCGGCACAAGACAGGTCTCAGATCTTGATTTGAACTAGACAGAAAATTAGTCGTCAATTTGTCGCCAAAGGAGAAAAGTCGCTCTCCCGTCAAAGAGCTATAAGGTTTTTTTTTGCGGCAGTGCCGAAATAAGCTTATTTCGGCACTGCCGCAAAAAAAAAACCATTATGGATCTATTAATACATAGCGAATACATGTATGATTATATATTACGATAAAATCTTTAACTGTTACTTGGTGTCTGAATTCGACAAATTGACGACTAATTCTGGGGGAAATCATATCTTTGCTATGTTATGTAGTTTAATAAATCTTGAGGGTACTGTGCCGAAATAAGCTTATTTCGGCACTGCCACAAAAAAAATACCTTATAGCTCGTTGACGGGAGAGCGACAAATTTCGACAAATTTTCTGTTGAGTTAAAATCAAGGTCTGAGACCTGGGCTATGCCGAAATAACACGCTATTAATACGCGAAGCAAAAACTTCCCCTTTTTGCGCGGACGAGGAGTATGAAATTTCGCACACTTAGTTTATATAGAGGAGTGCAGAAGGCTAATATTTTATATTAAATTTAAAGGGGTTTAGAGCACACTCCACCACGTTGCTAACTGCGGGTTGGCGGAATTAGATAGAATATGTCGAGATTTTATAATAATGCTGTCATATAACTGTTTCGAACATTAATGTGATTTCCTTTGAACAATATGTACCTACGGCATCATTGATGCGAAATAAGAAATGTATCATCTCTCTCAGTTACTTACATGGTGATAACATAAGTTACTCTTTTTCTTGTGTAATTATGCGATGGATACTATCAATTTATACAGTTTTTTTTATACTACGTCGGGTGGCAGACAAGTATACGGCCCACCTTAATGTGAAGCGGTTGCCGTAGCCAAACACTCACTCCCAGAAACGCATCAATCCTCAAGGAGGAGGAATTGTTATTTGGCTGTGGTAGCTGTGAGGTGGAGTTACTTCCGTAGTCGGGTAGTTTACAAATACGCTGTACACCACCTCTCTTTCGCTGGTCGACAGGGTATACCACGTGCAGGTGAGGTTGGCTTTGGCTCTAAAGATCATGGTGAGTGGTGAGCAATAAATAATAAAACAACTGAGGACAATTCATAAATTTATTCACAAGGGTGCGAACAAAAACAAACCTTATCACAGTACATAATATGATTCAATAGCATTTGTATACATATTTATTTACATATTGAAGATTTTCATATCAGGGCAATCTCAAGTAGTGAAACTTGGAATATATGGCTGCAGTCCCACTTTATAATGCGGCGGATTAACGTTCAGGCGGCTTGTTTTTAAATTACTATTCGCTTAGGTTACGCGTATTTTAGGTTAATTTCATATTTTCATTTTTGCACTCGCTGCTATGTCCCAGCCGACGTAACTAGCCATAGCTATTGATCCATATGCAACAGGAATAGGCTTGTATCCCATTTTTTTTTTCGATTTGTTATTTAAAGACGTCACAATAATATAACTAAAGGTGAAATAATTACTTAGATTGCATAAAAACTTCTCGAGATATGATAACTTGAAGATCACAATTTTGGACTATGCCGAAAACGCTCCATACAAAAAGCCATCACGTTATGACGTCACACCGTGCTATTCTAAATGCATTAAATCAGAAATTTGTACGACAGCTATGTTATTAAATATTACGTTTATGTAGCCAGTGCCGTAACAAAAATTATAGTATTTTTTATTGTTTCTACAATGGTAATATTTTTTTTTATAATTTCATAACTTTAAAATGGACTTTCCCACCAAACTTTGACCGAACATAAAGCACGTCGGACATAAGTTATTGAAATTTTAATATCGCAGATCGTTCTAGTTTTATGTATTTTACGTTACTGATAGAGAGTTTTTATAATTTTGTAACATGGTATAATTTTGTAACATGGGCAACAAGCCCATTGATTCCCTACACAATTTATTATGCTACATCATTGAGAATTTATTACACTACGATATATTAGAACTAGACAGTCTCAATACCTCGTGGTGTAATAAGTGTGAAGAATATCACACAGCTGTCACATTTCTCGCCTAATTTTAAAAATCTTCAATACGCAAACAATTATATGCAATCTTACAATATTACAAAATGCAGTACATCTTTGTATGCGTTTATTTTAAAGCATAATTTTAAAATGAGTTATTATTTAAATTAAATAAAACCTAAAACCTAGAAAAACTTTTAAAATCTTTTATAGCTCTATCTATAATACAGCATGTTATATGTAAGATCAATTTGACGTATGTACAACAAGGTATAAATAAAAAAAACCGGTCAAGTGCGCATTGGGCTAGCACAATGAAGTTTTCTTTTTGCATTTTGACCGACTGAGTCACAGAACTACTCGGTTATTTACACAAACAACTCCACACCCTAATATGTCGCTAAGGTTTAATTTACACCTCCGCGGAATGAAATAGAAGCGACTTTTTGCAACGAAACTGTTCGTTCATAATATAATGAACTTCTTTCGGGGAATCCTCGCGCATTCTCGAGAATTCCCCTAGCTACTGATCGTATTTAAGTTTATAAGTTATACAATTGACATAAAGTTCATTATGCTATGTACAATTTCGTTGCAAAAAGTCGCTTCCATTCCATTCCGCGGCGGTGGAATTGAGCCTAAAGCACGGCTGTCTGTTCGCCTGATCCCAATCAGGGAGTAGAGATGGGCTAAATGCAGGGCATTTACCACAATTCCCTATTTATGACCAAAAACTGGGCATTTTGCCCTTCTCTAAACGGGATACATGATTTTTTCCAGACTTCCCAACACAACTAAAGTACAGTTTTACAAAATAATAATTTTCCATTAATTAACTTTTTCTAAAAAACATGTCAATTCTACTAATTTAAAAGTATAATAAAAACTAAATAATTTAATCGCATTTTCTGCATTAAAATAAAACAAAATTCACAAGTTGGGAAGAGTGAAAATAAATCCATGTATTGTACTGATTGCATTAGCCATTTGGGATAGACGAGATAGACCAGCTCGGCGTTGCACCGCTTTGAAGCTGAGAATGTTTGCCTATGGCCGGCGCAATTTATAAGAAATTTCTAACAGAAAAATTCTATCGCTCAACGGTCCCCATCTATTATCAAAAAATATATCCACAATCTTACATTTCACTATTTGGAACTACAGCAAATTGGAAGCAAACAGTCGATAAGGCTAATTTCAAACAGTGCGCCGGCCTAGTACAAAATGTAAGGGTAGAGTGCCTTCCAGCGAGCATTTTCTATTGGAAATTACTAATAATATGCAGCCGGCCTTACACAGTCGGATTCCGTCACGGAATTTACAAACTGAATTCCGGTTAGTGAATTCGCTCCATTGAATGCATGCGGACGTACGTTCTGAATTCGGATTCTTAATGCCCGTCAGCATCATTTTGTCAAATTGATCTGAAAAATCGGTCACACACATTGTCGTGAATAGGTGTTTTTTATGGAATTCGGTGCGTTCTGAAATAAGACCTAATTCAGTTTTTAAATTCCGGGACGGAATCCGACTGTGTAAAGCCGGCTGCATATTAGTAATTTCCGTATATATATGTATAGAGCGACTTCGAGTATCCTTACTGCGTGGAATACTGGGCCTGCTTCTAAGTGAAAATCCAAAGCTTCAGCCGAAAATTCTATATTTTCAAGATACAAATTCCATTCCATTCAGTTCGTCTGAAAAACTCGCAAAAACTTTGGCACTGCCTAATTTATTGTTTAAAATGACACAATAAATGTCAAATACTTACTTTTGTTTTATCGTAGACTCAACAAAACGAATTTAAAAAAATCCGGACATCAGAACGCAAATTCGCCCTAACATCATTTACATCACAGGAATGAAAGTTGACCGAATCGAGATTGAAATATGAATGAACTGAAAATGATATAGATCAACTGTATGTATATTATTTCGATATATCATAATGTTATAATAAAGCCCTTGTACTGTTCCACGTAATTACATTTATTTTACAGTACTCTACACTACACTACAGTAGAGTAGAAACACAAACACCATCTGTTTACCTTGATAATGCCTTACCGGCGAAACCGGTCGGTAAAAATAAATGTAATAACGTGGAACAGTACAAGTGCTGTATTATAACATTATGATAATATTGTTCCACCAAGTGGCAACAATCAACAGTATCAACTTTCGATATATACTCTTTCATCAATTTATATCAATTCTTATCGCGACCGACATAACAAGCATAGTTTTTAATCACATTTCGATGTAATCACACTTTAAGAACACTTTGAAGTTTCATATTGTGATACGAGAATACCAAAGGTGACGTTTGTGAGATGTGAGATCGAGACTGGAATTAATTAAATTACGACGATTGCCCTCTGATCGAAACCTCGGATTTTCACCTTTGAAGTACGCCCTCTGTTACGTATACTGTGACCAAATCAACATAGAATCCATACAAATAATCAATTTACCATAATCTATAGGGGCCTTTATAAAACCTTACCATTACAAAGTCTAAGCTACCTACTTAACAATGATGGCGAATGATAAATAAACAACAATGGAAATGCAGAATAAAATCACGAAATAGGAGATTACTAAGCTACTGTGCTATTTACAGTTCGTGATAATTTTGAACCTTCTGTAAGTACACATAAGGTTTAATTTGCAAATCGCTAACTAAATATAGATATATATCTAAATAAATCCCTATTTCCATTGATCACTGCATCACCCGTGAACGGCTGGAACGATTTCACTATTTCTTTTTATGTTGTATTTGTTATTGCCAGTAGAAGGTTCTTATGAAAGAAAAACGTAAGAAAGTTGCACCACACCCCGGCCACTTCATACAAATATCGCGTCGTTTACTACTACATAAACAACGATGTCTGTGCAGAGCGTGAGTGCGTGCGGCGCCATACAAACTGTTCCAGATTTGTCTCAGAGGGGAGGTGAGGTCGACACGAGAGCGGCAGGGACTGGCCATACTGTACGTAGTACTATTACGTATACTGTGGTTGCACGGAAAATTAGAAAAATTAAATTTTAGCTATTTAAATAATTTATATGGGGTTAAAATCAAAAATTTATCTATTGTTAGGAATATTTTAAAAGTTAGCGATTTACAAATAAATCGATAATGTAGCCATCAAAGATTTTTTTAAATCTTTGGTTGAAATATTTAACAGAAAAGGAAACGCTAAAACACTTTGATCAAATGAGCTAATACGTATTTGAACCTGAATGGCATAGCTTTACTTTTTGTAAAATACTAATTTTTCCAGAAGCATGTGACATGTAATGCCATCTGTTGTTAAGTAGCTAACATTATCTATATTATTAATATATATCAATAGATGGCGGTACATTTAACTTGGTATGCCTCTGGGAAATTCATCCGCTAAGAGATGGCGTTATATTGATTTGGCGACTGAGCTTTTCTCTGCTTCAAGCTTTTCTATTATGGATAGAAAGATCGACTTTTCGCTCCCCGGAAACCCCTATTACAAGAGCTGAATCTTGAAGAGAAGTGAGACACCTTGCAATAGATGAAGAGATTTCATAGAAGGGGTTTAGAGCATACGCTACCACGCTGCTCAACTGTAGATTGGCAGAGGCCAGTGTTTTCAAGCCTAAATGCCACTGACTTGGCTTAACGACTGTCATCTAATGACTACAGCAGGGACCGACGGCTTAACATGGCATCCATGGACAGACATCCAGGCCACGCGCGACGTTGTATAACTTGCGTGTTCGATTACACTGACACGCACAACGACGCCATCTAGCGCCTCATTTATTAGCACACGTAAACGTGTATTTTGTTACTATATTTTTATATACAATAATGTCAAGAAATCGGTACGTAACGAGAAATGACACATTGCGTATGCTGACGTATTAAGTTTATTATAAATATTTTAAAAATGGAAAAATTCGCCTCCCTCGCCTAGGTGGAATTTGAACCCACGACCTCTCGATGACCAGTCGGGTGCTCTTCCAATTGAGCTACCAGGAAGGTTTGTGATAGTGACGAATTTTTTTGCATTTTATATTTTCTGCTGTGTAATCGCAGTGTGGCGCCATCTACATATAAGTATTACACTAATAAACAATTTGCGATTTTTTCCATTTTTAAAATATTTATAATATTGTGGCAAGATGGCCGAAATCAACTATTTAAATTACATTAAGTTTATTTTTATCATGATCATCATCATCAGGTCATTTTAGTCTCCACTACAGGAGCA
Source organism: Hypsopygia costalis (assembly GCA_937001555.2). Taxonomy (NCBI): domain Eukaryota; kingdom Metazoa; phylum Arthropoda; class Insecta; order Lepidoptera; family Pyralidae; genus Hypsopygia; species Hypsopygia costalis. Next base: position 18,390,579 of record OW443349.2, on the reverse strand, counting down.
CGACCCTCTCTCGTCCGTCCCAGACTTGATGAGACTTGACTTGGAGGATTTGGCCTACACTCCCCACACTGGCCAAACGGGTTGGGGCGGACTTTATTTTTATACTTTGATCAAAATATTTAATAGCGTATAAAAACTAATAAATAAACTGGAGATTGCAGAACTGGTTCACAATAGCACTATAAATATCAACAATGTCCCCTAAATTATTCTAAAAACTATAATAATAAATATGTACAAATAGTATTTGGTTTTACATCAGTACTCTGAATTTTAAATACTATATAGCCAAAGACGTTATTTAAAAAAAAAATGTATCTTGGAGCATATACAGAGTGTAATTTTAAAGACTGGTCAAATTGATAGCGGCCATTGTGTAGCTGTTACTGATCCCGAAACTATAAAAAAAAACTATACCTTACAAAAACATCAAAATCAGTTTAGTTTTTATAGTATCTGTCATTTTAGAGTATACTATAATGTTGATAACCGCTGAAAGCGGTTACAACGGACAGCGCGCAGAGGATGTATGCGCGACAACCACACGTGTTTCCTACCTACATAGTAAACTTGAATCTCGGAGATAAAAAATAAATCTTTCGATAGCCATACCGCGTTTATGGTTTATTAATTTAGTTTTTTTTATTGATTCGTGATTAATACTAACAACAAAATTGTCTCCTAGAATTTGACCAGCCTTTAAAAATACATCCTGTATGTATATACTTTATTTATGCATTGCATGGATGAGTAACAAAAAGTTACGAAACTTTTCCGTAAGGCTCGATTTACATTAGAGTGGACAAGGGCTTGGTGCACGAGAATTCGCGGGAATGCTCGGAAATTCGCGAGATTGGCCCTTGAGAACGTACAGAATGTATATCGTAATAGGTTATCCCCCTGATTTCATCGAAGGTTAGCTGTAAAGATTCTCGTGAATGTTCAAGAAATCCCAGAAAGACGCGTAGCCTATTTTTGACCGACTCCAAAAAAGGAGGAGGTTCTCAATTCGGCTGTATTTTTATCTACTATGTACTTTACACATTAGACATAATGTCCATTATTGCATGTAGATTTCGTTCGACTTCATTCCGTTGTAATGTAAATTGAGCCGTATACTTAGAAACGATTTAATACAACCTTTGCTATTAATTTATATACGTTACTTCGTATTAGTATCTTACATTACTACTTTTGACAGTTTCAAAAGAATAGATTTGATTATCAACTAGATACCGGAACCCGCAATGGAAGAGTGGCGAAATCCTTCTTCGATTGAAGGGAGTTCTGTAAACTTGCAGTGAGTTCATCATAACGTTGCTACCTCACGGCAAAACATATATGACAGTTTCAATGTCAAGAGATTTTTTTACAGAAATCGTTTGTATTTTTATCGATTTGTCAAAGTTCTTATATTTAATTTGTATGACGTTTCTAAGTGCTTTATAAAGTCCAAGGAATAAAGATATTTTGATTTGATTTGATCAATTTACACAACGAAATCTGTTTGAGAAGCAGTTGTCTTTTCCAACGATTTGCTTGGTTGTGATACGATATCCATATGCCTTTATTCCTAGGTACTAATAACCTTGTTTCTTGTATGTTTATGAAAACATCACTTTATACTTTATGATACTCGTCCCGTTAAGTAAATCTCGATTTTAATATTATTTAATAAATATGCGATGTATGTCGCGGGATCTAGTGTCCTATAAATCTATGTTTAAAACACATTATATTTATTACAATGACTTACGTTTACAAAACACAACACACACTTAAAATAGCAACGGAAAGTTTTGAACCATAAGTCATTGTAATAAATATCATTTTTGTACATTGTCGATGTCAAAAGTGTGCCAAAAATAGGGCTCCAAGATTAAAAAAAAAACTAGTTTGTATCCGGTATTAGGGACGCGAAAAATGATGTAAAAATCATCCAAGTGACTGCTAGTAATGACTGGTTTTCATTGGCAACCGTGGTTTCGTTGGGAACGGTTGGCGGTTCTTCAGTTGGTTGTGTCGGATTCGGTTGGTTGGGAGGTTGGTTCTGGTTTGGTTGGTTGGGTGGTTGGTTCTGGTCCTGTTGGTTCTCGTTTGGTTGGTTAGGCGGTTGGTTCTGTTCTGGTTGATTGGGTTGGTTTACTTGTGGTTGTTCTCGGCGAGCGTTCTCGTTGGCTGGGTTAATCACGTGTAAATCTCGGAAAAACCCAATTTGGTGCCTGTAACAGATTTTTTTATTATTTTTGTAAATTACGATGAAATGATGGAAGAAAGAAAGAAAAGATGGGAGTATAGGCTGGCAACTGATCGGCGACCCATTGGTGTTGTTGGTTTTCATGGGCGGTGGTGATTGTTTTCCATCAGGTGACACAGAAGATCCACTTACGACACGATTGGAATAAAAATTAATAAAATATCAACCTTCGATACGCGCTAATACGGTCCAAAATAATTCTGCAGCTGTATTCGTACCTAAGGCTTTCAGCGGCAGGGGCAATCGAAAGTAACCCCTATATGTAACGCGTTACGAGCGACCGCCGCTGCTTTTGCAAAATGGTTTGTCTCGCCGTTGACGTAACCGGGCTGCGTATCGCTCATAGGGTTGAACCACGTGTAGAACATGAAGCGCTCGCGTAGATAGGTATAAATACATACGCTTGTTTATTAATGATCAATAAAATACATATACTTAAACTACCAAAAAATGTCGTAGGTTTACGTATGTGTATGTTTATTACTCTGCTGTAATTACTTATATTACTATATCATACTCTGTGATTATTAAGTACATAAGTAACAATAATGTTACGTAATGTTGACACTGATAAAATGTATAATTTTAGAGTAAGTTTTAACAGGAATCATGACTGTACGTACTTACAGATCAGGTTTATTATTCACATTGTCCCAATAATAACTCGGATGTATCTTTAACACGGAAAGTATTTGTAAAATAGATGTAGGTATGTATTTTAAGCGCTAAACAAAATAACCGACCATAAATACCGAGATATTTAGTAGGCGTGGTGGTCATCGCATACCGCGTGCGTAATGGCTCCTCTTCACAATGGGACGTGTTGGCCCATCAAATGATCGTCCATAATCGCCGCCATGATCGGGCAGCTCTCCACACAATCGTGTCTATTCATTTACTGACTGTCTACTGTTATGATAAGACGTCTATCGATGATGGATATCAAAGTGATCACGGCTGCGGCAATATTTCTACTTAGCTCTTATAATCATTTACTTAATGTGCGCAAAAACAGAATTGTGAATTGTAAAATCCAATTCTCATTTTGATATAGTTCTTTTTTTTTTTTTTTTATACTACGTCGGGTGGCAGACAAGCATACGGCCCATATTAACGCTCGCAACATATAATATCGCTCGCGCGCCGCCACCCCCGCTGCCAACGCAGCTTTTTCTTCCTTTCTGGTGACCTCACTCACTCGCAGGAACACAACATCCCTCAAGGGAATTGTTATTTGACTGCGGTATTCTGTGAGGTGGAGGTTGTACTTCGGGGAATGTATTCCCCAGTCTGGTAGCTTACAATTACGCTTCCTACCTCTCTTTTGGCCAGAGCTTCGTTTGTCAGTCAGCAGGGTGCACCGCGTGCAGGTGAAGTTGGCTTTGGTTCAAAGATCTTGATGAACCACTTACACCCCAAATTTTTGATATAGTTCTATGAACCGAAAAGGTTTTTCATTCGTTCACGTCACCATATTGTGTTTGTAAATCGACAGAAAGAACTAGATACATAAGTACAGAACACTATGAATATGTCCCTCTTTATTTTTTTACCGAGACGTCTACACGTCTACACTGTACCCGAGACAAATACGTACTGACTAATCGGTGATGTGTGGACGCGCACACAATCATGGGCCAACATTCCTTTGATGTACCGACAACTTACCGATTATCGGCGATGACGCCCGATCACAGACAAACACTCACGATCACGCCCTCTACACAATCGTGCTTGTCTGTAATCGTCCATTATGGGCCATTGTGAAGAGGGGCCATAAGAGAGCGCGCGTGACACTCTACTAATTATTGCTCTCGGGGGCGTCGGGCGTGTAGGTAAATAACTCGGCCGAATGGCGGAGTGACACAGGCCTGCCCACATGCTCGTTTACCCCTCTCATTACGAAAAAAAAAAGAATCTGAATTCCGGTTTTTATGAGTTCGTTCAATAGAAATGTATGGGAGGACGTGTATTCTGAATTGGGGTTTTTAAATTGTTTATATTCGTTAGTGATTTTCAGCGAAATTCATTGAGCTTATGAAATCGTCCGGTCTTTCTGTCTGTCCGTTGCCATGAAACTCAAAATTTAGAAATTCTGACTACGGATTCGTGTAGAGCATCAAGAAGTAGTAATGTAAAGTGACCTTGGGTTTACGATATCAATCCAGGATTTCGAAAAAAAAAAATATTCGCTATGGGGGCGCATGCAGCGCGTCCGATGTTTTGTCATATCGACATGAAAATCTGAAAAATTCAGAACGTTTGTGACAAATCGGTGATGAGTATGGAATTCCATGTGTCCAGAATTAAGACTTTTAATTAAGATTGTGAACGCCGTGACGGATTCCGGCTGTGTAAGGTTGAACTAACATCAACATTGGTGGTGCTACTCGTAGGGCGCGAGCAAAATCTTTTGTATTGCAAGTGTCTATATAACTACGGTAACCGCTTTGCATCAGACCAACCGTATGCTGGTTTGGCGCCTGACGTTGTATAAACACATTGGGGTGAGGCTGTATCATGGACATCTGTTGTAAATTATCACTAAATGGCAGCGCTTCCCCCTCCCCTGCACGCGATGTTCCATAGTCCTCACTTAGCTTAATAAATTCTTTGATCCTTCATCTATCCAGGGGTGTGATTGAATTTTAGATGGAGATGATAGATATGTAGCTGCAACACCAAACTGTATCCCCCGATTTTGTTATCATTCGTTATCTTTGAGTTGCCTCCCTATGGGAGCATACAACCCTCCACCTTCCCATGGGTCCACCGACATCGCGGTCATATGAGCCGAATCGCGGGAGATGCGCGCGGCACTTTGCTCTATGGCTCGTGTCGCGGGCAACCCTATGGGAGCAATTTTAAAGACGTCATCATCATCATCATCAGGTCCATTTTAGTCTCCACTACAGGAGCACGACCCTCTCTCGTCCGTCCTAGACGGAAGGAGGATTTGGCCTACACTCCCCACGCTGGCCAGACGGGTCGGGGAGGCCTGATCGATATTCGATAATGTATTTCCCTCAGTCGCCTTGTACGACATCCACGGGAAGAAACGCAGTGATTCTATTCTAGTCTGCCGGAAACCACCCGGCTTTAAAGACTTATTCACGTGAAAATACTCACAAGTAACCCGCAGCGGCCAGCAGCAGCACCAGCAGGAACCTCGCCGGGCTGCCGTACAAGTAGACCAGCGAGAAGAGGATGGCCAGCCGGGAGGCGGCGTACAGGTGGTCGAGCCAGTCGCGCGGCGCCAGGGCCTCGTCGGGGTCCTCGGGCGCGGCGGGGGGCGCGGGGGGCGCGGGGGGCTCGGCCGCGGCCGGGGCGGGGGGCGCCGGGGGGGCCACGCCCGGGGCTTGCCACCTGACAACATCGACTGTAGTCAGTCCATGGATGGGTTTATTTATCTTCCGCGCCTTTGTGCTTTCGCACGCTAATCCGCCGATTCCGAACGTTGTCATTAGATGACAGTCGTTAAGCTCACTCGGTGACCTTAAGACTGTTTGAAAACGCTGGTCTCCGCCAACCCGCAGTTGAGCAGCGAGGGTGCGAGAGTACGAATTCAAAAAGAATCGTCAACTCTTATTCATCCCACTGTTGTACATGATAAGGATCTCCCCTCATACTCGTCGTCGTTTAGAACATTTTGGGGTGTAAGTGGTTCATCAACATCTTTGAACCAAAGCCAACTTCACCTGCACGCGGTGCTGAATGACAAACGAAGCTCTGGCGAAAAGAAAGGTAGGGAGAGTAATTGTAAGCTACCCTACTGGGGAATGTACCTCCACCTCACAGAATATCGCAGCCAAATAACAATTCCCTTGAGGGTTGTTGTGTTCCTGCGAGTGAGTGAGGTCGCCAGAAAGGAAGATACTGCGTTGACAGCGGGGCGCGAGCGATATTTTAAGTTGCGAGCGTAAATATGGCTACGGTAACCGCTTTACATCAGGCGGGTCGTATGTCTGCCACCCTACGTAGTATAAAAAAAAAAACATACTCCACCACGCTATTCAACTGCGAGTTGGCGGAGAATTCAAAAAGAATGTTGAAGCTTATTTACTTGAGAATTTATCTAATATTTTACTAATGTATTTCCTTTGCTTTCATATATTTTTTGTTTTCATAATCTTGTGTATAACTAGTATATGTTAATCGTATGTAATGTTATATTTTCATACGTAATTATTGTGTGTGTTTACTTACTGATAGGTACTATTATTACTGATATTTTGTGACCCACATTCGAGTCTTATCTGCTTTTCCCAAAAGTTGACTGGCAGAGATGCTCTTAGCATTCAGTCTGCCTTTTATACCCTTATTCTATGGTCAATAACGTTTAAAATTTATGATATTAATTTTGACTTTGATTGTGAATTTTAATTTAATATAATATTTCTTATATATGATGAATTTTCGATATACATATATGTAAATAAATGTAAAAAATGTATATAAAATATGGAAGAGCGAAGTCCTCTAACACGAGCAAAACTTGCGCAAAGAAGGACTCCCACCACGAAACTTTGCATTTGCATTGTAAGAAAATGAAATAAATTATTATAATAAATAAAAAAAAAGTCAAATCATAAATCTAACAGCATCCTGTTACAACATCAGAGCATCAAACGGGGAGTTGACATAATACGTACAAGGTTAGGTGACCTCATCATGACCTCACTGTACTTTTGTCAGTTTGGTAGATAAATTATAAACCTTATTGCCTTGACATAAGGAACGAGAGCATGCTCGTGATATGAACTACTATACTAACAGCTGTTTAAAGCGGCGGTAAAACAATGAGGTACCAAGTGAAGTATTCTGCAAATTAACATTAATTGTTCTGATGATGACGAACTGACGAGCTCGGTGGTCGAATGCCTAGCAATGTGCACTTTCGCTCCGGGGTAGCGGGTTCGATCCCCGAACAAGACAAATATTTGTGTGCATGAACAAGTCTGTTTGTATTGGTCTGGGTGTTTTCTATGTATTATATGAATGCAGTTACAAAAAAATGTATTTAAGTATAATATCAGTTATCTAGTACCCACAGTACAGCTTTGCTTAGTTTGAGACTAGATGGCGCTATGTAATCTTTCCAGGAATGTTTATATTATTTATTTATTTTATATATCTATGCATTTGTGATGCAATAAACAATTATTTTATGTTTATTCTGTGGCTATTAAGCCGGGTCTCCTGCGCTTCTTTTTTGGAATACATCTAACCATTTCTTTATGTTACAGTATTGAAATACGAAATATTTTTGACTGACAGATGTGCCTGCGGTCATCGAAAATGAGACAAACCCTTCCTATCTGTTTTAAACCCGACTCGGAAAATTTATACACTGTGTTTGTATACGCCTCGAAGGTCTAATGGCTAGCAATAGCAATGGCTACTTTGACTCCGAGGTCGCGGGTTCGATCCCCGCACCAAAGACAAACATTTGCGTGCATGAACGAACATGTCTGTTTGTATTGGTCTGGGTGTTTTCTACGTATTATAAGTATGTATTTAGAAAAAATAATAATAAGTACATTTATCAGTTGTCTAGTAGGTACCCATAGTACAAGCTTTATGCTTAATTTGGAACTAGATGTCGCTGTGTAAATTGTCCAGAAATATGTATACACAATTTTTTTTGTGTCTATGCCAATTTCTTTCAATGTTTTTGTGCAATATTTCTAAAAAAAAAAATGCGCAGGGAGACATGCCTTCGTTTATACTTACATATTGGCATACTGTTGCATATACTGTAGATAAGCTTGCTGCATCATTAACATATGGTTGGCAAGCATCGCCGGGTCATTCGGTACAGGGAGGTAACCTTCACCCAGGTTATAATTCGGATAAGGTGGAACTCGACCATAATTATTGACATAGGAACTTAGATAATTCTGCATTTCTACAGTGTGGTTTTGATCATTCTGCCGCGTTTCAGGTCTTGGTGTGGTTTCCACAGGTCTTTCGGTCTCTTCTGCAACGTTTCTTCGTCTCAGACCTTCGCTCTGTTCTGGTTTGGGTTGAGGCTCGGCCATCCTTCGTTTCGGAGTGCACACTAAGTGCATAATATGTGCTATTTGACTCTCATAAGTCCGCAGTACGTCTTTGAGGACAGCGTTGTCTTCTAGTAATTGACCTGAATATATTATTTTTTGTTCATCTTTTCTCTGTAACAAAAGAAATTGGATCCTATTAATATGTGAACAATAAAATAAAAAATAAAATTAAAATTAAATTTGTTTATTTAAGACAACAGGAATCCATATAGTCCAATAGTAATTGGTTATTACGAATTAAAAGTTGTCAAAATTACAATTAGATAGTTAATTGATTCAGGTTTTTGCGGAAGTCAAATTTACAGGCAATTTGATCTACACTACTTTGCGTGCTTCCGCCACCAATTAGTTCATGCAAACTACTATCGGCCTTAAATACTTGGAGATTCGCCGAGACGACCACAGCAGCTGGAGCAGAGACGACCAAAGCAGCCACGGCATTCGCATGCAACTACTAACGGTAGTGGGCGGGTGCCGGCCGGCATTAGTTTGCATGAACTAATTGGTGACGGAAGCACGCAAAGTAGTGTAGATCAAATTGCCTGTAAAATTAAAATTATAAAAAAGGAGCCAAGGTACTGAGGATGATCATAGAGGCGTGCGAGTTTCCATGATCACCCTCCGCACCAAGGTCCTCCACAGTGGCGACGTGTATCGGTCCTATAACTACGTTAGTATTCTTACTTATTCTGTACAATAACAGAGGATGTAGACGAGCTCGGTGGTCGCATGGTTAGCAATGGCCACTTTAACTACGAAAGGTTGATCCTTGCACAAGACAAATATGCGTGAACATGTCTGTTTGCCTCGGTCTGGGTGTTTTCTATGTATAAAATGTACACATGTTCGTTTAAAAAAAAAACCATTTTGTTCACACGCGATCTGTATACTACCTACTGCATGTTTCATGAGCGAGTTTACTCGCTGGTCCTATACTAGAACCTAATAGAAGATCCCAGGACCGTAATGTATTTGGGTAGAAGTGCCCCCACCAAATTTTCATATAGGGCCCGTCTAGCGGAAGCTACACTACTGAGTAGGGCACACAAAGCAGAAGCCATGGCTGTCTATTGGCTCAATCGTCCGCCTCGCGTGTCCTTCGCACGGTTCGCTGAAACCTCGAAACTGTGCAAACAATACACAATGTTACATACTACACAAGTACACATCATCCGATCGCGCAGGGGTCCCTTGCGGTGGAGAAGCAGCCGCGTGCGGTGGGTCCTCTCCAGGGGAATCCAGTGCTGTCTACAGTGCTGGAATCCCCACGGCCTGGAGGTCCCTGCAGAACCACTGCGGTAGCTCGCTGGTGCTTTATCCTTCGTGCTGAGTGCACTCGACATTCGCCCTAACTCTCACTAGGTTAGTTTTAGCTTTAAAAGCCTTCGGGCTAAAAGCACAGTTTCCTATTTCGGAAAAAATAAACAAAAAAGCACACACTCATTCTCTTTTTGCCAATAGTTTTCTAGACACATATACATGACCTACCTACAAAGAATAACGAACTGGAAATAAAAATGGTCAAGTGTGAGTTAGCCAACTCTTGCTAAGTATTTAAGTAAAATATTCTATGTTAATGTAAATGTCTTTTTTTAAGGTATTTTTTTCTGACGTGACAACGTCTTATAAATCTATGAACGCCAGCTGCACGCACAAGAAGTATGAGTCATTGTCACGTTCCGCCTGAGCCGAGCGTGCAAGCGAGAGAGCGCGGAATAAGCGATAGAGAGGCACGATCGGCCTATGTTTCTTATGAAGTT